>CM069909.1:139793161-141111487 GCA_036172215.1 Camellia granthamiana | reverse complement strand
AGTTCCCCCCCCCCGTTCTGGTTCGATATTGGGTCTACTACAGTTCGAAGGACTCATATGTCACGGTTCTAAATCTTGAACCAAAGAGTCCAAATCCGGCAAATCGTTTTGAAAACAGATTTTTTTGAAAGAAGTGCCAAACATGGACTGCTTTGCCAGATACAGAGTCGCCACCTAAATATTTTATTTTTGGGAAATTTAGGAAACCCTGACTCGGTGCCAGAAGGCCACGTGTCCGTCATCACCAAAGTTGCCTCGGCTCGGGAACTTGGGTACGATTGGGGAAGGTCACTTCGTGAGCACCCCCGCTCGCCCGGTCAAAGACCGGCCTCTACTAACTATGATATCTTATTTTGAAAACATTGTATGTTCTTATTCCGGTTATTAGCCTAGGTTACTATGTGATGCGCACAACATACAAGTATAGACTGAGTCGCCTGAATTGGAACAAAACATTTCATGTTTGTTTGTGAAAGATGGTTTGCTACCCGCAGGTAGGCTTTTAAAATGCAGATTTTGCCACCCTCGGGTGGGCTTAGGAAACATGGTTTTGCCACTATCTAGTGGGCTTAAAACAAACATTTGATGAATTGTCCCAATTCAAATAACCCAACCTTCACCCACAGGCATTCAGGCAGTTATATCACATAAGCAAATAGCCTCATGGCAAGCATGCTATTCATGGCAACACTCACACGCATGCAAGGATGCTAAAGCATAAAGACTCACCGAGTACTCCAAGCCAAAACAGAAACTACATTAGAAATCATGCATGATCCTAAGTATACTGAATATGCCTAATGCAACACATGCAAAAATGCAACTATAGCAGGCTCGGCTATTCTAAACATGGCATATGGAAAGCTACAACTAACACGTATTCAATTTGGAATTGAAATACAAATGCAGTTTGTATGATGCGCCGAGCCCGGTGCGTGCAAAACAGATGAATGATGCAAACATGCTGTCATACTGTATGCTAATTGAAATGTGCCCTATATCTAACCATCATAAGCTGGTAAATAAAAGGGAAGAAAGACGTGGGGTTGGAAGACATACATCACACTCACCCACACTTATTACAATTATGCCTTCGCGTAGAGGGTCCGAATAAATGTACAGTCCCAAATGAAAGAATAATACAGTCCAAATATTACAGTCCGAATAAAATACAAATCCCTAATTAATTAACAAATTAACTAAGAAAACTGTAAACTGGCATGCAAGCTAGGGACTGCCTTGCTTCTGATGAACGATGTATGTTTGGGCTGCCTTGCGCGGAAATCCACTGGAATGCCCCAATTAGCCTCTGTTTCGCAATGTTTCTCGAAAAGCGCGCCAAGCTTCGGAAGACCGCTGATTCTTGATAAGCTGCAACAGAGAGCAGGAAAGGGGCATAGCAATGTATTTCACAGATATATGCATGCCTCGATCCTCGTGCCACCAATCACGCATATCGATGCATGATGGCCGAGGAACCGAATTGCATAACTCAATATAGGATGGATGCATATGAATGCTACAACAAAACCTAACTCCATCACGGATAATCCGGAGTGTCGGTGACTTGGGAATTGAGACACGTTCCGTCACTCGGAGTACGAAACGCGCCTCGTTTCCCGTGCCCGGGCTAACTCCTATCCCGAACACGATGCAATATGCATGACATGCGTGAAATGCAACTAATATGCGATCCTAACATACACAATGTCATGGAATGGCATACACGCTATACGAGGTAATACATAACCGGGCATACACAATGCTACGGATGAAATGGCATACGCAATGCAATAATGGGCTTACACCAACATGAGAGAGCCTCAGCCACGCTCACATAGGAGGCCATTAGATGAAAACAAGACACCTCGAAGTACGTGCCCGCGGGCACGCAAACCGAGAACGGACCCTCAGGCACCGAAATGCCACTCTAATGAGACATGGCAAAGACACAGAATATGACATGCAAACATGCTAAAATCAGTAGCAAAATGAGAGGGAAAACAGCCCCGAACTAAGGCGAAATGAGACCCGATGCAAGGGATCTCTCCCGAAATGCAAAACTAGGCATGCGGAATGGCCTACAGCTATACTAAACATGCATAATTGGTACATGATATGAAAAAGCAGAAGCAAGGCATTCCCAAAAATCACATTTTTACAGTACAAAACATGGCCAAACAGCAATCACAAGTAGGGCTAAAATGGCATACAAAAATGGCTCCGCAAGGGAAGCAATGAAGCAAGTGATAGAGGCAAAGCCCAAACAGAAAAATATCCTTCTACAACACTGAAGAGGGACCAAAAATATGAACATTTACAGTTTATGACATGCCTCAAATCAGTATGAAAACATGCTAAAAATGCCATGCAAGAAATAGGCCAACAAGAGGCTATAACATGAGGTATACAAAGAAATCACCAAACAGCCAAAGACCCTTAATAAGACATTCCAAGAAGGTCAAAATATGGCCATTTTCAGTTCTGATCATGGCCGAAAACAGAAGCTAGATAAGCCTAAAAAAGCATGCAAAAATGGGGGCCAAAGAGGGGTATAATGGTAAGTACAACATGGAGGCCCCCAACAGTGTTGAGCCCTTCTATAATGTTGTAGAGGGGCTCAAAATAAGCCAACTAACAGTTTAAATCATGCTCAAAAACAGATCACACATAGGCTAGAAATACCATGCAAAATAATGGCATACAAAGAGGTATTGAAGCAAGTACCAAATGGGGGGCTCAAACAGGGTTGAGCCCTTAAACAAACATGAAGAATGGCTCAAAAAAGTGACCCTTTCAGTTAGGGTCAGAGCCCAAAACAGTAAGCAAATAGGCTAGAAGAATGGTGCAAAAAAGTGCTACAAAAGAGGGAGATTGGTACTTACCCTTGAAGACCACTTCTTTGCTACCTCTTGGACCAAGGAATGTTGCTTCCTAGCTGCTAGAAAGCTCTCCAAGCTGCTGGAAATGGAGTGGTGGTGGTGGTGCTTGGTAGTGATGGAGAAATGGTGCAAAACTCCAAGACTTTGAGAGAGAAATGGAGAGATATGTATGTGTATGCTCAAAGCAAGTTTTCCAACCCTTGAGGGAGAGCTAGAGCTGCTGTGTGTATGCAAGGATGGAGGAGAAAAGGTAAGGAAAGTGTGTAGAGCTTTGGGATTAAGTTCCCTCTTCTACCAAAAGTCCCCCGAAATCAGATATTTTGGGGGAAACAGCTATACAGCTGTAAAGCACACCTCCCAAGGATCATGGCCGGCCTGCTACTTTTGCTGCAGGTGGCCGGCCGGCCACCCCCTATGGCCGGTCGGCTAGGGGTCAAAAGGGTCAAGTTAAATTAGTGGCCGGCCACCAGATATTGGTGTCCTCCCAGGTCTCCTCAACACAACCCTATGGTTCAAAATTGGCAACTCTAAGACAGGAGAGAGAATAGGCCACTTTTAGGAGGGGTTCAAAAGGTTCAAGTTGAGTTACTGGCCGGCCATGTGATATTAGGGTCCTCCCATGTGTGTACAACACAAATATGTGGTTTGGGGTTGAACAAAATGGCCCTAGGGTGGTCAACATTGGCTCGGAAGTGAGAAAAACGGGCGTCGGAGGGCGTCGGAGAAGCATAATTGGTTGCTGATACAATTGATGGCCTCCCACCCTTCAGTGACCTTCCTGGTGATAAAACAGAGGTGCCTGCCAAAAATGAACAAAAACCGATGCAAAACGAATGCTCGGGGGCCAAAACACGTAGTTCGGGGTCCCGAAAATAGGCCGTTAAGCACCGAAAGTGGCGTTCGACCACGGAGTGGGTCTCTCAGGCCTCAGTGTCCCTCGAAAGGGAGTAAATGAGATGCATGCCAAAAACCGGAGCAGTCGGAGATGGTTAGGCGGTCCCGAACCGAGGCACACGGCCTGACGGCTCCGAAAATCGGGAACCGGGCTCTGAAATGAGCAAAATGGCCTACGGCCACTGAGAGATGGTCTACGGGACCTCCCCCTCCCTTCAGGAAAAGAAACAGAGAAAATTGAGTCTGGTTCGCAAACCGAGACAAGGTACAAAAGAGGGTTCGGAAGTCTGGAGGCAGGGCTCACGGCCGTGACTCTGAGACTTCTGAACGAGCACAATATGCAACATCACCAAGCGCTCAACTGGTGACGTCTGAGTCTTAAGGTCGGTCAAAAATGGGGTGTCTACAGTTGCCCCTCTTTGACAGAACTCGGAAGTCACAAGTGGCGGGAGTGAATGTCAAAGCCTAGAGACGACCCATTTTTGACAAGGCCGAAGACTTAGACAATCATACAAGATGCACAGAGATATGTGCCCGCAGGCGTGCCCGCAGGCAAGGGGGCAAAATGCAAAGCGATATGCACGGAGCCAGACGTAACTCAATGATCATGCAAATGCAGCAAGCTGTAATGAAGCAAGTATTCGCAAATAGATGCAACAGTTTTAAGCAAGAATGCAAAGCAACAACTACATTTCATGCAGTTGGGAATGCGGAGAATTATTCAATTCTCGTCGCGTCTTACGCGGAGAAGATACGATACCTGCGCGATTCGTCTGGTCGCACCGGCCTCAAATGAACCGTACATACAATATCGTGCCTGCAAAAAAGAGAAATTCAACAAGAACAATATGCTAACAACATATATTCAATGTGATTCTTGTGATTCCGAAAGTTTGACACGCGCAGTGTCGGCGAGTGAATGCATCGCAATGCGAAAAGGGAACGTGCGTGATAACGCATGCTCAAGCACAGAGGCATGGTAATATCAAGAAATGTGCATAACAATGCAAAATGCTCATGAGAATGCAAGTTAAGTGCACAATAATGCAAAATGAGCATAAATCAGGGCGCCCGTTTGTTATGAAACAACGAGCAATGAAACGCGTGTTTCGGCGGAGGCGACTTGACTGCGACCTCTGGTTCACCTCCCGGAGAGGTTACAACATGTTCAAAAAGGATACACCTTGATTTCGGTGAATGATGATGAGACACATGTCAGAAGTTGCAGCTGAAGTTCCGGTGGAGCAATTTCGCGCCAGAAAGTGCACTTTTCTTGAACTTTTTCAAGTCCCGGGAACTCCGATCTTCCTCAAAATTTGCAGAGACCTAGGGGAGCATGTGGGGGACATGGCCAGCCAGCTGGTTGCCCCAGGGGAGGCCACCGGCCAGGTTTCATAAAGCAAATGGCCGGCCAGCTAGGAAAGGTGGCCGGCCGGCCACCTGCCCAAAACAGGGGGCAGTTTTGTCTTTTCGCCTCATTTTCTTTATATTCTCTCATCCATTCACTTTGAGCTCACACCCACAGCTACGAAAACTTCTCCTCTTGCCTCCCAAACCATTTTTTTCTTCAGATCTGCACTTTATACGCGCTTTTCAGCCTCCTACGCAAGTTGTTTTCGCGAAAACATTCGATTTTAAGCACTTTGGACCGATTAAATTTTGATTTCGGGGCTTCTTTTCTCATTTTCACCACTTGAGGTAAGTTTGTCTCAATATTTGGAAGATTTTCTCGGGGGTTGACTTTTGTTGACTTTTTCATTTCCCGAGAGTTGACTTTTGTTGACTTTTTCCAATTTTGGCTCATTTTGCTCATTTTTCGCTCCTTTTGCAGATTTTTCGAAATGGTAGGTAGTTTCCCTCATGGTGGAGGCCCTCCGGATGCCGGGGATGATTTTGATGCCATGACGCTACCCCCGAGGGTCCGACCTTTTATTCCTGAGAGATATGCCCCATCGGTACACATTCTTCCGCGGGCTATTTTTCGTCATTACCGACTTCAATGATCGGGCACCCGGAGATCTACTTCTGCGAGAGCCAGAGCATCACCTCTCTTACGAGGCACGAGAGGTATTTTACGTCATTTTCTGCATTTTTCGTGCATTTCATACCTTTGCCATGCTTGAACACACAGTTTAGCTTATGACATAGTACTTTGCTTGCGTTCTGAACATATGACTTGCACACTTGAATTTCTGAACACTCGGCTCATTGATTGATTGTGAACGCACGGCACACACTAGTTAAGAATTGAACACACGGCTCAAACACTGATTTGTCGAACACACAGCCCGAATTTGAAGGTGAACACACGGCACACACTGACTAAGAGTAGAACACACAGTCCCAAACTCTGATTTTCTGAACACACAGTCCAAGTTGATGGTGAACACACAGCCCACACTGACTGAGAGTAGAACACGCAGTCCCAAGTTGATGGTGAACACACAGCCCACACTGATTGAGAGTAGAACACGCAGCCCTAACTCTGATTTTCTGAACACGTAGTCCAAGTTAATGGTGAACACACAGCCCACATTGATTAAGAGTAGAACACGCAGCCCTAACTCAAATTTTCTGAACACGCAGTCCAAGTTGATGGTGAACACACAGCCCACACTGATTGAGAGTAGAACACACAGCCCTGACTCCGATTTTCTGAACACATAGTCCGAGTTGATGGTGAACACACAGCCCACACTGATTGAGAGTAGAACACGCAACCCTAACTCTGATTTTCTGAACACACAGTCCAAGTTGATGGTGAACACACAGCCCACACTGATTGAGAGTAGAACACGCAGCCCTAACTCTGATTTTCTGAACATGCAGTCCAAGTTGATGGTGAACACACAGCCCACACTGATTGAGAGTAGAACACGCAGCCCTAACTCACATTTTCTGAACACGCAGTCCAAGTTGATGGTGAACACACAACCCACACTGATTGAGAGTAGAACACGCAGCCCTAACTCAAATTTTCTGAACACGCAGTCCAAGTTGATGGTGAACACACAGCCCACACTGATTGAGAGTAGAACACGCAGCCCTAACTCCGATTTTCTGAACACGCAGTCCAAGTTGATAGTGAACACGCAGTCCACACTGATTGAGAGTAGAACACGCAGCCCTAACTCCGATTTTCTGAACACACAGTCCAAGTTGATGGTGAACACACAGCCCACACTGATTGAGAGTAGAACACGCAGCCCTAACTCAAATTTTCTGAACACGCAGTCCATTTACTTGCGTTTGCACACGGCTCATTCATTTCATTTGCACACAGCTCATTCATTTGATTTGCACACAGCTCATTCATTTGATTTTGACACATGCTCATTCATTTGATTTGCACACAGCTCATTCATTTGATTTGCACACAGCTTATTCATTTGATTTGCACACAGCTCATTCATTTGATTTGCACACAACTCATTCATTTGATTTTGACACATGCATTCATTCTGAATGCAGGTTGGCTCTCGTACCGTGCGAGGATATGGCTCCACTGCTGCGAGAGAGTGGTACATTGAGCTTCCGGAGGCTGTCCGGGATTTAGTTGATCTAGCAGGGTTCGGGGCCTTCTGCGTAGGGTTATCACATTGTCTTGCCAGTAGGACACTGTTAGCCGCTTTGGTGGAGAGATGGTGGGACACCACCAATTCCTTCCACTTTTCTGCCACCGGGGATCTGACCATGACCCCGCTAGATTTTGCTGTACTTACCGGCCTAGACATAGGAGGTTGGCCCATCCCTTACGACGAGGATATGGGCGAGTGGGAGGCCGCTTGGGTACATCTATTGGGGGCCCGCCCGGCTGTGGACAGAGCTTCTGGGAGAGTCCGGTACACCTGGTTCTCTTCCCATTTTCGGAGGCCGGAGATGGAGCCCGAGTCTCCTGAGGAGGCTGAGCAGTATGCCCGCGGTTTCCTTATGTTCCTCTTTGGCACCACTCTGTTTGCTGATAGGGGGACCACTGTTGGGTTGTATCTTTTGAGTGCCTTAGTGGATCTATCACAGGTCAGTCGGTACGACTGGGGTGGCGCCGGTCTGGCTACTCTCTATTGCTATATGAGCGCTACCTCCCGCGGGCAGGGAGACTTACTCGGCGGCTATTGGAGAGCCTGGGAGGTACATTCTGTCCTCTTAATTTACATTTCTGCTCCTCATTACTTGTTCATTGCACACACGGCGCACTTTACATCCTGTATTTTGCACTCAGCATTTTGTATTCACATTCTGCACTGTTTTCCACAGTTATGGGTCTATGTATATTTTCCGACATTAGCCCCGGAGATGGAGGTGGCAGGGCCCCTCATGACCCCGTATTCCTTGGTATTCGAGGGCCAGCACCGACCGAGACCTCGCGAGACTCTCTTCTACCTGCGACAGTACTTTGACACTGTGCGGACGACGGAGGTATTTCAGAACTCTCAGTTCCTTTCCGTTTTCATCTTTGATTTGCCTTGTATATTCCCGATCTCTGATTGGTTTATGCACTGGTTATCCGCAGATTACGTGGCAGCCCTGGGCGATCTTAGACGATGGTCTCCGATTTCAGTATGCCGGAGGATCAGGCACCTCCCAGTACAGGATCCTGCTCGAGGGACCGGTTGGTAGAGCATGGTTCCTGGGGGAACGCTTTCTGCGTCAGGTGTGGGGATACCTTTCTCAGGACCCTCCTGCAGCACCTCCAGTCGCTATGCGGACCGCTGATAGACTCTCTACCCAGGAGGTCGTTAGTGCTATGCTAGGCACTGATGCTTTGCTACATCTTACAGAGGGAGACTACGCCACTTATCGTCACACATATCTGATGCCTCCCTTGACAGGAGTGCGCGCTCCGCCGCTGAGGCCTACTGATGTACCATCTTCGAGTCGGGCTCGTGCTACGGATATCCCCTCCTCCAGCAGGGCTGGTACGACTCGAGGTGGGGGCGGATTCATTCCTCCGATCCCTCCGACTCTTCATCATCTTGGGTGGCCAGACATGCCGACCGAGTTGATGGGGTGGCAGTATGGGACTACTTCTCCGATTTCGATCCCTATAGAGCCTCCGATGCCTGGTCACAGATATGTCAGTGATCCTGACTCACCACCGGTATGTTCCATCATTTTTCACTTATCACACAGACATTTTGGCAGTTGCTTATTTATTTGATGATTTGAGCTTGTATTTGCAGCCACCCCGGGAGTACATAGATCAGGTGCTCGAGATGGTGGCCTCACTTGAGGGGATGGTCTTGCGTAGAGAGGCGCAGTTGTCTATCATGGGCTTCCAGGTACTCTTTAGTTTTCTGGTATTTATCATACTCCTGATGATATGCTGATTTTGAACATTCTACTGCATTGATAGGTTGTTTGTGTAGAGCACATCTGACACACATCCCACTCACATACTGTACTTGCATCTGATTTTCATATTTGAACTAATGTATTGGACTTTCCACTTTCAGATGCCTCCGGTATATGCTCCACCGCAGGCCGGGCCACCCGGGCCTTCCCAGAGAGGTCGAGGTGCTGGGCCATCTAGGTCTTTTCGAGGAGGTCGAGGTGCTGGGCCATCTAGGCCTTTCCGAGGAGCTCGGGGAGCGGGGTCGTCTCGCAGACGTAGGGCACATGTTATAGAGGCAGAGCCTGATGAGGAGGAGGAGGAGGCAGATCGTGAGTCAGAGACGTCTGCTGAGGAGGGGGGCTCCTGCCTTGGTTCCGGGAGTGGAGGCGAGGCTGAGGGGGATCCTGAGGATGACAGCTCTGACCCGGATGGTGATGATGGTGCAGAGGTTGTCCCGCAGAAGAGGATGAGGGGGCCTCCTCATTCCCGCTCCTGAGGGCATTGATGCTGTTTCCTGCTTTATTTTACTTTTTACTAGTAGTTTGTAGCACTTTGCATTTTGTCAGGCAGTTTTATTTTCTGTAAAACTTGTACCTTTATTTTGTTGTAAAACATGATGGAATGAAACAGCTTTTGAAAATGTGCTTGTGTTTGAAATTCTTAGCATCGCATCGCATCATTTTGCACAAAAATGGAATTGAATGGAAATGTACCTTATGTATTTACCGGGTCAAGTAATGAACCGACGCAATAAACTAAAACAAATCGACTCACTAAGAAATAACAGAATCTTAGCAAGTTTACAACTCGATAAGCAAAGTACAACAACGTTAATGACTCGATAAACAAGACTTAACAAAATTGCGTAAACAAAGAGTAACGACTCAAAACACAAAATGCGACAGCTCAACAAAACTTACAACTCGATAAACAAAACGACAACTCGATAAGCAAAATACAACACAGCGTACTTCGGACGATCTGGGTGTTGGGACGCATCCGAAACTAAGAAAAATGAAGGCCTCCAACGTTCCCGATGCGTGAAAGTGCCTCAAACTTCCTTCCGGAGGGCAAAACAGGACCAATGCATGGCCGGCCACATTTTGCATCTGGGGACTGAAAGGTGGCCGGCCGGTCAGTTTTTGAAACAAAGATGGCCGGCCTGCTAGAATAGATGGCCGGCCGGCCACCTTTCCTGCAACTCTTAGAATTCTGACACTTGTCCTCGAATAGTGTTTTACCCCCCCTATAAAGCTCCAACTTTGGAACTCATTCATTTCATCACTACTTTGCACAAAAATGGAGGCATTTCTCGCAGAAAATCTCACATCTTGGATCTCTTCTTTAGATGGCTCGGAAAAATTGAACTTCCGGGGTTTCGGCTTGAATGCACTATTCACGCTGGGCCGGACTCCACTGCACCTTCCTTTCCTCCATGCGGCGGCGAGATTTTGGAACCCGGTGACGCACGTTTTTAGCTTCGGAGGGCAAGAGGTATGTCCCACTTTTGAAGATTTTCAAGTTTTGATGGAGTCTGAACATTCAGAAGAGATCTTGCCTCACTCTCGTTTCGGCCACGCCCAAGCTTTAGGGCGGATATGCGGTCTCAACGCGCATGATGCTCGATCCCTGATTTGTAACGGGATGTTGGATATCCCGAGCCTGATTTACCGATTCTCCGATGCTGGTGACCGCAGTGACCATTATCGGCAAGGTTTTCGACAACATGCTCTCTGCTTGTGCATGCTATCTCATTTTCTATTTGTCTCTTGCTCCGGGGGAGCTAACATCCGTTTGATTGAAGTTGCTCAAGGCTTGAGGGAAGGAAAGAGCTGTACCGCCATGACATTGGCTGAAACACTGCTGGGTTTGGATGCCTTCTTCCGCCAGGAGACAACTAGGTTTGCGGGGAGTCCACTACTGCTGCAGGTAATGTTTCCCACCCAAGCTCACACATGTATTTGCTCACATCGCTCGGCCCTCAGGCTCGTTTTTTTCTCACAAAACCCTCATCTTACTTTTCTCTCATCGCACATCTCTCTATTCTTTATTCTCTCATTTTCATCCCTCCCCAGATATGGTTGATGGATAAATTGCAAGTTGTGGACTCTTGCCCTGCTTACTCAGCCCGCAGCTACTTCTTTCGACAACGCTTGGTTGACGCCCTTGATGAGGGATGGTGGGTTGAATGGATGTGCAACTTGTCAGCTGAACGCATTGCTTGGCGCTGTCCTTGGCTTAACCTTCCGGCGATGAGCTATAGCATGTTCCAGGATACTGGGATCCGGTTGATTGGCCTGACCCATTGTGTATTCTATTTCCCATTCCGCATTCTGCGCCAGTTCGGCCATGATCAGACTTGTCCTCCGGAAGGGATAGAGTATCCGGTCGCCTTCCTGATCCGAGGTGCACACCTTGCCCAACATACTACGGCTTGGAGGACTAGAGAGCTCCTGCCCCCCGCCCCTATTTTCAGTTGCACTTTGTCTGATGAGTGCTGGGATTGGCTCAATGAGGAGGCACAGATTGGGCCTAGGTCGGCATCGGAGGCTTCGACTAGCTCTGGGAGGGGGCGCAGGGACACCTGACTTGACTATGCCCCAAATTTATTGCTTTATTAGTACTTTCAAGTTTTCTTCATGAGTGTAATAAAAAGCAACTTCAATTGTATGCAAGAGCAAGAAAACTCTATTTTGAAATCAATGAAATTGAAGGTTATGGTACTGAAAATTTTCCGCTTTGGTCAAAAAATGGTCTTAGTTGTGAAAAGATTAATTTGAACAAAGTCAACTTTTATTAAAACTTTTCAAAACTATTTTCGATATGGATCAGAACTGGACACGCCTGAGATCTGTCACTGAGATGCACAACCCCGGATCCTAGCAACTAGAAAGTTGCCCCTAGTCTGAACGGTACCACAGCACCTCCTGGCAACGGAAAGTTGCCCCTAGTCTGAATAGCACTGCACCAGAGATTACGATGAATGCTGATGGACAAGGATGCCTGAGATGATCAAAATGGACAAAGTTGATCGGGGAAAATGTTATGGCTGAACTTTAGGATGAAGCTGCCTACGTATCCCAAAGATGGGAATCAAGCCTTACGTAGTTCAGGCTTAGGTTCGCTCGGGTATTTTTCCTCTCCTTTTGCGCTCTAACTTTTGCCAAGGCCACCCTTTGCGGGTTTTCAACATTGCAAGCTCAGTTTTTATATTTTCGAATTTTTTTGTGCTCTGAGTTTTGCCTAGGTCGCCCTTTCGGGTTTTCGGCCTAGCGAGCCTCTCAAGGATAGTATTTCTTCAACTTGTCCATGTTGATTGGTTGTGAAAACTCTAAGCCATCCAGATCCATTAGAACCACAGCTCCACCTGACCAGATAGACTTAATGATGTAGGGACCAGTCCAATTAGGTCTGAACTTGCCCCTAGGGTCGTGGATGGGAGCTTGGTTGTCCTTGAGTACCAAATCTCCTTCCTTTAAATTCCTGGACTTAACCTTCTTGTTGAAAGCCCGGGCAATTCTGCGTTGATAGTCTTGAATGTGGTACAGTGCTTTCAGTCTTCTCTCATCGAAGAGCATGAGTTCCTCAAATCTGCTCTGCTGCCAATCTGCTTCGGCTATCTGGCACTCAGCCAATACTCGCAATGACGGGACCTCAATCTCAATAGGTAGAACGGCCTCCATCCCATAAACCAATGAATACGGAGTCGCCCCAGTAGAAGTTCTGATTGAAGTCCGGTAGCCCCACAGAGCAAACGGCAGCTTATCTGGCCAGTCCCGGTAGGTTTCCACCATCTTCTGCAGTATATGCTTGATATTCTTGTTGGCGGCCTCAACCGCTCCGTTAGTTTGCGGCCGGTATGTGGATGACTTATGAAAAGCCACGTTGTATTTTTCCAACAAGTCTATCACTTCCTTCTTGAAGTGGGAACCGTTATCCGAAATTATCTCATTCGGGACCCCGTAGCGACAGATGATGTTGTTTCTGATAAACTTTGCAACGTGCGAAGCCTTCAACACCGCGTAGGATTGGGCCTCAACCCACTTTGTAAAATAATCTATCGCAACCAGGATAAACACATGCCCATTCGACCCCTTTGGCGTAACAGCCCCGATCACATCAATTCCCCAGACTGAAAATGGCCATGGTGAAGTCATATTGTACAGCTTTGTCGGAGGAATGTTCATGCGATTTGCATGGATCTGACATTTGTGGCATCGCCGGACGAAACCAATACAATCCTCCTCCATGGTGGACCAGTAGTAACCCTGTCTGAGGATCTTCCGCGCCAACATTACCCCATTCATATGTGCTCCACATTCTCCTCCATGGATGGCTTCCATTAGTCGCTTCGATTCTTCGGCATCAACACACAGTTTATGCATTCCCAGGTGACCCCGTTTATACAGTTTACCCCCGCAGATGATGAACTGAACGGCCAATCTTCTTATTGCCCTTTTCTCCTTGGCATTTGTCCCCGGCGGATATGCTTCTTTCTCCAAGAAATTCCAAATGTCGTAATACCAGGGGTGTTCATCCTGAACCTCATCTATAGCAGCAATCGACTCATAGGCTGGTGCAAACTTCTGGTCAATGATGACTGGACGCATCCGGACTCCACACGGGATGTTTATCATAGAAGATAGAGTTGCTGAAGAATCTGCGAACCTGTTGTTCTCTCTTAGTAGATGAGTAAAACTTAGCTTCTCAAACCGAGGAATCAGCAAATCCAAGGTCTGGTGATACATCATCATCTTTTCCTCTTTTACTTTCCAGTCTCCTTTCGCTTGAGACACAACAAGGTTCGAATCCCCAATGACGTCCAATCGTCTTGCCCCTAGTTCTAGGGCTGCTTCTAGGCCAGCAATGCACGCCTCATATTCTGCTTCGTTGTTCGAGACTTTGAATCGGAGTTTGAAGGCTAGAGGAATACGGGAATTATCGGGTGCTATCAGCAACACTCCTATCCCATACCCATGTTGATTTGACGCTCCGTCAAAGTACATCGTCCAAGCTTCGTCGTCGATATGCAAAATGGCTTCATCTGGGAACAAGTATTCAACTGCTTCATCCCCCTCAACCGGATGGTCGGCAAGGAACTCTGCTACTGCTCTTCCTTTGACTGACTTGCGTGTGACATACTTCAAATCAAATTCAGAGAGCAACAGCAACCAACGAGCCAGCCTACTCGTAAGTGCAGGTTTCTCGAAAAGATATTTGATGGGATCGAGACGTGAAACCAACATTACGGAGTGAGCTAACAAGTAGTGCCGCAGCTTCCTGGTAGCCCATACCAAAGCTAAGCAAGCCTTCTCCAGCGATGTGTACCGAGTCTCATACTCTAGCATCTTCTTGCTCAGATAGTAGATGGCTCTCTCCACCCTGTCTTCAGACTCTTGTGCGAGCATACAGCCCATTGTGGTCCCAGTCACTGATAGGTACAAAATCAACGGTTTCCCTGGTTCTGGTGGTGATAAAACGGGCGGGTTCTGTAGATATTCTTTGATCTGTTCAAACGCTGCTTGACATCGGCCGTCCCATTGAAATTTCTTGCCTTTCTTCAGGAGACCAAAAAGTGGTTCACAAGTCAAGGTTAATTTTGAGATAAACCGTCTTATGAATTGCACTTTACCCAGAAAGCCTTTCACCTCCTTTTCAGTCCTTGGTGGGGGCATTTCTAGGATGGCCTTGATTTTAGAAGGGTCGACTTTGATGCCCCTTTGTGTAATCAGAAACCCCAGCATTTTTCCCGCTGTAACACCAAATGTACACTTTTGAGGGTTCAGCCGCAACCGGAATTCCCTGATCCTTTGAAAAAACTTATGCAAGGCGGTGTAGTGGCCCTCTCTTTCTTTGGACTTGACAATCATGTCGTCCACGTACACCTCAACCTCCTTGTGGATCATATCATGTAATATTGTGGTCGCGGCCCGTTGATAAGTAGCTCCAGCATTCTTCAATCCAAATGGCATGACTCTATAGCAGTATGTCCCCCACGGGGTGGTGAATGCAGTCTTTTCCCTGTCTTCTGGTGCCATCACTATCTGGTTGTAGCCTGAGAAGCCATCCATGAATGAGAGCAATGCATGCCCTGCTGTGAAATCCACCAACTCATCGATGTGCGGCAAGGGGAAGTCGTCCTTCGGACTAGCTCTGTTCAAATCCCTGAAGTCCACACATATCCGGATCCTGCCATCCTTCTTCGGCACCGGAACAATATTGGCCAACCAAGTCGGATATTCAGATACCAGCAGGAAGCCTGCGTCGATTTGCTTGGTGACCTCTTCCTTAATCTTGAGAGCCCAGTCCGGGCGGATCCTCCTGAGTTTCTGTTTGACTGGTCGGGCCTCGGAGTCAAGGGGGATCCGATGCTGTACAATCTCAGGATCGATTCCAGGCATGTCTTCGTAGGACCACGCGAAAACATCTTTGAAATCTTTTAATAAAGCGACTAAGCGCTCGCGTTCCTCCGAAGACAACATGGACCCGATCTGGACCAACCGCGGGTCCTCCTCAGTACCAATGTTCACGGTAGTGATTTCGTCCACTAGGGGTTTAACAAATCTCTCCTGCTCCTGCTCAATTAATCGTTGCAAAACCGGAGGAACTTCGTCCTCGTCGTTTTCAAAATTTTGAAAGTCTGAATTAATGCAATAAATTAAAGGCACAGAAAAGTACTCAGAAACCACAGTTGCTTGATTCTCATTAGGCACATCCAAATCGTCCAACTCATTTACAATAGACTCAAATGAAAAGGAAAAAGACGACCTAGACAGGACTGTGGCATCCGGGTTAACATCCCCAGGAGTACCAGACTCAGACTCAGTCGAGCTGGAACCTGATTCCGACTCACAAGACTCGGTGGAATCAGATTCCGGCTCACTACCTGACCCGGTGCTGCTGGACAAAAATCCCTCCTCGTATTGCCAAGTGAGAGAGGGTGCGATAGATGCATCTAAGATAGCTGCTGGTTGGCTCGCGGCCGTTCCATCCCCAATCATGGAAACCTCGGAGTTATCCCCCAAGCACTTATGGTCGATCGGAGGATCAGAGAGTAGACATGCCAGCGCTACCCCCGTTTCAAATTCTGTGCCCTCAGGATCCAGTGCCCTACACTGCTCAACCTCAGCTGATGGGTCCGCCTGCTCTTTGGCAACATCCTTCCCGGGTAGTTGCAGGTCGAAAAAGATCTCAAAACCGGGCACGCGCTTCTTCTCCGCGTTTATCCACGGCTCTGGGAAGCCGCAAAACGGAAAGTCCTCCCCCTCCCGGACGAAGCGTCCGTTCAGGGTACCCTGAATGGGCCTATGCATCAAGTCAAATGGCTTCCCAGCCTGCTTGGCTCTGGCTCTTCCGGCCATTTCTTTCCCTTTCCTCACCCAGTCCTCTTTGGTGGGCAGATAACCCAGTCCAAAGGTATGCGGGTTGTGTGGCACTTCGGCCAATGTTGCGACGCCTTTCCTGCCGCTCCTTCCTAATCCCATCCCGGGGATGTGTTGTAGCTTGTTCATGAGGTAGACGGATTGAGCACTGACGTACATACCTTCATTCACAGCCATAATATTTTGCACAACCCGGGCCTCGGCCAGAGTAAATCCTGATATAAACACGTCCTCCATGCCGTGCTCAATTTCTAGGACTGGTGTAGACACCTCCGGAGGGGGATGGATCGATGAATTCCCAAACACCATGGCTACTCCCTTTCCATAGGGGTATTTCACCATCTGATGTAGAGTGGACGAGACGGCCTTCACCTGGTGCAACCACGGTCGCCCCAAAAGTAGGTTGAAAGTCGCGGGAACCTCCAAGACATGGAAATCTATTTCGTGTTGTCCAGGTCCAACCTTTGTCTGAATCTTGACGGTCCCCATCACTTCCCTGCTAGTATTATCGTACGCTCTGATCACCTGAGTTGTCGGGATGAAGTCCGCGGGCTTCAACCCGATTGCATACGCTGTTCTGGCTGGGCAGACATTGATAGCAGACCCGGTATCAACAAGTACCACCGGTATCCACTTGTCTCTACATTCCACGGAGATGTAGAGAGGTTTGTTATGATTCACGCCCTCAGGCGGCAGTTCTTTGTCTGAGAAGGTTAAAGCCGGGGAACCTCCTCCCGGAAAAACCAGCCCAACCAGCTGCTCTAGTGTAGTATCGATGGAGAGTTTGGCCTTGTCCATAGTAGATAGGACAGCCTGTCTGTGCACCCGCGAAGCCATAAGCAGTCCCCAGATGGAGATGTCTGCTTGTATCTTCTTTAATTGTCTCAGCACAGCTTCTTCTTCAATTTGTCTCTCTTTCTATTTCTCTGCTTCTTTGTCTTTTCCAGATGCTTCGGGCTGGTCAAGGTGTGGGGGCTTGAAGTACCGCCCGCTCCTGGTCATATGGTCCACCTCATCGAGGTACCACGTGCTGTCTGGTTGATTTACTCCCCAATCTTCGTCTGTGTGGGCAAGACATAAGTCATCGTCTTCCCACCACATCCCGTTAGCATCCAAAAGACACCTGTCTGGTTCTGGCAAATGTGTACTCTCAGTACCTTCATCTCATATGCTCACAGCATTTTCCGTTCTTGTGCCCACAGCACTCTCAGCCCCCTCGTGGGCTTTTGCCTTTCTGATTCTCTCGGAATCCCAAAACTTCTCCTGTTCTGTCTGCGTCGCTGCAGTTTGTTGTTCCACTGTCTTTGCATCCACAATGCTTAGGTCCTGAGCGAAATTCTTTGTACCGGCGCTCTCCGGCAATCCATTCTGACTCTTGACCCTTCCGGCTACCATTGATACTTTTGCCCCTGCCGGGCCTTGCTCTGGCAGAAATTCCACAATATCAGGCTGATCATCTAGCCACCCAGTGGCCTCCGCCGACTCCTCATATTCAAACCAGTTGATTGTTGCATCTCCTGATTCTTGGTCGTTGAAGAACTGGAGGTTGGCGAAGTCCTCTTCCACTGTTGTCAGATCATCTGCCCCCTGTTCAAGTCTGTCCCCCTGAATCATGCACAGTTCGGCTTTTTCCGGCAGCCCCATACTCGGTTCAGACTGACCCACTGCTAAGATGTACTCGCTTGGATCATAGGCTCCTCCAGTGTGATCCCCAGACTGGTGAATCCCGGGCGCGACAATTCCACTTTCCTCTAAAACCTGCCCTGTTCCATCTTCAGCAGTCACCACCTTTGGCTTAGATTGGGTTGTGAAGGTGTCCAACATGCACAAGTCAGTGCAGTCAGGAAGGATCACCTCCGGCTTGGGTAGGTGAGAGGGAGTAATATAGATACTAGGATCGTAGGATACGACCCCAGTTTGGATGAGGTTGACTCTTTTGGGTGGTGGATCTTGGTTATGGGTAGGGAGTGGGTTGGTTATGACGTTAGGTCTATCTGGAGGTAGAATAATATTTTTGTCGATGAGGTCCTGAACCTCGTGACGCAGCCTGTAACAATGGTCGGTATCATGACCGTGCTGCTGGTGGTAGGCACAGTACTTGGCTGGGTTGTGAGAGGGGGGGAGTGGATTTGGTGGCGGCCTCGGCTCCAGGGGTTTTAGATGTCCCTTTCTGATCAAGACCCCCAGAACCTTGGACAAGGGCATGTATAGTGGAGTAAAGGTTCTTTGGCCCCTGGATTGATATCTCGGGGCTTGGGTATTGCTCCCGGATGTACTGGAAAAGGGTGTGGCCGCCATGGGCCTTGGCTGGGGAGGGGGATTGGTGGTGACCATACTGACCTCCGAAGTTCTGGTATTTGCAACGCCACTCGGGCCTGCGTTGTTGTTGCGGTTAAATGTCCTCCGGGGTTGCTCCCGGTCCTGGTCAATCAGACCTTGCTTCATCGCATCCTCGATCTGTACCCCCATCTCGTGTAAGTCTGAGAAGGTGGGAAATGGGAGTACGATCATCTTCTGCATGAGTTTTGGTTGGAGATTGCGCACAATCATCCTAATTTGATCTTTGTCTGTAGGCCTCAAAGTCATCATCGATGCCTTTGCCCTCCATCGAGTTACAAAATCTGAGAAAGTTTCTTTGGCCTCTTGCCTCGTTGTTTCGAGATCACGAGTTGTAATCTCGATCTGCGTATTGTACGAGTACTGTGCAACGAAGGCCTCAGCCATCTCATCCCAGTTTCTCTTTACCTCATCTTCTAACTTCGCGTACCAAATGGCTGCCACACCCGACAAAGTTCGGCCAAACAGGGAAAGCTTTTGTGGTCGGGTTAGGCCCATTGGCCGCAAGATGTCTGAGAATAGCCGGAGGTGGACCATAGGATCCCCGGACCCATCAAAATGATCAATCTGTGGCATCTTAAATCTGTCTGGCAATGTTACGGCCACATCGGTATACCCATCTTCGATGTCTGGGATGGCCTTCACCCCCTGGGACTTCTTAAAAAGCTTCTCCAGTTTGCTCAATTTCAGAGCTGTATGGTCTATCTCGAACTCGAAGGGAGAGTCCGGATGGTTGGCAGGTGTATGGGTCTTGGACAGTTGAGGCAAAAGCGGGGGCGGAGCCAGCCCCGTTGGATGGCCTGTGTCCTCTTGAATATTCTGGGCATTGGGTAGGGTGTTCTGGGTGTTCAGGGGGGTATTCTGGGGATTTGGCAGGGTATTCTGACCAGTGGATGCCTGCTCGGGTAATGGAGCTCCGGGTGGAGGAGGAGCCTAATGTGAAGCAGATGCCGCATTCTGCTGTTGCAGCCTAGTGATCAGCTCGGCCTGCTGGGCCATGACAGCGGCCTGCTGCTTGGAGAACTCCGCTTGGCGGGTGGCATCTTCTTGCATTTGTTTCATGCTCTCATGCATTTGGCGCATCATCGCCTCCATCCCTGATGTATTCGGCGGATCCATCTGAATAACCGGTAAGTGTATCTCTATAGCGGAAACAGAAACCTCAGTCCGACTGTTTGCTGCTAAAGTAGACTGCTGCCTCGGTAATCTCTGTTCTGACACACTGCGCCTCCTCGGCCTTCTTCTAACAATCGGGGGTAGAGAGTGGAACACTGGATGTCCGTCAATCAGATCCTCGGATCGAATGAGTCGGCGACCTCGTGTCCAAAGTGCATGGGGTATATCTACGGGTTCAGAAGCAATTGTGCTACAAACCTGCCCTAGCAAAAGGATAAATAAAGCGAAAAGGAAATAAATAACCAGATAAACGGACAGCATAACAGCTTAAATTAAATACACAACACACAGTTGGGCATAACAACACACGGCTGATAAGCTGGAAATACACTGTCCTCAATCACTGATCACTGTTCCTGTATCACTGTTTCCCAAAACTGAATCCGGTATCCGCAGACAACTGATTCTCAGATACTGACTGATGCCCGCAGGCGTGATGCCTAATCTCAAAAACTGATGCCCGCAGGCCTGATGCCCAAACTCAAACACTGATACATGCATTCCCTGTAGAGACGCACTCTAACAAGCACATAACAGATAGGTGAGAGCCAAAACACCCCTATGTTGGGGTTGGGTTTTCCTGTCCTATTTTGTTAGGAACTAGGGTTTCACTACGCACGCAGCGGCTTCAAACAACCTATAAACGGGTAAGCAACCTGTCCTAGCTTGGAATGGTCACTATGGATCCGAATATGCACTAGGTCGAATGGTCAAAAAGGGTGCCCCGGTAAAACCGGGGTTTGTGTTCCCATACTGGCAGAGCCCGTAACCGATTAGCCTTATGGACATGCCTTGACAAGACAAGCCTCCGGCAAACCGCTCAGGAATAGCAGATGGCAAACACGGTGTCCTAGGCGCACCAATGCAAATGCAATGCAAAGAAACACACAAGTGTAGTCAAAACAAGATATCACGAGTTCGAGTCAAGTTCTCTAAATCCCCAGCAGAGTCGCCAGAAACTGTAGACGTCCCCGAACGCATCCCGGGGCGAGGGGAGTGCGAGTTCCCCCCCCGCGTTCTGGTTCGATATTGGGTCTACTACAGTTCGAAGGACTCATATGTCACGGTTCTAAATCTTGAACCAAAGAGTCCAAATCCGGCAAATCGTTTTGAAAACAGATTTTTTTGAAAGAAGTGCCAAACATGGACTGCTTTGCCAGATACAGAGTCGCCACCTAAATATTTTATTTTTGGAAAATTTAGGAAACCCTGACTCGGTGCCAGAAGGCCACGTGTCCGTCATCACCAAAGTTGCCTCGGCTCGGGAACTTGGGTACGATTGGGGAAGGTCACTTCGTGAGCACCCCCGCTCGCCCGGTCAAAGACCGGCCTCTACTAACCATGATATCTTATTTTGAAAACATTGTATGTTCTTATTCCGGTTATTAGCCTAGGTTACTATGTGATGCGCACAACATACAAGTATAGACTGAGTCGCCTGAATTGGAACAAAACATTTCATGTTTGTTTGTGAAAGATGGTTTGCTACCCGCAGGTAGGCTTTTAAAATGCAGATTTTGCCACCCTCGGGTGGGCTTAGGAAACATGGTTTTGCCACTATCTAGTGGGCTTAAAACAAACATTTGATGAATTGTCCCAATTCAAATAACCCAACCTTCACCCACAGGCATTCAGGCAGTTATATCACATAAGCAAATAGCCTCATGGCAAGCATGCTATTCATGGCAACACTCACACGCATGCAAGGATGCTAAAGCATAAAGACTCACCGAGTACTCTAAGCCAAAACAGAAACTACATTAGAAATCATGCATGATCCTAAGTATACTGAATATGGCTAATGCAACACATGCAAAAATGCAACTATAGCAGGCTCGGCTATTCTAAACATGGCATATGGAATGCTACAACTAACACGTATTCAATTTGGAATTGAAATACAAATGCAGTTTGTATGATGCGCCGAGCCCGGTGCGTGCAAAACAGATGAATGATGCAAACATGCTGTCATACTGTATGCTAATTGAAATATGCCCTATATCTAACCATCATAAGCTGGTAAATAAAAGGGAAGAAAGACGTGGGGTTGGAAGACATACATCACACTCACCCACACTTATTACAATTATGCCCTCGCGCAGAGGGTCCGAATAAATGTACAGTCCCAAATGAAAGAATAATACAGTCCAAATATTACAGTCCGAATAAAATACAAATCCCTAATTAATTAACAAATTAACTAAGAAAACTGTAAACTGGCATGCAAGCCAGGGACTGCCTTGCTTCTGATGAACGATGTATGTTTGGGCTGCCTTGCGCGGAAATCCACTGGAATGCCCCAATTAGCCTCTGTTTCGCAATGTTTCTCGAAAAGCGCGCCAAGCTTCGGAAGACCGCTGATTCTTGATAAGCTGCAACAGAGAGCAGGAAAGGGGCATAGCAATGTATTTCACAGATATATGCATGCCTCGATCCTCGTGCCACCAATCACGCATATCGATGCATGATGGCCGAGGAACCGAATTGCATAACTCAATATAGGATGGATGCATAAGAATGCTACAACAAAACCTAACTCCATCACGGATAATCCGGAGTGTCGGTGACTTGGGAATTGAGACACGTTCCGTCACTCGGAGTACGAAACGCGCCTCGTTTCCCGTGCCCGGGCTAACTCCTATCCCGAACACGATGCAATATGCATGACATGCGTGAAATGCAACTAATATGCGATCCTAACATACACAATGTCATGGAATGGCATACACGCTATACGAGGTAATACATAACCGGGCATACACAATGCTACGGATGAAATGGCATACGCAATGCAATAATGGACTTACACCAACATGAGAGAGCCTCAGCCACGCTCACATAGGAGGCCATTAGATGAAAACAAGACACCTCGAAGTACGTGCCCGCGGGCACGCAAACCGAGAACGGACCCTCAGGCACCGAAATGCCACTCTAATGAGACATGGCAAAGACACTGAATATGACATGCAAACAGGCTAAAATCAGTAGCAAAATGAGAGGGAAAACAGGCCCGAACTAAGGCGAAATGAGACCCGATGCAAGGGATCTCTCCCGAAATGCAAAACTAGGCATGCGGAATGGCCTACAGCTATACTAAACATGCATAATTGGTACATGATATGAAAAAGAAGAAGCAAGGCAGTCCCAAAACTCACATTTTTACAGTACAAAACATGGCCAAACAGCAATCACAAGTAGGGCTAAAATGGCATACAAAAATGGCTCCGCAAGGGAAGCAATGAAGCAAGTGATAGAGGCAAAGCCCAAACAGAAAAATATCCTTCTACAACACTGAAGAGAGACCAAAAATATGAACATTTACAGTTTATGACATGCCTCAAATCAGTATGCAAACATGCTAAAAATGCCATGCAAGAAATAGGCCAACAAGAGGCTATAACATGAGGTATACAAAGAAATCACCAAACAGCCAAAGACCCTTAATGAGACATGCCAAGAAGGTCAAAATATGGCCATTTTCAGTTCTGATCATGGCCGAAAACAGAAGCTAGATAAGCCTAAAAAAGCATGCAAAAATGGGGGCCAAAGAGGGGTATAATGGTAAGTACAACATGGAGGCCCCCAACAGTGTTGAGCCCTTCTACAATGTTGTAGAGGGACTCAAAATAAGCCAACTCACAGTTTAAATCATGCTCAAAAACAGATCACACATAGGCTAGAAATACCATGCAAAATAATGGCATACAAAGAGGTATTGAAGCAAGTACCAAATGGGGGGCTCAAACAGGGTTGAGCCCTTAAACAAACATGAAGAATGGCTCAAAAAAGTGACCCTTTCAGTTAGGGTCAGAGCCCAAAACAGTAAGCAAATAGGCTAGAAGAATGGTGCAAAAAAGTGCTACAAAAGAGGGAGATTGGTACTTACCCTTGAAGACCACTTCTTTGCCATCTCTTGGACCAAGGAATGTTGCTTCCTAGCTGCTAGAAAGCTCCCCAAGCTGCTGGAAATGGAGTGGTGGTGGTGGTGCTTGGTAGTGATGGAGAAATGGTGCAAAACTCCAAGACTTTGAGAGAGAAATGGAGAGATATGTATGTGTATGCTCAAAGCAAGTTTCCAACCCTTGAGGGAGAGCTAGAGCTGCTGTGTGTATGCAAGGATGGAGGAGAAAAGGTAAGGAAAGTGTGTAGAGCTTTGGGATTAAGTTCCCTCTTCTGCCAAAAGTCCCCCGAAATCAGATATTTTGGGGGAAACAGCTATACAGCTGTAAAGCACACCTCCCAAGGATCATGGCCGGCCTGCTACTTTTGCTGCAGGTGGCCGGCCGGCCACCCCCTATGGCAGGCCGGCTAGGGGTCAAAAGGGTCAAGTTAAATTAGTGGCTGGCCACCAGATATTGGTGTCCTCCCAGGTCTCCTCAACACAACCCTATGGTTCAAAATTGGCAACTCTAAAACAGGAGAGAGAATAGGCCACTTTTAGGAGGGGTTCAAAAGGTTCAAGTTGAGTTACTGGCCGGCCATGTGATATTAGGGTCCTCCCATGTGTGTACAACACAAATATGTGGTTTGGGGTTGAACAAAATGGCCCTAGGGTGGTCAACATTGGCTCGGAAGTGAGAAAAACGGGCGTCGGAGAAGCATAATTGGTTGCTGAGACAATTGATGGCCTTCCACCCTTCAGTGACCTTCCTGGTGATAAAACAGAGGTGCCTGCCAAAAATGAACAAAAACCGATGCAAAACGAATGCTCGGGGGCCAAAACACGTAGTTCGGGGTCCCAAAAATAGGCCGTTAAGCACCGAAAGTGGCGTTCGACCACGGAGTGGGTCTCTCAGGCCTCAGTGTCCCTCGAAAGGGAGTAAATGAGATGCATGCCAAAAACCGGAGCAGTCGGAGATGGTTAGGCGGTCCCGAACCGAGGCACACGGCCTGACGGCTCCGAAAACCGGGAACCGGGCTCCGAAATGGGCAAAATGGCCTACGGCCACGAAATGTAGCCCACGGCCACTGAGAGATGGTCTACGGGACCTCCCCCTCCCTTCAGGAAAAGAAACAGAGAAAACCGAGTCTGGTTCGCAAATCGAGACAAGGTACAAAAGAGGGTTCGGAAGTCCGGAGGCAGGGCTCACGGCCGTGACTCTGAGACTTCTGAACGAGCACAATATGCAACAACACCAAGCGCTCAACTGGTGACGTCTGAGTCTTAAGGTCGGTCAAAAATGGGGTGTCTACAGAAGGACGCGACCGCCACTTCTTGGTTACATTCAGGTATTCGATTGAACACCTCGTAATATCTTTTTGCATAGGCCCTAAGGCCTTCATCCTTGCTGATCTTTAGAGCCATTAATGCGTCCACCCTCAATGGCTGCAGCTTGTTGGTCACGAACCTGGCCACAAACATCTCGGCCAGGCCTTCCCAAGTCTTCACGCTTCCCTTTGGCAGTTTGTGGAACCAATCTGATGCAATCTCCCCAAAGGACGAGGGGAACACTTTGCAGAGCAACGGCTCGTTTCCACTGTATAATGCCATTGAGTTCAAGAATAATCCAACGTGGAAGTTAGGGTCTGACTTACCATCGTAGATTTGAAACCTTGGCATACTGAATCTCTTTGGTGCCACAAATTTGTCCAGTTCTACCGAGAACGGTGTTCTCGGCTTGTCGGGTGAGGTAACCTCGGCTTCAGCATTCTGTTCCTTCCTCTTGAGGTGGTTTCTCAAGTCTTCCTTACTCCTCCCCGGAGCTCGGCTATCTTTTGACTTCAGTCTTTTCGGCGCACTACTTTTGGCCTCGTGGTGGGCCCGTTTTGATCTTTCTCCATGGGTTGTGTCAAAGCAGAGTGCCTGCCCTTGGACATGCCGATGTTCTTTGGGCTGTGGGTCCTTCGTGTGATATGTCCTTTGGGACTTCTCTTGTCTCGGCTCTTCTCGTCCGACCTCCCTGGAGGTCTGGTGGGAGTGTCTTCCACTCCTGGTGTGCCGAGGTGCTAAAGGGATCTGTCCCCCCTTTTGGGTGTTGGCTGTTGGAACTGGTGTGTCATGCAGTGGGAAGGGTGGCTGCATGACATTGTTTTGCATCATGAAGTTGACGACCGACTGTAGGTCTGCCAACTTGTCTGCCAGTTCTTTCACTTCTCCATCCCTCCGTAGGCACCTATCCCTCCATACCTGGAGGTTATCTTCGTTGTAGTATCTGTCCTGGTCTGTCTTCTTTGAAGTGTCGCCCTCCTGGCCGACGCCTTTTCCTCCGTGCCCCTAGTCACAGGCTTCCTTGTTGTGGTTGTCTCCTTCAATGTCAGGGTCGATAGGCCTCCCCAACATTTTCTTTCCGTGTGTTACTGGCCATCTATTCGTCTTTCACTTCCCCACAGACGGCGCCAAATTGTGTGAGTGATTTTCTGACCACACTGCCCTCCTTAGTAATTCAGCTGTAGAACACAGGCAGAATAGATGGCACCCTGCTGTCCTGCACAGAAAGAAAAGGCTCCGGCGGTGGTTCTTTCACCCGGGGGCACTCCGACGATCAAGTCAGTATATCTCTCAAAGATAATCAAGTATTCAACTCACAAGCTTGAGTATAAAAACATACCTTAGACCCATGGGGGTGCCTCTCTTTTATAGCCAACACAATCCTAGTCCCAATAGGAGCCTGGCCCTAATGGACTTAGGATTACTGCTAATCTGGACTCCCAGTGGGATTAGGATAAACTCTCTAAGAGTTTTATCTTTTCCCAAACTGAAGTCTTCTCCCAATCTAGGACTCTTGTCCATATCCAGGTTGAGTTCCCTCTTCATTCTAGGACTCTTGTCCCTTATCCGCTTATCTCGGATTCCAATATCTTCGGAGATAACCTCGGCAACTCCGAGATCACCTCGGCGTAACTACCACGACACGTGGCACCTCGGCTGACACGTCGGCGTCATCTTGCCACGTGTTAGTGATTTGAAAATATATCCCCACAATTATTATTGTGTAGTTAAATTAATTCATTTTCACTCATTTAAATGATTTGAACCATTCACATTTTTAAAGTATATTTAATAGAATATACTTATAAAAAAATTAAATTAATTGAATATCGTTAATCCATTCATCTACTTACGTTTGTATTCATTTTAATTCTTTAAATTACTATTGCTATTTATTTTTGTAGATACAAATATGAGTGGATGAAAGGATTAACGATATCCAATTAACTTGATTTTTTACAAGTATATTTTACTCGATGTACTATAAAATGAGAACAGTCATCAAAATGGATCCGAAATAGATCCATTTAGCTGCATAATAGAGACTGCTGTGCAAGGGAACACAACAGTCACCCCAAATTCAATTGTGAGAGCCTCTCGGGATTTCAAAAGATAATTTTTTATATCTGAATATTATTTATTAATTTTTACATTGCAATTTTTTTTATTTAATATTCATTTTCCGTATATATCTATTTTAGTAATTATGATGTTTTTATTTTGTTGGGATTTTGGATAAGAAGTTTTGTTTTGTTTTATTCAAACTTTAATATTGAGGTCTACATGGATAACGATAGTTCTTATTTGTTACAGTTTTCGACAAAGAAAATATTATATATAATTTTGTTTCTTACTGAGTTTTTTTTACATCAATGTGTTTTTATTATTTTGGATCGTATTGCCTTATGTTTAAAAATGGGAAAATAAAAATAAAAACCGAGACCATGTGTAACATTGCTTCTTGAACAAAGAAATATGTTTTTTTGATAGGCACTTGAATATGGAGGAGTTTTATTTTCACTTTTTGTTGAGCGTTTGAATAGATTTTTTTTTTTGGGGACAAAAATCAAGGGTGTAAACGGTTTGGTTCAGTTGGATTAAGAAAGAATTTAGCATTAAATTGAAAATTTCAATTTTGTTAGTTGAGAAATCAAAATATATCGCATGATACGATTTTACTAGTTTTGTCGATTTTGTTTACGAAAAAGATTCTCATGAGATTTTAAAGTATATTATAAAAATTTATAAAATCTTACATTCAATATAAATAATGAAAAATGGTGAAAATTATTCTATAAATATCTTCCTCTCTAATATGTTCTAATGTTCAAAAAAATTAAAATATAAAAGATTTAAATATATATTATTTCGGTCAATTTAGTTTATATTAATATAATTTTTAAAAAAATCAAAACAGACTATACACAATGAAAAACATATCAAAAATCAAAATTGAAATTGAAATTGAAATTGAAATTGAGCCATCAATCTGGATTTTTCTTAACCTTCATTTGGCATAAGCTAAAGTGGGACTTTTTGGCTAAAATAATTACAAAAAGAAAAAATAAATTTTTTAACTTAATAAGACAAAATGTCACATCTAAACCATAATTATTTTATTTTTTCTATCATAAAAGTCAAAAAAATTAAAAAATCTATCTCAAACGACATTTTTTAACCTTAAGCTAAAATTGTTAAAAAATCAAAAAATTAAAAAATCAATCCACATCTCAAACGAACCGTTACATTGATGAGCTCATGGTGTCACCATAGAAAGGAGGAATGATTTCATCAGTTGGATTTACCGGCTAGGCCGGTGTTCGGTGATTTAATGGTCAAAATTGTTGTTGTGTTGGAGGCACATTCATTTATTCATTCGTTGTTATCAACAATGCTTTTTGTTTGTATTAAAAAAAAAAGTACAAAAAAAACACTTGTGATCTTTGAGGACTGAACACTTAATTTTTATGACGTAAAGTGGTGGAATTTTGGGTGAGAATAATTTAGCCAAACTTAGGGGAGAGAGAATGAGGTTTGTTTCAGATAATTTTAAATATAAGTATCAGGATATATATCAATAGCAGTTGATATTAAGAATACCAACAGGTATACGTATTAAGAATTTTAAAATTGTTAGTGACTCTAATTTTTTATTTGAAAGCAGGATATCGGTTCAAATCAATCTGAATTGGATCAATATGAAAAAATAACAGTAACATAACATTTTTGAATTGATATGCAATGAGACTTGGTTTTTTGATCTATAACAAGATTGGTTTATTAAAAAATTGTATGTACAAACTAATATGGTATGTAATGATCAATTTTTATGTATTTTCAAGCTCGTAATTTCTATAAAAAGTTCAAGAAAATTCACACTTTTTAAAAATGAAATTTAGTGGTGTTTTGAAAAGATGGTAAAAAGTTAAGTTTTTTTGATATAAAAAAATAAAGAGGTGATGTGACTCAAAAAAATTAAAAAGTTAAAAAATTGACCTTTTACTGAGTTGCCAAAATGCCTTATTAGGAAATGGGTGGTAAAATAATTTTAAATTGGTTTTATTTTTTCCGTGGAAAAAGTTCTCAAACTTCTAAAAAGAATTTTAGAACCTTTTCCCAAAAGTATTATTCAAGTTTAAAAATTACTCACTTTTCAAATATAATAATCTATTACAATATCTAAGTTATCAGCCAATCATATTTTTTACACATCTAGAAAGTAGGTTTAGTTCCCAAAAATGGATGTTCTTAGAAAAAATTTTGGAGAATAAAAAGTTTTCCTATTAATTTTGTATTTTCTCCTTTTGAGAATAGAAAGCAAAAAATGAAAATGATATCAAGCGCTGCACTAGATGGAATAAAATGATAAAACCCATTTACTTTTTTGGTTGAAACAAACAATCCTTGAATTTTATATTATTTTTCAAATTTTAAAATCAAATATTTAGAATTTTCAATTATAAAACAGGATAAATGCATTAGAAGTGAATGTTATGCAATTTTATGTTGAGAGAGTTGAAATGTACAATTTTGGAATAAAAGAGATAAAGTCAATTTAAGTTAGAAAAGTTAGAGTTGTAATCAAGACAACACCAAAGCACCACATTCTGGTTACAATTATAAATATAATTTTCACAGAATGGATACATTATAGATAGAGGTGTAAGAAAAATTAATAAAATTGAATTGACTATTCAAGATTGATCAAAATTTTGATTTTTGATTTCTTTTCATAACATATGATTTGTTGGATTTAAATTTTTTTTTACAAGGATTCAAATTGAACCGACCAAAATATTATATATAAATAATTTTATATTTTAATTCTTTAAAATAGAGGAGGTATGCATACATAGGCCTGAGCAATGAATCCATAAAATCCGTAATCCGATCCAGTCCAGTCCAACTCGATAGGTTTGGATTGGTTTTTTGAATCCGTGGTTCGATTATGGATTGGAAATTTCAAAATCCGTAGGCCACGAATCGGTTCCGGATTGAACCCCACGGTTCCAGATTGGAACCGATCCAGACCGTCTAGAAATAATCTATATTTATACCATGTACAATGTATATTTTTTCTTTGATTTCTGGTATAGTGTTATTCATTGTGTTAGGGAAGTAAGACAAAAGGTAAAAGACTTAGTCTGCATGTTACCAATTAAGGTGCATTCATAAAGATTAAAAGCTGGGTTCATTCTTGAAGTAACCTAAGAAAAATAAATATAAATATATTGCAATAAGTTAACCATATACTATGTATATATGTATTTTATATTGACAAAAGCATTCATCATCGCACTAAAACCATCCATTGATGAGCCATCTAGCTCATTCGGCAACAAACTGATTTATCAGCAATATTAGCTAATTTGGTAGAAAACAAATATATCACCAAAGAATTATGCATGATCTTATCAATTCCTTGCATCAGAACGGTGGTTCAGTTGTGGTTCAGTTATTACTTAACAGTAACACACAAATAGACCCACACAAAGGATGTCTCTATTTTTTTTGATTATTTAATTATGTGAATCCGTGGTCATAAACCGATCCAATCCGTGTTTAAACAGATTGGTTCGGATTGGTTCCATGATTTAAACGAATTGGATTGATTCTAATTTTTCAGGAACCGTAGATAACGGATTGGTCCTGATTTTCTCTTAATCCGAACCAATCTGGACCATGCTCACTCCTATGCATACAGTACATAGAACAACTATCACTATTTTTCTTCATTTATTTGAAATGTGTGATTTTACAAGTTTTTTTAAAACCATAAGTGAATCACTTTTCTACACTAAATTGACAAAATTGAACTATTGCACGTGGTCTGTATTGATTTTTTTAAATTCCAAAAAGTTTCATCTTAGTCTTTCCCTGTAATAACCCTCACCACTGATTACTACTAAATTGAGACTGATTATGATTGATAACTGAAGTAATCGAACTACTGAACTGACTGATCGAAAATGTTAGTTGAATTGCATTTCTATCTGTTGACTGCCAAATTATCTGTTCATGCCTTTGTGTTTAAACTGCAAATTGGAGGCCTTATCGGCGACTGAATCTGAAATTGATTGATGTTCTGTGATCATTAGGATTTATGTGATTTTATGGTATATTTATCTAAAACGTGATTTGGTATGATGAAATTGGATCAATATTGATAAATTACATAGTTTGGCATATTTGCCACTTTGCCACACTAGTGGCCCACTATCTCAAACACTTTGATTTTTATATTACACTTAGATACAACATTTGAACAGCCCTATTCCTTGTCTCAACCGACTTTAGAGAGAGAGAGTGAGCTAGAAGAGTGATTCATCTTGAGTTTTGCTTGGCAATTGATGGAATTGAAGAGTAATTTGCAAACTTGAGCTTATATTCTCATAAATGAAGACTTAGGTAAGGATTTCATCCTTTTCATTGTGAATTCAAGATTAATTGTTGCATGTTCATGGTAGATAAGAGCTCTAGATCATGAATTGGTTGTAGGTTGTTGTATTATAGCTTAATACATGCATGCATGTGTACATTGAAGAGGTTTGAGTTTGATTTCATGGAATTTGGTACATGCATGTCCATCTCTTGATCCTAAACCATGATTTCATCTTGATTTGATAAGAATTGGCTCTCTAGAGCATGAATTAGAAGCTTGAAAATTGAGTTTAATTCATGTATGTTTGCATGTTCATCTTGTTCATGAAATTGGGTTGAAATTGGACTTAATTAACTCACCCTTGGGCTTTGATTTCTCAAATTGAGCTTTGAAACTTGTTGTATTTAGATGTGTTTTCTAGGAATTGGGCCCAAAAGGTCGAGTTTTGAGCTAAGGAATGCTTGGTTTGAGCTTGGGAGGCAAATCTGAAAATTCCAGAATTTGGCTTCTTCGCTCGAGCGACCATCGTTTATTCTGAGCTCCGCTCGAGCGAAGGAATGGTGGCTCGAGCGTAAATTGCAAGCTCTCAGATTCTTGGTGCACGCAGATGCACGCTCGAGCGAGAGAACCTACGCTCGAGTGAGGACTGTGTCTTATGCTCGAGCGGGTGTTGAGCGAGCATCGAACGAAGATTTTCAACATCCAGCATTTTTTGCATTTTTGCAGACCGCTCGAGCGAGGAAGTCCACGCTCGAGCGACCCCACTATTTTGACAAGCTCGCTCGAGCGAAGAAATCCACGCTCGAGCGAGACCCTTGTTTTCAGAAAAATGCTTTTAAAGTGCATCTTTGCATCCTCATCCCATCCTAGGCATTCTTAGTCCTAGTTTTAGACATTTTAATGAGGATATAGATGTAGAACACACCGAGGCAAATTAGGGATTAAGTTATCATCTTTCCCAACTGTGTAGCTTAGTGTGTGTTCAATTTGTAAACTGTGTAGGGTTGGCTTTCTGAGGAGACGCTCTAGCTTACCGTAGCCCAGAACTCTGTGAGTAACAATTGTGTAAAGATATGTTCAATTATGAATATTTCTGACTGTTTAACTGAACTGCTTTCTGAACTGAAACTGTTAATTGAATGAATGTATGTCCTATATTCTGAACTGTATTGTGGCATCTTTAGCAACTACTGTTACTGACTGTTACTGTTACAAAGATCTCTGTCGGTTCCCTTGTTGGAACCATTACTGTTTACTGATTGATGGCCATCATTTACTGTTCGGTCTTTAAGACCTACTGTTTACTGTACTGCTATGCTAATGGATGTACCACATATGACGGTTATGACTGAACAACTGAATTACTGATTTAATGAACTGTTTTCATTACTGTAAGGACATTCATTCTTAACCTCTTTAAGCATTATGTTATTCACTGGGCTTTAGCTCATTGCTCATATATATATGTAGGTGTACAGGCACCAGACCGTGGCTAGAAGCGTCGAGGTAAACTCCAGTTTTGTCAAGCCAACCTATGTGCTTCACTGCGAGGTTCCGAGCCTGTCAAGCTTTGGCTTAGGGGTGTTTTAATTCCCCATCTGTCTCTGTATCTATTTTGTAATAATTGTAGACTGTACCGTACTGTTTAATAGGGATTAGGTCCATGCTCTGAATGATTGTATATAATGTACATACTGTTTTGTCACTGACTGTATATATGTATGAGAAGTCTTTTTGCATACAGACTGTCACAGCTCATTGGATATTGTTTATTTACTGTATTGGCTTCCGCCAGCCCCTGTACTCTGTTTTACTGTTCTACTGTTAAGCAGGCCTTCGGTAATCTCGGATTACTGGCCGGTTACGGTGCTAAACCCATAGGGGCGGGTTTGGGTCGTGACATTCCCTTAATCCCAATCAGACTGAATCAACCCGCTTACACCCTCAAATACAGATATGAAATAAAAATATGGGACCTACATAAATGAGGTCTACTTGTGGGGTCTAGCCCTTTTTTTTTTCTTTATCTGTACAGTTAAGCTTTGTCATAGCTGTAAATAATTAAAGCCATGAGAATCAAATCACTTGCAGATCACAGGCACATTAAGACTTCATAAATGCAATTTACATACATGAAGTAATACAAATTTACAGCTAGGCTAATAAATTTGGGATGGTGAATTTTTGGATAAATATTTCTTGATGTAATCCCATTTTCAGCAAAAGTGAGCCACTTCCCAAGTCTTTTCTTTGTTTAATAAAGAGTAAGAGTTATACTAGGACCCTAAATATTCTATCAAATATTCTACTAAATCTCTCACATGGGTATGAGACCCATACACATGTAGATTTGTGTGAGTCCCACCCAAGATATTTGGTAGAATATTTAGTAGAAAATTTGGGATACATAGCATTTCTCTAAGAGTAAGAGTAAGGCTAGGGATTCCAAATATTTTACCAAATGTTTTATCAAATATCTCACATGGGACCCAATGGTGTAGGTCCCACACCCATATAAGACGTTTGGTAAAATATTTAGAATCCCTAACATTTTTCTTAAATTAAACTTTTCTTGAGTTATGCTTGGTAACATTTTTTGTTTTCTATTGTTGTTTTAAAAATTTTGAAAATTGAAATAAAAAATGACCTTAGGTATAATGACCAATCGGTACTATTGACGACACTTATTTGCTCATAAATCTTGAGATTTTTTTTTTATGCATTTGCCCCTCATTTTGATGATTAGAAAATTTTAAGACTTTTTAGATATATTTTATGTTTGTGAAATGAATGTTTGATGCTAGTAATGATACTAATAAATTTATCAAGATAATAAATAATTAGAATATTTTGATTTTTGTTTGTGAGCTTTGATTTATTTTTAATTTATTTATATTAGTTTGTATTGAAATATTGTCACGCCCCAAACTCGCCCCTAAAAGTTTGGGCATGATCAACTCGATAACGGTCTCAAAACTCAATAATTATATAATATGGGGCCTGAATGGAAGCAATTATTATAGCGATCCCGGGTTTTACCCCTTGTGTACAGTGATCCGGACTTGTCTTCGTGGACGTTGGTAGTTACTTATATCTTGTTTGCATCCTTTCGTACCTTGTATTTGAGTTTTAGGATGTGTTGGGCATGTTTCGAGCAGGTGGGTTGAACCTTGGTCTAATTTCTTGTTGCCCAGTTTTTGGTCGTTTCGCTCGAGCGGGTCTTCTTGCACTCGAGCGGGGTTTACACCCTTCCAGCTTTTTGTGTCCCCGCAAAACTTCTGCAGGTGTGATTTCTACGCTCGAGCGGGCTTGTTGGCGCTCGAGCGGGTAGTACATTTTTGGTGAAAGTTCTGGGACGGGATAATCCACGCTCGAGTGGACTGGTTTTTCGCGCTCGAGCGGATGTGTTTCACTCTTGTGTCTTGGCGCTCGAGCGGGCCTTCTTGCGCTCGAGCGGACCCAGATTTTTGTTCTTGACGCTCGAGCGTTGTGTTTTCCGCTCGAGCGGACCCGTCGTATATCAGATAGCAGTTAGGCATTTTTGAATCACTTTTTACATTCATTCTCTCTCTCTTAATTTCTAAAAAGATATTTTGAGAGCTTCTCTCTCTAGAAACTCCATTCTCTCTAGGGTTTGATCTAGTTAGAGTGTTCTCCTCACCTTTGGCCTTTACAAAAGTTGTGTTGATCGTCGAGGGCTACGTTTTGATCCGAGCATATTGAGTTTTGGAGCACTTTGGTTTTGGTCTTCTTCTCTTTTTGAGCTCTAACTTCGAGGTAGGGATATCCTACTCCTTCTCATGAGCTTTGTCTTTGAATTTTGGCATTTTGATATGTTGGGGTTGGCTTGGTAATTTTGTGAAAGTTTGGGGCTTTTGTGTAATTTTACAAAAGTTGGGGTTTTGTTTATATAAATCTATATGCACGTTTGGCATAGAAGGAAATGAGATTAATAATGATCTATTGAAGAAAATGGAACCTTAGGGTTTTTATGTTAATTTTGGGAAATGTCCTAATTACATAGTTAAAATTAATTGGTATAATTAATTTGGGGAAATGAAGAATTGAATTAAGAAAGTGAAATTGAAGGTGTATGGAATTAAAGGGTGTAGTCAAATTTAATCATTGCTCACCAAGTTGAAATGTTGATTATATATCCATTGGTGCATTTATTTTCTGTTTAGAAATAATTGCTTTGGGCTATCGGTGGAGGATAGTCTTGATTGTTGTAGACATAGCATGATGATTAGGCAAACTAAAACTAATCAGTTGAACGTGCTATTGAATATAGCGATTGGAATAATACATTAACTTTATGTATTGATTGATTGTATATGATAACTGTTTATATACATTGTTTGTGTGGGAGGAGAAAGGGGCTGTACTCCACGGTTTATTGGAAGAAAGGGGCTGCACCTCTAAATCGGGTTTTGTGTGACAGTGATACAGCACTACAATGTGTATCAGGCTGCGAAATAGAAGTGTTTTGTTTCATTAATACAGCACTACAATGTGTATTATTTGAAACATATGGAAGTGTTTTGTTTCATTAATACAGCACTACTATGTGTATTATTTGAGATAGGCGGAAGTGATTTGATATGTTATTGATACAGCACTACAATGTGTATCCATCATGAATTTCGAAAGTGTTTTAAAGATGAGTCTAAACCTCATTAAGTTAATTGGCCAGGTTCTGAGCCGTGTTTTCAAACTCAAGGTTGAAAAAGAAATGGGAAATGAAATGTTACATGGACTTAAGTGTCATGAAACCGAAATGTGATATAAGTGGATGTATCTGTGTTGACCATCTATCAACTGCTAATCTTTTAGTCATTGTTCATAGTTGGTTTAGTGTATTTCTATTGGGCTGTGGCTCACCCTATATGGGACATCACTTTCAGGTACAGGTAGCATGCCACCTCCGAGGACATAGTTTGGGAGGCTAGAGGCAGACAGACTTTTTGGTTGTTTGATTCCCTTTTTGATGTATTACATGTAGTTTCAAGCCAAGGGCTTAATGTGTATTTGAGTTAGTACTATCTTTTTGTAACCAAGTGTTAACTTGGAAAGCTGTAAGCCCGTAGGGCATTTGCTTTTGTTGTTAACATGTAATACTTTTGTAATGAGTTACTCTGATGAATAGAATGATGGTTATCTTTCATATCAATGCATGTCTAGATTGATGGGTTTAATGTTATTATTTTGAGGGCGTTACAATTATCAACTTAAAACAACATCCATTGAGCTAACGCTTACCTGCCAGGATCACAAAACATTTCATCATATGGCCCAACGCATAATGAGCATACACATAGGAGACAGTTAGACACATACGTTTATACAGTCCCATCCTCGCAACTAGGGTATAACTAAAGCATCGATAGTGAAGGTTATACATGCTTTACTACATTTGACAAGAGTTAGTGACCCATGGTAAGGGCAAAAGAAGGAACTTCACAAAAATGGGTAACTTCACTGGGCTGCTTGGACACAGCGGGATGAGCCAAAAAAAAAAAATAGCTGTTAGGCTGGACTAAGACTGACCTTCGGGTTGATTACCTACAGAGACAGACATAACACGGAGTGAGCAAGGCTTAGTGAATAATAGTACGTAGAGAATTCAAATGAATAAACTTGAATTACAACGTATATAAGCGCATAGGTCACATGTTTGATCTTGTTCTGTAAACATTTCCAAAACGACCTTGGGCCCAATCTTTATACAAAATGGCCTCAGGCCCAATATCATGCAGAACGGCCTCAGGCCTAACATATCATACGGAACGGCCTCGGGCCCACATATCAACAGCTGTCTGAACATTGGAGGGTAGGTGGTACATCGACATGTACACCACCTCCCTCGGCCATAGGCCATGGATCATATTTAATTCAAATCACATTACGGTCGGTGAGACATCGACATGTCCTCACCTTCCTCTTCTTTAGATTTGTCCACACTCGGTGGCTTATAACTGAACGGCCTCGGGCCCATCTTTAGCAAAGCAAAATAATCTCAGGTCCATAAGGATATCATTGTTCAATAACGCACATAAATTTTCCAATTGTTCATCACGAGTCGACATAGTTAACGTACGAATAACAGAACGTTAGTAATAACTATTAACAGTAAATGAAATATATCACTACAGTACTATTACTCACTGTGCTGTGGTGGAGTGATAATCCCTTCCGGTATGTGACCTACACGCACATGCAACTCACAAATTAGTCCCTTTTCCTTTTTAATCACTATCTGATTCGTTCAATCTCTAATATGTTTACAGGCATTTTAAAAGCTTCAGATACACATTTTAGCAATCCCAGAGGGTCAAATAGAAGAAAAAAAATACACAGATTTTTCTCCCCTTGGGCCGCACGTGTGGAAGCCCTTCACCGCATGTACAGGAATGTGGCCCGCACGTGCATATATTCTAGTAGCTTAGCTTCAAACTGCCCTGTTTTCCGCACGTGCTGCTGTGAGCCCCGCACGTGCGGTGGTGCTTCCCACATGTGCGGCTGTGAGCCCCGCACGTGCGGTCGTTGTCCCTGTTTTGTGCAATCCGATCCAAGGCACACACCCAACTAGGTTATAACATTTCAAGGCACAAAATAGAGGAATTTAACACAACATGATGATATAATGCTACACTAACATAAATCATAAGCGTAATTAAGTCAATCCTCTTCAAATTCATAACACAACTTGATTCTCTTACATTTCTAGTTATCTTTGGCCTTCCACACACACACATACACACACATATATATATCATCATCATCTAAACACATAGATGGGTTTCAACATGCAAAGTAAATGAATAAGACGTATTTCCTTTTTGTAAAGCTCAAAACCACCAACACAAGAAGTATTCTTCCAACTAGTCAATGAACACACACTCTTGATCTTAATCACAACCCTAACTTATATATTGTAGAGTAATTCTTACTCATGTATTCAAGAAAAGGGTTATTTAAAGTGGATTTTACATACCTTGAGCTCTAATCTCTACAATCCTCCTCAAATTTCCAATTTTCCCTCTTGTTGAAGCCTTTCCCCTTGTTCTCCCCCTTTAGCTCTCTCTTTTCTCTCCCAGGAGATATTTTCTATGATAAACTTAGCAAGTAAAGGGTTCAAAAGAGTTGTATAAGAGTTGACTAAAAAAAAATTAATCAGTTTAATCATTATGAATCAAATTTTTACAAAAATTCATATTATGATCTAAGAATCATGCTTATCACAATTATACAGTCAATTTCGGATTATCAAGCTTCTAAGGCTCTTAATTACTGATTCAAACGTCACAATTGTAACAGGTATTTCTCATAATTGACAGATATAAATCTATAATCATATGATTCACACAATTAAACTTAACTTCACATGAAATTTCACATTAAACATGTAAATGCACATAGTAAGGGACTAAAAGCATATAAGAGGGTTAGGTTATTACAAATATAACGTGAAAAGTGTAAATAATTGAATTATATTTTTTAAAAATATTTTTATAATTATAAATTTGTCACTAAAAACTGAATAGAATTTTTCAATAAATAAATCTCATCCACAAGACCGATTTGTAACTAAGCCTCTCCGTAAACATTTTTGTTTTTATTTATTTTTAAATATTTTTTGCGTACTAAACTATTTTTTTAGGTTTTGTAATTAGAGTTACTTTGCTTTCAAATATTTGGCTGTAGTGGCGGAGGGAGTGAAGGCTCAGAGGGGTTACGTGCCCTCCTGGATTTTGGGATTTTTTTTAAAAAAAACATAAAAAAATATTTTAAACAAAAAAATTACAAAAATATTATTAGAGTGAAATGTCAATGACACATTAAAAATTATGAGAATAATAATGGTTGTTTTAATTGAAAATGGAAAGACTATTATAAACCATATTATCTATGAAATTTTTTTTAATATAACGGTGATGTCATTATTATTGATATGTAAGTATAAGTAATCTCACTATAAATATATATGAAATTTATTGTATTGTTAGTTACATTTGACATGTGAGGTTCATTTTCTATGTGTTTATGCACTATTTGTTGGTGATATCACATATCAATAATGACATGGTAATCCATTATATTGAATTTTTAATCAAATTTTGTATAAAAAAAATTTATCATTGTATAATTTATTTTAAGACTTATATCTATAATTTTTTTGCATTGTCCATGATATACTAGTTACAAATAATATTATTTTTCTGATATTTCTCGAAATCAATCATAAAAATTTGCGTGAAATATTTTTGTAAAAATTTTCAATATTGTAATTAATAAGTGTCCCTTTTAATTTAATTTTCTGACTCTGCCACTGCTTGACATGTCTATATCTGACAAGTGTTGGATATCAATATTCATTGGACACTTCCAAACACGTCCAATTACTTTTTAAAAATATTGAACTTGGACAAGCTTCGAACACTGTGGGGGAAGGGGGAGGATTTCATTTAGACGCACATAAAACATGTTTGAAAAAAAAAAAAAAGATTTAATGACAAATGAAAAACAAGCAAATTTGCAAACATTAATCAATTATCCTTAAAACTTAAAAAATTCATGTTATATTGCAAATTTTTATTAACTTTGAATGAATAAAATATTCTTCTATATGATATATAATAAATAGATAAACCATATACAAGCCCTGTCCTATATTTTTAAAAATTGTCATGTTAACATTTGTCCATGTCCATGATTCTTAGCTAAAAGTATTCGTGTTACATTTTCTATTTTTCTATGACACGCCATGTGTCCTATATAGATTTGGTCGAATAGTATTGAGAGGGACTTGGGTGACTGTTGTTCTCCTTGCACAATAATTATTACAGCAATGATTCATACCACTAATTTTGGTACTCTAATAGAGCACTAATGACATGGCAATGAACAAAAAAAATAAAATAAAAACAAACCAAGACCAAAACATCACATCACTGTGAGTGGAGCCCACTGCCAACTCATTAGAGCTACCTTTAGAGCTCAAAAATTAGAGCTCCAAAGCATTTTTCTAATTATTATTGTGTAGTTAAATTAATTCATTTTCACTCATTTAAATGATCTGAACCATTTACATTTTTAAAGTACATTTAATAGAATATATTTATAAAAAAAAATTAAGTTAATTGAATATCGTTAACGCTTTCATCTACTCACGTTAGTATTCATTTTAATTCTTTAAATTACTATTGCTATTTATTTTTGTAGATACAAATGTGAGTGGATGAAATGATTAATAATATCCGGTTAATTTGATTTTTTGCAAGTATATTTTACTTGATGTACTATAAAATGAGAACAGTCACCAAAATAAACCCGAAATAGATCCATTTAGCTGCATAATAGTGACTGCTATGCAAGGGAACACAACAATCACCCCAAATTCAATTGTGAGAGCCTCTCAGAATTTCAAAAGGTAATTTTTTATATTTGAATATTATTTATTAATTTTTACATTGTAATTTTTTTTATTTAATATTCATTTTCCGTATATATCTATTTTAGTAATTATGATGTTTTTATTTTGTTGGGTTTTTGGATAAGAAGTTTTATTCTGTTTTATTCAACCTTTAATATTGTGGTCTACACGGATGAGGATAGTTCTTATTTGTTACACTTTTCGACAAAGAAAATATTATATATAATTTTGTTTCTTACTGAGTTTTTTTAGATCAATGTGTTTTTATTATTTTGGATCGCATTGCCTTATGTTTAAAAATGAGAAAATAAAAATAAAAACCGAGACCATGTGTAACATTGCCTCTTGAACAAAGAAATATTTTTTTGATAGGCACTTGAATATGGAGGAGCTTTTTTTTCACTTTTTGTTGAGCGTTTGAATGGAAATTTTTTCTTTTGGACAAAAATTAAGGGTGTAAACGGTTTAGTTCACTCAGATTAAGAACGAATTTAGCATCAAATCGAAAATTTCAATTTTGTTAGTTGAGAAATCAAAATATATTGCATGATATGATTTTATTAGTTTTGTCGATTTTGTTTAGGAAAAAGATTCTCACGAGATTTTAAAGTATATTATAAAAATTTATAAAATCTTACATTCAATATAAATAATGAAAAATGGTGAAAATTATTCTATAAATATCTTCCTCTCTAATATGTTCTAATGTTCAAAAAAATTAAAATATATATTATTTCGGTCAATTTAGTTTATATTAATATAATTTAAAAAAAAATCAAAACAGACTATACATAATAAAAACATATCAAAAACCAAAATTGAAATAAATTGAGCCATCAATCTGGATTTTTCTTAACCTTTGTTTGGCATAAGTTAAAATGAGATTTTTTGGCTAAAATAATTACTAAAAAAAAAATTAGATTTTTTAACCTAATAAGACAAAATGTCACATCTAAACCATAATTATTTTAGTTTTTTCTATCACAAAAGTCAAAAAAATTAAAAAATTATCTCAAATGACACTTTTTAACCCCAGGCTAAAATAATTAAAAAACCCAAAAAATTAAAAAATCAATCCACATCCCAAACATTGATGAGCTCATGATGTCATCATAGAGTCTAGAAAAGGAGGAATGATTTCATCAGTTGGATTTACCGGCTAGGCCGGTGTTCGGTGATTTAATGGTCAAAATTGTTGTTTACTTGGAGGCACATTCATTCATTCATTCGTTGTTATCAACAATGCTTTTTGTTTATATTCAAAAAAGAGTAAAAAAAACACTTGTGATCTTTGAGGACTGTACACTTAATTTTTATGACCTAAAGTGGTGGAATTTTGGGTGAGAATAATTTAGCCAAACTTAGGGAAGAGAGAATGGGGTTTGTTTCAGATAATTTCAAATATAAGTACCAAGATATATATCAATAGCAGTTGATATTAAGAATACTAACAGGTACGTATTAAGAATTTTAAAATTGTTAGGGACTCTAATTTTTTATTTGAAAGTAGGATATCGGTTCAAATCAATCTAAATTGGATCAATATGAAAAAATAACAGTAACATAACATTTTTGAATTGGAACGCAATGAAACTTGATTTTTTGATCTATAACAATATTGGTTTATCAAAAAATTGTTATGTACAAGCTAATATGGTATGTAATGACCAATTTTTACATATTTTCAAGCCCGTAATTTCTATAAAAAGCTCAAGAAAATTCACACTTTTCAAAAATGAAATTTAGTGGTGTTTTGGAAAAATGGAAAAAAATTAAGCTTTTTTGATGTAAAAAAGTGAAGAGGTGATGTGACCAAAAAAAATTAAAAAGCAAAAAAAATTGACTTTTTACCGCGTTACCAAAACGCCTTATTAAGAAATGGGTGGTAAAATAATTTTAAATTGGTTTTATTTTTTGTGTGGAAAAAGTTCTCAAACTTCTAAAAATAATTTTAGAACCTTTTCCCAAAAGTATTATTCAAGTTTAAAAATTACTCACTTTTCAAATATGATAATCCATTACAATATCAAAGTTATCAACCAATCATATTTTTTACACATCAGTGGCTCTAGAAAGTAGGTTTAGTTCTCAAAAATGGATGTTCTTAGAAAAAATTTTGGAGAATAACTTTTTGTATTAATTTTGTTGTTAGGGAAAATATATGACTTCCCACAAGTAAATCAATTAATGGGAATAAAAACTAATGCGGAAAAATTAAATCAAAAGCAACACAAGAATTTTTACGTGGTTCCCTCAATGTGAGGTACGTCCATGGGATCGAAATCCGATTCCACTATCAACCAAATAAGTTCCAAACGATTACAAACGAGACACTAATGGTATCACAAAACCACCCTTAGGTGAATTCCAAATAATCACAAAAAAACAAGATGAAAGACCTCACCAAATAGATGAACAAAAATATTCAGAACCAGGGTTGTAGAAGATTCAAAATAACGAACCAAATCAACACCGAAAACGAAGCAAAGAACCACCCAAATTAATTCCACTGTTCATACACCCAAATAATTGATTTCACCAAAGTGGAGTATGTATAGCAGCCATTCTCTTCTCCTCGGGATGAGCAAAAAACAAACCCTAAAATATTGTGAATCTAGGGTTTATTATCAAACCTTAGTTGTTTCCAAATTGGATTGAGTCTCCACAAATTAAATATAATCTATAAAAATATATTATAATTAATACTAAATCAAATTAAACTCTTTTTCCAAAACCAATTGGGTCCCACACTCCAATAAGGAGGTATACCTAACAATTCTCCCCCTACTGACTTAGGTGGAGATATCAACCATACCCGCCAAAGTTCGATACTTCAAATGTTTATCCTCGACAAAGTCTTAGTCAACATATCCAAAATATTATTATTCGTGTGAACCTTTTTGAGTTGTAACAATTTCGAATCTAACACATCACGAATCCAATGGTATCTCACATCAATGTGTTTCGATCTCGAATGAAAAGTAGAATTTTTACTTAAGTGAATAGCACTTTGACTATCACAATAAAGCACATACTTTTCTTGCTTTAAACCCAACTCTTGCAAAAATTTCTTCAACCATAACTCTTCTTTGCAAGCTTCTGTAATGGCAATAAATTTAGCTTCGGTAGTTGAGAGAGCAATACATTTTTGTAATTTAGATTGCCATGCCACAGCTCCCCTTGTAAAAGTCATCAAATACCCCGAAGTAGATTTCCTAGAATCAATATCACCGGCCATGTCAGAATCTGTGAACCCATCAAACACCCGCTTACCATCTCCAAAACACAAACATACCTTCGAAGTCCCTCGAAGATACCTCAGAATCCATTTTACCGCTGCCCAATGTTCTTTACCCGGATTAGAGAGAAACCGACTCACCACACCAACGACGTGAGCAATATTCGGCCTTGTACAAACCATGGCGTACATCAAAGAACCAACTGCTGAAGCATAAGGAACTTTCAACATTTCTTCTTTGTCTTTCTCACTTGTAGGACATTGATTCGAACTAAGCTTGAAGTGACCCGCAAGTGGATAACCAACCGGCTTTGCTTTATTCATGTTGAACCTCTCAAGAACTTTCTCAATGTAGCTTTCTTGAGACAACCAAATCAGCCCCTCTTTGCGATCACGAACAATTTTCATACCAAATATTTGCTTTGTCGGTCTCAAATCTTTCATAGCAAAAGACTTGCTTAACTCCAATTTCAACTTGTTAATCATGGTAGAATCTTGACCCACAATTAACATGTCATCAACATACAGCAAAAGAATAATGAATTTACCATCCGGGAAATTTTTCACAAACATACAATGGTCCGAAGTGGTTTTAGAAAAACCATTATTCATCATGAAAGAGTCAAATTTTTTGTACCATTGCCGCGGGGCTTGCTTGAGGCCATACAAACTTTTCTTCAATTTGCAAACAAATTTCTCTTTCCCTTTCTCCACAAAACCTTCCGGTTGCTCCATGTAAATTTCTTCTTCAAGATCACCCTGAAGAAATGCGGTCTTGCTCAACTTTAAGGTTCATACTTGCAGCCATGCCAAGTACAACCTGAATAGAAGACATCTTTACAACCTGTGAGAAAATCTCGTCAAAGTCAATACCTTTCTTTTGCCCAAAGCCTTTCACAACAAGACGTGCCTTATACCTCAGATTCTTGCCATCATTCTTCAATTTGAAAACCCACTTATTTTTCAGAATTTTCCTCCCTTTAGGTAACTTCACTAAATCATAAGTTTGGTTTTCAAGCAAGGAATTCATCTTCTCGTCCATGGCCTTTTTCCAATCACCTTTCTTTGCATGCTCAATTGCTTCTTGGTTCTCTTAGGCTCCCTTTGATCGGAAATCAACACAAATCATTGGGAGGATACTTTCTTGAAGGTTGTCGGTCCCTTGTAGATTTCCTCAACTCAAGTTGTGGTGGCGGTTCTTGAGTTGGATGCTCTTCCTCAATTTCTGGCTCAACTTCATTAGGATTAGCATCATCATCTACATCTTCAATAGGTGGCTGCACATCTCCCCCGTTTTCATCATCAACTGAAGATGAAGGAGATGAATCCATGTCAATGAGATCACTAGCTTTTGGCTTCGGTTGATCACCTTTGCCAAAGTCTTCAATTGTTTGGTCTTCAAGAAACACAACATCACGGCTTCGAATGACTTTCTTGTCGACCGGATCCCATAATCTATACCCAAATTTATCACGCCCATAGCTAAGAAAAATACATTGTCTTGACTTACTATCAAGCTTGGACCTCTCATCATTTGGAATATGAACAAAAGCTCTGCAACCAAACACTTTCAAGTGCTCATAAGACACATCTTTGCCGGTCCAAACTCTTTCTGGAACATCACCATTCAAAGGATAGGAAGGAGACAAATTGATCACATCAACCGTTGTCTTCAATGCCTCACTCCAAAAGGATCTTGGCAATTTAGCTTGTGAAAGCAAATACCTTGTTCTTTCCACAATGGTGCGGTTCATCATCTCGGCAACTCCATTTTGTTGAGGAGTCTTCTTAACTGTCTTTTGATGCCAAATACTTTGGCTACGACAATACTCATCAAATGGCCTAATGTATTCACCACCATTGTCTGATCGGATGCACTTCAATTTCTGCCCTGTTTCTCTTTCAACCATGGCCTGAAAATGCTTAAATACTTCTAGAACTTGATCTTTAGTTTTTAATAGAAAAGCCCAAACTTTCCTTGAATAATCATCAATGAAAGTAACAAAATAAAGTGCACCACCATGTGTTCTAACTTTTAAAGGACCACAAACATCCGAATGAATCAATTCCAAAACATTTTCTTTTCTAGAAGCAACATTTTTATGAAAAGAAACTCTATGTTGTTTACTCGCCAAACAATGAACACAAGTTTTAAGATGTGTACCTTTCAAACCGGGTAGAAGCTCTTTCTTGAACAAAACTTGCAGCCCCTTTTCACTCATGTGCCCAAGTCGCCTGTGCCACAATTCAGTAGAAGTATCATCTTCAAGTGCATTGACAACACCTTTACAAAATTTTCCTTGCATCAAATAAAGTGTATGAGTCTTCTTGCACTTAGCCACCACCAAAGAACCCTTTGTGAGGTTCCATATTCCATCACCAAATTTGTTGTTGAAGCCTTCATCATCTAGCTTCCCAGTAGAGATCAAATTGAGGCGAATGTCGGGAACATGCCTAATATCTTTAAGCAACAATTTGTAGCCCAAATTTGTTTCCAAGCAAACATCACCCATGCCGATAATCTTGGACAAACCTTCATTACCCATTCGAACAGAACCATAATCTCCTTTGGTGTAGGTAGTGAAGAAATCAACTCGAGAAGTCACATGAAAAGAAGCACCGGAATCAATCACCCAATTGCTCTCTTGGCCCACAAAATTGATACAATCATCTTCACAAACGACCATGAGATCATCGGTAGTAACTGCTGTAGTGTCTTCTTACTTCTTATCCACACTTTTGTCACGCCTTTTTTCTTTGTTCTTGAGCTTTCGGCATTTCTACTTCATGTGCCGTTTCTCATGGTAATAATAGCACTCAATGTCTTTCTTTGAAAAAGAACCATCTTTTGATTTGTCACGGCTTTGATCAAGACCATGAGGAGTCTTACTCCTCCCCCTTGTTTTGCTTCAGCTTCTCATAACAAATGCTTCCGAATGAGAGGAACCCACTGATTTTCTTCTAGTTTCTTCATTCAACAAGCTACTAGTGACTTGGCCCATTGTGACAACTTCATTAGGTGCCGAATTACTAACTATCACAACCAAAGTCTCCCAACTTTCGGGTAAGGAACTAAGTAGCATCAAAGCCTGCAACTCATTATCAAAAACAATTTTCATAGAAGTAAGTTGGTTAACAATACTCTTTATTTCATTTAGATGTTCCGGAATAGGGCTGCCTTCTTTATATTTTAAATTAACCAACTTACGAAATAGAAAAACTTTATTTGTGGCTGATTTCCTATCATAAAGGCCTTCTAACTTTTTTCATAAATCATGTGCTGAAGTTTCAGTAGCAACATGATGAAACACATTGTTATCAATCCATTGACGGATAACACCAACGGCTTTTCGATTAAGCCTCTTCCATTCATCGTCTTTCATATCATTAGGTTTGCCACTATAACCCTCAATTGGCCCATACAAATCTTTATAAAATAATAGGTCCTGCATTTTAGTTTTCCAAGTTACCCAATTACTTCCATTGAATTTAGACATGCGACCCAAATTCCCCTCCATTGATTTACACAAATAAATAAACCCAAATAAACCGTAAGCTCTGATACCAGTTGTTAGGGAAAATATGTGATTCTCCACAAGTAAATCAATCAATGGGAATAAAAACTAATGCGGAAAAATTAAATCAAAAGCAACACAAGAATTTTTACTTAGTTCCCTCAATGTAAGGTATGTCCACGGGATCGAAATCCGATTCCACTATCAACCAAATAAGTTCCAAACGATTACAAACGAGACAATAATAGTCTCACAAAACCACCCTTAGGTGAATTCCAAATAATCACAAAAAAACAAGAAGAAAGACCTCACCAAATAGATGAACAAAAATCTTCAGAACCAGAGTTGTAGATGATCCAAAATAACGAACAAAATCAACACCGAAAACGAAGCAAAGAACCAACCAAATTAATTCCACTGTTCACACACCCAAATAATTGATTTCACCAAAGTGGAATATGTGTAGCAGCCGTTCTCTTCACCTTGGGATGAGCAAAAAACAAACCCTAAAATATTGTGAATCTAGAGTTTATTATCAAACCTTAGTTGTTTCCAAATTGGATTGGGTCTCCACAAATTAAATATAATATATAAAAATATATTATAATTAATACTAAATCAAATTAAACTCTTTTTCCAAAACCAATTGGGTCCCACATTCCAATAAGGAGGTATACCCAACAGTATTTTCTTCTTTTGAGAAAAGAAAACAGAAAATGAAAATGATATCAAGCGCTGCACTAGACAGAAATAAAATGATACAACCCATTTACTTTTTTGGTTAAAACAAACAACCCTTGAATTTTATATTATTTTTCAAATTTTAAAATCAAATATTTAGAATTTTCAATTATAAAACTGGATAAATGCATTAGAAGTGAATGTTATGCAATTTTATGTTGAGACAGTTCAAATGTACAATTTTGGAATAAAAGAGATAAAGTCAATTTAAGTTAGAAAAGTTAGACTTGTAATCAAGACAACACCAAATCACCACATTCTGGTTACAATTATAAATATAATTTTCACAGAATAGATACATTATAGATAGAGGTGTAAGAAAAATTAATAAAATTAAATCGACTATTCAAGATTGATCAAAATTTTGATTTTTGATTTGTTTTCATAACATATGATTTGTTGGATTTAAATTTTTTTTACAAGGATTCAAATTGAACCGATCAAAATTTTATATATAAATAATTTTATATTTTAATTCTTTAAAATAGAAGAGGTATGCATATAGTACATAGAACAACTATCACTATTTTTCTTCATTTATTCGAAATGTGTGATTTTACAAGTTTTTTTAAGACCATTTAAAACATTAGGCGAATCACTTTTCTACACTAAATCGACAAAATTGAATTGTTGGATGCGGTCTGTTCTGATTTTTTAAAATTCCAAAAAGTTTCATCTAATCTTTTCCTCAATCCCAATCTGACTGAATCAACCCGCTTACACTCTCGAATACAGATATGAAATAAAAATATGGAACCTACATAAATGGGGTCTACTTGTGGGGTCTAGCCCTTTTTTTTTTCTTTTTCCCCTTCTTTATTTGTGCAGTTAAGCTTTGTCATAGCTGTAAATAATTAAAGCCATGAGCATCAAACCACTTGTAGATCACAGGCACATTAAGACTTCATAAATGCAATTTACATACATGAAGTAATACAACTTTACAGCTAGGCTAATGTGTGAGTGATTTTCTGACCACACTGCAATCTTAGTATCCAGCTGGAGAGCACTGGTAGAATAGATGGCACCTATCTAACCTGCAACAGAAAGAGAAGACTCCAGTGGTGGTTCGCCACCCGGGGGTACTTCGACGATCAAGTCAGTACTCAATATCTCTCAAAGATAAATCAATTATTCAACTCACAAGCTTGAGCATAAAAAACATACCTTAGACCCATGGGGGTGCCTCTCTTTTATAGCCAATTCAATCCTAGTCCCAATAGGAGCCTAGCCCTAATGGACTTAGGATTACTGCTAATCTGGGACTACCGGTGGGATTAGGATAAACTTTCTAAGAGTCTTATCTTTACCCAAACTGAAGTCTTCTCCCAATCTAGGACTCTTGTCCTTCATCCATGTTGAGTTCCCTCTTCATTCTAGGACTCTTGTCCCTTATCCACTTATCTCGGATTTTGATATCTTCGGAGATAACCTCGGCCTAACCGAGATAACCTCGGCATAACGACCAGGACACGTGGCACCTCGGCTGACACGTCGGCGTCATCTTGGCCACGTGTTGGTGCTCAGAAAATATATCCCCACAACTGCCCCTAGGTTCTATTACCTCGGCATTCTGAGGTGATGGAACCTACATTGTTCGTTCATCTGTGCCCCTCTGTCCGAGATCAAACTCGCCGACCTCAAAGTTCCCTGGACTTTACTGTCCACTTGTTTCAAGTATCAAGTTTCAAACTTTCCAAGCGGCTTGAGATCGCACCTCCTAGCCGAGGTTCTGGTTCCATTAATTCGAAAACTCCAAGAGCTTTGTAATTGCTCCATTCACATCTTTTGGTGGGTTCTCGATTTCCAGTCATCTATTTGACTCCGGCGATCTTTATATCGACGTTTATTTCACTTGGTAGGTTCATAAATTCTTTACTTGCTATTAAGCTCAAGCTTCCATAACTTTTCTGTTTTACTTCGAATCTGTTTATTTGCCATCCGTTGCCTTCTTTTTTTGTCTGTCTTCAAGTTTTGAATTGTTTGAATGCCTGGCACTGTTCTTGCCATATCTGCTTTCTGTTCCTAGCATCGTGTGTGGGTCATTACTTTCTTGTTCTTCACATACTTACTTAGTGCCTGTGCATTTGGCTTTATTCTTGAATTTTGTTGTCTTCTTGACTTCTGAAATTTTCTCTTCTTGTTTTCCTTGCTGTATTTCCAGATTCTTGCCTTCGTTTCTGTTTTCTGCATAGTCTTAGAACCACGTCCCTTCTTGAAGTTGTTACCGAGATAATGGTAGAGAAGCTCTCCCAGCTGACTGCCAATGCTGAACCACCGTCAACCGTTGAAGTAGATTAGTCCGACGTTCTTGCCTTAGTCCATAGTTCTTAGAGTCTTCATCTTTGTACTTTTGTTTTCTTTGCATCTCTTACACACCATAAAAGACTGGAACACCTTCAGTCCAAGTAACTTACTTTCTGGCCTTCTTGATTACCATTCCTTCTTCCACTATATTTGATAGCCATGTCGGGTAATTGACTTCTCGGATGGCCCTGGCCTCCAGAAGTCTGTCTACTTCTTCCTCTACTGCTTCGACGTGCATCAACGTCGGTCCTCTTGCTCGTTGGATTACAGGTTTGGTTGACCTGTCGACGTTCAGTTGGTGGCAAGTCACCTCGGGGTCAATGCTAGGCATTTCGTAAGGTGTCCAAGCAAATACCTCAATGTTCGCTCTCAAAAAAGCTTCCAATTCTCTTTCTTCTTCTTCGGCTAAGCCTGAGCCGAGAAGAAAGAAGTGTTCTTCATCCCCCTCCTGGACGAGAATTTTCTTTAGTACCTTTTCACTCTTCTTGGCTGGCTCCTTGCCGACATCATCTAGGACCTCTATGTCCTCGTTTTCCATCTTTGCCTTCTCTGGTTCTCGAATGCTGTAAGTGGATTTCATTGCTGCCATGGAGCAATTCTCCGCTTGCAGTTGATCCCCTCTGACTTCTTCAATCCCATGTTCTGTTGGGAACCGCAATAGTTGATGCAATGTTGAGGGAACTGCCCCCATTGCATGGAACCATGATCTTCCTAAGATTTGTAAGGAAATGGAGTGTCGATGATGGTGAATTCTGTTGTGATCTTTCTGGTGCCAGCCTGCACCTCTAAGCTTACTGCTCTCAGTGGCCATGTCGGCGTTCCAATGAACCCAACCATTGGGCCATTGGGTTGCTCCATATCGTCTGGATGAAGGCCGAGCTCCTTGTAACATCGGACATACATGATGTCACAAGAGCTTCCTTGGTCAATCAGGATGCGTTTCACTTGGCACTCCCCAACCTGGAGGGATACTACCAAAGCATCATTATGCGGGTGCTAGACCATTTTGAGGTCGGCTTCGGTAAAAGACACTACTGGTTCCAAGCACTCATCTGCCCGATGTCTCTTGTCCCCCACTTGGTAGACATGTTATAGGTGCTTCACCTTCTGAGCCTCCCCCCCTAATTTCATTCTCGTTGACCCTCGAGTGAATTACATTAATTACCCAAGGTCCTCCTGCCTGAGGTTGCTGTACTGAGGGAGGCGGAGCTGCTGGCGCCTGAGGCAGTTTTGCCTGTTCTTCCCTTGTTCTGGTCTCATCGACGAGGTCCCTTCAGATGGTCTTACCTCATCAGATTTTCTAAGTGAGCTTTTAGTGCTCTGCAGCCCTGAGTCATATGTCCGTCTTTAGCATACATCTTAACTGTGTAATCTCCTCGGGGTATAACACCTCGGTTGTACCCATTAATCGGTTTATCTCGGCTTTGACCCAACACTTGAAAATATTTATCATAATATTTTCATAAGTGTTATTTACAACTTGATACTTCACTCTTAGCAAGACTTCTGTCTTCAAATTTCTTCCAAGTCTAGGCAACATGGTTATCTCCTCACGTGTATAGATACTTCATAACCTTGGTTTAACTTCAACTTTGTAAATTGCTACAAATTTCAACAAGTGTTAAATATAATCTCGGTTTAACTTCAACTTGTAAATTGCTACAAATTTCAACAAGTGTTAAACATCATCTCGGTTTAACTTTAACTTGTAAATTGCTACAAATTTCAACAAGTGTTAAACATCATCTCGGTTTAACTTCAACTTGTAAATTGCTACAAATTTCAACAAGTGTTAAACATCATCTCGGTTTAACTTCAACTTGTAAATTTTCTCAGAATTTCAACAAGTGTTGAGCTAATCTTCGTTTCTCGGCTTAACTCCAACTTGTGAATTCTCTCAGAATTTCAACAAGTGTTATGCTAATCTTCGTTTCTCGGCTTAACTCCAACTTGTAAATTCTCTCAGAATTTCAACAAGTGTTAAGCTAATCTTCGTTTCTCGGCTTAACTCCAACTTGTGAATTTTCTCAGAATTTCAACAAGTGTTGAGCTAATCTTCGTTTCTCGGCTTAACTCCAACTTGTGAATTCTCTCAGAATTTCAACAAGTGTTCAGTTAATCTTCGTTTCTCGGCTTAACTCCAACTTGTAAATTCTCTCAGAATTTCAACAAGTGTTAAGCATCATATCTGTTTAACTTCAACTTATAAATTGTTACAAATTTCAACAAGTGTTAAACATCATCTCGGTTTAACTTCAACTTGTAAATTGCTACAAATTTCAATAAGTGTTAAACATCATCTCGGTTTAACTTCAACTTGTAAATTGCTACAAATTTCAACAAGTGTTAAACAATAATCTCGGTTTAACTCTGCTTGTAAACTTTTCTTAAATTTCAGCAAGCGTTAAACATCATCTCGGTTTAACTCTACTTGTAAACTTTTCTCAAGTTTCATCAAGCGTTAAACATATTCTTCTTCTCTCTGCCTCTTGCTTGCTGGATCCATTGTTACCTCGGCCTCGCTTCGGCGAGTCGTTTCCTTTCTCATGCTTTTATAAGCCTCTGCATCCTTTTGTATGTAGGGTCACTAGAATCCCTATGATATGGTTCTGTGGGCAAGGGATCTGCCCCCTGCATAGCTTCCACATACTCCTTTGTGGACTTTATAAAAGGTCTTTATCTTGGCTAACTTCAGTCCGATCTTGTGTGTTTTCTTTTTTATCTTCTGGGATCTGAGATTTGCTTACTAAGCTCTTCTCTTCTCGGATTTATGTGCCGAGCTCTTGTCTTCTGGAATCTTGGATCTGCTCACTTAGGTTGAGCTCTTCTCTTCTCGGGCTTACTTATCTAGGCCGAGATCATGTCTTCTGGAATCTTTTATTTTCTGCTCATTTAGGTTGAGCTCTTTGAATGTCATCTTCTTGGGAGCGCGCATGCCCCCTGTCTTTGTATCCCTTCTGGAAGGGTCTTCATTCCGTTTATGTCGACACATTCTCCATCCTTGCTAAACTAGTTGTTTCCGACATGTTGATCTTGTACGGTGGTGGCCATTTATTCTCCTTTCGTTCCCACAGACGGCGCCAAATTGTGTGAGTGATTTTCTGACCACACTGCAATCTTAGTATCCAGCTGGAGAGCACCGGCAGAATAGATGGCACCTGTCTAACCTACAACAGAAAGAGAAGACTCCGGTGGTGGTTCGCCACTCGAGGGTACTCCGATGATCAAGTCAGTATTCAATATCTCTCAAAGATAAATCAATTATTCAACTCACAAGCTTGAGCATAAAAGGCATACCTTAGACCCATGGGGATGCCTCTCTTTTATAGCCAATTCAATCCTAGTCCCAATAGGAGCCTAGCCCTAATGGACTTAGGATTACTGCTAATCTGGGACTACCAGTGAGATTAGGATAAACTCTCTAAGAGTCTTATCTTTACCCAAACTGAAGTCTTCTCCCAATTTAGGACTCTTGTCCCTCATCATGTTGAGTTCCCTCTTCATTCTAGGACTCTTGTCCCTTATCCACTTATCTCGGATTCCGATATCTTCGGAGATAACCTCGGCCTAACCGAGATAACCTCGGCATAACGACCAGGACACGTGGCACCTCGGCTGACACGTCGGCGTCACCTTGGCCACGTGTTGGTGCTCAGAAAATATATCCCCACAGCTAATAAATTTGGGATGGTGAAGTTTTGGATAAATATTTGCATTTCTAAAAAAAATAAAAAACAAAAAGTCGGATAAATATTTCTTGATGTAATCCCATTTTCAGCAAAAGTGAGCCAATTCCCAAGTCTTTTCTTTGTTTAATTAAGAGTAAGAGTCATAGTAGGACCCTAAATACCCTATCAAATATTCTACTAAATCTCTCACATGTGTGTGAGACCCACACATATGTAGATTTGTGTGAGTCCCACCCCATGTGAGATGTTTGGTAAAATATTTAGTAGAAAATTTGGGATACATAGCATTTCTCTAAGAGTAAGAGTAATGCTAGGGATTCCAAATATTTTACTAAATGTTTTATCAAATGTCTTACATGAGACCCAGATGGTGTAGGTCCCACACTTATGTGAGACGTTTGGTAAAATATTTAGAATCCCTAACATTTTTCTTAAATTAAACTTTTCTTGAGTTACGCTTGGTAACATTTTTTGTTTTCTATTGTTGTTTTAAAAATTTTGAAAATTGAAATAAAAAATGACCTTAGGTATAATGACCAACCGGTACTATTGACGGGACTTATTTGCTCATAAATCTTGAGATATTTTTTTATGCATTTGCCCCTGATTTTGATGATTAGAAAATTTTAAGACTTTTTAGATATATTTTATGTTTGTGAAATGAATATTTGATACTAGTAATGATACTAATAAATTTATCAAAATAATAAATAATTAGAACATTTTGATTTTTGTTTGTGAGCTTTGATTTATTTTTAATTTATTTATATTAGTTTATATTGAAATATGATGTGAAAAGTGTAAATAATTGAATTATATTTTTTAAAAATATTTTTATAATTATAAATTTGTCACTAAAAACTTAATAGAATTTTTCAATAAATAAATCTCATCCACAAGATCGGTTTGTAACTAAGCCTCTCAGTAAACATTTTTGTTTTTATTTATTTTTAAAATATGTTTTGCGCACTAAACTATTTTTTTTTTATTTTGTAATTAGAGTTACTTTGCTTTCAGATATTTGGCTGCGGTGGTAGAGGGAGTGAAGGCTCAGATGAGTCATGTGCCCCTGAATTTTGAGATTTTTTTTAAAATTTTTTTTTGCAAACATAAAAAAATATTTTAAACAAAAAAAATTACAAAAATATTATTAGAGTGAAATGTCAATGACACATTAAAAATTATGAGAACAATAATGGTTGTTTTAATTGAAAATGAAGAGACTATTATAAATCATATTATTTATGGAAATTTTTTTAATACAACGGTGATGTCATTATTATTGATATGCAAGTATAAGTAATCTCACTATAAATATATGAAATTTATTGGATTGTTAGTTACATTTGACATGTGAGGTTCATTCTCTATATGTTTATGCACTATCAGTTGGTGATATCGCATATTAATAATGATGTGGTAATCCATTATATTGAATTTTTAATCAAATTTTGGATAAATTTTTTTTATCATTATATAATTTATTTTAAGACTTATATCTATAATTTTTTTGCATTGTCCATGATACGCTAGTTACAAATAATATTATTTTTTTGATATTTCTCGAAATCAATCGTAAAAATTTGCGTGAAATATTTTTGTAAAATTTTCGATATTGTAATTAATAAGTGCCCCCTCTAATTTAATTTCTAACTCCGCCACTGCTTGACAAGTCTATATCTGACAAGTGTTGGATATCGATATTCATTGGACACTTTCAAATACGCCCAATTACTTTTTAAAAATATTGAACTTGGACAAGCTTCGAACACTACGGGGGAAGGGGGAGGATTTCATTTAGACGCACATAAAACATGTTTGAAAAAAAAAAAGAAAAAGATTTAATGACAAATGAAAAACAAGCAAATTTGCAAACATTAATCGATTATCCTTAAAACTTAAAAAATTCATGTTATAGTGCAAATCTTTATTAACTTTGAATGAATAAAATATTCATCTATATAATATATACACTATGCCAAAACAGGGCATTAACGGCGGTTTTTTTAACGGCGGTTTTCGTTACCGCCATTAAAGATACTATTAACAGCGGTAACGAAACCGCCGTTAATACCGCCGTTAATGTATTTTTAACAGCGGTTTCGTTATCGCCGTTTAAAAAACCACCGCTAAAGTATCTTTAACGGCAGTAATGAAACCGTCGTTAAAAAAACTGCCACTAAAGCCCTCTTTTAACGGCGGTAACGAAACCGTCGCTAAAGCCCTCTCATTACCGCCGTTAATGACGGCGGTCTTTGATGGCGGAGCTTCGGCGAAACTCCGGCGTGTGGTGACCACGCGCGGCCAGAGGTTGAACATGACCATCTACAATAAAGCAAAAGTAATGTTTAAATATTTATTTAGGGAATATATTTGATATAGAGTGGCTGTGGTGTAGTGGTTGGTGTGTATGGATTAAAGGTCACGAGTTCGAGGCTTGGGGGGTGCAAGAAGAGAGAATTATTTTTTAAAAAATTTGAACCTATTTACGGCGGTAAAGAACTGCCGTTTTTGGTCCTGTATTACTGCCGTTTTTGGTCGACTTTTAACAACGGTAATTTACCCTTTTACGACGGTTGTACCTTTTCTGATACGAGTATAAACGCCAGTCCTAAATTACTGCTGTTAAAGGCTTTAACGGCGGTTTTACATCCTTTAACGGCGGTAAAAAACAGCCGCTAAAGTCCAATTTTGGCGTAGTGATAAGAAATAGATAAACCATATACAAGCCCTGTCCTATATTTTTAAAAATTGTCATGTCAACACTTGTCCATGTCTATGATTCTTAGCTAAAAGTATTCAAAACAAATTTCTCATAAAATGGTGAGATGGAAATAAATTTAAAAAAAAAAAAAAAAAAATAGAACTGAAATATGAAACTTTTGGTGCAACAACTAATGGAAAGTAAAGCACTTCCATCATTAGATGGAATCTTAGGATTATGGTTGCCCATTGACCATGGCTAAATGGTTCACATAATATAATTATTGCTCATCATTGTGGTAAGTTAGTCCTATATTAATAGTAAGAAAAAGTAGCAGTTGACTGAATAATAAACAACAAAAGAACCAAATTACGGAATTTGAGGTTATTGAATTTTCATAGAACACAAGAAGATATAGAATTTTCATGTAACACAACAAGATACATACATAATATGAGCACACATGCGGCACTAGAATATTATGCATATCAAGTATAATTAGAAAATATATGATGATATGAAAGACTTACACATCAGCTTGCATGTACACTTCATAACCAAGATTGACCAATGTCCTGTGACTGGTTACACTATTCTTTTCTAAATTTTCTATGTTCTTTCTCAAATTTGAGCTACAAGTTCAAGAGTTAAGTAAAAACTAGATATAAACAAAAATTGTCAATGTTGGTGCAAAATTTCAAAGTGTAGTAATGCCTACAATAAAGGATAACACTACAAGAAAAGTGCGCTTAAGAGATGAAACTTTTTGCGACGACACAACTTGCCGTCGCAAAAAATGTGACCTTTTGAGACGGCACAACTTGCCGTCGCAAAAAATGTGAGTTTTTGAGACGGCACAGCTTGCTGTTGCAAAAAACGGGACTTTTTGAGACGGCACAACTTGTCGTCGCAAAAAAAATTTTGACTTTTTGCGATGGCACAACTTGCCATCCAAAAAATAGAGTATTTGCGACGGCAGAAATTGCTGTCGCAAAAAAAAAAAAAAAATAGAGTATTTGTGACAGTAGAGATTGCTGTTGCAAAAAAATAGAGTTTTTGTGACGGTACTAGCTGCAGTCGCAAAAAAAAAAAGAAGAGTTTTTTGCGACCGTAATAGGTACCATTGCACACAAAAAAAAAAAAGTAAAAAAAAAAAAAAAAATATATATATATATATATTGTGGCTTTGAGACGGCTTCATATATATATAGTCACAAAATGGTTTAAATAAATGCAACAGTATTTTTCTGTTAGAAAAAAAAACAAAAAAAAAAACGTTGTCTTACTCTTTTGAACATTTCTCTTTTCACCAATTTTTTCATCTTTCTATCTCTTTGTCTCTGTCTCTCTTCTCTCTCTTTCTCTCTCTCTCACTCATCACTCTTCTTTCTTTGTCTGTCTCTCTCTTTCTCTCTGTGTCTCTGTCTCTCTTCTTTTTCTCTCTTTCACTCATCACTCTTCTCTGTCTATCTGTCTGTCTCTCTCTCTTTCTCTCTGTGTCTCTCGTCCATCTCTCTTCTCTCTATCTCTCTCATCTCTTTATCTCTCTCTGTCTCTCTCTCGTTTATCTATTTTCACTCTTTTTTTCTTTCTCTTTGTCTATATCTTTTCACCAATTTTTTCATTTTCTTCTCTCTCTTTTCTCTTTCTCTCTCTTACTCATCACTCTTCTCTCTCTGTCTATCTGTCTCTCTCTCTCTCTCTCTCTGTGTCTCTCACTCATCTATCTCTTCTCTCATCTCTTTTCTCTCACTGTCTCTTTCGCTCATATCTCTTCTCTCTATCTCTCTTATCTCTCATCTCTCTCTGTCTCTCTTATTCATCTCTCTTCTCTCTATCTCTCTCTGTGTCTCTCTCGCTCATCTCTCTTCTCTCTATCTCTCTCTCTCTGTGTTTCTCTCGTTCATCTCTCTTCTCTCTCTGTCTCTCACTTTCTATCTCTTTATCTTTTTGTCTCTCTCTCTCTCTCTCTCTCTCTCCCACTGTGTTCGCGTTGCTCCCTCTCAATTTATCTACTACAAGAAGAAAAATGCACTTTTAGCGACCACTTTGTCTCTCTCTCTCGTTCATCACTCTGTCTCTCTTTCTCTCTCTCTCTCTCTCTCTCTCTCTCCTCTATCTGTTTCTCACTCATCTCCCTTTCTCTCTCTCTCTCACCACCCATCTCCTCTACCACCTTCACCACTACTGCAAACGCCATTCTACTACCACCATTACTACCACTGTCGCCACTTTACCTCTACAACCATTGCCACCACTCTACTACCACCACTACCACTCCTACCACTACTACTACCATTACCTCTCCTTCACCCCTGCCACTTCATCTACTCTACCACTATCACAACTTCACCACTAATCTCCTTCGCCACTACCACCACCACCACCACCACCATCATCTCTTATCCACCACCTTCACCACTACTGCCGCTCTTTCTCCTCTACTACAAAAAATTAGTTCATGATTTTTAATAACAAAAAAAAAAAATGGCCCGCAGAAAAATATTTTTCATTGACCACAGAAAATTAACTTTTATTTTAGTGGAAAATATTTTTCATTAAAATATTACCCCTGCTTCTACCAAATAAAAAAAAAATATATTTTTTTTCATTAAAATAAAAATGAAACAAATAAATTCTCAATCTTAGTAACTAAAAAAAAAGAGGAATTTTTTTTTAAAAATTCATTGACTACAAAAATATATATATTTTAACAAAAAATAATTTTTTTTGACGATGGCAACCCCCGTCGCAAAAAAAAAAAAAAAAGAAGAGTTAAACGGCGTTATTTTGTTATTTAAATTTCATTTGTGACCCAAAAAATAAAAAAAATTTCTTTTTTTTTAATTTTTTATTCCCGCCCTTTTTTTTTTTTCCATTCCCCCCTCCCCCCCCAAAAAAACAAAAAATCCCTAATCTCAAACCCAAAAATCCATAATCTCTTCTTACCCCCCTACTCTCTCTCTCGATCGACGGCGAGTGGTGGAGGAGCAGCGTCGTCGTCGGAGCAGCGTCGGAGTAGTAGCAGCATCGGCCTTCTCTTCCGCCACCTCAACATCTCTTATGTCTTTCTTTCTTTACTCTTTACTCATCTCTCTGTCTCTCTCTGTCTCTCTCACACACACACACACACACACACACACACATGTTTATACATACATACATTTATGCATTAGTTCATGTTTGACTTCCAATTCAATTTATCAAATTTTTGAAATACCCCCATTATCTATGCTGATGCCCTAGGTTTTGCATCTTTTCTTACTTCCCCCAAACCTAATACACACACACACACATTAATCTGTTACCGAACAATTGTTTTAGAAATTGTAATAAACTAACTAGCATAACTATTTTAATACTCTCTGCATTTCCTATTTTTCTTTGGTCGTTCTTTCATCTATTTTCTTTATTTTTGAAAGTTTAATATCCATATATTGTGGTCCATGGACTTGGTTCTGTTTTTCTATATTGTGACTAGTATAAACTGTTTATTTTTTTGGATATTCTTCATTAATTAATCTTTTATTTAATTTTAATATTGCAAATGTAATTTATGATTGGTTTTTTTTTATAGGTGGTATCCCATTGCCAATATTTTCTGAGTGGTGGTTAGCCAAAGAAAAGTTCTCTACAATTGAAGCATTTATTATATCTTCATTTCCTGGAGCAACATGTCAAGGTTGCAATGGGTTGAGCATAAAATATCAGGTAAACCCATGTGAAGCTTTGGAATACTTGTTGCATTTTGATATAGTCCTTGCACAAAGGATAAGGAGGGTTACTATATGTTCTACTTTGACCACCTGGCTTCTTTAATCCTTGTAGTAATTGATCCCAAAATTATTGAATTGAGCTTTGTAAGATATGAGTTGAAAATGGAATTATATATGTATGTATGGTTGAGTTGGTGTTCTGGACTGCACAAACAGATTGGAGTGGTAATCAGCATGTTACAGCTCTTAGGTTTAATAATATCTTCCGAAATACTTAACTTTTTCTTACTTATTCTTTTATTCCTTTCATATGCAGACGTCAAGTCACCAGGTGATCCAAAGTTTATGGATGCATTTGGTATGTGTTTCATTTTGTATGCTTTGGGCTTTCCTTAGTGTAGTTTTCTTTGGTAAGCCTTCTTCTCTCATGATATACAGAGTTTGGTGCATTGTTTCCTAATTTTGCTTTGCACACATATATCATAATGGGACGTCATTTGGGGTTTGATTTGGGATTGATTTTTGGGTTTGATTTGGGGTAAACTGCCAGAACCATGAATGCTTGCAGACTCTGTGGTAGTCTAAAAATGCTGTCTGTCCATTATATTTAGCTTGTGTCCTTATTTGCCACTTCATATATCTCCACAGGGTTTTTTGCACATCGATGAATATCCTCCAGATGCGAACTAGGGATTTGACATCCCATCAACTGTTGTAAGCTTTTCTGAATTCCAAGTGAGTGCGATAGACAATTACGAATACACGATACAACACGTACATAGATTGACATAATAAATTTTTATTTTTTAAAATACGAACACTCAATGCAACATAGACATAGTTTAACATAATAAATTGTTTTATATATATATATATAAAGAATATTCACCATGAAATGATAATTAAAAACCTTGCTCCATGCTGCCAATTTCTAAACTGTGCTTGTAATGTGCATAAATATAAGGTTTTAACCAAGGGTGAGCTCAAGAGAGAGATCACTTGCATCTGTCCCAGATGGCTCAGAATACTTGGACTTGGATGGCATAGAAATTGTACTACCAGTCTCTAGTAAAGCCTTTTCTTGCAAATCACTCTCCTGAAAATAGCAACATGAAAATTTCTTAGTTTTGAATTATTAATCACCATCTCATTTAAAATAATAAGTTATTAGAGCGACAAGTAATTTTATTATTTATATATTCAACATGTTCCTTACGTACGTGGTCACATTGTCTTTCATGAGCAAGCCAAACACATTTGCACGTGAACGAGAGCCAAATATACTAAAAGAAAAACATGCACTAATGATATGTGATAATAGAGCTAATAAGACATGAACTCAAAATATCCTTGAACTGATTCGAGAAGTTATCCAATAAATCTAATCTAACACGTGATTATGTGTTCACCTAAATAATAAGGGTCATGACCTTCTTCGTCTTTTTTTTTTTTTTTTTTTTTTAAATAGAAGGATAGTGGCCGTGTGTACTCCTATTTTTGGATATGGATGGGACCTACTAGATTTTTCTTTTGGGATCATGAGTAATTATATTATGGGAGCTACTTCCAGTCCGAGATCAGATTGGACGGTGCTATTCGGCCCATGATGGTCCACCATGGGTCCCGTTTTGATAATCCGAACCGTTCAATGTGTAGAACTCGTCGAGTACTATATATGCCTATAAGAAATCACATTGATCGGATATCGATAGCTATCTCATTGAATCAGTTTTTTGTCAACCCTTAATTTATTCACCATCTATTTTTTTTATACAAAACTGATTTGATCACATTGCTATTGATATCCGATCAACATGATTTTTTTACAAGCATATAGTACTCGACGAGTTCTACACATTGAATGGTTTAGATTAATAGGACCATCCAATCCGATCTCGGGCTGGAGGCAAGCTGCATCCTTATATTATTTATATTTTTAGTATGTTTCTCACATGTCGTCAAACTTTTAGAAGTACTGATTTTTGAAAATTTGAGAGAGAGTGACATTTTACCTGAGTAACGTAACTAGAGAGAAAATCTTTGAAGATGTTGGAAGGATTGGATGTTTGTCCCCATCTCATAGTTGATAGTTTTGGGTATGAGAATGGCTCCTTCACTTTCTTTCCATTCATTTTCTCTTGCTTCTCTTTCCTGCAAAGATGCTCGATCCAAGTTGGATTTCAAACAACAAGAAATGACACTTATTCTTCTTGTATATGTATAGCTGCCTAAAAGTAATTTCTTACCACATATATCATTTTGGTGTAAGAAGCATAATTTAAAATATCAAGCAATACGTATTGGTTTTTTAGCCTTTTGATACTAATACACCTTGGTATACTAATAAAAATAAAAATTGCATGCCCAATATATATTAGTTCATAGCCCATTCACAACCCAATTTACAACCGACATGGTTGGTTTGGTTGCTATAAAACTTTTTTTTATTTTTATTTTTTATTTTTATAACTGATGCTCTTAAAATGTTACATTAGTATTACCTGATTCTCGATACGTATTGCTCAATATTCTCAATATTGTTACACTACAATTGATGCTATTTTTTTTTTCAACGCCACTAATAAAACCTTGGTAAGAAGAGACTAAAATATGCTAAAATGTGTGACTAGTGTTTTGTTCATGTATATGTTGTTCTTACTAGGCTGAAAAGAACTAAGAAAAAATATTTCAAAAGGAAATCATTCTTTTAGAATTTTCATAATAAAAAAATGATGTGACAGCTTCAAAAGCATCCTTTTTATTTATTTATTTATTTATTTATTTATTTATTTTTGTGTGCATATCTTCTTAATTTCCATTCAAACATCATATGAAGGAGTAACAAAAACAAATGGGGAAATTCACTAACCTTGTTGCTTGCAAGGGCATGCTAGCATTCTTTGAACCAAGCTCTCCCAAATTATGATTACCATGGTTTTCATTGATAGTCAATCCCCTATTAAAGATGTGATGAATTGGTTGGCTATATAAAGGACCAGACTGCATCAAGTTATTGAATTGTGAACGTCCTTCTTGCATCTTATCATCTTTATTGGGAGCCACTTCCACTTCTACAACAAAACACCCCTCATGGAATTTCAAAAATATGCATGTCAAGTCAACAATGATTCATTTAATAGTAAGACTGTGTTTGTTTGTTTGGGGAAGAAGGTTGACAATCTAGAAAATATTAATGCATCCTCATTTATTATGAGTTGGTAAGGTTCTATTAAATTTACTACTAGTGTCACATGTTATGCACATGTGAAGCACACTAAGGCACGTGTTATATATATGGAATGACAAGTGGATAGGTGCCGTTTTGTAATAGATACAAACTTTGATAAGCAAACATTATAAGATTAAAACATTTCATCTAATTTATTTTACAATGCCAAAAGAATAAAGGCCAAAAAAAGAATGAGAGTATTTTTAGGCAATATAGAATAATTGGGGTTTGCTTCCTTAAAGAATATGGTAATCATGATTTCAACTATTATTTTTTACCTCACATGATACCAAAAGCACTATCGAAAGTAAAAACGGTTACACTGTGATTTTGGTATCGATACAACCTAGAAAAAATTAATGGCATCCTCATTTATTAATGAGTTGACAAGGTTTGATTAAATTTACTACTAGTGTCACATGTTTTGCATGCGTGTGATACATATAGTGTGACGACCTCAACATACGTATTATTTTTATATATTATTTTAGTGAGTATTATTGCATGTTTATATGTTTAATTTATGTTTATCTGTTTGCTTATGGATTATCTATTAGAATACCGACTTAAAATTCGAAATTGAAAACCCGAACGGATTCAGAAACCAAAATTGATTAGTTCAATAGATTAATTAGAATATTTAGAATCATATGACAAGTTTGATTAAAATTTGATTCGGATTAAAATTTGATTCGGATCAAAATAATTAGATTAAATCAATTAGATTTGATTAGGATTAATTAGAATTAAGGTTAATTAATTAGCACTAATCTCATTTGATTAACTTAACCTAATCAAGCCTATATATAAGCCATATAAGCTTAATGAGTTCATTTTCTTATCAACTTGGTTGAGATTTAGAGAGAGAAACAAGAGAGAAACGACTCCTAGAAGGAGAGGTTGAAGAATTGTGAGGATTTGAAGGGAAATTGAAGGATTAAGCTAACCAACTCTCAAATTCAAGCTCTAGGTATGGAATTTAACCACAATTCTTGCAAATTGTTCAAGTAGAAGTTGAATTCATAAAATTTATAGGAACATTTCCATGTAATTGACAAGAAAATGAAGGAATCAACTTATTTATGGAAGAATTGAGTTAATTGTGCACATGCATGCATATTCCATCATTCTTGAATTTGATTTTCAACAAAAATATTACATGCATGAAGTTGTACTTGCTATTCTTGAAGTTCTTCATGAATTCACTCTCAATATCTCATATGATCATGTTTTGAAAAGAAAAGAGTTGAATTCAATACATGTATGGCAAAAACATTGAGTTTTGAATCTTGTTTTGGGAAATTGAAAGAGATTTGAGAGTATGGTTTCATAATTCCCATGAATTCATGCATTATAAAGAGTTTCTACATGTTTCTACCAAGCCATGCAAGCTTTGAATACGAAAGACATGCTTTTGAATTGCAAAGAGCAATCTAGAAAATCCAGAATTCGCCTAGTTTGCTCGAGCGACGAATGCGTGGCTCAAGTGGACTTTGAATGCTCTTAGAATTTTTGCAGACATTTGCACTTGGCTCGAGCGACCAAAGTGAAAACTCAAGCCTACTTTGACACCATCCAGTATTTTTGCAGTCAGGCCACACCGCTCGAGCGACCAAAGGTGCGCTCGAGCGAACACCCTGTTTTCAGCAAATTTTGGCAAATACTTACATGTGCATATTTGCATCCTTATGCCCTTTTAGGCATACTTAAGCATCATTTAGATATTCTTAGTAATGAAATAAGCTAGAAACACACGTAAGAGAATCAAATTAAGATACAACATTTGTTATGAATGTGCGTTTCAATATGTATCTTTGTTATTGTAGACACCCCATTTTTGACTGATCTTAAGACTCAGACGTCACCAATTGAGCGCTCGGTGATGTTGCATATTGTGCTCGTTCTGAGGTTTCAGAGTCTCGGCTGCGAGCCTTGCCTCCGGACTTCCGGACTCTTTTGTGCTTTGCCTCGGTTTGCGAACCAGGCCCTTTTTTCTTCGTTTTCTCTTCCCGAGGGGAGGGAGAGGTCTCGTAGATCATCTCTCAGTGGCCGTAGGCTACGTTTTGTGGTCGTAGGCCATTTTTCTCGTTTGGAGCCCGGTTCCCGATTTTCGGAGCCGTCGGCCGTGTGCCTCGATTCGGGACCGCTCAACCACCTCCGTTTGCTCCGGTTTTTGGCATACATCTTATTTCCTCCCTTTTGAGGGACACTGTGGCTTGAGAGACCAGCTTCGTGGTCAAACGCCACCTCCGGTGCTTAATAGCTTGTTTTCGGGGCCCCGGGCTGCGCGTTTTGGCCCCCGAACCTTCGTTTTGCATCGGTTTCAGTTCATTTTTGGCAGAGACCTCATTTTCATTGTTAGGAAGGTTGTAGAAGGGTGGGAGGCCAGCAATTGTTCTAAAGACCAGCTTTATTCCTTCTGTGGGGATATGGTTTGGAAATACTCTTCAGATCCTGGAAGACGCTCTTGATCCTCAGCTAGTCACCTGTAAAAGCACCAGCACTCCGGTCGGGGGTGCCAGGGTTAGCACTCCGACGGGCAAGTCAGTCTCAATAGTCAAGAAAGCTTGTTCACTAAGTTAAGTGGAGTTATTCTTACATACCTTTCTAAATCTGAAGTTCTTGTATTTATACTCATTCTCTGGACCTCGGGTCCAGAGCCCACTTTTTACTTATTATCCTTTTGTTTATTCCTACATACATCTCCCCGCATATTCGGCGATCTTGATGTATTCGGCATCTTAATTGATAAGCACGGAGCCGAACAGTCTCTGACTTCTGGAATACATCCCTTCTAACTCTTAGACTTATTCGGCTCCCACAATTGCCCCCCAAGCATTTTCTCAACGTATGTTGGTTGGAGTGCTTGGTTCCGAATTTCGAATACTCAGAACCAAAATTTTGGCAGTTGGGCCTACGAAGCACACGTCTAAGTACGCCCCCTTTTTGGTTGTCGTACCGACTTCCCGCCTCTTCGTACATACTTATTCATTGCGATTTTAAAGATTGTCGTCCCTTCGGATTCGCATTCCGTGATACTGGTCGCTGGGTTGCCTTTTGGGTCGTTCTTGCAATTTTATCTCCTCCAATATCTTCTTCATCCTCTGTAAGTTATCCACTTCTTTGCTTCGAGAACTATTCCCAGTTTATTCTTTGGCACATCTGTGTCAACCGTAGGGTATTGCGAAACATTTGAAAGACCTCATCTCATCTCATCGAATGGCTGGTTTTAGGCGCCATTTTTCTATTCCTGATGACGTCCGTCTGTCACTTCTGGCAGACGGCACCCTTGACATGGAGAGGGAGGACGAAACCACGATCGTCTTTCCTCTCTTGTCAATCGCAGAGGGTGGAGTGCGCTTCCTTCTACACCCATTCCTAAGGGCTGTGCTTCGCCATTGGGATTTAATCCCTTCTCAACCTAACGTGAATTTCTTTAGAATTATAATGGGGATTGTAGCGTTGAATCTTCGTCTTGGAATTAACCTTGGCATTCCGGCTATCCGGCAATGTTATGCCTTGGCTAAGTCTTCCGGTCGGTAAGGGCGTTATTTCCTTAGAGCTAAGGACACCGATCATCAACTAATCACTATGCTTTCCAGCTCTGGGAAAAGAGTTGATGATGTTATGGTCGTTGTCCAGGGTAACTTGGAATTTGGCGAAGGGGAGGATCGTGTTAACCCTATTCCCAGACGGAGGGGCGAGCCAGGTCGCCGAGTATTTCCTTGTTTTTGTTATGTGTTCATCTTTATTGTGAAACCTATTCCATTGAAATCTTGTGGCTTTGTCTTGTGCAGGGAGGGGTTTGAAAAAAGTACTATCGTCAACCCACGACGCCGTTCTTTCAGATATTAGGGTTGCTCTCAGGTATTTCGGCCGTCGAAGCCTTCAGAAACAGGGGAGGGTGGCTCACATTCTGCTTTGTTACGAGCCGACATACACAACCTTCTCGGCGGCGGATAACATACCGATTCCGAAGGGTGAAGATTCCCTTACCGCTCTTATTCTGTTCGACTTCAAAAACTTGAGGCAGGTAGGCTTTGAAGGGTCCGATTCGAAGCGAAATGAGGAAGCTGTTATTACCGAATCAGATCAATCCAAGACCCACTCTGAGGGGGTATTGGATTCCGCCGATCCTCCGTTTACATCGGGACCCGGGGATCTTCCTTCTGCTGACGTTCTTCAACGCTTAGAGGATCCTCCCGTCATAGACTCCGCGGGTATGGCCGGATTGAGTCTGACAAAGCTTGCCAAAAAGGCGAATGCGGAGAGGTTAGCCGCACGGCGAAGAGCGGAGGGCCTTTCATCTGAAATACCGCCCACCACCGAATCTCGACTCCCCCTCCCTGTTGCTGAATCAGAGTCTTTGGGGGTTGTAGCGGTGAAGGAAAAAGGTCAGAGTGCCGAATCTCTGTTGGCCGGGGAGGTCGGCCAAAAAGTTGGGGAAAAGGCAGAGAAACGCTCTGTTGACCTCAAGGCCGGTTCAGACGAACAAGGTGGTAAGCGTCCTCGATTGGAGGGATCTGATGAGGTTGTTCCTTTTGTCATTCGTCCAATGGTAAAGGATATGCCGGTTCCCTCTAACGCTTCGGTGCTTAAAGATCCAGAAGTCGCGTTTGGTGTGGCTACGTCTGTGTCGTTGCCGTCTGATATGGAGGCTTTCCGGGTTGAACCAGATCTGAATGCGACAGCATTAGCCGCGCAATCGGCACTTCTGGTACGTATTCTGACTTGTCTTGACTTTATCCGAGTACTGTTGAGGTTATGTTTTTGGGCTCTTCCTTTGCAAACCGTCGGAAGGATAGCCGATATGGGACGTCGGCATCTCGACGCCGTGAAACAGATTGACCGCTTATGAAAGCAAGTGGAGGGCCAGAGGACGGGGGCCGAGGATGCAGTTTTGAGAGCGAACCAGGAAGCTTCTCGGGCCGAGGCCGAGGTAGAGAGGGCCCGCATTGCAGATCAATCCCGAGCAGACGCTGAGAAGAAGGCAGACGCGAGCGAAGCGGCACTGAGATTGTCCCAGAAGGCGGTTGCCAGTCTGGAGGCTGAGTTGGCTGAAATGAAGGCGGCTGCTTCCAAAGTATTCGAAGCCGGGAAAGATGCTGGGCTCGCCGAATATGTGGACCAAGTCGCTCGGTTCGAAAACAGGGGGTTCAAACATGGCTGGCGCAAAGCCCTTGCTGCAGCTGGAGTTTCACCGACTATGCCAGTGCCGTATGAGCAAGTGGATGTCGAGCCGTTGGAGACTGATTCCGAAGGCTGAGCTGGGCATTTGACTGTTAGGATTTGAAAAATGTATTAGGATTTCACAGATGTATTGTTATAATCGTTTTGTCAGACATTTTTGTCCGGGCTTGTAGCTCATTTATTTTGCATATATAAAATGTCATGAGTTGTGCTCAATTTTGCTGGTGAAGAATGATATTAATTAATTTTAAGCCCGGGCGATCAGATTAAGGAATCTTCTCTTGCCTTAGGCAGGGCACGAGCCCGCGAAGCCAAATGAGCCGATGGCTCTGAATCGTGGGCTGGCTGAGGCATAAATTACTCGGCGAAATCGCTTGAAAACATAGCCGGCTAGATTAATAAATTTGCCCTTGCCTTAGTCAGGGCACGAGCCTGCGAAGCCAAATGAGCCGATGGCTCTGAATCGTGGGCTGGCTGAGGCAGAAATTACTCGGCGATATCGCTTGAAAACGTAGCCGACTAGATTAATGAATCTGCCCTTGCCTTAGTCAGGGCATGAGCCCGCGAAGCCAAATGAGCCGATGGCTCTGAATCGTGGGCTGGCTGAGGCATAAATTACTCGGCGATATCGCTTGAAAACGTAGCCGACTAGATTAATGAATCTGCCCTTGCCTTAGTCAGGGCACGAGCCCGCGAAGCCAAATGAGCCGATGGCTCTGAATCGAGGGCTGGCTGAGGCATAAATTACTCGGCGATATCGCTTGAAAACGTAGCCGACTAGATTAATGAATCTGCCCTTGCCTTAGTCAGGGCACGAGCCGGCGAAGCCAAATGAGCCGATGGCTCTGAATCGAGGGATGGCTGAGGCATAAATTACTCGGCGATATCACTTGAAAACGTAGCCGACTAGATTAATGAAGCTGCCCTTGCCCCAGCGGTCTTAGGTTAACCGGCAATAGCGCTTGCCCGCGAAGCCAAATGAGCCGATGGCTCTGAATCGTGGGCTGGCTGAGGCATAAATTATTCGGCGATATCGCTTGAAAACGTAGCCGACTAGATTAATGAAGCTGCCCTTGCCCCAGCGGTCTTAGGTTAACCGGCAATAGCGCTTGAAATGTAGCCGACTAGATTAATGAATCTGCCCTTGCCTTAGTCAGGGCACGAGCCCGCGAAGCCAAATGAGCCGATGGCTCTGAATCGAGGGCTGGCTGAGGCATAAATTACTCGGCGATATCGCTTGAAAACGTAGCCGACTAGATTAATGAAGCTGCCCTTGCCCCAGCGGTCTTAGGTTAACCGGCAATAGCGCTTGCCCGCGAAGCCAAATGAGCTGATGGCTCTGAATTGTGGGCTGGCTGAGGCATAAATTACTCGGCGATATCGCTTGAAAACATAGCCGACTAGATTAATGAAGCTGCCCTTGCCCCAGCGGTCTTAGGTTAACCGGCAATAGCGCTTGAAATGTAGCCGACTAGATTAATGAATCTGCCCTTGCCTTAGTTAGGGCACGAGCCCGCGAAGCCAAATGAGCCGATGGCTCTGAATCGTGGGCTGGCTGAGGGGCATCCGACGTTTGGCGCTCAGTCTCTCTGACGTTTCCTCGGGGGAGCTGCATGTACCCCAGAATAAATGGGCGAGTTCATGCCAATAACTCGACTCACTTCCATTCAGGCGTGATCCAAATCTGGCGGGGGCCAACATTGGCTGGGTTTAGAGGTAAAAATGAAACGCGGAAGCGGGCCTATTCACACGGGAAAAAGAGCATCCATGGATCGGGAAAAACAACGCCCCCTAGTCGTCGAAGCAGATCACCCCGAAAGGACGGACAACGGGGAGATTCCCCGTGCCCACGACTGCGAGTTGAGCCTGACGCGGCGCCACGACCGTTGAGTTTTGCGGTTCTCGTGAAGAATAGGCCAATGACAGAGGCGAATTCGATAATTAAAGACCCAGATGTGGCAGTCGAGTTCGCTCGACAGATTTTTCCGCCGGAGGTCCAACAGTCGATGGTCGGGCGTCGAGATTTCGAAGTATTTCGGGATGGCATACATAGGGTTGTCAAGGGACTGTATAGCGCTTATGAAGTCGGGATGCGCCTGCGCGAAGCCCGACGTGAGAATGAGAAAAACAACGAAAGGAATCGTAGTCTGGAGGCTCGCGTGAAAAAGGCTGAGAGTGAGCTTCGGGAGCTGAAGAGTGTTCGAGCGGCCGAGTCGGTGGTGGCCGGTCAAGCAAAAAGCGTGGGGGAGAGAGCGAAGCGAGAAGCCTCGGGTTATGAAAGAGGATATCAGGACGGCCTGAAGGCCGGGATCAAGAAGACCAAACCAGACCTAGCTGAGGAAGTCTGCCGATGCGAAAATCGTGGTTTCAAGCATGGCTGGATCAAGGCCCTTCAAACCGTGGAAGCTCTTGGGCAAGTGGGCATAAATTCGGCTTCGCCCCTATATCATCGGTATTACCTGCCGTATCCCGAATTCAAAATTGAGAGAAGCGACGATGAAGACGCCGACTTAGTGGGCGATATTGTTGAAACAGACTTAGCTGTGAATAAATAGAATTACTTTATCAAACGTTTGAAATGTTTGGCAGCTTTTGAATAAATAGAATTTCTTTATTAGCCGCTTTTGAAATGCCTTGCGCGTAATTAAACGCCTTATCTCAATTTATTGTCAGCTTTGTATGGCGTGGCGTAAACGTTCGAATATGCGTCGATCGGCTCCAGTTAGGAACCATATAGTTAGTTAAATCGTGATCCCCACGAAGGGCGCTCCGAATCCGGAGACTTATTCGGCCCTGAGATGTCATTCACCCAAAGGGCGCTCCGAATCCGGAGACTCATTTGGCCAATCGTGGTATCCACGAAGGGCGCTCTGAATCCGGAGACTTATTCGGCCCTGGGATATCATTCACCCAAAGGGCACCCTGAATCCGGAGGCTTGTTTGGCCAATCATGGTATCCACGAAGGGTGCTCCGAATCCGGAGACTTATTCGGCCCTGGGATGTCATTCACCCAAAGGGCGCTCCGAATCCGGAGACTTGTTTGGCCAATCGTGGTATCCACGAAGGGTGCTCCGAATCCGGAGACTTATTCGGCCCTGAGATGTCATTCACCCAAAGGGCGCTCCGAATCCGGAGACTCATTTGGCCAATCATGGTATCCACGAAGGGCGCTCCGAATCCGGAGACTTATTCTGCCCTGGGATATCATTCACCCAAAGGGCGTTCCGCATCCGGAGACTTATTCGGCCCTGGGATGTCATTCACCCAAAGGGCGCTCCGCATCCGGAGACTTATTCGGCCCTGGGATGTCATTCACCCAAAGGGCGCTCCGAATCCGGAGACTTGTTTGGCGAATCGTGGTATCCACAAAGGGCGCTCCGAATCCAGAGACTTATTCGGCCCTGGGATGTCATTCACCCAAAGGGCGCTCCGCATCCGGAGACTTATTCGGCCCTGGGATGTCATTCACCCAAAGGGCACTCCGAATCCGGAGACTTGTTTGGCCAATCGTGGTATCCACGAAGGGCGCTCCGAATCCGGAGACTTATTCGGCCCTAGGATGTCATTCACCCAAAGGGCGTTCCGAATCCGGAGACTTATTCGGCCTTTAAGAAGCGTATGAGCTGAGGCATAAAAACGAGAAACTTTTGCATTTCATTGGAGTATGTACAAGTACCAAGCCCACAAATCGGGTCATTGGTAAAATTTTCTTAGATGCGTTGAATTCCAAGGCTGTGGCAGGCTTCTTCCTGACATGTCCGAGAGCCGATATGCCCCTGTTCCTGCAATGGAGTCTACTTGATAGGGGCCGTCCCAGTTCGGACCCAGCTTTTCGTCGGCCGGACTTCGGTCGGCTGGAAGTACTTTCTTCAAGACCAGTTCTCCCGGAGTGTAATGGCGCAACTGAACTCGTTGATTGTACGACTTAGCGAGCTGCTGCTGATACCGTGCCATGGAGGCCAGGGCGCGGTCTCTTCGTTCCTCAATTAGATCCAGGTCCAGGGCGAGCATCATGTCATTTCGACCCGTCTCAAAGGCTTGCGATTTCAAAGTCGGGAGGCCGATTTCCAGGGGCAAGATTGCTTGGGTTCCGAAGCATAGAGCAAACGGCATTTCTCCGGTGGACCTCCTCGGTGTTGTGCGATGCGCCCACAATACACTCGGCAATTCTTCGACCCATTTGCCTTTAGCTCTTTCAAGCCTCTTTTTGATGCCATCCAAAATGGTTTTGTTGGAGGCTTCGGCTTGACCGTTACTCTGGGGGTACGCAGGCGTAGAGAAGTAAGGCACGATACCGTATTTGCTGCACAGTTCTCGGTATACACCACAATCGAACTGGGTGCCATTGTCTGATATGAGAGCTCTTGGGATGCCGAATCGCGTAATGATATTTCTCCATACAAAGCGCTTTATGTCGGCATCTCGTATATGTGTTAAAGCCTCGGCTTCGACCCATTTTGTGAAGTAATCTGTTGCTGCGATTAAGAATCGCTTGTTTCCTGGGGCCCTTGGCAACGGTCCTACGATATCAAGTCCCCATTGAGCAAACGGCCAGGGACTGGTGATAGAGTTCAGCCCTTCGGCGGGCAAATAGGTTAGTGGGGAGAACTTTTGGCATTGTTCGCATTTTTTAACATAATTTTCTGCGTCGGCTCTCATTGTCGGCCAATAATACCCCTGTGTCATAGCTCGATGGGCCAGGGAGCGTCCGCCAGAGTGGGCACCACAACTGCCCCTCATGTATCTCAGTTAGAAGCTCCTCCACTTTATCCGGGTGTACGCATTCCAAATAGGGACCGGAGAGGGATTTTTTATAAAGCCTTCCTTGTGGATCCAGATAGTATCGCAAGGCCTTATTGCGCAGCCTGTGTGCTTCTTTTTTGTCCTCTGGGAGTTGTTCAGAAGAGAGGAATCCGGCAATGGGGTCCATCCAGCTTGATGCGGATTCTATAACGTTGACGTGGGCTTCCTCCGAAGGGCCAATGCTCGGCTCCGGGATGAAACCTACTTCAATGGTTCGTTTGAGCTCAGAATTGATGGCGGAGGCTAGGCATGCCAAAGCATCTGCGTGTGTGTTCTGATCACGTGTTATTTGGTTCTGTTCGTGATGGTCAAACTTCATCAGCAAAGAGTTGGCCGTTTTCATATAGGCCGCCATACGGTCGTTTTTTGCGGCATACTCCCCCTTTAGCTGGTTGATTACCAATTTTGAGTCACAAAACACTAGCAATTGCCGAGCGCCGAGAATATGTGCATTTCGTAGACCGGCCAAGAGGGCTTCGTACTCGGCCTCGTTATTTGATGCTTCGAAGCCAAGTTTGACGGCCTGCTCTATTACTGCGCCGTCGGGAGGCATGATTACTACGCCTGCGCCACAGCCCCGTTGGTTAGACGATCCATCACAGTATAGCTGCCAAATATCCCCGACATAAATTCTCCAGTTCGGCTTTGATCGAACTTCAGCCTTTGGAAGAACGTCGGCGGGTTTAAGGTCAGAAAGCCCGCCTGTGAATTTGGCAACGAAGTCGGCCAGCACCTGTCCCTTGATTGCGATTTTGGGTAAAAACTGAATGTCATATTGGCCAAGTTCAAGAGCCCATTTTGAAACACGTCCTGATGCTTCTGCACTCCGTAGTATTGATCGGAGGGGATAATCTGTTATCACCCCAATGCTATGTCCCTAGAAGTAGTGCATCAGTTTTCTTGCTGCCATGACCAAGGCTAGGATGAGTTTTTCCAGAGGAAGATAACGTGTCTCGGCATCGACCATTGCCTTGCTCATGTAATACACGGGCCGTTGCTGCCTTTCCTCTTCTTTTAATAGTACGGCGCTGACGGCCCTATCGGAGACTGCTAGATACAGAATGAGGGGATCATCGGCTGCGGGTGTTGTCAAGAGAGGTACTGACCAGAGGTAAGTCTTGAGCCCGGTGAAAGCTGCTTCGCACTCGGCGGACCATTCAAAAGCTTTGCCTTGACATAGCGTCTGGAAGAATTGTCTGCAGCGGTCTGTTGATCGACTGATGAATCTATTGAGTGCAGCGGCCATCCCCATCAATTTTTGGACTTCTTTCACTGATCGGGGGGAACCGAGTTCCAAGATCGCCGTGACTTGCCTCGGGTTGGCTTCGATTCCACGGTGGTTGACGATATATCCCAGGAATTTGCTGGAGCCGATTCCAAACGCGCACTTGGAGGCGTTCAGTTTCATTCTGTATTTGCGCAAGATGCCGAATGTCTTCTCTAGATCGGCTATGTGATCCTGTTCTTCTTTGGACTTGACCACCATATCGTCGATGTAGACTTCCATAGTGTGGCCGAGGTGTTCTTTGAACATAGCGGTGACTAGTCTTTGGTAAGTTGCCCCTGCATTCTTCAGTCCAAAAGGCATAACTTTGTAGCAGTAGGTTCCTCTTGGAGTGAGGAATGCAGTTTTGTCCTGGTCATCTGGATGCAGGGCGATCTGATGGTAGCCTCTGTAAGCATCGAGGAAACTCATGCGTTGGTGGCGCGCCGTTGCATCGACGAGTTGGTCGATTCCAGGTAAGGGAAAGCAGTCATTGGGGCAAGCTTTGTTCAGATCCGTGAAGTCAACGCACACTCGCCAAGTCCCATTTTTCTTCTTCACAACCACTGTGTTGGAGAGCCAAGTGGGGTAGGTGACTTCTCTAATTGCCCCGGCGTCAAGCAGTCTGTCGACTTCTTCTATAATGACAGCAGTGTGCTCTGCGGCAGACCGACGGCCTTTTTGAATGACTGGCTTACATGCGGGGTCGACGTTCAGGTGGTGTTGTGAAACTGATGGGTCTATACCCGGCATCTCGTACGGAGACCACGCAAAGACGTCGAGGTTGGCCAGCAGAAAGGAGAAAATCTGCTGTCTATCGGCTTGATTTAAAGAGGTGCCGATCATGAAGAACTTTTCCGGGCTTCCATCGATGTCAACTCGGTCTAAACCTTCTGTGGCCTTTTCGCTTGGCTGACGCCTGACGTCATCCAGGATTTCCCGATTGGGTACCTCAATGGAGTTTACCTGCAATTCTTTTGGCATTTTGGCGGCCATGAGGTAACATGCCTGTGCCGATTTTTGGGAGCCCCGGATCTGCTCAATGCCGTGTTGCGTTGGGAAACGTAACAATTGATGGTAGGTGCTTGGGACGGCCTGCAAGGTATGCAACCACGATCGCCCCATGATGAGATTGTACGGCGATGGCAGCCGGACGACCAGGAATTCTACATCCACCGTTCTGGAACCCGCCTGAACGGGCAGGCTGATCTTTCCTAGTGGGTATTTGGGATTGGCATTGAAGCCGAACAGTGGATAGGGGGCCGGAGTCAGGTCCGATTCGTTGAACCCGAGTTTGATGAAGGTTTTATAATACATAACCTCCGAAGTGCTGCCCTGGTCGATAAGAACGCATTCGACGGTGAACCGGTTTACACGTAGCGCGATAACCAATGGATCGATGTGAGGAAGTGTTACGCCGATCAAATCAGAGTCGTCGAAGGTGATGCTTGGCGATTCTCGGGGTCGCTTTGCTGGCGTGAGTTGTTGCTGGGGGCCTGGGAGGGACTGGATTGCATGTGCGGGGCTTTCGGCAGGCTGTGTATCATATGGATGTTATCATGCGGAACACTCTGCTGGAGACGTTCGTCTTTTGTCAACTCCTCAAAGCAATCGGCTGGAGCACGACGAGCGTCGGTGTTTTCCTGTCGGGCCCGAGACCATAGATCGCTAGCCCTTGGGGGTCGCTCAAGAACCTGGCGCGCTGTTTGTTTGGATTTTGGTACTTCCAAGGCTAGATCGCGGCGAAGGCACTCGTTCTCAGCGATGATGTTGTCTAAACTACGTTTGGTCTGTTTGGCTCGTCCCATGATGGCGAGCATCATCTCCTGTGCTGAAGCCGGTGGTGAATCGACATTCAAGGCATGCCTTGCAGCGATGATTTCTTTCTCGAGCGTATTTGCCGGAGTGAGGTCGACTCTCTGTGTGATCGCGTCGGTGGCTATCGGAGGATCTTGAGTCACGCCTTCCATGGATGTACTCGAGTATTCCCACAGACGGCGCCAATTATGGGGATATAGTTTGGAAATACTCTTCAGATCCTGGGAGACGCTCATGATCCTCAGCTAGTCACCTGTAAAAGCACCAGCACTCCGGTCGGGGGTGCCGGGGTTAGCACTCCGACGGGCAAGTCAGTCTCAATAGTCAAGAAAGCTTGTTCACTAAGTTAAGTAGAGTTATTCTTACATACCTTTCTAAATCTGAAGCTCTTGTATTTATACTCATTCTCTGGACCTCGGGTCCAGAGCCCACTTTTTACTTATTATCCTTTTGTTTATTCCTACATACATCTCCCCGCATATTCGGCGATCTCGATGTATTCGACATCTTAATTGATAAGCACCGAGCCGAACAGTCTCTGACTTCTGGAATACATCCCTTCTAACTCTTAGACTTATTCGGCTCCCACACCTTCATCGCTCTCCGTCGCCCGTTTTCCTCACTAGAAAGCTGATGTTGACCATTCCCGGGCCACTTTCTTTGGCCCTCAACCACATATTTGTGTTGTACACACCTGGGAGGCCACCAATATGCCATGGCCGGCCAGCAATTGTTCCTGACCCTTTTGAACCCCTCTAAAAAGTTAGTTTTTCTCTCTCCTGGTTCACATTTTCAGGGTTTTGACCACATAGCTGTGTTGTGCACACATGGGAGGCCACCAATATGGGGTGGCCGGCCACTAATTCTCATTGACCCTTTTGACCCTGGCTGGCCGGCCAGGGGAGGTGGCTGGCCTGGCCGGCCGGCCACCTGAACTCTCTGAACCTGGCCGGCCATGTTCCTCACACCTGGTTCCTTACAGATGCACCCTCTGTTTCCCCCCAGATTCTGTATCCGAGGGGGGGTCTTTTGGGGGGGGGAAATTTGAATTTGATTTTCCCTCCCTTTCCTCCACTCCTTTCCCTATAAAACCAGCACCCTCAGCTGCATTTTGGAGGGTTACAAAATTGGTTTTGAGCCTTTGCCTACAACTCTCACTCTCTCTCTACTTCAACCCTCTAAACCCTAAAAGCCTTGCACCATTTACACTATAACACATAACACAACACCGCCACTCTCCATTCCAGCAACTTGAGACTGTTTTTCAGAGGATAGGAGCACCATTTCTTGGTCCAAAAGCTGTTGTGTCGCTGCTCTATAAGGGTGAGTCTTCTTCCTCCCTTTTCTAGCCTTTTCTTGGTTCATTTATAAGTCATACTTGCAAGCATTTATGGGCTCCAACCCGAACTGTAAATAGTCATATTTTGAGCTTATCTCCATGTTTGATCAAGGGTCTTTCTCTGTTTGAGGTCTCCTCCTCACCCTTTGTGTTTAAACTCTCTTTTAGGCCTATTTTTGCATGATATCTTAGGCTTATTTGTGAGCTGTTTTGGACTTGGTCATAAAATGTGAAATGTCTTTTTTTGAGCCCCTCTTCAACTTTGTTGAAGGGCTCTCCTCTGTTTGAGGACAGCTGCTACCACTTGCATCTTTATCCATCTTTTAGGCCTTTTTCTTGCATGATAGTTTAGCCCTACTTGTGCTTATTTTCGAGACTTGATATAAACTGAAAAATGCCTTGTTTTGAGCCCCTATTCAACTTTGTTGAGGGCACTTTGCTATTTGGGGCCAGCTTCTGTCCCTTGTCTCTAATCTCTCTTTTAGGGCCATTTTTGCATGATGGATTGGCCCTATTTGTGTTCACTTTTGAGATTTGTTATAAACTGGAAAAAGTCTCCTTTTGACATCATCTTCATGTTTGATTAAGGGCACTTTCTTGTTTGAGGTCACATGCTTCCTTGTATGCTTGATTCCTTCTTATTTTGAGCCTTACACCTAAGCTCTTGTTGCATGCTTTGATTGGACTTCTAGCCATTGAAATCCAGTGGATTTTCAGTGGCTAGCACACTATTTTGAGCCTCCAAATCAGAGGGGGGTGACCCCCTCTCTCCTTGCCTTGTTTGATGGTCATTTTGGCCTTCCAAAGGGACCCCTCTTTGCATGCTTCTTAGCCACTTTTCAGGCCCAATTTGGTGAGTTTTGGGACTACCATATTTGATTTCCAGAGTTTTTTTGGTCATGCTTCATGTTTATCTTGTATGTGCCTAATAATCCCTTTGTATGCCCTCCAAAGGAGCCCCTCATTTTTGTATGTGTTGGCTGCATTTCCATGTTTATTTGGGCATATTTTGGCATGTTTAGTTCACTAATTTTTGCTGGTTTGATGATTTCTCACTTGCTTCATGTACTTTCCATGTAAACCATGTTTACTAGTCAAAGTTGCATGCTATTTTAGTCCATCTTGCTAGCATCTTTTGGCCACGCCTTAAACTGGAAATGTGCATGTTTTGGGATTGCCTTGGTTCTTTCTTTAGGTCTCATGATCAAATAATTCTTGCTTTGTATAGCTATAGGTCAATGTATGTGCCTAGTTTTGTGTTTCGGGACCATTCCATGCATCGGGTGCCATTTATCCATGTTTCGGGATCATTTTGCATCATATTTCAGTGCTGGAACTTGCATGTTCTTATGTCATATTTCATGCCTTGCCATGCCTTGTTAGAGTGGCATTCGTGCCTTAGGATCGGTCCTCAGTTTGCGTGCATGCGTGCACGCATCTCGAGTGTCTCATTTTCATCTTATGGCCGCTGATGTGAGTGTGGCTGAGGTCCATTCATGTTGGCGTAAGCCCATATTGCATTGTGTATGCCATTTCATTTCATAGCATTGCGTATGCTAGGTTGTATGTTAGAGCATCGTGTATGCCTTGTCACATCGAGCATTGTGTATGCCGTTTCATAGCATTGTGTATGCTAGGTTGTATGTTAGTCACATTCATGCATGTCATGCATATCGCATTGTGCTTGGGATAGGAGTTAGCCCGAGCACGGGAAACGAGGGACGTTTCGTACTCCGAGTGACGGAACGTGTCTCAACTCCCGGTCACCGACACTCCGGATTATCCATGATGGAGTCTTGGTCCTGTTGTGTTTATATGTGCATTCATTTCATATTGAGTCATGCAATTCGACTCCTCGGCCATCATGCATCAAGATGCGTGATTGGTGGCACAAGGATCGAGGACTACACTCCCTGAAGAGTAGTCATGCATACATATGTGAAAATACTTTGCCATGCCCCTTTCTTGCTCTCTGTTGTAGCAAATCAGAAACCGGCAATCTTTTGGAGCCTCGTGCAATATTCCGAGCATAATTGTAAACAGAGGTTAATTGGGGCGTCGCAATGGATTTCCGCGCAAGTAACTCAAGCATGCATCATTCATCATTGCGGAACAGAGCCGAGGAGGTTCATGGATTTACGTGCCATTTATTGCTTTCCTAGATTAATTTGTTAATTAATTAGGATTTTGTAATTATTCGGACTGTAACTATTTATTTGGGACTATATATTATTTATTCGGACCCTCCGAGCGAGGGCAATGTTGTAATAAGTGTGCGTGCGTGTGATGTAGGTCTTCCAACCCCCACTTCTTTCTCCATTTTATTTACCAGCTTATGATGGTTAGATTAGGGCATGTTTTAATTAGCATACAGTATGATAGCATGTTTGCATTCATTCATCTGTTCTGCATGCACCGGGCTCGGCATATCATATTAACTGCATTGTATTTCAATTCCAAGTTGAATACATGTTAGTTGTAACATTTCACATGCCATCTTTAGAATAGCCGAGCTTGCTATAGTTGCATTTTTGCATGTGTTGCATTAGGCATTTCTGTATAGTTAGGATCATGCATGGTTTCTAATCAGCTTCTGTTTTGGCTTGGAGTACTCGGTAAGTTTTTATGCTTTAGCATCCTTGCATGTGTGTGAGTGACTGCCATGATAGCATGCTTACCATGAGGCTATGTGCTTATGTGATATATCTGCCTGAATGCCTGTGGGTGAAGGTTGGGTTGTTTGGATTGGAACAATACATTGACTGTGAGTCTTAAGCCCACTAGATAGTGGCAAAACCATCTTTTTTTTAAGCCCACCCGAGAGTGGCAAAATCTGCATTTTAAGCCTACTTGCGAGTAGCAAACCATCTTTCAAAAACAAACATGAAGTGTTTTGTTCCAATTCAGGCGATCCAGTCTATACTTGTATGCTGTGTGCATCACATAGTAAATCGAGGCTAATAACCGGAATAAGAACACATAATGTTTTCAAAACTTGGTATCATGGTTAGTAGAGGCCGATCTTTGATCAGGCGAGCGGGGGTGCTCACGAAGTGACCTTCCCCAATCGTACCCAAGTTCCCGAGCCGAGGCAACTTTGGTGATGACGGACACGTGGCCTTAGGCACGAGTCAGGGTTTCCTAAATTTCCCAAAATAAAATATTTAGGTGGCGACTCTGTATCTGGCAAAGCAGTCCATGTTTGACACTTCTTTCTAAAAATCTGTTTTCTCAAAACGATTTGCCGGATTTGGATTCTTTGGTTCAGATTAAGAACCGTGACAATTTGAGTCCTAAACTGTAGTGAGGCCCAAGGGCGCGTCTACAGTTTCTGGCTACTCTGATGGGGAGTTAGAGAACGTGACTCGAACTCATGATATCTTGTTTTGGCTACACTTATGTGTTTCTTTGCATTGCATTTGCATTGGTGTGCCTAGGACACTGTGTTTGCCATTTGCTATTCCTGAACGGTTTGTCGGAGGCTTGTCTTGTCAAGGCATGACCATAAGGCTGACCGGTTGTGGGCTCTGCCAGTATGGGAACACAAACCTCGGTTTTACCGGAGCACCCTTTTGACCATTCGACCTAGTGCATATTCGGAACCGTAGTGACCATTCCAAACTAGGACAGGTTGCTTACCCAATATAGGTTGTTTGAAACCGCTGCGTGTGTAGTGAAACCCTAGCTCCTGACAAAATAGGACAGGGAAAACCCTACCCCAACATAAGGGTGTTTTGGCTCTCACTTATATGCTATGTGCTTTTAGAGTGCGTCTTTACAGGGAAATGCATGTATCAGTTTATGAGTTTGGGCATCAGGCCTGCAGGCATCAGTCAGTATTTGAGAATCAGTTATCTGCGGGTATCAGATTCAGTCTTGGGGAACAGTGATTCAGGAATAGTGATCAGTGTTTGAGGACAGTGTGTATTTAGCTTATCGATCGTGTGTTGTTATGCCCAGCTGTGTATTGTGTATTTATTTTAAGCTATTATGCTGTTCGTTTATCTGGTTATTTATTTCCCTATTGCTTTATTTATCTTTTTGCTAGGACAGTTTTAGCACAATTGCTTCCGACCCAACAGATATTCCCCAAGCACTTTGGACAAGAGGTCGTCGGCTCAATCGATCCGAGGATTTGGTTGACGGACAGCCAGTGTTTCATTCTCTACCCCCAGTTGTCAGAAGAAGGCCAAGAAAACGCAGTGTGTCTGAGTAGAGGTTACTAGAGCAGTGGTCTACCCTAGCAGTAAACAGTCGGGCTGAGGTCTTAGTATCTGCCATAGAAATACACATACCAGTCAGTCAGCAGGATCAGCAGAGCGTAGCCGGAATGGAGGAAATGATGCGTCAAATCCAAGAGAGTATGAAGCAAATGCAGGAGGACGCTGTCCGCCAGGCGGAGTTCTCTAAACAGCAGGCCACAATCATGGCTCAGCAGGCTGAGCTCATCACTAGACTCCAGCAGCAAGCCTAAGCATCAGCCTCACATCCAGTTCCTCCCCCACCAGGGGTCACGCTACCCGAGCAGGCACCAGTTGCCCAGAATGTCCTATTATTGTTTGAGTTGTAAGTTTTAAATACTTATGAAATTTACATGTATGCACCGCTCGATGGACATAGTTATGCTCTATTATTGCTTCCGTAGAGCCCTGTTGACTATTATTAATTATCTATTTTGTCTTTAAGGCTGGATAATCTAGAATTACTGGCCGGTCATAGCCTAAACCTCTAGGGACGGGTTCGGGGTCATGACATATAGAATGAAAATTGTGTTAAATTTTTGTAATTGGTAATCCTATTTGACAAAACTCCTTTTAGTTGTAATTTTATTTGCTCTTTTGTTTCAGTGAGATTGTGAGCGTTTAAATGTGAATCTAACTCGAGTTGTGCCTGTGTAGAGGAGTTTGAGCTGACATTCTGTATCATGAGCATTCTTTGTTTACCATTTCATCCTAGTCGGTCCGGGACAGGGCCCAAGCGAGGTCGAGGGGCAGCGCCCTCGAAGCCAAGAAGAAGTCAAAGTTGTTTGACCGCTCGAGCGGTCATTTCTGCGCTCATGCGGTGAAGTAGTTTATCTAGTATCTCTACCTGCATCCGAACTTCTAAGAGACAAATTTTATCGCTCGAGCAGTAGACGATGTGCTCGAGCAGTTGGCCTATATGTTTGCATTGCCTTTATTTAGACCGCTCGAGCGGTAAAGTATGAGCTCGAGCGGTCTTCGTGACTCTATTTAGTATAAAGTGTGATGTTCGCTATTTTTAGGGTTGAACTCTTCCAGATTCTTAGGGAGGAAGAGAAAACAAAATGTTCTATATTGGAGGGTGTTTTGGTATTGTTTTCCTTGATGATTTAAAGGTGATCGATTGATGAACGAGCTTTTTATTGACTATTATCAAGAGTTGTTTTGTTCTTTCATTCATAAAAAGAGAGAAGTGTTAGTTGGTGGATTCCAGAAAACTTGAGCCTGAAGCTTTGATGGATTCCGAAGTGGTATATCATCATGGACTCAACATTGGTGTTGTGGATTCAACGTTAGACAAAGCAATTCCGAGGTGAAGATGGGGGTGAAAGAGGCACATCGAGTTTGGTTCAATTTGAGCTTAGATTTGTTGTCTGCTTAGTAGATTATTTTGTGACTTTGACCTGTAATTTTTTTACCACAATTGGAGTTGAATACGTGTTCTTTTGTGATAGATACAGACTTTGAAAAGCGAATATTATAAGATAAACGTTTCATTTAATTTCTTTCGCAATGCTAAAAGAGGAAAGGCCCAAAAAATAATTAGAAAAAGCGAGAGAGTATTTTGAAGTAATATAGCTTAACGGGGGTTTGCTTCATATAATAATTATGATAATCATGGTTTTAGCTATTATTTTTTACCCCACATGATACCAAAATCATAGTTGAAACCAAAATCATAGTTTTTGGTATCAATTCAAACTAGAAACTATTAGTGGCATCCTCATTTATTAATTAGTTGGCAAGATTTGACTAAATTTTGCTACTAGTGTCACACGTTATGCACTAGGGATACAACCCACACCCACAGTGGACACATTCAAAAATAAGTTTTTCTTTTTTAATAAATATCAAAGACCATCTACTATAAACATAGGCAACTAGAATTAGAAGAAGAATCAAGTAATATTGTTGTGACTTGTTGAATGCAAGAGTCTGCACTAAAAGGATCCCTTAATTGATTTTGTCCATCTTCTTTTGTTTGTTATGATAATGATGGGATGACTTCCCAAAAAGAACATTAATTGCATTTTTAGTAATCAATGGTGACCGGATTAATACAGTTACATGTAATTAATGATCAAAACCACCTCTGAAAAGAATTAGGCAAATCGTGATTATGAAGAAGCATCGAACACACATCCTATTGAGTGCAAAAATGAACAAATAAATAAAATTTGTGATACATGCAGAATGACAATTGGACACACATTATTTTGTAATCGGTACAAATTTTGAAGTTGAACTACCACAATCAGGAAATTAATGCCTCAATGCTACAAAGAAAAAGAGAAGGATGAATAATCAATATACCATCTTGTAAAATATGGATTTATAAAATGGTTATATATCATTTGATATTAATTGGATAATATCAAATGATTATTGGTGCATATCAGCGTCGGAAGTTCAAAACTTGATACATATCTGTTGATATTTAAAAACTTCTAGTGACATTTAGATTTTTATTTTTATTTTTGAAATAAATGTGAAAGACCATATACTATAAACACAACTAAAATTAGAAGAAGAATTAAGTAATATTGAATGCAATATTATGAACTAAAAGGACCCCTTAATTGATTTTGCTCGTCTTCTTTTGTTGTGATGATAATGATGGGATAACTCCCCAAAATATTAAGTGCATTTTTAGTAATCAATGGCAACCGGATTAATGATCAAAACCACCTCTAGAAAGAATTAGGCAAACCACGATTATGGAGAACCATTGAACCCACATCCTACTGAGTGCAACAATATATAAATAAAATTCACCTTGAAGTGTTTGGACCATTAAGTCATGCTATAGTTGTTTATGTAAATGCTATTACCTTGTACTTTTTGGTCATGCCTTGTGCTCCTATACATCTGTCCATAGCAAAAATCAAATTCTTAGGCAGCTATGAAGAAACTTCATTAAAAGAAAAAGAAAAAAGAAAAAAAAGAAAAAAGGGACATGTGTTAAAAATAAATTAATTATTGTACATATAACACTAAAAGTAGTATTGTATCAAAACCTGAAGGTGACTCTTTACATGAGATATGGAAAGTCCTTTTACATTCATTAATTGTAACACCATCTTTGGAGTTGCCCCTTCAACAAATGAATCAAGAAACATTTCAATTATCATCCATTAAAATGTTAAAATCACTAGTTTACTTAAAGTGGGACTCATTTTTTTTCCCATTTTGTTTCTAACTCATTGCAATTGATGCATTGACACAGAGAGAGAGAGAGAGAGAGAGAGAGAGCCTACTTTCTTCTCCACCAAGGCGTTCAACCGCATGCACGAAGCATTGATGAAGATCTGGAGTCCAGCGAAGCCGAGGCATCTTGGACCGGACATAAGGTCTAACACCGCCGGTTTTCAAACTTAGCTCTAGCAAACCATCATCTCTTTGATGCCGAGAAAATTTCATGTACAATAATTCTGAATGATCTTGTAGGTTAACAAGGGAGGAAGATGAAGATCCCCTAAGGGGGCTTTGAGAGTCTAATCTCTTCATTTAAGAGGCAGAGAGACACAGAGAAAGAGAAGAGTAGTATAGGAGAAACCGGTTTAGACCACAACAAAATGAGAATAAATATTAGTAAGACTGCTCCTTCCTTTGTCTTCTCGTGTTGGGTTCTCGACCCTCTTAGGGTTAGTTTAGTCTTTTTGAGTTTCAATTCCGTAGAGAAAAAATTTTACACGGAATTTGAGGCATAGAGAAGTTTTAAAATGCTCTCATGATTGGGTGAAAATAAGAAATGAAATGTTCAAAAAAAATTCCATCCGAAAAAGAAATTCTCGAATGAAATTACTTTTTTAGACATTCTCTTAGGTCATATCAAAACATTCTTGTCTTTTAAAATGTAAAAATAAAAAATAAGCCACCCACTTATGGCATTAGAGACTTTTCTCTCATATGTGAACCCAATCACTGTAGGGCACGTAAGCATAAAAAGACAACCTCGAAAAATAAACTTTTTGCACTTGTCATGGCCTATAGAGGTCAGTTACAAACATGAGGGTTTCATATAATATTAGGTCTAGGTACATGTATCAAGTACTAACATTAATATTGTTAAGAAAATACTTGGAAGATCATGATTCAACTATTTGTGAGTCTCTATCCATGATCAGATGGTTGTGAATCATTCACTCAAATGTATCCTATGATGACTTGAAAATGTGGATACATGTGGATGTAACATCCTATTCAACCCTACCATCTATGCAAAAGATTTTTCATTATTCATTTATTTTGAAGTCACTTTTGTTGATAAGAGGAAAATAAAATAAGAAAAGTGATATTCATAGTAGTAAGACTCAAACTCAGACATTATATTTTGTTAGGGAGTGGTTTTATTACTAAACTATTTCCTTGGTCAAAGTAACTCTTGTTAAGTCAAAACAAAGCTTGAAGATATCTAACAAATCTGAGATTAAATTCTCAAAGAGGGTTTGTATGTATAACCAAATAAAGTTGTTAGTTCTTTCACTTTTAATGTAAATTCACACCATAATCACCGTGAATGTAGTGTTTGTTGTGTGTAACGGTCATATTTATTTGGTTAGTGTTGGAGTTAATCACTTTTTGGAAACCATAACCTTATGTTTGGTGTAAAATTTCACTCTATTTAATAAAATTAGTCTTTTTTGACAATAAAAAATAACATTTCTTGTGAAAAGTAAAATAAAATAGAATAAAATTCATCTAATGATATATTCATCATCAGTTTTTCTATTTACACAGATATTAATCATACAATCAAAAATAATATTCTCATATGAGTGTGAGGCCCACCTCATTCTCTCTAATTCTGTAATCAATTTCTATATTTTAAAATTTTTTCATTCCCCGCTTTATAAGATAGAATCAAACTTTATTTAATTTATGAAGTAATTAAAGTCACTACAAAACAAAACTTAGCTGTAAAGTGTGTAAAGTTGAAAACGAGGTTGACAAGTGCATTGCATGTCCTTAAGGAAACATACCCCAATATATATATATATATATAATTAAAAAAATAAAATTTTCAAACTTTCCTCACTTTGGAGAACCATAGCCCGCTCTATTCCGGCATGACTCTTTAATCCCTACAAATTCCACCAATCAGATGATGACATATCATATCGCGCCTTCCTTAGATGGTGACACGTGTGCCTCGTACCATCACCGTCACTCCAAACTTAGCAAAACGTTTATTGGTGGTGGTGTAAATGTAGGTTTGATTACGTTTTCAAAAATGGTTGAAACAAACCTTGCATGTCGGGATGTGGAGAAGTTATGTGTAGGTTCGGATCATTCGGCTTATTGTGTGGTTGTTTGAAAAATGAAGAAAAAAAATATTATCAAGTGTACTTCTTGTGCTATTAGACTGTGACAGACCATGTGTCGTATATAGATTTGGCCGAATGGTCTTGAGTGGGACTTGGGGTGGCTCCTGTTTCTCTTGAACAGTAGCTACTGCTGTCTAATTACTAACCCATTTTAGGACTTATTTAGTTAATATAAATCGTTCATATTTTAGAGTATATCGAGTAGAATAAACTTACAAAAAATTAAATTAATCAGATATTGTTAACCCTTTCTTCCATTTACATTTGTATTTATTTTAATATTTTAAATCACAATTATAATTTATTTTTGTAGATACAAATGTTAGTGGATGAAAGTAGTAATGATATCCGATTGATTTGATTTTTCGTAGATATATTCTACTCAATGTATTCTAAAATGTAAACGGTTCGGATCATTAAAATCGACCCAAAATGGATCCATTTAGCTACACAACAGTGGCTGATGTGCAAGGGACACAACAGCCACCCCAAATCTGATTGTGAGAGCCTCTTGAAATTTCAAAAGGTAATTTTTTATATTTGAATATTATTTACTAATTTTTACATTGTAATTTTTTTTATTATTTAATGTTCATTTTTCGTATATATCTATTTTAGTAATTATGATGTTTTTATTTTGTTGGGTTTTTGGATAAGAAGTTTTATTTTGTTTTATTCAACCTTTAATATGGAGGTCTACATGGATACACTATAAGAAAAAGCAGAATTGGCGACCAAAAATAGAATTTTCGGCGCTGAAAATAGTAGAATTGGCGACTAAAATGGAATTAGTAGCCAAAAGTGAAGACTTTTGGCGACTCAAACAGTTTAGTAGCCAAATGTATAGTTATTAGCGATTAAAAATCAATTTAGTCGCCGATTATATGGGTTTTAGCGACTAAAAATATTTTAGTAGCCAAAAGTGAAGGTTTTTGGCGACTAAAAACATTTAGTAGCCAAAAGTATAGATTTTGGCGACTAAAAAATAGTTTGGTCGCCGATTATACGTGTTTTACTGACAAAAATAAATTTTGTAGCCAAAAGTGAAGGTTTTTGGATACTAAAAAAAATTTAGTAGCTAAAAGTGTACAATTGGCGACTAAAATTTAGTTTAGTCGCCAAAAGTGGAGGTTTTGGCACTAAAAATAAGTTTAGTCGCCAAAAGTGGTTATTTTTAGGCGGGAATGAATTTTTTTAGTGACTAAAATATAATTAGTAGCCAAAACTATAGAATTGACGAATAAAAAATAGATTTAGTCGCCAAAAGTGGTCTCATTTTTTTTAGTAAATAATTTATTTTTTACATAAATTATATTGAATAAAAATAATTATGTTTATATATATAGTTTTATATTAATACGGGTCAATATACTATATAAATAATATATGTTACGTATATATTCATGTGGTGTTGTAGTGGCATAGTGGAGAGAGTGTGTTCCCAAAGGTTTAGAATGTGGGAGGTTGGTGATTCAATTCTTAGAGAAGTTAGTATTTTTTTTTCATGGAATAACCTTTAGCGACTAAAATTAGGGGTACTTACGTGTAGGTCCTATTAATTAGACTTATTTACCTACATGTCCTAACTAATAAATTTAACACTATAAAAATAAGAGATTGATAAATTTATCACTATAAATTTATTCATAAAAATAAAGAGACTGATAAATTTATCACTATAAATTTTTTCATAAAAAAAAAAGACTGATAAATTTATCTTTATCACTTAATAAATTTATCAAATAGGACTTAATGGGTAATAAGTCTCCAAAGTAGGACCTATTGGTTAATAAGTCTCCAAAGTAGGACCTATTGGTAGTTTACTCCTAAAAAAATTATTGGTCGCCAAAAGTGTTTCTTTTGGCAACTAAACGGTTTGATCGGCGATTCATTGACTATAGGCGACTAAAAGATTAGTCGCTAAATGTATAATTTTAAAAAGTGTAATTCACTATTGGCGACCAAAACTTTGGTCACTAAAGACCTGTTTTTTGCCGACTAAAAAAGTTTTAGTCACCAATACCTTCGGCGACCATGTTTTCGCGGCAAAATCGGCGACTAAAAAATTTAGTCGGAGAAACTAAAAAGTCGACTTTTGGCGACTAAAAATGGACTTTTGACGACTAAAAATTTAGTCGCCAAAAGTGTTTTTTCTTGTAGTGATAAGGATAGTTCTTATTTTGTTACACTTTTCAACAAAGAAAATATTATAAATAATTTTGTTTCTTACTGCTTTTTTTTACATCAATGTGCTTTTAGTATTTTGGATCGTATTGCCTTATGTTTAAAAATGAGAAAATAAAAATAAAAACCGAGACCATGTGTAACATGGCCTCTTGAACAAAGAAATATTTTTTTTGATAGGCACTTGAGTATGGAGAAGTTTTTTTTGCACTTTTTTGTTGAGCATTTGAATAGATTTTTTTTTTTTGGGGACAAAAATCAAGGGTGTAAACAGTTTGGTTCAATCGGATTAAGAAAGAATTTAGCACCAAATTGAAAATTTCAATTTTGTTAGTTGAGAAATCAAAATATATCGCATGATACGATTTATTAGTTTTGTCAATTTTGTTTAGAAAAAAGATTCTCATGAGATTTTAAAGTATATCATAAAAATTTATAAAATCTTACATTCAATATAAATAATGAAAAATGGTGAAAATTATTCCATAAATATCTTTTTCTCTAATTTTTGTTACAAAACTTATATGCTCTAATGTTCAAAAAAATTAAATTATAAAAGATTTAAATATATTATTTCGGTCAATTTAGTTTATATTAATATAATTTTTTAAAAAAAATCAAAACAGACTATACATAATGAAAAACATATAAAAAATCAAAATTGAAATTGAAATTGAGCCATCAATTTGGATTTCTCTTAGCCTTTGTTTGACGTAAATTAAAATGAGATATTTTGGCTAAAATAATTACAAAAAAGACAAAATAATTTTTTTAACTCAATAAGACAAAATGTCACATTTAAACCATAATCATTTCATTTTTTTTTTTTACAAAAATCAAAAAAGTCAAAAAGTCAATCCCAAATAAGACTTTTTAATCCCACATTAAAATAATAAAAAAAAACCAAAAAACCAAACAGATCCTTACATTGATGAGCTCATGGTGTCATCATAGAGTCTAGAAATGGAGGAATGATTTCGTCAGTTGGATTTACTGGCTAGGCCGGTGTTTGGTGATTTAATGGTCAAAATTGTTGTTGCGTTGTAGGCACATTCATTCATTCGTTGTTATCAACAACGCTTTTTGCTTGTATTTAAAAAAGAGTATAAAAAAACACTTGTAATCTTTGAGAACTGTACACTTAATTCTTATGACGCAAACTGGTGAAATTTTGGGTGAGAATAATTTAGCCAAACTTAGGCCATCTCCAACGGTTCATCAAATCTTGCATCAGATTTGAAATTTGGTGAAAAAGTCACTTTTTGGAGGTTCAATGGTTTCAGTAAATTGGTATCAAATTGAGAAAATATTAAAGGTTTCACCAAACTGAGGACGGCTTGCTCTTTTCACCAATTCACTGTGCATAGCCGTTAAAGCAGAAATTTGGGAAAATTTTACATTAACTGGTCGACCACCTGGTCGACCACCAGGTTGACCAACTGGTCGCCCAGCTCATGCAAAAATTGTGTTCGATTCTGGTTCAAATGGTTCAAATTATTGGTTCAAACTGTTCAAAAAAAATTTATAAAAAAAAAATTGGCCTTACCGGTCGACCGGCCGGTCAACCAACCGGTCGACCACTTCCCTTTTGATGCACGGTTGGATCAAGACATATAAGATTGAGAAAATTGACTTTTTTTTACTCAAATTTGGTAAAAAATTTTGTTCACCATTGGAGATGCTCTTAGGGGAGAGAGAATGGGGTTTGTTTCCGATAATTTTAAATATAGGTATCAGGATATATATCAATAGCAGTTGATATTAAGAATATCAATAGGTATGTATCAAGAATTTTAAAATTGTTAGCGACTCTAATTTTTTATTTGAAAGTAGGATATCGGTTAAAATCAATCTGAATTGGATCAATATGAAAAAATAATAGTAACATGACATATTAGAATTGATAGGCAATGAGACTTAGTTTTTTGATCTACAACAAGATCGGTTTATCAAAAAATTGTTATGTACAAGCTAATATGGTATGTAATGATCAATTTTTACGTCTTTTCAAGCTTGTAATTCTTATAAAATATTCAAGAAAATTCACGCTTTTTAAAAATGAAATTTAGTGGTGTTTTGAAAATATGGTAAAAAATTAATTTTTTGACTTTTTTAATACAAAAAAGTAAAGAGATAATGTGACTCAAAAAAGTCAAAAAGTTAAAAATTGACTTTTTACCGTGTTGCCAAAACACCTTAGTAGGAAATGGATGGTAAAATAATTTTAAATTGGTTTTATTTTTGGGGTACTTACCAATTAGTCTTATTCATTAAACTTATTTACCTACAGGTCCTAACTAATAAATTTAACACTATAAAAATAAGAGAGTGATAAATTTATCATTAAAAATTTATTCATAAAAACAAAGAGACTGATAAATTTATCACTATAAATTTATTCATAAAAAAAAAGACTGATAAATTTATCTTTATCACTTAATAAATTTATCAAATAGGACTTAATGTGTATTAAGTCTCCAAAGTAGGACCTATTGGGTAATAAGTCTCCAAAATAGGACCTATTGGTAGTTTACCCTTTATTTTTCTGTGAAAAAAGTTCTCAAACTTGTAAAAATAATTTTAGAACCTTTTCCCAAAAGTATTATTCAAGTCTAAAAATTACTCACTTTTCAAATATGATAATCTATTACAATATCTAAGTTATCAATCAATCATATTTTTTACACATTAGTAGGTCTAGAAAGTAGGTTTAGTTCCCAAAAATGAATGTTCTTAGAAAAATTTTTGGAGAATAACTTTTTGTATTAATTTTGTATTTTCTCCTTTTGAGAATAGAAAACAGAAAACAAAAATGATATCAAGCGCTGCACTAGATGGAAATAAAATGATACAACCTGTTTGCTTTTGGGTTAAAACAAAAAACCCTTGAATTTTATATTATTTTTCAAATTTTAAAATCAAATATTTAGACTTTTCAATTATTAAACTGGATAAATGCATTAGAAGTGAATGTTATGCAACTTTATATTGAGAGTTCAAATATACAATTTTGGAATTAAAGCGATAAAGTAAAGAAAAATGGCTAAGACCCCCAGTGGGGGTCACTGGGGGTCATGGATGTAGGGGTGGGATTGGCCCAAAAAAAAAACTGTTTTTTTTTTTTCAACGGATGGGATGGTGCCACCTCACTGGGGGTCGACCCCCAGTGGGGGTCTGAAGCACGGTTGTAAAGTAAATTTAAGTCATAAAAGTTAGACTTGTAACCAAGACAACACCAGATCACCACCTTTTGGTTACAATTATGTTAAGAATACATATAATTTTCACAGAATGGATACATTATAGATAGAGGTGTAAGAAAAATTATTAGAATTGAACCGACTGTTCAAGATTGATCAAAATTTTGATTTTTGATATGTTTTCATAACATATGATTTGTTGGATTTGAAAATAAAAATAAAAAAATACACAGATTCAAATTAAACCGACCAAAATATTATACATAAATAATTTGATATTTTAATTCTTTAAGCATTAAAAAGCAAGTGATAATAGAGGAGGTATGCATACATTCCATAGAATAACTTTCACTATTTTTCTTTATTTATTCGAAATGTGTGATTTTACATGTTTGTACGAGCACGAAATACTGTCCTCGTATAATCCTGTTGATCAAGATTGCAGTCCTCCGTATGTCGTCGCTTTACTTCCTGAAAACACAAACATGAGCTAGCCGGCGGGTGTGTGTCGGATACCTCTCTAATGCCTAAGTCAGCAAAATAGACAAATAGACAAAAAGCTCTGTGTATTCGGGAATCAAAGTTGTGTTCCCTCTCCATAGGTGATGTTGTGAGCTTTTATAGGTTCCGCGTGGCACAATCCCAGTAGGACTTTTATTCCTCCACGTAGAGTCCTCCTAGGATTCACACTCCTGAAAGATAATGCTTATCCTTCAACACCCCCCTCACTGCTTAAACCAAGTGAGATGGTTTTACCTCGGTAGGATGACCATACGACCGAGATAACATTGCTATACTAAACTGGCTGGTATGACCGAGCTAACTGCCAGCTCAGCTCTTCCTTTCCTTGCTTCTACCTCGGCTTCGCATACCAAGACCAAGCTATCCGTAGAAGAGTTGGATCGAGCTAACCAAGAACAAAAGTCCCGAAGAAGGCTCAGCATACCTCGGTTTAAAGATAACGACCGGGCTAACCATTCTGGCCGTGGCGACCGAGATAACAACAAGGCCTTCTGGGACCGGGCTAACGCCAAGGCCACTCTTACTCCGTCTTTCTTACTACAGCCCACAACGGCCTATTACCTAGCTCGGCCTAATTTATACATATAAATTACCCTCTCAATTGCCCCTTAATTCCATCTGCACAGCATGATAGGGATTACCTGTTACCAGCCAAGCTAAAAAGTTTTAGCCTTACGACCGAGCTAAACTCTTAAGCCTTTCCAGTCGAGCTAAAAACTCTTTAGCCTTTCCAGCCGAGCTAAATTCACACCGGGCTCTACCTGTCCGGTCAAAACGTCTTTTCAATCATAGCAACTGAATCGCTTCTCATTCCAAGTACACGGGCATGCTCTCATTGGCTGAAGGCAGCTGTCACGCCGTCTTCGTACCTCGTGTTTTTTGAACAGTCCTGCCCAAATTTTTGGGGCTTTTCACCAAAACCCTTTCGTTCTTTTTTTGAATCAAACTCACACTATTCATCTCCTTCTCTCTTTCTCATTTCCATTTTTCCTCAACTTTGCTTCTGAAAAAGCTCTTGTTCTTAGTTGCTGTCGTTGCTCCCATCTTCTAGCCTCTTCCTCTTGACCTGATAAGCTACTCAAATCTGTTCTGTTTTTCTTGTTTTCACCTTTGTTTTAATCCATAGCATATCGTTAATGTGCTTTTGCAAAACACATTTTTGCTTTTTCTTGCATTTTCTGGAAAAACCTTATAAGAACCACTTGTATTTCAATAAGCAATCTGTAGAGCACTGTATTTGATCCAAAATCATAATATAACCGAACTAAAAAGTTGTTTGTAGTTACTGTCAAACTAGCCAGACTAACCAACCGAACTAACACACTATGCCAGTAGTTTCAACAAGTAGAACCACCTTTTTAGTCAACTAGCCGAGCTATCGAACCATACTAGGTCTACGCAACAGCGGGCTTGAAAGCCCCCAACCATGACCGAGCTACAACTTGGGGTTACACCAGCCTTCTTAGTTTAGACTGAACTAAGAACGCTGCCCCTAGAGGCTCAACCGGGCTAACAAATGCCTTGCTCAAACCGAGCTAACAAACGCTTTGCTGAAATCGAGCTAAGACCCGTAGCCTCTCACATAGCCAAGCTAGGACTTCATTTATTTTGCCTTTATTTCTTTTAGTACGGTCCAACGATCTGTGCGTAACACCTTTCTTTTTTCACTTTGCAGACTTAGGTTGCCAAGCACTCCTTCACACGCTCAACCGAGCTACTCAGCTTCATTTTCTGACCGAGCTAGTACATAGCTAATTTATACATAAATTAAAACTTGATGGGTAAATATAAGTTTTTAGTAAACTCACCAGGTGCAATGGTTGAGTTCCGAAGGGACTACAACATCCCTGATGATGTTCACCTAAGCTTAGCCGAACTAGAGACTACTCCCTGGGGAAAACCGGGCTTCGTCCCTTTCACCCTTGTATCCATAGTAAAAACCGGCCTACGATTCCCTGTACAGCCACTCCTCTGTGAATTCCTTAGGCAAACCAATCTATGCCCAGACCAGCTTTCCACAAATTCTTACCGCATAATAAATGGCGTCGCCGAGTTAAATCGCCGGCTTGGTATTAACCTCGGTCTAGCCGAAATATTCCATCAATACTCCCTAGGCTCAAACGAAGATGGATGGGTTTATTATTTAAGAATAAGGCGCCGCCGTGAAAAAATAATAAAGAATACCCCGGATAAGGATGTAAATGATGATGACTTCTTCTGGGTTTCGGGCAATTTTGAAGATCAAGAAGCCCAAATACCTGGAGACCGGATCAATTGGAACAAAGGCATAGCCGGTATAATTACCACGGCTAATTTTTATGCTTTCCTTTACCTCGGTTTCCTTTTCTTTGAACCGCACTAACTGTTGACCTCTTTATGCAGATCTGGACTTTCTTAAGTCCCAGTACAGTTACCCAAACTTAGCTACACTTCGCACCGCACTACGATATCCAGATCGGAGTTGGGCCGAGCTATTGAATTTTGAGCCGACCTACCGATATAGTAGCCGACATAAAACCAGGGTGACTGACTTCTTGTTAGAAGCCTCTCCTGAACCGGATCCAACCTTGCCCCAAATCAACTTGATCCCACTGACTGCTGAGCAAGAAATGGCCAAAAAGAGAGCCGTGCAAGCCCTTCTGACCGAAACAAATCCGACCGAGGTACCACTAACCGGTCAAACTCAAGAAACCGTGGTAGGTCTGCCAACCCAACAGCCTTCGTCATTGCGGCCAAGCAAGCGTGCTCGGACTTCCGTAACCAAGCCACGCCTTGTTGATGAAGACGAAACCGTGGTCCCACAAACAACTCCGCTAAACCCTCCACCGAGCCCAGAACCGGAGCGCTCTGACTGAGCTACCTCCTCCAAGTGGGCTCCAAAAATCACTTTTCAGAACCGTGTTATCACAGATTCTGACTCAGTGGTCACAGAAAAAGACCATATGATGTCATTTAACCTGGCTAAAGGTGTTTGCCTTCCAGCCGACATGAGGCACCACAACCACCTGACCGAGCTGAAGGCCCTTCGCTCGTCCACAAAATCGATGGTGCTGGTAAGTTACCCTTTCGTCTATCTTCTGATTTTCCCTGACTTTTCTAACTCTCTGCTTGGTTTAAAAGTTACACTCTACCCTTTGGCAGGCTATACAGAAAAACCACATCGCTCATAAGCGAGTGTTGGAACTTAGGAAAACAACAAGGCAGGCCATGGCAGAAGCTGAAGCTAAAACGGCCGAGGTAAAAGAGTCCCAACAGAAGACAGCCGAGCTAGAGGCCGAGATAGCCCGTCTAACCGGACTAGTTACCTCGGCTAATACTGATAAACAAAGGGCCCTGACTACGATGAAAGATAAATACTTGCGCGAGCTGGCCAAGCTCGAAGAAAAGAAGAAAGCTGAAATAACAGAGCTTGAGAAGAAGCTAGAGGATGCAGAGGACCGGGGCTTTAAAGAGGGTGAAGCCCTATACATTAAGCAGTGTGAAGCTGCAAAGGATCTCTTCTTTAAATGTGGGTGGAAGGGTGCTGTGGTGCAACTCGGTCACGGGCTTGAGATTGAGGTCTTCAATCCTCCTCAATACTTCATACCAAGCTCACTGGGGGAGTACGCTGCTACCACTCAGCAACAATTTCTTGAAACTTCGGACGATGAGGAAACCGAGCCCAATGATACCCCGGTCGTCAATGATCCTGCCAATCAGTCAGCTCGGGCGGAGCCAACGGTGGAAGATCTGACTAACGAGCTACCAACTGAAACCGTGCTCCCAACTGAGACCGTGCTTCCGACTGAAACCGGGCTCCGAGTTGAGCTGGATGCTGATCTTGACGACTTATTTAGCTGATCTTTGTATTTTTCTTCTTTTTGGACAAGAATTGTAACCGGGCTACGGCCCCATTTCCTTGTACTTTGACTTTTGTATGAACAATGAAATCTCTTTTGTTCCAACTGTTATCTCGGTTTGTTTCCATGTTTGTACTTGCTTTCTTACTGAAACCTGAATGAAGTATAACATTCTCTGGACGAGATACTTATCTCGGTCTTAACCTTGTAATCTATCTGGTCATACCTGCCAACCTCTTCAGCCTAGATCCTTATCTCGGCTAAAGAACAATAAGCGCTGGTTTTTCCAGCCAACCTCTTCAGCCTAGATCCTTATCTTGGCTGAAGCATAATAACTGTTGATTTCTCCAGCCAACCACTCTTCAACCTTGATCTTTATCTCGGTTGAAGAGCACCAAAAGTTGGTTTTTCCAGCCAACTACTCTTCAACCTTGATCTTTATCTCGGTTGAAGAGCACCAAAAGGTGGTTTTTCCAGCCAACTACCTTTCAGCCTTGATTTTTATCTCGGCTAAAAAGTACCAGGTGTTGGTTTTTCCAGCCAACTTCTAAGTTGGTTTTTCCAGCCAATCTAGAGTAAGGTGTTTGGTTATTCCGACCAAACGTCCTGCAGCTTGGATCCTTATCCTGGGCTTAGGAAGGGTGTTAATTTTTCCAGCCAACTTCTAGGTTGGTTTTTCCAGCCAACCTAGAGTAAGGTGTTTGGTTATTCCGACCAAACGTCCTGCAGCCTAGATCCTTATCCTGGGCTTAGGAAGGGTGTTGGTTTTTCCAGCCAACCTCTAGATTGGTTTTTCCAGCCAACCTAGAATAAAGTGTTTGGTTATTCTGACCAAACGTCCTGCAGCCTGGATCCTTATCCTGGGCTTAAGAAAGTGCATAGTTGGTTTTTCCAGCCAACCATGCTTTCAATGCCCCTAGCATACTAAAGCTACTTTTAAAGAATAAAACACTTATGCTGAAAAGAAAACTACTTGTTTTATTGGGGAAAAGAAAAATTACAAGTATTCTAAAGGAAAGTTAAAAATAAAATAGTTTGAGATTGGCAGTGTTCCATGGTCTGGGAATTGCTTTGCTGTCTTCGTCTTCCAAGTGGTAAGCACCCTTTCCTGCTAATCCGACCACTTTGTAAGGTCCTTCCCAATTAGGCCCTAACTTTCCATCTCCTGGTACCAAGGTGTTTCCCATCACTTTGCGCAATATCCAATCTCTGATTTTGAATTGCCTTGGATGCACCGTCTTGTTATACTTTCTGGACAACTCTTGTTGGTATGAGGTAATGTGAACCAGTGCTTTTTCTCTTCTTTCTTCGGCGAGGTCGAGTTCCAATGCTATGGCTTCTCCATTCAAGTCTGGATCAAAATTTTCCCTTCTAATTATGGGGAGGCCAACTTCCAGTGGGATTACTACTTCCATGCCGTAGGCTAAGGAGAATGGTGTTTCTCCTGTTGATCATCGAGGTGTGGTGCGGTAAGCCCATAAAACATGAGGAAGTTCCTCAGCCCACTTGCTTTTTGCCTTCTCTAACCTTTTCTTCAGTCCATCCAAGACAACCTTGTCTGATGCTTCTGCTTGGCCATTTGCTCGAGGATATGCCGGTGTAGAATTGTAGAACTCTATCTTGTATTCTTCACAAAAGCCTCTAAAGATTCTGCCGTCGAACTGAGTGTCGTTGTCTGATATTAGAGCCTTTGGTATGCCGAACCGAGTGATGATATTCTGCCAGACGAACTTCTTCACATCCTTCTCCTTTATTGATGCTAATGCTTCTGCCTCCACGCATTTTGTGAAGTAGTCTGTTGCTGCAAGGAAGAACTTTCTGTTGCTGGGTGTTGTTGGAAGTGGTTCTACTATGTCCAAGCCCCACATTGCGAAAGACCATGGGCTTGTTAGTGGTAGGAGTTCTCTGGTAGGCTAATGTATTTGGTGTGCGAACTTCTGACATTTCTCGCACTTCTTCACATATTTCTCTGAGTCTGCTTGCATGTATGGCCACCAGTATCCTTGCGAAATGGCTCTGTAAGCTAACGATCTTCCTCCTTGGTGGCTTCCGCACACGCCCTTGTGTATCTCGAACAAGAATGCTTCCACTTTGCTACGGTGGACACATTTTAGATAAGATCCTGTGAATGACTTTTTGTATAATGCTATAGATGGGGAGAGCCAAAATCGTTGTGACTTTGCTCTAATTTTGTTGGCTTCTTTCTTTTCTTCTGGTAGGATGCCGTTTTTTAAGAACATTATGATAGGATCTATCCATGAAGGGCCTAGCTCGGTGCAACATGCCTCTTTTGTTTCGGGATCTTCAATGCTTGGTCTTGGTAAGTAGTCAATAAGCAGCGAATGAGGGATGGATGTATCTGCCATTGAAGGAAAGCTTGCTAGTTCGTCTGCTCTGGTGTTTTCCTCCCTGCCAATCTATTCTATCCGCACTGCTTCAAATTTCTTAATCTCTTTTCTGACTAAGTCTTGGTACTTGGCCATCCTGTCATCCTTTACTTCGTAGTCGCCTGAAATTTGGTTTACCACCAGCTGTGAGTCGCTGTAAACCATTAGCTCGGTGGCCATCATGTAGGATGCTGATTTTAAGCCTGCCAGAAGCGCTTCATACTCCGCTTTGTTGTTTGATGCGGGGAAGCCAAGGTGGACTGCCTGCTCTACTACTAGGCCGTCTGGCGAGATGAGGACTATGCCAAGTCCTGCTCCATGCCTATTCGATGCTCCATCCACAAAGAGCTTCCACATCTCTCCGACGAATAGCTTCTAGCAAGTGGAGGGATCAGATGATGCCTTGGGGTCATGAGTATTGTTAGTGTTTTCTTCTTCGTCCATGCTTGCTGTTTGCCCCTCGCTATCTGATTGTACCAAGTCTTTATTTGTTGGTGAGTCTTGGCTTGGTGTAGCATGGTTTGCTTCTTCCTCCCTCACTTTACTCTGGGCTATCTTGCGACCTGACTGGGTATCCTGTACTAGGGGTTGTGTTATTCTGGCGTCAACTTCCATCCCTAGTTCGGTTGTTTCAGTCAGGTCGACTGGGTAGATATGATGACTCCCTGGGGTGAATTCTGCGGCAAAGTCTGCCAAAGGTTGAGCCTTTATCGCGGTTCTTGGTTGAAACTTGATGTCGAATTGTCCCAACTCTACTGCCCCACTTTAAGATTCGCCCAGAAAAGTTCGCCCTCTCAAACAAAGCTTTTAATAGAAAAGCTGTGAGGACGACTATGGTGTGGGCGTGAAAGTAGTGCGACAACTTCCTTGAGGCCATCATCAAGGCCAAGGCCAGTTTTTCCACTGGCAAGTACCTTGTTTCGGTGCCTAGCAATGTCTTGTTGACATAAAAGATGGGCAGATGTTGGATTCCTTCTGCTCGGACCAACACTGTGCTAATTGCGTGCTGTGAAACTGCTAGGTACAGAAAGAGTTCTTCTCCAAGTATTGGGGTCACAAGCAGTGGTGGAGAAGACATGTATCATTTCAAGCTTTCCAGAGCGCGGTCGCATTCTTCATCCCACTCGAACTTGGCTTTCAATGCTTGAAAAAATGATCGTAGTCTGTCTGACGACCGGCTTATAAATCGGTTGAGTGTAGCTGCCATGCCGGTGAGATTCTACACTTCTTTTACTGTGTTTGGCCTCTCCAGATCCTGAATTGCTTTGATCTGAGAGGGGTCTGCTTCTATACCCCGGTTGGTCACCAAGAAGCTTAGGAATTTGCCAGATCCTACTCCGAATGCACACTTAGACGCATTGAGGCGTAACTTGTGCTTCTTAAGGATCTGAAACATCTCACCTAGGTCCTTGAGATAGTCGTTCTCATCCTTACTCTTGACCACCATGTCGTCGATGTAAGCTTCCATTGTTCTGCCTAACAATGGTTCAAACATCTTGGTGACCATCCGTTGGAATGTTGCCCCTGCATTCTTTAGGCCAAAGGGCATGACCTTGTAGCAGTATAGTCCTTTTGGTGTGGTAAAAGATGTGACCTCCTGGTCTGGTTCAAACATAGCGATCTGATGGTAGCCTCTGTACGCATTAAGAAAGCTAAGCCGGTTGTGCCCCGCCGTTAGGTCTACCAGTTGGTCTATCCGCGGTAGGGGGAAACTGTCTTTTGGGCATGCCTTGTTGACTGTTTTATAGTCGACGCAGACACGCCATTTGCCATTCTTCTTTGGCACCACGACTGTATTGGAGATCCATCTGGGATAGTGCACCTCTCTGATAGCTCCTGCTTTTAGCAGGTTTTCGACTTCTTCCGCCACTATCTTGGCGTGGTGGAGTGCCGATCTGCGAGTGCGCTGAATGATTGGTCTGGCAGTTGGGTGGACATTCAATTGGTGACAGATGAAGCTTGGATCAATGCCTGGTATGTCGTACGGTGTCCAGGCGAACACTTCGATGTTGGAGGTCAAGAATTCCATGACCTCTATTCTCTCAGTGCTGGACATAGATGAGCCAAGCAAAAGGAACTTATCTAGGTTCTTTTCATCTATTCTTACCTGTACCAAGTCTTCCACTGCCTTCTGTTCAACGGCTTTGCCGACATCTGCGAACAGTTTATTGCTCTCAGGTTCTTCCACCGAATGAACATATCCCTTGGCAGCGCGGCTGCCATTTACCGTGACAAAGCATTGCTTGGACATGATTTGGTCTCCAAAGACCTCTTCAATTACCCCGGTTTCGTTGGAGAACCGCATTACTTGATGGTAGGATGACGCTACCGATCGCATGGCATGCAGCCATGTTCTTCCCAAGATTATGTTGTAAGTGGAAGGGACTTTCAACACCCAGAATTCCACTTGTTTCGTCACGCTTCCCGTTCTGACTAGGAGGATTATCTTGCCGACTGGCCACTCTGGCATCAAGTTGAATCCAATCAGGGGAGATACAGCGGGTGCCAAGTCTTTGTCTTGTAGCTTCAACTGTTTAAATGTTTTGTAATACATTATCTCACATGAACTACCTTGGTCGATCAAAATCTGCTTGACGTCAAAATCCTTGACTCGGAGAGTGACCACCAGGGCATCATTGTGAGGGCAATATATCTTGGCCAAGTCTTTATCTGAAAAGGATATGACGTTCGTGGCCTCTGTTCTCCCCTTTTTAATGGTAGGTTGAGCACTTAGTACCTCCCTTAAGTGCTCAGCCTTCTTGATCGTTCCTCTGAGCTCACATATCCGCTTAGGTTCACATACTCCATGTATCATGTTGATCACGCCTTGAGGTGGAGTGTCGACTGGCATCCCATCTGGGACGTTATGGTTCTGGGGGGCTGGCTGTGTCCCTCTTTCGATGTATTTGTCTAGATGACTAGCCGCTACTAGCTCTTCCAGGTGCTGTCTTAATGGTGTGCAATTTTCAGTGCGGTGCCCCTTTTCCTTATGGAAGGTGCACCGAGATCTTTCATCGTAGTCCTTCTGAGCCTCTCCTAGCTTGGCTGGCCATCTGACGAAAGGTTCATCGCGTATCTCGCTTAAAATCCGATAGATCGGTTTTTTGAATACCGTGGTAATGGCAGTGCGGACTCTCAACCATCTTTTATCCTGGTCCTCTCCGTTGTCTCGCCTGCCCCGCCCGTTCTTGCTTTGACGCTGCCGAAGTCTTTTTGTCTGGTGCTGCGGTTGTGCCAGACTTTACTTTAGCACGGACGCCATCCTCTTCCACCCTAATGTGCTGGTGCACTCTCTCTATTAAGGCCTCCATCATTAGAGGTGGCGTCATAGTGATTGAGTCCCTTAGTCTGTTCCCAACTGGAAGGCCCCTTTTGTACTGTGCGATGGCGAGATTGGTAGGACAGTCCCCAATCTGGTTGAAGGTCTCCCAGTAGCGACTATTGTAGGATCTAAGTGTCTCCTTGTCGCCCATGTTAATGGAGAGAAGCTGGTCGATCTCCACTGGCGTTTTGGTGTTCGTTCTGAACCTTGTTACGAATGCCTCTGCTAATTGTGCCCAGGAGGCGATGCTGCCTTCTGGTAGCCTTTCGAACCAGGTTAAACCCAGGTCGCCAAGGCTGGATGGGAATAAGATGCACATCAAGGCCTCGTTTCGACAGTATACTGCCATGACCTGGCGAAAGTGGCTCAAGTGCGAGTAGGGGTCCGTCTTCCCTTCATATGTAGTGAATTTGGGCTGTAGGAAGCCTGACGGTAGGGGCGCGTTCTCAATTGCCGGAACGAACGGCGAGGTCTGCAGCCTCGCTAATGCTATGTCCGTTGGTTCGTAGGCTGGGCGCGGTATTGGCATTCCTACCTCGACACTTCCATGTGTCCGAGGAGCCAACCGCTGACGGGCAGAAACTCTGTGTGGGTCGCGCGTCCTGGCATCCTCTTTCCATCGTGCCCTTTCTTCTAGCACAGTTCGTAAGTCGGACGATCTTGGTAACTCCGTCGGTCTGGATGACGTCTGGTGTGTGCGTGAGGGCCGATAAGTGCTTCCCTCTGTGTATGACCTCTCAGATCTCGTCCTCTCAGACCTGGAGTGATGAGTTCTGGAAGTCCTGGATTGAGTGTCGCCTGTTCTGAGGCTCCTACTCTCTGCTTGTCATGGCGTGGTATGCCTACTGCGCTCTTCTGAGTGGTGAAGGGGCGTGTTGCCTTTACGGCCCTCTCCTGTCGCCACCCCCCTTTCCCTTGATCTGGCATTTCATAGATTCCATGTCCGCCGCCATCCGTCGTATCAATTCGTCCTGCTCCTTCACGCGGTCCTCCAGAACTTGAGGATCAATCCTTCACCTTTGTCTGTCAGGGCTTTGTGAGTGAGAGCGACGGGGGCTATTATTCCACCTCCCCCTAGTATCCCTCTTGGGGTTCTGTTGTTGGGGCTCCAAATCCGCCATGAGAGGGATATGAGGCAAACCTTCACGCCTCCCACCCCCTTCTGGAGTTTGCCCATCGATGGCGGATTGCGGCAAATCTTCGTTGTGCGCCATTGATTCTTATTAGCAAGGAAAACTTAATCAAGAGGTTTTGTTCTAGTCTGATTTTTCCACAGACGACGCCAATTGTACGAGCACGAAATATTGTCCTCGTATAATCCTGTTGATCAAGATTGCACTCCTCCGTACGTCGTCGCTTTACTCCCTGAAAACACAAACGTGAGCTAGTCGGCGGGTGTGTGCCGGATACCTCTCCGATGCCTAAGTCAGCAAAATAGACAAATAGACAAAAAGCTCTGTGTATTCGGGAATCAACGTTGTGTTCCCTCTCTATAGGTGATGTTGTGAGCTTTTATAGGTTCCGCGTGGCACAATCCCAGTAGGACTTTTATTCCTCCACGTAGAGTCCTCTTAGGATTCACACTCCTGAAAGATAATGCTTATCCTTCAACACCCCCCTTACTGCTTAAACCAAGCGAGATGGTTTTACCTCGGTAGGATGACCATACGACCGAGATAACATTGCCATGCTAAACTGGCTGGTATGACCGAGCTAATTGCCAGCTCGGCTCTTCCTTTCCTTGCTTCTACCTCGGCTTCGCATGCCAAGACCGAGCTATCCCTAGAAGAGTTGGACCGAGCTAACCAAGAACAAAAGTCCCGAAGAAGGCTCAGTATACCTCGGTTTAAAGATAACGACCGAGCTAACCATTCTGGCCGTGGCGACCGAGATAACAACAAGGCCTTCTGGGACCGGGCTAGTGCCAAGGCCACTCTTACTCCGCCTTTCTTACTACGGCCCACAACGGCCCATTACCCAGCTCGGCCTAATTTATACATATAAATTACCCTCTCAAAGTTCTTTTTAAAACCATTTAAAAAACGTTAGGTAAATCAGTTTTCTACACTAAATCAACAAAACTAAACTATTGCATATGGTCTCTTTTGATTTTTTAAAATTTCAAAAAGTTTCGTTTAGTCTTTTCCTTAATCTTAATCGGACTAAACCAAACCACTTACATCCTTAAACACATATATGTGGGACCTACATAAATGGGGTCTACATGTGGGGTCTAGCCTTTTTTTTTTTTTTTTTCTTCTTTATCTGTACAGTTAAGCTTTGTCTAGCTGTAAATAATTAAAGCCATGAGCATCAAAGTCTCGGCCAACACTAAGCCAATGCAATTTTTGCCTTCTTTCAAACCTTCGGCCACTTCAATCAATTGAATACTGGACCAGCCGAAACTAGGGGCAAGAAGGAAATGAGCAAGCATACATAAGTAGAGGGCATGTCGCCCAAAATCTCGCCAGAGAAGGTCGCCTCTGTCACTGATGTCAGAAAATCGATGGATCAAACTGGGAATGTCTAACTCTCCGTTGTAGGCCAGAGATCGAGCCCCGTGCAGAGTAAGCCTACACATCTGTCCCAAAGCTTGGGCGTGGCCAAAATAGGGCTGAGGTATGATTTCCTCATCACGCCGAGATTCTATTAGTGCTTAAAATTCTTCAATTGTCGGGCATATTTCTTGTCCCCTAAAGCAAAGACATGTGTAATCGGGTTTCAACATCAAGCTGCGGCATGAAGGAATAGAAAACAAAGTGGAGTATGGCTCAATGAAAAAAGTACATTTATGTCGAAATCCTAGAAATTGACCTTTTCCATGCCGTCTAAAGTCACTATCTAATCCGAGAGCTTTTCAACGAAAAATGGCTCAATTTGTGGAAGAAATTATAGCTGAAATGAAGTTCGAGAGAAGAATTCACGAAGCTGGACCTTTTGTAGGAGATAAGGCTGTGAGTGGAAGCCAGTTGTCAGCAATCTGGTGATTCTCACATTTGATGGCTGACAGGTGGCCAGCAGGCTACTTTTATGGTTGGCAGGCCACCCTCTATGGCCGGCAAGCTCCATCTTTGGTCGGCAACCTTTTTCTCAGGCCTGCCATCCACCTATGTGCTGAGCAGTGCTGGAAGCATGTGTTTTGTCTTGATCTTTGAGTGTTTCAAGGTCTTGCTTTAAGTCTTTTTGTTTTTAGCAAGTTTGTTTATTTGTGCTTGAGTTGTTTTTGCTTTGTTTATTGAGTTGTATGTTGCATTTTGTATTTTGGTTGTTGGTCGGCTCATTACCCGATTAAGAACATTGTTTCAATCAAGTGTTCTCTTGGCAACTTCGATTCCATGCCCATTTTCATGCAAATATGGTGCTCATGATGCAAAAATAACAACACTTTTTATAAAAAAAAAAATGGGAGGTTTTATTCCGATCATGTTTTTTTACAAAAGAGGAGTATAAGTTTTCAAAGCAAATAAAGCTATTTGAAGCTATACATCTTCTAATGCTACCAAACAAAAAGAAACTAAGCAAAAAATCAAAAATCAGCGCCAGTCGCCTCAGGCTCGAGAGGCCCTCTTCGTCCTCTTCCTCGAAAGAGAGGACTCTGGGGCACTATCTCCATCAGCACTGCCGTCTAAATTAGTCTCTGAGCCAGAACCAGAGCCGGCATCGTCTCTGCTCTTTGTCTCAGAACCCGCCTCGGCATCATCACCTCCACTCTTAGAACCCGAGCCGGTATCGTCGTCTCCACTCTCGGATGACTCAGAATGCTGACTCGCTGCGTTCTCAGAGTCACTAGTCTCAGCATCGTCATCGTTCAAGATGGGCTCTGGAGGACTACTTTGCCCTCAGGGTATCCCTATCTCTGCCTCTCTTCCCTATTGCTAGAGGAGGTACTGCTAGTGCTAGTGCTGCTGTCATTGCCGGAGCCATCGGTATAGATGGGATCTTAAAAGGACAATTGTCAGCATATCAGTTACAATCTGTGTATCAGGTGCAAGCATAGTGTGTAGAATAAGTGGTAGGTAGAAATCATATATAGTATGAGTATAGTGTGCTAATGCAGTGTATCAGTGCAGTTTGGAAAAGACTATAGTTGAAATGCCCGTGTATCAGTGGAAATTTGATAGCATGAAGCGCAAACTAAAGAAATTACCGAGATGCCGTGGAGACCAAACAGCGTCTCCCTCATCTATACCATGCCCATCAAGGAGGCTATCAACTCGAGAGCACTCCCCGTATACTCTATGGACGCCTGCAAATGCATTTGGATGGTCAGAGTCTGCAATAAACATATCTGAAATGAAATGCGGGGTGCAAATAGTAAAGTATGGTCCATACTTGAGACAAACCCCGAACTCCGACTAGCTCGTGTCCAGCCTCTGCAGCGAGCGCCTATCAGGGGTGGCATGAGGTGAGTTTGAATAAAGGTCACGTAGTTGCCCTCTGCCCTAAAGTAATCAGCATCCAAGCCCACCATGAACTGAGTGACTGCATCAACGGATAGGTTGTCTACTGATCTTATAGACTCTGGCGATGACATCAAAATGACTAGGTCTGGCAAGCCCATCATTTAACGGACCAACCGCTCACTCAGGAACCAAGCCCAGCAGACTGGGCCCTCAAGTAGGATCCGAAAACGAGAAGTGGCCCAGGCCCCTGCGTACTGGTCCTGCACCCTAGCCGACATCATAGCCCAGAGCTGCCATATGATCTGCAAATAGAGAGTGTACAGATTGTTAGTTGTTGTCAGTTTGCCAAAGTGTGAATCAGAAAAGTTGCAAAGCAGAAATAACTGTGTTTTGGGTTACCTCGTGGGCGGCCACTGTGTCAAAGTAGTGACGGAAGAATGCGAACGACTCACGGCACCTACGTTGACACCTGTTATCATACCATCTCGAGTAGGGAACTGCCAGGGGAGCTCTTCCATAGGCTCTGGGGCAAGAGTTAGAAAATTTGCATAAACCCACAGCTGCGAGGAAAGTACAATAATATGTGATCAACAATACATGAACAGATACAGAAAGTGCAAAGCAAAAAGCATACAGCATAAATAAATGTAGAAAGTGCAAAACAAAAAGCACAGATATTGAACAGATATAAAGCAGAAAATGTAAAGTGCAAAGAGGAAACTGAAATGCATACCGCCCAGGCTCACCAGTAGCCTCTGATTAGCTCTCTCCTTAGGCGGGAGGTCAAGCTCATATAACCGTACAGGGTGGCGAGGCCAGTTTCGCCCTAATCATAAAAGCGCACCCGGGGAAGGGTCACCAGGGTGCTCAATAGATATAAGACCATGGTGTTCCACCTGTGAGAAAACAAGGTGGTACCGAGGAGAAACATCAGGAAGCCCCTAGCATACTACTCCATCTCCTCTAACGTCTCGGGCTTGCTCTCTCGAAACTACTCAGTGAACCAGCTATATTTGACTATACTTGTCCGGTACAAGGATGGGCGCCCTCCTAGCAGCTCGATCCAGGTGGCCTCCCACTCCCCCATGTCAGTGTCGAAAGGGATCAGATCACCCCCTACTCCTAAGCTGGTGATCATGGCGAAGTCGTAGGGAGTCATCGTCATCTCTCCACCCGTAAAGAAGTGAAAGGAGTTGCTGGTTTCCTACCACCTCTCCACTAATGCTCCCAGAAGAGGACAACTCGCAGTGACCCTTGTTAGGCAGGAGCAGAAGAAGCCAAAGCTAATCTCGTCCAATATGTCACGAACCCCGGCAGGGAGCTCGTCGTACCAATCTCTTGCAGTCGTAGCTCCGTACCCCCTAAAGGCACAAGACTCCCCCTGTGGCAAAGAACAGATGAATCAGATGAGGCAGTGGTGAAAGTATAGTCAAATGAAAGGCAGTGCAAGAAATGCAGTTTAAAGAAAGGCAAGAATGCATGAGAATAGAGTTCATACCTCAGTGGTACTGGATGAAAGGTGGGAAACCAGCTCCCTCAGTACGAGGTCCTCCGGTACACCACGAGCAAAGTCGCTGAAGTGCCTAATGCCTCTGGTGGCAAGATATGCGTGCGGGGATGGTACCTCGCTAGATCAAAAGGCCATACCCTCAATGGTAGCGGCTCTAGCTCAAGTTCAGGCTCAAACTCCGCCTTGAGGTTGGCCTCAATACCCTAAGCCACATCGCCAGCCTTAGCAACAACCGGCTTCTCTACCTCGACAACAGGTGGGAATACGAGGGGAATCTCTAAAAGAGCCCCGTCATGTGGAGAATCATCTGCCATCTGGAAAATGGGTGAAAAGTGGGTGAAAAGTGAAAAAAAAATGGAAAATGGGGTAAACTTGGAAAAAGTCAACCCTATGAGAGAGAAAATGGGAAGAAAAGTCAAGGCCTGAAAAAGTTCACAAAACTCGAGAGAAACTTGAGGAAAACAAGCCTAGAAGGGTAAAAATAAGGAAAAAAGTGTCGAAACCAAAATCCAATCGGTTTAAAGTGAAGAGAACTAAGAGGGTTTTACGAATAAAATGTGTGTGGGGCGTTGGAAAACATATATAAAGCGCAAATCTAGAGAGAATGAGCACCTAGAGAGAGAGAAAGGAAAGATTTTCGGTCTTGCGGGTGTAAAGAAATGAGCCCTTGTGATGTATACTTAAAGACCTGAGGGTGAAAACTCTAAAAAGCCCCGAATCTGCCATCGTTGGCTGCCAAGTCCTTTTGATAGCCGGCAGGTGGCCGGTAGCCTCCCCCTGTAGCCAGTAAGTGGCCGGCAGCCTCCCCCTATGTCCTGATGCTGTTTTGTGTCTTTGTTTCCCAAGAAGTGTAAAGAAGGTTCATTGTTGGGTTCAGATTGTTTCGAAGGGATCTCAAAACTATGTTTTGGCGCACGATGTTCATCGCTTGTCAACATGAACAAGGTGTATCCTTTTGAACATATTGTAATTCCTTTGAAAGGTAACTTGGAGGTGCCACCGAGTATTGCTTCATTCGATTTAAGCTTTTATTCTTTTCCGTTGTATAGAATGTGCATCACATATTACATGTGTGTCTCGCATCATTTATATTTCGCATAGAATATGTTTTTATTTCTTGCATAGAATATGCCTTTAATTGCCAGCATACGTTGGTTGACCATTTTGCATGGAACATGCATTCTCACTATTTCGATTTATGATCACGTCTATTTTTTTCTCTTATCGCACTTATTCGTACTTATTCACTTTGTGCATTTATCGCACTTATTCACTTTGTGTATCTATCGCACACCCCTCTATTTTATCTCGGGACGTGTGAAGTGCAAGGCCGAGTGGTTTTCTTGTATCTCAGGATGTGTGACGCGTGGCCCTAGGCATGTTTCATCTCAGGATGCATGAAACGTGAGCCCGAGATGTTTTCTTGTATCTCAGGACGCGTGACGCGCGGCCCTGGGCGTGTTTCATCTCGGGACACGTGAAACGCGAGCCCGAGCAATTTTCTTGTATCGTAGGACACGTGACGCGCAGCTCTAGACATGTTTCATCTCGGGACGCGTGAAGCGCGAGCCCGAGCAGTTTTATAGTATCTCAGGACGTGTGAAACATGAGCCTGAGCGGTTTTTTTGTATCTCAAGACGTGCGGCCCTAGGTGTGTTTCATCTCGGGACGAGCGAAGCACAAGCCTGAGCGGGTTTTCTTGTTTCTTGGGGCGCGTGAAGCGCGAGCTTAAGTGGGTTCTCTTGTTTCTCGAGACGCGTGAAATGTAACCTCGAGTGGTTTTCATTTTTCAGTTTCTCGGGACGTGTGAAGCACGACCCCAAATGGTTTTCGTTTCTCAATTTCTCAAGATGCGTGAAACGCAACCCTGAGCGGTGTTTTCTTTCCTTGTTTCATGTTTTGGCGTGGTCAGAATGTGTTTTGGATCTTTTTGCATAGAACCTGTGTTGGTTTTAAGATTGAAGATGCTCGTTCATTTTGTTATCTTGTTATTGTTTATTGCATCATCTTGAATGATAATAAGTTTTCAAAATAGCTGGCTTCGAAGAGCGTGTGAGTCCAGCTTTCAAAGTCATTGTGCATATCATTTGCATTTTACCCTAGAACTATGCTAGTTTGATTCCTTGCAAAGGGATACATAGGCAGCCTGCGGGCGCAACCATTTATTTCTGTCTTGATTGTTTGTCCAAGTCTTACGGCCTTGTCAAAATGGGTCATCTTCGGGATTTGACATTCACTCACGTCATTTTATGACTCCGAGTTCTGTCAAAGAGCGACAACTGCAGACACCCCATTTTTTACAGCCCTTATGACTTGGGCGTCATCGTATGCACACCCTTGATGAGTCTATATGCTCGTCAAGTGTTCGAAGTCCTTGGCGAAATGCCACAACTTTGAGCCCTTCAAACTCTACACCCCCTTTGCCTCATTCTTGGACCAGACCTTGGTTCTTCAAGCCTGCAACCCTTGGTGGCCTGCCGGTCACCTTGTTGGCCTGTCAGCTATCACTTTTGGTTGCCGGCCACTGATGTGGCTTGCCGGCCACTGATGTGGCCTGCCAGCCACCAGTGTCTTTTGCATATATTTTGTGACAGCTGTGCTAGCTATTTGCATAGATGCTTGCATCTACCCCCACGTGTAGGGTTGGATGTTCTTGAGGAGAATTCATGTTTTCTATATATAGAGGGCTTCCCTCTCATGTTTTAAGGTTAGAAAAATTTTGGGGCAAAATTTTTCCTGTCTCTCTTCCAAATTTCTACACTTTAGCCTACAAATCCTTAACCTTTGCCTATACACTCTTAACCAAACATTCTCATCTTTGAGCTTGGTTTGAGCTTTTGAAGGGTGTGTTGTCTTGATTTGTTGCCTAGAATTGGTCTTCTCTTCAAGAGGTATAAGGCTTTGCTTATTGCTTTGTTTTTATTTGCTTTTATTCTTGCTATTTTCTAACTGTTTTTAGGCTATAAAAACTCTGTATTTTTGGGCTGAAGCTTGGGTTCTAAGGCCATTAAAGGTTGAGAGGTGGTTCACCCTTCTTTGCACCTTATTTTGCAGGTCTTTACCCTTGTGTTTTCCATCCTTTTACTATCTGTTTTTGAGCTTTTAAACACTATTTTTCAGAGTTAGTTCAGTGGCCAAAATCATGTTTTGAAGTCCAAATTTGGAGGGTGTGTCTAGCTTACTAGCCTAGCTTGTGCTATGTTTTAGCATAATAATCTAGCCTTTTTTGTCTTAATTCCAGCATGCTTTAGGACTTTTTTTAGACTGTTTTAGCACCGTTTTTAGTTGATAGTTGCATTTGAGCTTTGTTTTGCATGTTTATAGTATAATTGTCCTCATAAGTTTGGTGTTCTAGGCCTTAAACACCATCTTATTTGAGTTGATTGCATTTATTTATGACTTTCCATACTTGTGATCACTTTTAATCACCTCTTCAACCTCCCTCCTTTCTTGGCTTTTGTTTTGCTTTGAAAGTGGTTTAAACTACTTGTTTGTTTAAAGCATGAGATTGAGATGTCATGCTTAATAGTGTAATCCCTTTGGGGTTTATTACCAACGGTATGATGTCTCTTTCATGTCTAAGACAACCCTTGGTTTGAGCCTTCTTTCTATTTAGAGGACTTAAACTTACCATTAGACTCAATAAATTAAAGAATGGATGGTAATCTAAAATGGAGTAATAAAATTGAGGCTAAAATGGTGTAAGATACTAGAAAGTGTTGTGTTCAATCGGACGTTAATTGAACACATGGAAGCTTGAGGCATTTTATACTCATTAGTGATGAAATGATTCAAGTTTCCAAGGTCACCACTTCCCTTGATCAATTCATGGAAGGGAGAATGTTTGTGTCTTGTTTTGTTGCATTTATTGAAATTGCACACTTTGGTACATGAGCCATCATGCAATGAAATTGCTTGAGTTGATGGTTTGTAAACCAAGTTTACTACTCCTTTGATTTGTTCATGGAAATGAGGGGTGAATTGTGCAGACAACCCTTGAGAATACCATGTGCATGCTCTGTTTGTTCTCTGTTACAGCAAGATGAACTAGGCAGCAGTGGCCGGCAAGCCATTTTCCTTGGCCGGCAGGCCGCCTTTGATGGCCAGCCGGCTATCACTGGTGGCCGGCAGGCCCTCATTACTGGCCGGCCGGCCGGCCACTGATGCAAAATTCAGTAGTGTGTTTTTTGAGCAGAGTAGAGTTATTTTGGAAGTGGACAAAGGTGTTAATGTTCTATTGCACAACAGAGGCCCTCTGGAAGCAAAATAGTGGATTTTCGGGTGGAAACCGAGCACGTGCATGAGCATCCCTCGCATACAAAGCCTGTTTTAGCTTAGATATCTGTTGTAATTAATTAGTTGTAGCTACTTAATTTTGATATGTGTTATAATTAATTAGTTGGTTAACTAGTTATTCGATTTCGTTTTGTAATTTAATTAGCTAGACTAGAATAGATAATTCATTTGTTATAATAATTAGTTAAGTGGTTTAGCTAATTTCATTTGTTTTGTAATAATTAGCTTATCTTTAAGAATTAGCTTAGTTTATTCGGACTCTCCGTCGTGAGAGTGTAATGTTGTAATAATGTGTATGTCTTCCAATCCCACACCTTTCTCTCTTTTATTTACTAGCTTATGATGGTTAGTTTCGGGAGATCATGTTTTGCTTAGCATACTTCATGTTTGCATCCATTTGTATTGCATGCACCGATGCTCGCTTCATTATTCTAACTACATTGTTAGTTTAAATACTTCTTTAAATACGTGCTTAGACCGCATGCTATCAAAATCGATTCATATGCCATATTAAGTAGCCGAGCCTATTTAGATTGCATATCGCATGTGTTGCATTAGTCATATTGTATAGTTAGGAATCATGCATTTTTTCTAACTTATTCTTTTTTTGGCTTGGAGTACTAGGTAATCCTTTACTCGCTTTAGCATATCGCATGTGTGTGATTGTTGCCATGTCTAGCATGCTTGCTATGAGGCTAAGTGCTTAATTGCTATAATTGCTTGAATACCTGTGGATAAAGGCAAGTTGCTTGAATTGGAATAATTTGAGTAAAAGTTCATATGCGATCACTTCTTCAAGTGGTACATATTTCAAAACAATTTTGCATAACAAACATGAATCGAGATGTTCCAATTCTTGCAAATTTAGTCTATACTTGTATGTGTGCGCATCACATAGTAATGCTATCCTAATAATTAGAACAAGAACCTATAATATACATAAGATTCATATCATGATTAGTAGAGGTTGATTTTGGATCAGGCGAGTGGGGGTACTCAATTCATTTATGACATTCCCCTCTCGTACCTAAGCTCCCGAGCCGAGACAATCTTGGTGATGACGGACACGTGGCCTTTGGCACTAGTCATGGGTTTCCTAAATTTTCCAAAAATATTTAGGTGGCGACTTTGTATCTAGCAAAGTAGTCCATTTTTGGTAATTTGATTCAAAATCGATTTTTCAAAAGATTTGCTGGATTTGGACTCTTTGGTGATTATCTATTTCACATTGCACTTGTGAGATCAGATTCAGAACCGCGGGAGTCCAATACTGTAGGACTTATTTCGACTTCCGAAAGGGGGCGCGGAAAAGTAGAGCTATAACCTAGAACAGAAAACAGAGAAGAGTGGGTTTTAGTTTGGAAACAAATTAAAAACTAAAAAAATTAAACGCAATGTAACACATCTTTGTGTGATATTGAGATTGGATAACTTGAAAAAATGAGGAAAATGAAAATTTTGAGTGATACAATTTGGTTGTTTTTAGTTGGAAACAAATTAAAAACTTGAATTAAGCCAAATCAGCCACATAGTTTTATTTATTAACCTAAAAAATAGTACCTTGAAAAAAATCCAAATCTTGTGGGATATTTTGTGCGTTACTTAATTAAAGACTGAACCCCACTAAAGAAATCATTATCAAGAAAATGAACAAAAACGTTAAGTTTGTTAGTGATAGATGTTCCATGTGTTTAGCTTGAATATTTAGTTATTTGTTTTTATCATATATTATTATATTAGATTGTTCTTGTATTGATAACTGCAATAGTGAACTGTGAATTTCATCAGCTGCCTTGATTCAGCATGAGTCATTCAGATTCTAATCTGTGCCTTTTGGTCAATGCAGCAAGTAGCTGAGTGGGTAATGATAACGGTGCAAGGTTTTGCTGGTAAGACAATGAATTATTTGAATACTTTCACATTGTTAATTATGTAAACCTTGTCATCATACTTGGAGCTTGCTTTTTGAATAAAATTATAGTCAACTGAGTTCAGTTACGGAGCAAGTAGAAGTTGGCATGATAGCCATCCTAAAATAAGCTATTGTGTTTGCCTATGTGCATTGATCTTCTGAGGGGAATGCAATGTCAAGTTTTTTTTTTTAGTATTTTTAGCCACCCCAGAAGCAGCTACTTCTATTGCCTATGTATTGCGATCTTCCAATGGGAATGCATTGTCAAGTATTTGCATTTTTGGAATTTGGTATTTTTCACTCTTGGAAGTGGCTTTTTGTTTGTTTTAAAGCTTGGAAAATTTAGTTACATAATCTTTGCTTTCCACCTTTTTTTGTTTTGGTACTAAACTTCTAATCCAAGAACGGCAGCACAGATCTTGCTGTTGTGTTCTACATGAAACCAATTTGTACCTCAATGGTGAAGGCTTTATGAATAGAGAAGATTTTTACCTCTCATGCATTACAGTATCAAAAATTGGGACATTAGAGCAATTACTTAACGAACTTGGCAATGAATTTGTTGGTTTCATCTAGAAATGCCAATGTGGTATGAGAAAGATGACAATAATAATTTTTGTGGAGTGCCAACATGTTATTTCAAACCTCTATGTTGTCTTTAACTCATTTATGAGGACTTGGTCATTCATGAAGTTGTATATGATCTATTTTATTTAAGCACAACGTTTTGTTCCCGAGTCAGCCAGTTTATGGACTAGCCCTGATTGTTTTGACTTTATCAGCTTCATGTTCGAGCTTGTAAATGAATGAGAAGCTAAACTCAAAGTGGTTGTACTAATATTTATCTAATGTTGAAACATCTCTATTGTAAATTCTCAGTTTTGCTTGTATGATGCTTGGGAGCAAATGATGTAGAATAGAAGACAAACCTAGCAGCTGCCATTGTGGTGACAAAGGAAGATAAATAATTGGCAATTTCTCAGCACAGAAATGAGCCCAGATGGAGGTCACTTGAGTAGAGGATGTAAGTAGCTCTGCTAGGAGTAGGACTTGCACTTTTAACAGAGATTTGTCCATCCTCCTTTGATTAAAACCATGGTTGGTCTCTGCTAATGCCACTTGGGAGTCACTTCTGTAAGATACTTATCATTGTGATGTGATGACCTATAGCAGTCACTTGAAATTGAAGTATGATTATTGGATGGGTCACTATATATTCTTACAGCCTAGTTATTATATGTTGATTGTAGTGTTGACCGGTGTTTTCCTTAACAAGTTGATATTGTAATCTCTCTCTCTCTCTCTCTCTCTCTCTCTCCTCTGTGTGTTTGTGTGTTTTTTTGTGCTGCTGTTTGTTTGTGTTGGAGTTGGTTGCTACTACTGTTGCTTCGTGTTTGTGTTGGAGTTAGTTGCTGCTACTGCTGCTTTGTGTTTTTTTATGCTACTTTGTGTTTGTGTTTGTGTTGGTTCATCTTTAAAGCAATAGCTAAGATGAGAGCCTTGAAGGTTACAATTGTTGAAACAAGTTATGGGGTTCTGTCCAAATTTTTTGGGAAATCACCTTTTTTAAATGTTGTTCATCTCACACTGATGAGAGCTATCCTTGAAGTTTAAGTAATTTGACTTCTTTTTGACCATTTTGATTTTAATTGATGTATTTAAAGTTTGAACATGAATTGATTTTATTCTTGGGTATGCAATGCATTGTTTCTTATTTTTAATTTTGTTTTCAAGCTTAGTTTATTTATTATTTTAATAAACATCAATTATTAATTCTTAATAATTTTTTATGATAGGTATTTTTTTAGTTCAATCATATAAAATTAGCACAATTTAAAAAAAAAAAGAAGAAAAGCCTATGGCGGCGTTTTTTAAACGTCACTATATCCTAACCCCAACGGCTAGATTTTTAAAATGTATAAATGTCTATGACGGCGTTTCAAAAATGTCGCTAAATATCGTAGTGACGTCATAAGACTATTAGGGTAGGATATCTAGCGGCGTTTTGAAAAACGCCATCTATACTAATATAATGACGTTTTTCAAACACCATAAGGCTATAGCGACGACTGCGTTGTCGGCGTTTGGTATTAAACGTCACAAAAAGAATTAGCGATAGTTTTAGTACCTATAGCGGCGTTTTTTAAACGTTGCTAAAAGTGGATTTTTCCAGTAGTGACAACAACAAATATCCGATACAACACATACATATTGACATAACAAATTTTTTTATTTTATTTTAAATATGAACACTCAATGCAATATAGATATAGATTAACATAATAAATTTTTTATATATAAAAAAAAATAGGAATATTCACCATGAAATGATAATTAAAAACCTTGGTCCATGCTGCCAATTTCTAAACTGTGCTTGTAATGTGCATAAATATAAGGTTTTAACCAAGAGTGAGCTGAAGAGAGAGATCACTTGTATCTATCCCAGATGGCTCAGAATACTTGGACTTGGATGGCATAGAAATTGTACTACCAGTCTCTAGCAAAGCCTTTTCTTGCAAATCACTCTCCTAAAAATAGCAACATGAAAATTTCTTAGTTTTGAATTGTTAGTCACCATCTCATTTAAAATAATAAGTTAATAGAATGACAAGTAATTTTATTATTTATATATTCAACACGTTCCTTACATGCGTGGTCACACTATCTTTCATAAGCAAGCCAAACACATTCGCACGTCGAGGAGAGGCAAACATACCAAAAGAAAAACATGCACTAATGATATGATAATAGAGTTAATAAGACATGAACTGAAAATCTTCTTGAACTGATTCGAGAAGTTATCTAACCGATCTAACCTAACACGTGACTATGTGTCCACCTAAATAATAAGGGTCATGACCATCTTCTTCTTCTTCTTTTTTTTCATTTTTTTTTTATTAAATAGAAGGAAAGTGGCCATGTACTCCTATTTTTGGATATGGATGGGACCTACTAGATTTTTCTTTTAAGATCATGAGTAATTATGTTATTTATATTTTTAGTACATTCATCAAATGTGGTTAGACTTTCAGAAGTATTGATTCTTGCAAGTTTGAGAGAGAGAGAGAGAGAGAGAGAAAGAGAAAGAGAGATTTTACCTGAGTAATGCATCTAGAGAGAAACTCTTTGAAGATGTTGGAAGGATTGGATGTTTGTTCCTATCTCATAGTTGATAGTTTTGGGTATGAGAATGGCTCCTGCACTTTCTTTCCATTCATTTTCTCTTGCTTCTCTTTCCTGCAAAGATGCCCAAACCAACTTGGATTTCAAACAAGAAGGAATGGCACTTATTCTTCTTGTACATGACAACTGCCTAAAAGTAATTTCTTACCACATATATCATTTCAGTGTAAGAAACATAATTTAAAATATCGAGCAATACGTATTCGTTTTCCAGCCTTTTGATACCGATATACCTTGGTATACTAATAAAAATAAAAATCACATGCCCAATATATATTGGTTTATAGCCCATTTACAACCCAATTTACAATCAAAATGGTTGGTTTGGTTTCTATAAAACTTTTATTTTTGTGTTTATTTTATTTTTTATAACTGATGCTCTTAAAATGTTACAATAGTATTACCTGATTCTTGATATGTATTGCTCAATATTCTCAATATTGTCACACTACAATTGATGCTAATTTGTTTTTGAAAACCATTAAAACCTTGGTAAGAAGAGACTAAAATATGCTAAAATGTGTGACTAGTGTTTTCTTCATGTATTCGTTGTTCTTACTAGGACGAACATAACTAAGAAAAAATATTTCAAAAGGAAAGCATTCTTTCAGAATTTTCATAATAAAAAAATGATGTGACAGCTTCAAAAGCATCCTTTTTATTTATTTCTTTATTTATTTTTGTGTGCATATACCTTCTTAATTTCCTTTTAAACATCAAATGGCGGAGTAACAAAAACAAATGTGGAAATTCACTAATCTTGTTGCTTGCAAGGACATACTAGCATTCTTTGAACCAAGCTCTCCCAAATTGTGATTATCGTGGTTTTCATTGATAGTCAATCCCCTATTAAAGTTGTGATGAATTGGTTGGCTATATAAAGGACCAGACTGCATCAAGTTATTGAATTGTGAACCTCCTTCTTGCATCTTATCATCCTTGTTTGGAGCCACTTCCACTTCTGCAACGAAACACCACTCATGGAATTTCAAAAATATGTATGTATGTCAACAATGATTCATTTAATAGTAAGATTGTGTTTGTTTGTTTGGGGAATAAGGTTTACAATCTAGAAAATATTAATGCATCCTCATTTATTATGAGTTGGTAAGGTTCTATTAAATTTACTACTAGTGTCACAAGTTATGCACATGTGAAGCACACTAAGGCACGTGTTATATATATGGAATGACAAGTGGACAAGCGCCTTTTTGTAATAGATACAAATTTTGATAAGCAAACACTATAAGATTAAAACATTTCATCTAATTTATTTTACAATGCCAAAAGAATAAAGGCCAAAAAAAGAATTAGGGTATTTTTAGGCAATATAGAATAATGGGGGTTTGCTTCCTTAAAGAATATGGTAATCATGATTTCAACTATTATTTTTTACCTCATATGACACCAAAAGCACTATCGAAAGTAAAAACAGTTACAGGTATCGATACAACCTAGCAAAAATTAATGGCACCCTCATTTATTAATGAGTTGACAAGGTTTGATTAAATTTACTACTAGTGTCACATGTTATACATGCGTGTGATACATATAGTGTGACGACCCCGACATACGTATTATTTTTATATATTATTTTAGTGAGCATTATTGCATGGTAATATGTTTAATTTGTGCTTATCTGTTTGCTTATGGATTATCTGTTAGAATACCGACTTAAAATTCGAAATTGAAACCTAAACGGATTCAAAAACCAAAATTGACTAGTTCAATAGATTAATTGGAATATTTAGAATCATCTGACAAGTTTGATTAAAATTTGATTCGGATCAAAATAATTAGATTAAATCAATTAGATTGGATTTGGATTAATTAGAATTAAGGTTAATTAATTAGCCCTAATCTCATTTGACTAACTTAACCTAATCAAGCTTATATATAAGTCATATAAGCTTAATGAGTTTATTTTATCATCAACTTGGTTGAGATTTAGAGAGAGAAACAACTCCTAGAAAGAGAGGTTGAAGAATTGTGAGGATTTGAAGGGAAATTGAAGGATTAAGCTAACCAACTCTCAAATTCAAGCTCTAGGCATGGAATTTAACCACAATTCTTGCAAATAGTTCAAATAAAAGTTGAATTCATAAAATTTATAGGAACAATTCCATGTAATTGACAAGAAAATGAAGGAATCAACTTATTCATGGAAGAATTGAGTTAATTGTGCACATGCATGCATATTCTATCATTCTTGAGTTTGATTTTCAACAAAAACATTACATGCATGAAGTTGTACTTGCTATTCTTGAAGTTTTTCATGAATTCACTCTAAATATCTCATATGATCATGTTTTGAAAAGAAAAGAGTTGAATTCAACACATGTATGGCAAAAACATTGAGTTTTGAGTCTTGTTTTGGGAAATTGAAAGAGATTTGAGAGTATGGTTTCATTATTCCCATGAATTCATGCATTATAAAGAGTTTCTACATGTTTCTACCAAGCCATGCAAGCTTTGAATATGAAATACATGCTTTTGAATTGCAAAGAGCAATCTAGAAAATCCAGAATTCTCCCAGTTCCTCGAACGACGAATGCGTGGTTCAAGTGCACTTTGAATGCTCTTAGTATTTTTGCAGCCATTTACACTTGGCTCGAGTGGCCAAAGTGATGGCTCGAGCCTACTTTGACACCATCCAGTATTTTTGCAGTCAGGCCACACCGCTCGAGCGACCAAAGTTGCACTCGAGCGAACGCCTTGTTTTCAGCAAATTTTGGCAAATACTTTCATGCGCATATTTGCATCCTTATGCCCTTTTAGGCATACTTAAGCATCATTTAGACATCCTTAGTAATGGAATAAGCTAGAAACACACGTAAGATAATCGAATTAAGATACAACATTTGTTATGAATGTGCGTTTCAATATGTATCTGTGTTATGTGTAAGTGTAGGTGGTCATCCGAGGTCCAACACCTGTGCCTGCCCACTGTGAGTAGTATCTATGTAAAGATATATTGAAATGTATTTTTGAATTACTGCAAGAATAATATTTTGAAATGTTATTTTGTTAAGATTGAATGATTGTCTCTTTGGAAAAGTAATTGTGACATCCTTAGTGAAGCCGTTGCTTAGAGCAAACAATACCATGGCTCTTTGTTTGATATGGCCATTGCTTAGGGGAAACAATACCAAGATCCTTTGTTATATGAGCACAGAGATCTCTGATGTTGACCCGAGTGGTCCCTTTGTTGACCTTAATGGTCCCTTTGATATGCCTTTGGGCCTTTTGCTTTGCACTATTGGATGTACCACATATGAGATATGATTTATGAACTTTGATATGCCAGGTATTTAAGTAAGATTTGTTTCGAAACTTATGAGACATGATTTGTATTATGATAGACATCATTTATTTAATCTCTTTATACTGATATTACTCATTAGATTTTAACTCACTCCATTCCCCTATATATATGTAGGCAAGCAAATAGAGCATCAAGTTTAGAGATGCCTAGGGAGTCCACCCTCTGTAAAACCACTTTTGGAGTGCCTCCATGAGGAGGCGTACTTGGACTTGAGTGGAGCCAAGCCGTGTCAACCCTTGGTTTATGTTATTTTGTTTTTGTTCTTTTGGGGATTTGTTTTGTATAAATGTTATGTGTAAGAAGAAGTTTAACCAGATATGTTGTACCTACCTACATATGTATATAAGAATGGATGTTTGAGTTGTAAGTTTTAAATACTTATGAGATTTGCATGTATGCACCGCTTAATGGACATAGTTATGCTTTATTATTGCTTCCATAGAGCCCTGTTTACTATTATTAATTATCTGTTTTGTCTTTGAGGCTGGATAATCTAGGATTACTAATCGGTCATAGCCTAAACCTCTAGGGGCAGGTTCGGGGTCATGACATATAGAATGACAATTGTGTTAGATTTTCGTAATTGGCAATCTTATTTGACAAAACTCCTTTCAGTTGTGATTTTATTCTCTCTTTTGTTTTAGCGAGATTGTGAGCATTTAAATGTGTATCCAACCCAAGTTATGCTTGTGTAAAGGAGTTTGAGCTGACATTTTGTATCATGAGAATTCCTTATTTACCACTTCGTTCTAGTGGGTTCGGGACAGGGCCCAAGCGGGGTTGAGGGGTAGCGCCCTCGAAGCCAAGAAGTAATCAAAGTTCTTTGACCGCTCGAGCGATCATTTGTGCGCTCATGCGGTGACGTAGTTTATCTAGTATCTCTACCTGCATTTGAACTTCTAAGAGACAAGTTTTATTGCTCAAGCGATAGATAATGCGCTCGAGTGATTGGCTTATATGTTTGCACTGCCTTTACGTACATTGCTCGAGCAGTAAAGTGTGAGCTCGAGCGGTTTTCGCAACTCTATTTAGTATAAAGTATGACGTTCGCTATTTTTAGGGTTGAACTCTTCCAAATTCTTAGAGAGGAAGAGAAAACAAAGTGTTCTATATTGGAGGGTGTTTTGGTATTGTTTTCCTTGATGATTTGAAGGTGATTGATTGATGAACGAGCTTTTTATTGACTATTGTGGGGACATAAATTTTGAATGATGACACGTGGCCGAGGTGTCACCAAAGTGCTAGCCGGGGTGTTACGTGTCCTGGTCATGACGCCGAGATGATTTCGGCTAGGCCGAGGTTATCTACGAAGATATTGGGATTCGAGATAAGCGGATAAGGGACAAGAGTCCTAGAATGGGAGAGGACTTCAGTTTGGATAAAGATAAGACTCTTAGAGAGTTTATTCCAATCCTACTAAGAGTCCAAGATTAGCAGTAATCCTAAGTCCATTGAAGCTAGGCTTCTATTGGGACTAGGTTTGTGTTGGCTATAAAAGAGAGGCACCCCCATGAGTCTAAGGTTTGCTTTTTATGCTCTGAATGGTGAGTTAAGCACTTTTGCTATGTTTGAGAGATAATTGACTTGATCGGCGGAGTGCCCCCGGGTGGACGAACCACCGCCGGAATCTCTTCTTTTTGTGACAGGTCGTTCGGGCTTAATCTATTCTGCCAGTGTTCTCCAGCTGAGTGCTTGATTGGCAGTGTGGTTGGAAATTGACACACACAATTTGGCGCCATCTGTGGGAAAGAAAGGAGAATAGATGGCCAATGACGGATAGAAAGAGAAGGTTGGGGACGACACTTCTATTGGGAGTGGGAAACCTGTTGACCTTAACGTCGAAGAAGACAACTGCAACAAAGAGACTCATGACAAGACTCACGGAGAAAAGGACGTCGGCCAGGAGGGCGACACGTCAAAGAAATCAGACCGAAGGGGGTATTATAACGAGAACGACCTCAGGTGTGGAAAGAAAGATGCTTGCAGAAGGACGACGAGCTGAAGGGAATGGCGAATAAATTGGCAGACTTGCAAACGGTCATCAACTTCATGATGCAGAACAATGTCATACAGCACTATTCTCGTTACAGGATACGCCGATTCCAGCGGCCAAGAAAGATGCCCGAAAAGATGGGCAGAAAACAGTCTCTACAGTCCCCCAACACACCAGGACCGAAAAACACTCTCACCGGCCCTCAAGGGAGGTCGGGCAAGGAGAGTCAAGAAGGGAAGAATCTAGGAGGACGCATCACACCAAGGAAGCTGACCCCAAAGCACATCGGCATGTTCAAGGACATGAGCTGTGCTTCGACACAACTAATGGAGAAAGGTCCAAGAGGACTCATAATGAAATTGGGAGCAGTGCACCGAAAAGGCTGAAGTCAGAAGATAGTCGAGCTCCTGGACGAACCAAGGAGGATCTAAGGGATTACCTATAGAGGAAGCAGCAAGATGCTGAGGTAACTTCTCCAGTCAAGCCGAGAACACCGTTCTTAGTAGAATTGGACAAATTCGAAGCCCCGAAGAGGTTTAGCATACCGAGATTCTAGATCTACGATGGTAAGTCAGACCCCAACTTTCACGTCGGTTTGTACCTGAACTTGATGGCGTTGTACACCAGGAACGAGCCGTTGCTTTGCAAGGTGTTCTCCTCATCCTTCGGAGAAATTGCATCGGACTGGTTTCACAAGTTGCCGAAAGGAACTATGAAAACCTGGGAAGGCCTGACCGAGATGTTTGTGGCCAGGTTCGTGACAAACAAGTTACAACCATTGAGGGTGGACGCCCTGATGGCCTTGAAAATCAGCGAGGGCGAAAGCCTTAGGGCCTATGCCAAAAGGTATTATGAGGCATTCAACCGAATACCAAGATGCAACCAAGAGGTGGCAGTTGTGTCATTTAAGAACAGCCTGAAAGATGATTGCCTGCTTCGAAAATCACTGGCAAAGACATTGCTGAAAAGCATGGAGGAGCTTATGACCAGGATAGAGAAGTATGCCAAGGCCGAGGAGGACATGCCGGGCACAAAGGCATCTAAACAAGAGAAGAAAGGCGGCCCGCCGAAGTGAGGTCGTGGTGATGGTGGCTACAACAAACTAGAGACAAGATTAAGGGCTGCACAGGCAGTCACAACCGTATTCCGAATACCAGTTTACAGAGTCCTGGAGAAAATTCGAAATCAGCCCTACTACAAAGCACCAGCAAGGGTACTAGACGAGTTTATGGGAAGAAGCCTTAACAAGCACTGTGCTTACCACAATGAAGCTGGACATCTGACTCAGGGGTGCAGAGCCTTGAAGACACATCTGGAAGACCTGGTAAGACAAGGCCATTTAAGGGACCTGGTAGATGAAGCCAGGACAAGGGAAGGACAGACAAGACTGCCCCAGGCACCGACAGCACCACCCCCACCAGCACCACAACCGCAGGCAGGCGGACCTCGAGTGATCAATGTGATCCACTCAAAGGTAAATGAGAATGAGATAAGAGGGGAAACCCAGAAGGTAAAACACCTACAACATGTATATCAAGTCGGGAAGAAAAGACCTAGGGCAGACGAGAGCCAAAGACCAGTGGTGTCCTTTACTGAGGAAGACTTGGAAATGGTGCAACATCCACACAACGATGCCTTGGTAATATCCCTATAGATTGGAGAGTTCCAAGTGAAGCGCATCTTAGTTGACCAGGGCAGCTCTTGTGACATCATGTATGTCAGGTGTTACAAGGAGCTTGGCCTTCACCAAGACGATATGGAGCAGTCCAATGGCCCAATGGTTGGGTTCAATGGAACGCCGACGTGGCCCCTGGGAACAGCGAGCTTGGAGGTGCAGGCTGGCACCAAGAAGATAAAAACAGAGCTCACCATAATCGACACCCCCTCCCCTTACAATGCTATCATGGGAAGGCCATGGCTACATGCAATGGAGATTGCTCCCTCAACATTGCATCAGCTATTGCGGTTCCTAACAGAGGATGGAATAGAAGAGGTGAGAGGGGATCAGTTGCAGGCAAAGAATTGCTCCATGGCGGCAATGAAATCTACTTGCAACATACAAAAAACAGAAACAACAAAGATCGATGATAAGAATGTAGAAGTCCTGGAGGACGTCGGCAAAGAGCCAACCGAGAAGAGTGAGAAAGCCTTGAAGAAAATCCTTGTCCAGCAAGGAGACGAAGAACGCTTCTTCCTTCTCGGCTCGAGCTTGGCCGAGGAAGAGGAAAAAGAGCTATAGGCATTCCTGAGAGCAAATCTGGAGGCGTTTGCATGGACACCATACGAGATGCTTGGCATTGACCCCGAGGTCACTTGCCATAGACTGAATGTGGACAGGTCGGCCAAACCTGTCATCCAGCGAGCAAGAATGCTGACATTAATGCATGTTGAGGCAGTAGAAGAGGAAGTGGACAGACTTCTGAAGGCCAGAGCCATTCGAGAGGTAAATTACCCAACATGGTTATCAAACACTGTGGTTGTAAAGAAAAAGAATGGGAAGTGGAGGGTCTGTGTGGACTTCGCCAGCCTGAACAAGGCTTGTCCCAAAGACAGTTTCCCACTACCCCAGATCGACCAATTGGTGGATGCCACTTCAGGGCATGGAAAAATGAGCTTCCTGGACGCATACAGGGGGTACCATCAGATAGCAATGTACCCCCCAGATGAGGAGAAGATTGCATTTATCACCCCAAAAGGGCTGTATTGCTACAGAGTAATGCCCTTTAGGTTGAAAAATACAGGAGCAACCTACCAGAGACTGGTGACTAAGATGTTCAGACATCTAATTGGCAAAACTGTGGAGGTATACATAGATGACATGGTCGTGAAGACCAAAGAACCTGAGGGTCATCTGGAAGACTTAAAGGCGGTTTTTGACATCCTTAGAACATATCGGCTCCGACTTAATGCATCGAAGTGTGCATTTGGAGTTGGGTCTGGTAAGTTCTTGGGATACTTGGTAACTAGAAGAGGCATCGAGGCAAGCCCATTTCAGATCAAAGCCATCTTAGAACTAAAGAGCCCAACATCGGCAAAACAAGTGCAGATGTTAACTGGAAGGGCTGCAGCCTTGAACAGATTCATAAGTAGAAGCTCTAACAATTGCAAACCTCTTCAGCTTAGTGAAAAAAGCCACAGACTTCCTGTGGACAGAAGAGTGCGAAGCTACCCTGACCGACTTGAAGAAGTATTTGACCACAGCTCCAGTTCTCTCAAATCCAGTACCTGGAGAGGAGCTGTTCTTATACTTGGTAATTTCAGAACATGCAGTGAGTGCAGTAATAGTCAGAGAAGAAAATGGAGAGCAAAGGGCGGTTTACTACGTAAGTAAAATCCTGGCAGATGCAGAGACCAGATACCTCCCCTTGGAGAAGTTAACACTGGCTTTAGTAATGGCTTCCAAGAAGCTGAATCATTACTTTCAAGCCCACAAAATTGTGGTGCTAACTGAACATCCTTTGAGGTCCCTGTTACAGCAGGGAGATCTGACAGGAAGAATAGCTAGATGGGTAGTGGCTTTAGGCCAATATGACCTGGAATTCAAACCCAGGACAGCAATTAAAGGCCAAGTCTTAGCCGACTTTGTGGCCGAATTCACACCAGACTCCGTCATACATCGGGCTCTGTTGAGTCGAGGTATACAACATCCAAATGAGCAAGGAAAAACCCAGTATGGAACAGCAGAACAAAGGACGGAAGAAAATCTCAAGCCCTGCAGTATTTACATCGGCGACTCATTCCGGCTGTTTGTTGATGGGAGTTCAAATCGACAAGGAGCGGAGGCAGGAGTAGTGCTAGTATCTCCAGATGGGCAGATACTAGAACAATCCATCGTTTGGGGTTTAAGGCCTCAAACAATGAAGCAAAGTATGAAGCACTAATCGCAGGATTAAAACTGGCAGTAGCAATGGAAGCTGACGAGGTAATAGTCTTCTGTGACTCCCAGCTTATAGTCAACCAGGCAACAGAGGAATATGCAGCCTGAGATGAAAGGATGTCGACCTATGTAAAGGAAATGGGCAAACTGGTAGCCTTATTTCAAAATTGCCGACTACAGCAGGTTAGCCGAGATGACAACAGCCACGCCGATGCTCTGGCCAACCTGGCTAGTGCAATGAAGCCCGGAGAGCCAAGAACGATAATGGTTGACTTCTTGTCAGGACCAAGCATAGAACCACAGAACATAGAGCGTGAAGCAATGTGTGTGGAAATGGGACCAAGTTGGATGGATGCAATAATAGCATTCCTTAGAGATGGGAAGCTCGCAGATGACTGTAAGGAAGCGCACAAGATTAGACTAAAGTCGGCAAGATTCAGTTTAACAGCAGAAGGACATCTCTGCAAAAGATCTTTTACTGGATCCCTTCTGAGGTGTGTGCATCCTGCACAGGTTAAAAATTGAAGAGGTATGTGGAAGCCACACTGGGGGCAGGTCACTTGCTTATAGGGCCATTACTCAGGGGTACTGGTGACCCTACATGCAGAAAGATGCTAAAGCCTATGTCAAGAAGTGTGAGAAGTGCCAGAGGTTTGCACCTTTGATACATCAACCAGCAGCAGACTTGAACTTAGTGTCCAGTCCCTGGCCATTTGCCCAATGGGGCATGGATCTTGTTAGCAAACTGCCCCAAGCAACTGGACAAAGGAAGTACCTACTGGTAGCAACAGATTACTTCACCAAGTGGGTAGAAGCTGAACCCCTTGCAAAGATTCGGGACGTTGATGTAAAGAATTTCAACTGGAAGAACATCATCACCAAGTTTGGGTTCCCAAGAGTAATAATAGCCGACAATGGTACAAAGTTTGATAGTAAGCTAATCAAGAGCTTCTGTGCAAAGTACAAAATCAAGAACTATTTCTCTACCCCAAGCTTTCTCCAGAGTAATGGTCAAGCAAAAGCCTCCAATAAAGTTATATTGGATGGGATCAAGAAGAGGCTGCAAGCAGCAAAGGGAAAGTGGGTGGACGAGTTGCCCAGTGTACTCTGGGCATATCGAACTATGTCGAGAAGATCAACTGGGGAGTCCCCATTTGCCATGGCTTATGGCACAGAGGCAGTCATTCCACTGGAGGTCGGTATCCCAGGAATCAGAACCCAGGGAGTAGAAAATGGGACCAATGTGGCATTCTTGGCCCGAGATCTGGACTTGCTAGAAGAAAGAAAGGAGAAAGCAACAATTCAGTTAGGGGCATACCAGCAGCAGATTGCCAGGGCATATAATAAGAAGGTCAACCCAAGAGAGTTCCAAGTTGTTGACCTCGTCCTGAGAAAGGTCGTCGGCAACAAGAAGGATCCCAGAGAGGGCAAGCTTGGCCCAAATTGGGAGGGACCCTATAGAATCATCTCTGTCTTGGGCAACGGGGCATATCAGCTTGAGGACAGTGAAGGCAAAGAGTTTCCAAGACCCTGGAATACTTGCAATCTGAAGTTTTTCTATCATTAGATTTTCTTATTTTTTAAGCTTTCTTTTGTTTTGTTATTAGCCGAAGTAATAATAAAGTTTTAGCTTGATTTTTTTAAACTTGTGCAGTATAACTGATAAGATACTTGACGATGTTTCTGATTGGAACATGACGAATAACTTAGATTTATTATATGACAGAGTTCCTACTTGCATATAATAGAGTTGAACTAAGTTGGCGATGTTTCTGATTGAAACATGATAAATAATTTAGACTTATTATATGGCAGAGTTTATACTTACATATAATAGAGTTGAACTAAGTTGGCGATATTTTTGATTGAAACATGATGAATAACTTAGACTTATTATATGGCAGAGTTTCTATTTGCATATAATAGAGTTAAACTAAGTTGGCGATGTTTCTGATTGAAACATGACGAATAACTTAAACTTATTATATGGCAGAGTTCCTACTTGCATATAATAGAGTTGAACTAAGTTGGCAATATTTCTGATTGAAACATGACGAATAACTTAGACTCATTATATGGCAGAGTTCCTACTTGCATATAATAGAGTTGAACTAAGTTGAATTAACCTGAACTTGTCATATCGACAGAATCAGACACAAACTGAAGCTAAGTGCATGTCAGTCAGATTAACAAAGAGGCCGAGTTGTTTCAAATCTGACCTCGGCGACAAGTTCAAAAGCCATATGCTTAATAAGAACCCAAGTGGAACTTAGGTTTACATTAGGGGGCAGAGAGTTAGAGAATGGTACTTGGAAGTCAGAATTTACAAACTAAGACTGGTTTAACACTTGTTGAAATTTTTAAGAAAAATTTATAAGTTGAAGTTAATCCGAGGTTATGTTCAAGGAAGACTGGTTTGACATTTGTTGAAATTTTAAGAAAGTTTTACAAGTTGAAGTTAATCTGGGGTTATGTTCAAGGAAGATTGGTTTAAACACTAGTTGAAATTTTTAGAAAAGTTTACAAGTCAAGCCAAGGTTGTATTGAAAGAAGTACTTACGAACTCGCCAAGATAAATCGTTGGTTTGTATAACCGAGGTATATCACCCTAAGAAGATTACACAGTTAAGGTGTATGAAGAAAACATGCAAATTACTCTAAGTATAGAGTCATATAAAGAAGACAAACATGCAAGCATTCAGAAGAGGAAGTTGTATTTACACTCAAAGAAAGGGCACTTCGGCTTACGAAAGGATTACTTGTACGGATTACAAAAAGAAGGCACATTGGCCAAATTAAAGTTAACATTGTTCGAAAGAAGAAAGTACAGTGTACAAGAAATAAAGAAAGGAAACGTTAAAATAAACTACTCGGCGTCGGCGGTGGGTTGTGTCTCACCCCCTAGAAGACAGTTGGGACGCCTTCTCAGCAGCCCTCTCAGCCGTGAGCTCGGTATCAATCTCTTGAAAAGTTTGATCGAGGCTCTTCTCAGCAATTGGCACCTCAGAGTTTGTCCTCTCAGGAGTGGCATCTTTGGAGACCTCACCATCCTCATCTTGAGACAAGTCCACGACTTGCTCATTCAGAGTAGGGGACTTGGCCCCAACAACTTCCTTCTTCTTCCTGACCAAAGCTTTCTCATCGGACTCAGAATCGTCTTCGGATTGGCTTGGAGTAAGGGGGAATGGCAGGGGGAGATCGCTAGCATTCTTGAGGGGGGAGTCCTCAGGGACATCTAGCTTTTTTAGGGCAGCCGTCCAACCAAGGGTGAAACCCTTGTTGCATGCCTGCTTCACTTGTTTTTTGTAGTCCTCCTTGACGTCGGCTGCCCCCTCGGCGTACGCCTTTTCATCGGCGGCCTTGATCTCGGCCTCTTTTGTGGCCAAGGCATCCTGGAGTTCTTTTTGGGCCTCGACCATCTTTGCCTCTACTTCTTTCTTCTCGGCCTCAGAGACTTTGGCAATGGCCTCAGTAGCATCTACTTTTTCCTCGGCCTCATCTTTTACTTTTTTGGCTTTCTCGACCTGGTCTGTTAAAGTCTTCATCTTGGCCTCAGCCTTGTTAAGGGCCTTCTACAAGCTTGCAGCTCCCTTGGTTTTATTTACCAACTCCTTGTTGATGGCAATGGCCTGTATTTCAAAGGAGTGGCCATGCTGAATCGCCTAGAAGAAATGGACAGGACAAAAGTCAGTAAAATTTTCTAAGTATGAGAAATAAAGAAAATAAAGTACGAAGTGTTAGGGGCTTACTTGTACGGAATGTTGCAGCATTAGAGCGAAATTTTCGTATTCGCTCATTTCGGGGTTACGGTTGAGGTCGTTGGAAAGGAGCAAAACCGTAGAGAGGGCAACGCCGACTTTGAGGTCAGTCGCGCTGTCGCTAGCCCTTACTAGCTTGTCCTCAATGGTGATTGGAGGAGCCTAAGGGGCATTGGATTTCATAGGCCCCGAGGCTGTAGCTGACTCGGACCTCGGCCTCTTCGACCGAGTTGATTTGGATGGCTCGGCCTCGGTGGGCCTCTTCTCGGCAGCGAAGGAGGTCTTCTCGCTCTCAGCCAATTTTAAAATTGGCAGCGTGTCCTTAGTGTCAATTTGAGTCACCGTTGCCTTAGGCTAGGCCTTCTTCAGTCTTTTGGACTTTGGCTTTGGTTGAGGCTGGGATTGTGATGGTTGAGCGTCGACAGTATCGGAGATATCGGCCAGAAGATCGTCTGCAACTGCTTTCTTGCGACCCATCTCGGCAGTAATTCGGCGTTTGCGTTGGGAAGAAGGGATCAGTTGTAGAGCCGAGGTCGACAGTTGCTCTGCTGGATCGGAGGTTGACCCTTGATCTGGCCGAGATGATGAAGCTGTTGGCGGAGTTGTGGCGGAAGGAGAAGACTTGCTTTTCTTCTTCTTCGGAATGTCGGGAAGTACCGATTTGTAAGTCGGCATGAAGTTGAGCAGCAAAGGAGCTCTCCGCCGCTCAACTGGCAGATCCAACAACTTTTTAAAGTCTTTGCTGGGAAAGAAGGACTTGCGAAAGCCCTTGGGTGGCTGTGGAAGAACTGCAAGGAAAAACAGACGTTAGAACATATAGAAAGAACAAAGTGTTAAAGACTTGGAAAAAATGTAACACTTGGCTCTTACCATTACCCTCTATAAATACTATTCGGCTAAGAGGGTAGAGGTGAAGGTCCTCCTCTAGAGCGAACTCCCAGTTGCCCGAGGCAATGAAGTAATCGTCCCCGGCTCCCTTGTTGGAGTCTGGGAGGTCGGTAACAAGTTTGTATTCGGTGGACCTCGGTTTGAGGTAGTAGATGTAGCATTTTTCTAACTTTAGGCCACAGATGGTGCAGCAATATTGGATGTCGGCTAAAGTTACCCTAGCGTTCTCTTTTTTGGCTAAGGCTATTATGCCGTTGATAACTCGGTAAGAGTTGATGGCGAGCTGCATTGGGTTCAATTTGTCATAATGGAGGACTTCCCAAAAAAGAATGTTGAGAGGGAGCCTAAGCCCACATTCTATAAAAGCTACAACTGGGAAGGGCATGGAGTCAACTGTGGGCATAATGGAGTCATCCTCCCCAGCCAATCTGAGATGGACGTCGGTAGGAATGGAAAACTCCTACCTAAAATATTCTAACTTGGTTAGGGTGTTTACCCTATACCTCCACATACCCATGATGTCGGCTTAAGGGAAAAGTGTTGGGATTCAGAAAGAAGTGTTTTGTAGGGGTTTGAAGGACCTCAGCTAAAACCTAAATGAATGTTGGGGTAAAGATTTTTTGGGATCTAAACTGAAGTTTGTTTCAGTTTTTCCTAAAGTTTAGGTGTTCTATGACAAATCTCAAACCTAAGTCTATGTAAGTAAAAGATTGAAAGCAAGAATCTGGAGAAAACACAGAAAAAAGAAACAAAAACAAAGATTCAGAATCAAGAATGGTGATGCTCTATCAAGAACACTGTGATAGAGTGTGTGTGCAAGAGTGCAAGGCCAAGAATAGTGGCAAAATAAGCAAAGTATGTGAATACATGTGTATACCTAGAAACAAGTGAAACAGCATATGTTTTAAGTATACAGAGGGTGAAATTTAAAGCACAAACATGAATAGGAGCATATGAATACGTTCAAACGTGACTAATAAACAGAGGCAATAAAACATGAAACAAGAAATTAAAAAGGAACAGTGGCTTACTGAGGGAAGTAGAGTCGGAGTGAAGGATGCCGGTGTCAGACGGTGGCAATAAGCAAAAAGTACAGCAAAAGCCTCGCCGGAGGGGAAGAATGGAGAAGTTACAGAAAGCTTCAAAGAACGAAAATAGAGGATTTGGGAGATGAATGTTAGAGAGAAAATTTTGAAAACGAAGACAGTGATGCAAAAGTGAAAAAACGGAGAGAGAAAGGTTCTTTTGATTAAAACCACGAAAATGGCGGCAGAATTGCAATCAATGTGCCTAGGGCGACGTGCTTGTCAGACGGCACATGTACGAGCGATGCGACTTAATGGCGCGTGTCGGGTACAGCTTAGTAGGGGAAAAGACCCGTGGCAAAAACGGTTGAGTTGCTGTGCGTGACAGCTCATACGCGTGATGAAACTCTTGGAGTTCTTAATTTAATGGAGCAGGACCTCGGCTAGGAGGACGATCTCGGTTGTGAAACTTGAACAAAACTTAGTTTTTTGGTTCTAAGGCATTGATGAAAACAGACTAAGCCTTGGTCATATTTGAGCCAACGAATGATGACCTTGGTAATGAAGGATAAAGCGAACTTAGCCGATGTTCTAAATGAAAGGAATGATATAGGTTCCATCACCTCAGGATGCCGAGGTAATAGAACCTATGGGGCAGTTGTGGGGACATAAATTTTGAATGACGACACGTGGCCGAGGTGTCACCGAAGTGCCGGCCGAGGTGTCACCGAAGTGCCAGCCGGGGTGCCACGTGTCCTGGTCATGACGCCGAGATGATCTCAGCTAGGCCGAGGTTATCTACGAAGATACCGAAATCCGGGATAAGCGGATAAAGGACAAGAGTCCTAGAATGGGAGAGGACTTCATTTTGGATAAAGATAAGACTCTTAGAGAGTTTATCCCAATCCTACTAGGAGTCCAAGATTAGCAGTAATCCTAAGTCCATTGAAGTTAGGCTTCTATTGGGACTAGGTTTGTGTTGACTATAAAAGAGAGGCACCTCCATGGGTCTAAGGTATGTTTTTTATGCTCTGAATAGTGAGTTAAACACTTTTGCTATCTTTAAGAGATAACTGACTTGATCGTCGGAGTGTTCCCGGGTGGACGAACCACCATCAGAATCTCTTCTTTTTGTGACAAGTCGTTCAGTCTTAATCTATTCTGCCAGTGTTTTCCAGTTGAGTGCTTGATTGGCAGTGTGTCGGAAATTGACACACACAACTATTATCAAGAGTTGTTTTGTTCTTTCATTCATAAAAAGAGAGAAGTGTTTGTTGGTGGATTCTAGAAAACTTGAGTCTGAAGCTTTGATGGATTCCGGAGTGGTTCATCGTCGTGGACTCAACATCAGTGTTGTGGATTCAACGTTAGACAAAGCAATTCCGAAGTGAAGATGGTGGTGGAAGAGACACATCGAGTTTGGTTCAATTTGAGCGTAGATTCACTAGGTAATTGAGAGTTTTTATGTGTAATTCATTGTTGTCTGCTTAGTAGATTGTTTTGTGATTTTGACCTGTGATTTTTTACTACAATTGGAGTTGAATACGTGTTCTTTTGTGATAGATACAGACTTTGAAAAGCAAACATGATAAGAGAAACATTTCATTTAATTTATTTTGCAATGCCAAAAGAGGAAAGGCCCAAAAAATAATTAGAAAAAATGAGAGAGTATTTTGAAGTAATATAGCTTAACGGGGGTTTGCTTCATATAATAATTATGATAATCATGATTTCAGCTATTATTTTTTACCCTACATGATACCAACATCACAATTGAAACCAAAAATGGTTCGACTATGTTTTTGATATCGATACAAACTAGAAAATATTAGCGGCATCCTCATTTATTAATTAGTCGGCAAGATTTGACTAAATTTTGCTACTAGTATCACACGTTATGCACCAGGGATACAACCCACAGTGGACACATTCAAAAATAAGTTTTTCTTCTTTAATAAATATGAAAGATCATCCACTATAAACATAGGCAACTAGAATTAGAAGAAGAATAAAGTAATATTGTTGTGACTTATTGATGCGAAGAGTCTACACTAAAAGGATCCCTTAATTGATTTTGTCCATCTTCTTTTGTTTGTCATATGATAATGATGGGATGACTTCCCAAAAAGAACATTAATTGCATTTTTAGTAATTAATGACCGAATTAATACAGTTACATGTAATTAATGATCAAAACCACCTCTGAAAAGAATTAGGCAAATCACGATTATGAAGAAGCATCGAACACACATCCTATTTTGTAATAGGTACAAATTTTGTAGTTGAACTACCACAATACGGACATTAATGCCTCAAGGCTACAAAGAAAAATAGAAGGCTGAATATGATATACCATCATGTAAAATATGGATTTATAAAATGGTTATATATCATTTGATATTAATTGGATAATATCAAACGATTATCGGTGCATATCAGCATCGGAAGTTGAAAACTTGATACATATTTGTTGAAATTTAAAAATCTTCTAGTGGCATTTAGATTTTTTATTTATTTATTTATTTTTTTGTGTTTTTGGACGTGTGTGACTGCATACAATCAAATATAGGGGTTTTTTTAAAATAAAAATAAAAATAAATGTTACATAATCACAAATCAATAAGTAGTAGATTTTTAGATTTTTCAAATGTGAAAGACCATATACTATAAACACAACCAAAATTAGAAAAAGAATTAAGTAATATTCAAGTGACTTATTGAATACAATAGTATGAACTAAAAGGACCCCTTAATTGATTTTACTCATCTTCTTTTGTTGTGATGATAATGATGGGATAACTCCCCCAAAAAAATATTAAGTGCATTTTTAGTAATCAATGGCAACCGGATTAATACGGTTACATGTGATTAATGATCAAAACCACCTCTAGAAAGAATTAGGCAAACCACGATTATGGAGAACGATTGAACCCACATCCTACTGAGTGCAACAATATATAAATAAAATTCACCTTGAAGTGTTTGGACCATTAGGTCATGCAATAGTTGTTCATGTAAATGCTATTACCTTGTACTTTCTGGTCATGCCTTGCGCTCCTATACATCTGTCCATAGCAAAAATCAAATTCTTAGGCAACTATGAAGAAACTTCATTAAAAGAAAAAAAGAAAAAAAAGAAAAGAAAAAAGAAAAAAGGGACATATGTTAAAAATAGATTAATTATTGTACATATAACACTAAAAGTAGTATTGTATCAAAACCTGAAGGTGACTCTTTACATGAGATATGGAAAGTCCTTTTGCATTCATTAATTGTAACACCATCTTTGGAGTTGCCCCTTCAACAAATGAATCAAGAAACATTTCAATTATCATCCATTAAAATGTTAAAATCACTAGTTTACTTAAAGTGGGACTCATTTTCTTTCCCATTTTGTTTCTAACTCATTGCAATCGATGCATTGAGAGAGAGAGAGAGAGAGAGAGAGAGAGAGCCTACTTTCTTCTCCACCAAGGCGTTCAACCGCATGCACGAAGCATTGATGAAGATCAGGAGTCCAGCAAAGCCGAGGCATCTTGGACCGGACATAAGGTCTAACACCGCCAGTTTTCAAACTTAGCTCTGGAAAACCATCATTTCTTCGATGTCGAGAAAATTTCATATACGATAATTTTGAATGATCTTGTAGGTTGACAAGGGAGAAAGATGAAGATCCCCTGAGGGGGCTTTGAGAGTCTAATCTCTTCATTTAAGAGGCAGAGAGACACAGAGAAAGAGAAGAGTAGGATAGGAGAAACCGGTTTAGACCACAACAAAATGAGAATAAATATTAGTAAGATTGTTCCTTCCTTTGTCTTTTTGTTTTAGGTTCTCGACCTTCTTAGGGTTAGTTTAGTCTTTTTGAGTTTCGATTCCATAGAGAAAAAATTTTACACATAATTTGAGGCATAGATAAGTTTTCAAAATGCTCTGATGATTGGGTGAAAATAAGAAGTGAAATGTCTAAAAAAAATTCCATCCAAAAAAGAAATTCTCGAATCAAGTTACTTTTCTAAACATTCTCTTTTAAGTCATATGATAACATTCTTGTCTTTTAAAATGTAAAAATAAAAAATAAGCCACCCACTTATGGCATTAGAGACTTTTCTCTCATATGTGAACCCAATCACTGTATGGCACGCAAGCATAAAAAGACAACCTCAAAAAACACACTTTTTGCACTTGTCATGGCCTGTAGAGGTCAGTTACAAACATGAGGGTTTCATATGACATTAGACCTAAGTACATGTATCAAGTACTAACATTAATATTGTTAAGAAAATACTTGGAAGATCATGATGACTTGAAAATGTAGATACATGTGGATGTAACATCCTATTCAACCCTACCATCTATGCAAAAGATTTTTCATTATTCATTTATTTTAAAGTCACCTTTGTTGATAAGAGGAAAATAAAATAAGAAAAGTGATATTCACAATATGTTCAGACATTATATTTTGTTAGGGAGTGATTTTATTACTATAAATTATTTCCTTGGTCAAAGTAACTCTTGTTACGTCAAAACAAAGCTTGAGGATATCTAACAAATCCGAGATTAAATTCTTAAAGAGGGCTTGTTTGTATAACCAAATAAAGTTGTTAGTTCTTTCACTTTTAATGTAAATTCACACAATAATCACCGTGAATATAATACAAATAGTGTTTGTTGTGTGTAACGGTCGTATTTATTCGGTTAGTGTTGGTAGAGTTAATCACTTTGTAGAAACCATAACCTTATGTTTGGTGTAAAATTTCACTCTATTTAATAAAATTAGTTTTTTCTGTCAATAAAAAATAACATTTGTTGTGAAAAATAAAATAAAAGAGAATAAAATTCATCTAATGATATATTCATCATCAGTTTTTCTACTTACACAAATATGAATCGTACAATAAAAAATAACATTCTCATATGAGTGTGAGGCCTACCTCATTCTCTCTAGTTCTATAATCGATTTCTATATTTTCAAATTTTTTCATTCTCCGCTTTATAAGATAGAATCAAATGAAATAATTAAAGTCACTACAAAACAAAACTTACCTATAAAAAGTGTGTGAAGGTGAAAATGAGGGTGACAAGTTACCCCATTATATATATACAACTCTGCTGGGGACCTCCAGTGAGCGTGACCCCCCAGTGCCACGTGTCGGCCTGAGGTTGGTTGTAAACAAAAAAAAAATTTGTTTTTTTGAACCAATCACAACAGACTCCAGCACCCCACTGAGAGTCTCAAACTTTATTCATATATATATATATATATAATTAAAAAAATAAAATTTTCAAACTTTCCTCACGTGGGAGAACCATAGCCACAGCCCAACAACATTAAAGTTTTCCAATCACATACTCCCATTAATCCCTACAAATTCCACCAATGACATGATGACATATCGTATCGTGCCTTCCTTAGATGGTGACACGTGTTCTTTGTACCGTCACCGCCGCTCCAAACTTTGCAAACCCTTTATTGGTGGTGGTTCCTTCTACCCAATTAGCCAAAAATGGTTGAAACAAACTTTGCATGTCGGGATGCGGAGAAGTTATGCGGTAGGTTCGGATCATTCGGCTTATTGTGTGGTCGTTTGAAAAATAAAGAAAAAAAATATAGACTTTTCTTAAGTGTGCAACCCTTAAGGTTATACACCATGTGCCACTTACACAAAAAGTGTAAGTGGAAGGTGAAAACAAAAAGCAGGACTGAACACAGAAAAACGTAAGTGTAAGGCGTAAGTTACATACCATAACAGTATCCAAAAAATATTATCATGTGCACTTCTTGTGCTATTAGACTCTGACACACCATGTGTCCTATATAGATTTGGCCGAATAGTCTTGAGAGAGACTTGGCGTGGCTGCTGTCTTTCTTGCATATTATTTACTCGATTTATTTTAAGATGTGAATGATTTAAATAATTAAAATAGATTTAAAATAGACCTATTTAGTTACACAGTAATAACTGCAGTGTAAGGGTACAATAATCACTCTAAATCCGATTATGAGAGCCTCTCAAAATTTCAAAAGGTGATTTTTTATATTTGAATATTATTTATTAATTTTTACATTGTAATTTTTTTTATTTAATATTCATTTTCCGTATATATCTATTTTAGTAATTATGATGTTTTTATTTTGTTGGATTTTTGGATAAGAAGTTTTATTTTGTTTTATTCAACCTTTAATATTGAGGTCTACACGGATAAGGATAGTTCTTATTTGTTACACTTTTCGACAAAGAAAATATTATATATAATTTTGTTTCTTACTGAGTTTTTTTTTACGTCAATGTGTTTTTATTATTTTGGATCGTATTGCCTTATGTTTAAAAATGCGAAAATAAAAATAAAAACCGAGACCTTGAACAAAGAAATATCTTTTTTGATAGGCACTTGAATATGGAGGAGTTTTTTTTTCACTTTTTGTTGAGGGTTTGAATAGATTTTATTTTATTTTATTTTTTGGACAAAAATCAAGAGTGCAAATGGTTTGGTTCAGTCGGATTAAGAAAAAATTTAGCATCAAATCAAAAATTTCAATTTGTTAGTTGAGAAATCAAAATATATCGCATGATACGATTTTATTAGTTTTGTTGATTTTGTTTAGGAAAAAGGTTCTTCTGAGATTTTACAGTATATTATAAAAAATTATAAAATCTTACATTCAATATAAATAATGAAAAATGGTGAAAATTATTCTATAAATATCTTCCTCTCTAATATGTTCTAATGTTCAAAAAAATTAAAATATAAAAGATTTAAATATATTATTTTGGTCAATTTAGTTTATATCAATATAATTTTTTTAAAAATCAAAACAGACTATACATAATGAAAAACATATCAAAAATCAAAATTGAAATTGAAATTGAGCCATCAATTTGGATTTTTCTTAGCCTTCGTTTGGCATAAGCTAAAATGAAATTTTTTAGCTAAAATAATTACAAAAAGACAAAATAGTCCAATAAAATAAAATGTTACATATAAACCATAATTATTTTATTTTTTTCTCTCACAAAAGTTAAAAAAATTAAAAAATCTATCTCAAATGATACTTTTTAACTCCAAACTAAAATAGTTAAAAAATCAAAAAATTTAAAAATTAATCCACATTTCAAACGAACCCTTACATTGATGAGCTCATGGTGTCATCATAGAGTCTAGAAAAGGAGGAATGATTTCATCAGTTGGATTTACCGGCTAGGCCGGTGTTCGGTGATTTGATGGTCAAAATTGTTGTTGCGTTGGAGGCACATTCATTCATTCATTCGTTGTTATCAACAACACTTTTCGTTTGTACTTAAAAGAGGGTACAAAAAAACACTTGTGATCTTAAGGACTATATACTTATGATGTATACTGGTGGAATATTGGGTGAGAATAGTTTAGCCAAACTCAGGGGAGAGAGAATGGGGTTGTAACAACCCTCGTACTGAATACCGAGAAATCACTGAATGTTATACTGGTTACTGCTAAACTGAACTGATGATGACTGATAACTGGATTAACTGAAGTACTGAATGGACTGATTGAAATTGAAACTGAAATTGAATGAGTTTATAAACTGAATTGCATGTTGCATCTGTCTGATTGATTGATTATCTGTTTGAATTTATATGTTTAAATTGCTAATTGAAGGCCTTATCGGCGGCCGAATTGGGAACCGTTTGAAGTTTTGGGATCATTAGAATATTTGTGATTTAATGGTATATTTATCTGAAAATTGATTAGGAATGATTAAACTAGATTAAATAAAGCCAATTAAAGAGTTTGACGTAATTACCATTTTGCCATTGAGTGGCTTTTGTTTATTCTTATCATTGTTTGGAGCCTTATACACTTAATCAAAACATTTCTTCTCCCATTTCCTTGCTCCACCGAAATTAGAGAGTGTAAGTGAGGGGAAGGCTTGATTTCATCTCATTTTGCTGGGAGACTTGTAGATTTGGAAGGTTGATTGCATAGTTGAACTCCTAAACCTTGAATACAAGACTTAAGGTAGGAATCCATCTCTTTGATTGTGTATTTAAGGTTGATTCTTGCATGATTCATGCCAAATTTGAGAGTTGAATCATGAATTAGTTCTATAATGTTGATTTGGAGCATATATCATGCATGCATGCCCATTTTGGTGCATTTGAAGTTAAATTCTTGATGGCTTGTACATGCATGTCCATGTTTAAGTTAAAGTCCATGTTTTCAGTTTGTTTTCTAACTATTGAGCTCATTAGAGCAAGATTTGAACCTTGAATTTGGTTAAAAACCCATGCATTGCATGTTTTGAAAGTGTTCTTGAAAATGGGTTTGAAAATGGCTTTAATTGACCAACCCTTGGCCCTTGCATGTGCAAATTAGCTTTTGAAACTTGTTATACATTGAGTTTAAGTGTATTTTCCAGAATTTGGGCCCAAGAGGTCGAGTATTGAGTTGGGAATGCTTGGTTTGAGCTTGGAAGGCAAATCTGGAAATTCCAGATTTGGCTTCTTCGCTCGAGCGAAGGATTCCTCGCTCGAGCGAGCACCTTTGTACAGGGCTCCGCTCGAGCGAGCATCGAGCGTGGTATCGCGCGTAAAAATCGAGCATCCAGTACTTTTACTGTTCCAGCAGCTCGCTCGAGCGAAGTATTTCTCGCTCGAGCGAAGCCTTTGATTTTGGAAGTCCGCTCGAGCGAAGGAAGGCTCGCTCGAGCGAGACCCTTGTTTTCAGCAACTTTTGAAAAATGCCTTCCAAGTGTATTTTTGCATCCTCATCCCATCCTAGGCATTCTTAGGCCTAGTTTAAGGCATCTTAATGAGGATTTAGATATAGAACCACACCGAGGAAATTTAGGGATTTAATTATCATCCTTCCCAACTGTGAAACTTAGTGTGTGTTCTATTTGTTAACTGTTTAGGGTTGGCTTTCGGGGACGCGCTCTAGCTGCTATTAGCCCAATCTCTGTGAGTAACAGATTGTGTAAAGATATGTTCAAAATGGTTATATCTTGAATACTGAACTGAACTGTTTATTGAACTGATATTGTTTATTGAATGAATGTATGTCCTGTATTGTGAACTGTACTGTGGCATCCTTAGCACTTATTGATTACTGTTATTGTTACAGAGCTCTGTCGGTTTCCTTGTGGAACCATACTGTTTATTGATTGATGGCCATCACTACTGTTGGGTCTGTTAAGACCCGGTCCTTCTGGACCTACTGTTTATAGGCTATTGGATGTACCACATATGATTGATTGACTGATATACTGAAAGATCGAAATACTGTTTAATGAATTGTTTTCATTACTGTAAGGACATTACATTCATAACCTCTTTATACATTATGTTATTCACTGGGCTTTAGCTCACTGTTTATATATATATGTAGGTTCTCAGCAGCCAGACCGGAGCTAGGAGCGTGGGTTAGTCCCCCAGTTTTGTCAAGCCAGCCTATGTGCCTCACTGCGAGGTTCCGAGACGCCATGCTATGGCTTGGGGTGTTTTTGTGTTCCCCACCTGTCTCCCGACTGTTTTGTATTACTGTATAAACTGTTTACTGTTCTACTGCACTGTTATCGAGGGATTAAGTCCCCGCACTGAATGGTTGTATATGATTGTATAGACTGTACTGTTTTGAGTTGAATGAATGCATGAAAAATGTTTTTGGCATACAGATTTTCACAGCTCAATGGACACTAGTTATTTACTGTATTGGCTTCCGCCAAGCCCTGTACTCTGTTTTACTGTATTACTGTTCAGCAGGCCTTCGGTAATCTCGGATTACTGGCCAGTTACGGTGCTAAACCCATAGGGCCGAGTTTGGGTCGTGACAGGGGTTTGTTTTGGATACTTTTAAATACAGGCATCAAGATATATATCAATAATAGTTGATATTAAGAATACCAACAGGTACGTATCAAGAATTTTAAAATTGTTAGCGACTCAAATTTTTTATTTGAAAATAAGATATCGGCTCAAATCAATCTGAATTGGATCAATATAAAAAAATAACAGTAACATAACATATTTGAATTAATACGCAATGATACTTGGTTTTTTGATCTACAACAAGATTGGTTTATCAAAAAATTGTTATGTACAAGCTAATATGGTATGTAATGATCAAATTTTACATATTTTCAAGCTTGTAATTTCTATAAAATGTTCAAGAAAATTCATACTTTTTAAAAATGAAATTTAGTGGTGTCTTGGAAAGATACAAGTTAATTTTTTGACTTTTTTATAACTTTTTCTAACTTTTTTAGTGTAAAACAATAGAGAAGTAATGTGATAAAAAAAAAATCAAAAAGCCAAAAAATTTTAGAACCTTTTTTCAAAAGATATTAGGGTAAACTATTAATAGGTCATAATAGTTAAACTTAATTTTTATCAAGTCCTATTGGAAATAAGCCTTGGTAAAATTGTCGATAAAAATAATTTTTTTGTGATAATTTTTTACATACGTCGCTAAAAATTGACAATAAATGACTAAAAATTGCTCACTTTTCAAATATGATAATCTATTATAATATCTAAGTTATCAATCAATATCATATTTTTTACACATCCAGTGGGTCTAGAAAATAGGTTTAGTTCCCAAAAGTAGATGTTCTTAGAAAAAATTTTGAAGAATAACTTTTCGTATTAAATTTGTATTCTCTCCTTTTGAGAATGGAAAGCAGAAAACGAAAATGATATCAAGTGCTACACTAGATGGAAATAAAATGATACAACCATTTTACTTTTGGGTTAAAACAAACAACCCTTGAATTTTATATTATTTTTCAAATTTTAAAATCAAATATTTAGACTTTTCAATTATAAAACTAGATAAATGCATTAGAAGTGAATGTTATGCAATTTTATATTGAGAGAGTTCAAATATACAATTTTAGAATTAAAGAGATAAAGTAAATTTAAGTCATAAAAGTTAGACTTGTAACCAAGACAACACCAGATCACCACATTCTGGTTACAATTATGTTAAGAATACATATAATTTTTACAGAATGGATACATTATAGATAGGGGTGTAAGAAAAATTAATAGATTGAACCAACTGCTCAAGATTGATCAAAATTTTGATTTTTGGTTTGTTTTCATAACATATGATTTGTTGGATTTTTAAAAAAAAATAAAAAAATTACACGGATTTAGATTGAACCGGCCAAAATATTTTTATATTTAAATATTTTTATATTTTAATTCTTTAAGCATTAAAAAGCAAGTGATAATAGAGGAGGTATGCATACATTACATAGAATAAATTTCACTATTTTTCTTTATTAATTCGAAATGTGTGATTTTACAAGTTTTTTTTTTAAAACCATTTAAAACGTTAGGTGAATCACTTTTCTACATTAAATCAACAAAACTAAACTATTGCATGTATTTTTTAAAATTTCAAAAAGTTCCGTCCAATCTTTTCCTTAATCTTAATCAAATCAAACCAAACCACTTACATCTTTAAACACATATATTAAGGCCTTGTTTGGCATATTAGAAAAAATTCAAAAAGTTAAAAAGTTACTAAAAAAGTTAAAAAGTTATCACCATTCACAAATTAAACATAGAAAAAAAATTAATTTATACAATATTTTAATACAAAGGAACAAAAAAGAAACAAAAAAGAAAATTAGATATATATATTCATTAAGTTGGAGGGTAATGTTAGGCCCGTAGGGGCCCACCACAAGTCCCGTTTTGATAATCTGAACCGTTAAATGTGTAGAACTCGTCGAGTACTATATGTCTGTGAAAAATCACATTGATCGGATATGGATAGCTATGTGATCAAATCAGATTTTTTTCAGCCGTTTATTTTTTACTGTCCATTAATTTCATACAAAACTGTTTTGATCACATAACTATCGATATCCAATTAAAGTGATTTTTCAAAGGCATATAGTACTCAATAAGTTCTACACACTGAACGGTTCGGATTATTGAAACGGGACCCATGGTGGGCTCCCACGCCCAACAGTAATTGCGAAGTCTCATGCACCATTTCAACCAAGCTGTACTATCCTCCTGCCACTTGTAACTAATGAGTCTACAATGTAGGGATAAAAATGTAATTTTGCCATTTTATATAATATTTTAATACATATTTTTTCGTAAAAAGACAAAATTATCCCAAACGATCATATTTTTTCTTAACTTTTTTAGTCTAAAAAGTCAAAAAGTGTACTTATTTAGGACACCCCAAATTTGTCCAAACATACTAGAGACAATGGATAAAGAAATTGGAGATAATGAGAAGAGTGAAGAAGATAAATAGAATGAAATCCAAAAATAGAAAGACGTTGGTTGATTTTTTAGCTTTTGATTTTTTTTAGTTTGGAGTTAAAATGTTTTGTTTGAGATGGATTTTTTAATTTTTTTGACTTTTGTGAGAGAAAAAATAAAATGATTATGATATAAATGTGACATTTTATCTTATTAATTTTTTAATTTATTTTATTTTATTTTATTTTGGATTATTATAACCCAAGTCCTATATGCCAAACATAGCCTAAATAAAAATGTGAGACCCACATAAATGGGGTCCACATGTGGGGCCTAGCGTTTTTTTTCTTTATTCTCCCTTTATCTGTACAGTTAAGCTTTGTCATAGCTGTAAATAATTAAAGCCATGAGCATAAAACCACTTGCAGATCACAGGCACATTAAGACTTCATAAATGCAATTTACATACATGAAGTAATACAAATTTACAGCTAGGCTAATAAATTTGGGATTGTGAATTTTTGGATAAATATTTGCATTTCCAAAAAAATAAAAAATTGGATAATTATTTCTTGATGTAATCCCATTTTCAGCAAAAATGAGCCAATTTCCAAGTCTTTTCTCTGTTTAATTAAGAGTAAGAGTTATGCTAGGAACATTAAATATTTTATCAAATGTTCTACCAAATCTCTCACATGAGTGTAGGACCCACACACGTGCATTTGTGTGAGTCTCACCCCATATGAGATGTTTAATAGAATATTTGATAGAAAATTTGCGATACATAACATTTCTCTAAAGCCATGTTTGATTCACAAGACTAATAGTGAAGGTATTAATAATCCCATCAAATTAGTGTGGTATTCACTATCTAATTTGATTGGTAGGATAAATTATCCCCTTATACATTGTTTGATTTGCATTGGATTAGTAAGTATAAGTAAAAGAGTCCTTTTATTTTATGGAAAATGATTTGTCCCCCTAAAAATGCCTCCTCTAATCCCCCTAATGCCCAAAACGTTTGGGCAAATTTTTTTTTTTTTTTTGGCCTTGGTTTGAAATTTAGGGGGATTAGGGGGCCAAAAATTAGGGGGATGTAGCAAGGCCCTTATTTTATTTCCCAACTTAGGATATATAATTCGATCCCTACCCCACTACTAATAACCCTACAATTTTGTTGGATTAATAATTCTGAAACAAAATTTCAAAACAAACATAAGATTATTGGGCCCACGAATTAATAATCTCAATCACATGTTTTAATCCTGTCAATCAAACATACTCTAAGATCATGTTTGATTCACAAGATTAATAGTGAAGTATTAATAATCCTATTAAATTAGTGCGGTATTCACTATCCAATTGGATTAATAATCCCACCCCTACCCCATTACTTATAATCCTACAAATTTGTTGGATTAATTATCCATTGGATTAATAATCCTAAATCAAAATGTTAAAACAAACATAAGATAATTGGGCCCACGGATTAATAATCTCAATCCCATGTTCTAATCCACCCAATCAAACATGCCCTAAGAGTAAGAGTAAGAGTAATGCTAGGGATCCCAAATACTTTATCAAATGTTTAATCAAATGTTTCACATGTGTGTGAAATCTACATGGGACCCACATAGTGTAGGCCTCACGCCCATATGAGATGTTTGGTAGAATATTTAGGCCTCGTTTGGGAACATGCTAATTTAGTAACTTTTTGGTTATTTGGCTAAAATATGAGCTAAAAAAAACTAATATGTTTGGGATGACTTTTTGATTTTTTACAAAAAGATGTGCAAAAAGTAGAGAGAAAATAGTATCTTTGACTTTTTTGTATGGGTTGTTGGCTTTTTGGCTAATTTAGTAATTTTTAAACTTTTTAGCTAAAATAGAGGATTCCCAAACGAGGCCTTAGTAAAATATTTAGAATCCCTAACATTTTTCTTAAATTAAACTTTAATGGTTCCCCAAAAATTGCTTTCTTAAGTTATGCTTGGTAACATTTTGTTTTTTTTTTTTTTTTTTTTCTATTGTTGTTTTAAAAATTTTAAAAATTGAAATCGAAAATGACCTTAGGATAATGACCAACCGGTACTATTGACGGGACTTATTTGCTCATTAATCTTGAGATTTTTTTTTATGCATTTGCCCCTTATTTTGATGATGAGGAAATTTTAAGACTTTTTAGATATATTTTATGTTTGTGGAATGAATATTTGATACTAGTAATGATATTAATAAATTTATCAAAATAATAAATAATTAGAACATTTTTATTTTTATTTGTGAGCTTTGATTTATTTTTAATTTATTTATATTAATTTGTATTAAAATATGATGTGAAAAGTGTAAATAATTGAATTATATTTTTTAAAAATATTTTTATAATTATAAATTTATCACTAAAAACTGAATAGAATTTTTCAATAAATAAATCTCATCCACAAGGCCGGTTTGTAACTGAGCCTCTCCGTAAACATTTTTTGTTTTTATTTATTTTTAAAATACTTTTTGCGCACTAAACTATTTTTTTTTTTTTTTTTTTTAATTTTGTAATTAGAGTTACTTTCCTTTCAAATACTTGGTTGCAGTGGCGGAGGGAGTGAAGGCTCAGAGGGGTCACGTGCCCTCCATAGATTTGGGATTTTTTTTTTTTTTTAAATTTTGTAAACATAAAAAAAATATTTTAAACAAAAACAATTATAAAAATATTATTAGAGTGAAATGTCAATGACACATTAAAAACTATGAGAACAATAATTGTTGTTTTACTTGAAAATGAAGAGACTACTATAAACCATATTATCTATGAAATTTTTTTAATATAATGATGATGTCATTATTATTGATATGCAAATATAAGTTATCTCACTATAAAAATATGAAATTTATTAGATTGTTAGTTACATTTGACATGTGAGGTTCATTCTCTATGTGTTTATGCACTATTAGTTGGTGATATCGCATATCAATGATGACGTGGTAATTCATTATATTGAATTTTTAATCAAATTTTGTATAAAAAAATTTACCATTATATAATTTATTTCAAGACTTATATCCATAATTTGTTTGTATTGTCCATGATACACTAGTTAGAAATAACATTATTTTTTTGATGTTTCTCGAAATCAATCCTAAAAACTTGCGTGAAATATTTTTGTAAAAATTTTCGATATTGTAATTAATAAGTGTCTCATCTAATTTAATTTTCTGGCTCCGCCACTGCTTGACATGTCTATATCCGACAAGTATTGGATATCGATATTCATTGGACACTTCCAAACACGCCCAATTACTTTTTAAAAATATTGAAGTTGGACAAGCTTCAAACCGGGGGCGGGCGCGGGGGGGGGGGGGGGGAGTTTCATTTAGACACACATAAAACCTATTTTAAAAAAAAAAATGATTTAATGACAAATGAAAAACAAGAAAATTTGCAAACATTAATCAATTATCCTTAAAGCTTCAAAAAATTCGTGTTATATTGCAAATCTTTATTAACTTTGAATGAATAAAATATTCATACGTATGATATATAATAAATAAATAAAACCATATACAAGCCCTGTCTTATATTTTTAAAAATTGTCATGTCAGCACTTGTCCATGTCCATAATTCTCAGCTAAAAGTATTCAAAACAAATTTCTCACAAAATGGTGAGATGGAAATAAATTTTAAAAAGTAAAAATAAAAATAGAACTGAAATATGAAACTTTTGGTACAACAACTAATGGAAAGTAAAGCACTTCCATCATTAGATGGAATCTAAGGATTATGGTTGCCCATTGACCACGGCTAAATGGTTCACATAATATAATTATTGCTCATCATTGTGGTAAGTTAGTCCCATATTAATAGTAAGGAAAAATAGCAATTGACCGAATAATAAACAACAAAATAACCAAACTAGGGAATTTGAGGTTATTGAATTTTCATAGAACACAAGAAGATATAGAATTTTCATGTAACACAACAAGATACATACATAATATGAGCACACATGCGGCACTAGAATATTATGCATGTCAAGTATAATTAGAAAAGATATGATTATATGAAAGACTTACACATCAGCTTGCACGTACACTTCAAAACCAAGATTGACCAATGTCCTGTGACTGGTTACACTATTCTTCTCTAAATTTTCTATGTTCTTTCTCAAATCTGAGCTACAAGTTCAAGAGTTAAGTAAAACATAGATATAAACAAAAATTGTCAATGTTAGTGCAAAATTTCAAAGTGTAGTAATGCCTACAATAAAGGACAATCACTCCATAGGTATTATTAGGTATACAAGCAACTCAGTTAAATAAAAAAAAATAAAAAAAAAAAGCTATATATTTCAAGAAACATGACATAAAAAGGGAGCAGAAGAAGGATACAATATTTTTTTGTTTTCCAGAGGCTTTGTCCTACAAAACACACAAAAAAAGTTAGGGGGATTCATGCATTACTCAAAACTAAGTGCTTTAGCTACTTCTCAAGCCTTAACTCAACAAAATGACATGGCATTATCACCTTTCTAGATCAAGCAATATATCCTATCACCACTTCATTGCTTATCTCGCTTCCACAAAAAGCTAGTGGATCAACCAACCTTGAGCAGAACTCTAAAGGTCCAAACGTATACTGTAACAAAATGTTAAACTTGTGCTAATGGACAACTGCCACTTGGATTTTCAGAATATCTCATAAGACATGAAGCAATTCTCCATACATGCTCACTTCACCGAAGTCCCTCACTTTAGACACCCTATTTTTGACCGCCCTTAAGACTTGGACACTACTAATTGGTTACTTAGTGATGCAGGCTATGCAGTGCAAAGGTTCGATTTCTTCAGCAAGAAGAGAGTCAAATCCAAACCTCACACCCCATTTTTGGACCAAAACTATTTTGAATGGTTTTTAGACCTTAAAACCCTCTCTTTCAAAAAATTTTAGAAATAAAGTTCCTACGATGTTCCGACGCTCGCATTTTGTTAAATGTTGAGCTTTTCGGTAAACCGAGCAAGGACAAAGTGGAAATGAATGAAAGAGGGATGAACTATTTGAAAAATATTTCAAAACACCTTGCTTAGGGGTTTGGAGTTGAAAAAAAGAGGCAAGGAGAGAAGAAACCTAGTTGAAGAAGAAGTTGGGTATGAATAGTTAAGAGAGAAATGGGCGACCCTCAGTAAATCGGGCCTATCTTTTTGTATACTTGGATTTAAGCTATGAGGCTACCACCGTTGGAAAGAAGACTTCCAGGAATTAATTTTTCACTCAAGAATCTCCTAAAGACGAGTCCGGATGGGGGAGATATGGTTGGTTGAAGTTGGGCATCAATCCGGTTAAGACTGAAACTGAGCAGCCTTCACTAAAAGAGGGATATCTCTTAGCACAGTTGGAATTTTGATTCAAGGCTTCCACCATTGGAAATATTACTTCCGGTGCTATAGTTTAGGCTCAAGAATGACCTAAAAAGGAGTCCAGATGAAGGAATTAGGCTTGCTTCAAGTCAGGGACTAGGACTGATTTTTGCCATCGGCCTCTATGGGAGTGCATCGGCCACAATTGGACCTCATCGGCCATAGGTCGGCCAAGAGTGAACCTAATTGGCCACAAATGATGGCCGGTCGGCCAACAAAGTGGCCGGTCGGCCAGAAATGTCCAGAAAGCCCAGAATTGGTAGATATTTCTCCTCCAGCTGTTTCTAGCTTGTGCCACCTGTCCCAAATCAGATATTTCGACCCAAGCTTGATATTTTGTTATATATGAAGCCTTATATCTCATATTCAAAGGGTTAGAACATTGGAGAATAGATTAGAACAATTTTGGCAACAGATTTGGGAGCCTCTCTCTCTAGAAACTCTCTCTAGATTTCACTCTCTCTAAGGATTTTGTGCTTGAAGGCTTGCATACATTCATCTTCAACCTATCAACCCTTAAGAAGACTTGATCACCATTGGGCTGAGGTCCCTTGGAACTTGTTTTGGGCTGCTAAAGCTTGGTTTTAACTCAGAAATCTTGCTATTTTGCTGTTTGGCTTCAGGGGTAAGCACTTGTCCCTCTAAAGCTTTGTTTTGCATGCTTGTTTTACCACCTTTGCAAACTATTTTTGGCTTGGTTTTGAACTAAAGAAAACTCTATTTTTCAGTCCTAAAAATGATGGTTTAGGCCTATTTTGTGTTAGGGGGTTGTCTCTCCCTTTTGTTCCTTAGCTTGTATAGTTTTTGAGTCATCTTCCAAGGCCTTTCAAAACAAATTTTTGTGGCCTTTTAACCACTAAAATATAGAGAATTTTCAATGGTAAAAACCCTATTTTGAGGGCCCAAATAGGAGAGGGTGGTCCCCTCTCCTCTTGCCTTGCTTGCTAGTGTTGATGGCCAACCAAATGAGCATGTGTTTTTACTTCTTTATGGCTTTGTTTAAGCTCATTTTTGTGACTTCTTAGACCTGCCATAACTTTGTTTTTGGCTAGTTTGGTCACCTCTTGCATGCTTCATGTACTTGTAGTGCAAGATGGCCTATTTAGCTAGTATACTTGGTGTTTTGGCCCTTCATGCTAGCTTGTCTTAGCTATACTCCATACATGTTTTAGCATTATTTTGACATGCTTTAGGACTGTTTTGGGCTGCCTTGGTCATATAACTCATGTTTTGTATTGCTATAGTGCAAATGCCTTGACTAGTCTTGAGTTTTGAGGTCCCAACCATGCTATACTTGTGATGTTTGTATGCCTTGGCATCATTTGGCATAGTATTTCAGAGCTTATATCTTTGCCATACTGTCATGTTTATCACTCTTCAATTGTGTTTAAGAGTTGGTGCTTTATGCCTTGCTTGCGAGCCAATATGTGCGCATGATTTTCTTGCTTTTTGTGCCTAAGTTTTAGCATATCTAGCCCACTGTTTTAGCATGATTTAGCCCTGTCCGGAGCTGGTTCAGCCATTTATGCTTGATATTACATACCTCTAGTGCAATGCTTGTCACTAACTTCGATGTTTTTGACCTTCAACATGTTATGCTTACATTGTTTGCATGCCTTAAGGTCTTTAGCATCTCATTTTAGTGTTGAAATGCATACCATTGCATGCCATCTTTCACTTATTCCATCACTTTGAAAGTGGTCTTGAGCCCCTTATTGGCTTGAGCATGAAATTGAGGCTCTCATGCCTAATGGTTTTAGCCTTCTCTTGAGGGTTTCTACTAACCAAAAGCATGAGACTTCTTTCATGCTCAAGGTGCTTGTGGTTTAGACCATCTTTCCCATTAGAGGGCTTCTCACTTTTGGACTTGACCGGTTAAAGGATTAATTGGTAATCTAAAATGAGTAAACAAATTGAATTGAAGTAAAACATGCCAAGATAACATGTTTGTGTTGCATTGCATGTGTTTGGATCGGACGTTAATCCAAACACAAGAAATGAGAGACATTTCAAACTTGAAGTGATGAAACGTGCCTCATTTCTTAGTCGCCGACACCCTTGATCGTGCATGATAGGGTGGAGGCTCATCGAGTCTATTTGTGCATTCATTGACTTGTACAAACTTGGCTTCTCGGCCATCATGCATTGCGATGCTCGGTTGGTGGCCCGAGAGTCGAGTACCGCACTCCTTTGAGCTTGAGGCATGATAAGGAGTGTGGTGGTACACACATTCCCTTGCAAATACACTGTTATGCCCCTGTTTGTGCTCTGTTGCAGCAAAAGGAGAAATTGCAAGAAGTAGTGGCCGACCAGCCATCAAGGCTGCCGACCGGCCACCAAGGCTGCCGATCAACTATCAGAAGTGGCCGATGGCCATCAACTTTGGCCGATGGCCATCCCTCTCAGCCGACCATCCCTCAGTATGTTCCTAAGGTAGGTCAGAAGTATCTTGGAAGTTGGTACAATTTGCAGAAGTCTAAAAGAGTGCGAACAGAGGCATCATGAGGCACGGTAGTGGATTTCCGAGCGAAGCCGACCGAGCATGCATGTATTTCTCACCCCGAGGCCATTTTAACTGCTTTGTTTAGCTAGTTAATTTGCTGATTTTGTAATTAATTAGTTAATGTATTTAGATAATCTATTTCATCTTTGTAATATTCTAATTAGCTTAGTATAACTAGTTTCAATTCAGTTTGTATTTAATTAGCTTAGCGTAGCTAGTTAGTTAATTTATTCGGACCCTCCATCGAGAGGGCACATTGTTGTAATAAGTGTGCATGTGTGTGATGCATGTCTTCCAACCCCACGTCTTTCTCCCTTTTATTTACCAGCTTTTGATGGTTAGTTTTAGGGCATGTTTCAATTAACATCCTTATGTTTGCATGCGTGCATCATTCATTCGCCTTGCATGCACTGAGCTCAGCGCATCATTCAAACTGCATTGTATTTCAATACCAATTTGAATACATGTTATCAAGTTGCATTCACATGACATCTTAGAATAGCCGAGCCTATCTTAGTTGCATTTTGTATGTGTTGCATTAGGTATTCTTGACATAGCTAGGATCATGCATTGATTATTAACTAGCTTCTTTTTTGGCTCGGAGTACACTGTAAGTGTTTATGCTTTAGCATCCTTGCATGTGTGTAAGTGACTGCCATGATAGCATGCTTGCCATAAGGCTATATGCTTAAGTGATTAACTGCATGAATGCCTGTGGATGAAGGCTTCATTGCTTGAATTGGAACAATTCATCAAAATATGCGTTTTAAGCCCACTTGAGAGTGGCAAATCATGTTTTCTAAGCCTACTTAAGGGTGGCAAATCCGCGTCTTAGCCTACTTGCAAGTAGCACCTTCAAACCATTTTCAAATAAACAAACATGAGATGTTTTGTTCCAACTTGAGCGATTTAGTATATACTTGTATATTGTACACATCACATAGTAAGCTAGCTAATAAACCGGAATAAGAACACATGTGTTTTAAAAAATAACATATAATGTTAGTAGAGGCCGATCCTTTGATCGGGCGATCGGGGGTGCTCATTTCAGGACCTTCCCCTCTCGTACCCAAGTTCTCGAGCCGAGGCAACTTTGGTGATGACGGACACGTGGCCTTAGGCACGAGTAAGGGTTTCCTAAATTTCCCAAAACAAAATATTTAGGTGGCGACTCTGAAATCTGGCAAAGCAGTCCATGTTTGGCGCTTTTTGATTAAAATCGATTTTCCAAAACGATTTACCGGATTTGGACTCTTTGGTGATTTATCAGTCTTACATTGCATTTTGTGAGATTAGATTCAGAACCGTGACGGGAGTCTGAACTGTAGTAGCTAGAACTACAATTCGCGCCTTCGCGCACGGAGCGGAGTTCGGGCGGTCTACACTTACCACCGTTGCTGACGACCGTCGCACATCGCCACCGCCTCAATACGATAAGGTTCTTTATCTCTCTCTCTCTCTTCCTTTATTTCCCCATTTCTCACTCTTACTCTAGGGTTTTACATGATTTACCCAGTCTGATTTCGTGTTGATTTCTGAAATGGGCTTGATTTAAGTGGTTTGATTTCTAGGATTTTATGGGTTTGGTAATAATCAATTTGTTTGCCTAATTTTGGGGCTATTTTTTATGACTGAACCCTTATTGTTGTTTATTGGGTAGACAATTACAAGAAATTGGTTTTCATTTGCATCTACATTGGGGTTTGCTATTTTTTATGACTGAACCCTTAATTTCATTATCCTATGGTTGCTTGATTGAGAATTCCCTTGGCTCTCTGTGTCTGAGGTTGGTTTGTTCTCATATTGAATTGGATTCGTGGTTGTTGATTTGTACTTTTCATATATTTGTTCTTTCCTATGAATTTGTTCTTCCTGTTATATCTTTCGCCCTCCAACTGTTTGATGTAATGCCTGAATCAAAAATTTACTTGTTGTGTGCATATTATTGAAAATTAAATGTAGTGGTTATTTGTACTGATATCATAAAAAGACAAAGAACAACTGTATACAATAAATAGAAAACAATGGAGGATCTTTGTAACTCCCACCCATGGTATAATGTTGGCGACAGTAAGGATTGAGGAGTGAATTTGAAGAATGGCTTCATGTTGGATTTTGGTGTTTTAAAATAAATAATGTGAAGAGAATGTGTTTTGAAATCCTTTACTGGAACTAATAAATGTCCAAACTAACTGTTGTTGCACAGTTTTATATTGTTTTTTTCCCTCTCCCCTTTTATAAAAATCCATGCTTCTTGCAATGTATATCGGATTTTCACTCTGCTCTTCTATGATTTGTTTGTGGTGTTGCTTTCACTTGAATTGGATAGACATCATATATCTTCATAAACATTTATGTCCTTGTTTCCACTATAACCCTTTTATGTTATGGCTATGAACTTCTTCTTCTTCCCAAATTCATATGATTTGTGTTTTTGCCCCATCATTAATTAATTCCTGCTCACCAAAACTATGCGCTCCAAAGTAAGAGACTTACGAAAAAATCGCTCCCATATGAGATAAATATATAAATCTCACAGAAACAAAGTAAGAACAATTCAAACTTATTCTATTAGTTTCTATTTACTTAAAAAAGACAATTTATACATAACAAAGACAATTTATAGTTAGACATCAATCTCTAATATTTTCATATTTTAACACATATATTACAACTAAGTAGAAAAATATACTTGTTGTATATTTATATATTTAATACATAGAATGTATACATGTTCTCAATGGCACTACCAACTTAGAAACTTCTATATACTCCCACTCTCATCCCTACCCCTTCAGATTCTGTCACTGTTGAAGAATATTTGACTAATTTCCTCTTCACAAATTCACTCTTGGTGTTCCTTACACAAACAATTTTTGGTTGTTCAACGATCGGGTTCTGTCAATAACTATCTCGCTTAAATATAATTATTTCGCTCTTGAGTTACTCAGTAGTGAGTTTTTTCATACTTAAGCTAATTAAACAGAGGCAATAACGAGCTGCATGAGTATTTTCAATAGAATGTTCAGCAAAAGATCTGCTGATTGGAAACATTTATTTCTTTACTCAATATTTAGCATGAATATTTTGGGATGATGCTTATCTGGTTGAAGCTTCAGATGATTTTATGTTTACTTCCAGATGCGATCAGGCACTGGTATGAATGCTTTTACTTATTGCAACATAAGGCTTTTGTTTGTTAGCACAGTTGTATTTCTGGTAAGGAAACTTTGAGAGGGTACTCCAGTTTATTACAGTGTGATAAGGCTATCATCTGCTGTATTTTACTTCTCTATAGTTTTGAAGCTTTTCTTTTTGTTTGAACTGCTTGTTAGGAAGATGTAACAAGGCCTAATGTTAAGCTTTAACTTCCACCCAACAAGCACCTAGGTGATGAGGTAGAAGTAAATGACAAACTAAGATATGAGATATAGATAAAACATGATAGGTACATGATCACGCGGAAATTTTTAAAAAAGAGACAATTCTTATTTGAAATTCATGTCCGTATGTCAATGCAGCTAGGAGTCTAGTACTTATGATGGATCGGAATGTATGAGACAAACCTATCTCTTTGAGACACGTGGCTTTATTATGGAAGATCCTTTGAACTTATAAATGGATTGTTTAGTGGAAATAGTTCATCATTGCTCATAAATGAATTTTTTTAGCAGTTACATATAGTTAACCAAGCTGCCATTATTTTTTTTTTTTTCATCTTTCATTGCAACTTTAAAAGAGTCTTGTTTCTTGTAGGATTCAACGTTGAGACAGTCGAGTACAAGAACATTAGAGGAAATGCTAAGGTTAAAGAAAGGAAGAACAACAAAGAAGAGAAGGGGAAAATTATAAATAGATTATTGATCAAGAACTCTAGGTAAGGATTACATGCTTGATTCTTGTAGATTAATTATCTAATAATTAAAATCAAGAAATGATTAGGCTCAATTTCATGTAATTGGAAAGAAATTAGTTTTAATTTGCATGTCATATAGGTAAATTAGAAAGAGGATGAAGAAATTGAGTTAGGTTTAAAAACAAAAATTAAAGGAATTAAGAATTGGTTTGATTTTGGCTCTAAATTCATACCTTGTCAGATATATTTTGCTACTGCTGTGGACAAATTCTTTGCTGGAAATATGTAAGCTCCCTCAATCTAATATATAGGATAACTAAACTAATAAAATCTCATAATTAAAACCGATTGCTTTATAGTGTATGTTAAAGCCAAGGAAATTGGCATATTTGCAAACTAGGTTCTGTTATTAAAGATAGAGATAAGGGGATACATAAATAAAATTCTTTTTTTGAAGTTTTGTCTCTATTTTTCTTATACCTAATGTGTGTTTGTGTGTGTGTTCCTTTTTTTTTTTTTGTAAACCCGGGACTTGCAATTATGTCTCCTATTGGTAAACTGCTCTGTCATGTTTACTGTTCCATGCTGGTGTTGAATTTGTGTAGGTCACAGCACATGGCCCAGATTGTGTTGAATTTGTGTATGCCATTTGAGCCCTCATTCGGTATTGACCTTAATTGTGTTGGATTTCAGTTTGTCTTTATTTTTTTTTATCCATATTACTCCACCATTTGACCCAATGTGCTTGCATGCCTTTTTCAATGGTCTGTGATTTTAGACTCAATAACATTTTTAGCTGAAGCTATTACTTTTGTACTCTTTATGTACGACTAAGAAGATTCGTGGAATATATTCCCTTTGTGGCCTGAACATTAATAAAATGATTTGATCACGCTGATAAATCCCTAGCCAATATCACTACCTTAGCCAACAAAGCCATTATCTCCAAGAAAGCAAGTCAAAGAAAATAACAAGCAAAGAAAATAAAAGTATAAAAAGAGAGCTTAATGACTTGAAAATGCAACTCAATTTCCTTCCAACTTGTTTTGAGACTAGGACCTATATATATTCATTTAAGTTAATTGACAAAAAATTTAAAATAATCAAACTTAAATAAATACCCTTTTACCTATAAGAAGCACATTCAGTTTTAGTTGATGAAAGACTACTGATATAATGTGCTATCATAAAACAAGAAGACAAAGAAGGAAGCCACTAAATTGACTTGCAGTGAAAGTTGCCTAAAATTTGAAAACACTGCACCATGACAAAGGCTTAGGAATTTATTTGGACTCAAAAACGCCTTTGTCCCACACTCCAATTTTCTCTATTTTCAACCACTGTGAGAATCATATTCAATTGTTTTTCACTAGCAAAGATTTTCAGTTCAACCATGGATAACAATATTAAAAGATGAATCTAACCTGTAGATTCTAGCTTCACTTCCTTTGCACGCCCCAGACCAAAGCAATAATTCGAAGAAAACTTTGAAAGCCTTATTTTAAGCACAAAAGTTCATAAAATATAGATGTTGATTTAGAGTTGATTTTGTGCTGTCCCTACTCTATATTTTATTATGTATTAGAGGGATTCATTTCTTCACTTGGTGATACTTGTTTGGGATTAATCTAAGATGAAGACAGTTTGGAATACGAAGCATTGTTAATCTGTTGAGTTTCTTTAACGTTTTATTATCTTTTTCTTCCTTCAAATGTCCCTCATGGGCTGTGATAATGTCATTAAATTCAGTCTAGCTACTTGTGCATTATATTTTTCATTGGCAATCGGATGCCTTCTACGTATTGAGAGGAATAGATTTGTAATTGACTGTGGTCATAGAGACTATTGATTTTACTTCATCTTCCATGCCTTTATTATAGTGTTGTTGTAGACCCATTTGATGAGACTTAAGACTTGGTTTGGTTTAATTGTAGCATCTTCTTGCAGCTGCTTATGTTATGTGTGGGGCTAGTTTGCTTTCCTATAGGAGTAGGAAATATGTATTTGCATTTGTATATATATATATTTTTTGGCTTGATAAGATGTCTCTGTATTTGTATTTATGTGTCTTTGAGGGTACTTTGAGACTTATGCTATATTTGTTTTGTCCCTTTGTAGGTTGAACTTACTCAAAATGGGTAATAGACAGAGAGTATGATTGGTCACCTAAATGTTGTCTATGTCATGCTGTGATTGAAGAGGGGACTGATCCTCAAACTACTCGATTGGGTTGCTTGCGTATGTGATCATGCCGTATGTTGTCAAACTTCATACATGCAAATTTTTTCTTTACATGCAAGCTGGCTGAACTTATACTGAATAACTTCTTTCCTCTTATTTGTTTTGTATGAAATTATTATTGTAAGTTGGAATGTACTTGGTTTGTATACAATGTTGACATTAAAAGTTATTCTCTTGTTTGGATAGTTGTAAGTGAAATAGATGCAGATTGTGGACAAAATAATTAAAATAAATAAAAGAAAAAACATAAAATGATATTTTTGGCGACTAAACAATTGGTAACCAAAAATGGTGTTAAATATTTTTAGCGACTACATAGTTAGTAGCTAAAAAAGAATTAAATGGAAACAAATCTTTTGGCAACTAAATATTTAGTAGCCATTTAAAAAAGACTTTAGGCGACTAATGATTTAGTAGCCAAAAATTAAAAATAAAAATAAAAAAGGAAAAAAACTTTTGGCGACTAAATATGTAGTCACCAAAACATAAAAATTATATGATAGGCGACTAAAATTTTAGTAGCTAAATAAAAAAATTAGACTTTAGGTGACTAAACTATTTAGTAGCTAAACAATAAATTAGACTTTCGGCGACTAAACATTTAGTCGCGCTAGATACCTCAAGTTTTGGCAATAAAAATTTTAGTAGCTGAAAATGTGATATAAATTAAATTGAAAGCTTTTGGCGATTAGTCACCAATTTAGCCTAATCAGCGACTAAAGATTATTTTGTCGCCAATACATTTACTTTTGGCGACTAAGAAATTAGTAGCCATTTATAGGACTTTTGGTGACTAAAGATTTTTTATTCGCCAATACCTTCCCCGACAATCTTCCCGCGACGAATCCGGCGACCAAAATATTTAGTCGGGAAAATTTTTCGGCGACTAAAATCTTACTTTCAGCAATTAAAAATTTAGTCACCAAATGTACAATTCCTTATAGTGTATCCTTGAAAAAAAAATAATAAAGATATTATGCTGCAAAGTGGTTTATTCATTTGTCAGTCTATATTTCTAGATAGTGGTCTATCTGTCACATTGTCTTCTATATATATATATATGAATAGGATTTTGAGTTCTTGTTGTGTCTCGAAGCCACCATATTTTGTTTACAATTAAACCAATTGGAAGTGAAAGTGGCAATGTGGAAGCCATGTGAAGATTTAGAAGTAGAATAATTATTTGTGGCAATGTACAAATATATAACCATCAATTTTATATATAATTACAGAATCTAATTATATAATTAGATGTTATTTTTTTAATATAAGATAGGACTCACACATTTAATAAGTCTTTATAAGTCTTGATAATTATGTAAGAAAATTGTATCTTATTTATAATTACATTATGTGCACTTAATTTTTTTTTTTTTTTTTTTCCTTTTCCATGCATAATCCACCAACTTAGCTACAAGATTGGTGGATGAATGGACCAACCTTCACATGGTAGCCAGCCACAAATTGGACTATTGAGGTCATTCTAGTTGAGATTGTTGGGTTATGAGGTCAAGTTAAAACCATTTTTAATATCAATTGATTTTAAGTGAATTAGTAAAAATTGGGACCAATAAATGGTATATGAGAGCTCTATGTCGCTCTGTAGACTAACTCAACTCGAACAGCAGATTGATCGCTATAAATATAAATTAAGTATAAACTTGAAACCCACCCTAACACCAATTGATGATAGTCGCGCACTACAAAAAAAAACACCTTTGGCGACTAAATTTTTAGTCGCCAAAGGTCGAATTTTAGTCGCCAAATGTCAGAAATCCACTTTCCCCGACTAAAAGTTTTAGTCGCCCATTTTGTCGCCAAAACATGGTCGCGGATGCTTTTCGCGACTAAAAATCTGTTAGTCGCGAAAGGTCAGCTCTTCAGCGACTAAACCATTAGTCGCCAATAGTCAAATTCAGTTTTTGGAATTTAACCTTTGGCGACTAAACTATTTGTCGCCAATAATTAATTATTTATTTTATTATTTTAACCTTTGGCGACTAAAGATTTTGGTCGCCGAAAGTCTTTGAAAAAAAAAATTTTTTTTGCTCCGCGCGGTGCCTACCAAGTTTCGAACCTATGACCATCCACTTCCTATGTTTGTTAACCTTCAGCAACACTCTTTTCCCCACTATGCCACTACACTCTCACGCGATTATTATTGCAACAAATATTATTTATATACTAAATTTTCCGGTTTTAGTACAAACTCTACATATAAATAATTATTTTTATTTAATGTTATTTAATGTATTTAATAAATTATTTACTAAAAAAAAATCTGAGAGGACTTTTGGCGACTAAATATGAATTTTAGTCGCCATTTATATGCTTTTTGGCTACCAAATTCTGTTTTGTCGCTAAAAACGTGAGTTTCCGCCCAGAATAACTACAATCGGCGACTAAACTCTTTTTTTGTCGCCAAAAGCTCGAGTTTTGCCGACTAAAATCATTTTTAGTCGCCACTTGTCCAGGTTTTAGCTACTAAAATTGTGTTTGTCGGTATAACACCTCTATTCGGCGACTAAAGGTTTTTTTAGTCGCGAAAACCTATAGATTTGGCGACTAAATGGTTTTTGTCGCCAAAAACCGTGCCTTTTAGCTACTACAATTTTTTCAGTCGCTAAAACTACTACATTCGGCGACTAAACCCACTTTTAGTCGCTAAAAGGTCTATATTCGGCGACTAAAGTAGTTTAGTCGGCAAAAGTTCTCAGCTTTGGCGACTAAACTGATTTTAGTCGCCATTTCCACTACTTTCAGCGACGAAAACCGTTTTTTTAGTCGCCAATTGTGCATTTTTTTTAGTCGCCAAGCGCGCTTACACTAATTTATTTCAAGTGAATTGATGCAATTTAGGATGAACATAGACTTAACCTGTGTTTGGAAACTTCACTTTTAGGCTAAAAAAATTAAAAAATTACTAAAAAGTTAATTATATACACTAGTCATTCATTTTTCTTTTATAAAATAAAAAATACTTCATTCACAAAATTCATAAAAAAATTTCATTTTCTACAAAAATTAAAAACTAAAAAGTTATCAAAAAATCCAAACCCCGAACACAACCTTAATTGTGGTTCCTTCCAGTCCCCTAGAGCACTATGGTAAATAGTTTGGGTTTAGTGTTGAAGTGGCAAGCATTATGGTAAATATATATTTTTGTTGTATATCATTACCTTCTAATCAATTAATATCTAATTAGTATAAACAACTATGAATACACGATACAACACGTACATAGATTGACATAATAAATTTTTATTTTTTAAAATACGAACACTCAATGCAACATAGACATAGATTAACATAATAAATTTTATATATATATATATAAAAGGAATATTCACCATGAAATGATAATTAAAAACCTTGGTCCATGCTGCCAATTTCTAAACTGTGCTTGTAATGTGCATAAATATAAGGTTTTAACCAAGAGTGAGCTCAAGAGAGAGATCACTTGCATTTGTCCCAGATGGCTGAGAATACTTGGAATTGGATGGCATAGAAATTGTACTACCAGTCTCTAGTAAAGCCTTTTCTTGCAAATCACTCTCCTGAAAATAGCAACATGAAAATTTCTTAGTTTTGAATTATTAATCACCATCTCATTTAAAATAATAAGTTATTAGAGTGACAAGTAATTTTATTATTTATATATTCAACATGTTCCTTACGTGTGTGGTCACACTGTTTTTGATAAGCTAGCCAAACACATTCGCATGTGAAGGAGAGCCAAATATACTAAAAGAAAAACATGCACTAATGATATGTGATAATAGAGCTAATAAGACATGAACTCAAAATCTCCTCAAACTTATCCGAGAAGCTATCTAACAGATCTAATCTAAAACGTGATTATGTGTTCACCTAAATAATAACGGTCATGACCTTCTTCTTCTTCTTCTTCTTGTTTTTAAATAGAAGGACAATGGCCGTGTGTACTCCTATTTTTGGATATGGATGGGACCTACTAGATTTTTCTTTTAGGATCATGAGTAATTATACAATGGGAGCAGCTTCCCTCCAGTCCGAGATCAGACTGGACGGTGCTATTCGGCCCATGATGGTCCACCATGGGTCTCGTTTGCATAATCCGAATCATTCAATGTGTAGAACTCGTCGAGTACTACATGCCTGTAAGAAATCATGTTGATCAAATATTGATAGCTATCTCATTGGATCAGTTTTTTGTCAACCGTTAATTTATTCACCGTCCATTTTTTTGTTATACAAAACTGATTTGATCACATAGCTATCGATATCCAATCAACGTGATTTTTTTACAAGCATATAGTACTCGACGAGTTCTGCACATTGAACGGTTCAGATTATCAAAATGGGACTCGTGGTGGACCTCCACAGGCCGAACAGGACCATCCAATCCGATCTCGGGCTGAAGGCAAGCTGCATCCTTATATTATTTATATTTTTAGAATGTTTGTCACATGTGGTCAGACTTTTAGAAGTACTGATTTTTGAAAATTTGAGAGAGAGAGAGAGAGAGAGAGAGAGACATTTTACCTGAGTAACGCAACTAGAGAGAAAATCTTTGAAGATGTTGGAAGGATTGGATGTTTGTCCCCATCTCATAGTTGATAGTTTTGGGTATGAGAGTGGCTCCTTCACTTTCTTTTCATTCATTTTCTCTTGCTTCTCTTTCCTGCAAAGGTGCCCAACCCAAGTTGGATTTCAAACAACAAGAAATGACACTTATTCTTCTTGTACATGCATAGTTGCCTAAAAGTAATTTCTTACCACATATATCATTTTGGTGTAAGAAGCATAATTTAAAATATCGAGCAATATGTATTGGTTTTTCAGCCTTTTGATACTGATACACCTTGGTATACTAATAAAAATAAAGATTGCATGCCCAATATATATTAGTTCATAGCCCATTCACAACCCAATTTACAATTGACATGGTTGGTTTGGTTGCTATAAAACTTTTTATTTATTTATTTATTTATTTTTATAACTAATGCGCTTAAAATGTTACAATAGTATTACTTGATTCTCGATACGTATTGCTCAATATTCTCAATATTGTTACACTACAATTGATGCTAATTTGTTTTTCAACGCCACTATTAAAACCTTGGTAAGAAGAGACTAAAATATGCTAAAATGTGTGACTAGTGTTTTCTTCATGTATCCGTTGTTCTTACTAGGACGAAAAGAAGTAAGAAAAAATATTTCAAAAGGAAATTACTGTTTCAGAATTTTCATAATAAAAAAATAATGTGACAACTTCAAAAGAATCCTTTTTATTTATTTATTTATTTTTGTGTGCATATCTTCTTAATTTCCATTCAAACATCATATGAAGGAGCAACAAAAACAAATGGGGAAATTCACTAACCTTGTTGCTTGCAAGGGCATGCTAGCATTCTTTGAGCCAGGCTCTCCCAAATTGTGATTATCATGATTTTCATTGATAATCAATCCCCTATTAAAGCTGTGATGAATTGGTTGGCTATATAAAGGACCAGACTGCATCAAGTTATTGAATTGTGAACCTCCTTCTTGCATCTTATCATCTTTGTTTGGAGCCACTTCCACCTCTGCAACAAAACACCACTTATGGAATTTCAAATATATGTATGTCAAGTCAACAATGATTCATTTAATAGTAAGACTTTGTTTGTTTGTTTGGGGAATAAGGTTTACAATCTAGAAAATAGTAATGGCATCCTCATTTATTATGAGTTGATAATGTTCTATTAAATCTACTACTAGTGTCACACGTTATGCACATATGAAGCACACTAAGGCACGTGTTATACATGTGGAATGACTATTGGACAGGCGCTTTTTATAATAGATACAAATTTTGACAAGCAAGCAATATAAGATTAAAACATTTCATCTAATTTATTTTACAATGCCAAAAAAATAAAGGCCAAAGAAATAAATGAGAGTATTTTTAGGCAATATAGAATAATGGAGGTTTGCTTCCTTAAAGAATATGGTAGTCATGATTTCAACTATTATTTTTTACCTCACATGATACCAAAAGCACTATCGAAAGTAAAAATGGTTACACTATGATTTTGGTATTAATACAACCTAGAAAAAATTAATGGCATCCTCATTTATTAATGAGTCGACAAGGTTTGATTAAATTTTCTACTAGTGTCACATGTTTTGCATGCGTGTGATACATATAGCGTGACGACCCCGACATACGTATTATTTTTATATATTATTTTAGTGAGTATTATTGCATGGTTATATGTTTAATTTGTGCTTATCTGTTTACTTATGGATTATCTGTTAGAATACCGACTTAAAATTCGAAATTGAAAACCCAAACGGATTCAGAAACCAAAATTGACTAGTTCAATAGATTAATTGGAATATTTAGAATCATATGACAAGTTTGATTAAAATTTGATTCAGATCAAAATAATTAGATTTAATCAATTAGATTTGATTAGGATTAATTAGAATTAAGGTTAATTAATTAGCACTAATCTCATTTGATTAACTTAACCTAATCAAGCCTATATATAAGTCATATAAGCTTAATGAGTTCATTTTCTTATCAACTCGGTTGAGATTTAGAGAGAGAAACAACTCCTAGAAGGAGAGGTTGAAGAATTGTGAGGATTTGAAGGGAAATTGAAGGATTAAGCTAACCAACTCTCAAATTCAAGCTCTAGGTATGGAATTTAACCACAATTCTTGCAAATAGTTCAAGTAGAAGTTGAATTCTTAAATTTTATAGGAACATTTCCATGTAATTGACAAGAAAATGAAGGAATCAACTTATTTATGGAAGAATTGAGTTAATTGTGCACATGCATGCATATTCCATCATTCTTGAGTTTGATTTTCAGCAAAAACATTACATGCATGAAGTTGTACTTGTTATTCTTGAAGTTCTTTATGAATTCACTCTCAATATCTCATATGATCATGTTTTGAAAAGAAAAGAGTTGAATTCAACACATGTATGGCAAAAACATTGAGTTTTGAATCTTGTTTTGGGAAATTGAAAGAGATTTGAGAGTATGGTTTCATAATTCCCATGAATTCATGCATTATAAAGAGTTTCTACATGTTTCTACCAAGCCATGCAAGCTTTGAATATGAAAGACATGCTTTTGAATTGCAAAAAGCAATCTAGAAAATCCAGAATTCGCCCAGTTTGCTCGAGCGACGAATGCATGGCTCAAGTGCACTTTGAATGCTCTTAGTATTTTTGCAGACATTTGCACTTGGCTCGAGCAACCAAAGTGATGGCTCGAGCCTACTTTGACACCATCCAGTATTTTTGCAGTCAGGCCACACCGCTCGAGTGACCAAAGGTGCGCTCGAGCGAACACCCTGTTTTCAGCAAATTTTGGCAAATACTTACATGCACATATTTGCATCCTTTTGCCCTTTTAGGCATACTTAAGCATCATTTAGACATCCTTAGTAATGAAATGAGCCAGAAACACACGTAAGAGAATCGAATTAAGATACAACATTTGTTATGAATGTGTATTTCAATATGTATCTTTGTTATGTGTTTGTGTAGGTGGTCCTCCGAGGTCCAACACCTGTGCTAGCCCACTATGAATAGTATCTATGTAAAGATATATTGAAATGTATTTTTGAATTACTGCAAGAATAATGTTTTGTAATGTTATTTTGTTAAGAATGAATGATTGCCTCTTTGGAAAAGTAATTGTGACATCCTTAGTGAAGCCCTTGCCTGGAGAAAACAATACCATGGCCCTTTGTTTGATACGGCTCTTGCTTTGGGGAAACAATACCAAGACCCTTTGTTATATGAGCACAGACATCTCTAATGTTGACCCGAGTGGTCCCTTTGCTTGACCTATATGGTCCCTTTGTTTAGACCCATATGGTCCCTTTGTTGACCTTAATGGTCCCTTTGATAGGCCTTTGGGTCTTTTGCTTTGCACTATTGGATGTACCGCATATGAGATATGATTTGTGAACTTTGATATGTCAGGTATTATGATAGGCATCATTTATTTAATCTCTTTATACTGATATTACTCATTGGATTTTAGCTCACTCCCTTCCCCTATATATATGTAGGTGAGCAAACGGAGTGTCAAGTTTAGAGATACCTAGGGAGTCCACCCTCTATAAAGCCGCTTTTGGATTGCCTCCGTGATGGGGCGTACTTGGACTCGAGTGTAGCCAAGCTGTGTCAACCCTTGGTTTATGTTATTTTGTTTTTGTTCTTTTAGGGATTTGTTTTATATGAATGTTATGTGTAAGAAGAAGTTTAACCATATGTGTTGTACCTACCTACATATGTATATAAGAATGGATGTTTGAGTGGTAAGTTTTAAATACTTATGAAATGTACATGTATGCACTGCTCGATAGACATAGTTATGTTTTATTATTGCTTCCGTAGAGCCCTGTTTACTATTATTAATTATCTATTTTGTCTTTGAGGCAGGATAATCTAGAATTACTGGCCGGTCATAGCCTAAACCTCTAGGAGCGGGTTCGGGGTCATGACATATAGAATGACAATTGTGTTAGATTTTGTAATTGGTAATCCTATTTGACAAAACTCCTTTCAGTTGTAATTTTATTCGCTATTTTGTTGCAGTGAGATTGTGAGCATTTAAATGTGAATCCAACCCGAGTTGTGCCTGTGTAGAGGAGTTTAAGCTGACATTCTGTATCATGAGCATTCTTTGTTTACCACTTTATCCTAGTTGGTCAGGGACAAGACCGAAGCGGGGTCGAGGGGTAGCGCCCTCAAAGCCAAGAAGAAGTCAAAGTTGTTTGACCGCTCGAGCGGTCATTTGTGCACTCGTGTGGTGAAGTAGTTTATCCAGTATCTCTACCTGGATCTAAACTTCTAAGAGACAAGTTTTATTGCTTGAGCGGTAGATGATGCACTCGAGCGGTTAGCCTATATGTTTGCACTACCTTTACTTACCCCACTCGAGCGGTTTAATGTGAGCTCGAACGGTTTTTACGACTCTAGTATAAAGTGTGACGTTCGTTATTTTTAGGGTTGAACTCTTCCAGATTCTTAGAGAGGAAGAGAAAACAAAGTGTTCTATATTGGAGAGTGTTTTGGTATTGTTTCCTTGATGATTTGAAGGTGATCGATTGATGAACGAGCTTTTTATTGACTATTATCAAAAGTTGTTTTGTCCTTTCATTCATAAAAAGAGAGAAGTGTTCGTTGGTGGATTCCAGGAAACTTGAGCCTCAAGCTTTGATGGATTCCGGAGTGGCTCATCGTCGTGGACTCAACATCGGTGTTGTGGATTCAACGTTGGACAAAGTAATTCCGAGGCGAAGATGGTGGTGGAAGAGGCACATCGAGTTTGGTTCAATTTGAACGTAGATTTGTTGTCTGCTTAGTAGATTGTTTTGTGACTTTGACCTGTGATTTTTTACCACAATTGGAGTTGAATACGTGTTCTTTTGTGATAGATATAGACTTTGAAAAGAAAACATTATAAGATAAACATTTCATTTAATTTCTTTTGCAATGCCAAAAGAGGAAAGGCCCAAAAAATATTTAGAAAAGCGAGAGAGTATTTTTTAAGTAATTTAGCTTAATGGGGGTTTGCTTCATATAATAATTATGATAATCATGATTTTAGCTATTATTTTTTACCCCACATGATACCAAAATCACAGTTGAAACCAAAAATGGTTCGACTATGTTTTTGGTATCGATACAAACTAGAAACTATTAGTGGCATCCTCATTTATTAATTAGTTGGCAAGATTTGACTAAATTTTGCTGCTAGTGTCACACGTTACGCACCAGGGATACAACCCACAATGGACACATTCAAAAATAAGTTTTTTTTTTCTTTTGAAATAAATGTGAAAGACCATATACTATAAACACAACTAAAATTAGAAGAAGAATTAAGTAATATTGAAGTGACTTATTGAATGCAAAAGTATGAACAAAAAGGACACCTTAATTGATTTTGCTCATCTTTTTTTGTTGTGATGATAATGATGGGATAACTGCCCCCAAAAAATATTAAGTGCATTTTCAGTAATCAATGGCAACCGGATTAATACAGTTACATGTAATTAATGATCAAAACCACCTGTAGAAAGAATTAGGCAAATCACGATTATGGAGAACCACTGAAGCCACATCCTACTGAGTGCAAAAATATATAAATGAAATTCACCTTGAAGTGTTTGGACCATTAAGTCATGCAATAGTTGTTTATGTAAATGCTATTACCTTGTACTTTCTGGTCATGCCTTGTGCTCCTATACATCTGTTCATAGCAAAAATCAAATTCTTAGGCAACTATGAAGAAACTTCATTAAAAGGAAAAAAAAGAAAAAAAGAAGGGACATATGTTAAAAATAGATTAATTATTGTACATATAACACTAAAAGTAGTATTGTATCAAAACCTGAAGGTGACTCTTTACATGAGATATGGAAAGTCCTTTTACATTCATTAATTGTAACACCATCTTTGGAGTTGCCCCTTCAACAAATGAATCAAGAAATATTTCAATTATCATCCATTAAAATGTTAAAATCACTAGTTTACTTAAAGTGGGACTCATTTTTGTTCCTATTTTGTTTCTAACTCATTGCAATCGATGCATTGAGAGAAAGAGAGACAAAAAGAGAGAGAGAGAGAGAGAGAGAGAGAGAGAGCCTACTTTCTTCTCCACCAAGGCGTTCAACCGCATGCACGAAGCATTGATGAAGATCAGGAGTCCAGCGAAGCCGAGGCATCTTGGACCGAACATAAGGTCTAACACCGTCGGTTTTCAAACTTAGCTTTGGCAAACCATCATCTCTTTGATGTCGAGAAAATTTCATATACGATAATTCTGAGTGATCTTGTAGGTTGACAAGGGAGGAAGATGAAGATCCCCTGAGGGAGTTTTCAGAGTCTAATCGCTTCATTTAAGAGGCAAAGAGAGACATAGAGAAAGAGAAGAGTTGGATAGAAGAAGCCGGTTTAGACCACAGCAAAATGAGAATAAATATTAGTAAGACTATTCCTTTCTTTGTCTTCTTGTGCTGGGTTCTCGACCCTTAGTTTAGTCTTTTTGAGTTTCGATTCCATAGAGAAAAAATTTTACACGGAATTTGAGGCATAGACAAGTTTTAAAATGCTCTCATGATTGGGTGAAAATAAGAAGTGAAATGTTTTTAAAAAATTCCATCCAAAAAAGAAATTCTCGAGTGAAGTTACTTTTATAGACATTCCCTCTTAGATCATATCAAAACATTCTTGTCTTTTAAAATGTAAAAAATAAAAAATAAGCCACCCACTTATCGCATTAGAGACTTTTCTCTCATATGTGAACCCAATCACTGTAGGGCATGTAAGCGTAAAAAGACAACCTCGAAGAGAACCTCAGTCTCTAAAAACCTCTCTCTCTCTCTCTAGAAACCTCAGTCTCAGGCCTGTTTTGGGGCTGGCCGGCCACCGCCTTTGGCTATGGTGGTCGGCTGGCCTAGCACTTTTTCGGTGTTTGTTTGTTAACTTTTTCCTACAATAAACTTGATTCCCCCATTTTACCCTCCTTGGTGTGTTTGCGGTGCCGCGGTAGAAGTGTGTTTTTTGGTGTTTCGGGGCCTGGTGTAGCTGCTATATAAGGGGTTATCCACAATCTTCATTCGAGCACTTTCTGAGAGTAGGAGCTTGAGGGAAGAAGTCTGGTTCAGATTTGGTGGAGATGTATCGATGAGTGGTTTGGGCGGATACATGGGTGTTCCAGATCTGTCTGGGTTTTTTTCGTGCACTCCTCTCCGAGTGAGAGTTTGAGGGGTGAAGAAGAGCTGCAGTGGGTAATAACTTTGGGAGTTGATCTGTGAGTAAGATAGCGGTGGCAGTGAGCAAGAAGAAGGAATGTTGGGAGCTGTTAGAGTGGTGAGATAGTGGTGGCCGTGGGTGTTGATCTGCAGTGGGTGGTAATGCAGGGGAGTTTGGAGCTGCAGGGGGTGTCTTCGGCAGAGGTGTGCAGTGGGTGTCTTCGGCAGGGGAGCTGCAGCAGGGGAGTTCTCCGGTGTTCGCGGTGGAGTCTTCTTCAGCAGGGGAGGTTTTCCGGTGTAGGCTATCAAGTCTTCCCGGACGGTTTAGCAGCATAGGCGTGGAGTGGTTGGTGTGGGCAGCAGCTCTGGCATGGTTGGTGTATTGCAGCAGCTTAGGGGAGGCGGGGGCAGCAGGCTAGGCGCAGGTGATGAGGACTTCGGGAGTTGTAGCAGCAGAGGCGTGGTCTTGGCTGTGTGGGTTGTCTGATTTGATTTTAGTTTGGGTGGTTTGGGCTACTTGGGTGTTGGGTAATTAGAGTTTTGGTGGGTTGAATTTGTGGGGTGTCATGTATTTTATTATTGTTAAGTTCTTCTTAACTTTTTTTTTTAAAAAAAATTGGGAGGCCAAGGGGTTGGTTATTTGAATGCGAATAGCAGTAGTAGGGGTATTTTTATACTTTCCGAATCTCTTTCGATGCATGTCATCTACCTGTACCTTTAATTTCATACTGTTAAATGAAATTTTTCTTTGCCGATCAAAAAAAAAAAAAAAAAAAAAAGACAACCTCGAAAACAAACTTTTTGCACTTGAAAAATAAAGAAAATATATATATATATTATCATGAGTACTTCTTGTACTATTAGACTGTGACATAATAGATTTGGCCGAATAGTCTTGAGAGCCTCTCAAAACGGTTGTGATTTGTGGCACTAATTTTTTGAGCACTAATGGCACTAATTTCTATATTAGGTAAAAAAAAAAAAACAAAGTTACCAAAACAGGAAATTAGTGCCATTAGTGCCAGCAGTTTTAGTGCCACAAATCTTTTTTCCTCTCAAAATTTCAAAAGGTAATTTTTTATATTTGAATATTATTTATTAACTTTTACATTGTAATTTTTTTATTATTTAATATTCATTTTTCGTATATATCTATTTTAGTAATTATGATGTTTTTATTTTGTTGGGTTTTTGGATAAGAAGTTTTATTTTGTTTTATTCAACCTTTAATGTTGAGGTCTACATGAATAAGGATAGTTCTTATTTTGTTACACTTTTCAACAAAGAAAATATTATAAATAATTTTGTTTCTTGCTGCTTTTTACATCAATGTGCTTTTATTTTTTTGGATCGTATTGCCTTATGTTTAAAAATGAGAAAATAAAAATAAAAACCGAGACCATGTGTAACATTGCCTCTTGAACAAAGAAATATTTTTTTTATGGGCACTTGAATATGGAGGATTTTTTTTTCACTTATCGTTGAGCATTTGAATAGATTTTTTTTTTTGGGGGGGACAAAAATCAAGGGTGTAAACGGTTTGGTTCAATCAGATTAAGAAATAATTTAGCATCAAATTGAAAATTTCAATTTTGTTAGTTGAGAAATCAAAATATATGGCATGACACGATTTTATTAGCTTTGTCGATTTTGTTTAGGAAAAAGATTCTCATGAGATTTTAAAGTATATCATAAAAATTTATAAAATCTTACATTCAATATAAATAATGAAAAATGGTGAAAATTATTCTATAAATATCTTCTTCTCTAATTTTTGTTACAAAACGTATATGTTCTAATGTTCAAGAAAATTAAAATATAAAAGATTTAAATATATTATTTCGGCCAATTTAGTTTATATTAATATAATTTTTTTTTTTAAATCAAAACAGACTATACATAATGAAAAACATATCAAAAATTAAAATTTCAATTGAAATTGAGCCATGATTTCATCAGTTGGATTTACCGGCTGGGCCGGTGTTCAGTGATTTAATGGTGAAAATTGTTGTTGCGTTGGAGGCACATTCATTCATTAATTCGTTCGCTATTATCAACAATGCTTTTTGTTTGTATTTAAAAATGAGTACGAAAAACACTTGTGATCTTTGAGGACTATATACTTAATTCTTATGACGTAAATTGGTGGAATTTTGGGTGAGAATAATTTAGCCAAACTTAGGGGAGAGAGAATGGGGTTTGTTTCGGATAATTTTAAATATAGGTATCAGGATATATATCAATAGCAGTTGATATTAAGAATACCAATAGGTACATATCAAGAATTTTAAAATTGTTAGCGACTCTAATTTTTTATTTGAAAGTAAGATATCGGTTCAAATCAATCTGAATTGGATTAATATAAAAAAAATAATAGTAACATAACATATTTGAATTGATACGCAATGAGACTTGGTTTTTTGATCTACAACAAGATTGGTTTATCAAAAAATTGTTATGTACAAAGCTAATATGGTATGTAATGATCAATTTTTACGTATTTTCAAGCTCGTAATTTCTATAAAATGCTCAAGAAAATTCACACTTTTTAAAAATAAAATTTAGTGGTGCTTTGAAAAGATGGTAAAAAGTTAGTTTTTTTGACTTTTTTGTAACTTTTTAACTTTTTAATGTAAAAAAATAGAGAATTGATATGACTAAAAAAAAGTCAAAAAACTGACTTTATACCGCGTTGCCAAAACAGCTTTGTAGGAAATGGGTGGTAAAATAATTTTAAATTGATTTTATTTTTTCTGTGGAAAAAGTTCTCAAACTTCTAAAAATAATTTTAGAACCTTTTTCCCAAAAGTATTATTCAAGTCTAAAAATTACTCACTTTTCAAATATGATAATCTATTACAATATCTAAGTTATCAATCAATCATATTTTTTACAAATTAACCGGGTCTAGAAAGTAGGTTTAGTTCCTAAAAATGGATGTTCTTAGAAAAAATTTTGGAGAATAACTTTTCGTATTAATTTTGTATTTTCTCCTTTTGAGAATAAAAAGCAGAAAACGAAAACGATATCAAGCTACACTAGATGAAAATAAAATGATACAACCCGTTTACTTTTGGGTTAAAACAAACAACCCTTGAATTTTATATTATTTTTCAAATTTTAAAATCAAATATTTAGACTTTTCAATTATAAAACTGGATAAACGCATTAAAAGTGAATGTTATGCAGTTTTATATTGAGAGAGTTCAAATATACAATTTTGGAATTAAAGAGATAAAGTAAGTTAGGCTTGTAATCAAGACAACACCAAATCACCACATTCTGGTTACAATTATGTTAAGAATACATATAATTTTCACAGAATGAATATATTATGGATAGAGGTGTAAGAAAAATTAATAGATTGAACCGACTACTCAAGATTGATCAAAATTATGATTTTTGGTTTGTTTTCATAACATATGATTTGTTGGATTTAAAAATAAAATTAAAAAAAAAATTACACGGATTCAGATTGAACCGACCTAAATATTATATATAAATAATTTTATATTTTAATTCTTTAAGCATTAAAAAGCAAGTGTTAATAGAGGAGGTATGCATACATTACATAGAATAACTTTCACTATTTTTCTTTATTTATTCGAAATGTGTGATTTTACAAGTTTTTTTTTTAAGAAAAATGCTTGAAATTCTATTTTTTGGAGACTCCCACAACCTCCTTTAGATCTCCACCATTGATGTATTGATATACGTGTGGGACTCACTCAGGTATGTGTGGGGCTCAAACCATCAATGGTGAAGATTCAAAATGAGTTGCGAAAATCTCCAAAAAAATAAAGGTCACATTCATTGTTGATCTGTTTTGATTTTTTGAAATTTCAAAAAGTTTGGTCCAGTCTTTTCCTTACATCCTTAAACAGACCGAACCAAACCACTTACATCCTTAAACACATATATGAAATAAAAATGTGGAACCTACACAAATGGGGTCTACATGTGGGGGGTCTAGCCTTTTTTTTTTTTTTAAATCTTTATCTGTACAGTTAAGCTTTGTCATAACTCTAAATAATTAAAGCCATGAGCAGCAAACCACTTGCAGATCACAGGCACATTAAGACTTCATAAATGCAATTTACATACATGAAGTAACACAAATTTGCAGCTAGGCTAATAAATTTGTGATTGTGAATTTTTGGATAAATATTTGCATTTCCAAAAAAAATAAAAAAATAAAAAATTGGGTACATATTTCTTGATGTAATCTCATTTTCAGCAAAAATGAGCCAATTCCCAAGTCTTTTCTCTGTTTAATTAAAAGTAAGAGTCATGTTAGAAACCCTAAATATTCTGAGATCCACACACATGTAAATTTGTGTGAGTCCCATCCTATATAAAAAGTTTGGTAGAATATTTGGCAAAAAATTTGAGATACATGGCATTTCTCTAAGAGTAGAGTTATGCTAAGGACCCTAAATATTCTACCAAATATTTTATCAAATCTCTTACATGGGTGTGGGACCCATACACATGTGGATTTGTGTGAGTCTCACTCCATGTGAGAAGTTTGGTAGAATATTAAGGATCCCAAATAATTTTCCAAATATTTTATCAAATATCTCACATGGTGGAAGACCCACATGAGACTCACGTAATGTAGGTCTCACACTCATATGAGATTTTTAATAGAATATTTGATAAAATATTTAGAATCCCTAACATTTTTCTTAAATTAAACTCTAATGATTCCCCGACAATTGCTTTCTTGAGTTATGCTTGGTAACATTTTTTATTTTTGTCTATTGTTCTTTTAAAAATTTTGGAAATTGAAATCGAAAATGACCTTAGGGATAACGACCAACCGGTACTATTGGCGGGACTTATTTGCTCATAAATCCTGGGATTTTTTTTTATGCATTTGCCCCTCATTTTGATGATGAGAAAATTTTAAGACTTTTTAAATATATTTTATGTTTGTGGAATGAATATTTGATACTAGTAATGATACTAATAAATTTATCAAAATAATAAATAATTAGAATATTTTGATTTTTGTTTGTGAGTTTTGATTTATTTTTAATTAATTTATATTAATTTATATTGAAATATGATGTGAAAAGTATAAATAATTGAATTATATTTTTTTAAATATTTTTATAATTATAAATTCATCACTAAAAACTGAATAGAATTTTCCAATAAATAAATCTCATCCACAAGACCGGTTTGTAACTGAGCCTCTCCGTCCATACTCCCCTTTGACAACTGCAAAGCATGTTTTCTCATTTCTATTTTTTATGTGTTTTGAAATGGACATTTTTTTTTTTGCAATAACTTTTTTTTTTTTTTTTTTGATTTCTTATCTTCTGTTTAATATATATATATAACTAGCAACAACTAAACCGAACCTTGGGGTGCTTTGTAAATATTTTTGTTTTTATTTATTTTTAAAATATTTTTTGCGCACTAAACTATTTTTTTTGATTTTGTAATTAGAGTTACTTTGTTTTCAAATACTTGGCCAGAGTGGCGGAGGGAGTGAAGCCCTGAGGGGTCACGTGCCCCTCTTGAATTTTGGAATTTTTTTTAAAAAAAATTTTGCAAACATAAAAAAATATTTTAAACAAAAAAATTGCAAAAATATTATTAGAGTGAAATGTCAATGACACATTAAAAATTATGAGAACAACAATGATTGTTTTAATTGAAAATGAAGAGACTACTATAAATTATATTATCTATGAAATTTTTTTAGTATAACGGTGATGTCATTATTATTGATATGCAAGTATAAGTAATCTCACTATAAAAATATGAAATTTATTAGATTGTTAGTTACATTTGACATATAAGGTTCACTCTCTATGTGTTTATGCACTATTAGTTTGTGATATCACATATCAATGATGACGTAATAGTCCATTATATTGAATTTTTAATCAAATTTGTATAAAAAAAATTTGATCATTTTATAATTTATTTTAAGACTTATATCTATAATTTTTTTGTATTGTTCATGATACACTAGTTACAAATAACATTATTTTTTTGATGTTTCTCGAAATCAATTGTAAAAACTTGCGTGAAATATTTTTGTAAAAATTTTCGATATTGTAATTAATAAGTGCCCCCTCTAATTTAATTTTCTGACTCTGCCACTGCTTGACATGTCTATATCCAACAAGTGTTGCATACCGATATTCATTGGACACTTCCAAACACGCCCAACTACTTTTTCAAAATATTGAACTTGGACAAGCTTCGAACACTGCGGAGGGAGGGGGGGATTTCATTTAGACGCACATAAAACATGTTTGAAAAAAAAAAAAAAAAGATTTATTGACAAATGAAAAACAAGCAAATTTGCAAACATTAATCAATTATCCTTAAAACTTTAAAAATTCGTGTTATATTGCAGATTTTTATTAACTTTGAATGAATAAAATATTCATCTATATGATATACAATAAATAGATAAAACCATATACAAGCCCTGTCCTATATTTTTTAAAAATTGTCATGTCAGCACTTGTCTATGTCCATAATTCTTAGCTAAAAGTATTCAAAATAAATTTCTCAGATGGAAATAAATTTTAAAAAATAAAAATAGAACTGAAATATGAATTTTTTGGTGCAAGAACTAATGGAAAGTAAAGCACTTCCATCATTGGATGGAATCTTAGGATTATGGTTGCCCATTGACCATGGCTAAATGGTTCACATAATATAATTATTGCTCATCATTGTGGTAAGTTAGTCCCATATTAATAGTAAGGAAAAGTAGCAGTTGACTGAATAATAAACAACAAAAGAACCAAACTTTGGAATTTGAGGTTATTGAATTTTCATAAAACACAAGAAGATATAGAATTTTCATGTAATACAACAAGATACATACATAATATGAGCACACATACGGCACTAGAATATTATGCATGTCAAGTATAATTAGAAAAGATATGATGATGTGAAAGACTTACACACCAGCTTGCATGTACACTTCAGAACCAAGATTAACCAATGTCCTGTGACTGATTACACTATTCTTCTCTAAATTTTCTATGTTCTTTCTCAAATTTGAGCTACAAGTTCAAGAGTTAAAGTAAAAAACAGATATAAACAAAAATTGTCAATGTTGGTGCAAAATTTCATAGTGTAGTAATGCCTACAATAAAGGACAATCACTTCAGAGGTATTATTAGGTATACAAGCAACTCAGTTAATTCAAAATAAAAAGCTATATATTTCAAGAGACATGACATAAAAAGGGAGCAGAAGAAGGATACAATATTTTTTTGTTTTTCAAAGACTTTGTCCCTGCAAAACACACAAAAAAAGTTAGGGGGATTCATGCATTACTCAAAACTAAGTGCTTTAGCTACTTCTCAAGTCTTAACTCAACAAAGTGACATGGCATTATCCCCTTTCTAGATCAGGCAATACATCCTATCACCACTTCATTACTTATCCCGTCTCCACAAAAAGCTAGTGGATCAACCAACCTTGAGCAGAAATCTAAAAGTCCAAACGTATCCGGTAACAAAATGTTAAACTTGTGCTAATGGACTACTGCCACTTAGATTTTCAGAATATCTCATAAAACATGAAGCAACTGATTATTTGATTGGCGCAAAAAAATTACTTTTTACATCAAAATCTCATTTTACTTGAAACAATTGTGTTCTTATAAATAAATAAATAAAATCATGTAAAACTTGACTTATGTCCCTTTTTTTTTTTTCCTTTTTTTCTTATTTCACAAATCTGAACTCTCTCTCTCTCTCAAAATATGTCTCCCGCTCGACGCTCTCTTTTAAATCTCCACTTTCTCTCGCTCGAATCTCACTATCTCTCTTGCTCGACAGTGAAGACTTGAAGATTTGATCGATTCATAATCTTCTGTTGATGAAGATTTCAATCTGCTGTTGATAAAGATTTTGATCGATTCATAATCGAGATTCATAATCGGTAAGCTTAAACACTTCTCTCCGCCTTTCTCTATAATATTTGATACATCTTCATCGATTCAACTCTCTCTGTAATGTTTGACACATCTTTATTGATTCATCTTCATCGCTCGAATCATACTCTCCGTAATGTTTGACACATCTTCATCAATTAATTTGTAATGTGTAAATTGAAAATGAATTACTCTCTATAATGGTTGATTAATCTGTAATGTTGGAAGGTTGATTGAATAATAATAGAATAAATCTCTCTGTCTCTCTCTGTAATCTAGCTCTCCTCTCTGCTCTTCGGTACTCTCTCTCTCTCTCTCTCTATATATATCCATGTCATGTACCATGATTGAATGAGGCATTTTTTGGTTCAACATTGAGAAATATTTTAGCTTGTAACAGATCCACTTGCTCCCGAGAACCATACATGTAATAGGTAAGCTTTTGAGCTTAGATTTTATTTACTAGATGAATAATGCTATACAAACTATACAAAAATTTCAAGCAAAATGATTTGGCATATTTACAGCCATTCAAAGAGCTTACCACTACGATTTATATAACTGCCAAAATGTCACTACCACAACATTCTGTATGACTTTTTTGTATAAAATTTCTATAAGCTTAACATTTTCCTTAATAACAGATATGTACAAGGCCATTATAAAGGCATAATTAACGCGCAAAACTAGATAAATAATTTGACATTTCATTTGTTAAGCAAAGGAAAACTAGGTCTTACAAAATTGGCCCTCTTAATGAACCTCCCTTTCATTCTGGGTCTCTTCTCTACATTCAACTTCCGAACCTCGTACCTTATTTTCTTCGAGAACTTCTTACGCTGCTTCTCTCTGTACCTTGACACTCTCGCTTCTTTCCCTCCATCCCCCCATTGTTATATGTCCACCAATCACTCCTATATCTCCATATGGATAGTGAACTGTTCCACTGCTACCCTGAAAGATCGGCACACAAGCATGTTTAATTACATATTTAATCACAAAAACCAAATACAGAACCAGACACAGGAAATACACATTTCGGTTGGTGGGTTTCAATTCTGAGAAAATCCTGTTTGATAATAAATTTTCTATAACTTATTTTATGTTTAATTTATGTGCTTCTAGATGCTTTTTTTGGGGAGGAGGGGTAAATTACACTGACACCCTTTGAGGTTTATGTTTATTACAGTTCCTCCCTCACCTTTTGGAAATTACATCTCCCTCCCTGATGTTTAAAGTTTCATTACAGATTTCTTCCTCAGCAATTTAATTTTTTTAAATACCAATTTTTCCCTCACTGGGTAAGTTACATTAACACACCTCACATTTTAAAAATTACAATCCCCACCCTAAGGTTTAAAGTAGCATTACCAATTGCCCGATCGGTTAGTATTTGTTGGAAAAAAAAATTAATTGCAAAAAAAATTAATTGCAAAAAAAAAATTTGTTACTAAAAATATTAAATTTCTGTTTAAAACCAACGTAAACTCATTTTTTGAATTTACATTTTTTCCTCAAATTTACAAACTGAGCCAACAATTTATAAACCAAAAAATTTATCAAACAAGTTTTAATGATAGTTTTTAAAATTTTTGTAAATATAAATTAAAAACTGAAAATGAAATGGTTACCAAACAGGCCTCAGATGATAAAAATATCGTAAAATTAACAAATAATTAAATAAGTTACCAACGTAAGAAATGACTTATCAAAAGATTCTTAGGCTATGTATGGTTTGATTTTTAGAATTTTTTTTTTAAAATTAAAAATTAATTTGGTTAAGAAATAAAAAATAAAAATAATTATCATTTAAGGGTAAAAAATAATTATCATTTTAACTTTTAGGCAGGTTATATACATACGAATGGTTGTTTCAATTTAATTTGTAAAAAATTATTTTTAACCACTCGAAGGATAAAAATTATATAAAAATGATAATTATTTTTTATTTTTTAACCAAATTAATTTTTAATTTTTAAAAATAATTTCTAAAAATCAAACCATACATAGTCTAAGAATCTTTTGATAAGTCATTTCTTACGTTGGTAACTTATTTAATTATTTGTTAATTTTACGACATTTTTATCATCTGAATCCTGTTTGGTAACCATTTCGTTTTCATTTTTCAATTTATATTTACAAAATTTAAAAAAACTGTCATAAAAACTTATTTGATAATTTTTTTAGTTTGACAGTTTTTTTAGTTTATAAATGGTTGTCTCAGTTTGTAAATTTGAAGAAAAATCGTAAATTCAAAAAATGAGTTTACATTGGTTTTTAAACAGAAATTTAAAAAATTTACTAACAAAAAAAATTTTCAATTAATTTTTTTTTCACTGAATTTTTTTTCCAACTAATACTAACCGAGGGGGCAATTGGTAATGATTCTTTAAACCTTAGGAAGGGGATTGTAATTTCTGAAATGCGAGGGGTGTCAATGTAATTTACCCAGTGAGGGCAAATTTGGTATTTAAAAAAATTAAATTGCTGAGGGGAGAATTTGTAATGAAACTTTAAACTTTAGGGAGGAAGATGTAATTTCCAAAAAGTGAGGGGGGGAACTATAATAAACATAAATCTCAGGCGGTGTCAATGTGATGTACCTTCTTTTTTTATATATATATGAGAAGCAACTTTCCTGATACAGTTATCCCAGTTTGATTTATTCAGTGATGTGCTGAAACCTCCCAAAGTCTTACACTTTTGCATTGCCATCATTGTTTTTTGTTTAATTTTTAGATTTTAACCTCTTCATTTATGATTATGTAAACTACAATAAGATTTTTAGGTGAAAAACTTTCTTACTGTTAACTTGCTTTGGTTTTTTTTAAGAAATTACAATTCAGTATAATTTTTTAAAAATAAGTTCAGATAAGTGGTAAACTTTATGAACATTAATAATTAAAGTTATAATTTTTTCATGAATCTATAATTATTTTGTGAAAAAGACACTGAATTGTAATTTCCACTTATTTTTTTTAGTAAGAACTATGGTATTGTTATTCTTTTCCTCTTTTTGTTCCCAGATTTCCAAGTTTTGAATCTGAAGCTGCTAGCCAATGATGACAAATTGTAAATTGACCGAAATGCAAGTTTTTAATATTTGCCATGGTGTTGAAATTCTTGAACTAGGACGGTCTGAGGCTTTGCACTTTGTAGTACATTTGTATTATACATTTGTTTATTTGTCATTCGTATCACTTTGTATATTTGTATTTATCGATTAAATTAAGTGAACATAAAACATTTGAAATTGGCTTTCATTTTTATTTTATGATAGAAAAGTTTCAAAACTTTAATGGAAATAAATAACTCCCATTGGTGTCCCTTTTGTCTTGTAAAATATTTGGCTTCTTAACTTTGTTGCTTATATATTTCTCTAGTGTTTGTGGATGATGATAAATAAAATAAAATAAAAATAAATAAATAAATAAAAACATCACAGTTATCCCTATCTGATATATTTGTGTTGACCTTTTGTGATCTGACACAAACACTATATTTTAGTTTGTTTTTATATGCCAATAATTGTTTAGCTATGGCTATATACCATTGACTACCCAAATAATGTGTAATAGAAAGGGTACATATGTGATATGCCGAATGATAATTGGATTTGGATGGACTTCTATGATACAATAAGACAATGTAACAAGAAGCCAAAAAAACTTTTCTAGTCCAATAAATTCAATCTTAAATTTGCTTTCAAATGGTTTGTCTTTATAGGTTTTGTATTGATTGAAATTGTTTCTATATCAAGTCTTGATGGTTATATGGGTTTGTTTGGAAAATTCCTAAGGAGCAACATACGACTGGGTATTGCGATGAGATTTATCATAAAATTGCTGGGAAGGATAGACATAGATATTGCAAGACTTATCGGAGAGGAGTGTCCTGGAGTGCGGTGTATGCGCGAGGTTGCGGCCCATCCCAATCATCAACGGCCCTTTCATTTATTGATGAGATCACATGACGCGTGACACAAGACGTTGAGTCTAGGTTCACTACAACGATCGAGAACTTGACGACACGTGTTTTGTTCTTAGAGTCACAAGGTGTGGCTGGAAGTACAAGTTTAAAAAAGGTACAATACTTGCAAATTGATGAATTTTACGTTTTATCAAATTTATATATATGCATATGGAAATTATTAACACATTATACTAACAAATTGTAGGTGCCAAATGCATCTAGTAGGCAAGAAGCTTTGAAAGAATGTGAGGTGCTTCTCTAACTTTATTAGTTCATTTGATGAATAAAGATATTATTACAATTGACTATGGGATTGGTCTCTAGATTAAGTCGGTCCGTATATGAAGTTATCAAATATATATATATATTTTACTTGTGCTGGCATTGAATTTTTGTTTCATGATTTGATTTGTTGTTCTTGTTTATGTGATGAAGTTCACCAGAAAAAAAAACTATATTGTTTTGTTTGGTTCCTTTGAGAATGGAAGTTTATGGCAATTGAAAAAAAAATTAGATTACGCATAGGTTCAGTCCTGAAACACCTTTTGGGGGCTTTGAGGGGTTTGGACAGTTGTTCTCACTTTCTATGAGCATGAAGAATGGTTCATATAATAACTAATCTATCATGAAATGACTTGTTCGTATGGTATCCGTGTTGATGCACTGGGACATTTGTTTGATTAGTACTTTATTTGATGGGATATTCTTGCCAATGAAGTACTCAATGGTGTTAAATTGATCAACAGTGCTCTTTTGTCATTGTTTAGCCAATTATTTTATTAGCTTGATTAATTTATTATGTAAATTTTGTCAAGCAATTTGATTAATAATCCATTCATATTATTTTATACATTGGATGATTTTACTATTTTGGGTGCAGTGTTTAAATAAGATCCTCACAACTGAGACTTAGGATTGGTTGTTTCTAGAGAGGTGCTTTTTAATCTTTGAGATGAATAGTTAGGTATTGTCTTATGTATTGTTTCTTTTTATGAGGAAAACTTAAGCTTTATTTTGAGTCCTACCTTTTCCTCAACTTTACTGTTTTTGATCTCTTTGTGGTTGGTGACTTTATGTTTCACTCAGTTGAGATTTATGGGATTAACAAGTAACACCACTTGACATGATGACGTCCACTGGGGAAGAGTAAATAATTGGCAACCCTTTGAAAGCTCTTGAGGTCTTTAATTGAAGTTAAAGAATATCATGAAAAGATCATTATTCTTACAAACTTTTTATTCTAATATTCCTTCTTCTTCTTGCAGCATAATACTTACATTTGTGCTTATTTATTTGTTATTTGATGTTTAAATTTGTTTGCTATAACAGGTCCAGCTTTGTTAGTTGATGTTCCAAGGGACAAGAATATATTGATGTATATTTTTGCAGGTAGTGTTGAGGGAGTAGTTGATATGATTGAGTGGGTGATATTGAGAGCTAAACAATTTTTTTTTTTTTTTTTTTTTTTGAGTACTTGAATCTATTAGTATTTTGTATACATACTTTTAAGGATGGTTGATGGATATTTGTTTTTCATGTATAGAAGTTTATATTTTGTATGTACACTTTTTTTTTTTTTTTTTTTTTAAAGAAAGATAATTTTGTTGAAAGAAGTGATGGAAAATAATACATCAGTAATAGAATTTTTGTAAATATCACTTTAAATTTATTGTATCTAATATTTGAATATATATATATATATATATGAGAATATAGGTTGCTAAAACATTGTAGGCCTTTTTTTAAAAAAAATTTGCGACGGTAACAAGATGGTCACTAATACATTATAGGCATTTTTTTAATTTTTTTGCGACGGCAAAACACTTGTCGCCATAAGTAGATTAGGCGGTCACAAATAGTTTGTAACTTCTATTTTGCGGTTGCAAAAAGTATTTGCCAACCCCACATTCACGACCCCTATTTGTCGTCGCATGGGCCGTCACAAAAAGTCTTTTGTAACTGTATTTTTATTATTTGTAAGGGCTTATAGCGGTCGCGAAAAGTGCTTTTTTTAGTAGTGGCACATAAAAACACGCACTACCCATCCAAAGTACATCTTCAATACCCTGCTCAATTGACGGTCATCGATACTTGTAAATAAGCAAGTACATCTCTAATACCCTTCTCAATTGAATTGACAATCATCGACACTTCTAAAAAAGCAGTGATTACCAGTCATAAGCAAAACCAAACCCAAACCCAAATTTATTGCAGAAAACATCCACGAAGAAACTGATCAAAGTGAGAGAGGAAGACAAGGGGCTAGACTTCTGTCCCAAGAGAAAAAGCTTGTCCATTCATACAACTAAAAAACAAAAAATCATTCCAACTACTGAGCTTCCACTTGGGACAACACTAGCCAACATGTACTTATAATTAATTTCAAATACCAACTATAAAATTTTACTAATAGAAAACTACAGAGAGCATAATTGGTTATTTTCATCAAAAAGCAGATAAAACAAATGATGCAATTTCCTGTGTCATGAATCATTGTATAAAGGGGTTTAAAAACTAGACAAGGAAACGAAGATACTCTAACTCTCCTTGCTAGTTCAATAGAGAGTGGATGATTCGTAATAAGAAGATGCTCTACCTCTCCTTGCCAGTTCATAAATCTTGCCTATTGTGTAAATAAATCATATGAATATATACACAGTCATATTTCCTTTTAAGTATATTATATACATGTCATAGGGTAGAATTTAATCTACATCTCTACTTCGTAGTGGTAAAACGAAACAATGCACATCATATATGGATAATTTCTCTTATCACTATGCAATTTTTGAAACTCATGTCATCCATAACAACGACTAAAGACTGAAAAGTTCAAAAACTTGGAAACCCAATTCCCAAATTGATCATTGTTAGGTTTTTGTAATTGGCAATCCCGCTTGACAAAACTCCTTTCAGTTGTAATTTTATTCGCTCTTTTGTTTCAGTGAGGTTATGAGTGTTTAGATGTGAATCCATTCCGAATTGTTCCTTGTAGAGGAGTTTGTGATCTTAATCCTTTCAGGTTTGCCACTTCGCTGACTATGTATGAGGGTCGAGCTGCCCGGTCAGCTCGTGTGGATCTAAGGGCAGCACCTCGTGGAAAGGTGCAGACACCCCATTTTTGATGGCCCTTACGACTTGGACGTCCTCCCATGCACACCCGATGATGAATGTATTTGCTCGCCAAGTGCTTGAAGTCCTTAGCGGAATGCCACAGCTTTGAGCCTTTCAAACCTTACACCCTTTTTGCCTCAGTTTTGGCCCAAGCCTAGCTTTTCCAGCCTGCAGTCTCTGGTGGCCTGCCGGCCACCCCTTTTGGGCTGCCGGCCATCACTTTTTGGCTACAGGCCACCAGTGTATTTTGCTGATATTTTATGCTAGATGTGCCAACTGTTTGCACAAATGCATGCATCTATCCCCACGTGCAGGGCTAGATCTCCTTGAGGGAATTTCATGTTTTCTATATATAGAAGGCCCCTCTCTCATGTTTTAAGGTTAGAAAATTTTGAGATCAAAAATTTTTCACTCTCTCTACCAAATCTCTACACTTTTGCCTACAAATCTTCAACATTTGCCTATACACCCTTAACCAAATCTCACCATCTTTGAGCTGAGGTACTTTTGAGCTTGGTTTGAGCTCTAAAGGGTGTGTTTACTTGGTTTTGTTGCTTGAAATTGCTTCTTCTCTTCAAAAGGTATAAGGCTTTACCTATTTGTTTGCTTTCTCTACTACTTTTCCCACTATTTTTCTATTGTTTTGGACTGTCAAAACTCTGTATTTTTTGGGCTGAAGCTTGGGTTTAAGGCCATTAAAGGTTAAGGGGTTGATAGTCCTTCTTTGTTCCTTGTTTTGAAGGCCTTTTCCCTTGTGTTTCCCACCCTTTTACTATCTTTTTTCAAGATTTTAAACACTGATTTTTAAAGCTTTTTCAGTGGCCAAAATCATGTTTTGAAGTCCAAATTTGGAGGGGGTAGCCTCCCCTCCTTGTGTCTTGCTTACTAGCCTAGTTGGTGCCATGTTTTAATATGTTAATCTAGCTATCTTTAGCTCAATTCCAGTATGATTTAGGACTACTTTTAACTTGTTTTAGCACTGTTTTGGGCTGTTGTTTGCATTTGAGCTTTGTTTTGCATGTTTATAGTGTAATAGTCCTCATGAGTTTGGTGTTTTAGGCCTTAGACACCATCTTGTTTGAGTTGATAGCATTTATTTATGCTTTTCTCACTCACTTTCAGCACTTAATCATCTCTACAACCTTCCTCCTTTCTTGGCTTTTTATTTTTCTTTGAAAGTTGTTCAAATTATTTGTTTGTTTGTTTAAAGCATGAGATTGAGATGTCATGCTTAATGGTTTAATCCCTTAGGGGGTTCATTACCAACGGTATGATGTCTCTTTCATGCTTACAACAACTTTTGGTTTAAGTCTTCTTTCCATTAGAGGAGTTAAACTCACCCTTAGACTTAATTGAATTAAAGAATGGTTGATAAACTAAAATGGAGTAACTAAAACTTGGAATTAAAAGTGAGCAAGATAATAATTTGGTTGTGTTCAATCGAACATTAATTGAACACATGGAAACTTGAATCATTTCATACTCATTAGTGATGAAATGATTCAAGGTTCCGAGGTCACCACTTCCCTTGATGATTCATGAAAGGGATGAGGTTTGTGTCTTGTTTAACATTTATTGAACTCGCACACTTAGTTTCACAAGCCATCATACAATGAAATTGCATACATTGATGGTTTGTGAACCGAACTTGCTACTCCTTTGATTTGCTCATGAAAATGAGGGGTGAGTTGTGCAAACAAACGCTTGAAATACCCTGTATATGCTATGTTTGTCCTCTATTGCAGCAAGGTGAACCTGTGCAGCAGTGGCCAGCAGACCACCTTTGATGGCCGGCCGGCCATCACTGGTGGCCGGTAGTTCTCATCACTGGCCGGCCAACCACTGATGCAAAATTGAGCAATGAGTTTGTAAAGCAGAGCAAAGTGAGCAACAGTGTTGGTGTTCAACTGTGCAAACAGAGGCATTTGGAAGCAAAACAGTGGCTTTTCGGGTGGAAACCGAGCATGCGTATGAACATCCCTCGTTTTTCGAGGCGTAGTAGTTAGTTATTTAGTTTAATTACTTATTTTAATTGCACTTGTGTTGTAATTATTTAACTAGTTAGTTAATTCAAGTTTTGTAGTAACTAGTCAAGTAGCTTAGCTAGTTTATTCGTTTTTGTTTTAATAATTAACTTAGCTTGGATTTAATTAGTTAGTTAATTAGCTAGTTTATTCATTCGGTTTCTCCTTCGTAAGAGCGCAATATAATAATGTATATGTCTTCCAACCCTACGTCTTTCTCCCTTTTATTTACGAGCTTATGATGGTTAGTTTAAAGACATCACGTTTCAATTAGCATACTTCATGTTTGCATCCATTTGTATTGCATGCACCGAGGCTCGGTTCATCATTCTACCTGCATTATTAGTTCTATACTTCTTTGAATACGTGCTTAGACCGCATGCTATTTAATTGGTTTATATGCCATATTAATAGCCAAGCCTAGTAATTGCATATCGTATATGTTGCATTAGTCATATTGCATAGTTAGGATCATGAATTTTTCTAACTCAGCTTTCTTTTGGCTTAAAGTACTAGATGAGCATTTACTCGCTTTAGCATATTACATGAATGTTGATGTTACCATATGCTTGCCATAAGGCTAAGTGCTTAAGTGCTATAACTGCTTAAATACCTATGGATGAAAGCTTATTGCTTAAATTGGAGTAAATTGAGTAATGTTTATATGCGATCACTTTTTTAAGTGGTACATATTCGAAACAATTTTCAAAAACAAAAATGAATTAAGTGTTCCAATTCTTGCAAGTTAGTCTATACTTGTGTGTGCGCATTACATAGTAATGCTAGCCTAATAAACTGGAATAAGAGCATATAATGTTGATAAAAATCATATCATGATTAGTAGAGGCCGATCTTTGATCGGGCGAGCGAGGGTGCTCAAATGCATTCATGACCTTTCCCTCTCATACCCAAGTTCCCGAGCCGAGACAATCTTGGTGATGACGGACACGTGGTCTTTGGCACGAGTCATGGGTTTCCTAAATTTCTCAAAAATATTTAGGTGGTGACTCTGTATCTAGTAAAGCAGTCCAATTTTGGCATTGTTGATTCAAAATTGATTTTCCAAAAGATTTGCCGGATTTGGACTCTTTGGTGTTTATCAATTTCGCATTGCACTTGTGAGATTAGATTCAGAACTGCAGGAGTCTAAACTGTAGGGCTTATATTTTTGAACTTCCGAAAGGGGGCACGAAAAAGGCGAGCTACAAGGGGTCAAGGGGCAGCACCGCCGAAGCAAAAAATGCAGTCAAAGTTATTTAACTGCTCGAGCGATCATTTGTGTGCTCGAGCGGTGAATGGCATTATCTAGTACTTTTGCAAAGCGTCCAAACTTCTAAGAGCATCTTGTATACGCTCGAGCAGTGGAGTCTTGGCTTAAGCGATGAGCACGAGTTTTAATGAGTTCGCTCGAGTAATGAAGTGGTCGCTCGAGCGATCAGCCTATATGTTTCGCACAGCTTTTAGTCATACCGCTTGAGCGGTGAAATGTGCGCTCGAGCAGTCTCCGAGATCCTGTTTTCTATAAAGTGTGATGTTCACTGTTTTTAGGGTTCATGCCATCCAGATTTTCAGAGAGAAAGAAAAAATAAAGTGTTTTATATTAGAGGGTACTTTATGAGTATTTCCTTGATAATTTAAGAGTGATCAATAGATCCGTGAACTTTATATTAAGATCATCAAGGGTTTGTTTATTTTCTTTTATTCACAAAAGAGAGAGTTATTCTTCGGTATATTCAGGGAAACTTGAGCCTGAAGCTTTGGTGGATTCCAGAGTGGCTCATCATCATGGATTCGACATCAGCGTTGTGGATTCAACATTGGACAAGACAATTTTGAGGTGAAAACAGTGGTGGAAGAGGCACATTGTGGTCAGTTCAATTCGGGCGTGGATTCGCTAGGTAATTAAGAGTATACTTGTGTAATTCCTTTTTGTTTTCTTAATAGATTGTTTTGTAACTTTGGTCCATAATTTTTTTTATCACAATTGGAGGCACTCCAATTGTGATTTTTTCACGTTAAATCGTTGTGTCAATTTGTTTTTGATTGTTTGATTGGGATTGTTATCCGTTCTTTAAAATTGAAACATAATTACAAATAAATATCTCAGGGACTTTCAGATTTTTCAATCATTGTACAACTCCTTCTCTAACCCAATTCTCAATTCAAGTTCACAATTGATTACACTAGAATTTTAAAGTGAATGGGAACAAAGAAAAGTCTAACCAAGTTTGAGCTAGCCCAATGTCTCAATCAGGCATTTTATCGAACACCATAAATGCAACAACATACAATTCGTTTCAATGCTTGAAATTAAAAAGTTCAAACACATTCAATTCATTTTAACCATTCAAATCAAAACCCAGCTATCAGTCGTCCCATAAGAAACACAAAAATAAGAAGAAATACAAAACACAAGCAATAAAGCTATGTTTACCATTTTTTTTAACTTCTTTAATTTTTTTATTTTTTTTTCCATATGGTTCTATACCAAATGGCTAAAATTAGTGGAGACTACAAACACAGTAGCAACAATCTCGAACAGGTTGGTTTAAGAGAGTAATGTAAGCATATCCATGAAGTGGCTCATATGCCACGTATTTTATTATTTAATTTATTGATTTATATTATTATATAAATAATATATATATTTATTGTATATATTGTACTCAGTAAGGAATTGGGTAACTAACGTAAATCATGTCCACTACCCCATAAAGTGGTTTCATGGAAAGTTATAACTTCTCTGATGGTGGGAAGTTACGAGGAATTACACTTGGGGTCCAAGGCTATCTATATATACCTGTGGTAGCCATCAAAACACAGACGTTGTTTGTGAATAGAATAGGCTTAAAACTCTGTTCCTTCCACTATTCCATGTGGTTCTGTAAAAGTGTTTTGTGTTTCATGAGTGGTTTGTTTATACATTCAAGACTTGACCAATCAAAAACAAGATTCAAAAGGCTTGAATATCATGGTAGGAGGTATTCTTCTTTTAGTATCAGAGCAACCTTCTGTTCTATTATTTAGCATTATTGTAATTTTACAGAGGTCAAATCTTGATTGATCCGTATAGTATCTCTATTCTGTCATGATTCTCTGTTTCACTTTGTTCACTGCTTATAATGGCTTTGTCTTTATCCTTGATTGATAGCATAAAACTTTGTTATGTGAACTGTGACGTGAGTATCAAAGAAACAAACAAGAAATTATTTTTATATCCATCAGCAAACTATTCGTCTACTTTTTCACTGTTTGAATTGATTTAGCCTAATGATCAGAGATATTTGGGTTGGTTTTATTCATGCATCTCTTCCCTATCTTACTGCATAAAAAAATAAAAAATAAAAAGGTTTCTGAAATTCACTGGATTGTTTTTCTTATCATTAAAGATGAATTGTTGATTGATGTATATTAATTAGAGGCAATAGAACTTATCTTGTTCTATAATAGTGGTGTTTACATTAATGTAGAAGTGTTCTTATTCTAAATTTGCTATGTTTTGGAAACCTACTGTACATCATTAAGTATGAGTTTTTATTAATTGACACACATTGAAGACCATTTTGTATAAAATCTAGAAATTCTCATGCTTTTACTTGGGTCCATTTAGTTAATTTTAAAAGGCATAAAAGACTTAAATTTATTTCTAGATTTTTATAAGGATATGATATTAAGGATATTTTGTTTATTATAGCTGCATGTTTAAATAGTAAGTAAATTCATTTGAATTTCATACAGTGAACTATTTTAACATATCTTTTAAAGCCTTGTAAATTTTCATATTAATTGACATGCTCTCTAGTATAGTGTAATATCATATTACATGTGTTAAGATTATTTATGCCATGAAAATTTATGTGAAATAAGAGCTTGTATACACTGTGTATTGGACTTGTGGAATTTATTTTGGTCTAATTTTTAAGCAAAATCTAGTATAAGGTTGAATTACATGTGCATTAAAGGATTATGTACTTGTTGTGACCATAAGGAATTGCTCACATTAATAAATTATGCCATAATTAAAAATATATATGTACATATTTTATTCTGTTTTAAGAATAGCCACAATATTTTAAGACATAAAGATGTAGTGATCCTCAGTATTTTGATCACATAAAGTTAAAAATTAATTTGGCATTTTTATATTGCAATTATGTTTTATAAATAATTTCTCTGCCCCACAGGAAAGTAGTTATTTATGAAATTTAATTGGAATAAGATAATGGATTGGGTATTAAAGGGATTGAACACTCTAAACCCATAGGTATGAGTTTTCTTTTCCTTAAATATTTCGGAACCCATTAGTGTTATTATAAAGTAATAGCAAATCTAATACAGTTTAATGACCTCTACCCACAAAAAGGTTTAGATTTGTAACTGAATTTAGCATTGGTTGATTCAAACTATAGCTATTGTTTCAAAGCGTTAATAATGTTCTTGGTAATTGCAGTGATTTCTACCTCTGAACTGTCTAATGAGTCTTCTTGTATTCCATTCTTGAACAGTGATAATTTTTCAGATCGGAAGGACAAAATCCTTCTAACATTAGGGTGCATGGACCTCGATTTGGCACTTCATGTGGATGAACCTCCTGAACCCACGATGAGAGTTATGTTGCAAAAAAAAGTATTTATGATAAGTGGAAGCGATCTAATCGCTAAAGCTTAATGCTTATAAAGTCACATATCAGCCAGAGCATTAGGGGCTCAATCCCACCATCTGATAAGGTCAAGAACTACATGAGGACTATTGAAGAGCAATTTGTTAGTTCTAATAAGGTATTGGCAAGCACCCTAATGAACAAACTATCAGGAATGAAGCATAACAATTCTAGGAGTGTGCGTGAGCACATTATGGAAATGAGGAACATTGTAGCTCATCTTAAGTCTTTAGAGATTGAGATTTCTGAGTCATTCATTGTCAATTTCATACTTAATTATCTTCTTGTGGAATATGGAGCATTCTAAATTTCTTACAACACACAGAAGGAAAAAAAAAATGGTCTATCAATGAACTTTTGACCATGTGTGTTCAAGAGGATGAGAGATTGAAGCATGGAAAGGTGGAAAGTTCTCATTTAGCAACACATAAAGGAATGCAATGGAAAAAAAGGTGATCAAAAATGGAAGAAGCTTGGTAAAGTGTCATTCAAAAATCATGACAATAAGGATGCATGCTTCTTTTGCAAGAAAAATGGTCACATGAAGAAAGACTACCCTAAGTATAAGAAATGGCTCAAGAAGAAAGGTAATCTCATATTTCTTGTGTGTTACGAATCTAATTTTATTAACACTCATCAATATTATTAGTGGATTGATTCGGGTTCTACAATTCACATTGCTAATACCATGCAGGGCTTCCTCAGCCTAAGAAAACCGACGAGAAGTGAACAAGGCATCTATTCGGGCAATGGGATGCATTTGCACGTCGAAGCTGTGGGAACTTTCAGACTTGCTTTAAAGAATGGCATTGTTCTGGATCTTGAAAACACTTTTTATATTCCATCTTTTTCTAAAAATTTAATTTTTGTTTCTTGACTAGTACCGTTTGGATTTGAATTTCAGTTTGTTGGTGCAAATTTTAGTTTGTTTAAAGACTTTGTTTCTATAGGATTTGGTACTTTAATTAGGGGTTTGTACAAATTAAATTTGGATCTTATTTTTGAACAAAATATTTTAACCATGCATGGTGATATTGGCATTAAGCGTAATATTGTTGATAAGTCCTCCTCTAAACTTTGGCATATGAGATTGGGACATATCTCCATTGAGAGAATAAAGAGGTTAATTAATGATGAAGTTCTTCCGACTCTTAATTTGACCAACTTTGGTATTTGTGTGGAATGCATAAAGGGAAAGCAGACCAACAAGACCAGTAAAGGTGCCAAAAGGAGTGAGGAAATTCTTGGAATCATACACACTGATATTTGTGGACCATTTACTCTACCTTGTCTGAATGGTCAGAGATATTTTATTTCATTTATTGATGACTATACACAAAACATGTATCTCTACCTCTTGTTTGATAAGGCTGAGGCACTTGATGCCTTTAAAGTTTATAAAGCAAAGTTAGAGAAACAAACAGAAAAAAAAAAAAAATCAAAATTCTGAGGTCAGATAGGGGTAGAGAATATTATGGGAGGTACACAAAATTGGGACAATTACCAGGGTCTATTTGCTAAGTTCCTTAAGGAAGAAAGCATTATTGCACAATATTTAATGCCTGTTACACCACAACAAAATGATGTTGCTGAAAGAAGGAACCGAACACTTATGGACATGGTAAGGAGCATACTTAGTTATTCTAATGTGTCTATAAATTTGTGGAGTGAAGCTTTGAAAACCGCTATGTATATCTTAAACAGGGTTCCATCCAAGGTTGTTTCCAAAACATCATTTGAGTTATGGAAAATATGGAAACCAAGTTTAAGACACTTACACATTTGGGGTTGTCCAGTTGAAGTGAAGCTATATAACCCGCATTTAAAAAAATTAGACCCCAGAACAGTTAGTGGTTTTTTCATAAGCTATGCGGAAAACTCCGAGGGCTACAGATTTTATTATCTTTCAAATTCACTTAGAATTGTTGAAGCCAGAAATGCCAAGTTTATTGAGGAAGTTGACCCTAGTGGGAGTTACCCTCGAAACATAAAGTGGGAGGAATCACGGGATTCAAATACAACACCTGTGAATATAGATGAATTGGTTATCTTTCAGGATAATCAACCTAGTATTCTTAAAGATCAACAAAATCAAGAACTTCCACCACAAAAGGAACAAATCAGCATAGAGCTTGTAGCTCAAGTCCCAATTGAGACTAAAAAATTACAGAAATCCTCACGGGCTAGAAAGTCAACAATTTCTAGTGATTATTTTGTATACTTAATGGGGTTTGATTTTGACATCGGACCTAAGGATAATCCTATTTCGTTTTTCAATGCTATAAATAGGGATAATTCTAAATTATGGTATGATGCCATGAAGGAAGAGTTCGAAGTTATGGCTAAGAATCAAGTTTGAGAAATTGTCGAGTTGCCTAAGGGAGTTAAAGCTATATTGGCTGTAAATGGGTTTATAAGACCAAGAAAGACTCAAATAGAAATATCAAATGATATAAGGCCAGACTTGTAGCCAAGGGTTTTACTCAAAGAGAAGGCATTAATTATCATAATACCTTCTCTCTGGTTTCTAATAAGGATTCATTTAAAATTATCATGGCATTAGTAGCTCATTTTGATTTAGAGCTATATCAAATGGATGTGAAAACGGCATTTTTAAATGGGGATCTTGAGGAAGAAGTATACATGAAGAACTTGAAGGTTTTTGTTCTGATAAAGATAGTCACTTAGTTTGCAAGTTCAATAAATCCATATATGGACTAACACAAGCTTCCCGAGAGTGGTATTTAAAATTCCACTATGTTATTACTTCATATGATTTTACGAAGAACGTTGTAGACAACTATATATACCTTAAGGTTAGTAGGAGCAAGTATATGTTTCTAGTTCTATATGTGGATGACATTTCACTTGCATCTAATGATTTGGGTTTGTTGAATGATACTAAACAATTTCTTTCCCAAAACTTTGAAATGAATGATATTTGTGAAACTTCTTATGTCATTGGCATAGAAATTCACAGAGACAAGTCCAAAAGCACATTAGGATTATCTCATAAAACCTACATTGAAAGAGTTTTGGAGAAATTCAAGATGATGGATTGCACTTCTAATGCAGCACCCATTTTAAAGGGTGACAAATTCAGTTTAAGTCAATGTCTGAAGAATGATTTGAAAAAGGAACAAATAGTTAGCATTCCCTATGTGTCTGTTTTAGGCAGTTTAATGCATGCTCTAGTTTGTACACGACTTAACATTGCATTTGCAGTTGGGATGCTTGGAAGATACCAAAGCAATCCAAGAATGGAACATTGGAAAGCTGCAAAGAAAGTCATGAGGTACTTAAAGGGAACCAAGAACTACATGCTTACTTACAAGCATGTTGATTGTCTTGAGGTTGTTGGATATTCAGACTCAAATTTTGCGGGTTGTCAACATTCCAGAAAATCCACTTTAGGATATGTCCATCTGCTAGCAAGCGGTGCTATTTCATGGAGGAGTGCCAAATAAACGATAATTGCATTATCAACAATGAAAGCAGAGTTTATAGCATGCTTTAAAGTAACATCACAAGCTATTTGGTTAAGGAATTTTATCACAGGGCTTCGAATTGTGGAATCAATTTCTAGGGCCATTAAAGGTTTATTGTGATAATTTAGCTACAATTTTCTTTTCTAACAACAACAAAAGTAGCAGCCGAAGCAAGCATATTGACAGAAAGTATCTTGCTATTTGAGACAGTGTTAAGAAGCAAGAAGTCAGTATTGAGCATATTAGTATCGACATGATGGTTGCAGATGCCATGACCAAAAGTCTTTCTATAAAAGTGTTTTCAAAACACGTTAAGGGCTTGAGGTTGATTGGTTAGCTCAATACTTTTTCTAGTTGTTATTTTGTTTCATTTTATTTTGTCATGAAATTTTGATTATTATTAGTGAAAAACATCATTTTGTATACCTAAAGTATCTGTGATGCTATGCAGTTCATTGGGACTATTGATCCATATGGATCATTATTGGACCCAAAACAACTTATTAGAAGTTATTCATAAAGAATGACACCACATAAAGTTAAGAGTATCATACAATGTAATACATGGAAGAAAATACTCAATTGATAGAGTATAACCGTCATGATTCATGTATTATGACTGTTTATAAGGTTTGGGTATTTTTATTTAATGGCCATAATCAGTTTGTTAGTTACCTGAAAGTCAACAAAATGTGTCATATGTGCCAAGTGGGAGAATGTAAGCATATCCACGAAATGGCCCATATGCCACATATTTTATTTATTTATTTATTTATTTATTTATTTATTTATATTATTATATAAAGAATATATATATTATATATTTTTTAATTAGTAAGGAATTGGGTAACTAACGTAAATCATGTCCACTACTTCATAAAGTGGTTTCATGGGAAGTTACAACTTCTCTGATGGTGGGAAGTTATAAGGAGTTACACTTGGATCATGGGTCCAAGCCTATCTATATATACCTGTGGTAGCCATCAAAACACAAACGTTATTTGTGAATATAATAGGTTTGAAATTCTATTCCTTCCACTATTCCATATAGTTCTCTAAAAGTGTTTTGTGTTTTGTGAGTGGTTTTGTTTATACATTCAAGACTTGACCAATCAAGAACAAGATTCAAAAGGCTTGAATATCATGGCTGGAGGTATTCTTTTATTGAATTATTTTAATTCTCACAAGTTAGAGACATGAAGCCACCAGCTTCAGAGGGAAAAGAAGAGGGCTTGCGCGATAAGGATGAAGATGATACGGTGATTCTTGCGCCGGTGGGTGAGGAAACGAAGCTGATTAAGAAAAAAGAGAGGAAGGCAGGAGAGACAGGTTTGCGTTTGAGAAAGAGAGAGAGAAAGAGGCGTTGGAGGCGGGGGAGATAGGTCCCTGCCGTGCCCAACAGTTATTAAATGGGCTTATTTTATAATTAGTTTTCATGATTTGAATTATTCATATTTCAGAGTATATTAAGGGTTCGTTTGGGATGTAGGTCGACTTTTTGGCTATTTTAGCCTAGGGCTAAAAAGTCTCATTTGGGATAGGCTTTTTTAACTTTTGTAAGAGAAAAAATGAAATGATTATGGTTTGGATGTGCATTTTGTCTTATTAGGCCAAAAAGCCTATTTTGTCTTTTTGTGGCTATTTTAGCCAAAAAGCCCCCGTATAGCTTATGCCAAACGAAGGCTGCTATTAGTACCCATGAATTATTTTAGACCTCTCATTTCTTTGGACCTCCACTTACAAATTTTAAAATCCTTAAAATTTCTTCCCCCCCCCTCCCCTCAAGAAAATAATACCAAAATTATTCTTAAACATTCTACCTATTAAGTGCACACCCTCCACACCCCCACATCCAAAAAAAAAAAAACCTCCCTTCCAAAAAACCTTAACAAAACTCACTAAGAAGAAGAAGAGTCTCATCCTTTTCAAAACCCACGAAGAAGAAGAAGAAGAAGAAGAATACTAGCTCTGCCGGTTTAATCATTATCACAGTTGGTATGCTCTCTCTCTCTTTCTCTAAAATCAAAAACACATCTAAATCCTAGAATCTTATTGTTACAAGTGTGAAATCGACGTACACTGTTTGCTTTCAATTGAGATTTCAACCAATATCAGCAACCAAGTGATTGTATTTCGGATACAGAAATCCAAAAATTGATGAATTCCTACAACTAATCAAGATTTTATAATAGGGTTTCATTGTGGAAATTCCAATACAGCTATAAGTATTCATTTTTTTTTCTTTTTTAATATTTAACAATAATCAGATTAAATTAGTTACCATTGCAAGCTAAGTTATGAGATTTATATATACATAGATATGTTAATCTTGGAAATTTGAATTAACAGAGATTAAATAGTAATATACAAGACAATTGAAAATCAAGAGAGTGAAAATGAAGAAAATAAACTAAAATTTTAGTGATTACTCACAATTGAAGAGAGAGGTTGATGGATTTGAATGGGAGAGAAAGATTGAAGATGATGATGAACAGAGATATTTGTGAGATGGAGTGTCTCAAAATTAATGATGTTCTTTGTAGTAATTTTATTTGAAGTTATTATTATAATAAAAAAAGGCTAAAAATTGGGGGGTCCAAAATAATTTATGGGGTGCTAATAGCATAGAATATATGTAAGTTGATCAGATATCGTTAATTATTTTATTGAATGGTATTTGTATTTACAAAAATAAATGATAATTGTGATTTTAAATATAAAAATAAATGAAAACTTAATTTTTTTTAGGTATATTCTAATCAATGTATTTTAAAATGTGAATGATTTAAATTATCAAAATGAACTCTGAAATGAGCTCATTTAACTAAACAGCAGTGCCCGATGTGTGTTCCTTGGGGGAAGTTGGGCAATTTTTGCTATTAAAGCTTGCCACCTCATTCGAATTAATTCGGGTATCATTTTTTGTGTGATAAAAATTATCATTTAACTCTGCGTTTGGATCCTCTAGAGTCATCCTGTGCAGTGTGTTAAGAAATGCACATCTCATGGCACAACAGATGGGAAAACATATGAAGAGGAAATCACTAACGATAATGGTCAACTCAATAATTTTAGGACTCATTTTCAGCCATGAATCATGGGTTTTAAAGCTGTAATTTTTGTATACAATTAGCAACTCTTGGTGTATATATTATGTACAGAAACATAGTGAAAGTAACGCTTCCTCTGCACAAAAACATTGAAGCTTTCTCATGGTATCAGAGCTAAAAACTTGCAAGCCTGAAATCATGTCTTCATCCTCTTCTGTTTCAAAAAATGAACCAGAATTGAACATTCAGTCCTTTCACCAGTGTTCTAGCTTGATCTCAATTAAGCTAAACACGTCAAACTTTCGGCTATGGCGATCACAAATCCTACCGTTGGTTCGAAGCTTGGGAATTCTTCATTATCTCACTAGTGAAGAAAGACCTGTTGAAAAATTCGAGAATGAATCAGGGAAGAAAAGTCCAAGTCAGCAACACAACCTTTGGCTCAACAACGACAACCTCCTTTCCTCTTGGCTTCTTGGCACTATGAAGGAGAAGGTACTAATCTCGTTTGGGAACAGGCTTTTTTAAGTAATTTTTTGGTTAAAATGTGATGTAAAAAAAACTAGTATGTTTGGAATGACTTTTTAACTTTTTACGAAAAGATGTACAAAAAATAGAAAGAAAATGAAATATTTAACTTCTTGGTATGAGTTGTTAGCTTTTTGATTTTTTTTCGTGCTAAAAAAGCCACTTTCTTATTTTTGAAGCTGAAATGGCAACAGCTCATGAGGTTTGTACATCTCTTCAAAACCAACTACATCCCATCACTGTGGAAAAAGAAGGGCATCTAAAAAGCATGCTGATGAAGACCAAAAAGGGATCACGATCTCTAGATGATTATCTCCGAGATTTTAAGTCCATTTGTGACAATCTTGCTGCCATCAAAAAGCCTGTTTTTGACCTCGACAAAGTCTTTCAATTCTCACAAGGATTGGGACCAAGGTATGAGAATTTTTCTCTAGCAATGCTTGCTAAACCACCTTACCCTTCTTTTGGACAGTTTGTGTAAGCCTTGCAAGGATATGAGTAAGCACTAACGACCAAGAATGAAAAAGAGAAGATGTCCATTGAACATACACATGCCTTTTTCGGGCAAAGAGGACGTGGTCGGAGCAAACATGGAGCACGACGACATTTCAATTCAAGGGGGAGAGGCTTCACCCCTACCACCCGCTATAACGCCCAAAGTGGTGATGCAAAAACTCAAGGGAATGGCAATAATAAACAGTCCAACAACAACTTCGGTCAACAAAGATCTAGACCTTAGTTGCAGGAATCGTGGTAACAGGTCACGAATCTTAGTAAGAAACGCGATTCCGCGTTTCTTAGAAAGAAACGTGTAGGAATCGCGTTTCTGTAGAGAGAGAAACGCGATCCTTTCTAAGATGGGAACGTTGGTGAAGAACAAAAACCCTAGGTCAACAAGGAGGAGAAAGAAGGTGAAGAAGAACCTGATTGTGTCTGGTATGTCCTTTGCTTCGTTTTTCTTCTTCTTTCATCACTTCGAAGGTCGTCTCTCTCTCTCGCAGATCGTCTCTTTCTCGCAGATCCTCTCTCTGTGGCAGATCGTCTGTCGAGTTCGTCTCTCTCTCTGTGGCAGATCGTCTTTCTCTCTCTCTCGCAGATCGTCTCTCTCTCGCAGATCCTCTCCTTGCTGATCGCCATCGTCATCGTCTCTGCCTTCGTCTCCTCTCCTTCTCTCTGCCTTCTCTCCTCTGCCTTCGTCTCTGTTCTTCTTCCCGATATATACGTATATATCTGATCAAACATATAAATATATATATAAGATAAAACATATAATATATATAAGATAAAACATATAAATATATAATAAATATATAATAAAACATATAAATATAAGATAAAACATATAAAACATATAATAAATATATATGTAATATATTTAAAGATAAAACATATAAATATATAATAAATATAATATATATATTTAAATAAATATATATATTTAAAAAATAAAAAAATATTAATACATTATTATATATCACATTATTATATATCATTAATACATTAATACATTATTAATACATTAATATATTTAAAGATAAAATATTTAAATAAATATATATATTTAAAAAATAAAAAACATTAATACATTATTATTTAATATATATCATATATATACATATAAATATATAATAAAAAATAAAAATATTAATATATATAATCTTTATAATATATTTACATAAAAAAAAATATTAACACATACAAATATAACATATATATATGAGTATATATTATACATAATAATAAAAAAAAAACACACACATATATGTAAAATAAAATAAAAATAAATTACCAATAACACATTATTTAAAAATATATAATAAATAATATATATATATATATATTACCGCTTCCCGAGGCGCTCCCAACCTAAGAAACTTCTATCGACTCACGCTTCCCCGCTCCCGCTCCCGCCCCCGCTCCCGCTCCCGCTCCCGCTTCGTGCAACTAAGATCTAGACAACAGCCACACCGATCAAATAACCACAACAGCAGTGACAATGTAATCTGTCAAATCTGCGGAAAGGCAAATCACCTTGCAATTAATGACTGGAATCGCTTTGATTACTCCTACCAATCTGAAGATCTTCCTCAAGCACTTGCTGCCTTTACCCTTAATGAGTCCAACGATCAGTCATTCATAGCTGACTCAGGAGCCACTTCACACATGACAAACGACACAGGTAAACTGTCCTTCATAAAATCGTATAATGGAAATGACATAATCTATGTTGGAAATGGCAATAGTTTACCCATTTCCCACACCGGAGATGCATGTGTTGTCACTAATGATGAGACCTTAAATTTAAAAGATGTGTTTGTGGTTCCTGAATTGAAGAAAAATTTGTTATCAGTTGGGAAGCTTACTTCTGAAAATTTGTGTACTTTTGAATTCAACTCATCCGGTTTTATTATTAAGGACCGAAACCAGAGGACGATCGCAAAGGGGCATAAGAAAGGGCAGCTTTACTCGTTGGAATGACAAAATCAAGAGGCTCTTAGTGCAATCAAGAAAGGTAGTTCCTCTTTCGTGTTGTGCCAGCAATCGGACATCCAAATCCGAAGATTCTGTCTTCATTAAAGGATCGAAAAGTCATCAATATCACTAATTGGCTCTCACAACCTCATGTATGTGTTAGTTGCCAGTTAGGCAAGAGTTGTAAATTGCCTTTCAAACGGTTAAATAAAATATCTCAGTTTCCTCCTGAAAAGATACACTGTGATCTTTGGGGACTAGCCCCTTCACCATCCAAGCAAGGTATTCATTACTATGCCCTATTTGTTGATGATTTCTCAAGATACACATGGATATATCCTTTAAAAAGAAAAACAGAGTTCTTTGATTCGTTCCTTAATTTCATAAATTCGTGGAAAATCAATTTGATCAGACAATTAAAATTTTCTGAAGTGACGGAGGAGGAGAATTCAATTCCAATGCTTTTCTTGATCATATTGCTAAAAGTGGGATTGAGCTCCATGTCCCACGCCCTGGAACCCCAGAACAAAACGGAGTGGCAGAACGAAAGTATCGTCATATCGTCGAAACCGGGTTAACAATGCTCTTCCATGCAAATTTGTCGTTATCATATTGGGTTAAGATTTTCCTACTGCTGTCTATTTAATCAATCGTTTGCCGTCATCCGTGCTCCACAATCAAAGTCCTTGTCACAAACTATACAAAAGACATCCTGACTACAATGGCTTGCGAGTGTTTGGGTGTCAATGTTTTCCAAGCTTGCGCCATCAAGGCGATTCAAAGTTTGTCAAGAAAACGTACCCATGTGTCTTTTTGGGGTATTGTCCAATTCATAAAGGCTATCGCTGTTTGGAACCCACAACAAAGTGGGTCTACATTTCCCACCACGTCGTTTTCAATGAGGAACTCTTCCCTTTTCGGCCTGTCCAAACAGCTCCTAATCCTCTTCACTTGGCGTTGTCTGAGTTTCCATCTTTGGATGAGTGGCTCGACAAGAACAAGGCAGACAATGGTGTACCTCAATCACATGAAGGCCACGATGATTTGACCGATTCTGATGAGGAAAAACCGATCTCTTTTACCTTTGACACTAACACTAATGCCACTTCTTCTTCTAATTTTGGCAGGCCCATCATACTAGATCCGGAGCACAATCATCCACAGGTTGACCAACCCATTACACTGCTCAAGAATCATGTGCCACCGACTCCCCATGCCGAAAGCATTAATGAGGAAATCACTGAAGATAATGGCGCTGTCTTATCATTCCAAGCAGAAATCGCTGCAGATGTTGGCGAGATTTCCTTTCCAAACAATTTTAATTTACCATCTCCTCGGCCCACCAGAGATCGACATCTCCCAGCATATCTCAAGGATTATGTTGCGCTTGCCATTTCCCCAACAACATTGCACGGATCTCTCTTAGCCGAGCCAAAAACATTGAAGTCCGCCCTCAAAGATTCTCACTAGACCACCGCTATGCACGAGGTGATTAACGCCCTTTATGACAATCACACATGGGTTTTGGTTCTGAGACCCTCCGGTGTTAATGTCGTGGGCTCAAAGTGGGTTTTTCGGATCAAGCACAATGACAATCGCTGAGTTAATCATTTTAAAGCTTGATTAGTGGCAAAAGGCTTTACTTAAGTCTCGGGCATTGACTACGAAGAGGCTTTTAGCCCGGTGGTTAAACCGATGACTATCCATCTTGTCATCTCCTTATCTCTCACTCAAAATTGGTGCATCCGCCAACTTGATATCAAAAATGCCTTCCTGCACGGGCATCTCAAAGAAACCGTCTACATGGAGCAGCCGCGGGGATTTGTCGATAAGTCCCTACCAGATCATATTTGTCTACTCAAAAAATCCTTGTATGGATTAAAACAAGCTCCACGAGCTTGGCTCGATCGCTTGTCCCAATTTCTACTTCACCTTGGATTTGTTTGTAGCAAAGCTGACCCATCATTATTTGTCTATCGTTCCCATACTGTCACAGTACTTCTCTTGATTTATGTAGACGATATACTTGTGGCAGGAAATAATGATGCCTTCATCACCAAGCTTATCGCTCAACTTAGCACCGAGTTTGCTATCAAAGACCTTGGCGCCTTACATTGCTCCCTTGGAGTCGAGATCAAACCTTTTCCTGGTGGCTTATTTCTTTCTCAACAAAAATACGTTCATCACCTCCTAAAATGCACTCAAATGTCTCACAGCTCCCCCATTGCCACTCCAATGGTGTTAAAAGACTCCTCTACCCAATTGGACGATGATCCTATGATCCTTTCATTTTCCGCAGCATTGTAGGCGCTTTGCAGTACTTGACTTTCACACGACCAGACGTCACTTATGTTGTAATCGAGTATGTCAATTCTTTAGTAATCCAACTCTTGCCCACTTGAAAGCTGCAAAAAGAATTCTCTGGTACCTTAAGGGCACACAAAGTTTTGGATTACGTTATCTCTCCAATAGCTCAACTTCACTTTACGGTTTTAGTGACGCTGATTGGGCCGGCTGTCCAACAACTCGCCGAAGTACAACAGGATTTTGTGTCTTTCTTGGTGCAAATTGCATCTCTTGGTGCTCCAAAAGCAACCTACAATCTCTCGTTCAAGTTCTGAAGCTGAGTATCATTCTATGGCCTCAACCACTGCTGAACTCACTTGGCTCACTTTCTTATTCCGAGATATTGGAGTTTCTCTTACACGGCCACCTCAGTTGTTTTGTGACAATGTTAGTGCTCTTCATTTGTCGGTCAATCCCATGTTTCGCGCTCGGACTATACACATTGAGCTCAATCACCATTTTGTCCGAGAAAAAGTTACCATAGGGCATCTCACCACTCATTACATACCCTCGTCCGCTCAACCAGCAGATCTATTTACAAAGGCCCTTCCTAAAATCAGTTTCACATCTTTTCGAACCAAGTTGGGTGTCCATGAACCCTCCCACTCCAACTTGCAGGGCGGTGTCAAGGAAAGCACATCTCATGGCACAACAAATGGGAAAACATATGAAGAGGAAATCACTGACGATAATGGTCTAACTCCATAATTTTAGGACTCATTTTCAGCCATGAATCATGGGTTTTAAAGCTGTAATTTTTGCATACAATTAGCAACTCTTGGTGTATATATTATGTATAGAAACATAGTGAAAAGCAACGCTTCCTCTACACAAAAACATTGAAGCTTTCTCAAAGTGATCTTCTAAAGTGATCCTCCAAAATGTGACAACTCCCCACTAGAGTGATCCAAGGACTGATTTTTGTCCTCACCAAAACAAGAGACCAAAAAAAGTTTTTTTTTTTTTTATTTTTTTTTCCCCTGGGTTTAATTCATGTCTTCTCTCCCTACCCCAGCAAGAACACTACCCAAATTCCACAATACAAACTTCTCCTCTCTTTTTTTTTTTTTTTCTCTTTTTTTCAATTCTCAATATGAAAAACCCAAAGAAAAAAATTTCTATGAATCCAAACAATGCTGAAATCCCAGAACCAAAAGCTCTCCAATTCTGTGAGGCAATAATCAAATGAAAACAAACCCACCGATTCACAGACAAGATACAATAGTGCCTCTACTCAAGAACCAAAAACACTCAATTTCTCTAGGGCAATAATCAATTGCAAAACCCTCTAATTCTGTGCGGCAATAATGAAATGAAAACAAACAATCTCCACCAATTCACAACCAATATGCAAATGCCTCAACTCAAGAATCAAAAAATCTAATTCTTTAGAGCAATAATCAGTTGCACAAACCTTTTGAAATCAAAACCTTAATTTTTCAAGTTTGGGAAAACAACCTGTGTTTATTTCAAATGTGTTGAAGGAACTTCGGTAATAGCTTCGTGGCCAGCGCGTTCGTTGGCTGGAGCGCGACGGCTTAGTCACACCCTCTACAGGATCCCAACGCTTTAAGCACAGTGTCGCTTTGGTCCTGTAGTTTTTTTAATTTTGAACTATTTTAGAAATATGGTTATAATTAATTTTTTAATTAAAAGTTAATTATAATTAGCTTTTTATGAGAGAGGGAAGTAGGTTATAATCTGGGAAGTGGGTTATAACCCACTCCCCAAAAGACCCCTTTATCAATTTGAATTTTACGCTTTCAATTTTACTTTTCATTGCAATATGATCCTTTTTCAATTTTATTTTTCACTGTAATATAGTCTTTTGTTATGTGCTGTTGACAATTTAAACGGAAAAGATCATGTACGAAATTAGAAACGAAAGTAAAATTCAAAAAAATATATAAAGGTTATTAATATAATTTATTTATTATACCACTATTCTCTATAATTTTTTTTCAAATTCATTTTGATTTCTCTAGTTTTATACGGGATTTTTTTTCTGTTTAAAATTTGTAACGACATTAGAGGGATCACATTACAATAAAACTAAAAATGTAATGTTTAAATTGAAACTATAAAAATCAAAGTGAAATTTTAGTCAAACTAAAGGATGATTAATTTACCTTTTCCAAATTTGAAACAGTATTTTCAATTAAGTTGTTAAATATTATTATTCATCAATAGGAACACATCAGCGGGGATAGCTCAGTTGGGAGAGCGTCAGACTGAAGATCTGAAGGTCGCGTGTTCGATCCACGCTCACCGCATTGACTTGTATCATTTTTGCACCAATTTTATAAAATAAAATAAATTAAGAAAATTTGGTTTATGAACAGGTTTGCCTAAATTATTTTTGCACTAATTTCACAAAAAAAAAAAAACAAAACAAAAACAAAAAACACATGCAAAATGATATGTCACTAACAATTTATTATTATTATTATTATAAGAATAATGATGGAAGTTTTGATTAAAAATGAAAACACCACCAAAAAAAAAATTCATATTATTTTGTATAAAATTTATATTTTATATATATTGCTACCCATTACTTTTATATTTGAAACTATTTTTGTACTCATTTATATTGTGTTTAGTTGGAGATTTGAGAAGAGATTTGGAAAAGAAAAGAGAAAATGTGTATGAAACTAGGTGAAATATAGGTATATTTTATTCACGTTTCACCTATCTTTTCTCTTTTTCTTTCCAAAAACTGTTCCCAAATTTCCCAACCAAACATAACTTACTGTCATGTCCCGCCAAATTATCTAGACAAAATTGCCTACCGAAAGGAAGTCTCAAGGAAATGAGGCTAATAGAATATTCTTGAAACTCCTAGAAGACTTGAGAAAATATGATAATATGATACATAATTCTATAAGGCTCCGTTTGTTTTCAGAGGTAGAATGAAGGGGATTCATGGTGAGGGGATTAATAGTAAAGGAATTGTTAGTGAGGGGATTGATAGTGAGAGGATTAAGTAAAATTGTGTTTGTTTTAATGATAGTTGTTAGTGTAGGAATTGTTAAATTATTTTTATATAAAATAATAAAACAAATACAAAAATATAAAAAATTAAACATTAATATTTAAAAAAAATTCCCAATATAAAAAAAATAAAAAAAAAATTCTAATCCCCTCACTATTTTTCTAATACCATCTCTACTTCCTCCATCTCAATCTCCCTTCCAACCTCCATCTATATCACTTCCTCCATCCTAATCCCCTCTCTAACTCTACAAACAAACACAACAATAACCCCACCTCCATCACAATCCCCTCCCATCTATTTAACCCTAAAACAAACGGGGCCTAATGTATATGGAATGATTTAAGAAAAAGTTTTAGAGTATTCAAGTGAATATTAGAGGGATGGAAGCAATAGAAGCTTCTAAAACCTCCAAAAGAAATGGAGGTGGTAAAAGATCCTTATACCTACTTCTAGAATGAGGTAGATGTTTGTATAAATATTTTTAGAGAGGATTCTAGAAGCCTTTTGTAGGATAAGAAAAGCTTCCATGACAAGCTTCTTCATAATTTTTTTCTTGTATACTCTGGAATATTCTAGAGAAAAGCTAAGATGTCTATATATTGGAGAGAAGCCCATTTGTTCCATCAATGATCAAAGAGTTATAAAGCTTTCTCAAAATGAATATAAAAGGCATTCTCTCAAACACTCATTGTCTTCTTACTTGTCTTTCTTCTAAGTTTGTGAGTTAGTATCATCAAGTGAGACTTGAGATTATTTAAGTACCGCACGGATAGCTTGACATTAAGGTGAGTTTAGGATCAAGCTAGAAAATTCAAAAAAAAAAAAATTTCTAAGTTTCTTTTATAAAAAAAAAAAATGAATAAAAAATACTTTTAAAACCTGCTTTATATAAAAAGATCTAAAAAGGAAAAAAAAATAAATAAAAAAAAAGGGTTCATGAAAGGCTTAACAAAACAAAAGAAGCCAAAAAATAACTTCTTCTTTTTTTTTGGTTTTTAGTGGATTTTTTTTTTGAATTATTCTAGTCCATCTAATCAAATAAAATTGGAAAATATAAAAATTTTAGGATATCAAAAAAATAATAATAAAAGACAAAAAAAAACCAACAAAAATGTAACTCAAAAAACTAATCACATACACACCGTGTTCTTTGATGCGAGTATCATTTTTGTTTCTTTTCAAAAGTTACTCTTTATTTTCTTTTTCAATATATTGCAAGAGTAAATTGAGCTTCATAATTCAGATTAAACAATATATATCATTTGGGATGCAGTAATAAAAATATATATATATATAAATAAATTTATTTAATTTAATTGAACCATATATATATGTTAGAAGATATTTCAATATTATAATATGTTATTAATTTGATTTGTTTTCGTTTTCTCCAAGTTATCCTTTCTTGGTGTCTAAGAATCTTTCAAGTCTTCTAAGTCTTTACCTAGTCAAGTCTTGTTTTAAATCTTCCAAGAGTCAAGTCTTATCCTCCAAGCTACTTCCAAGGAGCCTCCAAGCAACTTTCAAGGAGTCTCCTCCAAGAAACTTGTCCACCAAACTTTCATCTCCTATAAATTGATCTAACTTTTTATCTTGGAGGTGAGAAGAAGTTTTTGTTGCTCTATTATGTTTTGTGTGAGATCATCAGACAAATAAAAAATGGTGTATGTGATAAAATTTTGAATTCCATCAATTGTGCAATATTGGTGAACCATACGACTTAGTCGGGCTGTTGTATCCTGGGGGGAAAGTCAAGATTTTCTCTGCTGTACCGGTGTGAGACTTTGCCTAACCGCAGAGGGCTTGAATCTCCTTAAAAAGAGTGAATTTCTCGCGCCTCAGCCCATACCATAGTTATTGTAATTTTTATTATTTATATTTTCTGATATTTTATTTATAATTATCACCAACAATATATAATCTCTAACAAAATAAAATAACAATAAAAAATTCATAACGTCGACCCTACCTAATTGGGATATAGTTTTGTATGATTACGCATTGGGTGGGCTGCGGTCGGTTCTGTTTGGATTGGACTTTCATTATATGGTAATAATATTAATACATACAGGAAAATGTTTCGGTGTGTAATGCACATCGTATATAATCCTTCTACAAAATTATATAAGTTTTTACGAATTTATATAAGTAATCTTATAAAAATGTGTAACTTTAATATAAATTTGCGTAAGTTAGTGAAAACTTAAGACTTACACAAATTTATATTTAATTTACATATTTTTGTAAGATTACTTATGTAAATTCGTAAAAATTTATGTAATTTTATGGTAAAGTTACATATAATATGATGGCACATTGAAAAATTTTCCATACAATATATTATCCCAATCCAACCCAACCTGATATTATATCTAGTCTACTCGCCTTAAGTTCAATCTTAAAAAAGTTACTAAATCTTTTGCCAGTTAACCCAATATATATCAATTCTTAATTTAATTTTTGGGTCTTGTAAAAATAAAAATAAAAAGAATTTGGATCATTAATAAAATTTAACAAATGTTCGTAGAAGGAAAAAAAATTACATATGCTATCTTTGTTTCTTGGTTTTTTTTCTAATTATGAAAATAAAAATTAATGTTTTATCAATGTACGGACTAGGCTAAGTCGGGTTAAAATTTTCATTCTAAGTCTAATCTGAAAGATAAACAAACTTAAAATTTTAGGGGGATTTGGTGATAGCCCTCTCACTATTTAATTTGTCTTTCAAAAGGACAAGAATTATATAAGTACTTTCAAAACCCTCTGATATTTTAAAACTTGTTTCTTTTACTATATTACCCTCATATCTATCAGCTCTCCTATTAAGCCATCTTCACTATCTATTTCAGAGTAAAATTTTACTCTGTATGAAAGTAAAAGTTTACTCTGTATAAAAGTAAAATTTTACACTCTGAAACTAAAGTAAAATTTTACTCTGTACAAAAGTAAAATTTTACTCTGAATAAGAGTAAAATTTTACACTCTGAAACTAAAAGTAAAATTTTACTCTGTATAAAAGTAAAATTTTACTCTGAAAAACAAGTAAACTGTGAGACTCTAAAGCTAAAAGTAAAATTTTACTTTGTATAAAAGTAAAATTTTACTCTGGTTCTGTCAAATGAAAAAAACAGAGCAATAGAACCAGAGTAAAATTTTACTCTGGTTCTATCAAATGAAATTAGATCATTCACAACCACTGTTCTTCTGTTTCTTCACAGTTACTTGCCTCTTTCATATCACCTCTTTGGCTTCTCTGTTATCTATTACATATACACAATCCATATTGCTCACTCACGACACAAAAATTTATCAAAATCAAAAACAATTTTACAACAAAAAGTTAAGAGAACATAGTAACAACTCATCAATAGATCAATTTAAGAACTTAACAACACTATTCAAATGAAAAATCTCTCCCACACACACACACACACACACACACATACAAACACACACATATATATATGAAAAATATGAAGAACTGTGTTCAAATATGAAAATTTTGAACAGTCGCGCGATTCGTCTCTATACTCTTTCACAATTCGAATTTTTGATCGACGAGGCTATCATCAACGGCAAGAACATGAACTTCATGAGAATTGGAAGGCGATACGTCGACGTCGTCGAAGCTTTCTCCGATCATCTCCGACGATCTCTTCCACTGCGAAACCTATGCGCCATTCAAAGAAAATTCTCTGCAACTGAGAGTGATTTAGGTATATTCACAGTTTTGGTTGAAATCACGAGAGCTTCGAACGAATCCAATCCAATCCAAATCCTAGGAATGGAAGAGAGAAGGAAAAGAGAGAATTTGTTTGTGCGTTTGCTTGGTTGAGGCTTCGATCATGTTCCACCGCCTTGAGGAAGACATCGGCGGTGGCATATGAACTGCCGGAGAGTGATCGGAAAACTGAATCGGCGTAGGAGGAGATCAAAGAATGTTGAGAATCATAACAGAGAGCTCGTAAAAGAGCAAAGAAGGTGAGGAGAGAGTGGGTGGAGAAGGTGAGGAAATTTAGTTGAAGGTATAATAGTCTAATAAAATATTTAAATAATAAATTTTGTCCTTTATGCAAAATTTTATAATTATGAGGGGATTTAGAAATTATAATTTTTTTCTTAGTCCTTTTAACAATAAAAGGAAGGTAAAGGGAGTTTATAGCTAAATTTCTTAAAATTTTAATAGTCTAGACCAATCCTATGAACCAAAATATTTATCCCATCGTAATTAACAGACATGACTGATTGGACGGAATTAATAACCCATAGTGACCCCTAATTATATATCTATATATAAATTTTCCGTCGTGAAGAGTTCCAAATACATGAGATTGACTTAATAGTGCAACAATTACTACATGTACCAAACATCACCAAAACAATTACTACACGTAACACGATCAAACACCAGTGAGTTGGTTTGGCTAGCTACACTTAATTACTGGGATTTTCTACAAGGCAATTTGCTTTGAATTTCCAAGAGTAGGCCATAGTGGTCACTTGGCAGGACACATGGCAGTCCTGGTATCGCCTCTGTTCCAATTATGTCAATTTCCTTCAATTTGAAGTCATGCAAATTGCATATAAACCTATCGAGCCGTTTTTGCAAGGTACCATTAATACGAGACCTTAACATTGGGTTCGACTTAGTATCATATGTCCATCCTCTTTCCCACGGCGGCCTTAGCTCCGTCCAAGCATCAACCCATCCACCTAATAGGGGAAACCCACCATCCACCTCCTCATTCCAATTCATGTCGCCGCCAAAAATCACGTTCGGATAACTTTTCAGGAGGTTAATCGCCGTATTTGCCTGTGCTACACGTTTCTCGCTGAACGTCTGATTGCCAGTGGGACTCTTCAAATGGCTTGTGGCAATGACCAATGATTTACCCTGACAAACTTCGATCTCAACCATGGAAATTTTTTTTTGGGTTCCGAAATTTACAAAGGGTGTGAAGCTGATGGAATTCACTGGTAAGTTGCGTTTGGTCAACTGCATATATATGACGTGAAATTTAAAAGGAATATACATAGAAGGGCTTTTGCCAATTTGCTTTGTCTCTAAAAGATCAATTGAAGCAAATTGGTCCATGAAAAATGTCCACTAGTGTAATTGATTCTTTAAAAGATCAATTGGAGCAAATTATCTCTAAATTTAATTCAACTGCAGCAATGTATTAATTGATTTTTCAAGAAATAAATTATATTTTCGAACGTTTTTAGATGGTCAATAATGTATATTTTGTAATTTTTCAATGGGAAATTTGCTCAAAAAGATCGTTTAAGTCAATCACTTGCACTCTTAATTATCTTTCGAGAAGCAATTCGTTCAAATTGATATTTTAAAAGTTAACTAAATCTCTAAACATCTTTCACGAGACAAATTGTCAAAAAAATTACTAATAAAAGAACTTTCACTTGCACAATGATTTTTACCTGCATGCAGAAAATTTGTTTGGATTTCACAGTTTCATACAAAACTGAACAATGATAAAAAATTCCACCAAATAGATTTCTCAAAAATGCCGTAAATTTCCAATGTAACTTCCTGTGCACCAAATATTCTGACTATTGTTAGTATGATGAACACTTTGTAGGGAAGGTGGTTTTGGAATTCAAAGGAAATAAAAATAACCACAAGAATTACATGGGTGTAGACGTTGTTACGCGGCATGGTTATAGATTATCACATGTAAGACTATTGTCAAATTCTTATCAAGCACTGCATTAGTGTTTATATTATACAAAACTTATCAGAATATGAAATGTTATTGATATAGAAGTCTTAAACCACTGAAGATTATTTGGGATAAGACTTCTGGAGCATTCAAACTACTTGTGAGGTAAGTCACTAAATATTAGGGTAAACTACCAATAGGTCCTATTTTGGAGGCTTATTATCCAATAGGTCCTACTTTGGAGACTTAATACCCATTAAGTCCTATTTGATAAATTTATTAAGTGATAAAGATAAATTTATCAGTCTTTTTTTTTATGAATAAATTTATAGTGATAAATTTATCAGTCTCTTTGTTTTTATGAATAAATTTTTAGTGATAAATTTATCACTCTCTTATTTTTATAGTGTTAAATTTATTAGTTAGGACCTGTAGGTAAATAAGTCTAGTGAATAGGACTAATTGGTAAGTACCCCTAAATATTATAAATAGGCAACACCCATGGGTTAAGGTAGGTAATTTCTCTATATGAATTAATGCGTTAAATGTTTTGATAATATTGGAAGACTGACTTGGGCGTCAGAGAGGCCCCGGCTAAGGTCGGGGTGGAGGTGTTTTGTCTTGCAGATAACGATCACGTGGTGGTACTAATCATCTTCTTCGTTGGATTTCTTTATCATCAAATGCGGTAATTTTTTTTATATCCGTACAATTGACGCCGTCTGTGAAAAATGACTAGATCCAACAAAAAGAAGAAAAGGCCAGCTGGTGTCCAGATAAGATCTTGGTTTATTCTGTTGACATCTAATTATGAATATTTGTAGTATAAAACTTATGAGAGTTATATCCGTAACAAGTTGTATGAGCATTAGAGACTTTTGAAAGGCTACAATCCATATCTTATACAAAAGCCTTTCATACGGCTTTGTTTTGTTTATCACGGAAATTGACACAGTGGCTATTGTCAGAAATTATGTATTTTGTGAACAATTATTTTAAAGAACAATAGGATAATTTTTTATGTCTTTATAATCATGATAGTTTTTCCTTGAATAATTGAGGTATTTGGATCTTCTCAATTTAGCTTGGAATTTCTGAAACAAAGATTCTTATGGAGCAATGTTATGGCACGCTATACTCTGTTAACATGAATCAGTTCGCCTTGTTCCGTACCAAACCCGATTCAATGAGAGAATCAAGCAGTTCTATGGAGCATGATTTTTTGTGTATTATTATTTTGGACATGGAGATACTTTCATTAATTATTATATCAGATTTTTTATATCCGGAGTACGAAATTTATGCACTATTATTCTGATCAAGGAGATATAGAAGATCAATTATATCGGATTTTTATTATATGAGGCATATGGGTTTTGTGTGTCAATTTCCAACCACACTGCCAAACAGGTACTCAGTTGGAGAACACTAGCAGAATATATTAAGCCCGAACGACCTGTCACAGAAAGATAAGATTCCGACGGTGGTTTGTCCACCCGGGGGCACTCCGACGATTAAGTCAGTTATCTCTCAAAGATAGCAAAAGTGCTTAACTCACTATTCAGAATACAAAAAGCGTACCTTAGACCCACGATGGTGCCTCTCTTTTATAGCCAACACTGACCTAATCCCAATAGAAGCCTGGCTTCAGTAGACTCTAGCTCAATACTAACCCTGGACTCCCAGTTAGATTGGGATAAACTCTCTAAGAGTCTTATCTTTACTCAAACTGAAGTCCTCTCTCATTCTAGGACTCTTGTTCCTTATCCGCTTACCCCAAATTCTGGTATCTTTGCAGATAACCTCGGCCTAGCCGAGATTATCTCGGCGTCATGACCAGAACACGTGGCACCTTGGCTGACACTTCGGTGCCACCTCGGCCACGTGTTGCTGTCCAAAAAATATGTCCCCACAACTGCCCCCTAGATTCTATTACCTCGGCATCCTGAGGTGATGGAACCTATAGCTTCAAACCATATATCATGTCGGCTAAGCTTTAATTACCGAGGTCATCACTTTGTCGGCTCCATATGACCAAGACCCGTAATCTGTTTCTCCATTGCTTTAGAACCAATAACCAAGTTTGTTTCAAGTTATTTAACCGAGATCGTCCCCCAAGCCGAGGTCTTTGCTTCATTAAATCAAGAACTCCAAGAGTTTCAACACGCTTATGAGCTGTCATGCACAACAACTTAACCATTTTTGCCACGCATCTCTTCCATATTGAACCGTACCTGACACGCGCCATTAAGTCACATCGCACTTGTGTGCGCCGTCTGACAAGAACGTCGTCCTAGGCACACTAATTGCCATTTTTCCGCCATTCTACGTGTTTGATCAAAATCATCTCTCTCTCTCCATCTTTTCACTTCACATCTTTGATTTTGCACAAGTTTTCTCTCTCTAAGCTTCTTTCTCCCAAATCGCCATTATCGTTTTCTCAAAACTCTCTGCAACTACTCCGTTTGTCTCCTCCGGCGAAACACTCACCGTCTTGCTACTCTCTCCACCGTAGCTTCAGCTTCGGCATATACTACTCCGGTGTCACTCCCTCTGGTAAGTCACTGTTTCCCTTCATTTCAATTTCTTGTTTCATTTCAAACTGTTATACTCGTATACCGCCATTGCAAATCTGTGTATGCTCTTAAATAACTGCTTGTGTGTTGAATTCTACTATTCGCCATCTATTTCATGATTCCGCTTCTGTACCATCTGTTGTTGAATATACACTCACTATTCACATACTTGTTTACTTTACCACTATTCTTGGCCTTGCCCACTTGCGCAAATTTTACTCAATGTTCTTTGCATTTTTGTTCGTCTTCTTGAGTCTGAATCATATTCTTGTTTCTGTTTTCTTTGCTGTTTTTCTCCAGATTCTTGCCTTTAATCCTCCTGTTTTAGCAACTCTAGGATTAGGATTTGCCTTAGAACTTTACAGATTTTAGGAAGAATTGAAACAAATTTCCTTTAGATCCTAAAAAACCCTTGCCCCAGCATTCATTTTAGGTTTTTGCCGAGGTCCTCTAAACCTTAACAGACCATTTCCTTCTGAAATCCAATACCCTCCCCACTTAGCCGACATTATGGAAATGTTTAGGTGGAGGGTAGACACCCCAGAGAAGCTTGAACACTTTAGATAGAAGTTCTTCATCCCCACCGACGTCCACCTTAGGCTAGCTGGAGAGGAGGACTCAATCATGCCCAAAGACAATTTTATGCCCTTTCCAGTAGTAGCCTTTATTGAGTGCGGACTTAGGCTCCCTCTCAATATCCTTTTTCGAGAAGCCCTTCACTATTACAAAATTAACCCAATGCAATTAGCAATTAACTCTTACAGAGTCATCAACGGTATCATTGCTTTAGCTAGCCAAGAGAATGCTAAGGTAACTCTAGTCGACATCCAATACTTCTACACCATATGTGGCCTTAAGTCAAAAAAAGGCTACGTCTATTACCTTAAGCCAAGATCCACACAATATAAACTCATCGCCAACCTCCCTAATTCCAACAAGGGCGCCAGGGACGATTACTTCATCGTCTCGGGCAACTGGGAGTTCCTTCCAGATAATGACCTTCACCTCTACCCTCTAAGCCATACATTGTTCAGAGAGGGAGATGGTAAGAGTCAAGTGTTTACTTTTACTTGCTTCTCAAGTCTTTTTTACTTTGATATTTTTATATGTTCTAACGTCTATATGTTTTATTTTTGCAGTTCTTTCTCAGCCTCCAAAGGATTTCTGCAAAAACTTTTATTCTAGTAAGGATTTTAAGAAGCTGTTGGGTCTGCCAGTTGAGCAGCGGAAAGCTCCTTTGCTACTCAACTATATCCAGACGTACAAATCTATTCTACCCGACATCCCAAGAAAAAGCAAGTCTCCTCCTTCAGCAACAACTCCTGCTACAACTTCATCACCTCGACCAGATCAGGGATCAACCTCTCATCCAGCAGAACAACCATCAACCTCAGCTCCACAACTAATCCCACATTTTCAACGCAAACGCCGACGTTGAACTGTAGCCGCCGTCAAGATGGGTCGTAAGAAGGCTATAGCAGACGACCTTCTAGCCAACATCCCTGACACTGTCACCGCACAACCTTCACCATCCCAGTCTCAGCCAAAGCCAAAGCCAAAAAGACTGAAGAAAGCCCAACCTAAGGCAACGGTAACTTAGATCGACTCTGAGGATACTTTGCCGATCTCCAAAATTGCTGAGGCAAAAAAAAGTGCCTCCATCGTCGAAAAGAGGCCCGCAGAGGTTGCTCCCTCTTAATCCACCAGGTCAAAGAAGCCGAGGTCAAAGTCAGCAACGACCTCGGGGTCCATGAAATCTGATGCCCCCTGGGCCCCTCCAATCACTATTGAGGACAAGCCAGTCAGGGTCAGCGATAGCGCGACTGACCTTGAAGTTGGCATTGCCCTCTCCACTGCCTTGCTCCTTCTAAAAGACCTCGAACGCAACGCCGAGGTCAGCGAATACAAAAACTTCACTCTAATGTTGCAGCACTCCGTTCAAGTAAGCCCCTAACACTTGGTACTTTTCATTCTCTATTTTTCCATACTTAGAGAATTTCACTAACTTTTATTATGTCCATTTCTTCAAGGCGATCCAGCACCCTCACTCCTTCGCGATGCAAGCTTTTGACATCAAGAAGGAGTTGGTCAACAAGACCAAGGAGGCTGCTAGTTTGCTGAAGACAATCAACAGAGCCGAGGCCAAGATTAAGACATTGACGGATCAGGCTAAGGCGGCCAAATAGGCCCAAGATGAGGCCGAGGAGAGGGCAGGAGCTGCTGAGGCCATTGCCAAGGTCCTCGAAGCCGAGAAAAAAGAGGCCAAAGCAAAAACGGCCAAAGCCCAGGCCGAGCTCCGGGCTGCCTTGGACATGAAAGAGGCCGAGATCAAGGCAACGGACGAGAAGGCCTACTCCGAGGGGGCAGCCGATGTTCGCGAGGACTACAAGAAGCAGGTCAAGAAAGCGTGCAACAAGGGTTACTCCCTTGGCTAGATGGCTGCTTTGAAAGAACTAGCTGTCCTCGAGGATTCTCCGCTTAAAGACGAAAGCTGACTCGTCCTGCCATTCCCCCCTACTCCAAGCCAATCCGAGGACGAGGCTGAGTCCGAGGAAGAAGCTGAGGCCGAGAAGACAGAAGAAGCTGTTGGGGCCAAGTCCCCAACTCTGAATGAGCAAGTCTTGGACTTGACTCAAGATGAGAAAGATGTAGTCTCAAAGGGTGCCTCCTCCCGGAAGACAACCTCTGAGGTGCCAATCGCCGAAAGGAGTATCAATCAGACTTTACAAGAGATCAACGCCGAGCTCGAGGCTGAGAAGGCTGCCGAGAAGTCTTTCCAACTGTCTTCTGGGGCCGAGACACAGTCCGTTGCCGACACCGAGTAGTCCATTTTGATGCTTTTCTTTATTTCTTGTACCTTGTACTTTTTTTTCACTTTTGAAACAATGTTTAGCTCTTTATTTGGCCGATGTGCCTTTTTGTAATTTGAACAAGGCCGAAGTGCTTTCTTTCCTTATCTGAATGCAAGTCTTCTTTTTTAAGTAAGTGTTTGAATGCTTGTCTTTTCTTTACTATCTTGTATGATTCCATACTTAGAATATTTTGCATGTCTTCAGTTTATGCCTCTCTTGTATAGTCTCCTTAGATTAACACACCTCGAACAAAACTTCCAATCTTGCTTATCTCGGCCTTGGCTTAACACTTGAAAACATTGTAAAAAATATTTCCACAAGTGCTATATAAAACCTGCCGCTTTACTCTTTACTTGGCAAGACTTCTATTTTCAAATATCTTCCAAGTCTTGGCAACATGGTAATCTCGGCAAGTACGTAGATACTTCTTTCAACATAATCTTGGCTTAACTTCAACTTGTAAATTTTTTCTTAAAATTTCAACAAGTGTTGAACCAACCTTCCTTGAGCATGACCTCAGCTTAACTTCATTTTATAAATTTTTCTTAAAATTTCAACAAGTGTTAAACCAGTCTTTAGCTTGTAAATTCCAACTCCCAAGCATCACTCTTCCATCCCTCTGTCCCATAATGTGAACTTAAGTTCCACTTGGGTTCTCATTAAGCATGTGGTTTTGACCTCGTCACCGAGGTGAGATTCAAACAAAGACTAGCCGAGGTTACCAACCTTGGTCTCTCTGTTTAATCTATATACTTAGTTTCAATATGTGTTTTACTCTGCCGATATGGCAAGTCTAGGTTAATTTAACTTAGTTCAATTCTATTATATGCAAGTAGAAAAACTCTGCCATATAATAAGTCTAAGTTATTCGTCATGTTTCAATCAAAAACATTGCCAACTTAGTTCAACTCTATTATATGCAAGTATAATTCAACTCTGCCATATAATAAGTCTCAGTTACTCATCATGTTTCAATCAGAAACATCACCAACTTAGTTCAACTCTATTATATGCAAGTATAATTCAACTCTGCCATATAATAAGTCTAAGTTACTCATCATGTTTCAATCAGAAACATCGCCAACTTAGTTCAACCCTATTATATGCAAGTATAATTTAACTCTGCCATATAATAAGTCTAAGTTATTCGTCATGTTTCAATCAGAAATATCACCAACTTAGTTCAGCTCTATTATATGCAAGTATAATTCAACTCTGCCATATAATAAGTCTAAGTTATTCGTCATGTTTCAATTAGAAACATCGCCAACTTAGTTCAACTCTATTATATGCAAGTATAATTCAACTATGCCATATAATAAGTCTAAGTTATTCGTCATGTTTCGATCAAAAATATCGCCAACTTAGTTCAACTCTATTATATGCAAGTATAATTCAACTCTGCCATATAATAAGTCTAAGTTATTCGTTATGTTTCAATTAGAAACATCACCAAGTGACTGGTTAGTCATACTACACAAGTTTTAAAAATCAGGCTAAGACTTTGTAATTACTTCAGCTAATAACAAGAAACTTAAAAAACAAAAAATCTAATGATAGAAAAACTTCAGATTACAAGTATTCCAAGGTCTTGGCAACTCTTTACCTTCACTGTCTTCAAGTTGAAATGTTCCATTGCCCAGGACCAAGATGATTCTATAAGGTCCCTCCCAATTTGAGCTAAGCTTGCCCTCTCTGGGATCTTTCTTGTTGCCGACGACCTTTCTCAGGACGAGGTCCCCAACTTGGAACTCTCTTGGGTTGACCTTCTTATTATAAGCCTTAGCAAGCTGCTACTAGTATGCCCCTAGCTGAATTGCTGCTTTCTCTCTTCTTTCTTCTAACAGATCCAGATCTCGGGCCAAGAATGCCTCATTGGTCCTGTTTTCTACTCCCTAGGTTCTGATCCCTGGGATGCTGACCTCCAGTGGAATAACTGCTTCTATGCCATAAGCCATGGCAAATGAGGACTCCCCAGTTGATCTTCTCGGCGTAGTCCGATATGTCCAAAGTACACTGGGTAACTCATTTACCCACTTTTATTTTGCTGCTTCCAGCCTCTTCTTGATCCCATCCAAGATAACCTTATTGGATGCTTCTGTTTGACCATTACTCTGAGGGAAGCTTGGAGTGGAATAATAGTTCTTGATTTTGTACTTTGCACAGAAGCTCTTGATTAGCTTACTGTCAAACTGCATTCCATTATCTGCTATTATTGCTCTTGGGATCCCAAACCTGGTGATGATGTTCTTCCATATGAAGTTCTTCACATCAACATCTCGAATCTTTGCGAGGGGTTCTGCTTCCACCCACTTGGTGAAGTAATCTGTTGCCACTAGCAGGTACTTCCTTTGTCCAGTTGCCTGAGGCAACTGTCCAACAAGGTCCATGCCCCATTGGGCAGACGGCTAAGGGCTGGATACTGGGTTTAAATCTGCTACTGGTTGGTGTATCAAAGGTGCCAACCTCTAGCACTTCTCACACTTTCTAACATAGGCTTCAGCATCTTTCTACATATAGGGCCACCAGTACTCCTGAGTAATGGCCCTACGAGCAAGTGACCTGCCCCCTGTGTGGCTTCCACATACTCTTTCGTGTATCTTATACAAGAAGTCTTCAACTTGTGAAGGATGCACATACCTCAAAAGGGGTCCAGTAAAAGATCTTTTGTAAAGATGCCCTTTTACTGTCAGACTGAATCTTGCCGACTTCAGTCTGATCTTGTGTGCTTCTTTATGATCATCTGGCAGTTTTCCCTCCTTAAGGAATACTATTATTGCATCCATCCAGCTTGGTCTCATCTCCACACACATTGCTTCATGCTCTGTGTTTAGTGGTTCTACACTTGGGCCTGACACATAGTCAACCATTATTGTCCTTGCTTCTCTTGGTTTCATTGCGCTAGCCAAGTTGGCCAAGGCATCAGCATGGTTATTGTCATCTTGGCTAACCTGCTGTAGTCGACAATTCTGGAATAAGGCTACTAGTCTGCCCACCTCTTTTACATAAGCCGACATCCTTTTATCTCGGGCTGCGTATTCGTCTGTTGCCTGGTTGACGATAAGCTGGGAGTCATAGAAGACTATTACCTCGTCAACTTCCATTGTTACTGCCAGCTTTAATCCTGTGATCAGTGCTTCATACTCTGCTTCATTGTTTGAGGCTTTAAACCCCAAACGAATGGATTGTTCCAATAGCTGCCCATCTGGCGATACTAGCACTATTCCTGCCCCAGCTCCTTGTTGGTTTGAACTCTCATCAACAAACTGCCGGAAGGAATCGCCGATGTAAATACTACATGGCCTGAGTTTCTCTTCCTTCATTTGTTCTGCTATCCCCAGCTGGGTTTCTCTTTGTTCACTTGGACATCGTATACCTCAGCTCAACAGAGCCCGATGAATGATGGCACCTAGTGTGAACTCGGCCACGAAGTCGGCCAAAACTTGGCCTTTGATTACTGTTCTGGGTCTGAATTCAGGTCATATTGGCCTAACACCACTGCCCATCTGGCTATTCTACCTGTCAGATCTCCCTGCTGCAACAGGGACTTCAAAGGATGCTCAGTTAACACCATAATTTTGTGGGCTTGAAAGTAATGATTCAGCTTCTTGGAAGCCATTACTAAAGCCAGTGTTAGCTTCTCAAAGGGTAGGTATCTGGTCTCTGCATCAGCTAGGGTTTTACTCACGTAGTAAACTGCCCTTTGCTCTCCCTTTTCTTCTCTGATTATCACTGCACTCACTGCATGCTCTGAAACTGCCAAGTATAAGAACAGCTCCTCTCCAGGTACTGGATTTGAGAGAACTGGAGTTGTGGTCAAATACTTCTTCAAGTCGGCCAAGGCGACTTCGCACTCTTCTATCCATAAAAAGTCTGTGGCTTTCTTCACTAAACTGAAGAAAGGTTTACATTTGTCAGAACTTCTGCTGATGAATCTGTTTAGGGCTGCAACCCTTCCAGTCAGCATCGGCACTTGTTTTGCCGACGTTGGGCTCTTCAATTCTAAAATGGCCTTGATCTGATCTGGGCTAGCCTCAATACCCCTTCTGGTAACCAAATATCCTAAGAACTTACCGACCCAACTCCAAATGCGCACTTTGATGCATTGAGTCGAAGCCAATATGTTCTAAGGATGTCAAAAACTGCCTTTAAGTCTTCTAGATGATTCTCAGGTTCCTTGGTCCTCACGACCATGTCATCTATGTATACCTCCACTATTCTGCCTGTTAGATGCCTGAACATCTTAGTCACCAATCTCTAGTAAGTTGCTCCTGCGTTTTTTAACCCAAAAAGCATCACTCTATAGCAACACAACCCTTTTGGGGTAATAAATGCAATCTTCTCCTCATCTGGGGGGTACATAGCTATTTGATAGTACCCCTTGTATGCATCTAGGAAGCTAATCCTTCCATGCCTTGAAGTGGCATCCACCAATTGGTCAATCTTGGGCAGTGGGAAACTGTCTTTGGGACAAGCCTTGTTCAGGCTGGTGAAGTTCACACAAACCCTCCACTTCCTATTCTTTTTCTTCACAACCACCGTGTTTGATAACCATGTCGGGCAATTTACCTCTCAAATGGCCCTGGCCTCTAAAAGTTTATCCATTTCCTCTTCTACTGCCTCGACATGCATCAACGTCGGCCTTCTTGCTCGCTGGATGACAGGTTTGGCCAACCTATCCACATTCAGTCTATGGCAAGTGACCTCGGGGTCAATACCAGGCATCTCGTACGACGTCCAGGCAAACACCTCAATGTTTGCTCTCAAAAATGCCTCTAGCTCTTTTTTCCTCTTCCTCAGCCAAGCCCGAGCCGAGAAGGAAAAGGTGCTTTTCATCCTTTTGCTGGACAAGGATTTTCTTCAAGGCTTCTTCATTCTTCTCGGCTGGCTCTTTGCCGACGTCCTCCAGGACTTCCATGTCCTCATCCTCGATCTCTGCTGTTTCTGTTTCTCATATGTTGCAGGTGGATTTCATTACTGTCATGGAGCAATTCTTTGCCTGCACTTGGTCCCCTCTGACCTCCTTAATTCCATCCTCTGTTAGGAATCGCAACAACCGGTGCAATGTTGAGGGGACATCCCCCATTGCATGCAGCCATGGCCTTCCCAGGATAGCATTGTAAGGGGAGGGAGTGTCAATTATTGTAAACTCAGTTTTTACCTTCTTGGTGCTAGCCTGCACCTCCAAACTTATTGCCCTCAGGGGCCACGTCGGCATTCCATTGAACCCGACCATTAGACCATTGAATTGCTCCAGATCATCTTGGTGAAGGCCAAGCTCCTTGTAACACCTGACATACATGATGTCACAAGAGCTGCCCTGGTCAATTAAGATGCGCTTCACTTGGCATTCTCCAATCTAGAGGGATATTACCAAGGCATCATTATGTGGATGTTGCGCCATCTCTAGGTCTTCTTCAGTAAATGACACCACTGGTCCCTGGCACTCGTCTACCCAAGGTCCTTTCTGCCGAACCTGGTACACATGCTGCAAGTGCTTTACCTTCTGAGTCTCCCCACGTATTTCATTCTCATTGACCTTCGAGTGAATCACATTGATCACTCGAGGTCCGCTTGCCTGCGGTTGTGGTACTGGAGAAGACGGTGCTGCCGGTGCCTGAGGCAGTCTCACTTGCTCTTCCCTTGTCCTGGCCTCGTCTACAACGTCCCTTAAATGACCTTGTCTTACCAAGTCTTCCAGATGTGCCTTCAAGGCTCTACACCCCTGAGTCAGATGCCCATCTTTATTGTGGTAAGCACAGTGCTTGCCAAGGGTTCTTCCCATAAATTCGCCTGGAACTCTTACTATTGCTTTATAATAGAGTTGATTTCGGATTTTCTCTAAGACTTTGTAAATCGGGATTCAGAATACGATTGTGACTGCCTGCGCAACCCTTAATCCTGTCTCTGGTTTATTGTATCCGCCATTACTTCGGCCTCGCTTTGGCGAGCCATTGTTCTTTTCTTCTTTTAACGCCTTTGTTCCCAGCGTGTCCTCCTCGGCTCTGGCATACTTCTCTATTCTGGCCATTAATTTCTCTATACTTTTTGGCAATGTTTTTGCCAATGATTTTCAAAGCAAACAATCATCTTTCAGGCCGTTCTTAAAAGACACGACCGCCACCTCTTGGTTGCATCCTGGTATTCGGTTGAACACCTCATAATACCTCTTGGCATAGGCCCTAAGGCTTTCATCCTCACTGATTCTCAGAGCCATCAAGGAGTCCACCCTTAATGGCTGTAGCTTGTTTGTCACAAACCTGGCCATGAACATCTCAGCCAGGCCTTCCCAGGTTTTCACAATTCCTTTCAGCAACTTGTGAAACCAGTCCGATGCAATTTCCCCAAAGGACGAGGGGATCACCTTGCAAAGCAACGGCTCGTTCCCAGTGTATAGTGCCATCGAGTTCAGGTACAAGCCGACGTGAAAGTTGGGGTCTGACTTAACGTCGTATATCTGGAATCTCGGCATACTGAACCTTTTCGAGGCCTCAAATTTGTCCAACTTTACTGAGAAGGGCGTTCTTGGCTTGACCAGGGAGGTAACCTCAGCATCCTATCGTTTCCTCTAGAGGTAATCCCTTAGATCCTCTTTGGTCTGTCCGGGAGCTTGGCTATCACCAGATTTTAGCCTCTTCGGTGCGTTACTTCCAGTGTCATTATGAGTCCTTTTGGACCTCCCTCCATTGGTCGTGTCGAAACAAAGTTCCATTGCCTGAACATCCCGATGTTCTTTGGTGCAGGCTTCTTTGGTTCGACGTGTCTTCTAGGATTCTCTCCTCGTTGAATCTTCATGCCCGACCTCCCGCGAAGGCCGGTGAGAATGTCCCTTAATCTTGTCGTGCTGGGGGGCTACAGGGATTGCTTTCTGCCCTCCCTTCTAGGCATTGTTCTTGGCCGCTGGAATCGGTGTGTCTTGCAATGGGAACGGTGACTGCATGACGTTGTTCTGCATCATGAAATTGATGACCGTTTGCAGGTCTGCCAATTTGTTCGCCATTCCCTTCATCTCTTCGTCCCTCCGCAGGCATCTATCTTTCCATACCTGGAGGTCGTCCTCGTTATAATACCCGCTTCGATCTGATTTCTTTGGTATGTCGCCCTCCTGGCCAACGTCTTTCTCTCCAAGATTCTGACCCCGAGTTTCCTCGTTGCAATTATCTCCCTCGACGTCAAGGTCAACATGTTTGCCACTTCCAGTAAGGATGTTGTCTCCAACCTTTTCTTTTTGTTCGTCGTTGGCTATCTATTCTCCTTTCTTTCCCACAGACGGTGCCAAATTGTGCGTGTCAATTTTCGACCACACTGCCAAACAGGTACTCAGCTGGAGAATACCGGTAGAATAGATTAAGCCCGAACAACCTGTCACAGAAATATAAGATTCCGGCGGTGGTTCGTCCACCCAGGGACACTCCAACGATCAAGTCAGTTATCTCTCAAAGATAGCAAAAGTGCTTAACTCACTATTCAGAATACAAAAAGCGTACCTTAGACCCACGAGGGTGCCTCTCTTTTATAGCCAACACTGACCTAGTCCCAATAGAAGCCCAGCTTCAGTGGACTCTGGCTCAATGCTAATTCTAGACTCCCAGTTAGATTGGGATAAACTCTCTAAGAGTCTTATCTTTACCCAAACTGAAGTCCTCTCTCATTCTAGGACTCTTGTCCCTTATCCGCTTACCCCAGATTCCAGCATCTTTGCAGATAACCTCGGCCTAGCCGAGATTATCTCGGCATCATGACCAGAACACGTGGCACCTCGACTGGCACTTCGGTGCAACCTCGGCCACGTGTTGCTATCCAAAAAATATGTCCCCACAGGTTTTGTGCATTAGCATTCTGGACATGGAGGTATTATTATTAGTTATTATGCTACGGAGCATAGATTTTATATATTATGTCAGATTTTTGTTATATGTGGAGCATCAACTTTATGCATTATTATTCCGCTTTGGAAGGAAACTGTTATTTGGTCAAATATGCCAAGATGGAGTCCGTGCTTTATAGATCATGGGGCAAAATGAATTACGCTACCCCTTGGTTAAAAATTTTATCTCCTTGCCAAGTTGATTTGGGCAAGAGATAGGTTGGTAGGTTTAACCAACTTGAAAAATCTTTGTCGAATGGGTTTTGCTCGGCAAAGTAGGTTGGCAAGTTTGACCAACTTAGAAAATCCTTGTCAACCAGGTTTTTCTTGGCGAAATAGGTTGGCAGGTTTGACTAGCTTTGAAAATCTTTGTCAAGCGAATTTTGCTTAACAAAGTAGGTTGGCAGGTTTGACCAACTTAGAAAATCTTTGTCGAGTGGGTTTTGCTCAGCAAAATAGGTTAGCAGGTTTGACCAACTTTGAAAATCTTTGGAGAGTGGGTTGGTAGTTTGTCCAACAGTGAGATTCCTTGTCGAACGGGTTTTGCTTGCCAATAAGCAAGTTGGTGTTTTGGTAGTTCCTAACGAGATTAGGCATTCTTAGAATAAGTTCTAACAAGGTTAGGCATTTTCAGAATAAGTCCTAACGAGATTAGGCATTCTTAGAATAAGTCCTAGCAAGGTTAGGCATTTTCAGAATAAGTCCTAATGAGGTTAAGCATTCTTGGAATAAGTCCTAACAAAGCTAAGCATTTTCAGAATAAGTCTTAACGAGGTTAGGTATTCTTGGAATAAGTTTTAGCAAAGCTAGGCATTTTCGAAATAAGTCCTAACAAGGTTAGGCATTTTGGAATAAGCCCTAGCACCCATGTATGGTTCTAGCTAGGTAACATTACACGGTTATTTTTATCAAAACAATAGAAAGCTTCCACTCTTTCACTGGGTTCAAAGAGAATGAAAGCTTGGGGGCAATTGAGAGGGAATAAAAATAATCACAAGAATTATGTAGGTCTAGGCATTGCCACATGGCATGGTTATAGATTATCACATGTATGACAGATGTCAAATTCTTATCGAACACTACATTAGTGTTTTATGTTATGTAAAACTCATCAGGATATGAAATCTTATCGATATTGAAGTCTTAAACAACTGAAGATTGTTTAGGATGGGACTTCCGGAACATTCAAACTACTTGTGAGGTAAGTCAACAGATATTATAAATAGGCAACACCCCTACAGGTTAAGGTACGCAATTTCTCTCTATGAATTAATTCATTAAATATTTTGATAATATTGGTGAACTGACTTGGGCATCGAAGGGCCCCCGGCTACGGCTGGGGGTGTTTTGTCTTGTAGATAGCAATCCCGTGGTAGTGCCGATCATCTTCTTCGTTGGATTTCTTTATCATCAAATATGGTTTTTTTTTTTTTTTTTTTTTTTTTAAGTGCATATAGAAATACTCCTTTAATCCAAACAAACCCTTGAAAGATTTTCCCAGCTGTCACCTAAAACAGAAATAAAAGTCTGATCGGTGGTACCGGAATTAGTACTCCGACGAACAAGTTAGCTTTTATTGAAGGAGTAATTTTTTTTTTTTGGTTTCATAGGGTACAAGTTTTTTAGGACATACTTTCTCTCATCTCTTCTTCCTTCTATAGAGCTTTTCCTCATTTGTAGCTTAGGCCCTTATCATTACTTTATCAAGGCCTATCTCTCTATTGTACTCCTTAGAGAAGGACAACCTGAATTAGCCTAACATGGTCTGGCCAACTTATCCGATATACTCGGCTCGATCATGCAACCTAGGTACCCTTAACTCGGCGTGCTCCTCATCCTGCTTCTATGTCTATTCGACAATGATTTTGTGAGTCCAGTGGGTTTTAGCCTTGTTTGGCCTATCCAAGGTGGGTTTGGTTATACTATGTTTGCCGTTTTAGGTTTATTTTTACTCGATTCTCACAATTGCCCCCCGAGCACTTGGTTAACTCATATGCCAAGCGGGCTGCATGTTCGGATCTTATCGAACTGACTGCATACGGATGTTTGAAACTAATCATACCTCATGCCTAGAAATTCAGGCGCGTGATGGACACACTATCATACCTGACCTGATGGATGGGATCCGATGGGGAATATGTAAAGCTTCCCGCCTTTTCACTCTCTCTTGGTTCCGTATTTATTACGATATCAAAAATCCGTTGCCTCTTCCCATTCGCGTCTGAAAAGACTTCATTTCCCCACCCTTGTAGTTTCTACCACTTGATTGCAGCTATGACAGCCCTCATTTGTTTAGACACTCCTTGTTTTGATCTTATAGGTCTTCTGAACCTCTCTTTTCATCTTATTTGTGCTTTTATTGAACTTTTGACTTGCTCCGCCTCCAGTTCACCTTTTTGCCTCCGGTTTATCCATCCTTCAACATCTCCATGGCAAACTACCTAAAAGCCTTGCTCTCTAAGAGCAAGGTCGCCACTTTTTGCCGCCATTATTGTATTCCCGACAACATTCGAATAGAGCTCATTGCAAATACGGTGGTAGACATAGAGAGAACGGACACTAGCACCATAGTGTTTCCGTTATTAGCTATTGCCGAAGGCAGAGTACGATTTTCCCTTCACCCTTTTCCTCGAACTGTTCTTCTTTATTGGGGGTTGATTCCCTCACAACCAAATGTAAACTTCAACCAAATAATCATGGTAATCATAGCACTCAACCGCCGATTATGAATTAATCTAGGCACCCCTGCTATTCGGCATTACTACACCCTTGCCAAATCATCTGGTCGGCTAGGATGATTCTTCCTTAGAGCCAAGGACACGGATCACCAACTAGTGACCATGCTTGCCAGCTCAAGAAAGAGGGTAGATGAAGTGGAAATTGGGAATTCAGTGCAGAGGAAAACCATTCGGACCCAATTCCTAGGCAAAAAGGGAAAGCAGGTGGCAAAGTAATTCATAAGTCATTTTTAATTCCATTTAGCGTTCAATGCATTAACAACTCTTCCTTGCAGGTAACAATCTTAAGAAGTCAGTTACCTCAGAGGACGAAGTAGTTCTGGCCCAAGTCAAGATCGCTCTTGAGTACACTGGTCTAGAGAATCTCAAAGAACAAGGTCGTGCTACCCATATTCTTCTAAGATACGATCCGTCTTACTTCACTTTTGCTACTGCCGACCATATTCCCATTCCTAAAGAAGGACGGCAGCTTATCGCTTTGGTTTTCGAAAGTTACGTTAACTTGAGGGACGTAAAAAACGTTGAAGTAGTGGATAGTGAGAGTAGCAAAGAGAGCACCAAAGAAACCAATCAGAGTGCTGAACAAGTAGATCAAGACGTTGACAATGAAGACGCCGAGCAAGTGTATCAAGGCATCAATTCGGCTATCGAGATTGCCGAAAGTAAAAAATCCAACCAACGGGATCGAGAATTAGTGTCGTTTCCCGCTTGAGTTGACTTGGAAAGCGCTCAAGAAGAGGCCGATATATTTTTTAACTTGGACAATCAGCCTGGACCTGGAGCCGAAGACATGGCAGGTGAGTCTCTTTCACTCGCCCAATTCTGCAAGGAGAAGCGCTAAGAGAATGGCTGCGAAAAGGAAAACAGGCGCCGCAAGAGGTAGCCAAAAGGTCTACTCGCCGACGATAACCCAATCAGAAGAGATCACTGCTAACCCCATCCCTACTGAATCAACATCACTAATTCTCGAACCTGTGATCGAAGAAATGGTGGCCGAGTAAAGAGGTGAGAAGCGCCTTGTTGAGTCCACTCAAACGATCGCGCAACCGATTGAGAAAAGGCCAAGAGCTTCACCTGTCGTGGACCTAGAGGTGCCATTTCTTATACAGCCAAAGATAAAGGGATCGCTCGTCCTAACGGGCGCTTCGGCAGTGAAAGAGTCTGGCGTTGCACTGAGTATGGCTACTGCTATCACTCTTCCTTTGGATAAGGCAATGTTCTACACCGAGCCAGACGTTGTTTTAATCGTCATGGCCACGTAATCGGCTATTCTAGTGAGTGATTTCAACAATGTATAATTTGGTAAAACTTCATTGTTTTCTCAATATATATATTTTTACAAGCAGCTAAGTGAATTGCTGAGATCAGTTGTCGCCATCATGATGCTGTCGAGTTGATTAATCTGCTCAAAGTAGAAGTAGCGGCCAAGCAAGGTAGGGCAAAGTCGGTAACTGCTGAATTGGCCACAGCAACACAGAGAGTTAAAGCCAAAGCGAAGAGGCCGATGAGGAACATACAAAGGCCGCTGCAGAATAAGAAAAAACAAAACACGTCGACTTGCATCATCGTGCTGCCGAAGAAAGGGTAAATCTTTCTGATGCCGCTTTGAAAATGGAGAAGGAAGACTTGGAGAAGCTTAGGGCCGAGCTGCTAGAGGCAAAGAAGGTGGGTGCAGTCGGCAGCGTCTAAGGCCTTTGAAGATGGAGAGATATCGACTATGGAAAAACTATGCCAACAAGGCCTTGAAGTTTGAGAACTAGGGCTTCAAACACAGTTGGCTCAAGGTGCTGGTAGTCGCACAAGTGACGCTCAAAGTGCCAATTCCATTTGAGTAGAAAGACGTAGAGCCATTGGAGTAGAACCCAAAGTAGTTCTGAGGCCGAATAGTTAGACTAAGTGCTTCAGTTGTAATGCAGTCTGTTTTATTGCTTTGTTGTTTTTCTTTTTGTTTTTATTTTTTAATCGATGTGTTAAGTTTTCATATGTAAAGTGACCAACTCATGTATCAAGTCAGTTTATAAATGAAAAAATTCTATTGTGCATCAAAATTATCTTAGTGAATGGGTGTAATTGAACTGTACTTATCATTTCTAAATTGATGCTTGTACAATCGGCATAATGTAATTATTGACACAATTTGAACAATGTTAATTCGGTTTCATTTTGTGATTTGGCAAATGAGGTAGACTTTACTGTCGAATAGATGCTCGTACAATCGACATAACGTAATTATTGATGCAATTTGAAAAATGTTAATTCGACTTCGTTTTGTGATTTGGCAAATGAGGTAGAGTTTACTATCGAATAGATTCGCATACCTACCCTGACAGTGATTAAGAGACCAAGGGTAAAAACGTGAGCCGAATTAGTCATAACTCGATGAGCCTGAACCCGAAAGCGATGCGGAAGCCGAGCAATCGAGTTATCGTTTCTCAAACGGGGTATACTATGTTAATTCGACACCTTATGTGGTTTTCACATGACTTGTTTGCCGAATATATTCATATATCTGCCCCAGCCCTAGTTGGGAACGGGTGTATTGTGCGTGCCTAAATGCATATTGCCGAGTTATGGGCGAAGTAATGCCTGAGTCTGAGTAGATTCATATATCTGCCCCTGCCCTGGCCAAGAACGAAGGAATGGTATGCCAAAGATGGGCTGACCACGTATGATACGTATCAACAGCACACACTAATGATTAATAGGACATAGCACACGTGGAGTCATTGTGATGGTATTGAAAGTAGCTCTTCTGTAGTTAATATCAAGCTGTATATTCAACTAACCTATAATTAGTTTGGTTGCTTTAAATAGATTTATCACATTCGACGAAGAGGCTAAGTTTTCGCGAAAGGTCTACTGTACCTCAAATTCTATCACCGGAGCAACACTAAACGCAGAAAAAACACTTTCCTTTATCAAAGCTTGCAGGATTATGTATGTCAGGAAAGCGGTTCTTCAATAACAGATGAGAGAGAAAGAGTTTGACAGAGCTGAACACAGAGATGAGTCAAGAAGCACCCAGTGATTCTGCTTGCAAGGAGACCGTGGGACCGGAGGAGTAAAATAGACATTGATTGTCCAGGCAACAGGGGATGGTCAGGAGGGACGAGCGAAGTAAATCGCCTAGAAGTGGAATCTAGAAAAAAATGAAATAATAAAACTGCCAGTGACCATGCCTCAATTCGGAACGAGCCAAGTAGGCTGCCACGTTTGTTGAGTTTCTTAGTTTTTATTGGGAATTAACCTATGACCGAAGCCGATTCGATTGTCCACGACCCAAATGTGGCAATTGAATTCACGCAGAAAATCTTTCCTCCTGATGTGCACCAATCAATGACTAATCAGGGAGACTATGAAGTCTTCAGATAAGGGGTCCATGGGGCTATCAAAGGACTCTATAGTTAATATGAAGTCAGCATGTGCTTTTGTGCCGCTTAAAAAGAAATTGAACACAAAGATGGACGGATTCGAAACTTGGAGTGCCAATTTGCGGAAGCCCATAAGAGAGTGGATGATGAGGCTCGGAAAGCCAAAGTGGCTAAGTTCAAGACAGCAAGGGCAATGAGTTTGTTAACATTAAAAGACACAGTTACAACGTCATATAGATCAGGCGATAGACGATTGAATACTGCCAGCATTTTGCAAGAGAGGCTATAGAGACCCGAGCTTATAACAGGGGCTTTTTTTAAGGAAGAAAGATTGGCATTGACAAGACGATGGAGAAGCTGGACAATGACGTTTGCCGATGTGAAAATCGTGGCTTCAAGCACGGATGGACCAAAGCACTTCAAGCAGCGGGTGTAGATTCTGCTTTGCCTTTATACCAAGACCATGTAATGACGTTCGAGGCCTATGACGTTGAGAAATCAAACGATGAAGAGGCTGCGAACCCTAAGAAAAGTTAATCAACATCATAAACTTCGACTTTGATTTCCAACCACAAACCCTAGCACGCCGATCGGCCTTAGGATGGGTATCTCGATTTGATTTCTAACTTTTGTAACTATGACGTTGGTCGGCCTTAGGATGAATGTCCGTAATGTAATTTGAATTTCTCATGATGTTTTCTCAATTAAAATGCAGCTTTGTTTGTTTAAAATAATCTTCTCAATAAAAAAGCAGTTATGCTTGTTTGAAATAATCAAACTAAAACAGCTCCAAATTAAGAGGCTTATTGATGGCACTTCATACCGAGCACGAAGAGCGATCCGAATTCGGAGGCTTATTGATGGCGCTTCGTGTCGAGCACAAAGAGATCTTCGTCCGAATTCGGAAGCTGAATAAAAGTAAGGCAATCAAAGTTAAATAAACAAGGAAGTAACATAACATCTTGTATCATTGATTGACTGTACGTATACAAGGTAGCAATATACACAAAAGCCGACAAACATTAATATGATAAAATTGACAAAGAAATTAACATAACCATCAATACTAATGATAAAATTTACGAAGATGAGTTGAATTCCAGGATCGGGGTAACTTCTTGCCATTTATTTCTAAGAGTCGATAAGCCTTTGCCCCGGCGATGGAATCGATTTGGTATGGGTCATCCCAATTTGAGTCGAGTTTACCGTCTACAGGATTCATAGTAGCAGGCAATACTTTTTTAAGGACCAACTCTCCAGGAGTATATCGACGCAGATGGACTCATTGATTGTATGACTTAGCAAGTTGCTGCTGATATCGCGTCATAGTCATAAGGGCCAGATCTTGGCATTTTTCAAGTAAATCCATATCCAAGGCCAGCATCATATCATTTCAGCCTGTATCAAAAGCCCTCGATCGAAGGGTTGTTAAGCCAATCTCTAGGAGGATGATAGCTTCATTGCCAAAATATAATGCAAATGATGTCTCCCCTATAGATCGTCTAGTGCGATGGGCCCACAATACACTCGACATTTCCTCAATCCATTTGCCCTTGGCTTTTTCCAAATGCTTCCTAATGTTGTCGAGGATTACTTTGTTGGAAACCTCTGCATGTCCGTTACTCTGTAGATAAGCTGGTGAAGCAAAATAGGACCGAATGCCATACATGTCGCACAACTCCCGATAGACGCCGCAACCAAACTGAGTGTCATTATCTGAAATAAGCACCCTAGATATGACGAATCGAGTAATGATATTCTTCCAACAAAGCGCTCGATATCTGCATCCTGTATATATGTCAATGGTTTTGCTTCAATCCATTTTGTGAAATAGTCAGTCACAACAATTAAAAACCGGCCTGGAAAGTAACATAACTATGTCTAAGCCCCATTGAGCAAAAGGCCAAGGACTGGTCACAGAGTTAGTTCTTCGGCAAGCAGATGTGTTAGTGGAGAAAACTTCTAGCATTGTTCGTATTTCATAACGTAATCTTTAGCGTCGGTACGCATCATCGGCCACCAATACCCTTGAGTAATGGCTCGATGAGCCAATAATCTACCTCCTAAATGAGCGCCACAACTACCTTCTGTAGACACCCCATTTTGACCAGCCCTAAGACTTGGCTGCTTTCTTTTGATTACTCTATGATGACAAAACAAAAAGGTGTTTCTCGCAAAATCCTGAATAAGAAAACTTAGACTTTGAGCCCTGTTTCCAAACCTAAACAACCACAAATTACTTTTCCAAGGGAATATTCTGACCTCACGGTTGCATCCAGAATGGTTCGTTTAGCTAGAATTAACCTTTGCTGCACTTTCGGGGGCCTCACTGAAAAATTCTCCCAAAATCTGTGTCACAGCACAATTATTTGAAACTTTTGGGCCAAATTGTAATTTTCAAAACTCAAGGAATATTCTGTTATGTGAGAGAATATTCTATTAACTCAGGGAATATTTACTTCCATATGCAAAATATTCCGTCAATGCTGACGTAGCAGTCTTGCTGACGTGGTGTGACTAGATTAGTCCTTGCTAATGATGTGGCACTAACGTGTCTTTACCTCCCAAAAAAACATTAATTTGAGGAATGCTTGGAAGGGGGTTTGAACCCTTAACCTAAAACTCCACATCCTAAACCTTAGCTACTTTGTCAAAGTATCACCTTGTGTCATATTTCCCCCCAAATAATATTTAACTGCTTCATACCTTACCATCCCCACTCACCATATACTTTCATAATTACATCCCACCATCCCCACTCATCATCCACTTTCATAATTACACCCCACCATCCTCACTCATTATCTACTTTCATAATTACACCCCACCATCCCCACTCACCATCTACTTTCATAATCACATCCTACCATCTCCACTCACTATCCACTTTCATAATTACACCCCACCATCCCCACTCACCATCCACTTTCATAATCACATCCCACTATCTCCATTCACCATCTACTTTCATAATCACATCTCACCATCCCAACTCATCATCTACTTTCATAATCACACCCCACCATCCTCACTCGCCATCTACTTTCATAATCACATCCCACTATCTCCATTCACCATCTACTTTCATAATCACATCCCACCATACCAATTCATCATCTACTTTCATAATCACACACCACCATCACCATTCACCATTCACCTCCATTATACATTGTTCCCCATTAACTCCATTATCTTCCCAAAAATGCTCCACTTTGTCTTCCACTTTATCCTCCATTTTGTCTTCCACTTTGTCCTCTACTTTGTCTTCCACCATTGCCCACTTGCATTAGCTATATCATGAGAGCTCTAGTCTTGAATTTGGAAATGAATTTTGAAGAAGAGAAGTATAGGGAGAGAATGCTAAAATTGTGTTAGAATTTGAAAGAAAAGAAAGTCTTAAAAACAATAGAGTTATCTTGCCAAACTAGTGAAGTTACATAGCTCTTTCATCTTATCTTCCCTTATCAAAACCATTCAAAGCCTTAATCAAAGAGAGAGTATTCTTGCCAAGAAAAGAGTCATCATACCCTTGTTCAAAACCGTCATTCCAAGCTCAAATTCTAGTTTTGAATTGAGGATTGAGAACACACTTCCTAAACTTGAGGGTGATCAAGAGGAAGTTTGGAAATCAAGAAGTTCAATCTTTCTTTGGAAAATGAATTTCTAGTCTTTCATTTTCTTATATTTTTTATCTCATATTTATTTTCATACTTTATATTTCATAGTTTGTTGTTGTAATCCAAGTGGTTTATTATTATTATTATTTTGCTTATTTGCTTGCTCTTGTTTCATATTAGTTATGTTGTAAGCTAACCAATAGTGGTTAGTTGAGCCACCTACATATTTCTTGTTTGTTCATTTTCTTGGTTTCGCAACAAGACAGGTTTTGCTCGGCCTAGTTGGCCCTTCTTTCGGACAAGATGGTGTAATCTCCCAATGTTGACCAATTTCCGCAGATGGTTCCAAGGAACATGAAGCTTTTATTTTGTTTATTTTTATTTTGAGTGTTTTGTGCGATTTTATTTTATTTTATTGCAATATTCCCTCATATCTCTCTCATTTGGTTTGTAATAATTTATTCAAAGTGTTGTAATAATTTCCTACCCACTTCTTTTTATCCCGTTCTTTTACTTGCTTTCCTTATTTGTGGATATGCATCATGTTTATTTTATTTTATTTTTTTTAGTATATCCTTGCTTTGCGTCCATATTTCATGCATCTTGATTCGGCTAATTTTGCATTTGTGGATTTAATCAATTTCTATGTGATTTTATGCGCTACCTCATGTTCTTGAGATGATTCACATGTCATATCTTAGAAGCCGAATCTTTAGTTGCATCTCATGAGTGAATTGTATTAGAATTTTGTATATAAGATCATGCATGATTTACTAACTTTGTTTTGTAGCTTGTTCGCAGGACGTCAAACATGTAAATTTTTATACTTTAGCATCCCGTTTGTGTGTGTGTGTGTTTTTCTTACTATGTTTAGCATTTTACCATGAGGCTATTTGCTTATGTGATATAACTCTATGAATGCCAGTGGATGGAGGTTGTGTCGTTTAATTTGGAATGATGTTGGTTTTCATGACTGTAAACTCAATTTCTTTGAGTTGTACATCTTCAAAACTCTTTCAAAATATATGAAATCAAATTATTCTAAAATAAATGACCATAGTCTATACTTGTATGGTTCACATAGTAATTTTTAGGATTTATTAAATAATCAAAATATGAACATATAAAGTAAATAACATTCATATCATGATTTAGTAAAGGCCGATCTTTTGATTGGGTGCGCGGGGGTGCTCAATTGATGACCTTCCCCTCTCATACCTAAGGTTCTAAACCGAGACAACTTTGGTTATGACGAACAGTGGCCCTGGCATGAGTCATGGGTTTCCTAATTTCTCAAAAATATTAGGTGGCGACTCTAAGCTCTGATGACGTAGTCCATTTTTGGCAAAAAGTTTTGCAATAAAATGGATTTTCTAAAAATTGTCAAATCAGGACTCTCATCTATATTTCACATTGTACTAGTGAGACTAGATCAAAGAGACCAAGGGTTCGAACTGTTTAACGCGCACGGGTACCCCTCGGGTATGTTACACCTTCATGTATTTCAGCCAAAAAATCATCAATCTTGTCCGAATGGACACATTCCAAGTAAGGCCCAGAGAGGAATTTTTTATAAAGTTTTCCTTGAGGATCCAAATAATATCTCAAAGCCTTATTCCGCAGCTTGTGAGCTTCCTTCTTATCCTCTGGCAATTGTTCCAAAGCAAGAAATGTAACACTGGGGTTCATCCAACTCGGCCCCCTTTAGATGGTGTTCACAACGGGATATTCAAGGATACTGATACTCAGCTACGGAATGAAACTCATTTCAATGGTTCGTTTAACTTTTGAGTTTAAAGCCGAAACTAAACAGGCCAGAGCATCGGCATGTGTATTTTGATCACGAGTAATCTGATTCAGTTCATGACTATCAAATTTCACAAGAAAAGAGTTGGTCATCCTCATGTAAACCGCCATGCGGTCATTTTTAGCTGCATATTCACCCGTTAACTTGTTTATGACCAATTTTGAATCACAAAAGATTTACCAACTGTCTAGCTCCCATTTGAAGCGAGTTTCTAAGGCCGACCAGAAGGGCTTCATATCAGCCTCATTGTTTGAAGCGTCAAAGCCAAACTTAACCGATTGCTCTACTAGCACTTCTTCGGGGCTTATAATAACTACTCCTATCCCACTACCGCGTTGATTGGATGACCTGTCACAATACAACTGTCAAATATCCCCGATATACATTCTCTATTCCGGCTATGATTGGGGAGCTGACTGGTTCTGAAGGTTCAACTCGACATGTGAAGTAGGCATAATAAACTCGGCAACAAAATTGGCCAAGACTTGCCCCTTGATAACCGACCTTAGTGAAAACTGGAGGTTATATTGTCTGAGTTCCAATGCCCATTTGGAAACTCATCCCGATGATTTTGCTCTGTGAAGGACTGAATGAAAAGAGTGATCCATTAATACTTTAATGGTATAAGCTTGAAAGTAATGCATCAATTATCTGCCAGCCACTACAAGAGCTAAAATTAACTTCTCCAAGGATAAATACAGCGTTTCGGCGTCCACTATTGCCTTGCTAACATAGAATATGGGTTTTTGCTCACTGAGTTCCTCCTTAAGCAAGATGACGCTTACAGCCCAATCGGATACTGCCAGATATAGGATAAGGACGTCGCTTGACAATAGGGTAGCCAAAAGTGGAACGAAACTGAGATAGGTTTTTAACCTTTCCAGAGTGGTTTGGCATTCTGGAGTCCATTTAAATAATTTGCCCTGTCAAAATGTTTGAAAGAATGGCCTACACCGATCTGAGGACCGACTGATCAAACTGTTAAGTGTTGCAGCCATACCTATTAACTTATGAACTTCATTAACTGACCCTAGTGAGCCAAGTTCCATGATGGCCTTAATTTGTTTTGGATTAGCTTTAATTCCACAATGATTTACAATAGAGTCGAGGAATTTTCCTAATCCAATGCCGAATGCACATTTTGAGACGTTGAGCTTCATTTTGTATTTCCGAAGAATATCAAAGGTTGTGGTAAGATTGGTTAAGTGTGCACCCTTTTGTTTAGACTTCACTACCATATCATTAATGTAAACTTTCATGGTTCTGCCGATTTGGTCTTTAAACATGGTAATGACCAATGTTTGATATGTTGTCCTGGCATTTTTCAGTCCAAAGGGCACGACCTTGTAACAATAGGTTCCCATTGAAGTAAGAAATGTCATTTTGTCTTGGTCGGCCAGATCCATGGCAATTTGGTGATACCCCCTATAAGCGTCCAGAAAGCTTATGCGTTGATGTTGGGCGATTGCGTCCACAAGTTGATCGATTTGGGGTAAAGAAAAATAATCCTCGAGGCAAGCTTTGTTCAAATTTATAAAATCTACGCAAATACGCCACAATCTCGTCTTCTTCTTTACCACGACGGTATTGGACAACCATGTGGAATAGGTAAGTTCTCGAATTGCTTCAGCTTCCAATAGCTTGTCAACTTTGTCAACCACAGTTGCAGCATGTTCGGCAACTGAACGGTGACTTTTTTGAATGACTGGCTTAGCTTTGGGGTCAACAGTTAGGCTATGCATAGCTATGGTAAGGTCTACCCCTGGCATGTCGTAAGGTGACCATGCAAAAAACATCGATGTTACCAAAGAGAAAAGAAACCAACTCTTGTTGCTCGGCTAAGACCTGTGCCGACCGAAAAGAATTTCTCAAGATCATCATTAATTATCACTCAGTCCAGATCTTCTCTTGCTTTCTCAGCCGGGGTCTTCCCAACATCCTCAAAACTCTTCTGATCCAAAATTTCAATTGAATTCACCTCCAATTCCTTTGGCTTCTTTACCAAGGATGTGAGATAACAATCCTTCACTGACTTCTGTGAACCACGGATTTGCTCGATGTCGTATTGAGTCGGATAATAAAGGAGTTGATGATAAGTACTCGATATAGCCTGCATTGCATAGAGCCATGTTCGGCCCATGATCATATTATAAGGTGATGGAAGCTTGACGACTATGAATTCAACCTCTATCGTCTTAGTACCTACACGCACTGGTAATACGATCTTACCCAGGGGTATTCTGGATTGGCATTAAAGCTGAAAAGAGGGTAGTCAGCCAACATGAGATCCGCATCCTTAAAGCCGAGCTTGAGAAACGTTTGCAGTACATTATCTCAAAGGGGATGCCTTGGTCGATCAGGATACACCCAACGGTGAATTTATTTACTCGTAACTTGATCACGAGAGCGTCATCATGAGGTATGGTGACCCCTTCAAGATCAGCGTTGGAGAAGCTAATTTCGTTCAACAGCCGTTGTCGTTTAGCTGACATACTAGACTCGAAGCAGGGTTAGGAGGATTATTGCAACTGGATTGTATTCACCTTGTTTGGTGGGGGTAAGCTATATATCATGTGAATTACACCAAGTGGAGGTGCATTGAGGTGTACGACAAGTACACTTCGCGAGTCAACCATTTTTGGGAGGTATTCAGTTAGTCAGCTACCCTGGACCAAGTCTTCCAAATGACCTTTCAGAGCATAATATTTGTCGATCACGCGCCCATGGTCTTTGTGATACTCGCATCTCTGGTCTCTCCATCTCATGTTTGGAGGCCCGGACATCTTAGTCGGTGTAGACACCCCATTTTTGACCGCCCTTAAGACTTGGGCGTTATTGATGGTTTGCTCGGTGATGAAAGGTGTGCAGGGCAAAGATTCAATTTCTTCGGCAAAGAGAGGGACAAATCTCAACTTCACACCCCATTTTGGACCAAAATTGTTTTGGATGGTTTTTAGACCTTAAAACCCTCTCTTTCAAAACATTTTTGAAATAAAATTCCTACGATGTTCCGACGCTCGCATTTCGGTAAATGTTGCGCTTTTCGGTAAACCGAGCAAGGACAAAGTGGAAATGAATGAAAGAGAGATGAAATCTTTGAAAAAAATCTTTCAAAACACCTTGCTTAGGGGTTTGAAGTTGAAGAAAAGAGGAGAAGAGGGGAGAAAACAAGTTGGAAAAGAAGATAGACAAGAATCGCTAAGAGAGGGACGAGCAGTCCTCGCTAAATCAAGCTTATTTGTCTATACACTTGGAGTTAAGTTATGAGGCTACCACCATTGGAAAGAAGACTTCCGGGGCTTCATTTTTCATACAATAATCTCTTAAACCCGAGTCCGGATGGCGGAGACATGATTGGTTGAAGTTGGGCATCATCCCGGTTGGACCGAAACTGAGAAACCTTCACCAAAACAAGCATAACTTTCTGCACAGTTGGAATTTTAATGCAAGGTTTGCGGCATTGGAAAGCTTACTTCCGGGGATTCAATTTTGACACAAGAATGACCTGAAAAGGAGTTCATATGAAGAAGTTATGCCCGTTTGAAGTTGGACCTGCAGAGCAGATTTTTCCTGCCGACCGGCCAGAACAGAGTGCCGACCGGCCAAATAGAGTGCCGACCGGCCAGTAAAGGTAGCCGACCGACCATTTTTGCTAGCCGACGACCTTCCGGTGTATTCTACAGATTGAATGCCAGCTGTGCCAGCTGTGCCAGCTGGAGGGCACAGACTAGATCCTCCATACACGTGTATGGAGGATCTTGGCTCTTGGTTTTGAAGCTTCTAAGAGAAGTCTTACTCCCTTGGCTCTATAAAGCAAGCCCTCCTCTTCCATAATTAGGGTTCTGAAATTCCAGAGGAGACATACACTCTCCCCCCTTGTATCTCTCCATTTTAACCTCAAAGTATAAGGTTCTTGGCTCCATTCCTACACCAACACCTAGCACCACCACCACCACTCCATTTCCAGCAGCTTGGAGCTCTTCTCAGAGACTTGGAGGCACCATTTCTCAGTTCAAAAGGCAGCCAAGGAGTAGTCTTCAAGGGTAAGTTCATTTCCCCTCTCTTTTCGCCTTATTTTGTACCATTACTTAGACCTATTTGCTTGCTATTTTGAGCTCCGACCAAAACTAAAAATGTCATTTTTTTGAGTAATATTCCATGTTTCATTAAGGCCTCATTGCAGTTTGAAGCTTCTTTTTGGCACTTGCTTCATTATCCTCTTGAGTGCCATCTTTTTGCATAGTATTTTTGGCTTGTGTATAATCTATTTTGGAGCATGATGTAAACTGTAAATGAGCTTATTTTGAGCCCTTCTTCAACATTGAAGAAGGGATCATCACTGTTTAGGACCTCCATGTATCAGTTCCTTCTTTGACCCTCTTGTGGCCCATTTCTTGCATAGCATTTTGGCCATACTTGTATCTGTTTTTGGGGCTTGTCATAAACTGTAAAACATCATATTTTTGGCCCCTCTCCAACATTGTAGGAGGGGCCTCCTGTGTTTGAGACCAGCAGCTGTGACTTACCTCATTACCCCTCTTGCGGAGCCATTTTTGCATGCTGATTTTGCCCTATCTATGTTTGCTGTTTGGCCTTGCTTTGAACTATAAAAATGCTTGTTTTGGGGCTTCCTTGCTTCTGTCTTCATGCTTCATGTCCAGATTATGCATGTTTGATATAGCTATAAGTCATTTCATGTGCCTAATCTTAGGTTTCGGGGCCTATAGCATGCATTGGGTGACATATTTCCATGTTTTGGGACCATTTGGCATCATGTTCCAGCGCTGAAATTCACATGCTTGTATGCCATCTTGCATCCCTTGCCATGCTTTGGTAGAGTTGCATTTTTTGTGCCTTAGGTTTGGTTAATGCATTGTGCATGCATTCCATGTATTGTGTTGCCTCACTTGCCTCATTATGTCCACTGATTTTGGCATGCTTGCGAGCTATCCATGTTAGTTTAAGTCCATTGTTGCATGTTGTTGCATGCCATGTTTGTTTACATGTTTAGGTTGCGCGCCTAGCATACATTGTTCATTTGCATGTTCATGTTGCATACTTAGCCTCTATGCCTAGGTTGCATTTCATTAAGCATGCATCCCTTGCCTCTTGATCAATCATGATAGAGGTTGGGGCTCTTTGATGTGTTTTGTGCTTGCATTTCATTTGATACCAAAGTTGCTAACTTGGCTTTTGGGCCATCATGCATCGAAATGCGTGATTGATGGCCCGGGGGTCGAGGGCCATGCTCCCTTGAGTCCATTGCATGATAGGGAGTGTGTCCATGCACACATTTGCCTGAAATTCCATGCCATACACTGTCTGTCCTTGTTGCTGTCAAAAACCAGATTCTGCAGGAATTGTTTGCCGACCAACAGTAAAGAGTGCCGACCGGCAACGTATTGGTGGCCGACAACATCATAAGCAGCCGACAGGCATTTTACATGGCCAGTGGCCATTTCATCTAGCCGGTGGTGTCCCACAGTACTCAAAGAAGGTACCCTGGGACTTTGGCAGTCTTCAGAGGGGCAGGACAGTGAAAACAGAGGCAGCAGTGATATGGTGCGGGTTTTCCGGACAAGACGAATCGAGCATGCATCATTCACGCATCCCGAGGTGGGCGGCTGTGGCCACTTTTCTTTTTGCATTTAATTTGTTAATTAGATTAGAGGTTTTGTAATAATTAATTCAGTATTATTTATTCGGCTTGTATATTCTTTTGGTCCCTCCATGTGAGGGCGTATTTGTAATAAGTGTGCGTGAGTGTGTGTATGTCTTCCAACCCCACGTCTTTCTTCCCTTTTATTTACCTGCTTATGATGGTAGACTAGGGCATATTTAAATTAGCATACCTCATGTTATGCATGCGTGCATCATTCATCAGTATCGCATGCACCGGGCTCGGTACATCATGCCAACTGCATTGTATTTCAATTCCAAATTGAATACGTGTTATCTGTCGCATTTCACATGCCATGTTTAGGATAGCCGAGCCTATTATAGCTACATTTTGCCTGTGATGCATTAGCCACTTAACATGAACTAGGATCATGCATTGATTACTAACTAGTTTCTGTTTGGGCACGGAGTACTAGGTAAGCTTTTATGCTTTAGCATGCCGCATGCGTGTGAATGCTAACATGACAGCATGCTTACCATATGGCTAGATGCTTATGTGATAAACTGTTTGAATGCCTGTGGGTGAAGGTTGGATTGTTTGAGTTGGAACGACTCATTGAAATCCATGTTTTAGCCTACTTGTGAGTAGCAAATCCCAAAGCGTTTTCCAAACAAGCGGATATGCAATGTTTTGTTCCAAATTAGGTGATCTAGTCTATACTTGTTTGTTGCGCGCATAACATAGTAATTCTAGCTAATTAATCGGAATAAGAGCACATAAAGTTTTCAAAAATGGATATCATGGTTAGTAGAGGCCGGTCTTCGGATCGGGCGAAAGGGGGTGCTCATAGCTGACCTTCCCCGATCGTACCCAAGTTCCCGAGCCGAGGCAACTTTGGTGATGACGGACACGTGGCCTTTGGCACCGAGTCAGGGTTTCCTAAATTTCCCATTTTAAAAAATATTTAGGTGGCGACTCTGTATCTGGCAAAGCAGTCCATGTTTGGCACTTCTTTTCAAAATCTGTTTTTCTCAAAGCGATTTGCCAGAGTTGGACTCTTTGGTTCAGATTAAGAACCGCAACAAAAAAAGGGAGTCCGAACTGTAGCGAGGTTCCCCCGCGGCCCTGTCTACAGTTTCTGGCGACTCTGCTGGGGACTTAGAGAGCTTGACTCGAACTCGTGATATCCTATTTTGATTTCATTTATGTGTTTCTTTGCATTGCATGTGCATTGGTGCGCCTAGGACACCGTGTTGGCCATCTGCTATTCCTGAGCGGTTTGCTGGAGGCTTGTCTTGTCAAGGCATGACCATAAGGCTGACCGGTTGCGGGCTTTGCCAGTATGGGAGCACAAACCCCGATTTTTACCGGGGCACCCTTTTCGACCATTCGACCTAGTGCATATTCGGAATCCATAGTGACCATTCCAAACTAGGACAGGTTGCTTACCCGATGTTAGGTTGTTTGAAACCGCTGCGTGCGTAGTGAAACCCTAGCTCCTGACAAAATAGGACAGGGAAACCCTACCCCAACATAGGGGTGTATTGGCTCTCATTTACTTGCTATGTGCTTTTAGAGTGTATCTCTACAGGGAATGCATATACCAGTTTGCGGGCCTGGGTATCCGGCCTGCGGGCACCAGTATTAGTATTTTGAGAATCAGTCATATCTGCGGGTATCAGATTCAGATTTGGGGCAGTGATTTCGGGGAACAGTGATCAGTAATAGAATACAGTCGTTCAGCTTTGCTCATATCCGTTCCAGTGAAGTTGAGCTGAGATGCTGTCTGTTTTCTCTTTTGCTAGGGGAAGTCCTGGAACTATAGCTTCAGAAGGCTCCACTATCCCCCGGGTACATTGGATTTGTGCTGATAGACTTTGTCAGGTCAGAGACTCAGTTCAAGGGTAATCAGGGCCAGAGAAGGCTAGTCAGACGTAGACCACCAGTACAACAGCTACTAGATCAGTGATCTTTAGGCAGTCGGATTGAGATTTCCGAGCCTACTGCAGAAACAAATATACCGGTTGCTAAGCTAGACCAGGACAATATGTCTAGTCTGGAAGAGATGGTGCGCCAACTCCAGGATAGTATGAAAGCCATGCAGCAAGACGCTGCCCGTCAAGCAGAATCCGCCAAGCAACAGGCCATGGTCATAACCCAACAGGCAGAGACAATTGCCAGGCTAGGGCAGCAAACCGGAGTATCTACTTCACACCAGGCTCCACCCCCACCTATGGTTCCAATACCCAGAGAGGCAGTTCACGTCCAGGAAAGTACGGATGTTCCGACAGGGCCAGTCCCACTGCCAATCCCACCTCAGTTGTCTGAAGCGCCAGCTAATCCAGTGAACACGCCCTTTGAATTTGAGATTGACCCAACTGCACTTAAGGTCAATAAACTGGAGGAGTTGTTCAGACGAACACAGGGAGTGAACCTCATCCCGGATTTAGAGGACGGGTATATTGAATCTGCAGTTACCTTGCCGGAGCGGTTTAAAATGCCACATATCAATCGCTTTGACGGCTCTGGGGACCCAAGGGTGCATCTCCACCTGTTTTCTGATGTCTTGAAGCCAATGGGTTTGACCACAGCCCAGAAGCTATCACTATTCGGCCGAACCCTGTCTGGGATAGCCGCAATCTGGTATGCGAAATTAGAGAACTCTGTGAAACAGAATTGGGAAGAGATGGCTGAGGCCTTCAGTGATCAGTACTCCTACAACACACAGATTGAGGTCACAACCCGTGATCTTGAAGTCACCCGCCAAGAGCCAAATGAGGGTTTTTCAGAGTTTGTGGCGAGGTGGAGAGCAAAGGCCTCGATGTTGGCTACAAGGCCTCCCGACAAAGATCAAATTCGGATGGTTGTGCGCAACCTCCAACCCAAGCTTATGCAAAAGATGATTGTGCTCCCCTTCCCCACCTTTTCAGACCTACACGAGATGGGGGTACAGATTGAGGACGCTATGAAGCAGGGCCTTATTGACCAGGAGAAGGAGCAGCCTAGGAGGGAATTTATCCACAGTTCCAATGCGACCACCAGTGGTGACGCAGCTACTATAACTTCAGATGTGGGCATAGTCACCACCACCACACAAAAAAGGACCACCCCATTCGCCGGTACATCCGAAACTAGCTCACAAACAGCCAAACACCCACCTCAGGGCCAAAGGGTGTTTACCCCACTGTACATGTCTCTGTCAACGGCCCTGAGGGCCTTGATCAAAAAGGGGTATCTGAAGCCACTGGAGCCACAACCGTTACCAAAGAAACCCCCTCCCTCACATAACCCAGCTGATTACTGTGCCTTCCATCAGCGAGCTGGCCATGACACTGACATGTGCTTTCGTCTTCGCCATGAGATACAAAATCTAATCGACAACGGGGTCATCCCCGCACCAGGTCCTGCAAAGTCTATCAGCATTTGATCAGTGAACTTGTGGGGGATAATGTGATGTGATCAGAGGTTGGACCACCTGCGGGCGGCACTCAATTTACTCCAGATGTGGCGTATGGCACGCACTGTTTTGAGCATTTGTGAATGCTGGTTTTTGTACATTCTGACTTGGGTATTGGGTCAGTCTTGTTGTTTTGTTCTGAGTCTGTCTTTTTGTTTTGAGTCAGTCTCTTTTGTTTTGGGTTTGTCTTGTTGTATCGAGTCAGTCCTGTTATATAGGAGTCGGGTGATTCCAGGGGTGTTACCTCGGGCGTTACCATTTTGTTTTGCGTTTGTATTTTCGTTTTGAGTCTGTTTCTGCCAGGGAGCCAGTAATGCCAACAGATTTGAATGAAACAGCAGTGATTTTCACGCTCTCGCGTTTGCTTCTGCCTTGTGCCAGTTATGCCGGAAGTTCTGAATGAGATGGCAGTATTTGACTAAGAACTCTGTCTTTTCTGTGCCTTGAAGTCATTATATTGACCTAAGTTTTTCAAAACTTTTTTGAACACTGCGGTGAAAACGAAGAGGAAGGAATTCCTCGGGATTTGCAAAACTTTGATCAATTGAGAGAAAGAGAGGCGTGCTAAGCCCTTAATGAATGAAATCACGCTTGTTAGCGTAAGTACTGAGAAGGACCCTGACTTGATCCAGACTGGTTTCACACTATCTTCAGCGCGAGCGATTTGTCGCTTTCTTAAAAATTTTCAAAAAACAAAATATTTTGCGCGATCCTGCGAAGACCTGTGTGGAATCGCTCTTGAGATTGTGCAACCTAGGATCGCTCTCAGCCTCGAGACTCAACCCCTTCGCTTCCAAACCTTGAACTTGAATTCAGAAGGTTCAACGGTCAACTACGATGTGAGGCCTATGTTGCCAGATTTGAAGCAGCCCTCGAACAAGAGGCACCAAAGTCAGATCAAGAAGGTCAGACCTCATCAGAAGAAGCTTGCAAAGCTAGAACCGCAGTACCCTTCGAACTAGGGGCAAAGATGTCAGATGTGCTCGAAGAGCCGAAGATGGATCCTTCTGCAAATCGATACAACAGCCACTCTCTTGGATACGGATGGCTTTGAGATCCTAAAACCATTTGGCATGGACTTGTTACACTTTTACCCTTTGAGAGGCTCGCTGGGCCGAAAACCCGGAAGGGCGACCCAGGCAAAAGTTAGAGCGAGACGAAAAAAATATACAAAAAATGCAAAAAGAAAAGAGAGAAAAATACAAAAAAAATAAAGAAAAAGAGAAGAAAAGAAGAAAAGAAAAAAAAAAGAAAAAAGAAGGAAAGAAATGAAAATGAAAAGAAAAGAAAAACAAAGCTCGCAAGGTCGAAAACCTGCAATAGGCGCCTTGGCAAAAGTTAGAGCCTAAAAAGGAGAGGTTAAATACCCGAGTGTACCTTAACCCCGAACTACGTAAGGCTTGATTCCCATCTTTGGGATACGTAGGCAACTTCATCCTGAAGTCCAGCCGTAAACACTTCAAATTCGATTATGTCCATGTGATGGTTCTGGTCTTTGTCTTCACTGTATCCGAGGGTTTGGTAATGTTCATCACTCTGAGGACTGCCTACAATGCGCTGCGGTGCCATTCAAACAAGGGGCAACTTTCCGTCGCCATTCAATGCACCGCGGTGCCATTCAAACAAGGGGCAACTTTCCATTGCCATGCAGCTCTCTTCAAGCAAAGGGGCAATTTTCCTTCAGATCCGAGGTGGTGCATCTCGAGAGTAGGTTTCATGCTCGCCCAGCAGTGGCCGTTTGCAAAAACAATTTTTGAGAATTTTTACTGAAGTTGACTATTTTCTCGAAAATTGTTCCATCTTTTTCAAAAACTGGACCATTTCTTGGACCCAAAAAAGGAAAATTTTCAGTGCTCATAGCCTAACTTGCATGATCTTCAAATCAAAAAATCGAACAAACATGTTAATCTAACTCTCATGTTGGTCAAAATTACTTTAGCAAAAGCTCAAAAATAAAAAAATGGTCAAAGTGATGAACTAGGGGCATAGCTGAGTCAGGCTTCCTGTCTTTTCCCCATTGTCAACATACTCGCCAAGAAGGGCACTCTACCTGCCAGAAGAGGGCACAACTGAAGTCAACAACAAAGGGCAGAAAGCTCCCTCATCCTCCAAGCAACGAGGTATCAAGCCAAGTGCGAAGCACGAACTGGAATGGGGCAAGATATTCCACTCCATCATCCAGACAGATCTTATCACATCCAAACTCCCCAGCAAAGCATCATCAACCGGTGTCAGCTGCAAATTCGCTACACACTCATTTGTAGCACAACCCCTCTGTGGGAGGAATTCACTAGTTGCGTGCAGAAGAATGAGAATCTGGTAGAATACCAGGGGCAAGAGCCCACAACTTCATACTTATCCATCAACCACCCAGGGGAGGGATTGAAAAATGAGAGATTGAAGAATAGAGAGATGTGCGATGAGAGAAAAAATGAGAAAAGGGCTTTTTTTCAGAAAAACAGAGCTTGAGGGCCAAGTGATGTGAGAATCACAAGTGAGAAAGGGTGGGAAACAATACCCGGTGAAACAGGCTCCCTGTGCACGTCTGAGTGTCGTGTCTTTTTATTTGTCCCGATTCTTGTTTTGAGTCGTCTCGAGTGTTACTCGATGTGTCTAGATTGTGTGCCTTTTATTTCCGTGTTGAGTCGTTTTGCTGTGTCCAGTCGTAGGCTCAATACCTGGTTGAAAACTCATCTCTCAATTTCAAAAATAAAATCGTTTTGTGCTCCAAGTGCCGTGCCGTTCTCCACATTTGTGCAAAACAGAATTTGTTCTTTCATAAAATCACAGGGTTCAACCCAGGTCATGTGAGAACAATGGAACCAGGACCTATCTGAAGCAATAATGGTTCCGGACTGCAAAGCAAAAGCAAAAGAGGAAAAATGTCGGGCATCTGAGTTTGTTCCAACTTCAGTAAGCTCCGAGATCGCATTCCGTATGCACTTCGTCAGGCCTTGTCAATGCTCCGAAGTATGAGTGTGCCTCTACCTCAAGCTCAAGATCGAGTTTGCTTCAAGCCAGAATGGCGATCAGAAGTGCTCTCCTTGAGTACCGTTCCCTGCCAGAGGTATCTTGGCTGTGTTTGCAATGAGTTCCTAGGAGACCAACTGCGACGGTGGAAACTAGAGTTCGGACGGCTATTGCCTAGAACGCAAAGGTTCGGAATTTCCGAGACTAAAGTCTGGTTTAAATACCCAGGGGTCTATCCTCGGCTTGAAATCTGTATGGCAGCCCCATAGATTGAGATAGCATGTGAATGCGCCTCGATTCTGGATACTGAATCAACCTAGTCTGTCACCCCGTTGGAGAATAGGGAAAGTTGTGAACATGGCCAGGAAGGAAAGGTAGTAACTGCGGTTTGGAAGTACAATCAAGAAAGTGCAAGAAGAACCCACTCTTTTCAGCTCAAAATGTTTCTGCGGAATTTTCAAATCATGTCTTCGATGTGTAGCTCATCGTCAGTCGGCGTGCACGAGGTGTATCCTTTTTGGAATGAATCGTGACCCCTCCGAGAGGTAAATCGGAGGTTGCGTTTGGAATTTGGTCTCCTTAAGGCTTGTATTTCCTTATTCGGTATTTTTGGTTCAAACGGGTGTTGTCACGCGTATTCCACTGGCATTGTTATGCTCATTACTTGCATTGTTATTAGGGGTGCAACTCGGGCGGGTTCGGTCGGGTTGGGGGTCTGCCCAAGCCCGACCCGAATTGCCCAGAGCAGTGCCCAAGCCCGCCCAAGCCCGAACATGAACCCGAGCTTTGCTGCCCAAGCCCGGCCCAAGCTTTGTATTTTGAACTCGGGTTAGCTCGAATTGCCCGAATTGCCCAGAAACTTGTAGGTAGATTTGTTTTGAAACCTGTAGGTAGAATTGATAATTAACAAAGAATTGAGAATTATTCAAAGTTATTTTCTGGTCACCAAAAAATAAAAATTAAAAATTAAGATTAACTCTTTTACTTAATTTATATATATTATATAATTTATTAAATTATATATATATTATATATTATATATTATATAATTTATATAATATATTAAATTTAATTCGGGTTCGGGTTGCTCGGGTTGGCCATTGGTTCTGCCCAAGCCCGGCCCGAATTACAATTCGGGCATCAAAAATCTGCCCAGGCCCGTCCAGATTACAAGATATAGTTGCCCAAGCCCTAAAAAAACTCGGGCTGGGCTCGGGTTGCTCGGGTTGAGCCCGCCCGAGTTGCACCCCTAATTGTTATGCACATCTATCTGGCATTGTTATGCTCATTACTTGCATTGTTATGCACATCTATCTAGCATTGTTATACTCATTCATTGTATTGTTATGCACATCTATCTAGCATTGTTATGCTCATTCGTTGTATTGTTATGCACATCTATCTAGCATTGTTATGCTCATTCGTTGCATTGTTATGCTCATTACTTGCATTGTTATGCACACTTCACCTGCATTGTTATGCACCTTTTCACTTGCAATTGTCGTCTTTTCTCCTCTCGCATGCGGTGCATTAGGACATCTTCGGTTTTGAACATTTGGACGAGTTCCGGTCTTAATCTACCTTTTCCTCTCTTGCGTGTGATACGCTGAGAGATGATCTTTCCTCTCTTGCATGTGATATGCTGAGAGGTCTGCCTTTCTTCTCTTGCGTGTGATACGCTGAGAAATCTACCTTTTCCTCTCTTGCGTGTGATACGCTGAAAGATGATCTTTTCCTCTCTTGCATGTGATATGCTGAGAGGTCTGCCTTTCTTCTCTTGCGTGTGATACGCTGAGAAATCTACCTTTTCTTCTCTTGCGTGTGATACGCTGAGAAATCTACCTTTTCCTCTCTTGCGTGTGATACGCTGAGAAATCTACCTTTTCTTCTCTTGCGTGTGATACGCTGAGAAATCTACCTTTTCCTCTCTTGCGCGTGATACGCTGAGAGATGATCTTTTCCTCTCTTGCATGTGATATGCTGAGAGGTCTGCCTTTCTTCTCTTGCGTGTGATACGCTGAGAAATCTACATTTTCCTCTCTTGCGTGTGATACGCTGAGAAATGATCTTTTCCTCTCTTGCATGTGATATGCTGAGAGGTCTGTCTTTCTTCTCTTGCGTGTGATACGCTGAGAAATCTACCTTTTCCGCTCTTGCGTGTGATACGCTGAGAGATGATCTTTTCCTCTCTTGCATGTGATATGCTGAGAGGTCTGCCTTTCTTCTCTTGCGTGTGATACGCTGAGAAATCTACCTTTTCCTCTCTTGCGTGTGATATGCTGAGAGATGATCTTTTCCTCTCTTGCATGTGATATGCTGAGAGGTCTGCCTTTCTTCTCTTGCGTGTCATACGCTGAGAAAGTTACCTTTCCTCTCTTGCGTGTGATACGCTGAGAGGTTTACCTTCTTCCCCTCCTGTGTACGATACGCTGAAAGATGTTGTGTTTGAGACTCCGGGTATTCTCGGTAGTCGCTTTTAGCCTTCTCCACGTGAGACGCAGTGAGAATTGCATAATTTTCTTACATCCTTTCTGCATGAGATGTAGCTTGGTTCATGTTTACTTGCTTGCATAGTATTCGCTTAAAATGTTGCATTTATTTTGCATAATTGCTTCATCACAGCATTCTTTGCATGATCATAAGTTATGCACTTGCATTGTGCATCACTTTGCTTCCTGCCCCTGAACTACGCTGATTTGATTCCTTGCAAAGGGACACATAGGCAGCCTGCGGGCGCAACCATTTATTTATCGATATTTTCTTTGTTTGTCCAAGTCTTCGGCTTTGTCAAAAATGGGTCGTCTCTGGGCTTTGACATTCACTCCCGTCATTGTTATGACTTTCGAGTTCTGTCAAAGAGGGGCAACTGTAGACACCTCATTTTTGACCGCCCTTAAGACTTGGGCGTTATTGATGGTTTGCTCGGTGCTGAAAGGTGCGCAGGGCAAAGGTTCAATTTCTTCGGCAAAGAGAGGGACAAATCTCAACTTCACACCCCATTTTGGACCAAAATTGTTTTGGATGGTTTTTAGACCTTAAAACCCTCTCTTTCAAAACATTTTTGAAATAAAATTCCTACGATGTTCCGACGCTCGCATTTCGGTAAATGTTGCGCTTTTCGGTAAACCGAGCAAGGACAAAGTGGAAATGAATGAAAGAGAGATGAAATCTTTGAAAAAAATCTTTCAAAACACCTTGCTTAGGGGTTTGAAGTTGAAGAAAAGAGGAGAAGAGGGGAGAAAACAAGTTGGAAAAGAAGATAGACAAGAATCGCTAAGAGAGGGACGAGCAGTCCTCGCTAAATCAAGCTTATTTGTCTATACACTTGGAGTTAAGTTATGAGGCTACCACCATTGGAAATAAGACTTCCAGGGCTTCATTTTTCATACAAGAATCTCTTAAACCCGAGTCCGGATGGCGGAGATATGATTGGTTGAAGTTGGGCATCATCCCGGTTAGACCGAAACTGAGAAACCTTCACCAAAACAAGCATAACTTTCTGCACAGTTGGAATTTTAATGCAAGGTTTAAGGCATTGGAAAGCTTACTTCCGGGGCTTCAATTTTGACACAAGAATGACCTGAAAAGGAGTTCATATGAAGAGGTTATGCCCGTTTGAAGTTGGACCTGCAGAGTAGATTTTTCCTGCCGACCGGCCAGAACGGAGTGCCGACCGGCCAAATAGAGTGCCGACCGGCCAGTAAAGGTAGCCGACCGACCATTTTTGCTAGCCGACGACCTTCCGGTGTATTCTACAGATTGAATGCCAGCTGTGCCAGCTGGAGGGCACAGACTGGATCCTCCATACACGTGTATGGAGGATCTTGGCTCTTGGTTTTGAAGCTTCTAAGAGAAGTCTTACTCCCTTGGCTCTATAAAGCAAGCCCTCCTCTTCCATAATTAGGGTTCTGAAATTCCAGAGGAGACATACACTCTCCCCCCTTGTATCTCTCCATTTTAACCTCAAAGTATAAGGTTCTTGGCTCCATTCCTACACCAACACCTAGCACCACCACCACCACTCAATTTCCAGCAACTTGGAGCTCTTCTCAGAGACTTGGAGGCACCATTTCTCAGTTCAAAAGGCAGCCAAGGAGTAGTCTTCAAGGGTAAGTTCATTTCCCCTCTCTTTTCGCCTTATTTTGTACCATTGCTTAGACCTATTTGCTTGCGGTTTTGAGCTCCGACCAAAACTGAAAATGTCATTTTTTTGAGCTATATTCCATGTTTCATTAAGGCCTCATTGCAGTTTGAAGCTTCTTTTTGGCACTTGCTTCATTATCCTCTTGAGTGCCATCTTTTTGCATAGTATTTTTGGCTTGTGTATAATCTGTTTTGGAGCATGATGTAAACTGTAAATGAGCTTATTTTGAGCCCTTCTTCAACATTGAAGAAGGAATCATCACTGTTTAGGACCTCCATGTATCAGTTCCTTCTTTGACCCTCTTGTGGCCCATTTCTTGCATAGCATTTTGGCCATACTTGTATCTGTTTTTGGGGCTTGTCATAAACTGTAAAACATCATATTTTTGGCCCCTCTCCAACATTGTAGGAGGGGCCTCCTGTGTTTGAGACCAGCAGCTGTGACTTACCTCATTACCCCTCTTGCGGAGCCATTTTTGCATGCTGATTTTGCCCTATCTATGTTTGCTGTTTGGCCTTGCTTTGAACTATAAAAATGCTTGTTTTGGGGCTTCCTTGCTTCTGTCTTCATGCTTCATGTCCAGATTATGCATGTTTGATATAGCTATAAGTCATTTCATGTGCCTAATCTTAGGTTTCGGGGCCTATAGCATGCATTGGGTGACATATTTCCATGTTTTGGGACCATTTGGCATCATGTTCCAGCGCTGAAATTCACATGCTTGTATGCCATCTTGCATCCCTTGCCATGCTTTGGTAGAGTTGCATTTTTTGTGCCTTAGGTTTGGTTAATGCATTGTGCATGCATTCCATGTATTGTGTTGCCTCACTTGCCTCATTATGTCCACTGATTTTGGCATGCTTGCGAGCTATCCATGTTAATTTAAGTCCATCGTTGCATGTTGTTGCATGCCATGTTTGTTTACATGTTTAGATTGCGCGCCTAGCATACATTGTTCATTTGCATGTTCATGTTGCATACTTAGCCTCTATGCCTAGGTTGCATTTCATTAAACATGCATCCCTTGCCTCTTGATCAATCATGATAGAGGTTGGGGCTCTTTGATGTGTTTTGTGCTTGCATTTCATTTGATACCAAAGTTGCTAACTTGGCTTTTGGGCCATCATGCATCGAAATGCGTGATTGATGGCCCGAGGGTCGAGGGCCATGCTCCCTTGAGTCCATTGCATGATAGGGAGTGTGTCCATGCACACATTTGCTTGAAATTTCATGCCATACACTGTCTATCCTTGTTGCTGTCAAAAACCAGATTCTGCAGGAATTGTTTGCCGACCGGCAGTAAAGAGTGCCGACCGGCAACGTATTGGTGGCCAACAACATCATAAGCAGCCGACAGGCATTTTACATGGCCGGTGGCCATTTCATCCAGCCAGTGGTGTCCCACAGTACTCAAAGAAGGTACCCTGGGACTTTGGCAGTCTTCAGAGGGACAGGACAGTGAAAACAAAGGCAGCAGTGGTATGGTGCAGGTTTTCCGGACAAGACGAATCGAGCATGCATCATTCACGCATCCCGAGGCGGGCGGCTGTGGCCACTTTTCTTTTTGCATTTAATTTGTTAATTAGATTAGAGGTTTTGTAATAATTAATTCAGTATTATTTATTCGGCCTGTATATTCTTTTGGTCCCTCCGTGTGAGGGCGTATTTGTAATAAGTGTGCGTGAGTATGTGTATGTCTTCCAACCCCACGTCTTTCTTCCCTTTTATTTACCTACTTATGATGGTAGACTAGGGCATATTTAAATTAGCATACCTCATGTTATGCATGCGTGCATCATTCATCAGTATCGCATGCACCGGGCTCGGTACATCATGCCAACTGCATTGTATTTCAATTCTAAATTGAATACGTGTTATCTGTCGCATTTCACGTGCCATGTTTAGGATAGCCGAGCCTATTATAGCTGCATTTTGCCTGTGATGCATTAGCCACTTAACATGAACTAGGATCATGCATTGATTACTAACTAGTTTCTGTTTTGGCACGGAGTACTAGGTAAGCTTTTATGCTTTAGCATGCCGCATGCGTGTGAATGCTAACATGACAGCATGCTTACCATGTGGCTAGATGCTTATGTGATAAACTGTTTGAATGCATGTGGGTGAAGGTTGGATTGTTTGAGTTGGAACGACTCATTGAAATCCATGTTTTAGCCTACTTGTGAGTAGCAAATCCCAAAGCGTTTTCCAAACAAGCGGATATGTAATGTTTTGTTCCAAATTAGGCGATCTAGTCTATACTTGTTTGTTGCGCGCATAACATAGTAATTCTAGCTAATTAATCGGAATAAGAACACATAAAGTTTTCAAAAATGGATATCATGGTTAGTAGAGGCCGGTCTTCGGACCGGGCGAAAAGGGGTGCTCATAGCTGACCTTCCCCGATCGTACCCAAATTCCCGAGCCGAGGCAACTTTGGTGATGACGGACACGTGGCCTTTGGCACCGAGTCAGGGTTTCCTAAATTTCCCATTTTAAAAAATATTTAGGTGGCGACTCTGTATCTGGCAAAGCAGTCCATGTTTGGCACTTCTTTTCAAAATCTGTTTTTCTCAAAGCGATTTGCCAGAGTTGGACTCTTTGGTTCAGATTAAGAACCGCAACAAAAAAAGGGAGTCCGAACTGTAGCGAGGTTCCCCCGCGGCCCTGTCTACAGTCGGCCATTTGAAGAAAGGCAGATGTTAAATTTTTTACAGAATCTTACTAATCGGCTCAAACAATTCTGTGTATTTTTTATCTGACCGCCTAGAGTGCCTGTTTTCCACCTAATATTATTCACTCTATCAACGCAAATCTCGACGATTTTCCCTTCTTGATTGGCCTCTTGGCTCTGGGCTCCTCCTTGGTGGGGTTTTATTTGGTGGTGCAGTAGTTAGCGGTTATACCAGGACAAATGCTGCCGATTTCGCAGCTTGCAGTCCGACTTTAACTCGAATTGCATCATCTTCTACTTTGTAATATTCTTCAACCCTCTTCATTAGGATCCAGACTGTCTTGGGGGGCCTTCGAGTTAATGAACTCTTAAACAGGATGTCGGGATTCAATCCTATCTTGAAGGCAGTGATTGTCATATAGTTGTTGCAATCGTCATCCATCAAATTAAAACTCCTAATAGCACGTGGAGTACTCACGCAAAGTCTTGTTCGGCTTGATTTTCATTGCCCACAAAGAGTCTGCTTGTTTTGGCTAAGTCTCATTGGTGATGAATCTAGCCCCGAAGGATTTTTGGAGTTGATGGAAACTCTCAATTGAAGTCGGTTCAAGCTTGTAATGCCATCTGATGGTGAGCAATCCCAAACTACTAGGGAATATTCAGCACATGAGTACCTCGTCGTCTGCATACAGTGTCATTGCTTGCTTGTAATGACGAACGTAATCCATGGGTCCAACTTTCCATCGTATAGAGTGAACGACGGTACCTTAAACTTTTAAGCAAGGCATCTTTTGCAATTCGATGAATAAAGGGGTTGTGCCTATTTTCTGAATCTGAGTCTTCCTTCTTTCGTGTGCATCGAGCCCGCGAAGAATCTTCTCCATCAATCGAACTGAAATCATTAGTTCGGGTTCGTTTCTTAGGTTCCGACCGAGATAAATCTAAAGTGCTGTTATCATGCCTCCAAGGTTGATGTTGTTGCCTCTTCTGTCCACCTGGCAACCGATCGTGTTCACGGAAAGGTGGTAGTTGTTGGGACTTTGCCAACTCCTGACCCATGCGTTCGTTCTCCGCTGCCATGTTCTCGAAACGCTGTTCATTACGTTGCATTTGATTTATCAATGTTTCCCTGGCGTCCTCTGTGGATGTTGAAGGCTGAAATTGAGTTACCGAGTCAAAATTCAAAGACCTCCTAGCGGGGTTTTCTTCTAGACTGACAGTTACTCCTGCTATGACATTATCAACTCCGGCAACTGGAAGATCTTGATTTGGGTTTTCCATGGATGAGGATGAGTAAGAATATGAGTATTCTCACAAACGCCGCCAATTGTGGGGAAGGTGGTTTTGGAATACTCTTTCAATCCAAACAAGCCTTTGAAAGATTTTCCTAGTTGTCACCTAAGACAGAAATAAAACTCCGGTTGGTGGTGCCAGAAATAGCACTCCAACGAGCAAGTTGGCTCTTATCGAAAAAGTTTTTTTTTTTCTTTTTGTTTCTTAGGGTACAAGTTTTTTAAGACATACCTTTCTCTCTCATCTCTTCTCCTTATAGAGATTTTCCTCCCTTGTAGCTTAGGCCTCATCATCACTTTGTCAGAGCCTATCTCTCTACTGTACTCTTTAGAAAGGGACAGCCTGTATTCGCCTAACATGGTCTGGCCGACTTATCCGATATACTCGGCGTGCTCTTCATCCTACTTCTGTGTCTATTTGGCAATGACTTTGAGTCCAGTGGGCTTTGGCCTCATTTGGCCCATCCAAGATGGGCTTGGTTGTACTTAGTTTGCCGTTTTAGGTTTATTTTTACTTGGCTCCCACAACTTTATAAAGACAATTCAATGTATGAGTCTCCTATCATGTTGTAGAGTTTGAAAATTATTTGATATATGGAATCTTATATATGAAAAGAGTCAGATAAACGCAATTTTACATCTAATATAAGAGTAAGATATACGCTATCATTGTCTATGAGGACTGTTTGATATAGCTTATCTGAGTTGCATATAAATTTTTATTTATTTTGGAAATTTGCACCAAATTGGGATTGTTTATTACAGTTTAAATAACCTGCTTATAACTTATTTTAATTTGAAAATTTGTACCAAACTGCTTGATACAACTTCTACTTGCAGCTGATTAAGCAGAAATAGTTTAAATAAGCTTGAAAAAAATAATTTTTTGAAAGTTGCGGGAGAGGTATTTTAGTTCTTACTTTTTGATTGTCAATTTTAGCTTCAAATAAGTTGTACTAAATAGGGTCACTATTCAATGCAACTTCTACTTACAACTTATTAGGCAAAATTAACTTAAATAAGCTTTAAAAAATCCGATTGTTCAAAAGTTGTGGAAGGGATCCTTTTAACCTTTTACTTTTTTATTGTCAACTTTTAACTTATAATAAATTATACCAAACGAGAAAACTTTATGGTACCTGAAAGCAAATGACATCTGGACAATGGCATAGAATTAGGCTACCCAAAGCCTCCATCCTCGCTTGTAGCTTGTCATTCTCTTTTTTGAACAAAACATTGTAACTCAAAATCTTAACTGTACTTGTACATGTACTAGTCTCCACCACTGCCACAGAGATAACAATTTGTTTTAATTAATAATTTGAAAACTTTAATTCCATAAAATTGTGTTCCACATTATAACATTAAGGCATTGCAACTGGAGAATCAAATTCCTGAAAAAAAAATTGTAGCAACATTGGAAAGCTAAGTTACTTCTGAACACAATGCATTGAATGACAACGGAAAATACTTCCAAGTGAAAGTTGGGCTGTGATCGGATAGAAAGTTATCTCCTAAAATTCTCTTTAGTAAGGCCGGTCACCCCTTTCAATTTGAAGAAAGCGGCCGTTGATTTCACATTTTTTTTTAAAATTAAAAAAATTCAATTGTTTGTGTTCAGAATAAGATTGAGAGATAATACAAAGAATAGTTTGAATACTAGAATTATCTGTTAGCATGGCGATTTACGATCTACATGTGCCACGGTGGGAATGTTGGCATCGCACATCAAATGGGGAAGATGTCCATAATGAACTTTTAACAAGAAGCACTCCGTTTGTTTGAATTGAAAATATTTTGGGAAAAACAAAATTTATATTTTCTAACGCTTGTTATGAAAGAAAATAAAAAAATCAACAGAAAAACACTTTCAGTGGTCAATCAAAACAAGCTCATTTGGGAGAAACGACGGAAAACATTTTTGGAATTAAAATTTTACCAACATCACCACACTACAACTAGCTCCACTTCCACCTTCACCACCACCACCTCTACCATCCAACCACCACCTCCTCCACCGCCACCCATACCACCCTGCAACCACCACTACCATCATCACTAAAACATCCATCAACACATTACTTCAAGGTCGCAACCAAATATAAGGGAAAAAAGAAAAAGAAAAAAAATTTATTTTTAAAAATTTTAAATATATATTTTCAGCAAAAAAAACGAGGCGTTAGAGTAAACATAAATTTTAAGGATTCCATTGGAACCAGAGACTTGTAGTTCTACAGTCAATTCAAATCAGAACATGCCATGAAATGAAATTTACTAATAAATCAGAAAATCTGTCTGTGTATATATGATGATGATGAAGAAGAATTAATTAAGGGAGCTAACCAACCAGTATGAGTGAAGTAGTTATAGAGTGCCCTTGAAATCTGTAGTGCAACAGATACAGCCACGGAAACTAGAATTGCAAATATACCCATTGCAAGTACAAATCCAATAGCCATGGAAACTGCCCCAGGAAACAACGCTGTTGCAAATAAAGCCGCCATGGCTAAACAAGAAGAAGAAGATGGCATCGAAGATGGGGCCGAAGAAGAAGATGATGGCTTTAGCATTAGCTTTTGAGCAAAGTTTGGTTGGGTTTAGAGTCTAGTTTTCTATGCTTCTAAACTCGTATAACAGATGATTGGTTAAATTAAGAGAGAGAAGAACGGATTGACACTTTTAAAAAAATTAATTTAGTGCGAAAAAAAAAAAAAAAAAAAAAGGTAAATTACACTGCTTTATATTTGAAAAAAAAAAAAAAAAAAAACAGTGTGTTTAGTTTGAATTTTTTGGATTAAGTTTTTTGAAAACTGAATTTTTTAATTTTCGTGTCTTTTTGTTTTTAGTGAATATTTTTAAAATTTTAAACATTTTTTTTTACTTTTTAGATACATCTATCTAAAAAGTAAAAAAATTATGAAAAAATATTTTCAAAAATTAATAAATACATAAAAATACAAAAAAATGTACTGTGTTTTCTATAAAAAAAAAATACATAAAAATACAAACATTTGTGAAGAAATAAAAATACAAAATTACTAAATACATTAAAAAAAATTAAGAAAGAAAACAAGTGTATTTCTGTGTTTTTTTTTTTCAAATTTTTTCACAAATTTTTTAATTTTTAAATGTATCTAGATTAAGTGAATCTAAGAAGTAAAAAAAAATGATTAAACAATTTTAAAAGTTATTTAAGACAAAAAAATTACAAAAAGTAAAAAATTAATAAATCAAGGAAGATGACTTTTTTGATTTTTTGGTTTGAGCAAACGAAAGCAAAGATATCTATATGTGAACACTGACTTGGTTCCAAAAGTGTGATGGTTTCTCTTTTGTCATGTAATCAAATTTTTTATCCTACCAAAAAAAAAAAAATGCATATCTATATGTGAGTAACAAATTTTTTTATCGTAAAATAAAAAATATTATTGGAGTGACCAAGATTTAAACTCAAAAACTTAAGTTTCATTAAGAACACTCTTACCATTTAGACAACATACATATTATGATATTAATTTCTTTATTATTTATTTTTATTCTTACTTATCTAAATTGCACATGCAACTCGTGTGACACCCACTAGTATATATATATGGATAAACTACACTTTGCACCCTTGTATTTTATACCAAATCTCACTTTAACCCCTACACATGAAATCATGACAATTAATCCTTTGTATTTTTTTGTCAAATCTCACTTTGGTCCTTACAAGTAAAATCATGACAGCCAATCCTCTGCACTTTTACTCAAATCTCACTTTGATCCCTACACAGTGTCAATGTCTCTTTTCTATTACTTCATTTTTAAATCTTTAACAAAATCCAGTCATATGACAAACATATGACTACGAAATAAGGGTAAAAGAGAAAAATCATCTATACTTTCTGCCAATACACTTTGTCCTACGTGATAAGTGCATGAGAGTTATATAATACTATATATATATGTTCGTATGGTAAAAATTGAGATGAAAACACAAGAAAATAAAACTTTTGAAATAAAATAAAAAATGCAACAAAGAAATCAAAGAGAAAGAAAGAGGAATAAACAGAAGACTGTGTTCCCGTAAAAAATAGAGTTTTATGATTTCAATTCATGCAAAATCCTATTTCATCTTCTTAATTGTTCACAATCTGCGTTTGTTTTAGCCTAATACAGTTATATTTTGATGTAAATTTTAGGATAAAATGTGTATTGGTGGAAAATATAAATAATTTTCCTTTCTCACCCTCATGTCGTAGTCACATTCTTATCACATGAGTAGATTTTATTAAAGATTTAAACAATTGAGTAACAAAAATGGGACACTAACACTTGCATAGGAATTAAAGTGAGATTTAACCAAAAGTACAGAAAGTTGATTGTCACAATTTTATGTGCAGGGATCAAAGTGGAATTTGATCAGAAATGCAGGAGCTAACTGTCATGGTTTTATGTGTAGGAGTTAAAGTGAGATTTGGTACAAAATATAAGGCTGCAAAGTGTAATTTACCTTATATATATACACACACCGTACGGAGTCCTTTGCCTTGCACGGGCGAGTTGCATGTTTTCTAATTTTTTTTTTTATTAAAATTTAATTTTTTTTAATTTTTGAAGTAGTGTTTGATAGATAGAAGAAATATAGACTGGAATAGATCTTATATATTTATATATCATTTTATTTTATTTGTAAAAATTTTTAATGAACCCTTATGTTATATTTGGTTAATTAAGACGCGATGAAATGAAATGATTATGTGCCTTTATTATGAATTTAGTTATGAGTTTGGATTCTGTAAAGTAATTTTGAATTTTTTTTTTTTAACTGACTAATATTTAATTATAAAAAAATTGAAGATATAATAGTCAAAAGTTAAGAGTATAACAACCATACAAATAATCACTCTGGCATCATTTTTTTTAAAAATGATAAATTATAAATACACCCCTCGAGACTTGCTTAAAATACGGATTATCTCCTATGATTTGGAAAATTACAAATACCTTTTTGTTAGAATTTTTTATTTAACAAAATTAATAGAAAAAATAAATTTTCAACTATTTTCCTATACAATAATAGAATTACCTGAATTATTAATTGAAATAAATTTCTGTCATTATTAAAGTTGTTAATTGACCTAATGATTTATCAATAAAATGGATTATTTGTTATGAAATTTAAAATTTTAAGGGGCGTACTATAATTTTCAGAACTACAACGGACAATTTATATTTGAAGCAAACTTTACGAGGTGTATTTATATTTTATCCAAAAAAAAACTCAACTTTTGCACTATTAGACTAATTATAATTAACCTAATTTTCTCACATAATTTCCAAGAGCCTTTCACCCAAAGTAATTAACCACCCAAACTATAAAATAAAAAAAACATAAAGATATTTTGAAATTTTAAAAATTTTATTTCTACTTTTTAAAAAGATAACACCATATGAAAATGATGAATGTTTTTAATTTTTTTTCATTACCACAATAAATTTTAGTTTTTTACAAAAAAAAAAAAAAAAAAAAAAACAAACAAACTTTAAAAATCAAATTAAACAAAAATAATTTGGACTCAACAGTACTTTTGGTCCTTGGTCCTTACTATTACAAAGACTATAAAAAAAATTATGTTGTGGTCTAGGGGCAAGTTTTTTTTTTTTTTTTATTATTCAAAGAAAATTTCATTAAAAAAGCCAAACAACACATACAAAAGTCCATCCAAATTAAAACTTACACCAAACAAAGTAAAAATATAGCAAGAAACACATAGGAAAGAAATTGTGAAAATATTCAGACGTACATCATGTGATCCTGCTTGTACTACGAAGCAGAGCCGATCATAAGAGTTCGGCAATAGAGCATGTTTGAAATAAATCATAAATCTCAACCACAAAAAGGGTAAGCTTAACTATAACACCCCTGATAGACTCGCACACATCCAATAGCAAAACAAGACACAAACGAAAACTAGAAAATCAAAAAATAGATAACAAAAACCTAAACCCACCGACCAAACAACATCTAGTAGTGGCGGCAACGGATCCGACGGTAGTGAAGGCGCAAATTCAACGTAGCAAGAGATGGTGAAGGATACAAATCTGGAAGGAAAAAGACAGTAAGCATGGGAGAAGATGGAGGTGACGCCAAATGAAGAAGATGAGAAGCGGCAGATCCGGTGAGTGCCATTGCCGAAGTTAAAGCAAAGGGGATAAGAAACACTTCACTAAGGAGGAAGAGGATGTAAAGCCATAACTTCCAAGTTATTGGACAACAAAACCAGAAAATAAAGAGAAAAAAAGGGAGTAGGAGGAGGGGAGAGGAGGCCGCCAAGGGCTCCCTCTCCCATCCCAGTAGCCATTACAACTAGAAACACTATGAGGAGGAAAAAAAAAAATATATATATATATAGAGAGAGAGAGAGAGAGGGGCTCAACTTAGAGAGAGAAAGTCTTTTACGGCTATAAATGCGTCTAGTGGCAAGTTTACATGGTGCATGTACTTGATATTATTGGTAAGATTCAATACTTTTTGTTAGAATATTGGAAAATAATTTGACAAGTGGCAAATAATAAGTTGTGTAAGTATTGCTCCTAGACCACAAAATAACATTTCCAAAGATTATTCTCAAAGTAACAAAAAAAAAATTATTATTAATTTATTTATTTTTTTACACTGTAACGAGTTAAAAAATGATGACTTTGACACTTCTATAATTGAAGTTGTTCTTATGATAGAATAAAAATATGTACTTTTAGCTTCTTTTATCATCAAATCTAATCTTGAAAGAACTTAAAGGAATCATGGAGCTAACTGCAAGTCTCGTTTTAATAATCTAAATCGGTCATTTTGTAAGACTTTTCGTGTATATCATTCGTTAAAAAAAAATAGATTGATCCAACAATTGTAAATTTTTTATTTTATTATGTTTGTCTCTTAAGAAAATAGTGGTCTATTTTAAAAGATACACTTGTCTATTTTTTTAAAACAAATGTGATAAAAAAAATATTGTGGTTGATTTAATTTATAAAAACGGTACATATGATGAACTTCACAAATCTCTTAAATTTTTCCAATTTTAGATTTTAATTTGAGAGAAATTCAAACTTACTTTGACTATTGATATTTTACAAAATCACATGTCCTATAGTGCAAAAAGCAAGTAATAAATTCTATAAAACTAAAGTATCCAAATGTTATAAAGGACCTCCAAAACTAAAATAATTACAATAGGCAGAACAAACAAAGGTGAGTTGTAATAATCTTAGAGTAGGAATGATAATAAAATAATTTTCTTTAAATGTAATCATTGAGTCATACATTAGGCTAAAGTCATTAAAATAAAGAAAATGTAAAATTATCAAGAAATTCAAGAAAGTGACCAAATTATTTAAAAGGCCTAAAGCAACAATGAAGTATCAAGAATAATACAAGGGCAAAATGAGAGAAAAAATATGAACCTCAAGCACGTAAGCGCTTCTTATATATATACTAGTTTAAAAAGGCTCGTGCAAGGCATGAGCTATTATTATAGTATGTTTAAGTTTTATATTTTGATCATTTTTAAAAAATTAAAATATTGTTCCATGAATTTGAATAGAATAAATCATTAGATACATAATAGAGTTATGTGATATGAAATGTATTTTTTTTATTTGCTATACACCTAATGATGTATTCCTTCTGAATTTATAAAAAAATAAAAATTATGGTATGTAGCTTTTTCCCAACAGATAAATATAAAACAAATATTAAGATAATTCTCTCATCTAAAAAAAAATTACTAAGATAATTCACTGAACTAATAAAAAAACAAAAGAAAATACATATATATACAAATGACTAATTTTATTAATACATAAATCTTACTCGCATAACAAATGATCAATTTTATTAATAAGTAAATTATTAAGTAAATTAACCAATTTTAATGATATGAAAAATATTTTTCAATTAACCATTTTGTTAATAAATAAATTATTAAGTCAATTAATGGTTTTTATGATATGAGAAATATTTTTCAATAAACAATTTGATAATTTCTTATTGCATAGGAGAATTTTTTCCCCCCCTAGTATTGTGTTAAATTAAAATTTATAGCAAACGATAGTTGTAATTTCTAATATTATAGGACCGATTCATATTTTAAGCAAACCTTATGGGTGTATTTGTAATTTAATTAAAAAAAACATTTATGTTTCATAATTGATCAAGAATGTTTACGTAATTATAAAAATAAAAAAATACCCTATTTTATAATTGACCAAGAATGTTTGCGTAATTAAGAAAAAAACCTATTACATAATTGATCAAAAATGTTTGCGTAATTACAAAAAAACTTTCACTCAACATATAGACCACTATTAGTAAATTATTCAAAATGAAAGGACAAAATCAAAAAGAAAAGACGAACCTCAGTGTCACGACCCAACCCCCGTCCCAAGGAATTAACGAAGTGACCAACCAGTAATCCTAAGATTACCGAAGGCCTTCATAACAGACTCATAATTATAGGGGCTTGTGGAAGGTTACAAAATAAAACAATCCGTTTAATGAGCTGGGTAGACTTATATGAGAAAGAGAAAAATTTTATCTTTATATACACATATTACATCATCATTATGTCATACATACATAACAGATAAAACGAAAAGGGTCTAAACCCTATATACAAAAAACTTGTCCTTATACTTAAATATCTTAGTTAACAAAAGAAAACAAGGTTTAGAATCCTTGATCACAGAAGCCTTAACACAAAATACTTTCGGAACCTCCACATAAGGTACAGAGGTTGGCTAACAAACATAGTCCAGGCTGGTACATCTAAGCCTACTCACGCGCCTGATTGTCACGACCCAAACCCGCCCCTATGGGTTTAGTACCGTAACCGGCCAGTAATCCAAGATTTACCGAAGGCCTGCTTAACAGTAATACAGTAAAACAGAGTACAGGGGCATGGCGGAAGCCAATACAGTAAATAAACAATGTTCAATGAGCTATGACAGTCTGTATGCCAAAAAGATTTTTCATACATATACATATAAACACAGTACGGAACAGTACATACATCATTTACAACATACATTGCAGGGACTTAATCCCTATTAAACAGTACAGTAACAGTGTTAACAGTCTATACAGTATTACAGAAACTATGCAAAGACAGACGGGGAAATAAAAACACCCCTAAGCCATAGCTTGGCAGACTCGGAACCTCGCAATGAGGCACAGTGGTTGGCTTGACAAAACTGGAGTTATCCCGACGCTCCTAGCTGCGGTCTGGTGCCTGGACACCTACATATATATATGAGCAGTGAGCTAAAGGCCAGTGAATAACATAAAGCGTAAAGGGGTTTAGAATAAATGTCCTTACAGTAATGAAAACAGTTCATTTCAATCAGTATATCAGTTGTTCAGTACAGTAAACGGTCATATGTGGTACATCCATTAGCGTAACAGTACAGTAAGCAGTAGGTCTTAAAGACCGAACAGTAATGGTGGCCATCAGTCAGTAAGCAGTAGTGGTTCCACGAGGGAACCGACAGAGATCTCTGTAACAGTAACAGTAACAGTAAACAGTGGATGCTAAGGATGCCACAATACAGTTCAGAATATAGGACATACATTCATTCAGTAAACAATTCAGTTCAGTATTCGGAAGATAATCATTTTGAACATATCTTTACACAATTGTTACTCACAGAGTTCTGGGCTACAGTAGGCTAGAGCGTCCTCTTGGAATGCCAACCCTATACAGTTAACAGATTGAACACACACTAAGTTTCATAGTTGGGAAAGATAATAACCTAATCCCTAAATTTGCCTAGGTTAAAACTGTAACAGCGCCCGCGGGGGACCTCGCTACTACAGTTCGGACTCGATTTATGTCACGGTTCTTAATCTGAACCAAAGAGTCCAACTCTAGCAAATCGTTTTTGGGAAAAACATATTTTTTGAAAAGTAGTGCCAAACATGGACTGCTTTGCCAGATTACAGAGTCGCCACCTAAATATTTTAAAATGGGAAATTTAGGAAACCCTGACTCGGTGCCGAAGGCCACGTGTCCGTCATCACCAAAGTAGTCTTGGCTAGGGAGCTTGGGTACGATCGGGGAAGGTCAGCTATGAGCACCCCCTTTCGCCCGGTCCGAAGACCGGCCTCTACTAACCGTGATATCTGATTTTGAAAACATTACATGCTCTTATTCCAACTATTAGCCTAGAATTGCTATGTTATGCGCACAGCAAACAAGCATAGACTAGATCGCCTAATTTGGAAACAAACATTGCATATCCGTTCGTTTTGAAAATGCTTTGGAATTTGCTACTCGCAAGTAGGCTAAAACACGGATTTCAATGAGTTTTCCCAACTCAAGCAATCCAACCTCCACCCACAGGCATTCAAACAGTTTATCTCATATAAGCACTTAGCCGCATGGTAAGCATACTGTCATGGCAACATTCACACGCATGTGGTATGCTAAAGCGTAAAATACTTACATCGTACTCCGTGCCAAAACAAGAAACTAATTAGCAAACATGCATGTCCCTAGGTCGTGTTAAGTGGCTAATGCAACACAGGCAAGGATGCAATTTAGAGTAGGCTCGGCTAACCCTAAAATGGCAAGTGAAATGCAATCATTTGATGCACGTATTCAAGTTTGGAATTTAGAATACAATGCAGTTTGTATGATGTACCGAGCCCGGTGCATGTTTAGACAAATGCATGGATGCACGCATGCATTGCATAAGGTATGCTAAAATAGACGTGCCCTAATCTACCATCAAAAGCAGGTAAATAAAAGGGAAGAAAGAAGTGGGGGTTGGAAGACATACAAACCACTCACCCACACTTATTACAAATTTGCCCCCACTCGGAGGGACCAAAATAATAATACAGATTAATTAACTACGCAAACTAATTAAAATATTACAGTCCAACTAAATTAATCAAATAAATTAATTAATCTAATTAAAGCAGTAAACCGCCTCGAGATGAGGGCCGGATGCAACGCATGCCCGGGACTTGCTCGGAATTGCACTGCCATGCTTAGACTGCCTCTGTTTTCCCTACTCTGCTTTTCTGAAAACTGCCAAAGTCTCAGAACTACTTCTCAAGGCACTGGGGGATACCACCGGCTGAGGGGAGACACCACCGGCTGAAGTATGAGGTCACCGGCACCAAATTCATCCATCGGCCATCAATAGACTGCCGGTCGGCACTAAATACTGCCGGCCGGCACTGAATGTCTGCAGAATCTGCAACTCACAGCAGCAGAGGGCAAAAACTTGCATGGCAATGTAATTCCAACAATGTGTGCACCAATCATGCCCCTTATCATATTTGTGACTCAAAGGGGCATGTGCCTCGATTCTCGGGCCACCAATCACGCATTTCCATGCATGATGGCCCAAAGAACCAAACGTGCAACTTCTATTTCAAATGCATGCAAACCAAACAAACACACAAGGGTGCTAAGCCTCTATCATGACTTGGTCAAGAGGTAGAGCATGCATGTTTATGTGATGCAATCCTAGACATGTCAACTAGTATGCAATCATGCCAATGCAAAGGAGCATACAAGCTAACAAACATGCAAGGCATGAAACACCAATGTCAACCATCAAGTATGCAAGGTGTAATGTGGGTGTCCAAGCATGCAAACAAGCATGTGACTTCATTCAATCATGTTAGTCCTAACATGCATTTACTTACCAATACAATACAACACTCAAGGAGCATATGCAAGCAACAAGAGGATGGACTTGCACATAGGTTAGGCAGCTCTAAATAAGCCTAAAATCAGTGGCTAAATGCCATGGAAGTGAAGGCTAAGATATATGCAATACATGCACACATGCAAGCATACATAATCCAACACTTAGGCATAAACAAGTAACTCTTAAGAACACTTAAAAGAGGCTAACATGGACATATTAACATGCATATATAAGCTTTAAAATCATGTTGGACATGGTGCCAAACCAAGCAACAAAATAGACTAAGTATACAACAAATGGTCCAAGCATCCAAGGCAAGCCAAAGGAGACCTAAACCATAGCTAAGCCAACCAAGCCCCACAAGGCCAAGAAGGCTTAAAACAGGTCTAAGACAGCCCTAGACCATACAAAAGGGACCTCCTAGATGGCATCTGAGTGGCTCTAGAGCAAGGCACACACAATGACCAAATCATTAGGCATACAACATATGCTTTCAAAACTTCAAAGAGGCATGCAAGGCAATCATTCAAGCATGTCTAAGGGACTGAAATAGCATGCTGAATGGTTCCAAACCATTGAAAATAATGCAAGCGAGGCGTGCTATACTTTCATACTCTTAAGGCCAACAAGCCAAATACAAAGAGGCTATGTGATGCAAGCTAAGATTGACCAAAGTAACCATGGACAGACCTTATTCATAGAAAAATAAGCATACAAGCTTCATGAATCTAAGCCTAAAGCATGTTAGAATAGAGGCACACAACCTAATGCATGTTAAAGGACTAAAGAGGCATTACAAAGCATCTATGCAAAACATGCAAGGAGTACTAAAACCAACATGATACAAAGTTATAATATGGCAATATGAGCACAAAATACAGCCATGGCATATCCAACAAACAACCAAACATGGGGCTCCCTCAAGAGGCAAAATAGGTCCTTTTCAAGGACAACAAGGAGAGGGGGGTGACCCTCTCCTTCTTGGGACTTCAAGGCATCATCTTCACCACTGAAATCCCTCAAGATTTCAGTGGTGAAGAGACCCCAACACCAAAATCCCGGAGCTCTCACAAAATAGCACAAAATGAGGCCCTTTCAAGGCCTAAGGGTGGTCAAACGTCCCCAAAGCACAAAACACTCTTAACCAACAATGAAGAGGACTAAAAAACAGAACTTTTTTGTATTAAATGCTAAGCACAAAAACAGTTCTAATCTATGCAAAAATGGAGTGCAAAAATGGGGTAAAAAGGGGTAGTTTCTTACCCTTGAAGACCACCTTCACAAAGGTTGATGTTGTTGCTTCCTTAAGCTCAAATCCAACCAAAAACTTCAAGAACCAGCCCTTAGAACCTCAGTAACCGAAGGAAGGTGAAACACTAGGTGCTTGTGTGCAATAATATGGATTAAAGCACCTAGTGTAGAAACAAGAGGGGAAAAGAGAGATAGGATAGATACACAAGTTCTAACCTAGAACCAGAGCTTCTTCTCTGTCTTTTCTCTCTAAAAATGTCTAACTTTTCTAACCCTTGAGCCAAGAGAAGAGAGCCCTCTCTTATAGGCAACAAAGCTTACAAGCTAAGCAAACCAAAGGCTCATCCCTCCATACACGTGTATGGAGGGGAAACAAATGCTATACAACTGCTTCAAAATATCTCAAAAAGCAACTGAACAGTAGTCGGCAGGGCAAAATTGTCATTTTGACAAAATTGACTGCCGACCGGCACAAAAGAGTGCCGACCGGCACAATATAGTGCCGATGGCAACACCAACCAGCCGGTGGCCTCTAGCCACTGCCGGTGGTGTGTGGGGATGCCTCACAAGGCATTCCCTGCCCCTCCAAGGCAAAGCACAAGTGTTTGGTGCAAAACCAGACACAAAACGGTCAAGTTCGGAGGTCCTGAGGCAAGGCGCGTAGCCAAGAACTCCGGGAACTCCAAACGAACACGAACATGGATAATCACCGAGTGTTCAAGCGGTGACGTCCAGGTCTTGAGGACGGTCAAAAATGGGGTGTCTACAGTTGCCCCTCTTTGACAGAACTCGGAAGTCATAACAATGACGGGAGTGAATGTCAAAGCCCAGAGACGACCCATTTTTTACCAGGCCGAAGACTTAGACAAACATGCAAGACAAGCAAGATATGCGCCCGAAGGCAGGGGCAAAATGCAACTGAAAATGCACGAAGTCGAGCATAACTTAATGATCATGCAAAGAAAGCTGTAACGAAGCACGCATGCGACAGTTTTAAGCTAGCATGCACCAAACTACACTACAATGCAGAAAGGATGCAAGAGAATTATGCAATTCTCAATACGTCTCACTCGGAGGATACAATACCTGTGCGGCTCGTCCGGTTGCACCGGCCTCAAATGAGCCGTACATACAATATCGTGCCTGCAAAGAAAGTAAACTTAACAGGTACAATATTGTTAGCAATATGCATGACAATGCGAAATGAATGCAAGATGATATGCAATATATACAAAACGATGTATGAACAATGCAAATGATAATGCAATGCAATTGAAACTATGCAAACTACATGCAAAGCAATTGAATCATGATTCAATCGTGAGCGATTCGAAACCACACAAATGTCAAATAGGTTGATGGAAGTAACAAGTCCGTCTACCATAGAAAAGGTGCCGCAACCTCAAACCAACATACCAGCGTGGAGTAGGCGCGATACACATGCAGAACTATGAGTAATGTAGACGGACACAAGGACAAGTATTGGGTAGATTGACATAAGTGGGGTGACGACCCACTGAGGAAAGAACAATGATCCTAATGCCGGATGCAACAATTACACTACAATGTAATATGCGATTATGGCGCGCGGGCCAAACCGTATCTCGCTTAGGAAAGGCATGCACACATACAAACCATGTCTAACACAGAAAAGGTGCCGCAACCTCAAACCAACATACCAGCGTAGAGTAGGCGCGATGCACATGCAGAACTGTGCTTTGACGTGAAAAGTATGGACACATACCAGACCAAGCTCAACAAGGAAAGGTGCAAGCCATAAATGGAAGGGGATGCAGTGGATGCATGCAGAAGAAATGGATACAATGGATATGGCACGCAGGCCAAACCAAGTTTTGCCTAGGAAGGGCATGTATACGTACAAGCCATGTCTAGCACAGAAAAGGTGCCGCTACCCTCAAACCAACATACCAACGTGGAATAGGCGCGTACACATGCAGAACTGTGTTTTAACGTGAAAAGTATGAGCACATACCAGACCAAGCTCAACAAGGAAAGGCGCAAGCCATGGATGGAAGATGATGCAGTGGATGCATGCAACTACAATGCAATGGAAATGGATATTTACAGAAAATGCATGACATATGCACTATACTACAATGATGATGCATGACATATGCAGGTTTTTTTTTGTTTTTTTTTTTTGAAATGCATGACATATGCACTATACTTAGAATGATGCATGACATATGCATGTTTTTTTTTGTTTTTGAAATGCATGACATATGCAGTATTTAGAATGATGCATGACATATGCAGTATTTACAACGATGCATGACATATGCATGTGTTTTTGTTTTTGGATTTTTTTTGAAATGCATGACATATGCAGTATTTACAAATGATGCATGACATATGCATGTGTTTTTGTTTTTGGATTTTTTTGAAATGCATGACATATGCAGTATTTACAAATGATGCATGACATATGCATGTGTTTTTGTTTTTGGATTTTTTGAAATGCATGACATATGCAGTATTTACAAATGATGCATGACAATGCACTATGATGCAACGACTATGATCGCAGCTTTCCCTATCTTACCAACAGGGCGATATACTAGGTTGGTTCAGTATCCAGGATTGAGGCGTAGACATGCCGCCTCAACCTATGGGGCTTCCATACAGATTTCAAGCCGAGGGTACACCCCCTGGGTATTTAAACCAGACTTTAGTCTCGGAAATCCCGAACCTTTGTGTTCTAGGCATAAGCCTTTCAAACTCTAGTTTTCACCGTCCCAGTTGGTCTTCTAGGAACTCACCGCAAAAACAGGCAGGTGGCTTTACCAGACCACCGAAAGTCGTTCGGGCACGACAAACGCCAAAGGAATTGCACCTTCAGAGGATTTAAGGTCTCCTAGACCGTGCGTGTTTAAGGTCTCGCCAGACCGGGGCAAAAACAATGAGGTGCGCAAAATAGCGCGATGGGATGCATGCCAAATACAATGAGGTACACCTTAATGCACCAAAGGTCTTGCACCTCCCGAGGATTTAAGATCTCCTAGACCGCGCGTGTTTAAGGTCTCGCCAGACCCGGGGGCGAAAAACAATGAGGTGCGCAAAATAGCGTGATGAAATGCAAAATGAGATGCAAGATGAGGCACGCATACCTCATAGATGCAAAATGCAAAACGAAATGCAAATGAAATGCAAAGTGAGGCACGCATACCTCAGGATGCAAAATGCGAAACGAAATGCAAATGAAACGCAAAGTGAGGCACGCATACCTCAGGATGCAATGAAATGCAAAATGAGGCACGCATACCTCATTGAATGGAAAATGAAATGCAAAACGAGGTACGCGTACCTCGAGATGCAATGAAATGCAAAATGAGACATGCATACCTCATTGTATGGAAAATGAAATGCAAAACGAGGTACACGTACCTCGAGATGCAATGAAATGCAAAATAAGGCACGCATACCTCATTGAATGGAAAATGAAATGCAAAACGAGGCACGCGTACCTCGAGATGCAATGAAATGCAAAATGAGCCACGCATACCTCATTGAATGGAAAATGAAATGCAAAACGAGGCACGCGTACCTCGAGATGCAATGAAATGCAAAATGAGGCACGCATACCTCATTGAATGGAAAATGAAATGCAAAACGAGGCACGCGTACCTCGAGATGCAATGAAATGCAAAATGAGGCACGCATACCTCATTGTATGGAAAATGAAATGCAAAACGAGGCACGCGTACCTCGAGATGCAATGAAATGCAAAATGAGACACGCATACCTCATTGAATGGAAAATGAAATGCAAAACGAGGCACGCGTACCTCGAGATGCAATGAAATGCAAAATGAGGCACACATACCTCATTGAATGGAAAATGAAATGCAAAACGAGGCACGCGTACCTCGAGATGCAATGAAATGCAAAATGAGGCACGCATACCTCATTGAATGGAAAATGAAATGCAAAACGAGGGACGCGTACCTCGAGATGCAATGAAATGCAAAATGAGGCACGCATACCTCATTGTATGGAAAATGAAATGCAAAACGAGGCACGCGTACCTCGAGATGCAATGAAATGCAAAATGAGACACGCATACCTCATTGTATGGAAAATGAAATGCAAGTATGACACGCATGCCACACGAAAATGCAAAACGGTGCAAGTCGCAAGGGACGTGCAAGACGGCGCGATGCGACGCACCGGACAATGTGATGGATGCATGCAACGCACACGGGGCAACTTTTGAATCTTGTAAAAGACAAAAGGATACAAAAGGATACAATCTTTGCTTGAATCTGAGTGCCACGCACAGAAGACACAGTCCGAGGTCAAAACGGAGGCCGGTTGAGCATCGGGGATTCACTTTCTTGCACTTTCTTGAGCTATGAAGACCAGAAACTACCCACATGGCCTAAACAAGGCTGTGGGAACATCACCGGCTGAACTAGGCGGCCACCGGCTGCATAAAAGTTCCACCGGCACAATATTGTGCCGACCGGCACATAATAGTGCCGACCGGCCAAAAGTTGCTGATCGGGGACAGTTTCGACCTTTTGCAATGGGTCTTTTAAAATAGGGTTCCCAACCCTATTTTCTTACTTCTCCACCGCCGAAAATCAACTCTCTCTCTCTCTCTCTAGAGCCTTTTTCTCTCCTCATTTCGCCATTTCTTTGTATTTTTGCGCCATTTTCGTCGTTCGATTCGCGAAGTTCATCGCGTTTCGCACATTTTCAACCGAACAAATCTTTGTTTCGGTGCCTCTTTTGCTATTTCCGCTTTTCGGGACTTGTTCCCCTCGGTTTCCTCTTCATTTCCGTGCCTTTTCATCTTCCGGCCTTTCCGGCCATTTTCGGCCCGCTCGGGGTTGACTTTTTCGAGTTGACTCTTCGTATTCCGAGCCTATTTTCATTCTTCGATCATTTTCTCATTACCATTTCCATGGCTGACGACATTCCACACGTCGGGACTCCCCCGGATCATGAGATGGATCCCGGGGTCGAGCTTCTCCCGTTGAGCGAGCGTCCTTTCGACCCGGTGACATACCGCCCAGCGATTCATGTGCTACCACCGGATGGACTCCGCCATTTTCGCAGCTTTGACCGAGCACTGGACCCGGAGCTCCTCCTACGCGAGCCGACCTCTCACCTATCCTTTGGCGCTTCCGAGGTAACACTCTTCCCTGTTTTACTTTCTGCAATGTAGAACTGTTAACTGTCAAAGTTGTTTTCGTTCTTTAACTGCTTGATTCTGATACACTGTTCACTGTAGTCGATCGCAATCATGCTTACAATTGATATCTGTTTAAGACGGACACATGCACACATACTGCGCTAGCCTCAATCACCCAAACACACGGCACACACCGCATTTCACTACAAACCCACCAACACCCAGCATCTGCTTGAATCTGAAAATATGCACGCATGCCATATCTATCTTGAACCACTCAAACATACTGACGCATCACACGTTGTAGTTCACTATAAGCACACCGACACCCAGCACTTATTTGAATCTAAAAAACTTGCACACATGCCACATTTGCACTAAACCCCTCAAACACGCTGACGCATCACACGTTGTAGTTCACCGTAAGCACACCGGCACCCAGCACTTACTTGAATCTAAAAACACTTGCACACATGCCACATTTGCACTGAACCCCTGTTTCTTCAAGATTGTACATTTCATATTGCTTTGCTGCCATTTGTTTGAAAACAGGGAGATTCTCATACCATCCGCGGGTATGGGAACGTCGCGGCTCGAGATTGGTACGCGGAGTTTCCCGAGGCGGTTCGACGTATCGTGGACCAGGCCGGCTTCGGCGCTTTCTGCAGGGGTCTGACCCGGCTTACTGCTTGCAGGCCTCTTCTAGCTGCCCTGGCAGAGAGGTGGTGGGACACCACCGATTCATTCCACCTATCCGTAGCGGGAGACATGACGATGACTCCCTACGACTTCTCGATGCTCACAGGCATCGGGGTGGGGGGTGATCCGATCCCCTTCGACATCGATATGGATGAGTGGACCGCCGCTCAGGTCTATTTGCTTGGTGAGGCGCCACCTCTTGCGCGTCCAGGTTTCGTCCGCTACTCCTGGTTCGAGGTGCAGTTCAGGGTCCAGCCTGCCCTCGTTGATGCAGCCCCGATGACCCAGGAGGCCGTGGATAGATACGCACGCGGCTTCCTCATGTTCCTGTTTGGGACGACGATTTTCGCCGATCGGGCGAACACAGTGCCTCTCTGCCTTCTCAGCGCACTGGTGGATGTCAGAGATATCTTGCGTTTCGATTGGGGTGGTGCGGCTCTGGCCACCCTCTACGGCTATATGAGCTCAGTCTCTCGCGGCAACGGACAGTTGCTCGGGGGTTACTGGCGTGCTTGGGAGGTACATTTCCTTTTCCGCTTTACATTTCTGCTTTACATTTTCTGTACTCTGCACACTGCACACACTGTAGTCTGTTTCACACGGACTGTATACTGTACACACGGCACACACATACTCTACTTCACACTGACTGTACACTGCTCACACTGTACACTCTGCAAAATACACTGCACAATACACGGCTCTTGTTATTTCTGCTTTATTCTACATTTCTGCTTTATCTGATAATCATACTGACATCTGTCTTGCAGTTGTGGGTCTATGCCTACTTTCCCAGGCTGGAGCCAGTGCCGGAGACGGAGACTCCTCTAGTCATCCCCTTCTCACGCCGCTATGACGGGAGGTGCGCACGGCGGCCGCGGGAGACGTTCAGCTTCTTCTGCCGCTACTTCGACACCATCACTCCCGCAGAGGTATGTTTTACTTACAGTTCATTTAAGCTTTGTCTTGCACTGTATATTTCGATAACAGTAGATAACCAACTGTATTTCAAATCCAGATTACCTGGCAGCCATGGGCTGCAGTGCCAGCGGCGATCCAGGATCGGTTTGCCGGTGCTGAGGAGACCTCGCGCTACCGGATTCTGCTGGAGGGCCCGGTCTGTCAGGCTTGGTACCTGGGCGAGCGCTTCTTGCGTCAGACCCTGGGCTTACCTGAGCAGATAGTCCCGATGCATCCTCCCGACCACATGCGGGACACCGAGAGATTCACCGCCGATCAGATGGCGGACTACACCCTTGGCTGGGAGGCGGACGGCTACAGAGGTGAGGGGGATTACTCGGAGTACGTCCGGGCCTTCATTATGCGACCTCTGAGCGGTGGTCGCCGAGCTGAGAGAGAGAGACCTGCGGCGCCAGCGGCCGGAGCAGGAGTAAGAGGAGGAGCGCCGAGGAGGGCTCGAGTCCGCGGCAGGGGCGGAGTTCAGAGAGGACGGGAGGCCAGTTGGCCTGCTCTACCTACTTCACTGACTTTCCGAGGGTCGGATGGGGCGACCTATCAGATTCCCTTCGCCCCTCCGCCGGCTGATCACGAGTTTGTCGGTGTCCCCGACTTGCCTCCGGTATGTATTACTGCATTTCTGTACAGTCATTTCATTTTAGTTTATTTGATATTCCACAGAATATTGATGCATCTGATTCCCTTGCAAGCGTCTTCTGGATACACCCGGCAGTTACTGGAGATGAATGCCTCCATGACGGGGATGCTGCAGCGGACCTTCGAGTTCCTAGCCTTTTACGGCCTTCCGGTATGTTCTCTCTGTCATAGCTTCAAACCATACACAAACTGCTTCGCATAATCTGATGCATAACCCACAACACTGGATACCCAGCCCTCACGACACTTGATACACTGTATTCATACACTGCATTCTGTACTGATAAACTGCTCACGGCACTCACAAACTGTACTCATTCACTGCATTCTGCACTGATAAACTGCTCACGGCATTCATACTCTGTATTCATACACTGCATCTTGCACTGATAAACTGCTCACGGCATTCATACTCTGTATTCATACACTGCATTCTGCACTGATAAACTGCTTCATGTATACTGATGCATTTGCCTTTGGTACTTTTCAGCCTCCCTTCCCGATTCCTCCAGTGGGTGGTGGCACTCCATCTGGACCTCCCATTTCTACTCGGGATGGCAGGAGATTCCCCCGCACCAGAGGAGGGCGTACTTACGCCGGGAGCAGCTCGTGGGCTCCAGTTCCAGACGACGAGTCTGAGGAGAGGGCAGAGTCATCCGAGGAGGAGGCCGGGGGCAGCTCGGGCTCGGGCTCGGGCTCAGACAGTGACACTTCTGGTGATGCTCCTGGACTTCTGCCCAGGAAGAGGGCGAGGACAGATCCCCCGGCGCGAGGCTATTGATGATGCTGATGACTCAGACTTTTGCTGTTTCTTTTATTTCTTTTCTTGTACTTTTCTCTTTTGTTGGTAGATAGAGTACTTTGTACTGCCGTAGGCAGATTTTTGTTTCCAAAACTATGTACTTGAAAAAGATGATATGAAATGAAACAAACTTTTTGTCTGAAAAGAATGTTACATCTGCACATATCTGCATCTTTCATACTTTGCACTGCATTGCGTCATGTTACACCTCAAATGTAAATGATATTGATTTGTTGTCTGCAAATTGAGCAATTGCACTATGATAATCGGATAACCAACCAATTAACAGCAGAACAACTCATACAAACCACTGCTCAAACTGAATAGACAGCCCATACTCTACTGGGGATCGATCTGCATACAACCCACAACACAGCACTCGGTTCATCCTGCACATAGCAAACCCTGAGCAAACAGTCCCGATCTGACAAGATGGACTACGAAAACTGAAACGGTTGAGGTTGAAACACACTTGGATGTCCCAAATTTTCTCTTTTCTTCTCCTGCCTCGCATGATTGCAGAGAATGGCACAGCATTCTGAGCACAAGCGATTATTTTTTGGAAAAGGATGGGTTGTCAACCGGGGTATCAAGCCTACCACAGAACACGACGAGACAGACTCAAACAAAGAAACAAAAGGCACACGACCTGACATAATGAGACATGCTCGGAAAAGACTCAAAGCCAAAATCAAGGTCGACAAATCAAAAGACACGACATACAGACATGTTTACAAAAAGACCTCAGATCTCGAGAAGCCAGTTCCTCCGGGTATTATTTCCCACCCTTTCTGATTTGTGATACTCGCATCGCTCGGCCCTCAGACTCGGTTTTTCTCTCAAAAACCCTTTTCTTCACTTTTCTCTCAACTTGCTCCTCTCTATTCTTTAATCTCTCATTTTTCAATCCCTCCCCAGGGTGATTAATGGATGAATAGGAAATCGCAGATTCACGCCCAGCACTGTTAGCTCACGGCTATTCCTTCTGGTGAATAGAGTGCCTTGTTGACAAGCATGTTAGCGGGGGAAAGACAGAAGACCTGACTCAATCGTGCCCCTAGTTCGTCATTTTGACCATTTTTTTGTTTTCTAAAACAGTTTTGATCAAAAATGAGAGTTGGATTAACACACTTATTCGATTTTTGATTTGAAAATCATGTGAATCAGGCTGTGAGCACTGAAAATTCTCCTTTTTGGGTCCAAACATGGTCTAATTTTGAAAAATAAAACAGTTTTCGAGAAAATAAGTCAACCTCAGTGAAAATTTTCAAAAACTATTTTTGCAAACAGTCAATGCTCAAACGAGCGTAGAACTTACCCTCGAGATATGCAACCTCGGATCGGAGGCAACGGAGAATTGCCCCTAGCTTAAAGGGGGATAAAGGCAACGGAAAGTTGCCCCTGGTTTGGATGGTAACTTAGGGCAACTTGTGGCAATGTATGGCAACGGAAAGTTGCACCTTGTTTGGATAATGCCGCGGCATATTGTAAGCCAGTCCTTGTTGATGACGATCGGACCCTCGGACGCGGAGGAGACGAAGACGGTTTGAACCAATATATGGACACAGTCACCTGGAAGGTGTTGGTGGTTTGACTTCAGGAGGAAGTTGGTCACGTACTTCCAGGTTGCTGCAATCGAGACATTGGATTCGGAGGAGGCAAAAGTAATCGAAACCATGACATGGACTGAGACGCTATGGAAGCGTTGGGGGCTGGACTTCAGAATGAAGTTGCCTACGTATCCCAAACATGGGAATCAAGCCTTACGTAGTTCCGGTTAAGGTACACTCGGGTATTTTAACCTTCACTGTTTAGGCTCTAACTTTTGCCAAGGTGCCCAATGCGGGTTTTCGACCTTGCGAGCTATGTTTTTCTTTTTCATTCTTTTTCTTTTCTCTTCTTTTACATTTTTTTTTCTTTCTTTTCTTTTGCTATTCTTTGTTCTTTTCTTTTCTTTTTTGCTTCTTTTGTATTTTTCTTTTTTCCTTTTCTTTTTTCTTTGCTCTAACTTTTGCCTGGGCCGCCCTTCCGGGTTTTCGACCCAGCGAGCCTCTCAAAGGGTAAAAGTGTAGCTTTGTCCATGCCAAATGGTTTTGAGACTGAAACCTCTCCATACCCAAGAGAGCGACTGTTGTATTGATTTGCAGGAAAAGTCCATCACGGTTGCTTCTCGAGCTTTGCTTGGTGGGATCTGATTTCCTTGATCTGACTTTGACGCCTCTTGCTCGAGGGCTGCCTCAAAATGGGCCACACAGGCGTTTCATGGTACTGAATGTTTTGAACGGATCCCAGGTTTGAAACAGATGAATTGAAACTAGAGACCGAGAGCGATCCTGGGCTGTACAATCTCAAGAGCGGTTCCACACCGGTCTTCGCAAGACTGCACAAGACATTTCGTTTTTGAAAGTTTTTAAGAAAGCGACAAATCATTCGCGTTGAAAATAGTGTGAAACCAGTCTGGATCGGACCAAGATCCTTCTCAGTACTCACGCCGACGAGCATGATTTCATTCATTAAAAGCTTAGCAGGCCTCTCTTTTTCTTAGAATGATCAAAATTTTACAAAACCCGAGGAATTACTTCCTCTTCGTTTTCATCACCACAGTGTCCGAAAAAGGGGTTTTATGAAAAGCTTAGGTCATTACAACGATGCTTAAGACACAAGAGAGTAGGCGAAATGCACTGTCGTCCCATTCACATCTTCTGGCACGACTAACTCAAATAGCAACAAATACGGCACATGATAGCCGCAGCTGTTTCATTCAGATTTGCTGGTATAACCGGCTCCTCGGCAGCAAACAGGCTCAAAAAGCAAAAGCAACTAATTACAAGACAAAACGGTGTTTGAGGTAACAACCCCGAAATCACCTGGTATACTATACAAGAGGGACTGACTCATTACAACAAGACAGATCTTGTAAGCAAAAAGACTGACTCAATACAGAGAGACAGACTCAAAACAAAATAAAAGACTGACTCGACACCCAAGTCAGGATTTACAAAACTAGCGTTGGCAGGTGCTCAAAAATGCGTGCCAAACGCCACATTCAAAAACGTGTCAGGCCTCGCCCACAGGCGGTCCACCTTCTGATTACATACTTGCAGTGTCTGTATCCTCAAAATCCAACAACTGAGTGGTGACGGACTTTGCTGAGGTGGGGGGGAGGATAACCTCGTTGTCAATCAAATCTTGCACCTCGTGCCGGAGGCGGAAACAATTGTCGGTAGCATGGCCAGTCTGCTGGTGGTACGCACAGTACTGAGTAGGGTCATGAGTATCAGGGAGATTCTTCGGGGGAGGCCGAGGCTCCAGGGGTTTAAGGTGTCCCCTCTCGGCAAGGATTTGAAGTGCCTTGGACAATGGCATGTAGAGAGCATGGAAGACCCTGCGCCCTTGGGGCAGGTACTTTGGAGCTTGAGCACTCTTGCTAGATGCACTAGCGAACGGATCGGCGGGTGCAGCCTTGGATTTCTGATCCTTTCCGGATGCAAGGCTAGGAGGGGGAAGAATTGTTTTGGCATGACGGGGTCTATCCCGATTCTCTGATTGACTGGAATTGCCCTCAGGCGGAGTAGGGAAAGCATCCTCCACAGCTTTTGACATAACTGCGGATATCTGTTGCTTGTTCATTCCCCCGGCTTTCAAAGCCTCTACTGCCCACAGCAGTTGTTCGATGGGGTCGGCATCTGTCTTCATCTTGCCTTTATCTCTGGCCTCGGCCTGATCTAGAGTTTGGTTTGCTGCATCGTTACCATAGCTGGAGGTCATCTCCGGTTGGTTGAGTTCAATTACAATTCGTCCCAGTAGTGGGGGCTCCTGGGGTATAAAGCCTCCGGCATATGGTGCAGCTGGTGGCGAAACAGGCATTCCATAGGCGAGATCCGCCACGGATCTTTGAAGATCACCTATCATTCCCATTAGTTCAAATGTGGTAGGCTCGCGAGCCTGATATAGTTGAGGGGTCCAAATTGGATGTGCGGCAGGCGACCTGGGTGGATGCGGCATGTCAACAGTAGTCTCATCCTGCGGGGTAATTCCTTGACTCAACGCGGCCGTCATGACCACGATCTCTTCTGAATTCTGCGTCATGTTCAGTCCTGCCTCAGCAAGGAGAAGACACTAGCTGTTCTAGATCGACTCTCTGGATTTCTGAACTGAAACGGAAAACAAGCATCATTTCAGCCCCAAACGGATCAAGCACGGGTGTAGCCGGACAACTGTATTGTACTACTGAACACTGTTCCCCAGAATCACTATTCAAAACTGAACTGATACCCGCAGACACAACTGATTCTTAACAACACTGATACTGGTGCCCTCAGGCCGGATACCCAAACTTGCAAACTGGTATATGCATTCCCTGTAGAGATACACTCTAAAAGCACATAGCAAGTAAAAGAGAGCCAAAACACCCCTATGTTGGGGTAGGGTTTCCCTGTCCTATTTTGTCAGGGGCTAGGGTTTCACTACGCACGCAGCGGTTTCAAACAACCTATATCGGGTAAGCAACCTGTCCTAGTTTGGAATGGTCACTATGGATCCGAATATGCACTAGGTCGAATGGTCAAAAAGGGTGCCCCGGTAAAACCGGGGTTTGTGTTCCCATACTGGCAGAGCCCGCAACCGGTCAGCCTTATGGTCATGCCTTGACAAGACAAGCCTCCGGCAAACCGCTCAGGAATAACAGATGGCCAACACGGTGTCCTAGGCGCACCAATGCACATGTAATGCAAAGAAACACATAAGTGTAGTCAAAGCAGGATATCACGAGTTCGAGTCAAGCTCTCTAAAAACTCCCCAGCAGAGTCACCAGAAACTGTAACAGCACCCGCGGGGGACCTCGCTACTACAGTTTGGACTCGATTTGTGTCACGGTTCTTAATCTGAACCAAAGAGTCCAACTCTGGCAAATCGTTTTTGGGAAAAACAGATTTTTTGAAAAGTAGTGCCAAACATGGACTGCTTTGCCAGATTACAAAGTCGCCACCTAAATATTTTAAAATGGGAAATTTAGGAAACCCTGACTCGGTGCCGAAGGCCACGTGTCCGTCATCACCAAAGTAGTCTTGGCTCGGGAGCTTGGGTACGATCGGGGAAGGTCAGCTATGAGCACCCCCTTTCGCCCGGTCCGAAGACCGGCCTCTACTAACCGTGATATCTGATTTTGAAAACATTACATGCTCTTATTCCAACTATTAGCCTAGAATTGCTATGTTATGCGCACAGCAAACAAGTATAGACTAGATCGCCTAATTTGGAAACAAACATTGCATATCCGTTCGTTTTGAAAATGCTTTGGAATTTGCTACTCGCAAGTAGGCTAAAACACGGATTTCAATGAGTTTTCCCAACTCAAGCAATCCAACCTCCACCCACAGGCATTCAAACAGTTTATCTCATATAAGCACTTAGCCGCATGGTAAGCATACTGTCATGGCAACATTCACACGCATGTGGTATGCTAAAGCGTAAAATACTTACATCGTACTCCGTGCCAAAACAAGAAACTAATTAGCAGACATGCATGTCCCTAGGTCGTGTTAAGTGGCTAATGCAACACAGGCAAGGATGCAATTTAGAGTAGGCTCGGCTAACCCTAAAATGGCACGTGAAATGCAATCATTTGATGCACGTATTCAAGTTTGGAATTTAGAATACAATGCAGTTTGTATGATGTACCTAGCCCGGTGCATGTTTAGACAAATGCATGGATGCACGCATGCATTGCATAAGGTATGCTAAAATAGACGTGCCCTAATCTACCATCATAAGCAGGTAAATAAAAGGGAAGAAAGAAGTGGGGGTTGGAAGACATACAAACCACTCACCCACACTTATTACAAATTTGCCCCCACTCGGAGGGACCAAAATAATAATACAGATTAATTAACTACGCAAACTAATTAAAATATTACAGTCCAACTAAATTAATCAAATAAATTAATTAATCTAATTAAAGCAGTAAACCGCCTCGAGATGAGGGCCGGATGCAACGCATGCCCGGGACTTGCTCGGAATTGCACTGCCATGCTTAGACTGCCTCTGTTTTCCCTACTCTGCTTTTCTGAAAACTGCCAAAGTCTCAGAACTACTTCTCAAGGCACTGGGGGATACCACCGGCTGAGGGGAGACACCACCGGCTGAAGTATGAGGTCACCGGCACCAAATTCATCCATCGGCCATCAATAGACTGCCGGTCGGCACTAAATACTGCCGGCCGGCACTGAATGTCTGCAGAATCTGCAACTCACAGCAGCAGAGGGCAAAAACTTGCATGGCAATGTAATTCCAACAATGTGTGCACCAATCATGCCCCTTATCATATTTGTGACTCAAAGGGGCATGTGCCTCGATTCTCGGGCCACCAATCACGCATTTCCATGCATGATGGCCCAAAGAACCAAACGTGCAACTTCTATTTCAAATGCATGCAAACCAAACAAACACACAAGGGTGCTAAGCCTCTATCATGACTTGGTCAAGAGGTAGAGCATGCATGTTTATGTGATGCAATCCTAGACATGTCAACTAGTATGCAATCATGCCAATGCAAAGGAGCATACAAGCTAACAAACATGCAAGGCATGAAACACCAATGTCAACCATCAAGTATGCAAGGTGTAATGTGGGTGTCCAAGCATGCAAACAAGCATGTGACTTCATTCAATCATGTTAGTCCTAACATGCATTTACTTACCAATACAATACAACACTCAAGGAGCATATGCAAGCAACAAGAGGATGGACTTGCACATAGGTTAGGCAGCTCTAAATAAGCCTAAAATCAGTGGCTAAATGCCATGGAAGTGAAGGCTAAGATATATGCAATACATGCACACATGCAAGCATACATAATCCAACACTTAGGCATAAACAAGAAACTCTTAAGAACACTTAAAAGAGGCTAACATGGACATATTAACATCCATATATAAGCTTTAAAATCATGTTGGACATGGTGCCAAACCAAGCAACAAAATAGACTAAGCATACAACAAATGGTCCAAGCATCCAAGGCAAGCCAAAGGAGACCTAAACCATGGCTAAGCCAACCAAGCCCCACAAGGCCAAGAAGGCTTAAAACAGGTCTAAGACAGCCCTAGACCATACAAAAGGGACCTCCTAGATGGCATCTGAGTGGCTCTAGAGCAAGGCACACACAATGACCAAATCATTAGGCATACAACATATGCTTTCAAAACTTCAAAGAGGCATGCAAGGCAATCATTCAAGCATGTCTAAGGGACTGAAATAGCATGCTGAATGGTTCCAAACCATTGAAAAAAATGCAAGCGAGGCGTGCTATACTTTCATACTCTTAAGGCCAACAAGCCAAATGCAAAGAGGCTATGTGATGCAAGCTAAGATTGACCAAAGTAACCATGGACAGACCTTATTCATAGAAAAATAAGCATACAAGCTTCATGAATCTAAGCCTAAAGCATGTTAGAATAGAGGCACACAACCTAATGCATGTTAAAGGACTAAAGGGGCATTACAAAGCATCTATGCAAAACATGCAAGGAGTACTAAAACCAACATGATACAAAGTTATAATATGGCAATATGAGCACAAAATACAGCCATGGCATATCCAACAAACAACCAAACATGGGGCTCCCTCAAGAGGCAAAATAGGTCCTTTTCAAGGACAACAAGGAGAGGGGGGTGACCCTCTCCTTCTTGGGACTTCAAGGCATCATCTTCACCACTGAAATCCCTCAAGATTTCAGTGGTGAAGAGACCCCAACACCAAAATCCCGGAGCTCTCACAAAATAGCACAAAATGAGGCCCTTTCAAGGCCTAAGGGTGGTCAAACGTCCCCAAAGCACAAAACACTCTTAACCAACAATGAAGAGGACTAAAAAACAGAACTTTTTTGTATTAAATGCTAAGCACAAAAACAGTTCTAATCTATGCAAAAATGGAGTGCAAAAATGGGGTAAAAAGGGGTAGTTTCTTACCCTTGAAGACCACCTTCACAAAGGTTGATGTTGTTGCTTCCTTAAGCTCAAATCCAACCAAAAACTTCAAGAACTAGCCCTTAGAACCTCAGTAACCGAAGGAAGGTGAAACACTAGGTGCTTGTGTGCAATAATATGGATTAAAGCACCTAGTGTAGAAACAAGAGGGGAAAAGAGAGATAGGATAGATACACAAGTTCTAACCTAGAACCAGAGCTTCTTCTCTGTCTTTTCTCTCTAAAAATGTCTAACTTTTCTAACCCTTGAGCCAAGAGAAGAGAGCCCTCTCTTATAGGCAACAAAGCTTACAAGCTAAGCAAACCAAAGGCTCATCCCTCCATACACGTGTATGGAGGGGAAACAAATGCTATACAGCTGCTTCAAAATATCTCAAAAAGCAACTGAACAGTAGTCGGCAGGGCAAAATTGTCATTTTGACAAAATTGACTGCCGACCGGCACAAAAGAGTGCCGACCGGCACAATATAGTGCCGATGGCAACACCAACCAGCCGGTGGCCTCTAGCCACTGCCGGTGGTGTGTGGGGATGCCTCACAAGGCATTCCCTGCCCCTCCAAGGCAAAGCACAAGTGTTTGGTGCAAAACCAGACACAAAACGGTCAAGTTCGGAGGTCCTGAGGCAAGGCGCGTAGCCAAGAACTCCGGGAACTCCAAACGAACACGAACATGGATAATCACCGAGTGTTCAAGCGGTGACGTCCAGGTCTTGAGGACGGTCAAAAATGGGGTGTCTACAGCGTTCTACATCTATATCCTCATTAAGATGCCTTAAATATGCCCTAGGAATGCCTAGGATGGAAAGAGGATGCAAAGATGCATTCAGAGAACATTTTCAGAATTTTCAGTGAAACAGGTTCCCGGTCGAGCGCAGGTTTCCCCGCTCGAGCGGACATGCAAACAAAGGTCCCCGCTCGAGCGTCATCTTACCCGGTCGAGCGGACCAAAAAGTACTGGGTAGGTGAAATTCACGCTCGACGCCCGCTCGAGCGTGTCACCCATTCCTCCGCTCGAGCGTACATTACTCCGCTCGAGCAGACCGATGAACAGTGCAAGATGCTGGGAGCTCGGATTTCCCGCTCGAGCGGCACTTACCCCGCTCGAGCGAACGACCAAAATCTGGAAATTCCATATTTGAGTCCCAAGCTCAAAATCAAGTTTAAATGCATAAATTTCGATCCTCTTGGGCCAAAAACCTGGAAAACACTTCTAAACACATAGGATAACATGATTTGAAGCTCAATTTATAAAATCAAGGCCCAAGGGTGTTTCAATTAAATTCATTTTCAAACCATTTTTCAAGAACATGCTATAAACATGACATGCATGGATTTAAACCATTTCAAAGCTCCAATTTCATGCTCTAATGAACCAATTGTCCCAAAAACAAGATGAGAGCATGGACCTAAACTCCAATATAAACATGCATGTGACAATTTGTCATGAAATCAACTCAAAAGTCAACAATACAACCATGCATGCAAGAATTAAGCTATAATTCAACATGTATGAACTAAAACATGACTTAGCTCTACAATTTGACATGGACCATGCAAGAATTCACTTAAGGACACAATTGAATGGATGAAATTCATACCTAAGTCTTCAATTATGAGAATATGAGCCCAAATTTGCAAATTACTCTTTAATTCCACCAATTACCAAGCAAAGCTCAAGATAAAACACTCTCCTAGCTCCCTCTCTCTCTCTAAGGTCGGTTGAGTCAAGGAAAAAAAAGGACTGATCAAATGTTGTATCTAAGTGCAATGTGAAGATCAAGGTGTTTAAGATAGTGGGCCACTAGTGTGGCAAAATGGTAATTAAGCCAACTATGCAATTTATCAATATTTTAATATAATTTAATCATACCAAATCAGTTTTCAGATAATTATACCATAAAATCACATAAATTATGAGGATCATAAAACATTAGTCGGTTCCGGATTCGGCCGCCGATAAGGCCTTCAACTAACAGTTTAAACATATAAACATGAACAGATAATCACACACTCAACAGATAGAAAATACATTTAGACAGATACAGTCAGTCAATCCAGTTCCAGATTTAGCCAGTCAGTTCAGTAATTCAGTCAGTTCAATTATCATTCAAAGTCAGTCTTAGTTTAGCAGTAATCGGTAATTAATCAGTCATTAATCGGTAAACAGTGCGAGGGTTGTTACACTGATCACCCACATACAGAAATATAACAGTGAGCTAGAGTCTAGTGTATAACAACGAGATAAAGGGTTAATGAATAATGTCCAAATATAAATTCAGAAATCAGAGTTCAGATTATATCAAAGTCAGATTCATATTCAGACTTATAAATCAGTTATACGTGGTACATCCATTAGCTAATAAAGCAGAAGGTCTTAAAAGACCTGTTCAGATCAGACAGATGATTATGCATAATCAAATAGATAACCATTAACGTTAAACAGATAGTTCCATAAATGGAACCCACAGAGATCTCTGATACCATATAACAGATAATAGATAATAGAAGCTAAGAATGCCACGATTACAATTTCAGAAAATGAACAATCATTCATTCAGTTCAGAAAATAACATTTTAGAAAACATAGTACAACTTATATCAAAAATTACTTATAAATAAACATATCTTTTCAAAGTTGTTACTCACAGATGGCTCCTAAGACAAATTGAACAAACAGTAATGCGTGACCTACACAAACACATAGCAGATACAGATTGAAACACACATTCCCAAACGATACTTAATTTAATTCAATTCTCCTTAGGGTGTTTCTAACCCATTCCCTCATTATTATTGTCTAATCCATGGCTTAAGAATGCATAAAACGGAATGATGATGGAATTGTGCACTTAGGAATGCATTTCAAAATTTTTGAAAATAGGACAGTTCGCTCGAGCGCACCTTTGGTCGCTCGAGCGGTCTATAAAAGTCTACAAAACTTCTAGATGATGTAATTCTAAGCTTGAGCCAACTTTTTGGTTGCTCAAGCCGTATGCTGTGCAAAGGCGAGTTCGCTCAAGCAAACACTTGGTCGCTCAAGCCAACTGCAAAAGTCTGAAAAAATGCTGCAAGCTCATATAGTGCGCTCGAAAGAAGAATTGGTCGCTTGAGCAGTACGACCAAATTCTGAAATTTCCATAATTGCATTCTAAGGTCAAAACACAAATTCAAGGTACCAAAACTTGCATGGTTGAGCCAAAACTTGGGAAAATACTTAGAAACTTTTTCAAAAACATAAACACAAAGCCAATTTGCCAAATCAAGGCCCAAAAACTTTGAGAATTTACCATGCATTGTTCAATTCTTTTCCAAAGCTTTAATACATGCCAATTTGAGTTTCAAAGCTCTGCAATTCATGGATGCATATGCAACATGTTTCCTAATTTCACTATAGGTGATATGAATGATGCTCAAAATCAAGATACTTCACAAAATCTTGCATACATGCATGGATTGATCCCAAATTCTTCAATTTTAGCTTAATTCTCCATCTTGATTTCATATTCTCTTGAATTTACATAATTCATTACTCAAACTCTTTAGTTAAGGATTCAAAAGCTTGCCCAAAATCTCCAATCGAGTTCTACTAAGCAAATTCTTGCATTCTCCAAGCTAAATCCTCAATCTCCAAGCTATATTACAAATTTCACGCTCCTCACTCTCAAAATATAGCTCTATCTCTCTCTTTAAAGCTCTCTAGAAGTGTTGAGCTCAAAATGATGAGTAGAAAATGTTTAATTGATCACATGTGGCCTATTTATATGAATGGGTTAACTTAGCTTAATTACCCTAGCTTAGGTTAATTAATTGTAGTTAACTCTAATTAATTTATTCTAATTATTTGAATCCGAATCAGAAGCTAATTAAATTTTCCATACAATTCTAAATATTCCAAATAACTCATTGATCTAGTCAATTTCGTGTCCAAATGCCGATAAGGCTTTCAATTTTCATATCGAAGCAAAATTCTCAACAAATATTCCTATGACTAACAGATATAAATTCAACTATCTCACAAAATGCACAAGTAACTCAAAATTTCATTCTAAGCACTTAATTAGCATTCTTAATTATGGATTAATAACAAATTACAGACTGGGGTTATTACACTCAAGCAGCTAAGCGATTTTTTTATATATAGAAATATATGTTACTATTAAAATAATAATAAAAAATTTTTAAAATAAGACATGTCAGTTATTAACTCAATTTTGTAGATTCGGAAGGAGTACAATTACATACCAATTTTTAGTGTCATAAGTGTCACCTCAAAATTGGTAATTTGGATGGGAGATGCTCTAATTCAAGATTGAAATGAGTTTTATTTTTTAATATTGTCTAACACGGTGCAAAATTTATGCATAAGTATAATATTAAAAGATTAAACAGAGTAAATAATTTATCAAGTAAATACCATAAAAATTATCGCATTAGTGAAATTAATTTTGTTGGACAAAATAGTAATTGTGATAGTAGATGGGGAATACTGTAATTAACATAAAGCACAAGAGCCAAAGTCTGAAAGGCCATAGGGTGCGTGCACAGTGCTATGCAGTCCATTGGGTTTTTATTCTAAGTCTATTTTGATTATCCGAACTGTTTATATTATAAGATTTGTTAAATATATTATTCATGTGAAAAATCAAATTAGTCAGACATGTTTAACCCCATGATCAAGTCATAACAATTTTAAAATAAATTATCAAAATTGTATTAACCGTTTATTTTTTGGAAAATAAATGTGGTCTTGTTTTAAGGTTACATATAACCAATTAATTTGATTTTTTTTATAAATAATTCAACAAATTTTATAATATGAACAATTCGAATTAATGAAATGAGCTCAAAATAAGAACCAGCGTCATGCTACCCCAATCCCATATGGCAAAAGCATTGATGGTCTGTAATTTATAACACAAAGGAAGGGCACTTGTGGAAGACAATTCTAAATACTAAAGCATCATTCCAAAGCACTTTATTAAATACTAAGGTTCGTTTGGGAAGTGAGTTGACTTTTTGACTATTTTAGCCTGGAGCTAAAAAGCTTCATTTGGCAAGGACTTTATCGTTTTTTTGACTTTTTGTGAGAAAAAATATAATGATTATGAGTTGAATGTGATGTTTTGTCTTATTGGACTAAAAAGGTCTATTTTGTTTTTTTTGTAACTATTTTAGCCACAAAATCCCAAATCTCAACTTGCCAAACGAGCTCTAAATGTGAACCAGTCCAGTAAAGCAATTCTAAGGCATCAAAGCTGGCAGAAAAGCTGTGATTCGAAGCATATATAAACTTTCCTCGTTAGAGAAAAGTAAAAGCACTTCTATGACTTCACAGCAAAGGTATATGTTCGGAAGGCATGTGGACAAGCCAATGAGTTTTGTACCTTTGTATCGTATCCTATGCCAGTAATTTTGAAAAGTTATTTCAAAATTTGTGATTATGCTAACCATTATATATGGTATTGATTATCGGATAATGTAGTGTTGATTATGATTTACATTAATGTTTTGGTTATGATGGAATGTTGTGTGAAGGTTGCACATATTGATTATAACCGGTGTTTGCTTCTTGTTTTTGTTTTTGTTTTTGTTTTTGTTTTTCTTTTTTTTTTTTTTTTTGGGGGGGGGGGGGGGGGGGGGAGAAGAGAGAATCAAGAAATCCTAAGCAAGGTTATTTCGACCCACCCCAGTAACACAAACTTGGAAATTGTACGATCATCTGCTAGCCTCACATATCGGTGAAGTAGGACATTACTAGATAGAACTTGAATAACTTCCCATTCGAGCTAAGTCACAAAAATAATCACAAAGAGTAATATTGGACAAACACATAATTGGTCACCTAAGAAGTATGAACATGTGTTAGTAAAAAATTATGTTCACTCCTAATCAATAGGATTTGAACAATAATTTAGATAAATAATTGAACAAGACCAATCAAGCGACTGTGTGTTTGATTCAAATTATCTTGAAAGTACAAGGATTTCTTTAGAACAAATTACAATCGACAAGAGAAATAAAATAAACAAAGAGTAATTTCATAATGAAACTACCAAAGTTCACAAAGTTATCAAACACAAGTTACAGAATAAACTACTCTTAAATATAAGCTAAGCGTTGTTGTCTTGTTGATATCTTTTTTGTCTCCTCCTCTGCCTATTTATAGGCTTACAACCATACGGTTCCTTCCAAAACAACTACTCAAGACAATTCCATAATACAATTCTTCAATAATGATAGAACAACCCATAACATCAATTTATGTATGTCAACTCCAACTGCCTCCACTACTTCATTATGCATTCAACTGCCTCCTACACAAGTAGGAATGGCAACGGGCCGGGCCGGGGCCGGGAATTGCACTCCCTGTCCTCAATCCCCGAAGGTCAAAATATTCCCGTCCCCGCCCCCGATCCCCGGTGGGGAACCCATCGCCTCCCTCCCTTCCGCCCCTGCCCCCCAACGGGGATCGGGTTTTCCCGACCCCAAAAAATCCCCAACAATCATCAACCATAGCAACTCAAACTCTGAAAATTCAGATCTGAAAAATCCCCAAAAAAGCCTCAATCATCAACAATTTAACCCAAAAAAAATTAGATAACTCAACAATCATCAACAACTCAACAATTTAGTATGTTTGTTCATTACACACAGATCTAAGAAAAAAAAAAAAAAAAAAAAAAAAAAATTCGAGCTGAAAATAGAACACATCAGATCCAATCCAATCACACACACAGATTAGATTCAATCACACAAACCTTAACCAAAAAAAGAAAAAAAATTGAGTTGATCCAATCACACACTCATTTCTTCAAGGATGAGGCCAACCACGATGGCGATGAAGATGCCGTTGCCGCCGTTATCTCCGATTTGCGCCCTAGATTGGAGATCGTTATCATCTTGCCTTTGTTTGCTCAGTTTGTCAAGCTCTTCATGATCTGGTTCAATCTGAAAATAGAACACACATACAGAGAGTGAGTGAGTGAGTGTGTGTGTGTGTGTGTGTGTGAGAGAGAGAGGTGGTGGTGTCGGTGACGGTGACGGTGGAAGGACACCGGAGACGATCTTCAAATCTTCTAGATCTAGAGACATCACGAGGCAGTGGAGACGAGGCAAGAGACGAGGTGTGAGAGAGAGAGAGAGGGAGAGAGAAGTGGTGGTGTCAATGACGATGGAAGGACTAGAGAGAGAGAGAGGAAGAGTTGAGAATCTGAATAGATAAACTCTAAACACACACACACACATATATATATATATACGGGGTAATGGGGATGGTTCGGGAAAATTTCGGGACGGGGCCAGGGGAACCATCACTGTCCCCGGCCCGAAAATCATCGAGGATGTGTTTTTCAACACCAGCCCCGACCCTATAGGGAATAATTTTCGAGGAAAATCCTATTTATCGGGACAGGGTGGTCCAGGTCTCCGTTGGGCCGGGTTCAAATTGCCATCCCTATGCACAAGCAACACGATAATAATAATAATAACATAAAATAAAAATAGATAATGATAAAGATAATAAAATATGACCATAATAAATCTTTAAAGATGATCATGATCTAATCCGACAGACCAAAATCGATAGGCCACATCAATGATATTAAATTTGGCCATAAGCGACAAAAAACAATTTATGGTGCAAACAACATGAACACAAAACATGATCCAAACATAAAATTTAAAAAAATGCAAGACACAATACAGAAGACACATACAAAATATATAACTTTATATACTTATTCTATATCAAATATTTATCTCATCAACTTCATCAACCTTGGGCATCTAATCCAGTAAAGAAAATATATAAAAAAATATTTTTAAAAAATGAGACACCACATGTCCCCACTGCGTGCCAACGTGTCCCTCGTGAGTCCCCAACATTTATATACATAGAACATTTCTTCCAGCATGTGAGTCCCCAACATTTATATATATAGAACATTTCTTCCAGCATGTCCGACACATGACATGTGTCCTAGGGAACCTTTGAGGTTTTAGAGACGAAATCTTGAAAGCTTAAGAGAAAGCCATTTGTCATTCGAGAAGTTGTAATTTTCCCCATCTCATATTTGTCATTTTCCAAATTCCCCAACCAACCATTTCACCTTTGGCAAGGGAAGAAAGCAACTCCTGATTGGAGAATGTTTTGTACATGTTCATGTCCGACACCAGTACATGACCTTTGGATAAGTGTTCATGACCTTTGCTTGTTTGTGTGCAGAAAGCATTCAGAAACATTAGAAGGCACCAACATTGTTTTGCCAACAAAGTAGAAATGAAAGGCCTGAAATATAGAGAAGCAAGTGAACTCAAATTCGGAAAGAAATCTAATCAGCTATTGATGAGCTGTTTCAGCATGTATACAAAATAGCTTCAATGCCCAAGTCAAATTGGACATGGACACGGAAATTGTCACAACAGTCACTATGGAGAGAGAGAGAGAGAGCTCCAATGAATTTGATTTTAAAATGAAGGGTGTTTCTGAACTTTCACAGTTCATGTGCAAAAACTGTGAAACTACACGGTTTTTCAAACATAGAAACTGTGAAATTTCGGAGTTTCTTAGTCTAAGAAGTCTTTCTGTCTCATTGAAAGCTGCTCAGGTGGTATTTCCTCTTCTTTCTTTCACAAAAAAACACATACATAAATTTAAAAAATATGGCAATACCAATGAATAGGCAAGAAACAATATATATTGGAAAGAATCTATTTATTTAGATAACTTTACTTGGATAGAGCTCCAATATATAGGTGATATAAACTAGACTTACAAAAGCATCTAATGTTTAAATAAATATAGAATTTGGTTGCCAATGCTTCCCCTAATGCTCATAGTAACCAACGACTAGTTCTAAAAACAAAAAATAAAAAAAGCACTTCAATACTTCCAACTAGCCATTCTCATTTTCTGACTCCTGAGTACTGAAAGCGCAGAGTAGGAAATCCATTTCTGTTATGGCAAAGAAGAATGTGACTTTGATCACCAAAAGCTCCCATGTGTGTGTACTCTCTCTCTCTCTCTCTCATATTTTTCATGTCATATTTTGGTGCAGGTTATACTGGATAATGGGTTAGTCAGACTCACAATAGCAAAACCACAAGGATTTGTAACTGGCATAAAATATGGAGGACTGGGCAACCTCCTGGACCTCAAGTCAAGTGAATCAAATAGAGGGTAACCTTTAAAAAATGTCTATTTTAGATTTATATAGGAGGTTTTATGTTGGAGACTTTAGGTTTCATTGGATTTATGAATTTACAATAAAACGATATGAACACCAATAATTCAGGGAGAATAGTTAAAATTTTGGATATGACAGTGTTGGCACATAAATTTCAACTAAATTTATGACACGTATGGAGTCTATGATAGGAAGGTTGTAGGTAATCACTTCCTAAAAAAGATCAATATGATCCGTTGAAATACATAAATAAAACGACGTTGCATCTCAACAACGTTATTCAAGATACTCAAGTGACACGTGGAGCCTACAAAAGATGACACCTGTAGAGCCTACAGCAAGGACACCACACAGGATGAAACCCCAAAGATCAATCCGGTTAATCAGATATACGATTCATCAGATAGCGCTATTATTCAAAATTCAAATAGGCGCTATCATTCAATTTGAAATTCAAATTGAAGATGAAGCATTCCTATCACCTGATGGCCCTCCATAAATATGAGGACCATCACACAAGACGGGGGGATCGAAGAAATCAAAAGTGAAAAGATCAGAGAGAGAGAAAGAAATTGAGAGCTAAAGAAATCGTTACAAGAAAGAAGAGGAGAAGCCTAGAGAACTCAAGAGCCTACGCTAATGGCGATGAATAGGTAAAGGGTTCCAAACCCAAGAATTGTATTTTGTATTCAATGGTTCAAAACCCATAACAATTTCAATAAAATATTTATTTTTCTTAAATTGTCTTTTGTTGTTTATTTTGTTCTTCATTAATCGGAGGTTTCATTTGTATAAAATGTATAATTAACGATCTGAAATACAGATCGGAAATAAGAACCTGCTATTCAAATAATCAACACTGTTTAGTCCAAAAACTAAACAGTGGACATTTGTAACATAAATTTTGAAATGTGTTGAAACACTTCATGTTTTAAGATTTGTGTCTACAAATTCTGGCACGCCCAGTGGGACCTATTTCTCCTCCCATCTTTTGAAGAACAAAAAAAATATATATATATAGTTGAAACTTACTGATGTATTCTTTTGTTATAGGAATGCTGAAGCAATTGTTAGGAGACAAACCTGCAATCCAGTGGTTTTGAAATCACCAAGGGTGGAGATAGCACCCATCACCCAAGGGGCTCCGAAGCGAATGCTCTTGGCTGTCCCAAAGGTAGAACCAACGAAATCCTGGAAAGATGCACTTCTTTCCCCTATCACCCAAGGGGCTCCGGAGCGAAAGCTCTTGGCTGTTCCGAAGGTAATGGTGTGACAAAGAAAGTCACACTTCTCCAGAAAGCTGAAAGTTTGAGAAAGATTACTGAAGATTATGTGAAAGCGTCAAAGCAGTACGCAACTGTGAGGGTCACAGCCCGAACGAAGAGCTTTCTAATTCAGGCAAAGGAGGCTAATCAGTTTGCAACTACGACTTTTGTTGCAGCTTCAATGGGGGCAACAAAAAATGTTATGGCCCAACTACTCAAAAGGGTAGAAGACTCCATTAAAATGGTGGAGTTTGCGCAGAAGAAAGCCTCTGCTGAAAACATGGCCATCATTAGGGCCATTGGGAGGAGGGTAATGACCCAAACTCCTATTGATGGAAAAAAGGCCCCTGTTGTTGAAAAAACAGTTGCGGCCTACAAACCAATAGTTCTGTTCAGAGCACAAAATCGGTCAAACCAAATCTCAGTCAACTCTCAAGAGCCAAAGGAACACTCGTTAGCTCGACAGGGTTCAAATAAGGAACACCCGTTGGCCCGACAGAATAAGGAACACCCGTTGGCCCAACAAGGTTCGAATAAGGAACACTTGTTGGCCCATCGGGATTTGAATCAACATCAATTGGTCTGCTCTAAAAATGTAGGGATTGTTTTGAAAATTCATGAGGAGTTTGCAAAAACGCAAACAGTTCCTTCTATGCTCCTAGGGGCTCAACTTGATATGCCATCCGGTCCAGTTTCGAAAAGACAAAGGCGAAGAAGAAATAAGGCCTTAAAAAAACTGGAACTAAGAACAGTGGCAACAAATGTTATAGGAACTATTGAAAGGGCTCTCTCGAAAGATGAACCCCAAAAACAAATTGAAAGCCCTGTCTTTGTTGGAAAATCCAAGGTGGAGGAGGGTAAGCAACCCTTGGAAAATATTTCTACTTTGGTTGAACTATATATGGAGGGAATAAGAAAAGGGCCTGTAACAAGGTCCATAACCCGTCAGGCTCAAAACAAAGCATCGTAGTCAGATACTTCAAATATGAGTAATGTTGTGGGGGTTGATAATCCTTTATACGAACAAGATGATTCTATCTCGTTTGTTTCAACGAATATTGGAAACAATGAATTGAAAGATATCAACAAAGTCGCAGTTATGATGACTGAGGTTGAGAAAGAAGGTGAAAATTCACAGGTCCAACAAGACCAAGGTCTCAAGGAAAAAGTGGTGGCTCTACAAGAACAACTTGAGAGAAGAGAACGGGAAATGGCTGTTATGTTGGAGCAAATGCAACAATTGCAGGCCCAAATGACAAGACCAGGAAGTGCACCTAAACAAATGACACAACCTGTTGTGGGGACATCCGTAGGCATACAAAGCACACTAGCCCCAGGGGGCAATGGTCCTTGTTGCTCCGATCTAACCAGTGGTGGTATGAATCCAATGCTCATGGCCATGATTGATGATATGGTGAGGAGACAAGTAAAGAAAGTCAAAGAAAAAGATGATGAGAACTTTCGAATAATTACAAAACCTTACCCAGCATGGGTAGATGCTGTTCCATTCCCTTCTGGTTTTTCCCAACCAGATTTCAAAATCTTTGATGGAACAGGAGATCCAAGACAACATGTGGCTCATTTTCTTTCAAGGTGCGGGCCAATAGCCCATAATGAGGCCCTATGTCTGCAGCTATTTGTTCAGTCACTTGAAAGTTCTTCATTTACTTGGTATGCTAACCTTCCTGAGGGATCAATCCTAAATTGGGATTCCATGGTGAAGGAGTTCCTTAAACAGTTCTGCAACACACAAAGGCGAGTTGGAGTACCAGAACTGATTGAGACCAAGCAACGTGACAATGAGTCTGTTACAGATTTCATTGCAAGATGGCGAGCTTTGACATTTGCTTGTCCTCAAAAGTTTACGCAATTAGAGTTAATTCGGATGTGCCTTAACAACTTCCGACATGAGCTCTCTACGGCTCTTATGGCTCAAACTTTTGAAGGATTCAATGATCTATGCACTAAAGCTCATGATATGGAGCTGCATCTAGCTAAACGAAGGAGGCCTAGGGCCGTTGAAAGGGTTGAGTCCTCGACTGCAGCTACAATCGAAACCAGAAAGAAGGGTCCTGTTGTAGTAGGGGCTAAAAAGCCCAAGGAATTTAAAAAGGTAACTATGAAAGAGAGGTTGGAGAAGAAATATTCTTTCATGGATGATCTGGTCGAAGACCTATTCGAAGATCTGTTGGAGCAAAAGTTGATTGCTCTCCCTGAGGTGAAAAGACCACATGAGGTAGGAAAGACCAACGATCCAAAGTATTGTCCCTACCATCGTTTGATTAGCCATCCGATAAAAGAGTGCTTTGTTCTGAAAGATAAAATTCAGAAACTTTTGGACTCTAAGATTCTCGAGCTTCCTCCTCAAGAGAAAGCATCTGCTAACCCAATCACTATCGACAATGATAATGAAGGTGAATGGGTTGTTTATCAATCAAAAAGCATGAAGAAAAGACAAAATGCCACAGTGAAAGCTAGACGTGTGGTTGATTCAACAACACAAGGGCCAAAAGTTTCCAAAAAGCAAAAACCAAAAGTTTCTAGGAAACAAAAAAAAGCCAAAGTAAGTAAGAGAAAAGGAAAGAAGAACCCAAAGAAGGTAAAATGGGAGAAATTGGTCCTTGATGAGCAGTTAGAGCAAGGTCCTCTTGTCCCAGTCACATTGGAGGAATTTCTACCTTCAAAATTTCAATCTGTGGAGTTGCAGACATACTTTGATAAAAAAAGGGAGGAAAAGTTTACTTTGGCCCCTTGCCTAACCATCATTGTTTTGAGTGATGACGAGGAAGATGAGGGTGAAGTTGGTTCAAAAGTTAGGGAAGGAGATTGCATTACATCTCCTATCTGCATACCTGACTCACCAGAGTATACACCAACTTCTCCAGAATACACACCAGCCTCACCAGAGTATACACCAGCTTCTCCGGAGTACACAATAGAGGCCTTTTCTCCAAAATATTCGCCAGTACCACCAATGTACTATCAAAGCACTCTAGAATATGTAAGGGGAGCAGAACAAGGAGACACCGGGTGTAGGTCCGACTCTGAGCTTGTGAAAAAGGCGAAAAAACGACTACACTTCAAGGATGATGAGGTGAATGGCAGGTGTATGTCGGATGATGAAGTATGGAAGCATTCAAGTAAACAAGCAAAGTCATCTCAAGTTGAGGATCCTAATGAAGATTGGGAACTTGACTTTTCTCCTGATACGTCATCACTGTGGATGTAAATTTTGAAGAACGAGAAATACATATCATTCGCAATCCAGTTGATGATGAGAAAGCAAAAATTGAAGCTAGAAGGGAAGCGGAACATCAGGCAAAAGTAACAGTCTCTTTGAAAGATGAGGGTTTTGAAGCCCGTCAAAATTTGACTATTGAAAGAAATCAAATTTCTGGACACCATTTCCCTAATTGGGTCGAATGGGTTCAGTTCCCACGAGGATATGCAGTACTTCATTTTCTTTTATATAATGGGACAGGTTGTCCAAGGCGCCATTTGGTTCGTTTCCTTGCACAATGTGGAAACACAGTAAGAAGTCAGGCATTACTTCTACGGCAGTTCGTTCTTTCTTTGGAAGTATGGGCAGCAGATTGGTACTTCAGCCTGCCACCTAATTCAATCCCAGATTGGGACACTATGGCTGATCGATTCTATAGGACATTTTATAAACCATGGCCAATAGAAATTGAGATGTCAGACCATTTGGATGACGAAGGTACATCTTCTCAAACATATGATTTCATAGAAGGCACAATTGAGGAGAAGATTGAAACTGCCCTTGACCTTCGAGAGATGGGCACTTATCGCCCAAGGGATTTGTTCCCTTTATGGGTAGAGCAAACACCATTTCCTGAAGGATATGAACTTCCAAATTTTGTCCTATATGAGGGGTATGGAGATCCTCAAAAACATATTAGGCGTTTTTTGAAACAGTGTGGGGAAACAGCTCAAAATCAAGCACTTTGCCTAAAACAATTCCCCCTTTCCTTAGAGGGGATCACCTTTGACTGGTATTGCTCCCTCGATGGAGTCGTGGTGCCTAGTTGGGAGGCCATGAAGAATGGTTTTGAAGAATCTCAATGCTTTTATAGGCGTGACTCCCGATACCTAAGAAATGGGAGAAGAATGCAGCTCCAGGAAGATGGAGAAGTGACTGATGATGATGATCACCCTGCAGCTGGACCAGTTAACATGGTCCAAATAAGTGAGGGAATAAAAGAAGTTGAGGTCAACAAAAAGGCGGTTGCTGAAGTATGCCAGACTTACTTGACCTACCGGAAGAAATTACAAAATCCTCAGGACCATCAAACATCAGAAGTTCCACAGGTTTTGCTGGAGGAAGAGCAAGTGAAATATGATGTACTAGCTCATCTAAAGAAAATTCCAGCATTGTTGAGCGTATATGATGCACTAAAAATGTCTCCAGAGCTTCAAAAGTCTTTAATATATGCCCTGTCCAAGCCAGAGGATTTCCACAAAGAAATCGAGGGTAGAAATCAAGAATGCAACTACATGCATGGCTATGGTAACCTTTGGTGACAAAGACATGTGTGCTGAAATGACAGACCATAATCAGCCTTCGTTTATCACTGGGCTTATCCATGATGTGAAAATTTCTCGAATTCTGGTTGATGGAGGATCTGCGGTAAACTTCCTGCCTCGGAGGGCCTTAAACTTATTAGGGGTTCGAATTTCACAACTTCGCCCAAGTCGTTTGGTCATTCAAGGATTTAATCAGAACGAGCAACGCCCAATGGGGAAAGCAAAATAAAACGAGGCCAGGGATCAAAGTAAAGAAATAATCCCATCCAAGACCTAAAGATCATCCAGATAAAAGTGCCAAATTGTCGTGACTCGCACAGTTAAGAAAATTCACTTGTGCAAGTCACGAGGGGCATTTGTTGGCACATAAATTTCAACTAAATTTATGATACACGTATAGAGCCTATGATAGGAAGGTTGTAGGTAATCACTTCCTAAAAAAAAGATCAACATGATCCGTTGAAGTACATAAATAAAACAACGTCGTATCTCAACGACGTTATTCAAGATGCGCAAGTGAAATGTGGAGCCTATGAAAGATAACACCTGTAGAGCCTATAGCAAGGACACCATCACACAAGATGAAGCATCAAAGATCAATTCGGTTAATAAGATATATGATTAATCAGATAGCGCTATTATTCAAAATTCAAATAGGCGCTATCATTCAATTTGAAATTCAAATTGAAGATGAAGCATTCCTATCATCTGATGGCCCTCCATAAATATGAGGACCATCACACAAGACGGGGAATCGAAGAAATCAGAAGTGAAAAGATCAGAGAGAGAGAAAGAAATTGAGAGCTAAAGAAATCGTTACAAGAAAGAAGAAGAGAAGCCTAGAGAACTCAAGAGCCTACACTAATAGCGATGAATAGGTAAAGGGTTCCAAACCCAAGAATTGTATTTTGCATTCGAGGGTTCAAAACCCATAACAATTTCAATAAAATATTTATTTTTCTTAAATTGTCTTTTGTTGTTTATTTTGTTCTTCATTAATCGGAGGTTTCATTTGTATAAAATGTGTAATTAACGATCTGAAATACAGATCAGAAATAAGAACCTGCTATTCAAATAATCAACACTGTTTAGTCCAAAAACTAAAAAGTGGACATTTGTAACATAAATTTTGAAATGTGTTGAAACACTTCATGACAAATTTTGGGGTTTCATCCTGTGTGGTGTCCTTGCTGTAGGCTCTACAGGTGTCATCTTTTGTAGGCTCCACGTGTCACTTGAGTATCTTGAATAATGTTGTTAAGATGCAACGTCGTTTTATTTATGTATTTCAACGGATCATATTGATCTTTTTTAGGAAGTGATTACCTACAACCTTCCTATCATAGACTCCATACGTGTCATAAATTTAGTTGAAATTTATGTGCCAACAAATGCCCCTCGTGACTTGCACAAGTGAATTTTCTTAACTGTGCGAGTCACGACGATTTGGCACTTTTATCTGGATGATCTTTAGGTCTTGGATGGGATTCTTTCGTTGCTTTGGTCCTTGGCCTTTTTTTTTCTCTTTTTTTTTTTTTGGGTTGATGGCTCTTTTTTCATGGGCCCTTTTACTTTTGTTGCATAAGTTCTTTTTGTGGACTTGATCTTTTTTATTTTATTTTTTTTATTATTTTTCTTTTTTTTTTAAGGGTCATGAGTAAGGTCCAAGATTTAATTGGACATTTCCTTTTATGGGCCTCCAATTTGCCACCATTTTTTTTGCAGTAGATTGTTTTCTAGGCCATCATGGATTGTTCTAAACCATCATGGACCTTTTCTTTTCTAGGCCACCATTTTTTTTTAAATTGGGCCTTTTCTTTTGTGGGCCTCCAACTTGCCACCATTTTTTTTTACAACAGATTTTTTTTCTAGGCCATCATGGATTTTTTCTAGACCATCATGGACTTTTCCTTTTCTAGGTCACCATTTTTTTAATTGGCCCTTTTATTTTGTGGGCCTCCAACTTGCTACTTATTATTTTTAGGATTTTTTTACAGCAGATATATATATCTATATATATTTTAGGAGTTTGTCTAAATGGAATAGGATGGATTGGCATTGGTAGGATTTCTAATCCTACACAAACTCTTACTTAGTATTTCAAATCCTACCTAAACTCTTGCTTCTTTGAAGTATTTTAGGAGACCACTACCTCCCTTCTTAAGCAAAAATATTTGCTTATATAATACCTATCCATGCATGTAGACAATAGATATTTTTCCTCCTACAACTTTGTTCTTCCAGCAGAATTTTTTTTTTCAGCAATTTTCAGCAGTCCCTTTTTTTTTTTATTCATTTTAATCAGGTATGCTTCTCTTTTTTAACAGCATGTATTTGTTTATTATCATTTTTTTTTTTTTTTTGGAACCCAAATATGAACACAGAATTTTTTGAAGAACAAACCAATGCAGGTTTTTTTCTTTTTTTTTATTTTTTTATTTTTTTATTTTTTTTAAAGAACTAATCATTCCTTCAACAAGAGAACAGAGGAGCCTACAGGCTACACAGCAAATATATATTTGCAAACAAACACAAAACACATATATCTTCATCTTGTTTAATAGCATCATCATCTACCAATAATAATGGTGATTTGATTTGGATGATTGAGTTCCATCTCAGTGTCTTCTGATGTTGTTCTTCAATAGCATCTCACGCAGCCATATCTATATCGTCTGCGTGATTCTCCGGCCTGTAGTACCCTGTCTTCAGAAACTTTTTTTTTTTTTTTTTTTTTTAAAGGTTTCAAAATTCTTTTTCAAACTGTTTAGCAACCCTTTTTTTTTTGTAGACCATGAATCTAAATAGACCAAACAAAGTCCCTGTCACAAAACTTTTTTTTTTATTTTTATTTTTTTTTTATTTTTTATGGACCTCTGTTTTTTTTTTTTAAAGGTTTCAAAATTTTTTATTTTATTTTATTTTTTTTTCAAACTATTTAGCAAACCTTTTTTGTTTGTAGACCATGAATCTAAATAGACCAAGGATTGGCAGATGGGTAATATTTGGGTTATAATCTATAGGTAAACAAAGTCCCTCGGACTTCCATATCTGCTGGGGCCTCCCATGACATAAATTTTGAGAATAGTCGGGATGTTATGCTAACCAATTAAAAATTTAAAGAAAATCAGGAACTCTTCTTCTGTTGTCCAATAAAACTAGATTTGGGCCTCCAACTTGTCACCATCTTCCATAATAAACGTCCCGATTTAGACCAAAATTAGGTTCCTGTACAAAGACATGACTGTTTACCTCTAGATTCATCATGATGGTATTTAACATCAGGAACCTCCCAAATATGAACACATAAATTATTTATTTTTATTTTTTTTTTTTTTTTTTCAAACTGTTTAACAAACCTTTTTTTTTCTAGGCCATGAATCTAAACAGACCAAACAAAATGATTTTTTTTGTAGACCATGAATCTAAATAGACCAAACAAAATGAGATTATTTATTTGCTCTGGTCCTTGGCCTTTTTTTTTTTTTTTTTTTGTTAAAAGTCGAAAATCAGCCTTACCCCCTCGTGATTCGTACAAGTGAATTTTAATTGTACGAATCATGATGACTTTTTTTTTTTTTATTAAAAATTATTTCATGTCTTTTTATCTCTTTTGCAGGCAACACGCAAGGCGTCAGAGTTGTTTGCAAGTATCATTGCCCTTTCCAACATAATGGCAGTGATTGTGTCCTTTCACCTCAATGGCTTGAATCCTTGGCAGTGAATGTGTCCTGCACCCCAATGGCTTGAATCATTGGCAGTGATTGTGTCCTTCACCCCAATGGCTTGAATCCTTGGCAGTGATTGTGTCCTTCACCCCAACGGCTTGAATCCTTGGCAGTGAATGTGTCCTTTCACCCCAATGGGTTGAATCCTTGGCAGTGATTGTGTCCTTCACCCCAATGGGTTGAATCCTTGGCAGTAATTGTGTCCTTCACCCCAACGGCTTGAATCCTTGGCAGTGATTGTGTCCGTCACCCTAACGGGTTGAATCCTTGGCAGTGAATGTGTCCTTCACCCCAATCCTTGGCAGTGAATGTGTCCGTCACCCCAACGGCTTGAAACCTTGGCAGTGAATGTGTCCGTCACCCCAACGGCTTGAAACCTTGGCAGTGATTGTGTCCGTCACCCCAACGGCTTGAAACCTTGGCAAGGGGCTTTCGTCAATTTCTTTATATTATGACATTTTGCTTTCGTCAATTTCTTTATATTATGACCTTTTTTTTTTTTTTTTTTTGTAGGAAGCATGGAAAAGACACTTGAATATCTTCGACGTGACGAGAGGAATGTATTGGATAAATCTGGTCCGAAAATAATTCGGCATAAACCTATCACTGCTTTATTGTCACCTACCGAGTTGGACCCCTACATCCCTTTACATACGGCTTCCGAAGACTTGGTCTATACAGGAATTCGAAACTGCTGTGAGATTCTCGAGAAAGGGCACTCCAAATCAATTGGTTCATTCCCTATCTCAATCCTTCGTCCATTTTATGAAGACCTTCACTGTTCTGATTTTAATACTCTTCTTAAGAGAATGAAGCATGAAAAATTGAAGTGGGATAATTCTTTTAATGTCCGCGGCATTTCTACCCATTTGCAATCCCCTATATGGATTTTTTGGTTAAATGACGTTCTTTCCACATTTGCCCCTATTTTGAAGAAGTGTGGGATTTATGCTGCAATCTATGTATCCCAATTTGCTTATACTAGGAATGTCTCCCTCCTCAAAGGATTCTTAGAGCGGTGGTCACCCGACACCAACACTTTCCACACTATTTACGGCGAACTTGGGATCTCTTTATGGGACCTTCATCGCATTAGCGGGCTTCCCATCCATGGCGAGTTTTATGAAGAGTTCACCCCCTCCAATGACATTTTATATTCGTCCCAGACATCCAAGGCATGCCGTGGGCTTTTCAACATTTATGCCAGCTCTTTTCAATCCAAGAAGTTTAACCACTGGACTTTCAAATTCATTGACGAATCCCCAACTTCGATTAGTGGTTTTCAATGAAAAGACAGAATCCCTGATGATGTGTATCTTTCTGGTTTTTTGGCGAGCTGGCTTAGCGGATTTGTCTTCCCTCACTCTTCCGGGGAAATTCGTCTGACGACCTTTCATGTAGCCACCAAAATGGCAGGTGGAACCTTATTTAGCCTGACCATCCCCGTCCTTGCATACCTCTATCATTCTCTTGGGAAAATGGCATCATCATCTTCACCTGGGAAGGAAAATATTCAGGGTCCTTTACATTACCTTTTTGGATGGATTTCACTATATTTTGTCAAGACTTACTCTCATGAGGATCCTCAGTCGATTTGTCCGATTCCTGATATTCATTTCATGCCATATCTTGGGTTTATTGGAAACCAATAGGCTGCCTAGTTTTTTACTGATAAATTTCCATTTGTGGACTCTCTCCTAACTTATCGTACGGAGTGTCAGTTTAGGGCACTTACCCATGAAAGTGAACCTTCAGGCGTTCTGGTCGACTCTGAAAGGACATCACCTTTCCATCTTGGCTATCTTATATCTTTGAGGCAAGGGATTTTAACTTTTAAAATGGGATTTAATTTCATTTCTGAACCGTACTCCCCTAACCGATTCGGTCGTCAATTTGGGTTTGCTCAAGCGTGCCCTACACCGCTTAATGTATCTTGTCGGCAGCTCTCTGAGTGGTCTAAATTTTATTACAACTGGCGCCATATGCTACGCTGCGGTACAAAAGTCTCATTGGAGTTACCAGGCTCCCGATCTACTTCTCACGTAACCATGCCTTATGCCAATTGGTGGTTGGGAACTTCCTTTACTGTGCTTCAATATGTTACTCATTCCCAACCGAAATCTTCACGCAAGAGAAAACTGGATATGTCAATTAAAGACCGAAAGACGAAGAATCCTTCTTACTCAAGAGCTAGGTCATCATCTTCACCTATTGCTCTGGAAGCATCATCACCCCAGAGAATGGATAATAATCGACCACTTATTGCTCCTTCTCGATCTAGTTACTCGGTTTCAGATCTCCTTCATCTTTTCGAGGATGTGTAACTCTCAATTTAAAATGAGATTTAGCTTTGAGTAACTAGATTCTGGTCCTCAATTTTCTAGTCTCGCAAAGTTTTTTCCAGAGACTGTCTATCAGTGATTGTACAGGAACTTCCCAACCCATCGTAGCAACCAAAACCCCAATAGATCAATTTCGCACATACTTGTACTCTTTTCTTGAAGATAATGATGAGAATATGATTCAAGAACTCTTTGAGGGAGATGGGTATGAATTAACTGCCTTGGGTCGTATTCACATTAAGAGTGTTGAAATTCCTTCTCCTACCAAATCTTTTGATTGCTCTCTTAATGAAAGTAGCGAGAGTGAAGATGAGTTTTATGACTACACCCCTCTTTTAGATGGCACACCGACTAAGATGAGTAAATTGCTCCCAGCAAGTGTAGGTTTTTCTTCTCCTTCTTCGAACGAGCCATCCAAGCTATTAGAGAAAGGTATAATTCTTCTTCCTTTTTTTTTTTTAATAAATTTTGAATACCTTTCCTTTTCTTAGACACTGTGCCTCGGACGCCTCGGACTTCCCCAACTGCCTCGCATATGCCATTGGCTACCTTTAAGGGTATTCTTATTCATTCCTTGTACCTCATTTTATTTTATCATGTATACATACTCAAGGAACTCTTTGCTCTTTAGATCATGCCACATTGCAGAATCCGTGATCCGCTTGTGAGAATCACAACTTGTCTTCTCCCCCACCTAAGTCTCCTCAAGCCGTACACCAAGGTATACTTCATTCATCTATATATATAAATTGTTTTTACCTTCTACATTTTCATTGAGAATCTCCTTCTATTTTCACAGAAAATACTTCTGACACATTGAAAGAGACAGACAAAATTACTTCTGATACGTCGGAAGAGGCCCAAATTCTTGCAGACTTACTTGAAGCAAATGGGGTTAACAAATTATTTGACAAACTTGAAGCACCCTTTGCTCCATCTAGCCTTCTTTTGGGAACTTCCTCTAATGAAGCAGCCACTCATATTCAAAAAGGTCTTATTATTTCTCTTCAATCAATGGCGGATGTTAATGGCATGATTGCTGTAGCAAACAACGTTTTCATGATTTTGAAGAGTTTGGGTGTAGACTTCATCTCCTTTTTCGAGAAGGTGAAGATATTTCTTGGGTGCTTTGCTTTGAAAACCCAACTTGCAGATTCTTCAAACTTGTCTACTGCAGAATTTGAGGCCCAATATTACGAGAAGAAGCTTCATTTTGACAAAGTTTCTGGTGAACATAAACAGTTGTCTGTTTCAATTATCAAGTTGGATGAGCACATTACAGGTATTAATCAAAGGATTATTCAAACCAAAGAGTTACTCAAACAACTTAAAGAGGAATTGTCATCCACCCAAGCGGAACATGGATCATTTATGTGTGATTTTGCACAAGCTTCCGAGAATGTTTCTAAATCAGAAGAAGACGTGCAAACTGCTCTGAATGTTTTGAGCCAACACAAGAAGAAGAATGGACAACACAGTGTTGTGGAACGTGCCTTTGAAAGGGCTAAGGCTTCTCTTAATGAATGAATGCACTTTTATTTTTTTATTCATCCGAACATAATGTATTTATGAAATTTCACTCAGTGATAGATTTATTTGTTATATGAAATTTCTTAATACAATACATTGATTTGTCTTATTTTAGCCGTTCACAGTTTATACTCTTGCGGGCCAGGAGTATCCAATGTTTTATCACCTTAGATTTCGGTGAGGTATTTTAGCCGTTTAACCACATACAATACCGTTGGTGGTTTTTGACTTTTGTTTGGCCGTACACAGTTTATACTCTTGCGGGCCAGGAGTATCCAATGTTTTACCACCTTAGATTTCGGTGGGATATTTTAGCAGTTTAACCACATACAATACCGTTGGTAATTTTTTTGACTTTTATTTGTTTCTTTGCCTTAACTTTTGCCTAGGCCGCCCTTTCAAGTTTTCAACCTAGCAGGCTTTTTTTCTTTTTCTTTTTTTTTTTTTTTTTTCTTTGCCCTAACTTTTGCCTAGGCCGCCATTTCGAGTTTTCAACCTAGCAGGCTTTCTTAAGGGTAATATCTCTTCAAGAACCTTGCATTGGTTGGGGGAATGATTCTGTCACCATCCATCGTTATCAACAAATAGGCCCCATTAGAATAAACCTTCTCAATCACATAAGGTCCTTCCCATTTGGGCTCAAGCTTTCCTTTGGTTCTTCGTAAGACTATTATGGGTGTTCTAACCATTAGTACCAAGTCTCCCTTTTTAAAGGAACGAAGCCTCACTCTTTTATTGAATGCATTTGCCATCCTTTGTTGGTAGATTTCCAAGTTCTGTTGAGCATACAACCTTCTTTCATCCAGGGTCTCCAGCTCAGCCAACCTCACTCTTGCACTTTCATCTTCTGTTAAGGATTCTTGTATTGCCACTCGTAATGATGGTATTTGAACCTCAAGTGGTAACACTGCTTCTCCTCCAAAAACCAACAAATAAGGGGTTGCTTGAGTAGGAGTTCTGTGCGAAGTCCGATAAGCCCACAAAGCTTCTTGTAACTTTTCGTGCCAAGCTTTTTTGTTCTTATCCACCATCTTCTTAAGAATTTTGCACAATGTCTTGTTGAAAGCTTCTACCAAATCATTGGCAGGTGCATGATATCTTGACGAATGGTTGTTTTTGATTTTGTACTTGGCAAATAACTTGTTCAAAGCATCACTCCTGAATGGCTGTCCATTATCCATGATGATACTTTCTGGGATCCTGAACCTGTAAATGATATGGGTTCGGATGAACTCGGAGACAACTGTGCTTTTTATATCCTTTAAAGCCACGGCCTCTACCCATTTTGAGAAATAGTCAGTTGCAGCTAGGATGTATCGATATCCTGCTGAAGATGGAGGTACCAAAGGACCAATAATGTCCATACCCCATGCTGCAAATGGCCAAGAACAAGTTGTTAAATGTAAAGGCTCTGGGGGTTAGTGGAGAAAGTTCCCATGGAATTAGCAGACTTGGCATCTTCGAGCATAATCTATGCAATCTGCAATCATAGTCGGCCAATAGTATCCCAACCGTTTTAGCCGCATATGTAATTTAGGACCACTTTGGTGTGCCCCACATGCACCTGCATGTATTTCTGCCATTACCTCTTGAATACGCTCCTTGGCTATACATAGTATGTACATTCCATCCAAAGACCTTTTGTATAACGTTCCATCTTTCCACAGGACGAATTTGGTAGCCCTGCGTCTCACTTCAATTCTTTTACTTTATCTTCAGGTAGCCTACCATGTTGGAGGTAAGCTATGAATGGTTCCCGCCAATCCTCCTCGTTTTCTCCTTTCGTGGTGACGACCAAGATTGGAACCAAGTCAGAAACTTCTTTTAAAGGTTGTAACACCCTTCTTTCACCTACCGTGATAGTAATTGTTTTGCTATCTGGTAGGGTGAGTGATGCAGCCAAACTTGCAAGTGAATCAGCTCGAGCATTTGTTCTTCTCTTCACATGGAAAATATGTGTTTTCCTGAATTGCGAAAGCAATTGATCAGCCCTTTCATGATACGGGATGAGACTTGTTTTCTTACAATGTATTCTCCACGGAGTTGCTATACTACCAGTTCCGAATCTCCATAAATTGAGAGTTCTTCAATAGGAATTTGTAATGCCAATTCTAATCCAGCAATTATAGCTTCATATTCTGCCTCATTATTGGAGCATCCTTCATTTAAGGCGAAAGAATGGGTGATTATAGCATTGTCTGGAGTCACAAACACAATTCCAATTCCAGCTTTATTGTTTTTAGGATTTTCTTGACTCCTTGAAGCTCCATCAAAATACATCTCCCATCCTTTCTGAATTTCTACTTGCATAACTTCTTCATCTAGTAAATCAGTTACTAGAAGTGAGTCATCAGGTATAGGATGTGCTGCCAAAAAATCTGCTAGAGCTTGCCCTTTTACAGCTCTTTGGGGAACATATTCAATTGCGAATTGTTGGAGAATTACAGCCCACTTTGCAATCTTCCCTGAAAGTATGGGCCGTGAAAGTATATATTTCAAGGGGTCTACTCTTGATATCAACTTGACTTCGTGTTCCAGGACATAGTGCCTTAGTTTTTGCAAGGCGAACACTAAGGCAAGACATGTCTTTTTGATAGGAGAATAATTCACTTCTGCCCCAACCAGAGTACGACTCAAGTAATACAAGGCATTTTCTTTCCCATGCTCATTGTGTTGTGCCAACAGTGCCCCTAACGAACCATCCAGGGCTGTTATGTACAACAAGAGTGGTTTCCCTTTTATTAGGCTCATGAGAACTGGAGGCTTCAAAGATACTCCTTAATACTATTAAAAGCAGTTTGACACTGTTGATCCCATTCAAATGGAACACCTTTTTTCATCAATCTTGAGAATGCCAAGCATCGACCAGCCAAGTTCGAAATAAATCTTCTGATATAAGCCAACCTCCGTTGTAGCCCCTTCAATTCCCTTTAATTTCGCGGAGGGGGCATTTCAGCAATAGCTTTAATCTTAGTAGGGTCAATTTCAATCCCTTTGTTTCAAACCACAAACCCTAGAAACTTTCCTGAGGAAACTCCAAATGCACATTTTAGTGGGTTCATCTTGAGTTTGTATCTCCTCAAACGTTCAAAGATTCTTCTCAAATCTTCCACATGGTTTTCCTTCTCCTTCGTCTTGACAACAAGATCATCAACATAGCATTCAATGGTGTCATGAAGCATATCACTGAAAATTACAGTCATCGCCCTTTGATACGTGACCCCAGCATTTTTCAGGCCAAAAGGCATTACCTTATAGCAAAAGACTCCTCTCGGAGTCCTGAATGCAGTCATTTCTTCATCTTCAGGTGCCATTCGGATTTGATTGTATCCTGAGTATCCGTCCATAAAAGACAAGGATTCATACCCAGTAGTTGCATCTACAAGAAGCTCGGTGATGGGCAAGGGAAAGTCATCTTTAGGACAAGCCTCATTGAGATCACGGAAATCAATGCAGACCCTGATTTGACCATTTTTTTTCTTGACTGGCACTATGTTTGCTAGCTAGGTTGGATATTGGACTTCCCTAATGAATCCTACATTGATAAGCTTGTCGACTTCGGCTTCAATTTGGGCTGTAATCTCTGGTCGAGTTCGCCTCTGAGGCTGTTTAACTGGCCGTTTCTCAGGGTGAATTGCAAGCTTGTGGACTGCAATCTCTGGATTAAGACCAGGCATCTCACTGTAGTTCCATACAAATATGTCACGATACTCCCTTAAGAAAGAAATATATTGCCGAGCTTCTTCTTCCTTTAAATTTGCACTAATGAAGGTTGGTTTGTTTTCTCCTTCATCACCCAAATTTATTTCACGAAGGTCATCCACGGTGGCTTGGCCTCCTGCTTCAAATTCTGTTGGTGCAGGTTGAGCTTTATCTTGGTCAACATCTTCCAACACATCTTCAGTGATAATCATGTTTACTGGAAATTTTTCCTCATCCCCCCGATAGCCTAACCCTTCTGTCCTAGCGGTGATAATACTGCCTTGCTGGATAGCCTGCCTCTGCGAAGGTGTTAATGTAAAGTCAAAGGGTGTCATTGTTTCTGGTATTTTTTCAAGATCTAAACCAACTTTCACCAACATCTGTGTAATTTCTGCACTGAAAGTAGGTTTCTCAAAACTCGAGATATTTTCTTCTGGCACTTGTTCAACTTTCACTTTCTGTTCAACATCTCCAAGTGAGTGGAATATGATGGGTTTCGACCCTTTTCCTTTAGAAAGGACCACAATCTTATTATATTTCTCCACATAGGTGCATTATGTCCTCCTTAATGGCAATGTGAACTCACCCTTGAGATCCAAAATTAGATTTATTGGGGCTAGAGCCTTTGCCCCCAGTTTCCTTTCGGACTTTGGCACATATCGAAAAGTTCTTTTTGTTGAAACTGGAGTAGATTCTAGAGCGTCTTTGACATTCGGAGTACCTTCAGACTTTTTCACATCTTTTCCCTTTCTTTGTGAAGTCTTTGTATAGAAGCGAACATCAGCATAATAGGCTTCTACTTCTCCAAATGGATCATTGTCAGCCATAATTGTCCCCTTTTTTTTGGGTAAAGGCAACGGGTACTTGATACATTGGTGATAAGTTGACGGCACTGCATGATGATTATGCATCCATGGTCTCCCAAGCAAAGCATTATAGGAGGTGTCCACATCAATGACCAAGAACTCAGTGCTTTCTTCAATATCTCCAAACTTGGTTCGCAATTTAATCTCATGCATCCATGGTCTCCCAAGCAAAGCATTGTAAGAGGTGTCTACATCAATGACCAAAAACTCAGTGCTTTCTTCAATATCCCCAAACTTGGTTCGCAATTCAATCTTCCCCATTTGGCGTTGTTCATTCTGATTAAATCCTTGAATGACCAAACGACTTGGGCGAAGTGGTGAAATTCGAACCCCTAATAAGTTTAAGGCCCTCCGAGGCAGGAGGTTTACCGCAGATCCTCCATCAACCAGAATTCGAGAAATTTTCACATCATGGATAAGCCCAGTGATAAACAAAGGCCAATTATGGTCTGTCATTTCAGCACACGTCTTTGTCACCAAAGGTTACCATAGCCATGCATGTAGTTGCCTTCTCTTGATTTCTACCCTCAATTTCTTTGTGGAAATCCTCTAGCTTGGACAGGGCATATATTAAAGACTTTCGAAGCTCTGGAGACATTTTCAGTGCATCATATACACTCAACAATGCTGAAATTTTCTTTAGATGAGCTAGTACATCATATTTCACTTGCTCTTCCTCTAATAGAACCTGTGGAACTTCTGACGTTTGAGGGTCCTGAGGATTTCGTAATTTCCTCCGGTAGGTCAAATAAGTCTGGCATACTTCAGCAACCGCCTTTTCGTTGACCTCAACTTCTTTTATTCCCTCACTTATTTGGACCATGTTAACTAGTCCAGCTACAGGGTGATCATCATCATCAGTCACTTCTCCATCTTCCTGGAGCTGCATTCTTCTCCCATTTCTTAGGTACCGGGAGTCACGCCTATAAAAGCATTGAGATTCTTCAAAACCATTCTTTATGGCCTGCCAACTAGGCACCACGACTCCATCAAGGGAGCAATACCAGTCAGAGGCGATCCCCTCTAAGGAAAGGGGGAATTGTTTTAGGCAAAGTGCTTCATTTTGAGCTGTTTCCCCACACTGTTTCAAAAAACGCCTAATATGTTTTGGAGGATCTCCATACCCGTCATATAGGACAAAATTTGGAAGTTCGTATCCTTCAGGAAATGGTGTTTGCTCTACCCATAAAGGGAACAAATCCCTTAGGCGATAAGTGCCCATCTCTCGAAGGTCAATGGAAGTTTCAATCTTCTCCTCAATTGTGCCTTCTATGAAATCATATGTTTGAGAAGATGTACCTTCGTCATCCAAATGTTCTGACATCTCAATTTCTATTGGCCATGGTTTATGAAATGTCCTATAGAATCGATCAGCCATGGTGTCCCAATCTAGGATTGAATTAGGTGGCAAGCTGAAGTACTAATCTGCTGCCCATCCTTCCAAAGAAAGAACAAACTGCCGTAGAAGTAACGCCTGACTTCTTACTGTGTTTCCACATTGTGCAAGGAAACGAACCAAATGGCGCCTTGGACAACCTGTCCCATTATATAAAGGAAAACGAGGTACTGCATATCCTCGTGGGAACTGAACCCATTCGACCCAATTAGGGAAAAGGTGTCCAGAAATTTGATTTCTTTCAATAGTCAAATTTTGACGGGCTTCAAAACCCTCATCTTTCAAAGAGACTGTTACTTTTGCCTGATGTTCCGCTTCCCTTCTAGCTTCAATTTTTGCTTTCTCATCATCACCTGGATTGCGAATGATATGTATTTCTCGTTCTTCAAAATTTACATCCACAGTGATGACGTATCAGGAGAAAAGTCAAGTTCCCAATCTTCATTAGGATCCTCAACTTGAGATGACTTTGCTTGTTTACTTGAATGCTTCCATACTTCATCATCCGACATACACCTGCCATTCACCTCATCATCCTTGAAGTGTAGTCGTTTTTTCGCCTTTTTCACAAGCTCAGAGTCAGACCTACACCCGGTGTCTCCTTGTTCTGCTCCCCTTACATATTCTGGAGTGCTTTGATAGTACATTGGTGGTACTGGCGAATATTTTGGAGAAAAGGCCTCTATTGTGTACTCCGGAGAAGCTGGTGTATACTCTGGTGAGGCTCGTGTGTATTCTGGAGAAGTTGGTGTATACTCTGGTGAGTCAGGTATGCAGATAGGAGATGTAATGCAATCTCCTTCCCTAACTTTTGAACCAACTTCACCCTCATCTTCCTCGTCATCACTCAAAACAATGATGGTTAGGCAAGGGGCCAAAGTAAACTTTTCCTCCCTTCTTTTATCAAAGTACGTCTGCAACTCCACAGATTGAAATTTTGAAGGTAGAAATTCCTCCAATGTGACTGGGACAAGAGGACCTTGCTCTAACTGCTCATCAAGGACCAATTTCTCCCATTTTACCTTCTTTGGGTTCTTCTTTCCTTTTCTCTTACTTACTTTGGCTTTCTTTTGTTTCCTAGAAACTTTTGGTTTTTGCTTTTTGGAAACTTTTGGCCCTTGTGTTGTTGAATCAACCACACGTCTAGCTTTCACTGTGGCATTTTGTCTTTTCTTCATGCTTTTTGACTGATAAACAACCCATTCACCTTCATTATCATTGTCGATAGTGATTGGGTTAGCAGATGCTTTCTCTTGAGGAGGAAGCTCGAGAATCTTAGAGTCCAAAAGTTTCTGAATTTTATCTTTCAGAACAAAGCACTCTTTTATCGGATGGCTAATCAAACGATGGTAGGGACAATACTTTGGATCGTTGGTCTTTCCTACCTCATGTGGTCTTTTCACCTCAGGGAGAGCAATCAACTTTTGCTCCAACAGATCTTCGAATAGGTCTTCGACCAGATCATCCATGAAAGAATATTTCTTCTCCAACCTCTCTTTCATAGTTACCTTTTTAAATTCCTTGGGCTTTTTAGCCCCTACTACAATAGGACCCTTCTTTCTGGTTTCGATTGTAGCTGCAGTCGAGGACTCAACCCTTTCAACGGCCCTAGGCCTCCTTCGTTTAGCTAGATGCAGCTCCATATCATGAGCTTTAGTGCATAGATCATTGAATCCTTCAAAAGTTTGAGCCATAAGAGCCGTAGAGAGCTCATGTCGGAAGTTGTTAAGGCACATCCGAATTAACTCTAATTGCGTAAACTTTTGAGGACAAGCAAATGTCAAAGCTCGCCATCTTGCAATGAAATCTGTAACAGACTCATTGTCACGTTGCTTGGTCTCAATCAGTTCTGGTACTCCAACTCGCCTTTGTGTGTTGCAGAACTATTTAAGGAACTCCTTCACCATGGAATCCCAATTTAGGATTGATCCCTCAGGAAGGTTAGCATACCAAGTAAATGAAGAACTTTCAAGTGACTGAACAAATAGCTGCAGACACAGGGCCTCATTATGGGCTATTGGCCCGCACCTTGAAAGAAAATGAGTCACATGTTGTCTTGGATCTCCTGTTCCATCAAAGATTTTGAAATCTGGTTGGGAAAAACCAGAAGGGAATGGAACAGCATCTACCCATGCTGGGTAAGGTTTTGTAATTATTCAAAAGTTCTCATCATCTTTTTCTTTGACTTTCTTTACTTGTCTCCTCACCATATCATCAATCATGGCCATGAGCATTGGATTCATACCACCACTGGTTAGATCGGAGCAACAAGGACCATTGCCCCCTGGGGCTAGTGTGCTTTGTATGCCTACGGATGTCCCCACAACAGGTTGTGTCATTTGTTTAGGTGCACTTCCTGGTCTTGTCATTTGGGCCTGCAATTGTTGCATTTGCTCCAACATAGCAGCCATTTCCCGTTCTCTTCTCTCGAGTTGTTCTTGTAGGGCCACCACTTTTTCCTTGAGACCTTGGTCTTGTTGGACCTGCGAATTTTCACCTTCTTTCTCAACCTCAGTCATCATAACTGCAACTTTGTTGATATCTTTCAATTGATTGTTTCCAATATTCGTTGAAACAAACGAGATAGAATCATCTTATTCGTATAAAGGATTATCAACCCCCACAACATTACTCATATTTGAAGCATCTGACTGCAATGCTTTGTTTTGAGCCTGACGGGTTATGGACCTTGTTACAAGCCCTTTTCTTATTCCCTCCATAGATAGTTCAACCAAAGTAGAAATATTTTCCAAGGGTTGCTTACCCTCCTCCACCTTGGATTTTCCAACAAAGACAGGACTTTCAATTTGTTTTTGGGATTCATTTTTCGAGAGAGCCCTTTCAATAGCTCCTATAACATTTGTTGCCACTGTTCTTAGTTCCAGTTTCTTTAAGGCCTTATTTCTTCTTCGCCTTTGTTTTTTCGAAACTGGACCGGATGACATATCAAGTTGAGCCTCTAGGGGCATAGAAGGAACCGTTTGCGTTTTTGCAAACTCCTCATGAATTTTCAAAACAGTCCCTACATTTTTAAAGCGGACCAATTGATGTTGATTCAAATCCCGATGGGCCAACAAGTGTTCCTTATTCGAACCTTGTCGAGCCAACGGGTGTTCCTTATTCGAACCCTATCGAGCCAACGAGTGTTCCTTTGGCTCTTGAGAGTTGACTGAGATTTGGTTTGACCGATTTTGTGCCCTGAACAGAACTATCGGTTTGTAGGCCGCAACTGTTTTTTCAACAACAGGAGCCTTTTTTCCATCAACAGGAGTTTGGGTCATTACCCTCCTCCCAATGGCCCTAATGATGGCCATGTTTTCAGCAGAGCCTTTCTTCTGGGCAAACTCCACCATTTTAATGGAGTCTTCTACCCTTTTGAGTAGTTGGGCCACAACATTTTTTGTTGCCCCCGTTGAAGCTGCAACAAAAGTCGTAGTTGTAAACTGATTAGTTTCCTTTGCCTGAATTAGAAAGCTCTTCGTTCGGGCTGTGGCCCTCACAGTTGCGTACTGCTTTGACGATTTCACATAATCTTCAGTAATTTTTCTCAAACTTTCAGCTTTCTGGAGAAGTGTGACTTTCTTTGTCACACCAATTACCTTCGGGACAGCCAAGAGCTTTCGCTCCGGAGCCCCTTGGGTGATAGGGGAAAGAAGTGCATCTTTCTAGGATTTCGTTGGTTTTACCTTTGGGACAGCCAAGAGCATTCGCTCCGGAGCCCCTTGGGTGATGGGTGCTATCTCCACCCTTGGTGATTTCAGAACCACTGGATTGCAGGTTTGTCTCCTGACAGTTGCTTCAACATTCCTATAACAAAAGAATACATCAGTAAGTATCAACTATATATATATTTTTTTTTTTTGTTCTTTAAAAGATGGGAGGAGAAATAGGTCCCACTGGGCGTGCCAGAATTTGTAGACACAAATTTTAAAACATGAAGTGTTTCAACACATTTCAAAATTTATGTTACAAATGTCCACTGTTTAGTTTTTGGACTAAACAGTGTTGATTATTTGAATAGCAAGTTCTTATTTCCGATCTATATTTCAGATCGTTAATTACACATTTTATACAAATGAAACCTCCGATTAATGAAGAACAAAATAAACAACAAAAGACAATTTAAGAAAAATAAATATTTTATTGAAATTGTTATGGGTTTTGAACCATCGAATACAAAATACAATTCTTGGGTTTGGAACCCTTTACCTATTCATCGCCATTAGCGTAGGCTATTGAGTTCTCTAGGCTTCTCCTCTTCTTTCTTGTAACGATTTCTTTAGCTCTCAATTTCTTTCTCTCTCTCTGATCTTTTCACTTTTGATTTCTTCGATCCCCCGTCTTGTGTGATGGTCCTCATATTTATGGAGGGCCATCAGGTGATAGGAATGCTTCATCTTCAATTTAAATTTCAAATTGAATGATAGCGCCTATTTGAATTTTGAATAATAGCGCTATCTGATTAATCGTATATATGATTAACCGGATTGATCTTTGGGGTTTCATCATGTGTGGTGTCCTTGCTGTAGGCTCTACAGGTGTCATCTTTTGTAGACTCCACGTGTCACTTGAGTATCTTGAATAACGTTGTTGAGATGCAACATCGTTTTATTTATGTATTTCAACGGATCATATTGATCTTTTTTAGGAAGTGATTACTTACAACCTTCCTATCATAGACTCCATACGTGTCATAAATTTAGTTGAAATTTATGTGCCAACAAAGTATAAGAGAAAACTGATATTGCTCCCTCGATGGAGTCGTGGTGCCTAGTTTGGAGGCCATGAAGAATGGTTTTGAAGAATCTCAATGCTTTTATAGGCGTGACTCCCGGTACCTAAGAAATGGGAGAAGAATGCAGCTTCAGGAAGATGGAGAAGTGACTGATGATGATGATCACCCTGCAGCTGGACCAGTTAACATGGTCCAAATAAGTGAGGGAATAAAAGAAGTTGAGGTCAACAAAAAGGCGGTTGCTGACTTATGCCAGACTTACTTGACCTACCGAAGGAAATTACGAAATCCTCAGGACCCTCAAACGTCAAAAATTCCACAGGTTTTGCTGGAGGAAGAGCAAGTGAAATATGATGTGCTAGCTCATCTAAAGAAAATTCCAGCATTGTTGAGCGTATATGATGCACTGAAAATGTCTCTAGAGCTTCGAAAGTCTTTAATATATGCCCTGTCCAAGCCAGAGGATTTCCACAAAGAAATCAAGGGTAGAAATCAAGAGAAGGCAACTACATGCATGACTATGGTAACCTTTGGTGACAAAGACATGTGTGCTGAAATGACAGACCATAATCGGCATTTGTTTATCACTGGGCATATCCATGATGTCAAAATTTCTCAAATTCTAGTTGATGGAGGATCTGCGGTAAACCTCCTGCCTCGGAGGGCCTTAAACTTATTAGGGGTTCGAATTTCATAACTTCGCCCAAGTCGTTTGGTCATTCAAGGATTTAATCAGAATGAACAACGCCCAATGGAAAAGATTGAACTGCGAACCAAGTTTGGGGATATTGAAGAAAGCACTGAGTTCTTGGTTATTGATGTAGACACCTCTTACAATGCTTTGCTTGGGAGACCATGGATGCATAATCATCATGCAATGCCGTCAACTTATCACCAATGTATTAAGTACCCGTTGCCTTCACCCAAAAAAGAGTGGACAATTGTGGCTGACAATGATCCATTTGGAGAAGTAGAAGCCTACTATGCTGATGCTCGCTTCTATACAAAAACTTCACAAAGAAAGGAAAAAGATGTGAAGAAGTCTGAAGATACTCCGAATGTCAAAGACGCTCTAGAGTCTACTCCAGTTTCAACAAAAAGAACTTTTCGATATGTGCCAAAGTCCGAAAGGAAACTGGGGGCAAAGGCTCTAGCCCCAATAAATCTAATTTTGGATCTCAAGAGTGAGTTCACGTTGCCATTAAGGAGGACAGAATGCACCTATGTGGAGAAATATAATAAGATTGTGGTCCCTTCTAAAGAAAAAGGGTCGAAACCCATCATATTCCACTCACTTGGAGATGTTGAACAGAAAGTGAAAGTTGAACAAGTGCCAGAAAAAAACATCTCAAGTTTTGAGAAGCCTACTTTCAGTGCAGAAATTACACAGATGTTGGTGAAAGTTGGTTTAGATCTTGAAAAAATACCAGAAACAATGACACCCTTTGACTTTGCATTAACACCTTCGTAGAGGCAGGCTATCCAGCAAGGCAGTATTATCACTGCTAGGACAGAAGGGTTAGGCTAGGAAAGAAGGGTTAGGCTATCGGGGGGATGAGGAAAAATTTCCAGTGAACATGACTATCACTCAAGATGTGTTAGAAGATGTTGACCAAGATGAAGCTCAACCTGCACCAACAGAATTTGAAGCAGGAGGCCAAGCCACCGTGGATGACCTTTGTGAAATAAATCTGGGTGATGAAGGAGAAAACAAACCAACCTTCATTAGTGCAAATTTAAAGGAAGAAAAAGTTCGGCAATATATTTCCTTCTTAAGGGAGCATCGTGACATATTTGCATGGAACTACAGTGAGATGCCTGGTCTTAATCCAGAGATTGTAGTCCATAAGCTTGCAATTCACCCTGAGAAACGACCAGTAAAACAGCCTCAGAGGCGAACTCGACCAGAGCTTACAGCCCAAATTGAAGCCGAAGTCGACAAGCTTATCAATGTAGGATTCATCAAGGAAGTCCAATATCCAACCTGGCTAGCAAACATAGTTCCAGTCAAGAAAAAGAATGGTCACATCAGGATCTGCATTGATTTCCGTGATCTCAATGAGGCTTGTCCTAAAGATGACTTTCCCTTGCCCATCATTGAGCTTCTTGTAGATGCAACTACTGGGTATGAAACCTCGTCTTTTGTGGACGGATACTCAAGATACAATTAAATCCGAATGGCACCTGAAGATGAAGAAATGACTGCATTCAGGACTCCGAGAGGAGTCTTTTGCTATAAGGTAATGCCTTTTGGCCTGAAAAATGCTGGGGCCACGTATCAAAGGGCGATGACTGTAATTTTCGGTGATATGCTCCATGACACCATTGAATGCTATGTTGATGATCTTGTCATCAAGACGAAGGAGAAGGAAAACCATGTGGAAGATTTGAGAAGAATCTTCGAACGTTTGAGGAGATACAAACTCAAGATGCACCCACTAAAATGTGCTTTTGGAGTCTCCTCAGGAAAGTTTCTAGGGTTTGTGGTTCGAAACAAAGGGATTGAAATTGACCCTACTAAGATTAAATCCATTGCTGAAATGCCTCCTCCGCGAAATTTAAGGGAATTGAAGGGACTACAAGGGAGGTTGGCTTATATCAGAAGATTTATTTCGAACTTGGCTGGTCGATGCTTGGCATTCTCAAGATTGATGAAAAAGAGTGTTACATTTGAATGGGATCAGCAGTGCCAAAATGCTTTTAATAGTATTAAGGAGTATCTTTTGAAGCCTCCAGTACTCATGAGCCCAATAAAAGGGAAACCACTGTTGTTGTACATAACGGCCCTGGATGGTTCGTTAAGGGCACTGTTGGCACAACACAATGAACATGGGAAAGAAAATGCCTTGTATTACTTGAGTCGTACTCTGGTTGGGGCAGAAGTCAATTATTCTCCTATCGAAAAGACATGTCTTGCTTTGGTGTTCGCCTTGCAAAAACTAAAGCACTATGTCCTAGAACACGAAGTCAAGTTGATATCAAGAGCAGACCCCTTGAAATATATACTTTCACGGCCCATACTTTCAGGGAAAATTGCAAAGTGGGCTGTAATTCTCCAACAATTCGCAATTGAATATGTTCTCCAAAGAGCTGTAAAGGGGCAGGCTCTAGCAGATTTTTTGGCAGCACATCCTATACCTGATGACTCACCTCTAGTAACTGATTTACCAGATGAAGAGGTTATGCAAGTAGCAATTCAGAAAGGATAGGAGATGTATTTTGATGGAGCTTCAAGGAGTCCAGATGGCAAGAAGCAAAAAAATCCTAAAAACAATAAAGCTGGAATTGGAATTGTGTTTGTGACTCCAGACAATGCTATAATCACCCATTCTTTCGCCTTAAGTGAAGGATGCTCCAATAATGAGGCAGAATATGAAGCTGTAATTGCTGGATTAGAATTGGCATTACAAATTCCTATTGAAGAACTCTCAATTTATGGAGATTCGAAATTGGTGGTAAAGCAACTCCATGGAGAATACATTGTTAAGAAAACAAGTCTCATCCCGTATCATGAAAGGGCTGATCAATTGCTTTCGCAATTCAGGAAAACACATATTTTCCATGTGAAGAGAAGAACAAATGCTCGAGCTGATTCACTTGCAAGTTTGGCTGCATCACTTACCCTACCAGATAGCAAAACAATTACTATCACGGTAGGTGAAAGAAGGGTGTTACAACCTTTAAAAGAAGTTTCTGACTTTGTTCCAATCTTGGTCGTCACCACGAAAGGAGAAAACGAGGAAGATTGGCGGGAACCATTCATAGCTTACCTCCAACATGGTAGGCTACCTGAAGATAAAGTAAAAAGAATTGAAGTGAGACGCAGGGCTACCAAATTCGTCCTGTGGAAAGATGGAACGTTATACAAAAGGTCTTTGGATGGAATGTACATACGGTGTATAGCCAAGGAGCATATTCAAGAGGTAATGGCAGAAATACATGCAGGTGTATGTGGGGCACACCAAAGTGGTCCTAAATTACATATGCGGCTAAAACGGTTGGGATACTATTGGCCGACTATGATTGCAGATTGCATAGATTATGCTCGAAGATGCCAAGTCTGCCAATTCTATGGGAACTTTCTCCACCAACCCCCAGAGCCTTTACATTTAACAACTTGTTCTTGGCCATTTGCAGCATGGGATATGGACATTATTGGTCCTTTGGTACCTCCATCTTCAGCAGGATATCGATACATCCTAGCTGCAACTGACTATTTCTCAAAATGGGCAGAGGCCGTGGCTTTAAAGGATATAAAAAGCACAGTTGTCTCCGAGTTCATCCGAACCCATATCATTTACAGGTTCAGGATCCCAGAAAGTACCATCATGGATAATGGATAGCCATTCAGGAGTGATGCTTTGAACAAGTTATTTGCCAAGTACAAAATCAAAAACAACCATTCGTCAACATATCATGCACCTGCCAATGGTTTGGCAAAAGCTTTCAACAAGACATTATGCCAAATTCTTAAGAAGATGGTGGATAAGAACAAAAAAGCTTGGCACGAAAAGTTACAAGAAGCTTTATGGGCTTATCGGACTTCGCATAGAACTCCTACTCAAGCAACCCCTTATTCGTTGGTTTTTGGAGGAGAAGCAGTGTTACCACTTGAGGTTCAAATACCATCATTGCGAGTGGCAATACAAGAGTCCTTAACAGAAGATGAAAGTGCAAGAGTGAGGTTGGCTGAGCTGGAGACCCTGGATGAAAGAAGGTTGTATGCTTAACAAAACTTGGAAATCTACCAACAAAGGATGGCAAATGCATTCAATAAAAGAGTGAGGCTTCGTTCCTTTAAAAAGGGAGACTTGGTACTAATGGTTAGAACACCCATAGTAGTCTCACGAAGAACCAAAGGAAAGCTTGAGCCCAAATGGAAAGGACCTTATGTGATTGAGAAGGTTTATTCTAATGGGGCCTATTTGTTGATAACGATGGATGGTGACAGAATCATTCCCCCAACCAATGCAAGGTTCTTGAAGAGATATTACCCTTAAGAAAGCCTGCTAGGTTGAAAATCCGAAAGGGCGGCCTAGGCAAAAGTTAGGGCAAAGAAACAAACAAAAGTCAAAAAAACCACCAACGGTATTGTATGTGGTTAAACTGCTAAAATATCCCACCAAAATCTAAGGTGGTAAAACATTGGATACTCCTGGCCTGCAAGAGTATAAATTGTGTACGGCCAAACAAAAGTCAAAAACCACCAACGGTATTGTATGTGGTTAAACGGCTAAAATACCTCACCGAAATCTAAGGTGATAAAACATTGGATACTCCTGGCCCGCAAGAGTATAAACTGTGAACGGCTAAAATAAGACAAATCAATGTATTGTATTGAGAAATTTCATATAACAAATAAATCTATCACTGAGTGAAATTTCATAAATACATTATGTTCGAATGAATAAAAAAATAAAAGTACATTCATTCATTAAGAGAAGCCTTAGCCCTTTCAAAGGCACGTTCTACAACACTGTGTTGTCCATTCTTCTTCTTGTGTTGGCTCAAAACATTCAGAGCAGTTTGCACGTCTTCTTCTGAGTTAGAAACATTCTCGGAAGCTTGTGCAAAATCACACATAAATGACGCATGTTCCACTTGGGTGGATGACAATTTCTCTTCAAGTTGTTTGAGTAACTCTTTGGTTTGAATAATCCTTTGATTAAGACCCACAATGTGCTCATCCGACTTGATAATTGAAGCAGACAACTGTTCATGTTCGCTAGAAACTTTGTCAAAATGAAGCTTCTTCTCATAATATTGGGCCTCAAATTTTGCAGTAGACAAGTTTGAAGAATCTGCAAGTCGGGTTTTCAAAGCAAAGCACCTAAGGAATATCTTCACCTTCTCGAAAAAGGAGATGAAGTCTACACCCAAACTCTTCAAAATCATGAAAACGTTGTTTGCTACAGCAATCATGCCATTGACATCCGTCATTGATTGAAGAGAAATAATAAGACCTTTCTGAATATGAGTGGCTGCTTCATTAGAGGAAGTTCCCAAAAGAAGGCTAGATGGAGCAAAGGTACTTCAAGTTTGTCAAATAATTTGTTAACGCCATTTGCCTCAAGTAAGTCTGCAAGAATTTGGGCCTCTTCCGACGTATCAAAAGTAATTTCGTCTGTCTCTTCCAATGTGTCAGAAGTATTTTCTGTGAAAATAGAAGGAGATTCTCAATGAAAATGTAGAAGGTAAAAACAATTTATATATATAGATGAATGAAGTATACCTTGGTGTACGGCTTGAGGAGACTTAGGTGGGGGAGAAGACAAGTTGTGATTCCCACAAGCGGACCACGGATTCCGCAATGTGGCATGATCTAAAGAACAAAGAGTTCCTTGAGTATGTATACATGATAAAATAAAATGAGGTACAAGGAATGAATAAGAATACCCTTAAAGGTAGCCAATGGCATATGCGAGGCAGCTGGGGAAGTCCGAGGCGTCCGAGGCGCAGTGTCTAAGAAAAGGAAAGGTATTCAAAATTTATTATAAAAAAAAAAGGAAGAAGAATTATACCTTTCTCTAATAGCTTGGATGGCTCGTTCGAAGAAGGAGAAGAAAAACCTACACTTGCTGGGAGCAATTTACTCATCTTAGTCGGTGTGCCATCTAAAAGAGGGGTGTAGTCATAAAACTCATCTTCACTCTCGCTACTTTCATTAAGAGAGCAATCAAAAGATTTGGTAGGAGAAGGAATTTCAACACTCTTAATGTGAATACGACCCAAGGCAGTTAATTCATACCCATCTCCCTCAAAGAGTTCTTGAATCATATTCTCATCATTATCTTCAAGAAAAGAGTACAAGTATGTGCGAAATTGATCCATTGGGGTTTTGGTTACTACGATGGGTTGGGAAGTTCCTATACAATCACTGATAGACATAGTCTCTGGAAAAAACTTTGCGAGACTAGAAAATTGAGGACCAGAATCTACTTGCTCAAAGCTAAATCTCATTTTAAATTGAGAGTTACACATCCTCGAAAAGATGAAGGAGATCTGAAACCGAGTAACTAGATCGAGAAGGAGCAATAAGTGGTCGATTATTATCCATTTTCTGGGGTGATGATGCTTCCAGAGCAATAGGTGAAGATGATGACCTAGCTCTTGAGTAAGAAGGATTCTTCGTCTTTCGGTCTTTAATTGACATATCCAGTTTTCTCTTGCGTGAAGATTTCGGCTGGGAATGAGTAACATATTGAAGCACGGTAAAGGAAGTTCCCAACCACCAATTGGCATAAGGCATGGTTACGTGAGAAGTAGATCGGGAGCCTGGTAACTCCAATGAGACTTTTGTACCGCAGCGTAGCATATGGCGCCAGTTGTAATAAAATTTAGACCACTCAGAGGGCTGCCGACAAGATACATTAAGCGGTGTAGGGCACGCTTGAGCAAACCCAAATTGACGACCGAATCGGTTAGGGGAGTACGGTTCAGAAATGAAATTAAATCCCATTTTAAAAGTTAAAATCCCTTACCTCAAAGATATAAGATAGCCAAGATGGAAAGGTGATATCCTTTCAGAGTCGACCAGAACGCCTGAATGTTCACTTTCATGGGTAAGAGCCCTAAATTGACACTCCGTACGATAAGTTAGGAGAGAGTCCACAAATGAAAATTTATCAGTAAAAAACTAGGTAGCCGATTGGTTTCCAATAAACCCAAGATATGGCATGAAATGAATATCAGGAATCGGACAAATCGACTGAGGATCCCCATGAGAGTAGGTCTTGACAAAATATAGTGAAATCCATCCAAAAAGGTAATGTAAAGGACCCTGAATATTTTCCTTCCCAAGAGAATGATAGAGGTATGCAAGGACGGGGATGGCCAGGCTATATAAGGTTCCACCTGCCATTTTGGTGACTACATGAAAGGTCGTCGGACGAATTTCCCCGGAAGAGTGAGAGAAGACAAATCCGCTAAGCCAGCTCGCCAAAAAACCAGAAAGATACACATCATCAGGGATTCTGTCTTTTCATTGAAAACCACTAATCGAAGTTGGAGATTCGTCAATGAATTTGAAAGTCCAGTGGTTAAACTTCTTGGATTGAAAAGAGCTGGCATAAATGTTGAACAGCCCACGGCACGCCTTGGATGTCTGGGACGAATATAAAATGTCATTGGAGGGGGTGAACTTTTCATAAAACTCGCCATGGATGGGAAGCCCGCTAATGCGATGAAGGTCCCATAAAGAGATCCCAAGTTCGCCGTAAATAGTATGGAAAGTGTTGGTGTCGGGTGACCACCGCTCTAAGAATCCTTTGAGAAGGGAGACATTCCTAACATAAGCAAATTGGGATACATAGATTGCAGCATAAATCCCACACTTCTTCAAAACAGGGGCAAATGTGGAAAGAATGTCATTCAACTAAAAAATCTATATAGGGGATTGCAAATGGGTAGAAATGCTGCGGACATTAAAAGAATTATCCCACTTCAATTTTTCATGCTTCATTCTCTTAAGAAGAGTATTAAAATCAGAACAGTGAAGGTCTTCAGAAAATGGACGAAGGATTGAGACAGGGAATGAACCAATTGATTTGGAGTGCCCTTTCTCGAGAATCTCATAGCAGTTTTGAATTCCTATATAGACCAAGTCTTCGGAAGCCGTATGTAAAGAGATGTAGGGGTCCAACTCGATAGGTGACAATAAAGCAGTGATAGGTTTATGCCGAATTATTTTCGGACCAGATTTATCCAATACATCCCTCTCGTCATGTCGAAGATATTTAAGTGTCTTTTCCATGCTTCCTACAAAAAAAAAGGGGGGGGTTAGTGAAGGCAAAATGTCATAATATAAAGAAATTGACGAAAGCCCCTTGCAAAGGTTTCAAGCCGTTGGGGTGAAGGACACATTCACTGCCAAGGTTTCAAGCCGTTGGGGTGAAGGACACATTCACTGTCAAGGTTTCAAGCCGTTGGGGTGACGGACACATTCACTGCCAAGGTTTCAAGCCGTTGGGGTAACGGACACATTCACTGCCAAGGATTCAAGCCGTTGGGGTGAAGGACACATTCACTGCCAAGGATTCAAGCCATTGGGGTGAAGGACACATTCACTGCCAAGGATTCAACCCATTGGGGTGACGGACACAATCACTACCAAGGATTCAAGCCATTGGGGTGAAAGACACAATCACTGCCAATGATTCAAGCCATTGGGGTGAAGGACACAATCACTGCCAATGATTCAACCCGTTGGGGTGATGGACACAATCACTGCCAAGGATTCAAGCCATTGGGGTGAAGGACACAATCACTGCCAATGATTCAAGCCATTGGGGTGAAGGACACAATCACTGCCAATGATTCAACCCGTTGGGGTGACGGACACAATCACTGCCAAGGATTCAAGCTGTTGGGGTGAAGGACACAATCACTGCCAATGATTCAAGCTATTGGGGTGAAGGACACAATCACTGCCAAGGATTCAACCCATTGGGGTGAAAGGGCACAGTCACTGCCAAAGATTCAACCCATTGGGGTGAAAGGATACATTCACTGCCAAGGATTCAAGCCGTTGGGGTGACGGACACAATCACTGCCAAGGATTCAAGCCATTGGGGTGAAGGATACATTCACTGCCAAGGATTCAAGCCGTTGGGGTGACGGACACAATCACTGCCAAGGATTCAAGCCATTGGGGTGAAAGACACAATCACTGCCAAGGATTCAAGCCATTGGGGTGAAGGACACAATCACTGCCAATGATTCAAGCCATTAGGGTGAAGGATACAATCACTGCCAAGGTTTCAAGCCATTGGGGTGAAGGGCACATTCACCGCCAAGGATTCAAGCCATTGAGGTGAAAGGACACAATCACTGCCAAGGATTCAAGCCACTCATTGCCATTATGTTGGAAAGGGCAATGATACCTGCAAACAAACTCTGACGCCTTGCGTGTTGCCTGCAAAAGAGATAAAAAGACATGAAATAATTTGTAATCAAAAAAACAAAAATAGTCATCATGATTCGTACAATTAAAATTCACTTGTACGAATCACGAGGGGGCAAGGCTGATTTTCGACTTTTAACAAAAAAAAAAAAAAAAAGGCCAAGGACCAAAGCAAATAAATAATCTCATTTTGTTTGGTCTATTTAGATTCATGATCTACAAAAAAAATCATTTTGTTTGGTCTATTTAGATTCATGGTCTACAAAAAAAAAGGTTTGCTAAACAGTTTGAAAAATAAAAATAAAAACAAAAATAAAATGAATAAATAATTTCTGTGTTCATATTTGGGAAGTTCCTGTACAATTAAAATTTTTGGAACAAACCTGATGTTAAATACCATCATGATGAATCTAGAGGTAAACAGTCATGTCTTTGTACAGGAACCTAATTTTGGTCTAAATCGGGACGTTTATTATGGAAGATGGTGACAAATTGGAGGCCCAAATCTAGTTTTATTTGACAACAGAAGAAGAGTTCCTGATTTTCTTTAAATTTTTAATTGGTTAGCATAACATCCCGACTATTTCTCAAAATTTATGTCATGGGAGGCCCCAGCAAATATGGAAGTCCGAGGGACTTTGTTTACCTCTAGATTAGAACCCAAATATTAGCCATCTGCCAATCCTTGGTCTATTTAGATTCATGGTCTACAAACAAAAAAGGTTTGCTAAATAGTTTGAAAAATAAATAAATAAAAAATAAAATAAAATAAAAAATTTTGAAACCTTTTAAAAAAAAAAAACAGAGGTCCATAAAAAATAAAAAAAAAGTTCTGTGAGAGAGACTTTGTTTGGTCTATTTAGATTCATGGTCTACAAAAAAAAAAGGGTTGCTAAACAGTTTGAAAAAGAATTTTGAAACCTTTAAAAAAAAAAAAAAAAAAAAAAAATGGGTTTCTGAAGATAGGGTACTACAGGCCAGAGAATCACGCAGACGATATAGATATGGCTGAGTTGCATGAGATGCTATTAAAGAACAACATCAGAAGACACTGAGATGGAAATCAATCATCCAAATCAAATCACCATTATTATTGGTAGATGATGATGCTATTAAACAAGATGAAGATATATGTGTTTTGTGTTTGTTTGCAAATATATATTTGCTGTGTAGCCTGTAGGCTCCTCTGTTCTCTTGTTGAAGGAATGATTAGTTCTTTAAAAAAAATAAAAATAAAAAATAAAAAAACCTGCGTTGGTTTGTTCTTCAAAAAATTCTGTGTTCATATTTGGGTTCAAAAAAAAAAATGCTAATAAACAAATACATGCTGTTAAAAAAGAGAAGCATACCTAATTAAAATGAAAAAAAAAAAAAAAAAAAAAAGGGACTGCTAAAAAAAAAATTCTGCTGGAAGAACAAAGTTGTAGGAGGAAAAATATCTATTGTCTACATGCATGGATAGGTATTATATAAGCAAATATTTTTGCTTAAGAAGGGAGGTAGTGGTCTCCTAAAATACTTCAAAGAAGCAAGAGTTTAGGTAGGATTTGAAATACTAAGTAAGAGTTTGTGTAGGATTAGAAATCCTACCAATGCTAATCCATCCTATTACATTTAGACAAACTCCTAAAATATATATAGATATATATATCTGCTGTAAAAAAATCCTAAAAATAATAAGTGGCAAGTTGGAGGCCCACAAAAGAAAAGGGCCAATTAAAAAAATGGTGACCTAGAAAAAGAAAAGTCCATGATGGTTTAGAAAAAATCCATGATGGCCTAGAAAAAAAATCTGTTGTAAAAAAAATGGTGGCAAGTTGGAGGCCCACAAAAGAAAATGCCCAATTTAAAAATAGAAAAAAAAGGTGGCCTAGAAAAGAAAAGGTCCATGATGATTTAGAACAATCCATGATGGCCTAGAAAACAATCTACTGCAAAAAAAAATGGTGGCAAATTGGAGGCCCACAAAAGGAAATATCCAATTAAATCTTGGACCTTACTCATGACCCTTAAAAAATATATATATATATAAAAATAAAAAAGATCAAGTCCACAAAAAGAACTCATGCAACAAAAGTAAAAGGGCCCATGAAAAAAGAGCCATCAACCCAAAAAAAAAAAAAAGGCAAGAGACCAAAGCAAAGAAATAATCTCATCCAAGACCTAAAGATCATCCAGATAAAAGTGCCAAATCGTCATGACTCGCACAGTTAAGAAAATTCACTTATGCAAGTCACGAGGGGCATTTGTTGGCACATAAATTTCAACTAAATTTATGACACGTATGGAGTCTATGATAGGAAGGTTGTAAGTAATCACTTCCTAAAAAAGATCAATATGATCCGTTGAAATACATAAATAAAACGACGTTGCATCTCAACAACGTTATTCAAGATACTCAAGTGACACGTGGAGCCTACAGCAAGGACACCACACAGGATGAAACCCCAAAGATCAATCCGGTTAATCATATATACGATTAATCAGATAGCGCTATTATTCAAAATTCAAATAGGCGCTATCATTCAATTTGAAATTCAAATTGAATATGAAGCATTCCTATCACCTGATGGCCCTCCATAAATATGAGGACCATCACACAAGACGGGGGATCGAAGAAATCAAAAGTGAAAAGATCAGAGAGAGAGAAAGAAATTGAGAGCTAAAGAAATCGTTACAAGAAAGAAGAGGAAAAGCCTAGAGAACTCAAGAGCCTACGCTAATGGCGATAAATAGGTAAAGGGTTCCAAACCCAAGAATTGTATTTTGTATTCGATGGTTCAAAACCCATAACAATTTCAATAAAATATTTATTTTTCTTAAATTGTCTTTTGTTGTTTATTTTGTTCTTCATTAATCTGAGGTTTCATTTGTATAAAATGTGTAATTAACGATCTGAAATACAGATCGGAAATAAGAACCTGCTATTCAAATAATCAACACTGTTTAGTCCAAAAACTAAACAGTGGATATTTGTAACATAAATTTTGAAATGTGTTGAAACACTTATGTTTTAAAATTTGTGTCTACAGACAGTTTGTATATGGATTTTAAAAGAGTGCTGCTATTAGCACCTGCTAAAATTCTTTGAACCCTCCATTTTATAATTTTTTTTTTATTACAACTATACCCTAAAGTAAAATTACATTAAAAGACATTATTAAATGGAACACCCACCTATCAATAAAAACTAATATTCTATAATATTGGACACCCACCCCCACCCCCACACCCACCCCCACCTCCAACTCCAACTATACGTATTCCATGTTTGTAAACCCTAAACCTATTATTTTTCATAACCAACTAATATAAACCCTAAATCTATTATTTTTCATAATCATCTTAAATCCTGAATGTGTCATCTTCATCACCATCATCAACGCTATTGAACTTGAAAGTTTTGCTTCAAGTATAACGTATACTTCATCACTTATTTCACTGTATAGAGCAATGGAGGACGAGGACAACAATTCTAGTGAGACCGGCGTTCCATTAATAAGTTTATCTGTCTTGTATTAACATTCTCGGTCGTTTTCGGTCGTTCTTATTTTGTTCGAGCTGTTCGATACTGGTTTGCTGACTGTTAGAATTATGTTCGGTAATAAAGTACTGAACATAATCCTTTTGTTCAATACATAGGTTCCGAACATTAATGCAGATAGTCAGTTATGTAATTTTCTTTGTTAAACTAACTTAGAATGGAAAAGAGTGAATTGGAATGGATTTAAGTTATGTATTTTGAATGGATTTAATTCATGTTATTTTAAGTTGTGAATTGGAATGGATTCAAGTTACACAGTGGTGAACAAATTTTGTTCGGACATACAGTGCTGACAGGATCATTATTGTTCGACAAAACAGTTCTGAACAAAATACATTTTTTCGGCTGCAGAGTGGTGAACAAATTGTTTTGGGCTACATTCAGAATTCTGATGGCGATTCAGACGATGATTCCGATGGTGATTCAGACGATGATTCTGTTTTTCCTCATCTTGCAAACGGTTATGCAAATCCCGTAGAAATTGGAGTATCTTCGATTGATCTCAACAATGACGAAAATACAAAAAGCAACGAAGAAGATGATGATGAGAGAACGAGAGAGGTTACTGATTCGGCGATACGGAGAGCGTTCAGAGAAGATGAGAGTCGTCAGAATGCTCCGTTGACGGCCAAGACGGCGACGAGAGTGATGGAGGGTTGGGGTCCAAGAATTCTATACTGGACCAAAGCTCCAAACTCTGAAGCTTGAGTAAGTCAGGGAAGGAGAGGGATGAAAAATTAGGTGGGTGTGCATTTCATTGTGAAAATATTATGAATATAGGTAGATTTAGTAATAAGTGGGATGTCCAAAAAAATATTATTAAATTTTAAGGTTTAGGGTTGGGGTCCAAAGAAGTGGGAGGTCCAAAGAATTTTGATAAGTGCTAATAGCAGCACTCTTTTAAAGATTGAAATTGAGAGCTTCACTGTGAGGGTGTATGAAGGATATAAATCCTTCCTACTAAAGGTTACAAAGATCGTAATATATATATTTAATATTACTCTATCTTCCCTTTTAATTTTTTAGTCTATCTATAAATATATAGTCTATTACTGGGAGATTATGAATGGTTTGTTTCGTAAGAAGCAATTAGGAAAGCATTTGCAGATAATGCTAGCAAATTCACAATTCCCAAGTGATTATAATTGTGTTCAAACACTATAATTTACACTGTTTTCTGTGTAAAATGTGCAGATATTGGGACCTCAACTGGAGCTTGCCAAGAGGGCAAGATAGATACCAATTGTATGATTTTTATTTTGAATATGTTCTCCTCTGTTTCACACTAATGCTCCGTTTGTTTCAAGAAAAACATTTTACGGAATTTCTAACGTTTAAAGGGTGGTTTGGGATGTTCTAAATAAATGCACTTTTTAACTTTTTATGAAATATGGGTTGGATTTGAAGTGATGTGTTAAACAGGTGATGTAACTTAAATAAGATGATGTGACTTAAATAGAATAGTGACTTTTTAATTTTTTGACTTTTCTAGTATATGCCAAACAAGGCCCTAGTATGACAGAAAAACGAGAGTTAACTGAAAACGTTTTCCATGATTATTCCAAAATAGCTTATTTTGGTGAAATACGTGTTTCAATTTTCTGGACTAGGTCTTGCCAACACCGTCCCCACCGCCCCCACCCTCTGCCACAAACATCATTGCCAACATCGCCACTGCCACTAGCTCATCAGTTTCAAGGTTGCAACCAAACATAAAAAAATGTTCTTCATGTGATACGTTTTCCAGAAAATATTTCAACACCATCACCATTATCACCACCACCACCCCTATTGCAACCATCGTTGCCACCACCACCACTGCCATTTCAGTCTTTGGATGCAACCAAATATAAGAAAAACATTTTTCAGAAAAGATTTTAAAAAAAGGTTTTTTGACAAAACAAACAGAGCATAAGAAAACTCCAAGACTAGGATATGTTAACAAGAAGCTGAAACAAAATCCCTTTTACTACACAGCCTCAAAGGATCTAACTACAGTGTGATACACACGAGTAATGATAAGCAGGAGCTCTCTTTAAGAAGTACATATGATCCTTCAACCCCAGGCATCAGACTTCCGCTCAGTGTTGACTTAAGGTCTAGTCTCTATGTTCCCCCAAATTCAGTCAATAAATTGCTCCCAAATTCAACTTATACTGTCTAAAATGCTTTGTATTGTCCAGGTATATTATGAGGAGTGGTGTTTCGGGCTTCTATTGTTATGCAATATACGAGCGTCCTCCAGGGTGTCGTGCCTTTGATCTTGCTCAAACAAGAATGGTGTTCAAGTTGCGATGAGAAAAGTAAAATGAAGTCTCCTAAGCGATTTTCAGAACTCTCTAGTGTTTTTAAGTGTATATTGACACCAAAAGACTGAAGCAGGTTTCATTATATAGCAATTTCGGATGAAAAGCAGAGGATTATGCCAATGCCAGAGGATATACTCCCAGACAGAAGCAAACAGCTAATTGTACCTGAATCAGTTTTGCTAACAAATCCCATTAATCCAGATCTCAAAGGCGAGGTGAATATCTTATCCCAAATGTGTTCTATAACATACATGTGCGTGCATAAACAAGCATGTATTATGATTGAAGAACAAAATTTTGAAAACAAAACAGCCAAAACAATTCTGTTCCTAGGAAACTGAAATGAAACATTGGTTGAATATCAAAATTTCAATTTTTATACTGAAAACCTACTGAAACACCACAAAAATACCAAAACAAAAAGTTATTTCGACACCTATTACTAATATCCAAAAATGGTCTTCTATTTACAATTTTTTGGGGGGGGCAAACAAAAAAAATTCAAGAAAAAAGGAAAAATTAGAATTTATAAGAGAATATAAGAAACTAAAAAGGTAGAAAGAAGAAGAGGAGATTATGGAGTATATGAAGAGGAAACTAAATGGTCTTCTTTTCGTTTTTTCATCCTCAAGAAATTTTCTTTTGTAAATGTCGCAAATGACGCAAATTTTCATTTGTAACTTCTAATATTCATAAACTTAAACATGTTCAATTGTTTAGTTATTGAGCATGTATAGGTTTTAGTCTCTTTTTTTTTTTTTTTTTTCCCCAAACGTTTTTCATACGTTTCCAATATTTTTTGTCATTTCCCTGTTGTTTCTGAAACATTTCCGAAATGTTTGTGAAACATTTCCATTTCTAAACTAACTAAAACAACATAGAGAAATGAAATTTGATCCTTGAATATGACCTTAATTGCCAACAAGAAAAATTAACCAACAAGGAACTTGCCTGTCTTGTATGTGGATGAGTGCAGGTTGACAATAAGTATCAGTACTCGATGGACAACAAAGACGGTGGAGTGCATGGCTGGATAAGTTCCGGTCCATATGCTGGGTTCTGGATCATCTTTCTGAGCCATGAGTTTCGCAATGGTGGTCCAACTAAGCAAAATCTCACTGCCCACACTGGTCCAGCCTGCCTTGCTGTAACTCTCCTCTGCTAAGCTGCAAATTGTATTACAAATTTGATATGTATAAAAAATAAACCATCAATTATTTTAGGTTAGCACCAACTTATCAATATTTTTCTCTTTGGAATCCAAAAAACTAGCTTGATAAGATGGTCAAAATTATTTGTTCAATCAACTGTGGAAAGATTCAAAGCTTCACAACTTGGTTATATTCTAAAACGACATCATTAAACAGAAAGATGTAACAGGCTAAATGAATGTTCTTGAATTTTTAATGTGACAGATGTTTCATGGAACTCATTACATTGGGGTTAATATATTAGCTCATTTTGAAGAGGGAGAGACATGGAGGAAAGTCTTTGGCCCCTTCTTCGTGTACCTCAATTCGACACCACATGTATCAAATGCACACAACTTATGGATAGATGCAAAAAAACAGGTACTATTTCATTGGCATCACAACACAATATGACCATATATGTGATTGTTAAGAATTATCCACCAATCAACTTAAATAACAAGAACTATTATTTATAATGTATATTAAAGGCATTATCCGTAGGATTTGTTAATGGGTTTTGTTTTCATGGTTGACTCATCCTAGAAGCTGTTCCAAGAATCATTATGGCCATATGATTTTGTATCATCGCCCTATTATCTTACCGCTAATGCACGTGGCTCAGCTTCAGGACGACTGTTTGTCCAGGACAGGTAATGAACATAATTCCTCCTAGGATTGATGGTATGGCGACATGTAAGTCTTGGATTGATTTGTTGTTTATTTGCATTGTGAACACATAAGTACAGGTTTGTTTCTGGTTCTCTTGTCCCGGCAAAATATGCATATGTTGGTCTATCAGCTGCAAGAACTGAAGGATCCTGGCAAACGGAGAGCAAGGTAAGAACTTTCTTTTTTCTTCTCCAAATCATAAGGTAAGATTTCATTCAAGTCCTTTTGCATCTCTATCAATCCCTCTGAATTATAATGTCCAAACTAAAAAATACAAAATTTTGATTGCACTTAGGATTATCAATTTTGGGCACAAACAGATTCGGATGGCAATTTTACCATCAATATTGTTATTCCCAGTGTCTATGGACTCCATGGCTGGGTTCCTGGTTTCATCGGTGATTACCTTGACACAGAACCCGTGACTATCTCCTCAGGTACAAGTTCATTACTCCTTTTTCCATCCGCAGCACAAACTTGAAATCAAAACACTATGCTCTTACACTAGCTATTCACTCAGGGACCTTGAGCTCGTGACCCTACCTATAGCATCAATCCGAAGAATGGTTTTCAACAAACTAATTGTATATATATATTCCACTTGAAGAAATGTTTTAAATCACTCGTGGCACCATATACTCTGCCAAACTGATTGTTCCAAGTTTCCCAGGATCACAAACACAACTTGGCAATTTGATATATGCTCCTGTCAGAGAAGGTCCAACTGTATGGGAGATTGGATTCCCGGATCGTACAGCTATTGATAGTTATGCTCCTGATGTGAATCCAATGTATGTCAATAAGTTATTTCTCAACAGACCTGAGAAGTAAGCAAACTCTATCCTCTTTGTGTGACAAACAATAGCACTTGTTTTGTTCTTGTCCATTTAACCTATAGAAGCTATTCACATATGTTTCAACTGTTCTAAATCATTTTACCACAATACAGATACAGGCAATACGGTTTGTGGGACAGATATAATGATATACACCCTCAATCTGATCAAGTTTTCACTATAGGTGTCAATGATCCAAAGAAAGATTGGTTGGTTTCCATTCTCTTTCCTTCCCATAATCACACATAATATACTAGCATAAAACTCAAGCTAGACTTTTCATGAATATGTTCTTCATATTTGAAGTCCAATGAAGTGAAATCTGATGACAAGAAAAATTAAGTATTACAGGAGAGGACAAGGAAAGTATCTTCCATCATCATGGAAAATCAACTTTAATCTCAATTCAGTAACCAGTGGAAGCTACAAACTGAGATTAGCAATTGCATCAGCAACCCGTTCTGATCTCACGGTTAGAGCATCACAAATATTGCACTGCCAATGAGCATGTTAATTAGCAAAAAAATTATTTAAGTAATCTCTAATTGTAGTTTGTTACAGGTTTATGTGAATTACATGGATGTAGAACACCTAGTGTTTCAGGTGATGAGCCTGGGGACAGATAACACAGTTTGTCGACATGGAATTCATGGACTTTACTGGCTTTTTAACATTGATGTTTCCTCATTGTTGCTGATTAAGGGAGACAATTCCATATTTCTCACCCAGACTAGGGCAGGAGATGCACTTTGTGGAATCCTCTATGATTATATAAGGCTTGAAGCCCCAGTGACTACTAATCATCACATAACTAATGACTAGTTACTGCAATTTACAAACTTATCATTGCATGACAATACCTTCTTCTTCTTCTTCTTTTTCTGTTGTAATCATTTGTACAAGCAATTTACCAAACTCAAATTCTTTTGGCAACATACTGCAAAATTCTAAATATAGTTTCTCCAGATATGATGAATCTTCTCGCTAATCACAAACCAACCAGAATACAGTTCTAAAGATGCATTTTTTGAAAACTAATATGCACTTTGTTACAATCAAATTCTTGGTAACTTCGGTTACCCTGTCTAAACAGGTAGTTGACATTTTGAGGTATAGAAAAGACAAATTTTTTGAAGGAAAATAAGCAAAATCTAGATAATAGATTTAGTTTGATGTGAGATCACATGACAAACAATCAAAAAATAATCCAGTTATGAATGAGATGTGTGGGTATCTATACTGCACTGCTACGTGGCGAGCCTTACAAGCACCACATCATCGCCACCTCAACATCATCTCCACGTTACAGTCCTCTAGAGGCACCACAATGTCCCATTACACCCCTTCCACGTCCCATGTCTTAATCGTATCCCATTACACAGTATATTCAACATAATTTCACTACCTCATTCAATTCTATTCTCTTGTCCCCAGTCTATCCATCCTTATATTTTGTAATCTCCCATTGTCTCACTCTTTATGAGCTCTCTCTCTATATATATATCTACATATATACACACATTATATGTATATATTATATATCTACAAGCTTGTAGAATGACAACTCAAATCTTCAAATTGTGAGTATTAAAAATCCTTTGGCATTTGGAATTTAATTTCTCAATTGGATTTCAAACCACCGTAATGTTGTGATTTGTATTTAATGCCAGAATTGAGAATAAACATAGTTGTTGATAATATACTAAAAATCATACAGAAGCGATCCCTCATGGTGTTCTATGGACCTATATTTTGCACGGGTTAACTTTCCATGCCTTGCAGAGGCAGAGACAGAAACAGACAAAGAGGATGATTTGATCACTTAACAATGGAAGCAACTCTACACCCATTAAAATAAGGAACATTACAAAAACAACAGGTCGATAGGCTTAAAAATTTCATGCAGTCGATTACTGGCGAGAATGTGTAGTAAATATTATTAGAGTAGAGCAAGATACTAAGAAGTTTAAAGACAGACTAATCTATTCCAATTTTTTAGAATTAATCAACTAGATGCCTAGCGTTATGTGGATAGGTCAAATTTCTGTTAGCAGCTACAAAACAAATTCACCAATACAGGTGATTCCATACAACTCAAACATTCAGAAACAAGAGAAGTTCAATATATAATAAAATGGAAATGAAAAAAACCTGGAAACATATTAGATCTGGGGGATGCAGTTGAATAAGGTCACCCAGAGTATTCATCCTCTTATGCAGCCCCAAGTCCTACCGGAACCAAACATCATAACTTAAAATCTTCTTGTTCTCATGAGATAGTTTCATCTACACATAGCAAAAGCTATTGTTTCCTTTGCACATATTCAAGTTATCTTCAATTACGTGCAACTTGTAGATCCTAGTATTTGATAATCATAACATGCCTGAAACAGCAACAAGAAAATAATAAATAAAGGTAACTGCTATAAATTTGAATATAAAATACTGCAATAAACTTTATAGATAACTCTAACTTTGTTCTATTCTTTAAAATAGAAGCACCATGAGTCCAGGCACACTTCAAAAATTAGTCCATAAAAAGATTTTTTTTTTTTTTTTAATAAAAAAGGAAAAGGAAAAAGACGAGGAACATATTTTACTATCCAAAGAGCAAGTTTGCAGGCACACATTTTGACTTCAATGTTACTTTGCATATTGAAGTTCTCCTGCCCAGAATTTGATCCCATTAATGAACTAAAGGACTCCAAAACACATATGTCCTCACTCTTAAATAGTTCAATTCCTGTCTGCAAAACAACACCCTAACCATGAACTAAATCTATAGTATTAGATATCTTTGGTTTTGACTTTAGTCACCGATGTTGTTGGACAAAAGTTTATTATCCAAAGCTAAAGCAAAGAATCAACAACTGGACAATAAACAAACAGCTAGTCATTGGATTACTTGAACAAACTTGGCACCATTCAAAAATACAAGTACACAAGACCTTCAAACAACCAAACAAAAACACAAATTGAAATCATATGCAAAAATAAAAATGGACTAGAACAACAAAGATTAGAATAACAAGACAGCTTGCCCACTCCAAACCCTTCTATAACATGACAATGTCATGTAGTCTCAACTCTCAACCGAATTATACCATGAAACCCCCCACTCAAAACCAAAGAACAAGACATTCATTTCGACCATTGTCGTACTTTTAGAGGAAAACAATCTTACCGCTGCCATGGTCAATGGTCCAAGGATGGTTATATAACAACAAACAAGAAATAAAAGAGAAAATTGTTGGCAGAAAATAGAATCAAGCCTCTGAAATTTCATTTCACTTGATAACTTCACAGAATTACACTAACACATATCATTCTCTCACAGAATCTCCAATCTGAAAAAAAAAAAAATGTAACACAAAATCTGCCCAAAAGGGTGATCTAGTAAACTCTATACAAAAACAGCATACAAGGAATGAAGGAAATTTCGGCGAATTCCAGTTGCACTCTGGTCCTTCCCTACGTTTTTATTTTTATTTTTTTTTATTTTTTTTTTTTTTTTGCAGATCATATTTCCAAGTCTGCTTTTGCTAAGTTAAATGTAGTAGACCGAAGGAGAACCTTGGACTTCGCTTCTCTAAAGAGTTAAAGTCTCTTGCATTAATGCGACCTTGTTTATTATCATCGGAGAGCATTCACGAAAGTCATCAAGGAATCAACATCCCTCTTCTCCGAGGGGTACTTAATGGGCCGAGAAGAGTGTTTGGGGAAGAAAATTATCGTGGGAAAGCTCCCTAATTGCAATTCTTGCTGTGCAAATGTCTTCTGCTCACCATCTGCATTGAATTTTCCCACCTTCACACCTGTCCCTGCCAGCTTCTCAGCCAATTCAACATATGAACCTTCCATGCCCTGCTCAAAATTTCAAAGAAGAGGTTGTTAGAGTGATTCTCAAAGATATACATGGTTCAACTTAGCCTACATCGACAGGAAAAAATACAAGAAGCAGTTGTCTCTCTCAAAACCATCTGTAACAAGAGTTCTCTCTATTCACCTAACCCTAATACCCAAAATAACACATAATATATACTAAGATAACAAGAACAAGGTCAGACCTAGTGGGTTGCGAACGGGTCATATGTACAAATCAGATAGAATACGACACACATATAATATTACCAGATCATTTTTAATTAAAACATTGTTTACCTGGCAAAATTGGCACCAAGGGGCATATAGAACGACAAGCCAAGGCTCTCTCCGGTCCTCTAATTTCAACAAATTCTCTATTCCGGTCCTGCTTAAGTTCACAACACTCTGGTTATCAAATATATCGGGAATTGTTGCTGTCCCATTGGCCTGGCCAGCCCCATTTCCATTGCCATTGAGTTTTCCTACATTTTCCTCCTTAATGTTTCCTTTGTGGAGGCCACATTCCTTTGCCTTAGAATCCTCCCACCACCACCTTCCTTCTCTCTCATGTTGCCCAGGTAGTACCGGCCTCGTGCATGGCTCACACCCAATTGATATGTACCCTTGTGAGTGCAATGAATTAACGGGCACATTCATGGCTCGAAGAAAGTTCCAAACATCATGGCCCTCGACATTTGCCATTGGGTTCCACTTCACCAAGCTACCAATCCCACCTTCCATTCCCTCAAAAGAAGGGTCAACTTGGACTACAGGAATTTCAGATCTAGTGCCCGGGGATTGATCTTTCCTTTGCCCGGTGATCCAGGCACGTAACCCCTTTAGAGCCCTCCTCAAGGGTCTCACCTTCCTCACCCGACAACACTCTTGGTGTCCATCCTCGTAGAATGAAAACAATCCCTTGCTCCTTACTAAACCCTGAACTTCAACAGCATCGGGAAACATGTACTCAATGCGAATGCCATACTGCTTCTCAACTGTGTCGAAAAATTTATATGTTTCTGGATTTAGCCTCCCAGTGTCAAGGCTGAATACTCTAAATGGTCGACCAGTTAAATGTGCATACTCGATCAAAGCAACATCTTCAGCACCACTGCAAAAGATGGAACATGGGATAAGAAAATTCAGCTCACAAAGGCAGTGGCATGACATTCAATAGCAACTGTTCATATAAGAATCCAAAAATATACAGTGTTCAAATCTTGCTTGAAATCTGGTTTAGACTTTGATTGTCATGATCCAAGCTAAGTGTTCGATTTGGTTCAACCAACTTACACTACCTGGTGAGCTCTTTTGATTTTCTATGTGGAAAAATGGGATTCTAATACAAATGAAGTTTAGGTTACATACAATTTTGACAGCTTACATTGATTGATTTGATATAGCATGGTGAATAGATATACTTATTTGAAATCCTTCCATAAAAGCTTCTATTTGTATACGAGGTTCTCAAAAACATATATCTCTCCTGTCTCTATTCAATCTTCTAACTACAGATCGATCAATCTAGCATAGCACTATTAGCTAGCTACCCTTTCTATAGTTTTGTAAAGTTAAACCTCAAATTCCTTCATTTCAAATCAACTCGTCCAAATAGAGCCTAAATTCTATATAGCAAAGAATTTAGAATAATGCTATAAAAAAAACAAAAAAACGAAAAAAAAAAAAACCTTACACAAAATGATGTGCCTAGATTACAATACTATCACTTCAAGACAAAGAACCTACTAAAATGACTTTTAATTACAAAAATGGCATCCGTAAGAATAACCTGTTCCATAAATTAAATTTATACCTGAAAGCAATTGCAATGTCATTGCCAAATTTCTCAAGGGCTTTATCCATAATTTCAAGAGGTGAAGCATTTTCAAGCTCCTTAGCCAGCTGCTCATAGTCTTCCACCACTGCTTCCTCTACCACCTCTGCAAATCCAACACAAAGGGACAAATCCGTCATTACAAATCCCAAAATAATTTATCATAAATACAGAACTATATGTATATATGAGATAATTCAATGTACAAGACTCGTGCTAAGTGTCAAATGTCCGCGTTGGACCAAATTGCCCTTGTCTTAGTGTACTTTTTAAAAACAATAAAATATATCATTATGAGATCAATCTAATTTTTAAAAACAATAATGTATGAGATTGATCTAATTTTACGGAGTGCTAACAAAATGACTGATGTGTGAACTCACGAGCCTAAACATGACAGGTCGAATTTTATTATACACATTCCATACGATTGATCCTTGGTTACGCCATTTTCTTATTTAGTTATCATTAATTTTTTTCACATTATTTTGATTATGATTTTTTTTGTTTGGTTTAAGTAATTATGCGGTGCAGTTATAAGGTACATATGAGAAAATAAGGAGAACACACAGACCAGGAGCAACCATGGTTGCAGCAAGAGGGACAATGGACTCATTCCGTTTGGGTTCAGCATTCAATGGCTTTACAGAACACTGTCTCCGAGAATAATTCAAGCCCGTCATCGGTCGGCGATGAGGGCGATCCAACGGCTGAAAAGAACCCACCATTGGAGCTGCAAAATTGATCAAAAAATTAAAAAAATAAAATAAAATTCAGACTCTCAAACCTCAACATTCATGAACCCATTAATGCTATGAAATCAAACTATTCATGTATTCAAGCCCAAAAAATAAAAAAAAAATTTAATTTTTTTTCACTCCATTTTTGTCTCTCTATCTTTTTCATTCACCAAACCTACCTAGATCCAAACATGGCAAAAACCCAATTTGAAGCCCAAAAGAAGTGATAATTTCAAAAGGGTAAATTCTACCTTTGGGTTGTTCATGGGAAGCATTGAATCGAGAAGATATCGAACTGGAAGAAGAAACAGCCAAAGCCATTACAGATTTGTCAAGCTCTTTCTCTAGAAATTGCTTTGATTTTGGGTGTTTGATTGTGAAAAGTGTGTTTGTGTGATGTGGGTATTTATAAAAGGATGAGAAAATGCAAAGAGAAAGCTTGAAAATGGCCACAGGGGGGGGTGAGAAAGGGCGGCTCTTTTAGGTTCGTTGAACCTGGACGGTTTTCGGTTTCGGTACGTTTGAGTCCAAGCGAGATCTGATGTGCCGAGATATCATTGGCTGGACCTGGACCTGGACCTGGACCTGAGGCTTTATCGCTCATTGCTTTCGTCACGTGGCGAGCCGAGAAGGAAGACAGAAAGAGGTGCGGTGGTGGCAAAAACCTAATTCAAGTTCTTGGAATCTTCTTATCTTCGTTGTTTTTTATCATAATGGCACTTTCTTACCCGAGAAATTACTGCCGGTGTGGTGGAGGTAGGGCCGCAGAGGAATCAAGTCGAGTCGAGGCACATCATTAATTAATTTTTTATATTTATTATAATTTTAATCTTAAATAAAATGATCATAAAGAATAAAGGATTATGATACATATTATTTGTATAATTATCATAAAAGACAATAACGATTATAATATGCATCAAGAATTTCAAACGTTCCTTACTTATCTTGTCTCTTACGAATCTAGAAACTCTAAAACAAAAGCCCAAAACCCTTAAAAGAAATAACAAAAAATATACATATTATTAAAGATTTTAATTAAGTTGAATGATGGAGGCATCTGACAATACTGGTTTAGAACAATGAAGCAAGGAAAATGTTGTTTTTTCATTCTTTTTTTTCGTTTTCGTGTACTTACTGAATGGTAAACCATTTGTATTAGTTCAGTTATCCAGAGTCGAATAGTATATTCATGTTCAATTATCCACAATGGTACAAATTGTATTTGTTCGATTTACTAATGCCAATCAAACTCCAATGTTTTGGTTTGTAAGTGTCAAACACACAAAATTTGTTTGGCTATGACTAGTCGAACGTATCTGCTTTGTTCGACTCTGTACTGCCGAACACGTATAATAATTTATTTAATTTTTTTACTTTTTCCAGAACTGTGCATCCACGAAATGCAGTAATGTTGGATCTAAGTGCCTTGTTGACTACACAAGTCAATTTATTACTAATGAGGTAGTCTCATGTCGAAAATTAGTATATATATATATTCCACAGGTTTAATGACTTTGGTTAATTTGACATGTAGATTTTCAAGAGCAAAAAAGAATTGCTCAGTTGGGTATGAGATGTTAGAAGGAAAAATGTTTTTGTGATTGTCATCAAGACATCAGACTGTGGTGGTGGTCACAGGACACCAATGATATATCTTGCCTGTGAGAGAAGTGGTCAATACAGAGTTCATAAGAAATTAAAAGGAGATGATTCAAACAAAAAAAAATGAGAAGATAACGAGTACAAATAATGCAGGTGTCCCTTTGAGTTAAGGGCTCGTAACTTGATGGTTGATGATGATTGGATGGTAGATGTAATATGTGAAATGCATAACCATGCTCCTGTTAAATATTTTGAAGGACATTCATTTGCAGAGAGATTATCTGAGGGGGAAACATCATTATTAGTGGATATGTCTAAAAGCATGGTTAGACCAAAAGAAATTTTGGTTACCTTGAAACAAAATAATGCTTTGAATGTAACCACTATGAAAACCATTTACAATGTACGTCATAGGAATAATGTTATTGAGAAAGCTGGGAGATCACAGATGCAACAGTTGTTGGGTGAATTAAAAAAGCATAATTACATTGAGCAGCATAAGTGTCACAACAACATGATGACTGTCATAGACTTGTTTTGGGCACATCCTGTCAGTTTAGACTTGCTCCGTTCATTTTCAAAGGTGTTGATCATAGACTGCACATATAAGACAAATCGATATTGTCTTCCTCTTCTTGAGATAGTTGATGTAACATGCACTGATATGTCATTCTTCGTAGCCTTTGCATATCTCCAATTTGAGCGGATTGATAACTACATTTGGATGTTAACTACATTGCGTAGTCTCTTGGATGACATTACTATTCCTGAGGTGATTGTCATGAATAGGGAGCTTGCTTTGATGAATGCTATTGACAGGATATTTTCTACATCTCGAGGCATATTAGTATGTACTTACGAATGCAAGAAAATATTTGAGAGTAAGGAGAAATGAGACAAGTTTATCTCTTCATGGAATTTCTTAGTACTCTCATGAACTGAGCTTGAATACAATGAACGCCTTACTATGCTACTTGCGGATTTTGATACACATCCTGAGGCAATGCAATACGTGTCACAAAGTTGGTTAATTCCATATAAGGATAAGTTTGTTGTTGTATAGACAAGTAGTTATATGCACTTCGGGAATGTTACAACGAACATGTAATATATGTTTATCTACCTCACACTATTAGTCATTATCATTTTGATTATTTAAACTTAATTATGTTAATTGTTTCCATTGTACACAGGGCTGAAAGTAGGGGTGTTCGCGGATCAATTTTGTGCGGTTTGCAGTTCGGTTTTGACCCGCCCGCATCTATGCGGTTTGGGAAAAATTAAACCCGCAACCGCCCGCAGTGCGGTTTGCGGTTTGTGCAGATAGGGTTTGCAAATATGCGGGCGGTTTGCGGTTTACACTTTTTTCTTTAAAAATTAATTTTTGAGTTTTTTTTCCCCATCGAATTTAGGCATCAGATTCATTTTATATATTTGTGATAACAATTTTCTGATGAGTTTACAAATAAAAATTGAATATCAATGCATTAAATGAAAGTACCCAAAACAAAGAGACCCTACACTAGCATTTTTGCATAAAAAAAATGTATATCATCAATGCATTAAAGGTTGTACTCAATTAGAATTGCCAGTTCAGTAATCAATAATCAAACTAGAAATTCCATCGACCACCAGAAGGAAAATTTTATTAGGAAAAAGTGGATGAATCACCAATAAAAATAATATAAGAAACCAAGTTTAGGACTTGATAATTCTACGGCATTAAGAAAGTTGAGAAATACTTAAAAATAAGGATCCTAGTATCATAGAGAATATGATGGTGTTCCTGTAAAAGTTACAAAGTTGGTATATAAATAATAATAATAATAATTAAAGTGCGGGCGGTTTTTGCGGGTTGCGGGTTTAAACCGCGACCCGCCCGCAACTCGCAAATTTGTCATATTTCAAACCGCATCCGCCCGCATTATGTTTGCGAAACCGCCCATTTATATGCAGTTTGAGCGGTTCAGATAAACCGTTGCCCACCCCTAGCTGAAAGTGCACATACAAAACTTAAAACGACAACTTGGTTCTAACCAAGTCAATTTTGAGTGTTCTTGGACCAAGATCCATAGTTTGCTTGAGTTGCAGCGTGTTGATATTAAGGCATCGTTTGAGAAGAGTTTAACCGTTGTGTAACACTAGTTCAAACCATCCCATTTTAGAGAGCTCCAAGGCAATATCTCTATTACTGCATTAGATCATGTCTTAACGGAGAGTAAGCGAGCAGATGATGTTGGCATTGATGCTTCAATATGTGGATGTGTTGTTCGATGAACACACCAGTTACCTTGTGCCCATGAGATTGCGGATTATTACATCCGATAAGGTCGTCCAATACCACTTGATAGCATTAACCTGCACTGGAGGACTCTTGAGATAGTACAAAAATTAAAGAACGATAAAGTGAAATTGAGTTGTGAACCAAAGTTTGATCTCATATTTAAGCGATCCAATGCATCTGATTATACTATGAAGTTGGAAATTCTGCATAAGTTATGAGAGATTGCAAATCCGCAAAATATTTTTCTGATTGAGCCGGATGTGAAGCCCAACCTTCGAAGTAAGGGACATAAGAAGCTCTTCAGTACTGATGAATCTGATGGCCCCCCAGGAAACGGACCAGTGAGTACCTGCTCAGCCTGATCAACATCAGCAGCATCATCATCATCATCTCTTAAACCATTATGAATCACATCATCTTCCAAGATTTGAGGTGCTTCCTCCAACACAATATCATTATCCCCGCCCTCTAACCCGACCTTGACCTCGACCTTGACCTCAACCTCGACCTTGGCCACGAGCAAGATTTGTTAATGCACGACGTTGTCTCTCTGAGGCAGTGGGTGGAATACGCGAAGGGTCATCAATTTCTGAAAATGAAACAGAAAAAAATAAAGTTAACAAAAGTAACACAAATCATTTATGTTAAAATACTCACAATCATTCAAATTCTTGTTTCTTTAAGTTCGAAATAACCCATCATTTTTACTTTTGTGTAGAAACAATTTTTGAAACTGTAAAACACAACAAACTTTTTAGTCTTTTAAAAAAATGTGAGTTCCGTTGAGAAAATATTCCTAAAACAGTTTTAAAATGAATTTTTTGCATTTTTTTTTTGGAAAAATAAAAATTGAGAATTAGAAGTTGTAGTTTCTTCACAGTGACTTATTTTGTAAAATTGATTGGGACTGCATACCAACATTGGGTAACATCTTTACTTTAAAAAAATAATTACAAAAAAAAAAAAAACACAGTAGCAGAATTAAGCAAATCCTAGTATGGAAAACATAGTCTATTTGATTATGTGAGGAATAGTGAGAAAGATAATACTCTTATTTTGCTTATTTTGTTTTCTCACAAAAAAGTGGTGAGTTTTGGTGAGAAACATGATGATTGGTTATAAAGATTAGCTTAAAGAAAGGGATGCTCTTTCTCATATAATTTAATATATGAATATGAATGGGTTATTTGTTATTGAAAGCATTCTAGCCTTGCTCAAATTGTTGAGTCAAGAGTCTGTTGATTTTCAGTAAATGATTTATAAGAGCTGAAATGTTTATTTATTTATTTTATGTAATGTATTCTTCCAAATTCAGTTGGTTACTTTTGTTCCCACAGTATTCCATTTCATCAGGGGAATTGGTCTGGCCCTCTAGCTAATGTTCACAACAAAGAAATCAATAAGACAACAAAAAAAAAAACACATTTACTGTTCGACAGTACAACATCAAACATGTTGTTAGTGTTCGACATTCTAGATTCGAATTACATATCAGGTTCGACACTAAGATATCGAGCATGTTCAACAATAATAGACCGAACAAACTACTATTGTTCAAAAGTCAAGTGTCGAATGACATGTTGTTCGACAGAAATCGACCGTACAGGTGTTTGGGTTTCGAAATTCTAGTGTCAAACGATTCGGAAACTGAATCATTCAAATACAAATTTCATGGCAATGGAAAAAAGTACATAAAACCCTAAAATCTAAGCAAAATGAGAACTCACCTACTGTATCTCTAATGTGGAGTTGTTTCCAACTGTGTTGAGCTCCACCGATGACGTCTTTGATGAGAAAAAAAGAGTATTGAGCAATGGGTCTTCACCACTGCTTTAACCTGGTTAAGAATAGGTCTTCACCGGTTTAAACAAAAAATGAAGGGGGAGATGGAAGATCGTGGGTGGGTGGGGTGTGTGAGTGAGTGAAGGTAAAGATGGAAGATTGTGGGTAGATTGTGGGTGGGGTGTGTGAGTAAGGATAAAGATGAAAGATTGTGGTGTGTATTGAGCAAAACATTTATTTATCAAATTACTAAAAGTGTGCCTTGAGTAGTTGTTTGCCTTGAGACAAAATGTAGTATGTAAATAGAGGCACCCCTGACACCATTTTCTATACAAGTTCCACCCCTTGCACCCCCCTCACCCTTTGCACAACACCTTAGCCTACCACATACTTAGGCACACATGTAAGAGAGAGAGAGAGAGAGAGAGAGAGAGAGAGAGAAATTGCAAGGTGTTTTATGGTTTAGGGCTATGGATTTTTTAAAAGAAGAAGAAGAAAAGTCAATTGCAATGTTAAGGACTGCAATAATGGGCATCACCAGGTAATGAGGGCAAGAAAAGGGTAGGACGAGTTTTGCAGTAGGGAATGGCGTCGTTGGTAAAAGGTAAGATAGAGTTTATAGTGGTGATGGTTGTTGAATGAGAAGGGTACGGTAGGAAAAGGGGTTATCAAAGTGGTTAAAGAGGCGGTGTCGAGGAAGGGAGAGGCGAGAGAAATGGAACTATTGATGAAAGAGGTTGCTAGTAGAAGAGTTGGGTAAATCCAAAGAAGAAGGGCATAATTGAGATTAAAGTAGGAGTTTAAAAAATAATAATAATAAAGGAAACCCATTTAAGTGGGTGAAGGTCAAAAAAATAAGGGAACCCAAAAAAGAGTAGGAGCATTTAGCAACATTCTTAAGTAATAATATGTGAGCTAAAAAGAATAGTAGTGACATCAATTTGGGTTGCATTTAGAACACCTTTTTTTTTTTTTTTTTTGAACAACCATTTAGAGCACTCTTTAACTAGCATTTTTTGTGCACACGCTTTGCATTGCGAAACAAAACCGTCACTTTGTTTAGATATGGTGATTTTGGGAGTGTTTGGAAAGAGAATTGGGTTAAAATAATTTATTAAAAGATAAAATATGTTAAAATAGTTAATAAGATAAAATGTCACATCCAATTTATAATTATTTTTTTCTCTCATAACCATCAAATCAATTAAAAAAAAAAAAACAATCAACTTTCCAAACACAACTATTTTAGTTAGGTTAAAATAGTTAAAAAGTTAAATAGCTAACTAAAATAACCAACTTCCCAAACAAGGCCTTAGTGATAAAGATGAGAAATAAAGCTATTTTCCTGTCTTTGATTTATAAATTGATTACAAAATGATAAGAAATGCTGAAAAATAGTAAAAATATAACTCATTCGCTAATCATATTTTATTTCTCACAAAAAGTGATGAAATTTAGTACATAATAAATGGATTGGTTATAAAATATGTATGGGCAAATTACACTTTACCAGTTTGATCATTTTCTCACTTAAAATTTATTTTTTCTCATTATGGTTATTTATGTTTTAAATTTTTCTCAATTTACTTCATAAGAACATCTCCAACGGTGCACCAAACTTTTCACCAAATTTGAGTAAAAAAATCACTATTTTCCCAATTTGATATCGCTTGCTCCAACGGTGAGCATCAAAATGTGAGGGTCAACCGGTTGGTCAACCGATAAGGCCATTATTTTTTTTTGGAACCTGAATCACCATTTCTGCTCCTGCTCGACGTCCCTCCACACACCCTTGTCGGCATTGATATTCAGGTGCAAGACTAGTATTAAGGAAATTGAATGATGTTCTCTGTGGGCCCTACTTTCAAGGAAATTGAATGAATATAGTGCAAGACTAGTATTAGCTCAATCTGCTTCTTTGATTCAGCCTCAATTTGAAGGGTCGCCCAGTTGGTCAACCGGCCGGTTGACCGGCCAGTCAACCGGTAAGATTTAAATTTTTTTTTTTTTTAAATTTGTTTGAACCTTTTGACCTGTTTGAACCTAGTTATCTGAAAGGGAACTGGTTGACCGGTTGGTCAACCGGTCGGGCAACCGGGTGGTTGACCGGTGTACCACTTTCAACGGTCAGTAACAGTGATTTGGTAAAATCTGTGTCTTGGTCTCAGTTTGATGTTTTTTTTGCTGAATTTTCATTTTGATATCACTTTGGTACAACGGTTGAAGCATGAAAAAGTGACTTTTTCATCAAAATTTGAATCTGATGCTGGCTTTGGTTCACCATTGGAGATGGTCTAAGTTAATTTATATCCAAAATCAGATAGAAAATGATATATTATCAGCCACGTGACATAAAAATATTTAATTATATATAACTCACACCTATGACTTAAACCTAAATTTCAATAGGAAGGTTTGGAAAGAGAGTTGGGTTAAAACAGTCCACTAAAAAACAAAAATATATTAAAATAATTAATAAAATAAAATATCACATCTAACCCATAATTATTTTATTTTTTCTCTCATAACCATCAAATCAATTACAAAAAAAAAAAAAAAAAAATTCAATTAGCTTTCCAAACACAAATATTTTAATCAGGCTAAAATAACTAAAAAATTAAATAATCAACTTTTCAAACAAGGCCATATATTTTTTATAGGGGTTTTTGTTGATAAATCCCATTTAGGGATGTTTTAACCCAATAAGTCCATCAAGAAATTTTATAACCTATTTAGTCTCATGTGTTTATATTTTTATTCCATGAGTTCCTGTTTTCCTAATTTACGTCATTTGTTAGATTCTTATACCATAGTGTTTATCGTTGATATATATTACACAAAAGGATATATACGTTTCCTTTTTGAATATCATTATATTTTGGCAGTTACCATGATTCACGCTATTGATTGTGATTCAATTTCATTGACGTTGTGGGGTTGCTTTGTTGTGTTAAGGTTTCGTTGGTGTGTAAGGAATATGACGAATCAAGACTGCATTAATATTGTTCGTTTGTGCTCTGTTTTTTTTTTACATAATTGTTGCAAAGTCAGACATTGATCAGAGGGAGAGAACAAGTAGATAACATCGTCTCAAGGTTAGTATATAAAGGATGCATGTTCATTTTTGTTTGGATTTATACAAACGATTGTATGCTTTGTTTTTTGTTTTCAACATCATTTTTTGCAATAGATGGAGATGCAAGTTTTGTTTGGTTAAATGAGGTTATGGGTTTTGTCTAGTAATGCGTTCAAATATAGCTTTGTTTTTTAGATCTGGTGCAATGTGAACATTCACATATTATTGGTTATATCATTATAGAGAGATGTTTGTAGGTTGTTTATTACCATTATTTGGTGGTGTGAATTTGGACTTATCTAATCTATAATGATGTGTAATGATGACAATAAAGTGTTCGGTTTGGGATTACCAACGCAAAATATGGACGTAGCTATTTTTTGCATGATGTGAATAGTCACATATCATTGGTTATTTTATGTTTGTAGTATTTTAGTGTGCATGTTTATTGGGTGAGTATTTCAGTGAATATAAACGTTCACATCCACTGAAGTTATTGTTGTTGTGGATTATCATATGTGATGGTTGCACGTACAATGTAAACTGATAATTGCATAGTTATTGCATAATGTGAATGTTTACATATCAATGATTATTGTATGAGTTTTGCATGATTATTACATAGTGTAAATATTCATATTATAAGAAGTCATTGTTGCTTGTGAATTATCACATTGTAATGTGATGCAATTGGTGTTGTGATCATTACATTATTAATCAATGTTAATATTGACATTCAGAAATAATCATACAAGTGCAAACAATAATGTGTTATTTTACTAACATAAATTTGTAATGTGAAAGTTCACATCAACATTTATTTACCACAACTCACATTAAGCCAATGGTTATGTGTATACAAATATAAGCAACCACCAGTAATGTGCATGTTCACAGTATCTATACTTTGATGGATGTGAATGTTTACAACATTGTTTCTTCATGTCGGAGTGAAGTAGATGATTTAAGGTTTTGGAAATGAAAAAGATTTTCTTTCTAGAAAAAAGGAGAAATATTTTCGATAAAATAAATGAGAGATTTTTTCCATGAAATAAGGGAGATATTTTCTCTCTAAAATGATGGAGAAATTTTCTCTATGAGGAACTATTATTATTTTTTTATTGTGTATTGGTTTCAAAATGAAAATATGCCCAAAAAGTTTAGAAAGGTAATTTAGTCATATTAATTTAAGGGAGCTTTTTCCATAAATCCATCTTTAATTACTTATGTTCTATCCAATCCATATTCTTTTTGACTATTCCATTAGGTCCTATTTGAGATAAGAAGACCAAAATACCCTTTTCATCTACTTATGTTCTATTTAGTTCATATTATTTTCTTATGTTTCAATAAGTCCTATGGGTGACATAATTGCCAAAATACCCCTAATGTGAATGTTCAATCCGTCAATGTGAATGTTCATATCATCAATGTGTAGGGGCCCGACTCATGTACAATGTGAATATTCACATTGACATGTGTAACATTCACATTGATAGGAGTGTAAAATTAGCCCGTGGCCTGTGGGAGGCCCGAGACGAGCCCGGTCCAGCCCGTGACAATGTGAATATTCACATTGACATATTAACATTCACATTGATAGGACTGTAAAATTGGCCCGTGGCCTGTGGGCGGCCCGAAGCCCGCCCGTTGCCGGGGCGGGCCCAGTCCGTTGATAATGTGAATATTCACATTGACATGTTAACATTGACATTGATAAGAGTGTAAAATTGACTTGCGTCCCATGGGCGGCCCGAAGCCCGTGGGCGGCCCGGGGAGAGCCCGGCCCCGCCCGTGACAATGTGAATATTCATATTGACATATTAACATTCACATTGATAGGAGTGTAAAATTGGCCCGCGGCCCGTAGGCGGCCCGAAACCTGCCCGCTGCCCGGGGCGGGCCCGGCCCGGCCCGTGACAATGTGAATATTCACATTGACATATTAACATTCACATTGATAGGACGGTAAAATTGGCCTGCGGCCTGTGGGCGGCCCGAAGCCCGCCCGTTGCCGGAGCGGGCCCGACCCGTTGATAATGCGAATATTCACATTGACATGTTAACATTCACATTGATAAGAGTGTAAAATTGACTCGCGTCCCATGGGCGGCCCGGGGAGAGCCCGGTCCCACCCGTGACAATGTGAATATTCACATTGACATATTAACATTTACATTGATAGGAGTGTAAAATTGGCCCGCGGCCCGTGGGCAGCCCGAAGCCCGCCCGCTGCCCGGGGCGGGCTCGGCCCGGCTCGTGACAATGTGAATATTCACATTGACATATTAACTTTCACATTGATAGGAGTGTAAAATTGGCCCGCAGTCCGAAGACGACAGCCTCGGGTCGGGCCGATAGGCCTAGGCCTAGGCTCGAGCTTAGGCCGGGCTTGGGCGGGCCTGGGCATTTTTTTTAAATTTTTTTAATTTTTTTCTACCAAAATTTTATTATTTTCCATAAAAAAATACATTGTGCCTCAGGCGGGCTGGGCCTCGGACCGAGCATTGAATGGGCCTTAAGCGGGCCGATAGGCCAGGTCGGGCTTCAAAGTGATGGCCTAGGCCCTAGCCTAGGGTCTCGGACATGCTCGGGCCCGGACCCAAACGAGCCTGCCCCAGGCCGTGGGCGGGCTTCGAGCAGCCACGGGCGGCGGACCAATTCTACATTCCTATCAATGTGCATGTTAACATGTCAATGTGAATATTCACATTGTCAACGGGCTGGGCCGGGCCTACCCCGGGCCGTGGGCGAGCTTCGGGCAGCGTGCAAATTTTACACTCCTATCAATGTTAATGTTAACATGTCAATGTGAATATTCATATTGTCACGGGTTGGGCCAAGCCCGCCTCGGGCTGCGGTCGGGCTTCGGGCCGCCCACGGGCTGCGGGCTAATTTTACACTCTTATCAATGTGAATGTTAACATGTCAATGTGACTATTCACATTGTCAATGTGAATATTCACATTGTCAATGGGTCGGGCCCGCCCTGGGCTGCGGGCGGGCTTTTGGCCGCCCATGGGCCGCGGGCCAATTTTATACTCTTATCAATGTGAATGTTAATATGTCCATGTGAATATTCACATTGTCAACAGGCCGGACCGGGTCCGCCCCGGGCTGTGGGCGAGTTTCGAGCAACCACGGGGCACGGACCAATTTTATACTCTTATCAATGTGAATTTTAACATGTCAATGTGAATATTCACATTGTCAACAGGCCGGACCGGGCCCGCCCCGGGCTCCCTACGGGCCGTGGGTGGGTTTTGGGTAACCACGGAGCACGGGCCAATTTTATACTCTTATCAATGTGAATATTAACATGTCAATGTGAATATTCACATTGTCAACGGGCCGGACCCACCCCGGGCCGCCCACGGGCCGTGGGCGAGTTTCGGGCAGCCATGGGGCGCGGGCTAATCTTACACTCCTATCAATGTGAATGTTAACATGTCAATGTGAATATTCACATTGTCAATGGGCTGGGCTGGGCTGGGCCCGCCCCGGGCTGCAGGCGGGCTTTTGGCCGCCCACGGGACGCTGACCAATTTTATACTCTTATCAATGTGAATGTTAACATGTCAATGTGAATATTCACATTGTCAACGGGCCGGGCCGGGCCCGCCACAGGCCGCGGGCGGGTTTTTGGCTGCCCATGGGCCGCGGACTAATTTTATACTCTTATCAATGTGAATGTTAACATGTCAACGTGAATATTCACATTGTCAACGGACCGGACCCGCCCCGGCTCACAGACGGGTTTCGAGCCGCCCACGGGCCAATTTTACATTCCTACCAATGTGAATTTTAAAATATGAATGTTCACATCATAAAATTGCTAACCGTTCAAAAAATATTTATAAGGGTATCAAAATTAAATATAAGGGTATAAGTGTCCAAAAAAATAGTGTAAATCAAGAAAAAAGACTTTATGGAATAAAACTATACATACATGGGACTAAATGGGTTAAAAAATTCCTTCATGGACTTCTTGAGTTAAAACACTTCTAAATGAGATTTATCAATAATTTTCCCTTAATTTAAACAAGGGTTAATGAAATATTAAAAAAGAAGATAGATTAAGTGAAACATAATATTTAAAAATAAGACTTTTTGAAAAATGACCTTTTTTTTAAAAATAGAAATTAAAAGATGTGTAAAAAAATAAACTGAATAGAAATTGAAAAATTGAAAAATGACTTTTTGAAAATATTATGTGACCACCAACGTCAAATTATTCATTTATTTTTGAATAGAAATTAATTTAAATAGTAAACTAGTTAAACTTAAAATATAAAAAGTCAAAGTGAGGAGTGGTTTAGGATGTTATAAATAAGTGTATTTTTTAATTTTTTATAAAAAGATATGTAAAAAAATAAAGAGAAAATATTAATTGATATGACCTAAAAAAAATATAAAAAGTGTGTACTTATTTTAGATGCCAAACCACCCTTAAATATGGACTGGTTTGGTTTGTATCTCAAAAAAATTTTGAGAAAAAATTTCAAAATTTTGTTTGGTTCAAATTTTTTGAAAAAAATTTTCAAAATCACTCTCTCTCCTACACATCAATCAATCACTTTTTCTCTCTCCTTTCTCATTTTCAATTACTTTTTCTCTCATACACATCTACTCAACAACAAAAAGGGGTGGTTTGTGATGATCTAAACAAATACACTTTTTGACTTTTTATGAAATATAGGTTAGATATGGGTTGAGTTTGAAGTGATGTGGTAGAGAGGTGGTGTGACTTAAATAAGATGATGTGACTTAAATAGGATAGAGACATTTTGACTTTTTTAGGTTATGACAAACAAAGCCAAAATATCAAATCATCCCAAACTCCTAAACTCCAAAACTATTTTCACAATAATTAACCAAACAAACAAAAAAAAATTCTAAACTCACCCCCCAAATTTTTTTTTAAACATTTATCTCAAAACATAAACTAAACACGCTCATATTTTTTTTCTTATTCGTTTAAAAATTCAAAAAAAATTATTTTCCCTCCCCCAAAAGAGTAACACAATCATATATATATATATGTGAGTGTTTGGAAAATGGGTTTTTATGTAAGTTTTTTAGTTGTAGGATATTATTAGAGAAATTTTTTTTTTGTGTTTGGAAAGATAGTTGGATTTTTTTGTGGTTGAATGTGATATTTGTGAGAGAAAAAGTGAAATAATTATGGGATTGAATGTGATATTTTATTTAGATATGTTTCTTTTTAATTTTACAAAAAATTCATTTTTTTGTAAAATAAATAAAAAAAAACCCAATCCCCAAACTTCCCAAACACCACTTATATATAATTCTTTCTTTCTTTTTTTTTCCCCTTTTCTCTCTCACTTCCCTCCCAAATTTCCTTATCAAACTTCCAAAAAAAAAAAAAAAAAAAATTGATTGTTTTTGGAGACAGGAAAAACAGAAGCAGAGTCGAGGCTGACATTGCGACTCCGATTTGTTTGCGTGGAAGTGTTTTTTTTTTTAATTTTTCATCATCGGCATTTCAAGGGCTTTGAATCGAACATCACTGTGAGTATGTTTCATGAGCTTTTATCTGCTTTACTTTAGTGTACTCTTCTCATCTTCACTGTCCCTGCTGTGTTTCGCAAATCATGTTGATTTTATGGTTTCTGCTCTGCTCCTTCGAGAGATCTGTTTTCTAGGTACTTGAAATTTTGGGTGATTCTCATGGGTTTTTTGGACTAAATTTTGTGGATCTTTTGACTTAATCGAGCTAGTTTTTCTGTGTTTTTTTGTTGGTTCGAATCAATTGGTGATTGCTACTCAATGCCGTGATTTGTTTCGGTTGAAGCTACAAATTTGCATCCATTCTCATTTGTCTTCTACATGTCTGATAGAATGTGTCAACTGAAGGGTTTCTCTTTTTTGTTATCTCAATTTTTTTTAAGTTTTTGTGTGTGTGTGTGGGTGTTTGTGGCTTTGAGGAACAAATTTTTGGAGAATTCGCACTTAAAAATTAGTTATTGGTGCTTGGTTTGAGTATTTTTTGTTTAGTGGTGGCTCTAATTGGAGGTTTTAGGTTCGGTATAGTTTCATGGCCACATTCCACTTCCTTTCTCAGCTGTTTTCTTATTTTTATCTCTACCGTTTTTCAAGGCCTAGCTAATAGCTATCTTGACCTATGTTACATGAGTTGGGTACGAGTATTGGATACGGGTGCGTATCCAAGTGTTAAACCTCATAAAGTTAAATCTTAAGATATTGGTATATGTACCCAAAATAGGATTATGGGTATGGGTACTCGTTATGGATACACACACATATATATTACATATTATATAATATTCTTTGATATAATGTTATAAATTATGTATAGATGTACTTGAAATTAAGGGAAATTATAGAATTTATATTTGTCATCTATGTTAGAGGCTATAAATGTTTATTTTTTAACAAATTTGAGGTTCTTATTCTTCAAACATTGTAAAAAGTTGAAGATCAGAGTGTCCAAATTGGGTACGAGTCTCGGAAAGATATTCCACGCCCTTACCTGTGCCCCCCTTCCCCTTGTCATATCTGTTGGACACAGGTATTTTGGGGGAAATAGAAGAGTCCATGTAACATAAATCTTGACTAGCTTCTGTAGCTACTTTGGTGCCAATACTGATGGATATAGTTTTTTGTGTGCTGCTGCTTTTATAAATCCTCTTTTTTAACATTTATATTGAAAAATCTAGAAACCTCCTAGATGTTGATTTGTGATTATGTATCAATAAAAAGCAGTAAAAACCAATCCCAATCAAACAATCAAGAGAAAGAGACACAACGATTTTTACGTGGAAAAACCACAATTGGACACCTTCCAATTGTGATAAAAAAACCACGGGCAACTGCCACAAGAACAATCCACTAAGAAGATTTAAAGGAATTACACAGGTATCACTCTCAATTATCTAGCCATAACGCCTAATTGAACCAACCTCTATGTATCAATAAAAAGCAGTAAAAACCAATCCCAATCAAACAATCAAGAGAAAGAGACACAACGATTTTTACGTGAAAAAACCACAATTGGACACCTTCCAATTGTGATCAAAAAACCACGGGCAACTGCCACAAGAACAATCCACTAAGAAGATTTAAAGGAATTACACAGGTATCACTCTCAATTATCTAGCCATAACGCCTAATTGAACCAATCTCTATGTGCCTCTTCCAACCCCATCTTCAGCACGGAATTGTCTTTCTGATGAGTCACTCCAGAATCTACAACTGAAGAACAACACTCTTTTATGTAACAAACAAAAACCTTTGATGTAGCCTTTTCAGATCATGAGTTTAATACTCAATAAGACATCAAAGAAAATTAACAAAATATCCCCAGATATAAACCTTTAAGAACCAAAAAGAAGATCTGGAGGATTTCAATCAATTAAATCCATAGCATAGATTTGGAAGAAACCCAACTATTTATAGAAAAACCAAAGCAATCCTAGTTGGAAAAGAAAACCAACTTCTTGCAGAGTTCCAACTTCTTGTAATCAACTTCTTGTAGAAAACCAACTTCTTTCAGAACTCTTAAGTAACCCTGTTTTTGAAGGAAACCAACTTTTTAAAGAACTCTTGTTACAACCTTGGTTTTGATCCATGGAATTTGACAACAAAAAGTCCTAACAATCTCCCCCTTTGTCAAATCCTGGATAAAACCAATTTAAAACAAATTTCCTAACAAAATCTCTCAAGCAGCACCACCAACTATGAACCAACACTCAAATCCATGCTCTTGAACAATTATCCTGAAATAAAATAACCACACACAAGCCAACCAAAATATGTGGAACTGGATTAAATAACAAAATATAAATCAATCCATAAACAAAATACTAACAATCCAACTGTACCAAAGAAGGATATAAGCAAAAGTAAAAACACTGTACCATCAACCAAACTACTGTACCATCAATATACATCAAACACTGGTAATGATGTACCAAACTCCCCCTCATTAAAAACAACCACAAACACTGAAAACAGTGAACAAATAATATGGTGGAGCAAGCAAGAAATTTCAGATTTGTACCATAAAACACACAAGACTATCTAAGAAGCACAATTACTTGAAAACACAATGTGCACAGTCTGTAGAAGATTCCTCATGAAAGAAAGTGATGCATTATGTGAAAAGCATAGATCTCATGAGAAAAGTGTGTGTGTGACTCTTGAAGTTCGACAAACACAAGATTCAAATCCTAGTAGTGATATGATATGAAAGTTGGACCTCCGACAAGAGAATCTAAGCACAACTAAGGAAAGTCAAACCACTAGGAATCAAGGGGTATTTGGTGAGTAAAGGCGGAGGCTCCCCCTCAATCAATGAATCTTTTTCCTTTTTTTCACATTTTTTTCTCTTTTCTTTCTTTTGCACATTTATTTTCTTTCTTTTCTTTCTTGTGCACATTTTTTTTTTTTTTTCTTTCTTTCTCTTTTCTTTTGCACACTCATCGGCGGCTGACACGCTCAAGAGTATGGAAACCGAACCAGAGAAGCATGGATATAATAATGATGGCCTGGTTGGTGACTCTGAGGTAGCCTTTTCCTCATGTCTAGACTGCAAAGAATTAAGGGGAAAGCCATGGAGATGCAAAAAGATGGAAGGTGGTTAAGAGACTCAACATCACCCATGATATGCTAGTATAGGTCAATTCCTCAAGAAAAACAAAAGATACAATGCCAGAAGTCCATAAAAAAAAATAATCACTAAGACGAAAGACTCCAAAATTTGCTAATCCAAGAGTGTGTACAGAATGAGACATACTAATCAAAGAACACACACTCAAATATGAGTAAAGACCATAGAAAGCACACACAGATTAACATGTAATGGTTATTCTCATCAATTCCAATATGCACCAAGGACATCTCAAAAAAATTCAAGCTTGCAAAACCATACTAAGAAAATCTTTTTGGGTTTTTTTTAATATTTTTTTTCCTTTTTCTAAACAAAGCAAGACAAAAAAAAAAAAAACAAACATTCACACATTTCTTTTTTTCATAAAAAAAACACAGAGACCCCCAAAAAAACTAAAAAGAGTAAACACATTAACACAAGTCAAGTTTTCTCACCCAAATCTTTTTGGTCTTAACAAAATTAGGTCTAGCGGTCTTGGTAAATGTTGTGGTGTTGTGAACACCCTCATGAATCTTGGTATTCCGCCTGGACATGTAAGGTTGTCTACTAACCCAAAACGTATTCAAATTTTTACCCTTTTGAGACACTCTCCCATGCAATTTATAACAATAAGGGCGAATATGACCATGCATACCACAATGATGACAAATAAAAATAGGGTGTACAGGGTGTACCTTCTTTTCTTTTACCTTACCAACTCTAGAGAGTTTGAGAAGTCTTTCCTCTTGTTGAATCTTTTGTCCTCCCTTTCCTTGAGTTCTTGTATCATGAGATGTGGAAGCACTCTGTTTTTGCTCTCTCTTATCTCCAAAGCCAATGCCACTCTTGTCTGAACAGAATTGTTGAGACCCAATGATATCCTCCAAAGTCTTTGATCCTTTGTTCCAAAGACCAATGGTAGCCATAGCACACTTTAGCTCTTCCTCTTTCTTGATCATTAGTTCTTCCAAAGCAACTTGAGACATCTCGAGAGATTCAATCTTTTCTTCATACATGGCATGAGTTTCCTGTAGCTCATCCCTCTCTGTCTCACAAGTCAACAGTTTTGCACAAAGGACTTGTTGATCATCAGCTATCTTGATGGCATTGATCTTAGCCTCGGAAATCTCCTCCTTAAGTTTGACATTCTCATATTCACATGCTTTGAGTTTCTTTGTGAGTTTGTCATTCAATTTGAATAACTTAAGAGACTCCTTATACAACTTTTTATAAGCTTGTTCAAGTTCTTCATTATCACTCTCAGAGGATTCATTATTAGTGGTATTCTCAACCGACCTCTTTAAATCCATTATCACAAATCAAACAAGATCTCGTTTTAAACGATTTTTTTTTTTTTTTTAAAAATAAAGCGATCCAAAAGAAATTTTTTTTTTTAAAAATAGAACGACCCGCTCTGATACCAATTGAAAAATCTAGAAACCTCCTAGATGTTGATTTGTGATTATGTATCAATAAAAAGCAGTAAAAACCAATCCCAATCAAACAATCAAGAGAAAGAGACACAACGATTTTTACGTGGAAAAACCACAATTGGACACCTTCCAATTGTGATCAAAAAACCACGGGCAACTGCCACAAGAACAATCCACTAAGAGATTTAAAGGAATTACACAGGTATCACTCTCAATTATCTAGCCATAACGCCTAATTGAACCAACCTCTATGTGCCTCTTCCAACCCCATCTTCAGCACGGAATTGTCTTTCTGATGAGCCACTCCAGAATCCACAACTGAAGTTTCAGGCTCGAATTCTTCAGAATCCACAACTGAAGAACAACACTCTTTTATGTAACAAACAAAAACCTTTGATGTAGCCTTTTCAGATCATGAGTTTAATACTCAATAAGACATCAAAGAAAATTAACAAAATATTCCCAGATATAAACCTTTAAGAACCAAAAAGAAGATCGGGAGGATTTCAATCAATTAAATCCATAGCATAGATTTGGAAGAAACCCAACTATTTATAGAAAAACCAAAGCAATCCTAGTTGGAAAAGAAAACCAACTTCTTGCAGAAAACCAACTTCTTGCAGAGTTCCAACTTCTTGTAATCAACTTCTTGTAGAAAACCAACTTCTTTCAGAACTCCTAAGTAACCCTGTTTTTGAAGGAAACCAACTTCTTAAAGAACTCTTGTTACAACCTTGGTTTTGATCTATGGAATTTGACAACAAAAAGTCCTAACATATATTATTCAAAATTGGCATATCATTTTATAATTGCAAAATATGTTTCAGTCACATAATTAATAAATATTTTACCTCAGGTTAGGTGGTAAGATTGTCGAGGATGTGTTTCAACCATTCTCATTTGTACAAAGACAAGTTCCTGGTGAAAGCTGCAAATTAAACTAAATCCTTTTGTGATCAGGCGATTATTTTCAATGGCAAAACGAAGAGTTAAGAGAACTGTTAAACAATCTGCTTCATCTCCTTCGAGCAACATAGGTGGTACTGGTCCAAATGAGCCCCCAATTGAAAAGACAGTTCCATTCAGAGACAATGAAAGTATGCATTTCATTACATGTTTATTCAGATCTACTTTCTGGTTCTTGCTGATATCTGATGTTTGTCTTAGATGTTACAATGTTCTTGTTTTGGTAATTGTGTTACCGACACTTCAAAACAAGTGTTGTATCCGTGTCGGATACACGAACACTTCAGGGACGCGTAGTCACTTTGGGAACACATACACATGGCGTGTCCCCTTATTTAATTAATTTATTTTTAGGGGACACACCGGGGACAATTCGGGGACACACTAGGGACAAGTCAAGTTGTCTTTTCTTCCATTTTATTCAGTGCTTTTGATAAATATTGAATGTTTATTATTTGTTTCTTATATTTAAATACTTAATAGATCATCTATAAAAAGATATAAATTATAAGTGTTAAATTAAAATAAAAAATATAATTAGAGTTAGTTTTTGTTAATATTTATTGTTCGTGGATGTAATATTAATTTAGATAGCAAATAAAAATATATGAAAACATATTTTATTGTCGTGTCCTCGCCATGTCCGTATCTCTATTTTTTTGAAATCGCTGTGTCCCATGTTCGTATCCGCGTCCGCATCCATATCCATATCCATATCAATATCAGTATCCGTGTCAGTGCTTCTTAGGCATTCATAGTTGTCAAATTGCAATACAAGTTGGACCAATACGAATAATTTTCTCCACATAATCGGATGCTAATAACTTGCAATCTATCGACATAGTGGAATAGACACCAAACAACTATTCAACAGAACAGAGAATCAAATACACAGTAGATGAACTAAAATCAACTATAAACCAGAAATTTGCGAACCAAAACCAAAACAAACCAGAGTTGATCACACCCAACCGCGAACTAGATTCCAAAAAAAAAAAAAAACCGAGAATCGATTTTGGATCTGAGGCAGATTAGGGTTGATCCAGAAGGGGAATCACAGATTGTGATCAATGTTGAACTAGAGGGTGAAGACAATCATGAATTGAAATTGCAAATTGATCTTGGATCTGAGGGAGAGAAATTAGAGTCGAACCAGAGAGAGAAGCTGGAGAGAAATCAAAATCGAACCAGAAGGGGAACCAAGGAAAATCATGAACCAATTACACCCACCACAATTGAAATTGAACCAAAAGGGGAACCAAGAGAGAATGTGAACCAACTACACCCAGTTGCGATTCAATTGTGATCACCAGCAGGTGGAGACCACGCCTGAATGCGAACCAACTTCTATTCCTCTGCATGTTTGAATGTTTACATCTCCACATGCAAGATGGGATTGCACACGAGGGACTGTTGGAGAGCTTGATATGAATTGGTGGCCCATTTCCTAACAATTAATTTAACCTTTCGGGACTAGTGGTATTCTAACACGTAGAAGTTTAAGAGATATATTAAACATTGACCAATATAATACTTAATCTAAAAATAAACACAAATAAAGACTTTCCTATGACTAGTAATTTCCCTGCCTTGAACTCATGCCAATTTCTGATTTTGGCCACTTCCTTGGATTTACTTTTCCTTGCTTTTTTTTTTTTGGTTGACTATATCAGAATGTACCTTGAATTTTGTTTTTTATTTTTAATTTGTATGTTTTTACAGTTGAACGTCGAAGTGCTGTAAGCAGAGCCATTCGTGATGTGGAGACTGATGAGTTGCTAACTGGATTGCGTCTGCTTCGATCATATTTCAATAAGGAACAGCAGCAGACTCCTGTGCTGCAATTTTTTAAGGAAAACCTTCCAAATCTGTCAATTGTAAAAAATAGAAAAGATGGACAATATGAAGTGCAGTGGAAGGATAAAGATGGTAACTTATCAATGAACCAGGCTGGAAGAGACATAAACAAATCTCTTCTGCATCGGATGTCCATAGCTTATCCTGATTGCTCTACTGCAATGCAATCCTTTGGTGGGATTGAATTTTCAAGCAAAGCAGGTATATGAATAATTTCTTTGATGTGTCTAAAAGTTGAATTTCTTGCTTCAATTATATCTCATGTACTCCTTTTTATTGGTGACAGTGAAAACAAGTCTCCTTGGTGCTGATAATATGCAGATCAGGGATTTTGTATGTTCTTTTGTGATTATTGTTGCGGATGCCACATTTGTGTTTGGATTCACTCTTCTTTCTTGAAAGTTGTGGCGACTTTTTTCTTATTGAACATTGCTTTCTTCTGCAATGTTTTTGTAATTTGATCTTATATTCTATTTTGAAATTTTTCTGTCATGTAGGTTTTGGAGGAGCCAACTGACACTCAAATGCTTGGTTTGCAAGATGGTCTCCAAACTCCCGGGGTTTGTTGCTTCTTGAATATTTTTGGCATTTCTTTATCTGAGTGTTTCTGTTTATTATTCTAGAATTCTTTAGTTTGTAAAGCAACTCTACTTGCATGTCAAATTCATGTTTCGTTCACGGAAGTTGAGAGGAGGTCAAAATACTTACTGGACTCCACGTCTGAGTTAGAAAGTTCAATTTCTTTAATCCAACTCCACGATACGTGTTGTCACATGGGAATGTGATGTGACTAGAATTTCATGCAAGTACATGTTGGTTTCAGTTACTCTTTTTTCTGCAGGGTTCTGAAGTTGGAATACAGGGATCTAAACAGTGTACTTTGTGCCAATTCTTGCCTGAAATCAAAATAAGCTATTTCTTCAGAGTATTCAATTAGAGAAAGGAAAGAGAAAAATTGTCTAATAACAAATAGTTAATGTAAATAGATTGAGCAAAAGCACTCGTTAAATTACAAAGGGTCGGCTAATGAAATCCATAAAAAAAAATGAGTTCTTTAAGGAGTCCTGCTGTTTCTTCTTGGACGCTAAACCTGTGTTTGAGCATTTGTTGTATTTGCTTTTTGGTAGAACTCAAGATGCCTGAAGTAACTTTCTTTAACTATATAACTGTAATTGCAGGCGAGTAGTCATGGTGGGTTATCTGTTGGAATGACTCCCAAAACTCTAAGGCTTCCTAAGCATGGTGAGATGCTTTTATCTGTCCATGGCTCACCCCTTGGTGTCTACAAGGAAGACATGGAAGCCATACATGGTATGTATGTTTCACTTTTACTTGAGTTTTGTTTTGAAAAAGCACCTTCAAGGAGCTTTGCACATTGTGAACCCAGTGCATGAGGCTTCCTGCCACTGTAGTGTTAGGAAGGGTCAGATGTATGCAGCCCTTATCCCCACATACATGCAGAGAGGCTGTTTCTGTGAAGGAGTTGCACATTGTCATAATTGAATATAAACAATTTTAATTTTACTGCAATGGCAATGATGCTGTTATGGGCTTCCCTAGTCGAAATTCACAAGATATGTTTACCCTGAGTGGTGTGAAAACTAATATGTAAAATTGTGCATAATAATCATTGCTCTTCTACATTACTTGGTTTTGATTTTTGTTAGCTTTTTAATTGCAGAGACGGAAGAAGGTTGAATCACTCACTACCTGTGGATGTTGTGACCTTTGAAGTATACACTACTTGCCAACCCACAAGGGCTATGCTTAAATATGCATTTGCCATTTGTTTGTATTCGTCATGAGTGAGTGAGTGTGTGACTGTTTCACATGAAATTATGCTTGTTATTATTACCGGTACTCCCAAGTTTTAGTAAGAAAGTGTTCTGATATGAGCTCTGTTATATATCATCCTTAAAAAGATGTTACTTGGTTCAATTGGCTTCCTTAATTCTGAGGTCTATGGCCTCGTTTGGCATCCATCTAAAAAAAATACTTTTTTTTTTGTCTAGTGACTTTTTTATTCAAATTTTTTGTCAAATTGTTACTTTTTTGGTCAGTTTATTGCAGAAGAACCTATCTAAAAACCAAAAATTAAAAAAAAAAATTTTAAAAATCCAAAGAAATTCACTAAAAACAAAAATAAGTTTAAAAAAAATTAATTATTTTTTACTTCTTTTTTTTTTTTGATATTTTTCTTTTCTTTCTATTTTTTAAAAACTTTTCTAGTTCATTTAGTGGAGTAGATTTTTAAAGTCTAAACTTTTTGAATTAAAAAAAAAAAATAGCAAATAGATCAAAAAGACAATTTCAAACACCCTATCCATCTTTTTCTTTTTAATTTTTTCAACTACCAAATTTAAAACAAAAATGATTGGTACCTCTAAAAAAAGACCACTAAAACACCTCTAATTTGTCTTTTTCTGTCTTTTTTTTTTGTCTTTACTTCACTGTTTTTTTTTTTTTTTTTTTTTTATACCTTGACAGGTCACTAGTGGTGTACTGCAGCACCTCTAATTAGAGGTCTGCAGCACAGCCCAATTTAAAATAATTACTTGGGTAGAATTTGGCACCTGTGGAAACATATTTGAAAAACAAAAAATAAGAAAACATGTTTACTGAATTGTGAGTTGAGGTGGACGAGAGACATTTTGAGGAGAGAAAAAGCAGCAAATCCTTGCAGCCTAATTTACAAACAAGACCTCTCAACAAGTCCAAAGTGATTCATGAAATTTGAGACTATTATTATTACTATTATTTGGTGTGTTTTTTAAGTGTCTCTCATGTTGGATGGAGAATTTCCCATATTGAAATATTTTGGGAGACTAGATGGAAATATATTTTATATACTAAGAATCAGATTGACATAATTTAAATATTAGAGATCAAATTAAAATATTTTATCTATTAAAGAACCAAATTAACACAAAATTCATATTTTAAAAATAAAACACCATTGTGTGTGTTTGGTTTGAGTTTTTTGGATTAAGTTTTTTGAAAATCGAGTTTTTTGTTTTTTGTATTTTTTTTTTTGTTTTTAGTGAATATTTTTAAAATTATAAGTATTTTTTTTTTACTTTTTTAGATGTACCTTACTTAGATGTATCTAAAAAGTAAAAAAATTATGAAAAAATATTTTTAAAAATTAATAAATACATAAAAATATACTGAATTCTAGTATTTTTTTATATATATTTTTGGTATTTAGTAAATTTTTAAAAGATTTTTTTCATAAAAATTATACTTTTTATGTGTATTTATGTTAGGTATATTTAAAAATTATTGAAAATATCCAAAAAAAATTATAAAAAATAAAAAAATACGAAAAACAAGAAAGTAAATATTTTAAAAAAATCAAAAACAAGCAAAGTGTTTTTTTTCCCAATTAAAGTGATGTCCTTTATAAGGAGACAATAACCCCGTTTGGTGTAGCTGTTAAAACAGCTTATAACTTATAACTTAACAGATTATAGATTGTGACTTTAATTAGAAGTTGTTAATCTGTTTGGTGTAACTGTTAGATTATAGATTTAAGTTGCTGAGTAGTGTTTGTTAAATAAACTGTGAAATAGCTTTTTCAATTATTTTTTATTTCTTGTTATTTACTATTTGTCTACGTTTCTCATAAAAAAAAATAATAATAATCTATAGTTCATTTGGGTCTTTTTCTATTTTTAAAAAAATAAAAAATAAAAAAATCTAAGAATATAACTATAAATTAATATGTCCACAGCAAAAACTGATAATCAGAAGTAAGAGGTGAACAGTTTCTCAGAATTAATTTTTTTAAGTTAAAATAAACTGTTAGAATCAGAAGTTATTTAAAATAAGTTTAATCAAACAGTTTAAAATAACTTTTTCAAAGCTAAAAATTATAAATTAACTTTGAAAAGGTGAAACAAACACCCCCAATAATACACACCACAACTTTTCAAAAAGGTAGCCACCCCATTATTAACCACAACTTTTATATACAAAACCATGATGTATATATACTAGCCTCTTTTCAAATTTTTGTCCACATCAAACATATGGATTGCGACCTCCCCTTTATTATTATTATTATTATTATTATTATTATTATTATTATTATTATTATTATTATTATTATGTTGGTGTTTGAGAAGCGGGTTTTTTTAGATGTTTTTAGTTGTAGGATATTATTGGAGAAATTTTTTTTTGTGTTTAGGAAGATAGTTGAATTTTTTTGTGGTTGGATGTGATGTATGTGAGAGAAAAAGTGAAATGATTATGGAGTTTGATGTGATATTTTGTTTGGATTGGTTTTTTTTGATTTTGTAAAACATTTGTCTTGTAGTGAAAAAATTTTTAAAAAAAAACCTAAAAACCAAGTTGCCAAACGCCGCCACATATTTTTTTTATAAAAAATTACACTCATAATTTTTGTAATTTGTTCCATATATTAATTTCATCATGGTAGTTTGTTGCATATTTTTATTTTAAAAAATTTCAAATTGTATTAATATAGTTCAATTAATAATACATTTTAAAATTTAAATAGAAATCAAGAAGTAAATGTGCCGTTTGGTAACACTTACGTTTTCAGTTTTCAGTTTATATTTATAAAAATTTTAAAAATTCAAATAAAAACTTGTTTGGTAAAATTTTTGATTTATAAATCAGTGGTCTCAGTTTATAAATTTGGCCAAAAAATGAAAACACAAAAAATGTGTTTCCATTTTGAGTTTTCAAATTTTTTTTTTTTTTACCACCCAACACTAGCTACAACCCGCCACCATTTTCCACCACCGTTTTTTGTCACCACCACCCACCACCCACCCCCACCACCACCTGCCACCACCACTCACCACCCAACTACTACCACCCGCCACCACCTACCTGCCACCCACTCGCCACCACCACCACCACCACCACCACCACCCACCACCCGCCACTACCATCCACTGCCCGCCACCACCACCCGCCACCTACTTGCCACCACTACTCACCACCCACTAGCCACCACCATCCACCACTCACCCGCCACCACCACCCACTACCACCACCACCACCACCACCATCACCACCACCACCACCACCCACCCACCCGCCACCCACCACCCACCACCACCCACTCGCTACCACCTACCACCTGCCACCGTCATCCACCCACCCACCACCACCCACTACCACCCGTCATCCGCCACCCACCTGCCACCACCACCCACCACCCCGCCACCGCTACCACCACCACCACCACCCACCATTCGCCACCATCATCCACCCACCATCACCACCCACCCGCCACCACTCGCCATCCGCCTCCCACCTGCCACCACCACCCACCACCCGCCACCACCACCACTACCCACTCGCTACCACCCACCATCCGTAACCGTCACCCACCCATCACCACCACCCACCCATCACCACCACCCACCACCCATCCGCCACCACCCGCCATCCGCCCCCACCTGCCATCACCACCCACCACCGCCCACCCCGCCACCACCACCACCACCACCACCTACTCGCTACCATCCACCACCCGCAACCGTCACCCACCCACCCACCCACCACTAACACCACCACCACTACCCGCCATTCGCCGCCCACCTGCCACCACCACCCGCCGCCGCCACCACCACCCACTCGCTACCATCCATCACCCGCCACCGTTACCCACCCACCCACCACCACCACCACCCACCCGCCACCACCCACCACCACCAGCTACCCACCACCCACCCTCACTACTTTCCACCACTGTTTTCCGCCGCCACTTGCTACCACTTGCCATTTCTCACTCTTTTTTATATTTTAAATTTTTTTTAAACATTTTGTCAATTACCAAACGCGTTTGTAGTTTATGTTTTTCTAAAAATAAACAAAAACCAGTTTATAAAATTTTTGTAAATATAAACTGAAAACGTAAACGTTACCAAACACACCCTATAACTCTTTTATTCTTCTCAAAGTGATTGATGGTAGATGTTGTTTGCTAATAATCTCTAGGGCTGCAAATGTGTCAAGTCGAGCCGAGTTTTACTGAGATTGAGTTCGGCTCATTTGCTTGTCGAGCTCGTTTATTAAGTTTGAGCTCGACTCGATAATTAACTAGACTCGAGCTCGGCTCGATAAGATTTTTTTTAATATTATTTATATTATTGAAATAAAAATATTATTTAATATATAAATAATGTATTTATTATATCATTTAAATAAAGATAAACGAGTCGAATTTGACGAGTCAAACTTATTTGAGCTCGAGCTCGGGTTGTTTATTAAATGAGCTTGAGCCGAGACGAGCCTATTCGTGAATAGTTCGGCTCCTTTGCAATGCTAATAGCACCTCAAGGGCATGTTTGATTTGGTGGATTAGAGTATGAGATTGAGATTATTAATCCGTAGGCCCAATTATCCTATGTTTGTTTTAACATTTTGGTTTAAGATTATTAATCCAATGGATAATTAATTCAATAAATTTGTAGGATTATTAGTAATGGGGTAGGGGTGGAATTATTAATCCAATGGATATTAATCCAATTGGATAGTGAATACCACACTAATTTAATAGGATTATTAATATTTCACTATTAATCTTGTGAATCAAACATGACCCAAGTTCCTTCTTTGGACCTCACATTTTCAAAAACGATGTCTTATTATATTTTATCGTATTCTAAAATTTCAATCTTATTTCATTCCTAATCTTTCAAAAATTAACCCCAATTTCCCCTTACCTATCCCAACCGCTACCATCTCTGGCGGCCACCCCTAATATTTCTCACCCCTCCATAGTTCCCATCAACCCCTAGCACTTCCTCACATTTGTCTGCCAACCCCCTAGCATTAATTAGAGAGGCTCTTGAAAAAAAAAAAAATAAGGGAGTGTAATGTAACTTTTGAAATTACAATGGAGTCCTATAATTTTCAAAAACCTCAAGGAGCTATGTGTAATTATCTCCAAGAATAACCGTGCACCCGATTACGTGGCCCAATCGTTTGCTGCCATGAATTTCACATGTTCGAATTTTGACAGTTAGATAAGTTTCAACTGAAAGTCAAGTCCCCGCGAATCACCTTATTTTCTTACAAAACTGACAGCGCTTGTGCGATTGTACCCGTGACCGACACGCATCAATGGTTGCTGCCTGCAACAATTTCGTGTTTCAGCAACCACGATTTGTCCGTCATATTCCAAATGACAACGTAAGGTCACTTTAGCTGGCCTTGATTGAGAAAGACTATATCTACCTATCTATCTATCTTCTATCTATCTGTCTATTTATACTATTATAAAGGAAACAACCTTATAGTGTCTTGAAGCTTGTTTCTTATGTTGCCACGTGCCTATATTTTTATTTGAAATGAAAAAAAAATTAGATAGATGGAAGGAGAGAATTTGAACCTTAACTTATGTCAGATAAATAAGATTCTTACCACTTAACTAGCATATAATATAGGATAAATGTTTTATTTTATTTTTATTTATTTGAATTGGACACGCATCGCGTGTGGCAACCGCTGCTATTATATATATGTGAAAAGTCTCCACACAAATCATTTGTAGTCTGCTCTTCTCCCACTCTCTCTGGTAAGCTCTGTCACTCTCTCCACAATTAGGGTTTGCTCTCTCTCTCTCTCTCTCTCTCTCTCTCTCTCTGGTTTGAGTTTTGAAGATGGGGGTGGAATTATGATGTTTTAGTGGTTTTCAATCTGTATGTTGTTTTATTGATTAACCCTCATGAATTCTAGAATTGGGTATTATGAATTTCTTTTGTATACTTAAAAATGGTTTAAAGTTGCATGTAAATGCTACGTTTTGTTTATGGGTAGTGATTGATTTGCAAAAGAAGCACCTTTTGCCCCTGTTTATGATTTAATGATTTAATTCATAACTAAAGTTGCAGAAGTATTGAGAAGTCTATTATGTGTTTGTATTGTTAGATTGAATGAATGAATGTAACAGTAATTTTGTGAAAACCTTGTGCATCTTGTTCAATTACTCTATCCATGGAATTTCCTCCAAGAAATTCTACCAAGAAAAAGAATATATGTTCATATTCAACTCTTGTATGGAGCCCACATCTTAAAATGAATGTTGAGCACACATTAATTTTTTTGGGGAATTTTCTTAAAAATATTTGGGTTGTGTTTGGGTCATAGATTTGTGTAGGAATTTGAAAAGGTTTCACCTACCCAAATTTGTGATCCAAACACAACCTTGGAGTCTTAAATATGACAGGAAAATGATTGGAATCTTACATATGGGATGATTCCACCCTGGTACATTAAGTTTTCATAAGTTTTTAAATGTTTTGCACATTTGAATTGAGGAGCAAGCACTTTGTGAATTTTGATCGGGTCCACCCTTATTTATTTTACATAGAAGAAACAAAAGAGAACAGTTATCCACCAAGATTGAGGTAAACAAGATCACTATCAGTGTATGTATCTTTATTGTAATTTTTTGGATAAAGAAAGTGAAGAATATGATCAGACGACACATGAAACAAGTGCCTAAATTAGAAGAGGAAACCAAATGTGTTAGTTTCAAATTATACATTTAGTCTCCTTGTTTTGGTAGTTGATATTTTGTGCATGAACTGAATTAAAAAAGGAAACCAAATATATAGTTTCCAAATTCTAGTTTTTCCTCTTCTTGAAGATGGTATTACTATCTTACTAGTTTTTCCTCTGGTGATCCATTTTTTGCTATAGAGCTTCTGTTTTCATTTTTCTGTACTGCACCAGGTTGGATCGATTTGGCTCTGGGCTAAATATTGACTTGCTTCCTTGCTTCAGATTTTATCTAGGGAAAGTTTCTTGTAAAAGGAGCTAAATTAAATAAATACACCATATTGCTTTAGGTGAATTTTATCATAGACTCATTGTACCTTGGATTACGATGGTGGGAATGTTTCATCACTGCACATGAAAATTCTGTAATTAGGAAAGGAACTAAAATATAGATTTCAAATTATATATGTTATGGTTTTGGCATCTTATATTTAAACCTTATAAGGTTCTTTTGTAGTAATTCATCCATTGTCAATGAAGCTCGTCTCTTCATTGTTTTGTAATGATTCCCTCTAAAATGTTGATTGTTGCTTTAATCTGTTGTGGGAAATCAAATGATTGAACTCCCTTGGTCTGCTCAGTTCTTAAACTGTAACATATATGTGAAAATGTAAAAATAGTAATATACCTTTTTATTTAGTTTTAATTATTATTTTTTATATCAATTTGCTGTTGGAAGCAGACAAACACATTTATTGGATATGGCTGAGGCTCCACCTGTTGTTCCAAGTGAGGAGTTGTTGGAATGGCCAAAGAAGGACAAGCGCAGGCTTTTACATGCTGTGTATCGTGTTGGTGACCTTGATCGCACCATCAAGTATGCCTATATCAATTTTTTGCTCCACAAAACTTGAAAGGAAAAAAAAAAAAAAGAGAGAGTACTTTGGAATTGATTTAATGTCAAATTGTTTTTGGATTCGCTGGAGTGTTCTCATTTTCGTTTTGATGTGTTTATTAGGTTTTACACAGAATGTTTTGGGATGAAACTTTTGAGGAAGCGAGACATTCCAGAGGAGAAGTATTCAAATGCTTTTCTTGGGTTTGGACCAGAAGAATCTAATTTTGTAGTGGAGTTAACCTATAGTATGTCAGGATACCTACATTTAAACACTAGACTTTTTATTTTTTAATTTCCCTTTTTTTTGATAAGTAACTGTTCTTTTTCTCTTATCTAATGATTTTTGTTAAACTTGTCGGAAACCGATTCACAGACTATGGAGTGGATAAATATGACATTGGAACAGGCTTTGGGCATTTTGCTATTGCAACTACAGATGTAAGTAACCATGGTACTGTTTAAATTCTTCTCACACAATATTTGAATTGGGTGCTGAATTTGATTTCCTCTTCCACATTCAGGTTTACAAAATGGTGGAAGACATAAGGGCCAAGGGTGGCAATATCACAAGGGAGCCTGGTCCAGTTAAAGGTGGAACAACTGTCATTGCTTTTGTGAAAGACCCTGATGGCTACATATTTGAGCTAATCCAGAGAGGTCCTACTCCTGAACCACTTTGTCAAGTAATGCTTCGTGTTGGTGACCTTGATCGCTCTATCAAGTTCTATGAAAAGGTATGCTTATGTTCTGTTATGTGATATTTTATGTGTATTTCATGTTTTTAATGAATCTGCTTTTCTAGTTGATCCATTAAGTGAAATTATGATATTTTGAAAGTACTCGCTCTCAATAAAATTTTCATGTGGATGATTTTGTTTAGTCTCTCTCTCTCCAAAAAAATGCAGTGATATTGTGAATATCGGCTTCATTTGCAGTTAGATCTTACAAAATCATCACTTTTCTAGCAAGGAAATTAATAATCCTGCAAGTTTAGCAATTAGGTGCATCCTATTGGCTTGGTGCTTGAGTAATTTGAATAATGTAAAAGAATGAACCATTCAATTTTTTTTATTAGTAATTGAGAACGGAGCAGCATGTGCTTTTGATAAACCATGGGTTTATATTTACATATGCATATTATAGATATCTATAATAGTACTATTATAGATATCTAAAATAGCCCCAATAGGGTATGGAGCCGACGTTGCAGTATGACCTGCTGCCCCTAAATGAAATATCTAGGGTGTATCCTAGAAATACCAGTTTCTGCATATATAAAATTCCACTTCCCATAAATTTTGTAATTCCTTTAACTGCTCTCACTCGATCAATTTTATGGGTTTTACATATGCCAGGCCTTGGGGATGAAAATGCTGAGAAAGATTGACATGCCAGAACAGAAGGTAAACTTTGTTCTTTTCTAATTTTTTTTATAAGGATTTAGGTGGCATATTGATGATTGAAAAATGTTGAGTTCTGTTTCTTGTACTGTACAGTACTCCATAGCCATGATGGGGTATGCTGATGAAATGGAGACAACTGTTCTGGAGTTGACATACAACTACGGTGTGACTGAATATACCAAAGGAAATGCATACGCACAGGTTTGTTTAATTCTCCAAATTTTTGAATAAGTTTCTTTTCATTTCAATTCACTAATTTCTCTTCCTTGGACATGTCTCATTGATGGATTTGATATTCATTCTAGGTTGCCATAAATACAGATGATGTTTACAAAAGTGCTGAGGTTGTTAACCTGGTTACCCAAGAGCTTGGAGGAAAGATTACTCGACAACCAGGACCAATTCCCGGAATCAACACCAAGATCACCTCTTTTCTAGATCCAGATGGCTGGAAGACAGTATGTTTTCTTTAGCAATATCCAGTCATGGATCAGATGTTTTTAGGTTTTTGGGTTCTATATAAATATTTTGTGGCAAAGTTTTTTCCATCAATGAAGGAGGAAAATAGTAGCCACTCCACTTGATGCACAAACACACAGATTTACATGTTTTTTAAGCCTTGTTTGTTCATTAGATGGAGGAAATAAATGCAAAGATGACTTTAAAATGAGTTTGGCATGTCAACATTTATAATATGCTTGAATATTTGAACTTTGTGCAGTAGTTATGCTATCATATTGACATATCCGTCTGTTGATGGAGTAAGTATTTAGTATAACATGTCCTCAATGTGTCCATGTCTGACACGTGTCAGACACCCATAAGTGACCATTGGAGAGGTGTCCATGCTATATCTAGGGAATAATTTCTAAGCCAATACTTACCAGTTGTGCAACTAAATGTAGTGGGTAACACATCCACTATGTATTATTTACCGGTGCCCCAAGGAGCATAAAGCTCTGTTGTTCTCTAGACTACAAAGCCTCTTGTTCAATAATAAAATTAATTTTTCATTAACTGATTTGGATGATTAGATAGGTAGTTAGCATAACGAGCTGCTTTATTATTTAGCATGTATGGGCGTGTGAATTCCAATTTGAGTGTTTGTGTCGGTAGCACTGCCAATGACTCGTAGAAGCTGATGATTCTTTTCCTGTTTGTAGGTTCTGGTTGACAATGAAGATTTTCTGAAGGAACTGGAGAAGGCGTAATTGCATTGTGTTGTGCATTAACAAAAAACTAGCAGTGCCTCTAAATATATGAATAACGTCAGTTTGTGCAATTGTTGTGAATTAGTAGTGCCTTGTTTTGATGCTGCTTTGTCATCTGTTTAGACAAGCTATGTCAAGTACTTTCTATTTTATCATACCTACTTGTAAAAGCATCTTCATGTATGTGCTTTTGTGTTGCTATGGTGCTTGTAATTTTTGCTATTGTTTTACCTTGTGTCATGAAGTCATAAATTTAGAAATCATGGTCTGCCCTAGGGATGGGCGTATGTTGTGTTGGGTCATATTCATGTCGAGTTATTTTGGATTATGTCAAAATTATCTTTACACACGAAGATTTGTCTCCAACTCTACATTGCTATTCCTATAATTGGCTTTTTTTTTTTTTTTGAAAAGCGACGAAGAATATTATTAAGCATAATCAAGAAAAGAGAAAGAGGACAAGGAGTTCTCAAAAATGAAGTTCTAAAACAACAAAAGACAAAAATAAACAAGAAAGTCAAAAATTAGGAATGGCATACAAGAACCCAATCCTTATAAATCAAGAAAAAATTAACTCCTTTAAAAGGCTTGGACACAAAAGCCCAAAGTGAAACTAAATATACCTCCTTATCCCATATTGATTCATCACTGGACTCCTTTCCTTCAAGGCTCCTTGTATTCCTCTCCAACCACAAAGACCAATAAATAGCACAAACAAGGCCACAAAGTTTTGGCTCTCTGGCTACCTCCAAACTAGTTTCTAATGACAGGTATTTCCAATCATAACCGACCTATCCTTGTAATTCACTACTGTCCTGAATAAATGGTTATATGGCATATGATGTGAATTGAGTGCTCTTTCAAGTTGTACTTAGATTATGAATTTGAAAAAAGAAAAGAAAAGGCGAGGGAAAGAAGAAAAAATTTAGTCTAAAACCCGGATGTTCTACTCTCTATGTTGTCACTTTCACCTTCCTGGCTAGACCTGTGAAAAACCTACACAGTCCACTTCCTGAACTTGAGGAAAGGCTCCCAAGTTTTCGGAGCAGCCATTCTGTTCTTTAGGGCTCAGAAGTTCAAATTCTAAGTAGAAAGGGATTGTGCAAGGTACAACAGTACACAAATCGCCTAAGCAAACTGGGAATTGATGTGGCACAGATGATTGAACGAAACTCAATAAAACAAATTTATCTGTCATGTTTTCATAATTACACATTATATGTTTGAAGAAGATGTAAAATAAACAAGTTTACAATCTTGGTGCAGTCAAGTCACCGAGTCACAAAAAGAAAAAAGAAACTGTTTGTTATTAATTAGAGAACTCTCATTGATATGTTGTCTTCTAGGGTTCAACACCCTTGTGAATGTAGCTATTTTCAGAGTATAGCAATTCAAGAGATGATCATAACATGCCAAGACACCCCTCCATTAGAAGGAAGGTGAAAAGAATGTGGGCCCAAAAAAAAAAAAAATTATTATTGAAAAGAACTTGATGGATGAAAGTACATTCTATTTGAGAGGCTACTTTGCTAGATATACGGAAATTATCTTCCACCATGGATCGAATGTATGTACAGAGTAGCAGAATGACATGTCTCCATCTTCATGCAGCTTGGCAAATCAAATTATACGTTGAAGACTGATTTTGAGGAAGCCTTTTTTTTCTACAGAGCTGTATCCATGGGAAAGCAACCAAGAACCCGAAGGAATCTTGCAAATTCCTGCAGAAAAACAATAGCAAACCCTCAAATGATTCAAGCAGGGAATAGAAATCCTTATATGCATGTAAATTATGAAAAGGCGACAACTATAATGGGGAAGGAATCAAAGAAGTAAGCTAGCTTGCACATAAATTATCAAAATCTCAAACCTAGAAGATAGCCGAGCAAGTAGGTGTAGGAAAAAAAATGAAAAAAACAAGTTACCCAGGGACATAGGTACTGTTTGGTGCAGATTCTTGCAAGTTAAAAGCTGAAAATCAGAAGTAAAAGCTAAAAGCATTCATTCACCCTGCTTCCCAATAATTAAATTTTTTAAGCTTATTTCTGCCGTATAAACTGTAAGCAAATGTTGCACCAAACACTTTTGCATAGATTTCCAAAAAAAAAAAAAAAATGGCTATAAGCAACCCATAGGATGCACCAAACAGGGCCATAATTCTACACAAAATGATATTGCCTATAGTGGAAAGATGGCAAATATAAAATTAGAGGACATGAGAAATTTGGTAATCACGAAGCAAAAACCAGTAAGTACTGACCTGTAGATGTCCCAGAGCGTATTGAGCACGGGGTTCTGCCATAGAAGCTTCAAAGTCGATGTAAAAGAGATAATCAAAATACCTGTCATTAGAAACAAGTTATTTGTACAAATTTCATAGTATAGACTTTGTAAACACAAATTCTGAGTTAATGAAAAACTCTGAACAGACAGAACTTTTATATATAGAACTCCAATCTGAAATAATAATATGCCATTGGCAATTCGGACTTTACAAACCAACCTGATGATTTTTTTTAGTTTAAAGTGATTGGATTGAAATCAGCCACATTAGATTCTATTCATAAAAGGAAATGAAACTATCAACACCAAGCATCTAGCTTACCTTCTATTTATACAAATATTTTTCTGAGAGGGTTGGCAGGCCTCCAAAGCGTCGTCTATATGATTCTCTTATCAAAACATCAAATATTTATGAAACTCACATGACAGCATATTTGGCTTCCAAGAAATAATTAACCAAGTTAAATACAAGTAAAGTCTCACTAGGGTTTGCAGGGTTTATACTTTCTCAGGTCCCCAAACAATGAAAAGATTTAAATTCAAGATTCATCCTTCATTTTCCCAACATTCTTTTAGCAACAAAGGAAGGAAGTTCAAGAGAATGACACAAACAATTTTACGCCACTATGAAACATTCTGCAATTGATCTGTTTTGCTTCTTATAGCATTTACCCTAAAAAGATGTGGCCTTCTTTGTCCTTCTTGGGACTTTCGATCAGATTTTTGGTCAAGTATCAAACTGCAAGTTGGACGTTTTGGAAAATTTGTAAGATTCTAATCCCATAATATTAACCAATGATGCCATGACTGGTTTTACATTTTTCCTTATAGCAAGTAATCACTAATCAATTGTTTCTTCTTCGGTTCTTCATTGTTTAACATTCCATAAATTTTAATTAAACCAACAATCTATCACATTGCATTCATCATTTTTGCAACCAATCAAATACATGAATGTTTGTACAAGTGTCCATGAAACTCCAATGCTGCAAAATCTGTTTTAGAGGAGAATAATACTCACCTTGCACTGCCTTTGTTGGAATCATCAACAACCCTTAGCGGCTGCTTTTTCTGTGGCCGGCTCTCAATCTGATCTTGCATTTGAAAGACGAGGCAATGACCAAACCTTTTCACAAAAAATAGTAACAGAGCAAAATTTAAGTTACCTTTGTCAAATTAATGCCCCTCAAAGCAAACACAGCCAAAGCTTTGAAAAGTACCCCGGGGCCTTCTTCTAGAGTGAAGACAATGCTCGTCTGTTAAGAAAACAACAATTTCCTTTTTAATCAGCTTAAAGAAAACACAGTTGTGGTTTGCCCATGTACCAAAAACAATCATACCTTATAAGGTCTATCCGTTCCTGGGATTATAGGTTCTCTTGCAAGTATCAAAAAACGGGTAATATTATCACAATCATCCTGGTCAATGCAATGGAACATCAAACCAAATCAAATAACAATAGCCATGAGTTCTAACAACTAATATTCGTCAAGAAAATAATCAAACAATAAACATAATATTGCAAACATGAGATGAGCCTCAAAGAGAAGCCTAACTAGGGTGGGGTGTTTTTCCCTTTCTCTTCATATTAGCCACTGGTCACATACTTGTGTAATGTGATCGATTGTTACCATTAATTAGCAAGGTATCTACCAAGCAACCAACTTTGGGGAAAACTGAGATCCATCCTCTACATAAATTATAGTACAAAGATTGGTTAACAGCCTAACCTGTATTCTTTCTGCAAGAATGTCGAGCCCATAAATTTCTGCAGCTCGAGCACTTGCAACTGCTCCGGTATCTCTAATGCCATCAGTTGCAACAATCTGTTCATAACATTGAATATTTAGAACAATGCCATCCAACATAATTAAGCATCATACATAACAGTTAATGGCTACAAAAAAGCCGCACACATACCTGAGCAGCACCAGCTGTATCATCGGCATTAACTTTCACAACACCTAAGTTGTGTAGTGTCATCTCACATTGAGCAAGTGCCTGCAAGCAACAGTAGATTTATTTTTTGTTTCCTTCTTCTTCTTTCTTAAGATAGGAGCAAAACTGAGGCACTATGTTTCCTTGGGAAGAAAAAAAAAGAAAAGGAAAAACTGAAAAAATGGAAGTCTCATAATGACCTTAGCGTAAATGGTTTGTGCTTTGTGACAATTCAAAGGTCAAGTAAATGAAATGATCTATCATTGATGAGCTTATGTGAAACTTCAATTTGCTTGATTGAGCTATGTTAACGAGCACCACAATCCTCAATATGGAATAGGAACAGTCCCCCAGCCCTAAGTTATAGCTTGTGATAGTAGGTTATAGCTTCTATTGGTCCTATCTATACAACTTTCCTTTTCTTACAATAAAATACTCGATAAGTAGTTCATTTGCATGATTTGGACATATTCTAAAGTTACGGTCATCAATGGAGTTGCCTAACATTGCAGCAACTGGGAAAATATTGATGAGCACCCAGGTCTTTCCATATAGAACAGATGACGTGGCACATAACTAACTTCTAAATCACACAAAATCAAAATTCTGAAACTCATATATATCAATTTGTATGTACAAGTAAAAAAGGATCAAACCTGAGGGTGGCTCAAAACGCATTTTAGCTCCTCCTTTCTCACTCCATGCAACCCCAAAAGACAGTGGTTAACGACCATCTGCACCTCCCTTACTATATGGAGTCTATGACGAAGGAGTAGGTCATAATTACGGTGGATGCTTCCACCTACAGAATTCTCGATAGGGAGTACTGCTTTGTCCACTAACCACAATTCAACTGCCTGCGACAAGAAAATTGATGCTATAAAGGTAAGAACAAAGGGTAAATTTGTTTTTTTTTAAAAAAAATACTATTACTAATTAAATGAACCTTAAATGCAGCCTCAAACTGGTCACATGGGACAGTCTCGCAGTTGGGGTATGCCTTAAGTGCGGCAGTCTCACTATATGCACCTGGTATCCCCTACATCCAATAACCAAACCAATATAAATAGAACTAAAAAGCTCAAACTATGTAGCAGAAGAACAAAGTACAAGTTTCGTACCTGATATGCAACTCTCACCTTGGAACAACCACTTGTAGAAGAAGAAAGATCAGTTGCAGATAAGGGTCCTGCAATTTTATGCATTTATATTGAAACCATGAAATTGTAAACAAACAAAATGGCCATGATCTTATTCAAAAGTTTATCATAATATTAGTTGCAATATTATGGAAAGATGCTAGGTAATCAAGTTAGGCAATGACGATACAGTTTAAAAACAAAAGTAGAAGAGTAAATTTAAATCATATAGAGGGAATTATTATTGATTATAAATAGAGGATTGCTATATGTGACGTTTTTTTTCACTGATTTATATCACCAGCTACGTGAGAAGATACTATTTGCCCTCATTAGAGTAATTATTCAGTATTCCTGAGTTACCATCTCAACATGTTGATGTGGTGCTCTCAAATCAATAAGAACACCAAAAATGGGTTGAACGGAGTCGACTAGGTGGGAAACAACATCGACCCCATGTATCTTCTTTTGTGCGATCTCATTGGTCAAGAGAACCAAGCGCACATGCCACGGTGGTATCCGCGTAGGGAATGAGACAAAATGATGACGAAAATTCGGTGACATATATCTTTTTTCCTATAAAAACATCTTAAAATGACAACCTTTGGATTCAAATTGTCGATACAGCATTAAATTGTCCATTTATAATACCCACATTACCTATACACACGCGGAAAACGACTAGTTCATACTTTCTAAACTAAGAATGTCTCATATGCATGCCCATGAATGTCAGCATGTTGGCACTGCACAAACAAAGAAGTATAATTAGTTATCCCAAAACCCTAAAACAAGTCTTCATTATACCCTAAACCCTAATACTCACAACCAAATGGAAATGAGCTCTTAATGGAAAACCTCAGTCATCACAAAAGCAACAAAACCTAACACAGGAAAGAATCAACGTTTCTCTCTATAGCCCTGTATCTAATAATGATTTGGTATCCAAACTTAGGTCCAGTCTATCACTCATCTATTATAAAATTCAAATTTTATGAACACCCAAATTTTCAATTACCCAGATCAATCCTACAATCTATGAATTACAATCATAAACAAAACACACCAGATTTCATTAATGTCATGTTCAAGAAATCTGATTGAACTCACTTGGAAGAGAGTTCAAATCTCTATGAAACCCTCTAGATTCAGTGATCTGGGTCTGATCATCCCCACCAGGTGAATCAAATCGAGGTGCTAATGGCTTCTCATCTTCAACAGGTGTTATTGCCCTCTGAGCCAACAACACCATTCCACAACACTCCCATTCCCGAGACTTATCGACCCCAAACCTCAAATTCGAATCAGACCCGGAACGCCTCGACCCCAAATCTGTAAAACCCAGTTGAGTTCTTGAGTGATCGACACAAACCCAGATTGGTACGGCCTTCAAAGCCATGATTTGTACCAATCTGAAAAAACCCAATGTGGTGAGCTACAAAGAGCAAAACTCATGAGAGTTCGTTTTGGAGAGACTGAGCCGAAAATGGTGAGTAAGAATTTAAAAATTTTAGGAGAGAGAGAGAGAGAGAGAGAGATAGAGAGGTAGGTGAGCAGAATGTTGGCAACACGTTTTCACAACTTCTACCGAGAGAGAGAGGCTTGTGTACGGTTTCGTAATAGCGGAGAGAGAGAGAGAGAGAGGGAGAGAGAGATGAGATGAGAGAGAGTGAAACCTATACATATATATATATATATCAAGATTTGAGAGAGAGAGAGAGAAAGAAAGAGAGAGGGAGAGAGTAATGCAATTAATGGTAGGCTATCTGCATCAAGATTTTCAGCTACAGAGAGAGAGAAAAGGGAGAAGGGGAGAAAGAGAGGGAGAGTGATGGATTGTGGGATCCACTTTATTGTAAAATAAAATCAGAGCCCTTCGTTTTGAATAAAAGTTGACACTGACCAAATCAGGACCGTTAGCCACAAAATTCCAAGATTTCATTAAATGTTAGATTTCATATTAAATGTTTTTCACCTTTGCTTTTAGGTAAATTACACTCACATGACCCAGGCTTGTGAGACTTTGATAAGGTTTTTGGGTGTCTTTGTTTGGACGGACAAGGTAAGAGGGATTATAATTTATCGGACTGTTAATTTTAAGATATATTAGCTCTAGACTATTTGATTGAATTAGATTTATATCTTATATTTGTTTAGTCATAGAATTAGATGTCTGGATTAGACTATTTTTAATGAATCTAAGTTTGGTTGGATGGACTGGATAATGATAAATGTTCAAAAAATTATTTTACTTTTATAATTTATAATTTTTTATTTTATATATAATTTTAAATTTGTAATCTATAATTTATAATTTAACAACACCAAATTTTTTTAATTTATAAGGCCATAATTTTTAATTTATTATGTTCAATTAAATTAAACTTATAATTTATATTTTTTATTTAATATATAATATATAATTTTAAATTAACAACACTAAAAAAATAATTTTATTTAATGTATAAATTTAATTTTTTAACAATATTAAAAAATTTAATTTATAAGGCCATAATTTTTAATTTATTATTTTTAATTAAATTTAATTTATAATTTATAATTTTTATTTAATATATAATTTTAAATTAACAACACTAAAAAATAATTTTATTTAATATATAAATTTAATTTTTTAACAACACTAAAAAAATTATAAGGCCATAATTTATAATTTATTATTTTTAATTAAATTTAATTTATAATTTATAATTTATATTTTTTATTTAATATATAATTTTAAATTAACAACACTAAAAAAATAATTTATTAATATTCAAAAGACTATTTTATCCTTTTTCAATTGTTTATTAAATAATAGCATGAGGGTAAAATGGACATTCCACACATTAGTCTCATGGGATACTAATCCCATGGAAATAATCCCACCCCCCAGGATACAATAATCCCTCATATGAGGGACTAATAGTCCGGATGGACTATTAATTCGGAGAAAAAAAATTGAACCAAACAATGGACTATTAGTCCGGATGGATTAATAGTCTAATCTCATGCAATAATCTCTCAAAACAAAACGCTCTTAGGATATAAATTTGGTGTAATGATCTTTGGACGCTCTCTAAGTATTGGATGATTCGTATTCAGGGTTTGGTTGTGAGATTGAATCTTGGTCACTACACTCTCTAATTGAAAGTCGATGCACACACCCGAGATTTGCCCCTCATCCTACTCCAATAATCGATATTAGGTAGTTGACTATGAAATCGGCGGAGAACAGACTTAAGAAGTCTTACTCGTTAACCAAAAATTACACTCACATCCTTTGAATTTTTAAAAATATATTTATAAGTAATTTTATACTTTTGATATAATTATACTTACATTTTCTTTTAAGGGTAAATTATAAATACACACCCTGAGATTTGTTTAAAATATAAATTGTCCTTATGATTTGAAAAATTACAAATATCCTTTGTCAGAATTTTTTATTTAACAGAATTAATTGAAAAAATGAAATTCATAATTATTCTCCTATACAATAATAAAATTATCTAAATTATTAATTGAAATATATTTCTAACATCATTAAAAAATGTTAATTAACTTCATAATTTATTAATAAAAGGGTGATCTGTTATAAAATTAAAAATCTCAAGAGGTAGAATGTAATTTTCAAAATTACAAGAAATGATTCATATTTTAATTAAATTTTAAAAAATATATTTATAATTCACCCTTCTTTTAATAAGGTTAAAGTAATCGATGCTTTTAGTTAAGCTAAAATATAGAATTGTTTTGGAAAGATGGTTAAAAATTGACTTTTTAACTTTTTTTGAAAAAAATATATAAAAAATATGAAAGACATTGTAACTCAAAATAAATTAAAAATTTAAAAGTGACTACTAATCCACTTCTTAAAAGAACTCATCGGAGCTTTGGAATATATTTCGTATTTTGTACGATGGGAAGTTGCTCTGAACATTCATTGTAAGTTGTAACATCTGCTTGAACCAAAAAGAGCGATGCAAACAGTTTAAGAAGTCGCAAATAAAAAACTCTAGTTCAGTACCAAATTTCACAAGTATTCTCAATCAATTATTATGGGTTGTTTTAGAAAGATGGTTAAAAAAAAAAAAATTTTAATTTTTTTTTAAATCTTGTAAAAAATATGAGAGACGATATGATTTAAAATGGATTAAAAATTAGGAAATGACTTTTAACCCACTTCTTAAAAGAGGCCTATATCATTCTCCAACGGAATGAGGTGTAGCCACATTTATAGGAGCCACTGGGAAGAACACTGGGTGATTTCTTTTGAGTGCTGTTATTAGCACTTACTTTTTTCCTTTGGACTCCCACATTTTTTTTATTTTTTTTATTACAATTTTGTCCTAATACCAATTTCCATTTTTACCCATCTCTATCCTTCTAACCTTAATCCTAACCCTAACCCTAACCCTCCACCCTACTCCGACCGGCAGCCTTCTCACTCACACTTTGTTTACAATCTCTATTTTCTTCCCCATTTTGCTAGTTGGCTTTCCTATTCACTAGCTTTTAATCTCTCTCTGCTATTTGGTGATTGACCCACAAATGACTTCTTCTTCTTCTTCTTTCTTGTCCTTTTTCTTCATCATCATCTCCATCTCCATGGTTCTCCTCTTGGTGTCTTCTCATCGTTTCGAAATCGGTGGTGACAGAGGCTGATCCAAACCCACTGGAAACGGCTCAAAGACATACTTCAATCACTGGGCTTCCATGAATTACACTCTGCACACACTTCTTATGATTTCTCATGATTGTCTACAAATTTACTCAAATTGCTCCATTTTTTTGTTATTTCAGTACCAATGATGGGACTGCCGACAGTGAGGGCTCCGGTGAGTGAACTACTGGAAGTGGTGGTTGGGAGTGGGGACTAGGGTTTGGGTTTGGGATTAAGGACATAATTGATATTAAGGTAGGGATTCAAAGAAAAAATGAAAAAGTTTCATTTTACTATGTGAGAGTTCAAAAAGTAAAATGATGGGAGCAAATAATGGCCCTGTTTGGTAGAGTTGTGGGAAAGTAATTATAACTTATAACCTAATAACTTATAGCTTATAACTGTGAATATAAGCTGATTTTTGACTTATAAATTAAGCTTCTCCTCCCCCCTCAAAGAATAAGTTGATTTTTGACTTACAAAAAGCTATAAGCTGTATTATTAATGTAATAACCCTCACCACTGTTTACTGATAAGCCATTGATTACTGTTAAACTGAGGCTAAATATGTTAATTGACTGACTGACTAAAAATTGAAGCCGAATTGATTGAGTATAATACTTAAATTGCAATTTTATCTGTTTGCCTACCAAATTATATGTTTATGTCTTTGTGTTTAAACTACTAATTGAAGGCCTTATCGGCGGCCGAATCTGAAATTGATTAGTGTCCTAAGATCAGTAGAATTAATGTGATTTTATGGTGTATTGAATTGAACATTGATTTGGTATGATTAAATTGGATCAATATTGATAAATTATATAAATTAAGCTAAATTGCATGAGTTGGTTTATTCACCATTTTGCCACCACTAGTGGGCCACTAGCTTAGCACTCTTGAGACTCATTCCTTTGTATCAAAACACATTTCATCAGCCATTTTGTTGAGCTCAACCGAACTAGAGAGAGAGAGAGTTAGGAGAGAGTGTGATTTCATCTCTAATTGGCTTGGAAACTTGGTAGAATTGAAGGAATTGAAGAGTAATTTGCAAACTTGAGCTTATATTCCCATAATTGAAGACATAAGGTAGAGCTCTTACCTTCTTAGCCATGAATTGAAGTACTTCTTGCATGGTTTAGAGCAAAGTTGAAGACTAGAGCCAATTTATGGCTCAAATTGTTGTGTTGAAGCTTAATTGTTGCATGCATGTCTATATATTGAAGTTTTGAGATTGTAGTTCATAATTCCTCACATGCATGCCCATGTTTTGAGAGTAGACCATGATTTCATCTTGCTTTTGTAAAAGTTGACTCATTGGAGCATGTATCTAAGGCTTGAAAAGTGTTTAAAGTCTTGCATGTTCAATTGAAGTTATGTTCTTGAGTTTTGATTTGGAACCATGTAAATTGATCTACCCTTCGGCCTTGATTTTACAAATTGAGCTTTAAATCATGTTATTCTATGTATTTACAAGTGTTTTCCAGGAAATGGGCCCAAAGGAATTGAATTTGATGCATTTGATGTTGGATTTGAGCTTGAAGTTCAAATCTGGGAATTCCAGATTTTGAACTCACGCTCGAGCGGAGTTACTGGCGCTCAAGCGTGAAATTCGTGCTCCCAGTACTTTGCACTGTTTTGATGTCCGCTCGAGCGGAATAAGTGACGCTCGAGCGGGTGTCGAGTTCCCAATCGAGCGTGATTTTCACCTATCCAGTACTTTTGCCCTGTTTTGCAGAACACTCGAGCGGGAACTCTGTTTTCTGAAAATTCTGAAACTGCTTTTAAAGTGCATCTTTGCATCCTCATTTCATCCTAGGCATTCTTAGGCCTAGTTTAAGGCATCTTAATGAGGATATAGATGTAGAACCACACCGAGTCTAAGTAGGGACTAAGTCTTTGTTTCTTGAATATGAACTTAGTGTGTGTTCGTTCTGTCACTGTTTAGGGTTGGCTTTCGGAGACGCGCTCTAGCAACTCATAGCCCAGAACTCTGTGAGTAACAATTGTGTAAAGATATGTTCAACTATGAATATTTCTGACTGTTTAACTGAGCTGTTTTCTGAACCGATACTGTTAATTGAATGAATGTATGTCCTATATTATGAACTGTATTGTGGCATCCTTAGCAACTACTATTTACTGTTATTGTTACAGAGATCTCTGTCGGTTCCCTTGTTGGAACCACTATTGTTTACTGATTAATGGCCATAATTTACTGTTCGGTCTTTTAAGACCTACTGTTTACTGTACTGCTATGCTAATGGATGTACCACATATGACTGTTTGACTGAATGACTGAATTACTGATATACTGATTTAATGAACTGTTTTCATTACTGCAAGGACATTCATTCTTAACCCCTTTACGCATTATGTTATTCACTGGGCTTTAACTCACTGTTTATATATATATATATGTAGGTGTACAGGCACCAGATCGGAGCTAGAAGCGTGGGTTAGACTTCCCATTTTCTCAAGCCAACTACTGTGCCTCACTGCGAGGTTCCGAGCCTGCCAAGCCATGGCTTAGGGGTGTTTTAATTTCCCCCGTCTGTTCCTGCATCTGTTTGTAATAACTGTATAGACTGTTATCGTACTATTTAACAGGGATTAGGTCCCTGACCCGAATGATAGTAAATATTGTGCATACTGTTCTGTACTGTGTATATATATGCATGAAAAGTCTTTTTGCATACAGACTGTCACAGCTCATTGAACATTATTTATTTACTGTATTGGCTTCCGCCAGCCCCTGTACTCTGTTTTACTGTTCTACTGTTAAGCAGGCCTTCGGTAATCACGGATTACTGACCGGTTACGATGCTAAACCCATAGGGGCGGGTTTGGGTCGTGACAATTAAGCTGAACCAAACACATCAAAATAACTTAAATTAAGCTAAAAGCTGAAATAAGCTGGAAATAAACCCTACCAAACAGGGCCAATAGCACTCTTTCTTTTTTCAATTGCTAAAAAAATGAGCTTAGTTCCTTATGTACCCTCTGTTATTCCCATGATTCCCCTGGCACCTGTTCTCCATAATCGTAAAAAATTGCGAAAAAAAAAAAATTCCCAAACCAACTATGAAATTAATACAGATGGTGATGGTAGACATATAAATAAATAAAGATAGGGTTTGACTTTTTTCAAATTATTTGAGAGATTCGTGGAGTCTATCATAGGTTATCATTTTGATAATTTAAATTATTCACTTTATAAGATTCATTAAGTAGAATCTTCGTGGAAAAAATCAAGATAACTAGACATCGGTTGTTATATATTTGAATCAAATTTATATTACAAAAAATGGTGAGTTATTTCTGAAATTATATTTGTCGTCCATTTTTTAAAAAACAAATATGATTTAAATATATAGCTGCCAATGTCCAATCATCTTGATTTTTTACATGAATATTTTACTCAATGTGCCTAAAAAAATTAACTTTTCAAATCATTGAAATTAATTCCAAAATGGGCTTACCAAGCACAAATGCTCTCTCAAGTTGAGATCCTAACTTGAGAGAAGCCAAACTCAAAGATAATATGCATTTTACTATAAAAATGAAAAAGAAATGACAACATCATTTTTTTTTATATAATTAACGAATCATTATTGAAAAATGACCTAATTGTTAATTAAAACTACAAGGAATACCAATAGAATTATGTAAGAAGCATAGAACTAATTATATTTTTCTCAAATCTTAGGATATGTTAATTTTAGCATAATTTTTATTAAAATCAGAATTTAATTTGAATGTTTTATTTCCATTTTTGGAGTGTATGCCAGTGATTTATTTAGGTGCTTAATAAGTTAAGAATTTATGGTAATCATCTTAACTAAATAAAAATGATATATGAACATACTTCAATAAATAAATGTATTAGTTAGACTTATTAACACCTTCTTTCTTTAAATAAATAAATGTATTAGTTAGACTTATTAATACCTTCTTTGTTTAAATAAATAAATGTATTAGTTAGACTTTATTAATACTTTCTTTGTTTGACTAGAAAACAAATATATATGATAATATTACAAGTAATCAAATTTACTTGTCATGTTTCAAATGTTTGATTTTGATAATAATTCTCTATCAAGCTATTTATTTTTTATTTTTACTTTTACTTTTAATTTGTTAACATTCTTTTAAGAATATGGGATTCTCATGAGAAAGTAAAAGAAATTAAATTGTTAAATAATTTGGGAAGGTATTAATGATTGAATCACCAATCACTTTTTTATATCAATTTTTTTTTTTTCTTGATGATTTTGCCCACATATATTTATAGCAAAACATATACATAGTAAGGTGTTTCAAAGAGCACACCTTACAAATAAAAACAATTTTTTTTCTTTTTTTGGGTTCATTTTAGGCTGTTACTTATTTTTTATTTTTTTTTCGTAAACTTATTTTCAGCAATTGTTGTGTTGTGCTTTTTTTTTTTTTTTTTGTTCATGTATTTATTAGATTGATGTTGATGTTGTGATACATAATAGCTAGTATATGGAACTGAAGTTCATTAAATTGTTCAAATTTATTTCCATTGGAAAACAAAAGCGAAACCGAAAATGATTGTAGATTAAATATATAAAACGTCATATAAATATATATACACACACATATAATGGGAAATAAAAATAAGGAGATGTTATGCAATTGAAAGAATGTTGTTTGTAATTTTAATCATTGAAATATGCATTTTTTGTTATTTTGATTTTCAACATTTTAGTTATGTCTATTTTGTCCCTAAAATATTAAATTTCTTCCAAAGTAGTGGTTCCCATGGTTAAGGTTGTCAGTATTGATCGTTAGAATTAAGAATTTTTTTTAAACAAAAAATTATGCTTTAAAAAAAATTATAAATTGACACAATTGAAATGTTAATACCACAAAGCACACTGTTAACTCAATTTTTTCTTTTTTCTTTTTTTCTAAACGCTCTTGATCCATATGATAAATATTGACCATGTTAACCACTTTAACACATTTAATATTTTGAGAAGAAATTGACAAAATTAAAGTGTTGAAAACCAAAATACATAAACTATATATTTTAACACTTGAAACAATGGTCCCGTTTGGTAGAACTGTGGGAAAATAATTATAACTTATAACCTAACAACTTATAGCTTATAACTGTGAACATAAGCTGATTTTTGACTTATAAATTAAGCTTTTCCTCCCCCACTCAAAGAATAAGTTGATTTTTGACTTACAAAAAGCTATAAGTTGTATTATTAAGCTGAACCAAACACATCAAAATAGCTTAAATTAAACTAAAAACTAAAATAAACTGGAAATAAATCATACCAAACAGGGCCAATGTAAGGTTCATTTGATTGTAACTAAAAAGACAATTTGTTGAGGTTAAAAAAAAAAAAAACAATTTTTTTATTTTAAAAAAAAAATCTTAATTCATTTGACAAATTCATTTTCGCTTAAACGTTTGCAGGCATTCAAATGTAATTGGCTCAAAGTCACTTCCTACAACTACAAGCTATATTATATACCAAATTCTTTCTCTTTCTTTGTATTTCCTCTTATGACAAAAAAGAGTCATAATTATCAAGGTTAGTATTTAAGCATGATAATAATCAATGATAACGAAACGTCGACGTGGCAGTCTTTTATTGGTCATTTGTGATGATTCTCTTCAATGAGCTGGCAAATTGCCTTAAAAATTGTTTTTGTTTAATGTGTGCAACTGGTGGTTGAAAATCACACTCCAACCAACTGTCAAGTTAGAATAGCTTTGTTCATGGGTTTAAGCTATTTGTAATGAAAGCCTCCCTCTTAGGTAGACTTTTAAATCATTGAATAAATATTTACAACTGGTTAGCTCTGTAAATTTGTATGTTAAAATATAGGGCAAATTACATATACCCCTCGAGATTTAGCAAAATTACAAATATCTCTTGAAGTTTAAGAAATTACAGATATCCCCCGAAAGTACTATTTGCATAACAAATTAGGGGGCAAATTGTTATGAAAATATAAACCTCAGGGGGCAATTTGTTATGAAAATATAAACCTCAAGGGGGTATCTGTAATTTCTAAAATCTCAGGGAGGTATTTGTAATTTAGCTAAATCTCGAGGGAGGTATATGTAATTTGTCCTGAAATATATATTAAATGATAAAAAGTGATAAATGTATAACTTAATTTTTTATATTAAATATTTACTCATTCTTGAAAGGTGAATGAGGGGTTCTAAATGATATGATTAAAATGTATATTAAATAACAGTGGAGTATATTTATATTTAAAGATAATATTCAAAGAATTGTGGGGCTCTTCACCAACCACTACTAACTAGCTAACGTAGCTCTCTCTTTCGCTGTAACAACAGTTAGCAATTATTCTAGTTGCTGAGCTAATACCTAACACTAGTAGATTATCTGAAAACCCATTTGAGATCCTCTTATTTGCATATACTATACTACTAATACAAAACAATTTTGTAAAAAGAAATGATAAGTACATATGAAAAATTCTAGTATACACACTTGAAAAAATATATATATATTATATGCGCTTTACTTTTAATTGCTGGATCTAAAAAATAGACTTGACTTAAGCCTCGTTTGGCAATCAAACTTTTTAGCTAAAAAGTCAAAAAGTTATTAAATTAGCCAAAAAACCAACAATCCATACCAAAAAGTCAAAAATTCTCTTTTCTCTCTACTTTTTGCACATTTTTTCGTAAAAAGTCAAAAAGTCATCCCAAACATATTAGTTTTTTTTAGCTCATATTTTAGCCAAATAACCAAAAAAGTTACTAAATTAGCATGTTCCCAAACGAGGTCTTATTTACATTTATCAATTTAGACATAATCATTGACAATCTTAATCGTAACCAAAGTCACTACAATGCAATCGTAATAAAAAGTCATCACAATAGTGTCATAACTAATACTATTTTGAAAGCACCACCAAAAGTAATAATTATAAGATTAATAATTCATTTATACAATTTTTCCTTCCCGAATCCCTTTGAATGAGACTCTTATCAATAATAGTCTCATTTGGAAGAAAAAAAATTATGTGGATGAATCATTATTGTAGTTATAATTTGATAATGTGTTGACTGCATATCACACGATGACCTGCAACCAAATAATATATGATTTGTAACTAACATCTCACAAAATAACATGACTATATATATGAAAAACTCATTATTAACTAATTATTAGGAATACATACATAATCAAATTTAGGGGTTGTTTGGTTTTTGAGTTGGGCTAAAAAATCACAAAAGGATAAAAAAAAGTTAAAAAATCACAAAAAGTCAAAAATCACAAAAGGATAAAAAAAAAAATCTACAATTCCAAAGCTAAAAAACCAATCAAGAATACCAAGCGAACAAAAAAATCTCAAGCTAAAAAAATTAATTAAAAAAGTCATTGCCAAACGAAGGTTTACAATCATTGGTTTTCTATGAAAAAACACAACTTTACCTCTTTCTTTTTTGTCTCCATTTACTTGGAATTAGAATTTGGATTTGTAGTAGGCTGATGCCATCGTCCCAAACCCAAACCATGTGTGACAAGAAGCATATATATATATATATATATTATGGGAAAACTTGTAGCAATTGTCAGCATAAGATTTTCTTGTAAGTTGAAACACAAAACCAGCTTGAGAATTGAGTAAAACCTTGCAATTTCCCTTGTGAATATTAAATAATAAGATAAAGTAATAGCTAAAAGCATATTTCTTGCAATTTCTAGATAACTTTTTCTTTTAATTTTCTTTAAACTATTTTTATTTAATAAGCTGTGAGCAAAAATTACATTAAATACTTTGACAAAAAAAAAAAAAATACTATTAGGCTTCGTTTGGGAACAGGCTAATTTAGTAACTTTTTGGCTATTTGGCTAAAATATGAGCTAAAAAAAACTAGTATGTTTGGGATGACTTTTAGGCTTTTTACGAAAAGATGTGCAAAAAGTAGAGAGAAAAGAGAATCTTTGACTTTTTGGTATGAATTGTTGACTTTTTAATTTTTTTAGTAATTTTTTGACTTTTTGACTAAACGGGCTGATTCCCAAACGAGGCCTTAGTGACTCGTTAAGTTGCACAAAACAGGACCATTGTTGTTGCATTTCAAATCTCTTAGGCTAAAAAATATGACAAGTTGTGAAACTAACAAATGGGGCTTTGAATCCACTTTTATTTTATTTATTTAATTTTTTTTAAGCAATGAAAAAAAATTCACACTCAACATTGTGCAAAAATAGTTTTCATAAATTTGAAAAGAATCTTTTGTACTTTTTTTTAAAAAAAGTAGGTTGTTTTACTAAAAATTCAAAGTGTGTTGGGTTGATGAATGCATGCATGTGGCAAGTGTTCTTAGGCCCCATGAAAGGAGTGGATAAATAAAAAAGAAAATTGTTTTTCTTTTAGAATTTATAAAGAATTATTGACAAAATGGCATGTCAATAACATTTTGATATTAAGAAGCATTTTGATGAATATTTGTTAAAGTGATAAGCTCATAATTCTGTCATATATCATTTTGTATATATTTTCTATTTGTTTCTCATTAATCTAAAATGACATTTAAACCCAGCCTATAGCATGAAGATCAAAAGATTGTGGACTTTTTTTTGCATCATGGACAATATGGGTTTGTAATCCATCACTGCATGCATTGATCCACTCAGATGGGCTTGTGGAGTACATAAGCTTGAATCATTCTATGATAAAAGTATAAGCCCAATCAGTACCTCTTACGAGATGATTCTATTTTACGCTCAAAAAATTATTTAGTACGCTTAATTTTTTAGTACTTTCTAGTAAATTATTTAGAATTATAATTTATTCTCTCTATTAAATTATTTAGGATTATAATTTACTCTCAATACATTCTATATTATTTTTACAAATTACCCTTTAAGATAAAATCATAATTTATAATACATCCAAATATTAAACAAATTAACTCAAATTATCCTTCAAAATAAAATCTTTCTTCATCTTCATCCTCATTTTCTTCTTTTCGTTCAACTTATCGGGCTTTAGCATCTTGATTCAAGAAGTGGTGTTATAGCCAAAAATGAAGCCCAGGGTTCATGTTTAATTTGATTGATAGTGGAAGAGGATTTTCTTCCCTCTGCAACAACTGGGTCCTCTGATTTTGGTGTGGTTGACTTGGAAGAACTCAACAAAAATTTTTTACAAGCCCAGATGTTTTATTCCGCAATTAGAGGGAGATACACAATTGAATCCTTGTTCTTGTATTGAACAAGCAGTCAATATAAAAAAACAAATCAAGAAAGGAAAAAACTGCTACAGTCAATCATTCATCCGTCTTCAAACTTAGGAAGAAGATGAAAAAATTTAAATATGATAAATACATATAAGTGATTACGGTATACATGTGAAAAAAATAATCAGCGTGTTTAGTTTGAGTTTTCTGGATTAAGTTTTTTGAAAACTGAAAGTGTGTTTGATTTGTGTTTGTAGAGTAGTTTTTAAGATAAAAAGTATGAAAACTTATTTGGTTTGCCTTTTTTCAGAAATGGTTTTGAAAAATTATTTTGAGGAGAAAGTTTTAAAAAAAAGTGATTGATTTGATGTGTATGAGAGAGTGAGTGATTTTGGAAAGTAAGTAACTAAACAAAATTTTGAGATTTTTTTTGGAAAAATTTGTTTGGCTTGATTACTCTTAAAAATTTATCTGTAGAGAATTTTTTCCAAAATTTTTTTTCTGAAAAACAAACAAAACAAGGCCTGAGTTTTTTGGTTTTGGTTTTTTTGTTTTTAGTGAATATTTTTAAAATTTTAAATATTTTTTTTTACTTTTTTAGATGCACCTTACTTAGATGTATCTAAAAAGTAAAAAAATTTTGAAAAAATATTTTAAAAATTAATAAATACAGAAAAATATAAAAAAATGTATTGAATTCTTGTATTTTTTTTTTATATTTTTGGTATTTAGTGAATTTTTAAAAAAAATTTTTTACAATTTTTTTGCTTTTTAGGTGTATGTTAGGTGTGTCTAAAAAGTAAAAAAAATTACTTAAAATATTAAAAAAATTCAGTAAAAACAAGAAAAAACGGAAAATAAGAAAGTAGAATTTTCTGAAAAGTATTTTTAGAAAAATGAAACCAAGCAAGCTGAATATTTTTTTAAGGATCTAATATGTATTATTCTTATTAGTAAATTTACATTAAGATATAATAAGAACTAAAATTTTAGAATTTTAATTGAACATACTGATTTACTATTTGAGTGCAAATAGAATCACCCCTCTTAAGATGACAAAATTACTCGATCTGATTGTATTTAACTTAACCTAATTTGGTTTGGGAGAGCCGTGATAGAATATGGTCAAGTATAAGATAAGTAGATTGAAACTGCCAAAAATTAAGATAAAATATGAAATCACTAAAATAATTGGCAATAAAATTAAGAATTTCTGCACAAAAATTGAAAATACCCGACCCATGGTGAAATAGTTGCAACAAAATTAATTTGTTCACATTATCACTAAATTTTTGTTGCCTGTTTATTATATATTTTTATGTCAATAAAGATCATGAAGTAAGTAAAAATATTATTAACGATTGACACATGCAATACGTGTGTCATTCAACTAAGTAAAAAAAAAATAAAAAATAATAATAATAATAATAAAATTAATATCACAATATATGTGTTGCTCAATTGGTAAAAGTTTTCTAAATTCAAAATTAAGGTTGACTTTACTTAATATAATAATACTAGCATATGATCGTGCTTGAAGATACGGTGTAAATAATATTAGGATTAGAATATAATTGTAATGTCTACGCATTACGTTTAAATTTATGGAGTCCGTAGCATTTTTTGATAAAGATATTGAAAAAAAATTTAAAAAAAATATTATTCTTTTTAAAGAATTTATTACAATTTTACTTGTACCACACGCTCTACAGAACTTAAATAAAATAACAACTTTCCCTAGTGTGTGTAAATAATAATGAGATCAAAATGTAATTAAATATAATTTATTTAATTTGTTACTAAAAAATTAATAGAACAGCTTACTTGGTTCCATTTTTTTAAAAACACTTTTCAGAAAATTCTACTTTCTTATTTTTTGTATTTTTTTGTTTTTACTGAATTTTTTAAATATTTTAAGCAATTTTTTTACTTTTTAGACACACCTAACATAAATACACCTAAAAAGTAAAAAAAATTGAAAAAAAAATCTTTTAAAAATTCACTAAATACCAAAAATACAAAAAAAGAAAAGAAAAAGAATTCAGTACATTTTTTGTATTTTTATGTATTTATTAATTTTTTAAAATATTTTTTCACAATTTTTTTACTTTTTAGATACATCTAAGTAAGGTGCATTTAAAAAAGTAAAAAAATATTTAAAATTTTAAAAATATTCACTAAAAACAAAAAAACACGAAAACTAAAAAATTTAGTTTTCAAAAAATTTAATCCAGAAAACTCAAACCAAACACATTTTTTTTTTTTTTTTTTAATGACGTTAGGTTTCTCAATAAATATATGTTAAGTATCTGAATAACCCAAGCTACTTGATATATATATATTAATAAAAAAATAAATTATTAATACAAAAACGATTATTTAAACAATCATGTGCAATTATTTAACCAAAGTTACCTTTTCTTTTCTTCTTCTACTTCTTTTTGGTTTTGTTATTTTTTGAGTAGAGAGTTCTCTCTCTCTTTTTCCTTTACGTCTTTCTCTTCCTATTTGAACTCCATTGTTGCTCAAGTTTGAGCTTCGAATGGGAGTCATAACCAAGTTAATGAAAATTCATTAAAACACATTAAAAATCACAAACCCAAACCCAAATCTTAGAAACACAAATCCAAACACAATGAAACCTTTCAGAAATCAAAACACATTTCAAAATGAAACCCATTCGAAGTAGATCGGAGAGAAGATTTGAGAACTGAGAGAGAGAAAAGATGAAGAGTTGCTGTAGGTGGTAGAGATGTTTCTTCTTGGCGGCAAATGAGGGAAAGAGAGAGAACATGAAGAGAGAGAAATCTTTTTTCAAACCCGGAAAACCATTTCACCCAAATTTGTGTTCTCTTTCTCTCAAACAACCCCAATTTTGCTTATTCCTGTAGCTTTTTCTCATACCTATCAAGCAAACCCTTCATCGATCAAGTTTCAAAACCAAACCCATAAGCCAAACGGTTTTGATCAAGACACAGATATGTAGGTATTGTTACTTCGTGACCCAGATAGATTGTGATGAGAGTTTTTTGGTCGAAAATTGAAAAATTTATGGCGGCGATCTCTGAGAACCAAGCATTGGCACGGCAGAGGTGACGCCGGTGGTGACGTCACCTTCACAGCCACCGATGGGGCGACGCGTTGGGAAAGAGCAGAGGAAGTGACCCAGAAGATTATTTGCCAGGTTCAGCCCACCGCTGTGTCGAAGGAAAGAAGAATGAAAGTCATAGACTATGTTTAGAGGTTAATCAGAGGTTGTATTGGTTGTGAGGACATGAAGAGAGATAAAGGGTTTTGTCGACGGCGTGCTCCTAGCTGAGAGTAACGGTGTCGAGAGGAGATGTGGTGAGCGGCAGGCCGGGAGGAAAAGAAGAAGATAGAGTGATGAGAGGTAAATGGGGGAGAGAGAGAGAGAGAGAGAGAAAGAGAGAGAGAGAGAGAGAGAGAGAGAGAGAGAAGCGTAGACGTGGGTTTTAAGAAACTGACTGTCACGCCCCAAAATTTGAATAATTAAATATTAAATTAGGACTAAACCCCAATCAATATTCCATCATTCAAATTCTAGGGGTGAAACAAAATCTAAACGTTCTCGTCTTCATAAGATTTAAGTAAATTTCCATACTTAAAAGATTACAAGATATTTAAAAAAACTAACAAAACGCCAACCAAATAATCCACCATAATTTCATAACTATCCAATACCTTCAACATTAAAGTAACAACAACTGATCAAAACAATTTAAATAATGTAAAGTTAAAAAATAGCCCACAATGTTAAATTGTCAAAATACTAAGGTCATAAAAAAAAAAATAATAAATACAATAAATTAATATTAACCCTAAGCTCAAGAAAACAAAAGAAGTCCAAGAGACATGTCCAATAGCTATAGTTATTTCTCGTCACCGCCGTAGCCCTAACTAATCTTGCAAAGGAAGCTCGGTTGCGCTCAAATAGAACGCACCCCGAGATGTCAAGAGACAAAACAGGTTAGTATATAAGTATACTGGTATGAGTACAAGATTTAACACCCACGTGTCCACTAGACACAAACAAAAGTACATTTAATTATTGTTACGGGACAAGATGAGTAATTCCACCTGCACCGAGACGAAGGAGTAATTTCCCGAGATACGGTGGCATTTAATTTCTTACCCGTACACAACTAAATATAAATTAAGTATAAAATAAACAAAATAAAAATAAAAATATGATGGGCCAGCTCCGCATGAAAAGTTAGTAAGACCAACAAGTTTACAAAAAATAAAGTTAATATAATTTAATTATAAGTAAATTACGGAAGAAGTATAAAAACGCACTGTTTTATGCTTAAATCATTCGAATTGACCAAAACTCAAAGAACAAAAGTTGTATAGAATCAAATTTCCTAACAGGTAGTGCGAATGAATTTAGTAGAAATTGAACAGATTGAGAGAAAAATTTGAAACTGAAAATGAAAAGAAACTGCCCTAAAATGATTTTTTCCGAAAAAGTTCAAAACACGAAAAGTGTTCAGAATAATATTTTACTTCAGTTTATGTGAAATCAATAAAAATGAGCTCGTTTCGTGGGTTAAAATATCTAAAATCTGCATTACTAAATGAATAACAACTATTGTAACCAAGATCATCCGATTACAAGTTCTAATCAATCTTTTTAGTACAAAGTTAAAATAAAAAAGTTAACTAGAATTACGTATACATGCCTCTATCTAAGTTTCGTAATTTAACGAGATCGTTTACTATTTATCAAGATATACAAATCAATACAATTCAAACTATATCAATAAGTTTATATTTAATTATTTATACCTTAATTCCACCACTTCGGCTCTTCACTTCCCGCCTACACATATATCCCATGTGCCTCCTGTATACCTAACACCGCTTTGAAGTCAAACTTGCACGGGAATATGATCCCAAGTTTGACCTACACTTCCCGGATGGTTAGTATATATATACGCGCATAAATCAAAGCACTCGTCTACTCCTGAGAACGAGACAGCAATATATATGCACAATCCCTCATCTACTCATGAGAATAAACAAAACAATGCCAAGTCTAAGGTATTCAAAAAATTTCATAATCCTCACTTTTATTTTTATACACTCTTTCTCACCAACGCTCAAATAAAACAACAATCCATAGAGTTATGGTGGAGTATTCAGATTTATCTATGGATTCTTAATTTATTTTAATTTCATATATCCATAACTATGATTACATTCATAAAATAAATACATATAAACATCCATAAAATAAATACATATAAAAATCCTAAATCTTACCTACACAATAAATCAAAGTAATTAAAATCAATCCACCATTTTCATGTAAATACAATATCAAATAAATAAATAAAAATAACAAATTAAATATAAATTAAGGGAAGTGAGTTTTACATTTACAATTATTTTTTAAGATCAAAGAATCACTTAAAGAATTAATGGAACTACCAAAACAAAACCCTAATCCCTTTTATTTTTATCTTTCTTCCTCACCTCACTTTTCCGTCTCTCTCTTTCTCTCGGAAATTCTATACACAACCCTCTCTTCCCTTTTTCTTTGATTAAGGCCCCTCTCTCTCTCTTTGCCATCCCTCTTTCTTGGCTCCCTCCGTTTTTGTTTTGTTTTGTTTTTTTTTTTGTTTTTTTGTTTTTTATCTTCCTAATGCAGCTACTATGATTATTAACCTAATACACATTATATAATATTAAACTATACAAATTCAATGCAAATACAACATATATAATATGTTATATATATATATTTAGATTAATTATATATAATTAAATATCACCTTAAATTAATTAAATATCACATTAAATTCTCATGTAATTACGCAATTAATAAAATCAAAAATAATAATAATAATAATAATAAAAATAAATAAATAAAGATTTACGAAAAATCAGGATCGCTACACTAACTTTGGGGAAGATGTTTATGGGCGTGAATCTGAAATCTTTAGATTGGTTTACATATTTTTGAGCGTTAGATGTTGTTATTAAAAGTCATCTCAGTAGTTCAAATGTCTTAGTAGGACAAATGTATGTGGCACAAATTAAAAAACTCTTATGTCTTATTATATAGATAAATGTATAAAAATAGACGGTAATTAAAATCATCTGAAATGTGGGTTTGTCATGGAGGATAATTTTGAAAAATCAAAAAACAGTGACAACTTGTTTTTGGAAACATAATTTAACAAAGTTTAGTAGCGCCACCCATGGATGTGCATATATGATATTTTTCAAAACAAAAATGTTAGAAATTTTATCAAAATTTTTATCAAATATCTTACATAGGTGTGAGACCCACATAGAACCCACATGATGTGAGTCCCACCCCCATGTGAAACATTTGGAAGAAATTTTAATAAAATTTTTGAAATCCTTAGCACGGCTCTTTTCAAAATTGAGTAAGTTTTACTATTACATAAAAAAGTCTTTCATTTGATAGAAGAAAGAAAATGATAAATGCATTTGAGGAGAAGATAAAAAAAAAAAACAGAAAAGAAGTTGTTTGCACTCCACTCATAAATGCACTAAAATGGTATTTTTTTTTAAATATAAATTATTTTGGTGAAAATAAACACAAAAATATTTTTAAAATTTTCAATATTTAATTTTTTTTAACTTGTTTTTAATTACTTTGAAAAAAAAAAGCAAAAAAACAAATTGTCAAAACAAAAACCAACATGACCCCACCACTAGAAGTGGGAGGCTTCTCTTGTATATTATTCATAAAATAAATAAAAAAAAATTGATATGATAATTATAATATTTTTATCATATTTATCTTTCAAAAAATTGATAATAAAGAATATGTTTTTAAAAATAAATTATTATTATTTTTAGACAAATACAATAAAATGAAAATGTTGTGATTATTAGATTGGCTTAATTTTTTTCTTAAATAATATATACGAAAGATCTTATAAAATGAACAGTTTAAATATATCAAAACGAGACTTGTAAAAAACCCACAAACCTCTCAAATGTTTTCAATTTTATATTTAAATTTGAAATAAATCCAAGCCCAAAAGGAATACACTTTTTTTAACCCAAGAATCTTTATTATTACAGCTATGGTGCACACTCTTAAAATGGTGCGCACAATATGCACATTATAACGAAAGAAAAAAATGACATAATTTTATATTTTTTGAATCATAATTTAAAAAAAATCATAATTAAACACTCCACGAGATATAACTAAATATCACAAAATAACATTATAATTAAATAAAAAATAATATAATTAAAAATAAATATGATTAAGAAGTGTGTATTAAGGGTGTTCACAGTTTAGTTGAGGCCGGAAAACCACCAATTTGCCATTCGTTTGTTGGATTGGCGGATTGGAAAAAATAATCCGTATCTATCCATCGGATAGACGGATAGATGCGAATTGATTTGGCGGTTTAAACTTTTACAAATTTTGAACATAATACAATAACTTGCCAACAATTTTTTTTGGAGAACAATCCAACTCAATATAACTAAAAGAATATTAAGTAAATTGTCAAATACTAATAGTAGATACATATAAGAAAATCATGCATTATCAAAATATTTCATTACTTTTTTTATTAAAAAACTATTTAATTTGATTTTTTTTTAAAAAAAATGACAAAATTAAGCCTTATATTTTTTACACAAAAAATATCAAATATCAACACTTGCCATTTGATAAAAGTATTTCCAAATTGAAAACAAATTAAAAATATAACAGAATATCTAAACAAATTAAAAACAAAAAGTCTTACAAATTATTAGAGATGTTCGCGGTTTGATGGTTCGGTTGCGGCTAAAGAAACCTCAAATTCGTCATCCGGCCAAAATTAAACAGATTGAAAAAAATCAATCCTCAACTGTTTGCTTGTTATCATGCATTCGTCTAAAATGCGACGGATTAATTTGATTCGGTCGATTTGGACGGATCAAAATATTCATTACTTACCTTAGTGTGTATGATATAATTTTCTTTCCTATTATTATTTGGTGACAAAAAGCTGTTTCCTTAAGAGAACAACTTTAGATCATTATGGATCTGTCACTGATGTATATAGATCACGCAATCTCTGTCTCCCCCATGCCTTTGAAAATGATAGAACTTCCTTATCTTTTTTTCCATTTTCTACCCACACAATAATTTTGACAAAAAGTATGAAAAGGAAAAGACAAGAAAATAGAAAATTATAAAAATTGCTCAACAGATCGACTGATACATCAAATTAACATCTCGTTTTTAAACATTTTTTCAATATAAACCTTATAATTTTAAATTGAACACTATCAAAATAATTCATCCATCTCTGTTAATTTGGTTAACCAAAAAAAAAATAATCACACATGACACACATGGTAACTCACTTCGCCAACAAAATTCCCACCAAATCACCAACCACAAACCCAAAACTAATAGCCACTTCACCTCCACCAAGGCCACCATCAACCACCAACCCGAAAAACTCAACACCACCACTGTCTTTCAACCTTCGAGAACTTGATGACAAAACGAAATATTAAAAAGAAATTGACCATATTAGATTGGAACATTGAATTCATGATTATATCAAACCCCTTCACACTAACACTTGCTCTCAAGGCAAGTGAAAATTTCAAACACCTCCATCATTGAGAAAAAAAATATGTATACAAAAAAGGAAGAAGAAATTGTCCACAAGTACTTGCATATGAAAGACATTGAACAACCGACATAATTTTGACATAATATTTGGGTCATTCACTACAAGAATTTACACATTTTGCGACCACTTTTACCGACCAAAAAAATTTTGGTCGCAAAAAAATGACATTTGGCAACCAAATATTACTTAGTCGCGAATGATCATTATTTTTGGCGACTAAATATTATTGGTCGCAGAAGGTTATATTTTGGCGACCAAAAAATGAGTTGGTCGCAGAAAGTGGTATACTTTTGCCGACCAACTACAAATTTGGTCGCGGAAGGTCACATATTTTTTGGCGACCAAAAATTTGGTCGCGAAAAACTTATTTTCAGCAACCAAAAAAAATTAGTCGCCAAATTAGTACTTTTAGCGACTAATATTTTAGTCGCCGTTGATTGAGATTTGGCGACTAAAAATTTTTGTCGGCAAAAAAACCTATTTTTGCGACTAATTTAAATTTTTGGTCGCCAAAAATTTGGGGAGAAATTTGAAACGTGGGCGGGAATTGAATTTCAGCAAAAAAAATTAATGCCTGATCTCCCTTGAAGGGGACGAGTGGGATTCGGAGACCTTGAAGGTTTTTGTGGTCCCTCATTCGCATAATGACCTTCAACACAGAGGATCGTTGTCTCTGAAGATACAGAAGTAGCTTCCGATCTACTCGATAATCCACGAACACTCACTGCAGCTGAACCCTAATTCTGAACCTTGAAGATCACTCATACATATCTGAATCTTCTGTTTATTCGGATAATAGCAAACAAAAATGGATTCGATTGTTCCTGTTGCTGTGGTTTCGGTCGTTGTAGGATCTCTGATCGCGCTCGCTGTGTTCGGGAACTACTTTCGCAAGAGAAAGTCCGAAGTCGAATCGATCGCACAGCCAGAGGCAATTCAGAAAGCTTCAAAGCCTCCCCAATCAACCTCTAAGAAATCTCATTCGAAGCCTCACTCTCATGCCGCTGATAAGGTACCCCACTCATTTCTATTTCTAGGGCTTCTACGTTTTTCAATTTACTAAATTTAAGAACATGGAAGGTAATGGGATGAGTGTTACCCAAAAAAACGCGTAATTTACATCTGTAATACACTTATTTTCTAAAATGGTAAATTTTGTGATCAAGCGATCACAAAATGTTTTTTTTCCATTTTATTTCCTAAAGATTTTCTTAGAAAGTGGTAAATTTAGTGATGATTCTCATAGGCTCTCCTCGACATTTTTCATTGTGAAACGTTGAATTGACAAAAGAAGAAAAAGATCCAGATTAGTCTCTCCCCCACCCTGTTTAAGTCTAGAGTATGATTAAAATAAATTTTGCTGAACATTTTCTTCTGGACCCCCTACTTCACAGCTATGTAAATTGTGAATTGATAATCAGAACAAATGAATCATATAATTTTTCATCTCTTACTCTCTGTTTTTCTCTGTTTCATGTTATCATTGTGAAATGAAGGAGGTAATCCAAACCAAATCCACACTGTCTCTCTCACCCTGTCTCTCCTAATTCTGGTAATCCAAACCTTACCACTTCACTAATATATGTATTATGAATATGTTTATTGATATATATATACACATATAGGTTAAGACAATTAGCTTTGGATGTTCACTGATTGTTCTAGATCTTTCAGTTACAGATTTGTTTTTAGGGTTAGGGTTAGGGTTAGGGTTAGGGTTTATATGTGTAATGAATTTGCATAATCAGATCATGTAATTTATGTGATGAAATTCTTCAATTACAGGTGAAACTGTTTGAATCAATTGTTTCGTCAATTGGTGTTGAGATATTGTTGTGTTGTTGAGTTCTGATGGGGAAAGGGGGGCAAGACTATGGGAAAAAGGAGAGTTTGGGGGCAGAATCATCATCGATAGGAGATTTCTTCACTGCTTGGGCGAAAGATGTTCAAGAATGCGAAGAGAAGTATGGGGTGAATGGGGATTACAGATTGTCGACCGATGAAGTGGAGAAGAAGCGGCAGATCTATGGATGGAATGAATTGGAGAAACATGAAGGCCAGTCTATTTTGAGATTGGTTTTGGATCAGTTTAATGATACTCTGGTGAGGATTTTACTTCTTGCTGCTGTGGTATCTTTTGTCTTGGCTTGATATGATGGTGACGAAGGTGGGGAAATGGAGATCACTGCTTTTGTGGAGCCTCTGGTGATTTTCTTGATTCTGATTGTGAATGCAATTGTTGGGGTTTGGCAAGAGAATAACGCTGAGAAAGCGTTAGAAGCTCTTAAAGAAATTCAATCGGAGCAAGCAACTGTGGTACGTGATGGCAGAAAGTTTACTGGTTTTCCTGCAAAAGAACTTGTTCCTGGTGACATTGTTGAGCTTCGGGTTGGTGACAAAGTCCCCGCTGATATGAGGGTTTTGTTTTTGATTAGCTCGACTCTTCGAGCTGAGCAGGGTTCATTGACTGGGGAGAGTGAAGCGGTTAGTAAGACAACTAAGCCTGTTCCGGAAGATTCTGAAATTCAGGGGAAGAAATGTATGGTTTTTCCCGGGACAACAATTGTGAATGGGAATTGTATTTGTTTGGTTACTCAAACAGGGATGGATACAGAGATGGGTAAGGTGCATTCACAGATTCACGAGGCCTCGCAAAGTGAGGATGATACACCCCTAAAGAAGAAATTGAATGAATTTGGAGTCTCTCACAGCTATAATTGGGGTTATTTGTGCATTGGTGTGGCTTATTAATGTGAAATACTTTCTCACTTGGGAGAATGTCAATGGGTGGCCCACGAATTTTAAATTCTCTTTTGAGAAGTGCACATATTACTTTGACATTGTAGTGGCATTGGCAGTGGCTGCCATTCCTGAAGGTTTACCTGCTGTTATCACAACATGTTTGGCTCTTGGCACGCGGAAGATGGCTCAGAAGAATGCGCTTGTCCGGAAGTTGCCTAGCATCGAGACTCTTGGCTGCACAACTGTGATCTGTTCTGATAAAACTGGTACTCTGACTACCAATCAAATGGCAGTGGCAAAGCTTGTGGCAATGGGTACCCGGTCAAATGCTACCCGAACTTTCAATGTGGAAGGGACCACATATAGTCCTCTTGACGGAAAATTCAAGATTGGCCCAAGGGTCGAATGGATGCGAATCTCCAAATGATTGCAAAGATTGCTGCTTTGTGCAATGACGCAGGCATTGAACAAGCTGGAAATCATTATGTAGCCAGCGGAATGCCCACTGAGGCAGCATTGAAGGTAAGATCTCATACTTTCATTCTCCGGTTTAAAATTAAACTCATTTGTCATTATAGTAGAATTACAGTGTCTTCTGAAGCTGCCATAATGCTGTGGGGGAAAAAGTTGAAATTTACTGTCATATTATCCAAAAAGGGTTAAAGCTGGATTTTCCCTTTCAAACATTTGATTTGCTAAATCAAGGTTCATCAGTTGGTTGGTAGCAACACCCTGTGCATGTCGAAGGTTTTTTTTACCTTTTCTCTGTCATAAGTACAATAGATCACTTGAAGATTTTCTTGCCGAGAGTTATATAGACTGATGCTCCTTTCTTCATTGAAACATTTGCTGTAGTTGCTGCATATATATTAATATTGAGCTAAAGCTGCATATATATTAATAGTTAGTGTGAGTGTATTTTTGGATCAATTAATGCTTTATGTTGTCCATAATTCTAATTTGTGCTTAACTACTTAATCAAGCATATATAACTTTAGAGGGTGTCATTTGTCCATAATTCTAATTTGTTCCAATTTGTTTTCTTTAGTCATGTTTGTTCCAATTTAAGATTGCCACTCTAAGATTGCTTCAGCAGGTACACGGGTGCTAGGTTTCATTTTCATTACTTATTTTTTTCCAATTTTATGCATTTTCTAAAAACTATTTTCATCATGCTTGATATTTTTCATTTCTTGTTTTCCAGGTGTCTCAGGTGTATCAGTCAATGAAGATAGAGAATTTATCTAAAATGATCACCTTTTTTGAATTTTCTGCTGTGGAGAAAATCTCTGTCGATGCAGTCAAACATAATTTCCTTGCAATGAAAGTTGACCACATGAAGGGTGTTGTTGCATTTGGTAACTCGGTAAGTAGTTCTCGTACCTTTATGTCTATATTGCTGTCTACTTGCTTTGCTGAATGTAACTTTATCATTTGCTGATGCTATACACAGAATAGCAGTAGCAATGAAGTTAACATTTGGTTGTTTCATTCTTATCCACATATGGAAATCATTTTGATGTTCTCTTTTCTGTCTTTGATTATCATCAAATTGTTGATTTCAATTTGGAACACATTGTACATTCCATAGTTCCATTTCCCTACAGTTATTGAGTTTTTCCTTCTCAAATGTTACTTCAGAGAAAAACTAAATTATCTGTGAACTGTTGGAGCAGTTGCCTGCTTTGCAGCAGCTGCTATGTCGTCTCATTGGATGTCGTCTCATTGGATTGTTATTTCTATTGGGTAAATCTATAAAAAGAACAAAGGGAGAGTAGATGGTAATTGTTTTTTGAGAATGTCTTATTTCACTTCATTTTCTTCTTGACTTTTCCCACCACAAGTCAATGATCGAAATATAGCCCAAGGAAAAAGCTGTTAAAATTGATTGTAGGATCTTAGGCTTGTGGCAAGAAATTTCTGATAAACTTGTTCTCTAGGAATAAGAAGCTCTGTTTCATCAACTGTTAGGACAATAGGATGATGAGTGTTTCTTTTTACCATGAATGCTCTTTCTTTTCAAAGCTATCTGCTATGTAAATATACCAAATATCTACGGTTTTTCCCTTTCAAGTAGTGATGTGGCTATGAATTATTTTAATGGCACCCCACGTTTTTCTCTATCTGGAATCTAGATATGATGCATCACTCCAGAATTTCATAAAAGAAAAGCCCTTAAACAATACACTACTCTTGATCAACGATAGTGCTTATTTTGTTTTCACATAGAATTCCAAAGCCATTATAAATTATTATTATTGTTTTGAAATTTTCAGATCAACTGATCAAGGTCCAGAAGTGGCTATTTGGATTTGGTTTGTCAAATCTTGTATCTCCTTTATTACGAATGCATTGAAACATAGATCATGCTGCTATTGAGATGAGCATGCTATTTGTGGTGTGTGAGTTAGTGTTAGACTGAAATCATTCAGCTGCTAAGTCAAAAGAAGATATATGAATCCCAATAGAATGAATTAGTTATGGAACCCATAACAGTTAGTGTTAGACTGAAATTATTTGTTTATAGAACCAATATTGCTTATTTGCTTCATTTATGTCATTCTTTACTTATCATGTGATTTTTTACTTCACCAGTCTCTTTTTTGTATGCGAAAAGGCAAAGCCTTTAAAGACATTGGTTAGTGGTTGCTTACCACTAACCAACTAGTTGCACGAGGCAGAGCCGCATGAGGTTAATTCATTTTTAGCATCTTAGCTAATCAACCAGTTGCACATTAATTATTGCTATTTATAAAAAAATATATATATATTTAAAAAATATTGGGTTACATGTGGAGATAGTATTTTCTTATATTCTTTCTAATTCGTTGATGAAATTACATGTCGTGTTACCGACCTACTTCATTTGATGAGTTGTTCCTCTAGTTCGCAACATGAGGCTGACTACTTTATTTAAAATTCTTGCTACTGTTACTGAAGCAGTTTGGCTTAGCTGATTGTATCCAGATCAAATATATATTCAATAATTATCAACCTTGAGGCTGTGGGTTCGAACTTGAGGGCAACTAATTTGTGCAAATTATGAGAAAGGTTAGGTTAGGGCTCAATTTGTCCTTTCCAGACCCATATCCAATGGGTACTAAACTAATCGTACACACAATCATCAGGTGATACGGTGATCATTGCTCATAAATGAACATCTAGCAATGGATTTGATTTTGCCCTGGCCATCATTTTGTCAAACTGTTACATATGATGTCCACTGTTGTTTTGATGGTGTGAGTAAGCCCTGCTTTGGCAGCAAATCAGTGGTTCAACAAGTATAATTGAAATATAAACCACTGATTTTGAGTTCTTTGTTGCTGGTAAATACTAAATAGTAAATATAATCACTCTTTAATAGTTTGTGTTTTTGCATGTGCATGTGTTTGCTAGCATTTAAATTAGAGTTTTTCCCATTTGTTTTGCAGAATAAAACATAGTACATAATTTTCTTTTATTGAGCAATATATACATTTGATTCTGATAGATTTTGCCTTGATAATTTTAGGTCACCAACAATTATTTCCATTCCAAAGTCATCTGACAGTGTCTCCTCTAGTTCATCACGGAGCAAGACTCGGGGGAGGTTAACTCGCAAGTTGATAGATTTTCCAATTCTGTTTCTTTATTAGGTGCCTTACGTCACTACTGCTTTGATGGATGCGAAGCTTGGCACGGAAGGGCGCAAGGATCTTCTACATATTTATAAATACTTATGGTCAACTAACTTGATTTGTAATTGCCCCCTTTTTTAGTGCCCCTGTAATTGTAGCTGTTCTATGCATCTTAGTTCTTTCTAGATGAGATGCCAACAATAGAAAAGGAATCTAAATTCTGGCATTTTGTAATTCTATATAATATTGGACAAAATTATTTTGATGCAAGAATAACATTGATGATACTATTCTTCCAGGAGAGGGGCACTGGAAAAACAAAGCAGAAGGCACTCTTCATCACTTTGTATAAGGCTAGGATGAAAAGTTAAAAACCAATGTAGATTTTCGGTAGTATAAACTCTTCCAAACATCAGTGATCTTTGTTGAGAATTTTCTTTCGATAATTTTTTTTCCATAGCGTATGGTGGTTCTACTAGCTGTACAAGTATTCAATAAAATTAACCATCTTATTGAAGCAAAGTGATTTTTTTTTCCCTTTCTTTTTTCACAGGATGCAGATCTTGGGGACTAGCGATGCTACTACGCTGAATTACTGGTTAAACTTGAGGGTCTTGATCTGTGCAATATGGGTCTTGACACCCATGTTTATAGGATTATATATGATATGGAAATATGAATGTTTAGATTGTTCAGAATCTGAGAAAATAACTCAGCAAGAGAGAAGTGGGTTTTTATATCATGATGAAGCTTGGAGGCCATGCCTGAAAGAAATTCACCCAGTCTGGTTGTTGGTTTTCCGAGTTATTGCTTTTTTTCTTCTATTAGGGACTATCATTGCTGATGTTGTTGTTCATGGATGTTCCATATTATACTACTATACTCAGTGAGTAATTTGTTTTCTTTAGTCTCATCATGTACTGTCACATATATGAGGATTCAATAGTGGAATAACTGATAAAGTGTAGATCATGCAGAAAATATTCTTGATGGCATTTACGAGTTCATCAATAATTTAAAAAAGAAAAAGAAATGGCTTTGATATTGTTACTCATGCTAAACATCATTGAGGCATGATGGCTTTGATATTTCAAAAAAGAGTCCAAAATTTGAATGTTGTTTCTGTTATACTTGCTACTATGCTTGGCACCATGATATGACATTTTGCTATATGGTTGTATTTGTTATTTTATGTGGTTTGTGTACCATTTTTTTTACTATGTTTGTTTCATCATGAACAGGTGAGTGCTGGGGCAGTGATGCTGACTGATTGTGTTTATTGGTTCGTAATATTTCCTTTTCTAACCATCAAAGATTACGATATGAACAGTGTAAGTGCTGCATACTTAACTAATCCTTTGCTTACATTATCCATGTTTAGCTATTTTTAATTTTAGTTTTATTGGAGGTCCCCTGCGGCTAGTGTCAATAGAGCTCAGGTGTATATTACTTGTCAAGACAAGTGTGAATATATTATCCAAATATAAATTGGTGCATACAGTAAGATGTTAAATTACTTTCATGCTTGAATGGGAAAAATATAGTTTCGATTATTTGGTGTTTGGAAAAAGAGAATTAGGGCATGTTTGGTATTGTTTTCATTTTTCATGTTTTTGGAAACAAACATAATGAAAATTTTGAAAACACTATTAAGTGACAATGACCGATGTTGGTCCTTGTGTGGTGAACATTGGGCTCATAGTGTTGGCAAACCTAGGTCATTTGACAACTTTCTCACTATAAGTAACAATTCGACCGTTCAATGAATCAACCAATTGGAGATGCAACATCAGGGTGGTAAAATGTCTCCAATTAACACTTGTTATCTGCAGTTGTGAAGATTGTGCGAATATGTTTGACCATATGATGAATAATGTGTGTACTTGTTGATTTAGTGATGGTATGGATACCTGAAGCGAGATTCTAACAGCTGCCCCTTCATCTATGGCAACGACTTTAGTGAATGACAAGCAGGGAGTGAGATCTATCCAGCTTATTAGCATGTAGTCTGGCGTCACCCCCGTGTACACCAAAAAAAAAAAGAAAAAGAGTTGAATTAGATTATTCATGCCAAAGTTTCTTGTCACGTTTTTCATCCTCACTTTTAGTGGCCCAATAGCTTAGAAGCCTCTTTGTCCTGCACTTTTAAGTCACTGAGAATGCCTCTCATTTTAAAAATCAAATTATTTTTTCATTATGCAGCCACACTTTTTCTCGAATTTGTGCGGTGGTAATCATGTAGTCTCATGCATTTGTTTTATGTCCCCTTCTAGTATTGATGATGCTTCTAATCCCAAATAATTTTTTCTTTTCCTTTTTCTTTTTATTTTGTGGTTGATGTTCTTGTTGGCACCTGTTGTTCTTGATGATGCTTCTCTTCACTGTCTGTGCTGATTCAACTGATATTAAACATTTTCTAGCTATTGCTGCTTGTGAAATTTGGTGCTGTAATTGATCTGTATCATATCAGTCATGCTAGGAACACAGAGTTTTGTGTCCCATTCCGTGTTTGGTTTCTATTGGCACCTGTTTTTTTTTTTTGTGTATATTTCTTTTTTTCCCTGTAATGTATGCTCTGAATAGACTGGACTTTTGGTATCAGGTAATGACAAATCAGGAGGCAGTGGAGTGCATTAGGAACATAAAGGATGCTAAAGCAGCTGCTAAGCACCTTACTTGTTGATAGCAAATATTAGTAGTTTTATTTGTTGATAGCTGCGCATGGATAACAAATAGTTATGTTTCAAATTGTTATGCTAGATGGATGTGACTTGTGAATGAAAACTCTGACCAAAGTGTATTGTGTCGAATGTTAATGAATTATGTATTGTGTCGAATGTTAATGAATCAGTTAATTTGAATGATGCTTTCAAATTATAGGTTTATTATGGATTGAATGAATTATTAGGAATTACAGGTGTATTGTTTTCTTGCTTTGGCGACTAATTTATTAGTCGCGACAAATAAATTATTTTTTTTCGCAAAAATTGACAATTGCCGACCAAGAGTTTTGGTCGCAAAAAATACATGTATTGCCGACCAAAAATTTTGTTGGTCGTGGAAACTCACTTTTGCCGACCAACAGTTTTGGTCGCGAAAAGTAACAATTGGCGACCAAACTAATTTTGGTAGCAGAATGTCACAATTGGCGACCAAAATTTTTGGTCGCGAAATGTGTCAATTGGCGACCAAGAAATTTGGTCGGCAAAAGGTGACTTTTCGCGACCAAAGTGTTTTAGCAACAAAATGAATTAGTCGCGGTAATTAAATATTTAGCGACCAAAAATTTAGTCGGCAAATCCAACTTTTGCCGACCAACGAAAATTTTGGTCGCGAATTACTTTCCGCGACCCTCAATTGGCGACCAAACTAGCGACCAAAAAAATTGGTCGCGGATGACTTTTGCCGACCAAAAATTGACTTTTAGCGACCAAATTTTTTGTTGCTAAAAGTGTGAATTCTTGTAGTGATTGGATATTCCTATGGATTACAATTCTAATGTTCATACAAAAAGCTTCAATTTGAGTATCAACCCCTTTAATGGGATTTTATCATTAACAAGAAATGCAATATAGGGAAGGGGAAGGGGAAGAGGAAGAGGCGCGTTGGTGAGGGTATAAGAAGGAAAAGGGAGGTGGCGAGGGAAAAGGAAGAGGAGGGGAAGCGCCAATTGGATGGGGAGGGAGAGCGAGAGCGAGGTGGTGAGAGAAATGGGAATGGAGTAGGGATGGTGGTGGATGAACAAGAAAAGGATGGTAAGTCTGATCAAAATGTGATGAAATGCATGGTAGGATTGATGATGTGTGGTTTTAGGATTGAACTCAATTTTAAAAATGCAAGGTTTAATATGAAAAAAAAAAAAAAATTACCAAAACAAAGTATAATTTGTTAGAAGAGTCTACTTTATTTTTTCAAATGTAATTTCCTAAAAGAATACAAACAAAAGAAACGACAAAAATAAATTAAAATTAATTAATAACCGGAAAAGGTTAAATTGGTTAATAGGGGCGAGGGGATCAGTGCCCCCCTGACTTTTCAAATTTAATTAATCTATTTATTTTTTGGTGGGTTTTACTTACACACAGTCACTACAAGAAAAGGAGGCAAAAAACACGGAAGCTTTTGCGACGGCTCGTTTTCCGTTGCAAAAAAGGACTTTTTGTGACGGCAGATTAACCCGTCGCTAAAAAAGGTCTTTAGCGACGGCAGTTTTACCGTCGGCAATAAACTATACGGGGAGTGTCATAATACGGGAGTATTAGCGACGGCGTTTTCCACCGTCGCAAAAAAAGAAATTTTTTGAGACGGCAGAATGTTGTTGTCGCAAATAGTTAGTCATTTGCGACGGCAAATGTCCGTCGCAAAAAAAAATTATCAAAACAACGCCGGTTTTAGCAATACGTATTTACCATTTGCGACGGTTTAAAATTTACCGTCGCAAAAAAAGTAATAACAAAACTTTTGCCCCGCTCTCCCCAAATTTTTGGTGCTCGGTCATTTCGATAGAAATCCCTAATTCTTTGAAATCCCTAAATCTATTTGGATCGATTTCCCCAAACTTTTGCCCCGCTCTCCCCAAACTTTGAATCATTTGGATCGAAATCCCTAAATCTTTGACTTCGCCTATCAGCCGCCGCTAGCCATCTTCGACCCAGCTTTCAGAGTTTCTTCTCTGGCGAAGTTCTTCGGCTTCGGCGACTCCTCAACCCAGCCATCTTTGACCCAGCCATCTTCGTTTAACTTCACTTCGTTCAGGTATCTGTTCTTCGGCTTCGGTTGAACTCATTTTTTTTTATTACCTGTGTTTTATATCATGATCCCTTATTGATATGAAGAGAAGATAAAGCTCACTGTATATTAACCCTCCATAACTTTTTTTTTTCTTTTTTCAAAGTTTCGTTGTTATTTATTTTATTTATTTATTTTTAGTTCTTCTTTCTAATACTTTTACTATTCTTTTGTTTTTGTATTTTTGTATTTTTTTTTTTAACTTCAACCTACAGTATGTTCTAAGGGTTGGGTTGTTTCGCCCATTAAAGTGGTGCGTGAGTTGGGTTCATAACATCATAAGATAGTTTAGTCTAAAGTTTTATTACTCTTTACAGACAATATAAGAAAAATCACAAGAAATCTTTACCAATGGTGTGAATGTATGAAAATCAAAGTATATATGTATATATTCTTTAAATTTACACCTATATATTTTTGTATGCCATTACACTGAACTTTAAATGAGTAACAGAGACCAATCGGTTGAATGCATTAGACTACATAGATGGGTTTGACTTTTGTTGGTTTCAATATTAGTGATTGAGTTTTTATGCCTATATTATTTTTTATTTAAATATTTTAAAATTAAAGTAGGTATATATATATTTTTCGTATAACATAACACAATTCTAAATGAGTTGTAGGGACGAACTAACTGGATATACATTTAATTGTAACAAGGACATGTTAATAGAGTACATGTGAGAAGTTCTAAATCTGTCGCAAATAGTTAGTAATGATCTTTGAATGTTGTTTATCTGACTTGTATGTTTGGAAATGGTGGAATGTTTGTATGTTGGGATATGGAGGCCACGTTGAGGCCATAAGGGCATTGATGTTTATTTTGATAGGATACATTTTAACTAATTTTTTTTAATTTTATTTGAGAATTTCCGGTGGGACCCTCTTGTATAATCGTTTACGAATACTTCAAGCTTTTCAAAAGATGATCTATACTAGTACTCTTCTTTAGCTTGTAGCATAGCTCAAAGCTTTGATGTCATTCCCTTGTAAGGTGAATTGGGTGAAAAATATGTCACTAGCACTATTTATTTATTTTTTCAATGTGATGCCTCATGTCTCGTAATGATGTTGTATTATTTCCATCTAAAATTGAAATTTACATGTAACTCATTTCTGGTGCATTTGCACAGACATTCTGTTGGAAGACCACCCCCAGCTAGATCCCTTGATTTGAGATCATCAGCTTTTGATCATCAGATTACTGCCAATTGTTTTTTAGGTTAGCTACAAGATACATATACTTCCATCGTACTTTTTTAAGTTCATTTGCATGTGTCCATGCTTCTCTGTTAGTATTGAAGATATTAAAACTCAAGAAGATCCAATCTTCTTGAGTTGAGCTACAGGATTTTCTCTATTGGTCTTGAAGACATTAAAGGCCATCTGTAATATCTGTGTATTATTTAAGTTCATTTTAAAATTGATTAACATACTTAATTGACTAAGCATAAAAGAAAGTATTATGTAATAGGTAGTTTCAGAACCTAATAAAAAAAAATGAGTTAATATTTTTTTCCTTAATTGATATTCATATTCCGTCTCAAATCAATTCATTTTAGATCCTTAAAATTTAATGAATAGCTATATTCATTGCTATGGAATGGAAGTGTACTACTCGTTTTGAGAGATGAGGGTGTAATACGTAGGTATTATATTTAGAGTTACTTTGATGAGATATTTTTGTGGATGTGTACAGATGATGGATAAGAGTTGGATTGATTTGCCAAATAGGATGTCGAGCGAATACATTAATGGGATTGATGAATTCCTTGTGTTTGCCCACACCAATAGGGTTGAAGGTTCGATGATCAGTTGTCCGTGTAGGAAGTGTGAGAATCAATACTATTTTGTACGAGAGGGTGTACGGGAGCATCTGATTTTGAATGGTTTTTTTAAAAAATACAAACATTGGATTAATCATGGGGAATCTTACGTATCTCTGCATGGTAATCGAGAGAATGAAACATTAGTTAATTTAGACATTGGTGATGATATGATTGGAATGATACAAGGGGCTATGGGAAATCCACATGCCGGTACAAGTGTTGAGGGTGATGAACCACAGGAGCCTGATCCCCATGCATCTGAACCCCAGCTCGGTCCAAATGCAGAGACTGCAAAGTATTTCAAACTTCTTCAAGATGCACAAAATGAATTGTATCCGGGTTGTCAGAAGTTCACATCTTTGTCATTCATTGTTCGACTTCTACATTTGAAGGTACTTAATCAGTGGACAGACAAGTCTGTTGACATGTTGCTTGAGTTATTGAATAAGGCGTTCCCGTTGGGTGTGAAACTCCCGGACTCATATTATAAAGCTCAAAAGGTCACAACAGATTTGGGCTTCACGTATGAGACGTGGGATGTATGTCCTAACAGTTGCATGTTGTTTCGAAACGAGGACGCCAATCTTGATAAATGTATCATATGCAACAGTTCTAGATAGAAATCAAATGGTGATGGTGGTTCAAATGGTCCTAACAAAGGTGGCAAACAAATAGCTGCAAAACAGATGAAGTATTTTCCTTTAAAGCCAAGGTTGCAGAGGTTGTTTATGTCATCCAAGACGGCCAAGTTCATGAGATGACATGCAGAGGAACGAACTGATGATGGTGTCTTCAGGCATCTTGCTGACTCCCTTGTATGGAAAGATTTTGACCGTCGGAATATTGACTTTAGTAATGATTGCCGAAGTGTAAGGCTTGGCTTAGCATCTGATGGTTTTAACCCATTCAGGACGATGAACATAGTTCATAGCACTTGGCCTGTTGTGCTCATTCCATACAACTTGCCGCCATGGATGTGCATGAAGCAACCATTTCTAATTTTATCCGTGCTTATTGACGGCCCGAAAGGACCTGGTGACAAGATTGATGTGTATATGCAACCGTTGATTGAGGAGTTGAAAGAACTATGGAATGAGGGTGTGTCAACATTTGATGCATCAACAAATCAAATGTTTCAAATGCATGCAGCTTTACTGTGGACAATTAGTGATTTTCCTGCATACGCCAACTTGTCAGGATGGAGCACTAAAGGCGAATATGCATGTCCTTGTTGTAATAAGGAAACTACATCGTGTTGGTTGAAGCATAGTAGGAAACAATCATACTTGGGTCATCACAGATTTTTACCTACTGGCCATAAATTCCGGAAGGATAAAGTATCATTTGATGGTAGTCGGGAAGTCAAACTCAAACCAAAATTGTTGTCTGGAACTGAGATGTTGCTACAATTAGAATCTGAGGGTATTTTAACCCAATACAAGAGGGATGACCTTAAGGAGAGGCATAGGAGACAGGTAGAGAGGGAGAAAGTTGGACATCGCACCCATAGCTAGAAGAAAAAGAGTATCTTTTATGAATTGCCATATTGGGAGCACAATCTAATAAGACACAACCTCGATGTGATGCATATAGAGAAGAATGTTTGTGACAATGTGTTGTGGACAATATTAGGGGTTGCAGGAAAATCGAAGGATGGTGTTAATGCTCGGCGTGATTTATAAGATATGAATATTAGAAAACCCCTACATTTGCAGTTAAGAGGGTCGAATAAAGCCTATTTACCACCAGCACAATTCACGATGACCAATGATGAAAAAGATTTGTTCTTGAAAGTGTTGAAGGAAGTAAGAGTTCCCGACGGGTATTCATCCAATATATCACGTCGTATGCGCTCCCATGATAGAAGTATTGGGGGTCTTAAGAGCCATGATAGTCATATTCTGATGCAACAACTTATTCCATTGGCTATTCGAAGATCGTTACCGAAGAATGTAATTGAACCCTTGATTGAATTGAGCAATTTCTTTAGACAATTGTGTTCGAAAGTGAATCGTGCGACGGATTTGCAATATATTCAAGATCGTATCACTGTAACACTTTGTCATCTAGAGAAAATATTTCCTCCGAGTTTTTTTGATATAATGGAGCACTTGCCTATACATCTAGCTGATGAAGCCTTATTGGGTGGAGCGATTCAATTTCGATGGATGTATCCAATTGAGAGGTATCTTCTTACTTTGAAGCAATACGTGCGTAATAGAGCTCATCCTGAAGGATCAATTGTTAAAAGATATCTTATGGAAGAATGCATGAATTTTTGTGCACAATATCTCAATGATGTGGAAACTAAATCTAGTCGACCCGTGAGGAACTATAGTGGTGCTGATAATTTGGGTCATGCTATTAGTGAAAACACAAGCTTTTATCTTGATAATACTTCTTGGGTACAAGCTCATCGGTACATCTTATTCAATACAAGCGCGGTTCAACCATTCATAAAGTAAGTTAAGTCACTCATTCAATATTTTATTATGTTTTATTGAATTTTCAACAAAATTTTTTGTATTGCTAAAATTTCAATCTACACAGCAAACACCTTGAAGTATTTAAGCTCAAAATGCCTCGCGTCGACGATCATCAGCTTCGGCGTGAACATTTTGAAACTTTTCACATTTGGTTCAAGGAACATGTATGTATTTAACTCTATAAATTCTAGTTACTTAGGTCGATCTACATTTTAAATTTTACATTTTCGTGTTAAATAGGTCCAAACTTTGCGAAGGACTACTGATGTCATATTTTCTGAAGAGATTATTTTATTGGCAAATGGTCCTCATAACCTGGCAAGGAGGTTCAACGGGTATATACTGAATGGGTTTCGGTATCGAGTAAAGGCCATGGATGATCGTCGAGCCACACAAAATTGTGGTGTAGTTTTGAGGGCAGATACCATAAGTTATGCTAGTCGAAAAGACAAGAATCCTTGTGTGGGGTCTGTGTACTATTATGGACAATTGACAGATATTGTTGAGATTCGATATTCCAATGAGAAGAAACATGTGTTGTTTAAGTGTGATTGGATTGACAACATTCACGGAAAGAAAGAAGATGTCTTCAATTTCACGTTGGTGAACTTCAATCATTTGTTGTACCGAGATGATCGAATTACCAATGAACCTTTCATCTTGGCGTCCCAAGCAGAGCAAGTTTGGTATATTGCAGACCCGTTACAACCAGACTGGCAAGTCGTGGTGAAGATGTCTCAAAGAGGTTTATTTGATATGAGTTCGACTGATCCACAAATCAAGCCATACATGAACCAACAATTAGAAGAAAATATAATGCTTCGTGATGAAGAAGTTGGTTGGGTGAGGGAAGTCACAGAAGGGGAAACAGTTGATGTTCAAATAGGCTGATATTTAATCAATATTAGTAATTTAATTAAGGCCAAGGTTGTAATTGTATTAGTTCAATTAATGTCATATTATAGTTGATGACAAACCATTGTCTATGTTTCTAATGTCAATTAATGTTATTGTAGACACCCCATTTTTGACCGACCTTAAGACTCAGACGTCACCAGTTGAGCGCTCGGTGATGTTGCATTTTGTGCTCGTTCAGAAGTCTCAGAGTCACGGCCGTGAGCCCTGCCTCCGGACTTCTGAACCCTCTTCTGTACCTTGCCTCGGTTTGCGAGCCAGGCTCGGTTTTCTCTGTTTTTCTTCCTGAGGGGAGGGGGAGGTCCTGTAGACCATCTCTCAGTAGCCGTGGGCTACATTTCGTGGCCATAGGCCATTTTGCCCATTTCGGAGCCCGGTTCCCGGTTTTCGGAGCCGTCAGGCCGTGTGCCTCGGTTCGGGACCGTCTAACCATCTCCGACTGCTCCGGTTTTTGGCATGCATCTCATTTACTCCCTTTCGAGGGACACTGAGGCCTGAGAGATCCACTCCGTGGTCGAACGCCACTTTCGGTGCTTAACGGCCTATTTTCGGGACCCCGAACTGCGTGTTTTGGCCCCCGAGCATTCGTTTTGCATCGGTTTTTGTTCATTTTTGGCAGGTACCTCTGTTTTATCACCAGGAAGGTCACTGAAGGGTGGGAGGCCATCAATTGTCTCAGCAACCAGTTATGCTCCTCCGGCGCCCTCCGACGCCCGTTTTTCTCACTTCCGAGCCAATGTTGACCACCCTAGGGCCACCTTATTCAACCCCAAACCACATATTTGTGTTGTACACACATGGGAGGACCCTAATATTATATGGCCGGCCATTAACTCAACTTGACCCTTTTGAACCCCTCCTAAAAGTGGCTTGTTCTCTCTCCTGTTTTACATTTTCCAAATTTGAACCACAGGGTTGTGATGAGGGGACCTGGGAGGACACCAATATCTGGTGGCCGACCATTAACTCAACTTGACCCTTTTGACCCCTAGTCGACCGGCCATAGGGGGTGGCCGGCCGGTCACCTGCAGCAAAAGTGCCTGGCCGGCCAGCATCCTCAGTGTGAGTACTTTACAGCTGTGTGCTCTTTTCCCCCAAAAAATATCTCAATCCGGGGAAAAGTTTTGGAGGGAAACTTGATGCCATTTTCCCTCCACCTTTTCCTCCACTTTTCTCCCCCTTTCTTGTCTATATAGCTGGCCTCCCAACTCAAAGAAAAGGGTTGGAAAAATTGCCTTGAGCTCATATACACATATCTATCTCATTTCTCTCAAAAATCCCTGAGTTCCAACCACATTTCTTCATCACTACCAAGCACCACCACCACCACCACTCCATTCCAGCAGCAAGGAGAGGTTTTCCAGAGGCTTAGAGGCAGCAAATTTGGTTCAAGGAGCAGCCAAAGCTTTGGTCTTCAAGGGTAAGTTCACTTCACCCTCTTTTTGGCCTTATCTTACACCAATTCTCTAGCCTATTTGCTTACTGTTTTGGGCTCCGACCCTAACTGAAAGGGTCATTATTTTGAGCCATTATTCATGTTTGTTTAAGGGCTCAACCCTGTTTGAGCCTCCCATTTGATACTTGCTTCAATACCCCTTGGTATGTCACATTTTTGCATGAAATTTCTAGCCTATGTGTGATCTGTTTTCGAGCATAAGGTAAACTGTAAGTGGGACTATTTTGAGCCCCTCTTCAACATTGAAGAAGGGATCAATCCTTTTTGGGCCCCCTATCTTGCACTTATTTCATAATCCCTCCTATTTACCGTAAATTTGCATGATTTGTTTGGCCTATATTTAAATTGTTTTGGAGTGTGCTATGAACTGTGAGTAGGCTTATTTTGAGTCCCTCTACAACATTTTAGAAGGGATCAACACTGTTGGGGGCCTCCATGTTGTACTTGCCATTATACCCCTCTTTGGCCCCCATTTTTGCATGCTTTGTGAGCTTACCTTTCCTTTGTTTTTAGGCCATGATCAGAACTTAAAATGGCTATATTTTGACCTTCTTGGCATATCTCATTAAGGGTATTTGGCTGTTTGGTGATTTCTTTGTATACCTCATGTTATAGCCTCTTGTTGGCCTATTTCTTGCATGGCATTTTTAGCATGTTTGAATACTGATTTGAGGCATGTCATCTACTGTAAATGTTCATATTTTTAGGCCCTCTTCAGTGTTGTAGAAGGGTCTTTTGCCATTTGGGCTTTTCATGTATCACTTGCTTCATTGCTTCCCTTGCGGAGCCATTTTTGTATGCCATTTTTGCCCTACTTGTGATTGCTGTTTGGCCTTGTTTTGTACTGTAAAAATGTGAGTTTTGGGGCTGCCTTGCTTCTGCTTTTTCATGTCATGTTCAAATTATGCATGTATGGTATAGCTACAAGTCATTTCGGATGATTAGTTTTGCGTTTCGGGAGAGATTCCTTACATCGGGTTTCATTTCGCCTCATTTCGGGGCTATTTTGCCCCTCATTTTGCCACTGATTTTTGCATGTTTGCATGTCATATTCCGTGTCTTTGCCATGTCTCATTAGAGTGGCATTTCAGTGCCTGAGGGTCCGTCCTCGGTTTGCGTGCACGCGTGCACGCATTTCGAGTCGTCTTGTTTTCATCTGATGGCCTCCTATGTGAGTGTGGCTGAGGCTCTCTCATGTTGGTGTAAGCCTATTATTGCATTGCGTATGCCATTTCATCCGTAGCATTGTGTATGCCCGGTTATGTATTACCTCGTATAGCGTGTATGCCATTCCATAGCATTGTGTATGTTAGGATTGCATATTAGTTGCATTTCACGCATGTCATGCATATTGCATCGTGTTCGGGATAGGAGTTAGCCCGGGCACGGAAAACGAGGTGCGTTCCGTACTCCGAGTGACGGAGCGTGTCTCAATTCCCCAGTCACCGACACTCCGGATTATCCGTGATGGAGTTAGGTTTTATTGTAGCATTCATATGCATTCATCCTATATTGAGTTGTGCAATTCGGCTCCTCGGCCATCATGCATCGATATGCGTGATTGGTGGCACGAGGATCGAGGCATGCATATATTTGTGAAATACATTGCTATGCCCCTTTCCTGCTCTCTGTTGCAGCATATCAAGAATCAGCGGTCTTCCGAAGCTTGGCGCGCTTTTCGAGAAACATCGCGAAACAGAGGCTAGTTGGGGCATTCCAGTGGATTTCCGCACAAGGCAGCCCAAACATGCATCATTTCGTTATCTGGAGCGGAGTCAAGGCAGTCCCTGGCTTGCATGCGAGTTTACAGTTTTCTTAGTTAAATTTGTTAATTAATTAGGGATTTGTATATTATTCGGACTGTAATATTTGGACTGTATTATTCTTTTATTTTGGACTGTATATTCTTTTGGACCCTCTGCGCGAGGGTAAAATTGTAATAAGTGTGGGTGAGTGTGATGTATGTCTTCCAACCCCACGTCTTTCTCCCTTTTATTTATCCGCTTATGATGGTTAGATATAAGGTATATTTCAATTAGCATACAGTATGACAGCATGTTTGCATCATTCATCTGTTTTGCACGCACCGGGCTCGGCGCATCATACAAACTGCATTTGTATTTCAATTCCAAGTTGAATACGTGTTAGTTGTAGCATCTCATATGCCATGTTTAGAATAGCCGAGCCTGCTATAGTTTGCATTTTTGCATGTGTTGCATTAGGCATTTCAGTATACTTAGGATCATGCATGATTTCTAATGTAGTTTCTGTTTTGGCTTAGAGTACTCGGTGAGTTTTTATGCTTTAGCATCCTTGCATGTGTGTAAGTGACTGCCATGATAGCATGCTTACCATGAGGCTATATGCTTATGTGATATACCTGCTTGAATGCCTGTGGGTGAAGGTTGGGTTATCTGAATTGGAATAATGCATTGATTGTTTGTTTTAAGCCCACTAGATAGTGGCAACACCATGTTTTCTAAGCCCACCTGAGGGTGGCAAAATCTGCATCTTAAGCTTACCTGCGGGTAGCAAACCATCTTCCAAACAAACATGAAATGTTTTGTTCCAATTCAGATGACTCAGTCTATACTTGTATGCTGTGCGCATTACATAGTGACCTAGGCTAATAACCGGAATAAGAACATACAATGTTTTCAAAATAAGATATCATGGTTAGTAGAGGCCGGTCTTTGACCGGGCGAGCGGGGGTGCTCACAAAGTGACCTTCCCCAATCGTACCCAAGTTCCCGAGCCGAGGCAACTTTGGTGATGACAGACACGTGGCCTTTGGCACCGAGTCAGGGTTTCCTAAATTCCCCAAAAATAAAATATTTAGGTGGCGACTTTGTATCTGGCAAAGCAGTCCATGTTTGGCACTTCTTTCAAAAAAATCTGTTTTCAAAACGATTTGCCGGATTTGGACTCTTTGGTTCAAGATTTGGAACCGTGACATTTGAGTCCTTCGAACTGTAGTAGACCCAATATCGAACCAGAATGGGGGGGGGACTCGCACTCCTCGCCCCGGGATGCGTTCGGGGACGTCTACAGTTATATTGCTTGCAGATTATTATGGGAAGGAAGAGGAAGCCTGATTATCCCCGGCGCATGATGTTTGATGTGCTACATAACAGGACATCAGTAGCACCACCATCAGAGGAGGCATCACATCGGCCACCATCGGAGGGGCCATTAGTGCCACTACCATCTGAAGGGCCATTAGTACCACCGTATCGACCACCATCAGTGGCACCACAGCAGCTACCATGTACTCAGCCTCCACGCCTACCATCGGTGCACCCACCATCAGTGGCACCACAGCAGCTATCATCCCGACTAGAGTCATCAGCTTATGAGCCATCCGCAGGTATATAAATTTGCTTTGATTTGTATGAAAATTATTTAAACATACATTTATTTATGCTCATTATATATAACTTGTTTATTCTCATTGTATTTTGCAGACCCTTCGACTTCTTCACAGCCTACATCAGGTATAAGAATTCGATTTGTATTCACATTATTTAAATTTGCATTTGTTTATTTCCATTGCATATTGTTTATTGTTTTTGTATCTCGCAGGTCATGTTAGTTCTTTATCAACCTCGACTAGGCGTGGTAGAGGATGTGCCAAGGGCATTAAAGAGTGGGGTACTGGTAAAAAGCTGGACCTACAATTTGATGAAAATTACTGCCCAATAGGGGATAACGTCGCTAAGTTAACTACTCAACTTGGCATCATTGTACGGAATGGTAACATTGTTCCTCTTACTTTTATTGACTGGAACAATGTGCCTGATGATATTGTTGATGCTATCTGGAAGGATGTGAAAGTAAAAGTATATTTTTGTCCACAAATTCGAATTCCAAAATTGTGTTATTATTATTTACACTTTGAAATTGTGTTTTATAGGACAATTTGAATATATGTCTAGAGGAGTACAAGCCAATCTGCATGAAAAACTGCAACAGCATATGGAAGGATCACAAGAACAAGATTAAGACTAAGTATTTCAAGCCTAGAAGTTTTGATCCTAATCTGAAGGATGATGTTCCTTTGCACATTGTGCCAAGCCAGTGGGAAGAACTTGTGGAGTATTGGCGTACTTCCGATGCTGAGGTATACAAATAAGTTATATTTATGATATGTAAACATACAAATCATATTTACATACTTACATTTGTTGAACCTGTTATAGAAAATTGCAAGTAGGAACACTAAAAATCGGTAAGCTCACGGCATAGCTCATACCACAGGGCGTACTACTTTCTCTCAGATACGGCATCAGGTTTACATTTTATTGTTTTATTTTTGTATATAAATAAACATTGTATATTTGCAAATTATTGGATTCTAATTTTCATATTTCTAAAAAAATGTAGATGACCAATAAGGGGGAGTCTACTGATAAGATGAATGTTAGGCTTATGACACGTAGAGCAGATGACCCAGAGGTTATCCAGACCTTGGTAGTTTCCAAACACCTTTAATTGTATTTAAAGTTTATTTTTTGTGTGTCAACCATCTTAATTTGGCATATACTTGTATGTCTTATTCAATACAGGATGAGTTTAATCGTCAACTCTCTATGCTACCTGAGGATGGTCGGACTTTGGAGGCTAGGAATGCCATTTTCCATGAGTTGATAGGTCATGACGGACATGGATATTGTCGCACATACGGGAGAATTGTGCCTCGGAGAGCGGTGTATAAAGATGGTGCTGGGCCATCACAGTCAACACCCCAGCCATCGACTATTGATCAGATCACGCAGTAGGTTCGTGCAGAGCTAAGGGATGAGTTGAGGGAGGAGCTGCGAGCAGAGTTCTCTACACATTTACAGCAGATGAGAGCTGAGATGATGGCCTTTATGTCACAGGGGGCGAGTGTGGATCCCAACAGACAGGTTCGATATAAATTAAATTGTTTGATAGTTCAATTTTCACACAAGATTATGTATAAAATTCAAATATGATTAACACATTATGCATTGACTATCATAGGTTCCTGATGCATCAAGTGGGCACCGGGCATTTAGGGAATCTGCAGAAGACGAGAATCCATATACACCACCACCAGAAGATCAGGTATAAAATGTATCTTTGCATTCTAAGCTAAAATGTATCTTTGCATTCTTTACATTGTAAGTTAAGAGACTTGTGGGAAAAGACGGGACTCAAATCAGGTTCCCGGATTGAGAGTTAGAGTCGGATTTAGCACGAAACTTGGCACATACGACCGCCTAGGCACGAGAGACTTGTGGGAGAAGACGGGGCTCAAATCAGGTTCCCGGTTTGGGAGTTAGAGCCGGATTTCACTTTAGGCAAACTAGTTCCTTAAGAAACTTGAATTCGAGGTGTTAACGCCCCAAAATCACCAAACGGCGTCGGTTTAGCATGAAACTTGGCACACACAACCGCCTAGGCACGAGAGACTTGTGGGAGAAGACAGGGCTCGAATCGGGTTCCCGGTTTGGGAGTTAGAGCCAGATTTCACTTTAGGCAAACTAATTCCTTAAGAAACTTGAATTCGAGGTGTTAACACCCCAAAATCACCAAACGGCGTCGGTTTAGCACGAAACTTGGCACACACGACCGCCTAGGCACGAGAGACTTGTAGGATAAGACGGGGCTCGAATCGGGTTCCTGGTTTGGGAGTTAGAGCCGGATTTCACTTTAGGCAAACTAGTTCCTTAAGAAACTTGAATTCGAGGTGTTAATGCCCCAAAATCACCAAACGGCGTCGGTTTAGCACGAAACTTGGCACACACAAACGCCTAGGCACGAGAGACTTGTGGAAGGAGACGGGGCTCGAATCGGGTTCCCGGTTTGGGAGTTAGAGTCGGATTTCACTTTAGGCAAACTAGTTCCTTAAGAAACTTGAATTCGAGATGTTAATGCCCCCAAATTACCAAACGGCGTTGGTTTAGCACGAAACTTGGCACACACGACCGCCTAGGTACGAGAGACTTGTGGGAGAAGACGGGGCTCGAATCGGATTCCCGGTTTGGGAGTTAGAGCCGGATTTCACTTTAGGCAAATTAGTTCCTTAAGAAACTTGAATTCAAGGTGTTAACGCCCCAAAATCAGCAAACGGTATCGGTTTAGCATGAAACTTGGCACACACGACCACCTAGGCACGAGAGACTTGTGGGAGAAGACGGGGCTCGAATCGGGTTCCCGGTTTAGGAGTTAGAGCCGGATTTCACTTTAGGCAAACTAGTTCCTTAAGAAATTTGAATTCGAGGTGTTAACGCCCCAAAATCACCAAACGACTTTGGTTTAGCACGAAACTTGGCACACACGACCGCCTAGGCATGAGAGACTTGTGGGAGAAGACGGGGCTCGAATCGGGTTCCCGGTTTGGGAGTTAGAGTCGGATTTCACTTTAGGCAAACTAGTTCCTTAAGAAACTTGAATTCGAAGTGTTAACGCCCCAAAATCACCAAACGGCGTTGGTTTAGCATGAAACTTGGCACACACGACCGCGTAGGCACGAGAGACTTGTGGGATAAGACGGGGCTCGAATCAGGTTCCCGGTTTGGGAGTTAGAGTCGAATTTCACTTTAGGCAAACTAGTTCCTTAAGAAACTTGAATTCGAGGTGTTAATGCCCCAAAATCACCAAACGGCGTCGATTTAGCACGAAACTTGGCACACACGACCGCCTAGGCACGAGAGACTTGTGGGAGAAGACGCGGCTCAATCGGGTTCCCGGTTTGGGAGTTAGAGTCGGATTTCACTTTAGACAAACTTGAATTTGAGGTGTTAATACCCCAAAATCACCAAACGGCGTCGGTTTAGCACGAAACTTGGCACACACAACCGCCTAGGCATGAGAGACTTGTGGGAGAAGACGGGGCTCGAATCGGGTTCTCGGTTTGGGAGTTAGAACCGGATTTCACTTTAGGCAAACTAGTTCCTTAAGAAACTTGAATTCGAGGTGTTAATGCCCCAAAATCATCAAACGGCGTCAGTTTAGCACGAAACTTGGCACACACGACCGCCTAGGCACGATAGACTTGTGGGAGAAAACGGGGCTCGAATCGGGTTCCCGGTTTGGGAGTTAGAGTCGGATTTCGGTCTAGTCAAAATTATTTACTAAACTATCTTTGTAATTATACAGTAGTTAATTTTTTTATATTTTTCTATAATTAAAATATTAACACCATTATATTGTTATTAATTAATTTTATTTTGTTTTTTTTCAGATATTTCCTGAGTAGCAGTTTGCTTCTTGTGGAATGCGGGCGTATAAAGATTATGACCAACTTTTATTTTTGTAACCCACGAAAGAATCAAGACGATAACTTTTGGTTTTGGTTTTGATTTATGTTATTTAAATTTGTGAACAACATTATGTATGTATTATGCGACATTATGTAGTGGCATAATTTTTATTGTTATGAATGGAACAACATTATGAATGTTCATCATGTGCCAACTTTTGTTTATGTATGTATTTATATTATTATGTAATTTTTGGATTTTTTTTTAGTTATTTTTCATTTAATACAGGTTATTTTTATATTTTTAATGATTTTAATACAGGGTTTTTTTTTTTTAAATTTTTTTTTGAGACGACAGAGCACCCCGTCGCAAAAAGAAAATGGTAGCAAGCTTTTTGCGACGGCACCAATACTGTCGTAAAAGGTAGGAATTAAATTGAAAATAAGGCTTTTAGCGACGGCTCAGGTTGCCGTCGACAATAGTCATTAGCGACGACACTTTGAGCGACTGGATTTTGGCCGTCGCAAAAACCTCTTTTAGCGACGGCAATACTGTACCGTCGCAAAAAAACCCAGATTTTCGTGGATTATTGGCGACAGAAATTTGTCGTCACAAAAAAAAAATTTCCCATCGCAAAAACAATGACAACGGCACTTGCCGTCGCTAAAGCCTTTTTGCAACCCCCTTTGTTGCGACCCCCACTTACCGTCGCAAAAAACCATTTTACCGTCGCAAAAACCTTTAGCGACGGCGTTTTGCCGTCGCAAAAAACAATTTTTTTTGTAGTGAGTGCCCCTCCTATACATAAGACACAGCCCTCCCAATTTATCCAAACACACTGACGCACCACATGTACCCATATTTTTTTTTTTTGGAATCCCAATCTCAACCAAACAATGATACACAACCTTTTTTTTGGTGAGTGCACACAACTCCAATTACGGCAATGGTAAAACCCTAAAATCCTAAAAGTGTATGAAATTCTTTATTTTTTTTATTTATTCATAGTACTTGTTAAGTGTTTTCGTATTTTCTTTGTCTTCTTTGTCTCCCTTTGTTATTTACAATTTACCGACTCGCGATTCACCAGATTAGGATCACACAACACAGATTTGGGACTACACTACAACCTTGATATCTTCTCTTCATTGTTTATAGGTAACTTTATTTATTATTGGGCAAATTACACAAATAGTCCCTATAGTTTGGGGCTTGTGTCACTTTAGTCCCTGACTTTTCAATTGTGACACATTTGACCCTAAATTTTGAATCTTATTTCAAATAAGGACAATTGAATATATAATTAGATTTTTCAAGGGTAAAATTGTCAATTTGATAAAATATAAACTAATTTGACAAAAATAAATGTCAAACAAATATTTTTGAATTTTTAAAAATTATTTCTACCTACCAAAAATAAAATTATGTAAAATTGATAAATCTTTTAGACAAATTTTTTTTTTACCAAATTAATTTTTATTATGTGTTTGGATGATGATCATGTAAAATTAATTTTAAAAAATTAATCATGTAATTTTTATTAATTTTACATAATTTTATCATTGGTGGATAAAAATAATTTTAAAAAAATTAAAAATATTTTTTTGACATTTATTTTTGTCAAATTAGTTTATATTTTATCAAATTGACGATTTTACCCTTGAAAAATCTAATGATATTTTCAATTGTCCTTATTTGGAACAAGATTCAAAATTCAGGGTCAAATGCGTTACAATTGAAAAGTCAGAGACCAAAGTGATACAAGTCCCAAACTATAGGGACTATTAGTGTAATTAACCCTTTATTATTTTTTACTTTTAAATAAAAATTATGAGTATTAATTTATAATTATTTGTTAAGTTTTGATTTGTAAAATTTTTTGATTTGTTATTATTTATATTAAAATAAGAGATTTTGATATGCTAAAATTATGAATCTTAATTGGTGGTGATTTATATTAAAATTAGTGATTTTGGTTTGTTGTTGTTTGTGCTAAAATTAGGGATTTGATTTGTGCTAAAATCAAAAATATTAATTTGCCGTGATTAATATTTAAATAGGGATTTTGATTTGTTATAATTTGTGCTAAAATCAGAAATTTTGATTTGTTGTGATTTGTGCTAAATTTAAATTTTTTGATTTGTATTAAAATTGAAGATTTTGATTTGTGGGGGTTTGTGATTTTGATTATGAATTTTTCTTTTGATTTTTAGTTTTTTCAAACAGTCATCGAGAAATATTTCAAAAGAAAATCAAAGTTGGAATCATCTCTTCCTCAAGAAGAAAATGATAATTATTCTTCCGCAAAACAAAGTCGCATAGAAATCAACTTAGTAGACCTTCCTGCAGATCTAGGACTATGGCCTCGGATTATGGACTATAATCATAATGATCGAGACCAAATTCGTAGGACATATCTACAAAAAGGTCCTCGTCAACCTCGTGATTATAATTTTTGACAAAAATCATTTGGACAAAAATTTCAGCGATTTAATCAGGCTTGGTTTAGTGAATTTCCTAATTGGTTGGAGTATACCGTAGCAAAAGATACAACATTTTGTTTATGTTGTTATCTTTTCAAACCCGATGTTGGAGAGCTGATGGTGATTCTTTTGTTGGTAAGGGTTTCTCAAATTGGAAGAAAAAAAGAAAAAATTCAGACTCATGTTGGAGGTCCCAATACTGCTCATAATCAAGTTTCGAGTAAATGTCAAGACTTGTTAAATCAAAACCAACATATTCAAATGATTTTTTTCAAACAATCTGATCAAGCTTGAATTGAGTATCAAACCCGTTTGAATGCATCGGTTGACTGTGTCAAAATTTCTTCTAAGACAAGGACTTGTGTTTCGTGGGCATAATGAATCTGAAAATTCAAGTAACCAAGGAAATGTTTTTGAACTTTTCAAGTTTCTTGCTGATCATAATGAAGATGTCAAAGTGGTTGCATTGAACAATGTTTCACAAAATCTCAAGTTGACATCTCCTGATATTCAAAAAGACATTGTAAATATGGCTGCATTTGAAACTATCAATGTGATTATTAGAGATCTTGGTGATGCACTTTTTTCTATTTTGATTGATAAAACCCATGACATATCAATCAGGAGCAAATGACAGTTGTAATACGATATGTTGACAAAAAAGGTCAAGTAATTAAGCGTTTTTTGGGTATTGAGTATGTTGCTAATACGAATGCTCTCTCACTCAAACAAACTGTGAAAAATATATTCTCCACACTTAGATTGAGTATTTCCAAATTACGGGGTCAAGGATATGATGGGCTAGTAATATGCAAGGTGAGTTCAATGGTCTTAAAACACTTATACTGAAAGAGAATCCTTGTGCATATTATATTCATTGTTTTACTCATCAATTGCGATTGGCACTTGTAGCCGTGGTAAAGAATTATAATCAAATTGCTTTACTTTTCACTTTGGTTTCTAATGTGGTGAATGTTGTTGGAGCATCATGTAAACGCCGAGATATTGTTAGGGAAAAGTAAGCTACAAAAGTTGCTGAAGCACTTAATACTGGAGAGCTATCTAGTGGGCAAGACTTAAATCAAGAAACTAATCTTAAACGTGCTGGTGATATACGTTGGGGTTCACACTATGGTACTTTAGTCAGCTTGGCTAGTATGTTTTCAATAGTGATTGATGTGCTTGAAATGATTTCGGAGGATGGTTCAAATTCAAAACAACAAGCAGAAACAAATGTATTGTTGGACTCAATTCAATCATTTGAGTTTGTATTCAACCTTCATTTGATGAAAACGATATTGGGTATTACAAGTGAGTTATTGCAAGCACTACAAAGGAAAGATATTTTTAATGCCATGTGTGGGGATATATTTTCTGAGTACCAACACGTGGCCAAGGTGACGCTGACGTGTCATCCGGGGTGCCACGTGTCCAAGTCGTGACGCCGAGGTGATCTCGGCTAGGCCGAGGTTATCTCCGAAGATATCGGAGTCTGGGATAAGCGGATAAAGGATAAGAGTCCTAGAATGAGAAAGGGCCTCAGCCTAGATAAGGATAAAGCCCTTAGGGAGTTTTATCTTTATCTATTAGAGAGTCCAAGATAAGCACTGAGCTGAAGTCCATTGAAGCTAGGCTTCTATTGGGACTAGGATTGAGTTGGCTATAAAAGAGAGGCACCCCCAATGGGTCTAAGGTGCGCAATTTATATTCAGAATAGTGAATTAAGCACTTTTGCTATCTTTGAGAGATAACTGACTTGATCGTCGGAGTGCCCCCGGGTGGACGAACCACCGCCGGAATCTCTTCTTTCTATTGTAGGTCGTTCAGGCTTAGTCTATTCTGCCAGTATTCTCCAGCTAAGTACTAATTTGGTAGTGTGGTCGGAAATTGACACACACACCATGAATTTAGTTCAAATTTCTAAAGTATGGCTCCAAAAGATGAGGAAGAGTGGGTGGACATATTCACTTGATGATATTTTGTCTTTTTGTGAAAAGCATGAAATTGATGTTCCCCAAATGAATGATATGTTTGTAGCTCGAGGGAAAAAAAGGCACAATGCTCAAGAAATTACAAACTTAGATCATTATCACGTTGAGTTATTCTATACTGTTTTGGATATGCAAATTCAAGAACTACATGTTTGTTTCACTGAGTCGAACACTGAGTTGTTACTTTGTCTGGCATGTTTGAATCCATCTAACTCTTTCTCTAGTTTTGACAAGAAAAAGTTAATTCATCTTGCTGAATTTTATCCCAAAGAATTTTCTTCAATGGAGCTCATGGTACTTAATGATCAACTTGATACATATATTATCGACATGCTATCTAGTAGTGAGTTCTCAATGTTGAATGAAATTGCCGATCTTGCTAAGAAAATGGTGGAGACTGGAAGAGACAAAGTATATCCATTGGTGTATTTGTTATTGACTTTAGCATTAATCTTACCTGTTACAATTGCTACTATTGAGAATGTATTTTCAACTATGAGCATTGTGAAAAATCGGTTGTGGAACTGAATGGGTGATGAATGGATGAATGATAGCTTGGTTGTCTACATTGAGAGAGATATTTTTGATGGCATTGACAATTATACTGTCACGACTCAAACTCACCCCTATGGGTTTAGCACCGTAACTGGCCAGTAATCATTGGATTACCAAAGGTCTCTGAACACAATAACTTATAATTAGGGGCTGCGGAAGCAAATATAGAAACATACATAGTATATTGAGCTGTGGAGACATATATGGGACATAATTTTTTTTGTATTTATATATAAATACGCGACGTCATAATGCAATAGTCTTCATCACATTCATTATAGATATAGCCAAAAAGGACTTAGCCCAATATACAGATAACATAAAACTTGTTCTACACCCAAGGAAGACAAGGTCTTAAACTTAAGGCATTTAAACTTGGCTCGCTCACAAAAGGGAGCCTCTTCGGAAACACAATGGCTGGCTGACAAAACTGATACGTCAGGTCTTCAGTTTTGAGTGTGGTCACGCGCCTGGTCATCTACATACATAATATAAATAGTGAGCGGAAACCCAGTGAATAATAACTGAGTAAAGGGGTTTAAATGAATGATGTCCATCACAAACATAACTTCAAATCTCTTATTGAACAGAAGCATAACCATATTCGTATCAAAAAATAGAATCATAAACATATTCATATCATGAGTGGCGTATCCGTTAGCATATATCTCTTTGGTCAAGCTTATTAAGTTCCACATTGGAACCTCCGGTACCGGGTAACATATTTCATACATGAGCCACGGTATTGTTTTCCATGGGTGAGGGCCTGTGCCACGGTATTGTTTTTCCCGGGCGAGGGCCTGGGCCACGGTATTGTTTCCCCCAGGCGAGGGTCTCATGACCATAAGTCACAGTATTATATTCCCTAGGTGAGGGCCTCTATTAAGGATACCATAACTACATTTCAAAGAAGTGGATAGCTTTTTGTATCATTCAAACACAGTTCATATCATATCATAATGTTCAGAAAGTATTTCATATCGAACAGAGCTTTACTAAGTTATTATTCACAGATAGCTTCATAGATAGCTTGACAGCAAACCAATGGATCAACCGCTCACGGCGCATGACCTACACCAATCATAATAGATACATATACTAAAACACACGCTTGGATTGTATATAACTCATTTCATTTTGTTTTTAGTGTGTTTCTAGCCTTTACTCTCATTATTGTGTCTTAATCTTGGCCTAGGAATGCCTAGGATACAATAAGGATACCAAAATGTACCTAGAAACACTTGACCAAACTTGCTGAAAACAGAGGTTCCGCTCGAGTGCAACTGTCTTCGCTCGAGTAAACATATAAACATGTGAGGGGCTGCTCAAACGCAACTTCCTTCACTTGAGCGGTCTGCAAACTTTGAAAAAGTGCTGGTTGTGTGATTTTCACGTTCGACGGACGCTCGACGGTCGCTCGAGTGTGAGACTTAGGTCCTCACTCGAGCGTAACTCTTGTCGCTCGAGCGGTCTATAAAAACAGGAAACTTCTAGGAGCTTGCATTTCACACTCGAGCGAACTTCTGGTCGCTCGAGCAGAAGTGTAAGATCACAGAGTGTTCGCTCGAGTGGAGAATCTATCGCTCGAGCAGAGAGCAGAATTCTGGAATTTTCATATTGTTTTTATCAGCTCAAAACTCAAATTCGAAGTTGTAAAACATGATCTTTCAGGCCAAAAACTTGAGGAAACTATAAGAAACCCTTGTAAATGGTGAAACCATGTTGAATTCAAAATCATTTCACAAAATCAAGGCCTAAAAGCTTGCCAATTGTTCAAAACAAAACCCAAATCTTTGAAAACATAACATCACATATCATGCATGTAAAGGTGCAAGTTCTAAACTTTCAAAACATGATCCAATGAGGTTTCTAACTCAAAAACATGTTGAATTCTTAGAAGAAGATCAAGATAAGGACATGCAAGAGGAGGTTCTTTAAAAACAACCTCAAATTGTGCTCCAATGAGCATACATGCATGGTATGATCTATGCTCCTTCCTTCTAGCTCACTTCTCACAATAAACCACTCAATTCTCTCGAATTCATAAATTCACCAACTCAAGAACAAGATTAAAGGCTTGAATTCTTACCTTAGTTTATCAATGTGAGAACTAGAAGCTTGATTCTTGTTGTTCTATGTAACACCCCAAAAAAATAAAAAAAAATAAAAAAATAAAAAATAAAAAAAAATGCAAATTATAATTATATGAATTATCTATGTGTTAATTGTGAATTATATGATTTAATTCGTGTATATTTGTCCAAATTGGGAAATTATTTGTTGAGAATACAACTTTGGAATTGAAATTGACGACATAAATGGGTTCAAAAATTAAAATTGAGTACAAGGATATGTTAATTGGAATTTTTAGAGTTATCCGGGAAGTTTAATTAAAAATTGATTCCGTCTGATTCGCTAATTTTAATAGGTTGGAATTAAATAATTAAATAGGAGTTAGAGCTTAATACACATTAGTATAGTTTAATTTAGTGTAATTAAGATTATAAGGATGAGGATTGAATTAATTTGAGTGAATTCATATAATTCCTAACTTTTGTTTTAATTAAACCCAAACTAGGTAGAATCAAAAGGATTAGTGTGTGTGGCCATAAATTGAATAGAAAAGAAAAAGAGAGTTTAGTGGGTCTTGTTGGGTGTCATACAAGTTATACACGTAGAGAGAGAGGGAGAGATTGTGCTGGAGAGTTCAAAGAGTAGAAGAGAGGAAAGAAAAGAACACCAAGATGAGGAAAAGAAGAACTTAGGTAGAAGAGTGCCTTGAGTTCTCATAATTCATCAAGTAAGGTAAGCATTCTCTCTCTAATTTCTTGAAATTGAGATTTACACAGGCAACATCTTTAAAGATTAAGGCTGAAATTAAGAAGAATTGATGATCAAATGAAGGTTTTGCTCATATTGCTAAGGATTAAGACATGCATGTATATATATATGGAAGAATTGAATGAATTAGTTCATAATCCTTACATGTATGACATATTTTCAAGAGAACAATGATTCTAAACTTATTTTCAAACATGATTCATGGAGTTTAAGGAGAGATTAAGCATGAATTAGAGTTTGGGTTCAAGAAAATGGATATTTCATGAAATTGAGTTTCAAAAATGGAAAATGGGTTTAATTTGATATTTAGAGCCTTATAAGAATTCAATTAAGCATCTAATTTAGGTTCATAAAATTAGATGTAATCAAATTAAGACTTAATTGACAATTAATTAAATTTAATTGAAATTAAGTAAGGCTTAAAATTATGTAAATAAATGTGAAGATTAATTATTTGGGCCTTAATTTGCTTGAAAATAGAGTTGAAATTGCAAAATGTGCATATTTATGAGTTTCTGATTTAGTAATTTAAACATGACTGAATAATTACAATTTAATGTGTATGAACCTAATTTAAGTTTAATTGTGAAATTAGTGAACTTAATAAGAGTTGGTATATGATTAGATTATTTATATTTAATTAGTTTGGCTAATACATGACTAAACATGTTTTAATTAGACGTTAAAGGAAATTAATGATCTAATTAATTCCTAATTCTAGTCATCTATATTTAAAAGCTTAAGTGAACTAAATATGTTTAAGATGATTGTGTATCATGCTATGCATATTTGTGATTGTAGGTCACGAGTCAATGACTGCTTGACCAACCGTTCTGAAAGCCTACTGTGAGTAACATTTCTGTAAAGATATGTTGATATAAATTATGTTTTAATTGTTATCGATAAACTATGGTTTCTTGAAATGATGTCTTGATTATGTGAACGAATGTCCTATTTGTGAATCTATTATAGCATCCACAGATAGTCCCAAGTAATGGGGGACGGCATGTAAATGCGGGTCCATGACATATATGTGATACGAGATCTCGTTAGCCACTTCATTGTGGTGATATATGTTTAATCGGTATCCGGAACCGATTACTCTAGTCGGAAGACGATATGCGATATGTTCTGTGAGATGTACCATTATGTTATGTTCTGATATGAGACTGATATGAATGATTGTGTCATGATTTGTTTTACGGATATGATATATTTGGAATTCGTTCACTAACCCCTTTACTTTAATGTTATTCATTAGGCTTTAGCTCACTGTTTATATATATATGTATAGGTGAGCGTTTTGGAGGACAAGTCTAGAAGGAGTCTTTAGCCGAGCCACCGTTTTGATGTCTACCGCGTGGTTTTAAGTGCCTTAGAGTTGAGGCTAGGCCTAGAAGGCCGTTGTCAAGTTTTTGATCGTGAAATAAACTTTTATTATGTGCATATGTTATGTATAAGATGTTAAGTTATAAGTTATGTCTTGAATGTGGGTGAATTAACGTTTTTGCATGTAAATATTTGTTCATATAGATGCACAGCTCATTGGACTATTGGTGTTTTTGCATATTGCTTCCGCTAGCCCTGATTATTTATGAGTGTACAGGAAGGCCTTTGGTAATCTCAGATTACTAGCCGGTTATGACGCCAAACTTATAGGGGCGGGTTTGGGTCATGACATTCTAAGTCCAATCCCTTCAATTTCTAGCAAATTCTTTGGTTGAGCTCAATTTCTCCTATCTCTTCCTCTCTCAAGCTTGTTTCTTGAAGGCTCAAAGATGATGAGAAAAAGGTGGCTCAAGTGGTGTGTATAGGCCTTATATAGGCTTAATTAGTGGCTTAATTAAATTGGTGCTTAAGCTACTTAATTGGACATTAATTAATCTAATTTAATCGCTCCGAATCGAATTTCAATTGAACCCGCCATGATGTTCTAAAAATTCCAAATAACACATAAACCAAGTCAACTTCGTAGTCGGCTGCTGATAAGGCATTCAATTCACAAAACAAAACAGAAATCCAAACAGATATTTCTACATTAGACAGATATGAGCACAAATAATGCAACACACATGCAATTTCCTCAGAATTTCACCTTAATTACTTATTAGGCATAATTAATCATGGTTAGCTAGCTAATCACAAGTCGGGATTATTACAGATACTATCATGGAAAAATTTCAAAAGATGAAAACTCGTCGAGGTCAATTGTAAAAGTTTAAAATTAAAAACTTTTTGAAATGAATATTAATTTTTAATATTTAATATTAGCTCAAAAAATTATTATTATGTTATCGTTATTGATTGGGGAAGAAAAATTTTGAAATTATAATTAATAGGTGCCCCCTATATTAAATTTCTGATTTCACCACTGAATATAACCATCGGTTGCGATATCAAAACTTCCGCTTTTATGATTCAATTTAATTATATTAAATTTACACTACTCTATTAGCATGTGACTATTTGTGTCTTAACACAGTTATAATCTTTCATTAGATTGAAATTTAATGAAAAGAGTTAAAAAAGAGTTTCAATCTTTTCATTAAAATTGTATCAAACTAGAAGAGAACTAAAAATACTTCATCAAAACAAAGATGAAACTAATTATTCATTACTGTTCAAAAAAAAAAAACTAATTATTCATCAATTTTTTGACAATCATTTGTTTACTCAAATATAATGGAAAAAATTATTTCGTTCAACGTTCTGGGATAATGAACTCACTCCATTTGACTTGACTGATTTTTAAATAACAAGAACACAAGTTGATCTGCTTTAATTAAGAATGTTTGACTTAGGTCAAGTTTGGCTAAACTAAAAAAATACACTTATTTCATCTTTTTATCTTTTTTGGGTCACATCAATCAACATCTCCTCTCTACTTTTTCTACACATAATACAAGAAAAGTCAAAAAGTGCACTTATTTAGTCTTCCAAAACTTGGCCTTAATCCCACCCAAGCTTGGTTAATAATATAAGGGTCTCTCTATTTATTGCCAATTAATTTTAAGTTGGATGTTTTAACATGGTAACGTAGCTAAGTCTTGAGTGATGTCTCACCTCTGTTGATACAAATCTTTGTTCGAGCCTATTTCTCTCGCCCGGTCCATCTTTCAGTCGGACCTCTTAATCACTGCCACGTGCTACTGGGTTGCACCAGATTGCACATGAGGGAGAGTGTTAAATTTAGTCTCTTTCCAAGCTTGGTTAATATAATGTAAGGGTCTCTCCCAATTTGGGGTTGGTGCTAAGCGTTAGACTTAGGCACAACACTGCGTTGTGAGATCGTGAGGGCGTATTTCGAATTTATTTTAATGATTTGAACTGTTCATAATGTAGGATTTATTAAGTAATTATTCATGAAAAAATTCAAACTTATTAAACATTTGTAACTCACAACAAGACCACATTTATATTTAAGAAAAATAAATGATTAGTATAATTTTGATAAATTCTTATGGTTATTATTCGATTTGATTATGGGATTATACTTGTCCAATTAATTTTATTTTTTATATAAAAGATATATTCAATGAACCCTATAATATGAACATTTCAAATTATTAAAATATGATAGAAACAAATCTCACGGGGTGTGACAACGTGGGTGCGATCACAATACCCACTCCAAATCTGGATCTCTCCTCTTATTTTCAATTAATTTTGAATTAGATGTTTTACCAAAAAAAAACAAAAAAACAAAAAACCCAATCATTGCAAGTCACAAATCTATTTCGCCTTTTGCATTTTGAGATTTCCTATATAAAAGAAAAAAATGTGACATGAGGCATTGAGAGTGTTTGGAAAGTTAGATTTAAGTTAAAATAATTAATAAAGACAAAATAAATTAAAATAATTAATAAAATAAAATATCATATGTAAATTATAATTTTTTTTTATAATTATCAAATCAACTATCATCTTAAACATAATTTTTTTGACTGAACTAAAATAATCAATAAACTAAAAAATTAACTAAATTAACATATTCACAAACGAGGCAATTACTTTGACTCGAACTCACTTGCACTTACAATTATTTTGGATTTTTTTTGTTTTATATATTTATAAATCATTCATATATAAAAAAATGTGAATGGTGAGAATGAAATCACAAGGACATTGTCCATGCCTCGTGGAATAATTAATTTGATAATGTCTTGGCCTAGTGAAATTTGTTTTGGATTTGGTCCGGTTTGACCCAGACACGTTCCCATGTTCTCGTACGGTCTCCACTATGAGATTAACAAGGGCCCACTTCTATTTTCCTATCATTTCTTTTCTAAGTCAATCACAGCCGTCCAAATCACCCCCCTCATTCCCAATGTTTGTCAACCAAGTCAACACTCTCTACCTACTTCCCCTAAATCGTTCGGTTTTGTTTCCTCCCACCTCATTTGTTGTCCGCCGTTGGATTACTTGACATTTAAAGAAATCATAAGGGAGCGGACCGGTAAGCAATTAATAGCTGAAACTCGTGATTGTACCGAATCACACCCACCTTCACCGCACAGAAATTCTCGCTAGCTTACGCACAAAGCGCAAATTAGAAATAATGATGAAAAAAATAATAATAAAAAATAAAAAAATTGACAAATTGTACCGTAATCTGTATAATTAATAATCATTTTTTTGTGTAAATTTAATTATTATAATTTTTATTGCATTTGGTACTTGAATTTTCATATTATCTTTTAAAAAATTAGACTGAAATTAAAAGATAAAATAATTATTTATTAAATGATTGAGTTAATGTCTAATTTAAAATGGGATTATTTACAATATGACTTATGAATTATTAGCAAATATCACTTTGAATCTGTACATTTTGATTCATTCAATTATAAAAATGTATCGCTTTTATTTTTTTTTGACCAACTCTAAAAAGAATATATTTGTATGATTTTCATAATTGAAAGGATCAAAATGTATGAGTTCATAAATAAGAGGGTAAAATAATATTTACCAATAGTTAAGGGAATCTTTATATGAATAAGGCTAAGTTTAAAATCTTCAAAAAAAGTCAAAAAGTCACGATCCTATTTAAGTCACACCATCTTATTTAAGTCACATCACCTTTCTACCACATCACTTCAAACCCAACCCATATTTCATAAAAAGTCAAAAAGTGTACTTATTTAGAACATCCCAAACAACCCCTAACTCTTTAAAAGGGTCAATTCTTTTTTCAATGCATTATTCTATCCATAATTTGACTAGTTTTTTTAATCAAAGTTGTCAATTGAAATAAATTCAGTGTACAAAATTGAAGTAAAAAGTGTATTTAAATGGGCATAACTTAAAATAATTATAATGTGAGTAAGTTTGTTTCTCGTACAAGTAAAATTCTAATATGTGACACAATCCTCACTTGGTTCGACTCATATTTTTATAAAATTGTAATTATTAATTTATATTATTTTATTTAAATATAGCTTTTCAAAATTAAAAGATAACAATTAATTAATATAATTAAAATTATGATAAATTCCGAATAAGTCATAATAGTTAGACTTAATTTCTATTACTCTTATTAAAAATAAGTTTTAATAAAATCGTCACTAAAAATAATTTTTTGTGATAACTTTTTGCATTTATCACTAAAAATTAACAATTAGTGACTTTCTTTTGTCAAGGTTTTTATAAATTATCGATAAAACTTATAATTAGTTACGTTTTTCTATGACGAATTTTTCAAATTATCGGTAAAAATTGAAAATTAGTAACTTTTTTTGTAACGATTTTTTTAAACTATTGCTAAAACTTATAATTAGTGATGTTTTTCGTGATAAAATTTTTAAACTGTTGCTAAAAATTAACAATTAATGACGTTTTTTTACTAACGTTTGATGACAAACGTCATTAATTATCATAAGACTTATTGGACAATAAGTCTATCTATTAGGACTTACATGTAAGGCCCCATTAAAATTAGGTGGATTTGGTTAAAACCTCCTCATAATAAAAATTTAATGCATTAAGGACAAGTACAAAAAAATTTTGTTGAAAAGTTCAACACATACAATCATTATCAAAATATTAAATTTTAAAATAATATAACTTTTGATATAAATATCGATTTTTAATAAAATTAGTATTTTTAAAATTCTCTCATCAAGATCTATCAAATAAGATTCATATTGATTACGAAATTCTTAAAAAAACAATTATTACTGTCAAAATTGATGTAAACAGTAACAGTAACAGTAACATGTTACTCTGCCAATATTATCTAAGAAAAAAAGAAGAAGATATTTTACTTTATTTTTACCCAATTATATATTTTCTCCTTAGGGATTTATAAAGCAAAATAAATTGGGTTATCATTTTCACCAAACAAGTGTCTAATGGAGGGTTTTGCCTAAACTTCCGTTAAAATTAGGCCTCTTTTGGAAAGTGTAAAAAAAAAAAACTTATTAAAGGGTTGTTTGGGATAAAAATAAGTGCACTTTTTGACTTTTTATGAAATATGGGTTGGGTATGGGTTGAGTTTGAAGTGATGTGGTAGAGAGGTGATGTGACTTAAATAAGATGATATGACTTAAATAGGATAGTGACTTTTTGACTTTTTGACTTTTTTAGGTTATGTCAAACCAAGCCTAAGACTTCATTTGGCATATAGGGTTTGGGATAAAATAGTTATAAAAAGACAAAATAGGTTTTTTAGTTTAATAAGATAAAACATCACATCCAAACCATAATCATTTCATTTTTTCTCTCACAAAAATCAAAAAAATCAAAAAAACCAATTCCAAACGAGACTTTTTAGCCTCAAGCTAAAATAATCAAAAAGCTAACAAGCCAAAAAATAAATCCACATCCCAAACGAATGCTAACTTTATGATTTATTTAAATCATATTACCTAGCTATTTTTTATATATCTTTTCATAATAAATAAATAATAATATTTTTTTTGACATTTTCCAAAACAACCCCGTATTACTACTATTAGAGTATCCACAATGGATGTGTTAGTGGGTGTGCAAGTGTCAGTGGCCAAATTTTGACCAATTAAAAATACTGTTTTGTTCTGCAATAGAGCTGCTAACTTGTGTATTAGTGTCAACTGTTCGTGTTGTGTATTAATTGTGGCTAGCGTTTTAGCCAGCAAAAGAGAGAGAAATGAGGGAGACGTGGGAAAGTGTCGCAGGGTTGTCCGGCCAGATGTCCAATCGGTCGTCCCTCTGAACGTCCGGATCTTTTAAGTAAAAAAAAAAAAAAAAAATTCTTTTGCAATTAACCAGTTGACCGACCAGACGTCCAACCATCTTTCTCAAAAGCTTTTACTAACTATATATATACTAGCGTATACCCGTGCCTGAAGGCACGGTACAATTAATGATGAGATTAAAATATAAATCAAAATTAGAGAAGAATGTATTCAAATTTTTTTGCATTTTGTTTTTTGTTTTTTTTCTTTTCTTTTCAAAGAGTAGGTAATGAATTCACAGGAAGGAGAAAAATTCCTAAATGAAGACATGAAACTTGAATGAAACACCAATTTATTAGTCCCCCAAATAGATGAGTGAAAGTTAAGAAAAATCAATCATATATTTTTATTTTTTTTCTTTCATTTCTTGACCAATCACAGGTGAGTGAAAGTTAAGAAAAATCTTGCCAAGATAAATTGCACGTCCCCCAAATTGCAATCTCTCAATTTTCTCACCCACTCTCTCTCTCTTCTCTATTGCCTCAGTCTCTCTCCCTCAAAGACTGTAAAACATTAATTGTCACGACCCAAACCCGCCCCTAGAAGGTTGTCATCGTAACCGGCCAGTAATTCTAGATTACCACAGGCTTTTCTGTACATAACATAAATAAACGGGGCTCGCGGAAGCGAAAACAAAATACTAGTAGTCCAAAGAGCTGTGCATTTATATGAACATACAATTACATGCCAAAAATGTTAGTTTACCCATCTACGTAACATAACATGTGATCAAAAATTCATATACATCACATAGGTACAGGCCACAATGCATACCAAAACAAAACAAAGCTCACAAAACGGCCTTCCAGGCCTAGCCCCAGCTCGGAGGCACCAAAACTCTGGTAGGCTTCAAAACGGCGGCTCAAACAAGACCCCTCCTAGGCTTGACTCCCGGAATGCTCACCTATAAATACATAAATACAAACAATGAGCTAAAGCTCAGCAAGTAACATTAACGTAAAGGGTTAGTGAACGAATTCCATATTTCATATAAATCCGTAAAACAATCATAATCATAATCATCATAGAACATACATAATGGCATACTCCATAGAACATAACACATGTGGTCCAACAACTAGAGTAACCGGTCCCGGACACCGATTAAACACATACCGAGATCTCGTGACTGGTCATGGGCTTGTCCTTCCATGCCGTCCCCCATGACTCAAGCGCATGGGCCTGCATGTTCTCGCCCCCATGACTTCAACTAGCTATGGATGCCATACTAGATTTGCAAATTAGGACATTCGTTCACAGTTCAAAATCACATTTTAAAACATATCATATAGCATTCACATAACATTTCAAATATATTGCTTATCAATATAACTTTACAGAAATGTTACTCACAGTGGGTTTCCAAGACCGGTGGCACGGTCTTCACAGTTTGACCTGCAAACATCATAATAACACATTGCCTTAACACATATCATCATCAAATCACATAATTCCTGCATTCTTTTAATGATGTTACCATCTCATAATCTCATTATCTTAACTTAGTTAGGGCTTAAGAATGCTCAAATTGCAATGTGGATGCCCAAAACATGCATTGAAACATTTCCTGGAATTTCTCAAAAATAGGTCCCCGCTCAAGCGGCCAAACCCCCGCTCGAGCGGACTGCAAACTGTGACAAAATACTGGATGTGTGAAATCCCCGCTCGAGCGTCCAAACCCTCGCTCGAGCGGACTGTGAAAATTCTGAGTGAAAACCAGACCCATTTTCTGTCAAACCGTGGCCTCCATTTCTGCCAAAATCAATTTCTAAATGATGAAAGGTGATGACAACCAAATCCCAAAAATACTTGAAACTAACTTGCTTTAGACATTACAACTTCAAAACTAAACTCATATGCATCATATACAAGGTCAAACCATGAAGTGAAGTAAAGAATCATGGCTATACATATAAAAGCTTCATTCCTTCAAATCCATGGAGGTTCTCCCTCAATGAGCCAAACAAGTGTAGAAACCATGATTCTAGACAAGAATTCTATAATCTTATGCCATAATCTTGAGTTCCACATGCTTAATACCAAGGATCAACAACCAATTTCATGAAAATCTTACCTTAGATGGTGAATTGGAGGAGTTTAACTTGATTTTTCCCCTTTTTCTTCTTCTTTCCCTTGCTTCTTCTCTTCCCCGAATTCTTTCTCTCTCTCCCTTCCAGATTTTTCTTCTCTTTTCTTTTTAGTCTTGAGTCAAATGAGTCAAAAGACATCCATCCTTATCTATATATCATATAAACACATTTGTGCCAAAACTCTTAAGCCAAACAAGGCCCTTATAGTTGATTATAAACAATTATATCAAAACATTTGAGCCAAACAAGACTTACGAATCAGACGAAATTCAGTCCTCAATTTAATTTCCCAAATAGCTCTAAAAATTCCCGGTATTACACAAGCGTGTTCAATTTCATTTTCTGAACCCATTACGGTCGTCAATTTCAGTCCCGAAGTTATAATTCCAACATTCATATAAACACATAATTAATTATAGAAAATTACACCATACATTTTGAGGTCATTACATTAATCTTCTCAACTGTCTCTCTCTCTCACCGACTGATATCCCCCCCGTTCCTCTCTCTTCTCAAACGAAGACTCACTGTTTCCTTAAGTCATAGATGATAATATTAAATTTAAAAAAAAAAATTGTAAACTAAAAATAGATTGAACAATTTAATTCCCAATAGAACCCAAGCATTTGGTTTGCTCAGATGAAAAATTTTAAAAAAAAATCAAATAACTCTTAACTATCCATTTGGTTTGCTCAGATGAACACACTATGAAATTGGATCAAGGGACTGGAAAAATAAAGCAAGGACCACAAAGACATTCATCCAGCAATGTAGCTGAAGAGAGTGAATATCCTCTGTCCAAAAAGAAAACAAACAATACGGCTATGTAAAAATAAAAAATAAAATAAAAAAATTTAAAAAGCTGAGTACCTTCGCAGAATCCACCCCTCCTTTAGTCCCACGGGTTTGTGAGCTTTGGATCTAATGAATAAATGGAGAAGATGACCATGGAACTTTTAGGGTATTCTTTACGCTATTTCCACCATTGTTGTGGGTTAAGAAATTTATCAAAAAAGGGAAAAATAGAACTTGAAAGATAAAATACATAGTCTCACGCACATAAATAAACACAAACCTAGAGATTACAAACTTTCTGCCAAGTTTTTGAATTAATTTTTATGAACACAAACACATGCAATAGAAATGACAAAATTGGAGCTGATATGCACAAACAAAACTGGTATTTTTATCACACTTCAAACAACTCAAACCCAGATTAATAAAGCTTAACACATAAATTGCAAAATAAATTCCACCAACATAAATGATGATCAAGACCTTAATTCCACCAACAAACTTGAAGATATATCACTCTTGGGCCAAACAAAAATTTGGCTATCGTTAGAATTAGAATATAACCCGTGTCTTAAAATATATCACACCTGGGCCGAACAAAAAAAAATTGAATAGGAGAAAAAAAAAAAGTGAAAAAATACCAAATAGAAATATACCAAACAGATAAAACTACATAATCATTCTGTTCTGGAGAGGTTGTTTTCGAATTAGGTAAGAGAGAGAGTAGTAGAATCTCAAATAAGCTCATCATTTAATTTTTTATTTTTTAGAGAAACAAAAAAAGAGATTAGTTTTTGGATATAGAAATGGTAGAAACTAAGAAATTGACTACAAAAAATATAACACATACACATCTATTCTGGAGAGGTTGATGATGTGGGTGGTTGTTGTTGTTGCACCACAATTCATGAAAGAATGGATGGATACACATACAAATATAACACATTCTGCTTTTATCATCCATGGACATGCTGCACCACAATTCATGAAAGAATGGATGGATATCTTATGCGGCAGAATGGTAATGTCATAGCGATCTAATATGACTAGAGATGAAAGATTAGAAGAGGCTACTTCCATGAAAAGTAAAGCATGAACAGGGATTTTCATTACAACGAATACTAAGTCATGATTATAAATCGATCTAATTTTTCTTATAAAAAATGGTCACCAAATTTTTTTATATAATAAAATATTCAAATTATAAAACCAGACTTATAATAGACCGGCCATACAAAGGTCTTAATATTTTCTTAAATTCATATTTGAATAAGACTGAAACAACTGTATTTCCTCGTGTATGAGTATGACTACTACCTCTCTTCTAGTTCAAAAGGGAAATAAATGAAAATAATGCTTCTAACAATGATTAAGCAGTTAAAAATGAGATATTAACTTCCCGGGAACAGCTATTATATGACTACTACATTTTTTTAGTCACGAAAAGCTCATATTTGGCAATGAAATTCTTTGGTCGGCAAAGAGTAACCTAAAAAATATGCATGGTCTTTGACAACTAAACTTTCTTTTGTCGGCAAATAATTGTATACGACGATCAAATTAAAATTTTCATAGCCTAAAATATAGACTATCACCGACTAATAGGTTTTTAGTCGCCTATTACTTAATATTTAGTGACTAATTTTTTTTTAGTTGCCAAAAAATAGCATATCTTGACTAAATTAATATAGCAGCTAAACTTCGAACCAACGCCGACTAACATATTTTTTAGTTGCCAAAAATGACACTTTTGGCGACTAAATTTATTTTGGTCACCAAATTTAGTCGCCAAAAGTATAATTTCTTATAGTGAAGAAAACACAAACCCATATCGGTTTCTTGAACATATAGAAAAACACAAATGATACAAATGATAGAGAATCAAAATGATTGAGAATCACCTAGAATACCTACAAAACTCCATAGCAAATATTACCACCAAATGATACAAATGCAGATATTAGATGAATAAATGAAAGAAAGAACCAAAGTGTTAACCATAGTCCACAGAACAGCAGCTACTCCTCATTCCATAATAGACTTGTGGGTGTTTCCAAGTCCGCCATTTTAAAACATTTGGCTCAATGTGTTATGTATAAATTGTACAACAACATGATTCCAATATCACACCCAAATGGGTTATGTATAAACTGTACAACAACATGATATTGGCTAAAATTGGACCAATAGATATTGGCTAAACCAAATGGGTTATGTATAAACTGTACAACAACATGATTCCAATATATTCTAGGTGTTCTGATTTAAGGTTTAGAAAAACAAAAATCAAAATGAGGGCCAAGCTGCAGGTGACTTTTGCAACTTGGCAACTTAAAAAGAGTCGCAAAAGAACAACCGCTTAAAAAATGCCCCAGTAAAAACATCACACAGATCCTCTCCCTAAAATCACACCAAGCCCAGATCATAAAACTAAAATTCTTGGGTTCAATACTAAGTGCTAAATAATCACAAAAGATTAGACAAAAGAACATAGGCTTATTGAAAGAGATACAATTCCATTTAAGAGCAACTACTTAACAAAAGAAAGGCATCAAGTTGAACCAAAAAAATGATAGTTAGACAAAAAAATGGCATCAAGATTAGACAAAAAAATTCTTGGGTTCAATACTTAACAATAAAAAAATGATACAATTTCTCCACAAAATAAAACTAAAAATCAAAATTACAGAAAGAGGATATCATAAACTAAAATGGCATCAAGTTGAACCAAACTTGTGAAGAACAATCTAAATACCTAAAAATAACCCAAGTCAATTAAGAACAAATCGAACAAATAACCCAAGTCAAAGAGTCCCAAAAGAACAACCGCTTAAAAAATGCCCCAGTAAAAACATCACACAGATCCTCTCTCTAAAATCACACCAAACCCAGATCATAAAACTAAAATTCTTGGGTTCAATACTTACTGCTAAACAATCACAAAAGATTAGACAAAAGAACATAGGCTTATTGAAAGAGATACAATTCCATTTAAGAGCAACTACTTAACAAAAGAAAGGCATCAAGTTGAACCAAAAAAATGATAGTTAGACAAAAAAATGGCATCAAGATTAGACAAAAAAATTCTTGGGTTCAATACTTAACAATAAAAAAATGATACAATTTCTCCACAAAATAAAACTAAAAATCAAAATTACAGAAAGAGGATATCATAAACTAAAATGGCATCAAGTTGAACCAAACTTGTGAAGAACAATCTAAATACCTAAAAATAACCCAAGTCAATTAAGAACAAATCGAACAAATAACCCAAGTCAAAGAGTCCCAAAAGAACAACCGCTTAAAAAATGCCCCAGTAAAAACATCACATAGATCCTCTCCCTAAAATCACACCAAACCCAGATCATAAAACTAAAATTCTTGGGTTCAATACTTACTGCTAAATAATCACAAAAGATTAGACAAAAGAACATAGGCTTATTGAAAAAGATACAATTCCATTTAAGAGCAACTACTTAACAAAAGAAAGGCATCAAGTTGAACCAAAAAAATGATAGTTAGTTGAACCAAAAAAATGATAGTTAGACAAAAAAATGGCATCAAGATTAGACAAAAAAATTCTTGGGTTCAATACTTAACAATAAAAAAATGATACAATTTCTCCACAAAATAAAGCTAAAAATCAAAATTACAGAAAGAGGATATCATAAACTAAAATGGCATCAAGTTGAACCAAACTTGTGTATTTCAGAACAATCTAAATACCTAAAAATAACCCAAGTCAATTAAGAACAAATCGAACAAATAACCCAAGTCAAAGAGTCCCAAAAGAACAACCGCTTAAAAAATGCCCCAGTAAAAACATCACACAGATCCTCTCCCTAAAATCACACCAAACCCAGATCATAAAACTAAAATTCTTGGGTTCAATACTTACTGCTAAACAATCACAAAAGATTAGACAAAAGAACATAGGCTTATTGAAAGAGACACAATTCCATTTAAGAACAACTACTTAACAAAAGAAAGGCATCAAGTTGAACCAAAAAAATGATAGTTAGTTGAACCAAAAAAATGATAGTTAGACAAAAAAATGGCATCAAGATTAGACAAAAAAATTCTTGGGTTCAATACTTAACAATAAAAAAATGATACAATTTCTCCACAAAATAAAACTAAAAATCAAAATTACAGAAAGAGGATATCATAAACTAAATGGCATCAAGTTGAACCAAACTTGTGTGTTTCAGAACAATCTAAATACCTAAAAATAACCCAAGTCAATTAAGAACAAATTGAACAAATAACCCAAGTCAATTAAGACAAATACCTAAAAATTGAACAAATCGACAAATAGTCCAACAACCCAATTCAATTAAGATCATCAACACTCTAATAGTTAGTTGCCTTGATGAGTCCAAATCTTTTCAATTCAGTGAACACAATCGCAACTTTCAGAGCAACTAAACATAGTAACCAATTATTAGCCAAAGGAAACCCAAATTTCACTTTCTTTACTATTTCCCACACTTTCTCACCAACCAAATCATTAAAATAGTTTACACCAAAATCATTAACTTTAAAGTCTGCTCTGGAGAGTATCTGTGTATTTTTTCCTAATGTAAGAGTTTAGGTTATTCTTACACTCTTCTAACAACTTGAACGTTAAGAAGCACTACCAAAGTTCAGGCTTTAGGCATAAGCCCACATGCAAGGAGATTAGTGGGACTGGACTTCATCATGCTCCACCGACATGTAATGAGAGTAAGGTAAATCTTTATACGGAATTGCAATTACTAAAGTAGATTATTAGAGGGATCCTTAAATATGCCATATCAGAAGGAAATGATTACAGCAAGAGAGGAGAGATCAACTATACATACCAGTTTTTGTATGACAGATAACAACTATCACAATCAAAATCCTCACCTGTAAGTGAACTGAATTTTATATTTCATGAAGCTCCTTTCCAAAATGCACTTGCAAGTAATGGAAAAATAAATAAATAAAATTAAAAATTAAAAATTAAATAAAATAAAAAATGAAATAAAAGGACATGGATGATTACAGCAAGAGAGGAGCGATCAACTATACATGCCAGTTTTTGTATGACAGATAACAACTTTCATAATCAAAGTCCTCACCTGTAAGAGAACTGAATTTTGTACTTCATGAAGCTCCTTTCTAAAATGCACTTGCAAGTAATGGAAAAATAAATAAATAAATAAATAAAATTAAAAATTAAAAATTAAATGAAATAAAATAAAATAAAATAAAATGAAATAAAAGGGCATTGTTAAGTGATGGTCCCAAATTCTACTTAACCGAGTGCGCTACTAGATATAAATCTAATGTCAAGACCCATGCCTGACAACATAAAAAAGAAAAACAAATACATATCAATTTAAGGTTTATAAACACCAATCCAAATAAATTGAAAGCTACATAAATAAAAAATGAAAAAGAAACATAATAAAGAGAAGATTGTGAAGATCATCAAACTTGCAAGAGCTACGAAGCAAAATTCAAAAACTCATAACTAAACCCATTGCTAAATGAAAGAAGTCAGTAATTCCCTCAATTATTCAATTACTCTCCAGAATGTTTAACCAAATATAAAAACCCATCTCACAATTTGAGCACACACATACTCTATACAAACTATTAATAAAAAAAAAAATTAGCTTATACAAAATATGTTATTAATCAATCAATAAAAACAAATAATCAAAAAGAAAAACAACCTCGCGAGAAGCTCAAAAAAGTGATTTCCAAGAAGTTAGGTGAAAATGGTGTTATTAATAAATCAATACTAAACAATTCTCAAAATGGTGTTATTAAAATAAATCACTACTAAAGTTTGTTTGAGTTGAACTAAAGTATAGCTAAACTATGTATGATCTATGTCAAGATAGCTAAACTAAAATTCTAACAGATAGCTAAACTTTAGTTTGTTTGAGTTGAACTAAAATGGTGTTCTCTTGACATAGATCATACATAGATCTTAGTTCAAAATGGTGTTCTCTTGACTGGTACTGTGGCAAATTATTTCTCAAACAGTCAACTTAAGTACCACTCAAAGTATAGCTATCTGTTTGAGAAATAACTACAAATAACTATACTTTAATCTGAAATGTTTAATAGATTGATTGATTGTGAATTGGGATAAACAAACCAGTATAGCTATTTATCTGTCGGCTATCTATGATTGATAGCTATCTATCTGGATGATTCTGAAGTATAACAATCCATTAGATTGATTCAATCCAAAGCCAATAGGTGAATGCTTATGCAACCACCAGAAACATTTTTTTATAAAAGTAATCCATTTATTCAATCATTGAGAGAGAAAGAGAGAACAGTCAACAGACGAACAGAGACAGAGACATATTTGCATGAGGAACTGTATGTAGAATCCTTTATCAGTACTTCAATATCAAATATAACTTATAATTATTCACCTTTAGCAAACGTAGTCTACTATGCATCAATAACATTATTTCTTCAAGGAAACCAAAGGTTATGTGGATGGCAGAGAGAGAGAGAAATACACACCATCAAAAACTCCAAAGAGACCAACTATCTCTCCATCCACACCATCAATTCTTGTCTAATTAAAAAAATGCAGGTCGGTTGATCCGTCAACCGGCCCTTGAACAGAGAGCACCCAACCTGCTTGTATTTTTTTTTTTCTTCTTTTCCAGCTGCTAGCAACAGTCTCACACAACATAATTTTTCAGATTCCAAACCCTTTGTTCTCTTCTTCATCCACTCGATCGCGACCGACTCTTCTCTGTGTTCTTCAAATATACAATTTGATGGATTTCTGCTTGCTATTTGTTGTTTAAAAAAATGCTATGTTCTTTGAGAGATATTTTTCTTTCTGGAAAGATCACCAAGAAAAAGGTGGGTGAAAATTTTCTGGTATATTGAATGAGGGATTCTACAAACCAGAATAATATAGTCTACATATTTGACTCACAAATTCACAATACCCTGGGTCCTAGGCTTATTCACAATATAGTCTACATATATATAAATAAAAACAGAGCAAATTTTCACTGATTGATATACAGCAACATCAATATTCTATGGCATCAAAGTCAATGAAGCTCTGGAAAACAGAACATGTAGAAGTGGTGCAATGCCAAAGAGTAGACTGGATTTGGGTCCCCTCTTTTCTGTAATCTTCTTCAAGGATTGGGGCTCTCATCAAATAAACTCCTGGACCCACCGATCTAGGCTTATTTCAGAAACTCCTGGACCATCAGGTCAGGTGTGTAATGACCCTACGCACAAAGAAAACCTTACAAAAAAAAATATATAGTCAAGATTTCGGAGAACCTCACCGATTTGTTGCTGCGATGTCGCCGAACCCACCGATCTAGCAAGGCTAGCACCGATCTAGCCGATCTGCTCTTGAATGAGAAAGAGAAAGAGAAAGAGAGAGAGAGATGGATTTGTCTGCTCTTGAAGAAGAACCATCGTAGGATTGAAAATGTATCTGCTCTTGAAAAATGTCTCTTAGACATTTTGTAGCTGTTGGATTGAATCAATCCTGCGGTTCATATTTTGACAGAGGGACAATAGTCCCATCAGAATTCAAAAACAACTCTCCCTTATTATATAGATATATTTTCTTAACACATACCTTGACATACACTTTAATATATTCATTGCACTACCACTTACTCTTTAAAATTAACAAACTCTTAACATATTTTAACACAATTTTTTAAGTCCAATTTTTATCACTTTTATTGTATAATACATATTTTAACACATTTTTTAACTATCTATCGTGAATGCTCTTATAAGGGACAAGATTTGCCAAAAATATAGTAATGTCTAATGGGCAAGAAGAGGATAAAACAAAACCGCAGAGATAAAGTACCGAATCGGTACAGAGAAAATACCCCCCACATCTTCAACAGAGATGAATTACGAAAAGTCGCGCCGATCAGACAACATGATCCTCTGTAAAAAGACCAAACTACCATCCATCTCGTTCTTCAATAACATTCCACAAACTCTCTTCACACACAGTTCAGCCCATTTTAGTAGTCTCTCTCTCTCTCTCTCTACAATGTCGAAGTCATCGACGGCGACGACGATGTCCACGTCGGCGATCAAGCCGGAGGTCTACAAGCACAGCCCAGTCCACTACGCCGTCGCACTAGGCGATCACACCACCCTCTCTCGAATCGTCTCATCCTTGCCCAGACTCGCCGATCCAACTCAGATTCACACCGAGTCGGACTCGCTAGCCCAGGAGCGAGTCTCCGACCAGATCTCCGCCGTGCTCGACCGCCGCGACAATCCTCACCGTGAAACTCCCCTCCACCTCGCTGTCCGTCTCAACGACGTATTCGCCGCCCGCACTCTCGCCGGCTCCGGCGCCGATATCTCCCTCCAAAATGCCACCGGTTGGAACGCCTTGCAGGAGGCGATGTGTCGCCGGTGCTCCGATGTCGCGGTGGTGCTCCTCCAGTATCAGCACCGTGCCGCCTGGTCGAAGTGGCGCCGGCGATTGCCTCGGTTAATCGCTGTTCTTCGCAGAATGCGAGATTTCTATATGGAGATTTCGTTTCATTTCGAGAGTTCGATCGTTCCTTTCGTAGGCAAGATCGCTCCCTCCGATACGTACAAGATCTGGAAACGAGATGGAAATCTCCGAGCCGATACGTCTCTCGCTGGTTTCGATGGTATGAAAGTTCAACGCGCTGATCAGAGCTTCCTCTTTCTTGGCGATGGTGAGCCTTCTCTCGACATTCCGTCTGGTTCTCTTCTAGTTCTCAACCACGACGATCGGAGAATCTTCGACGCCTTCGAGAACGCCGAAGCTCCGCTCAGCGATTCCGACATCGCTGGATTTTGTGCTCAGACGAGCGTTTATCGTCCCGGAATGGACGTCACGAATGCAGAACTCGTCGGAAGAACGAACTGGAGAAGACAAGAGAAAACAGAGAGCGTTGGAGAATGGAAAGCTAGGGTTTACGAAGTCCACAACGTTCTCTTCAGTTACAGATCTCGCAAAATCGTCAATGGCGATTCTGACATTGCAGGTAGCGAGCAAGTTCTGCCTCTAGAACTCGAAGAAGACGCTGAAGAAGGCTTTCTCGTCGCCGAAAATCCTCAATTCGCGTTTTCCTCTGATAATCGTCGCCGCCATAGCAGCTTCGTTCGGGAGGACAGGGATTTTGTTCCGATGTCAAGGAAAAGCGTAGATGTTCCGTCTTTGGCAATGCCGGATCGGCGTAAACCGCCGTCTGCGGCGGCGACGGCGGTGGTGCCGCCGCAGACGAAGGAGAAGGAGTACGTGAAAAGTGTACGGCCGTCAATTTGGTTAACGGAACAGTTTCCATTGAAGAAGGAAGAGTTGCTTCCATTACTCGACATTCTAGCGAACAAAGTGAAGGCCGTTAGACGAATGAGAGAGCTTCTCACCACGAAGTTCCCTCCGGCGACTTTTCCGGTCAAGGTGAGGGGCAAAATCGGTAACTTGGTTAATTTAAACGCTAAATTTTTTTATTTGATTTAAATCATATGTATTTTAAGAAATTTAATTCAATGAAAAAATATTTTAAATATTTTATATAAATTAAATTTACATTAAATTCAATAATTAAATATTATTTCTTGATCAGTTTTTAATTAATAAAAATAGACTAATTACTTGAAAATTAATAAAAATATTAAAATATTAAAATTTATTTTAAAAAAAATAAAAATCCGCTACTGTGTATTTGTTTTTTTTTTTTTTTTCTTTTGCTTTTCGCTTTTTCTTCTTTTAATGCTCTCAAGCAAAGGTTGCTTTGCTTGGGCAATGGTGACAGAGAGTCTGAGAAGAAGCTTTGTGGGTCCTCACATGGTCGGTGATGTGACGTGGAAGGATCGAAGTATGGTCTTTTTTGATCCGACGGTCCTGATTCGTGGGTCCCATTTCCATCGGCCCCATCATGTACCGTTAATCATCAAAATTGATGTTGAATTAGGACCCACCTATTAATTGACTTTTTATTTATTGATTTTTTCAAATATAAATTGATATATGATTGTATTATCGATATTGATTACGCTGTGGTTGTTTTTCGTGGTGGCATAGGTGGCGATTCCGGTGGTGCCAACGGTGAGGGTGGTGATCACATTCACCAAGTTTGTAGAGCTTCAATCAACTGAGCAATTCTACACACCATTGTCAAGTCCTAGACATTTTGGTTATGGCCGAGGAGGATCTGAAGAGGAACCGGAGAGCAATTACTCATCATTTTCTTCCACGTCAAGGTCTTCGACGTCGACGGCGTCAGCATGGCTGAGGCGGAGCACCAGCCGCTCGAGCTCTGCCAGTAAGCCACCTCTGCCGCCGCTGATACAACAAAATTGTACGGTGGTGCCGCCGCAATCGGATCCTTTTGCGATACCGAATGGGTACGCATGGAGTAGCTTTGATGATAAGAGTCGGAAAATGATGAAGAAATCCAAGTCTATTAGGAAATCTAGATGAAGAAGGAAACAAAGAAATGATGTTTTTTTACATGATGAATTAGTTATTATGAGTTTGTTTGTAGATAAATTTACTAAGCAATATCAATCAAATTTGGCCATTTGAGGTTGAGAGGCAGAGAGAGAGAGAGAGAGAGAGAGAGAGAGGGATTTGGTTGTTTGTGGACACAGAAGTGGTTCACTAGTTTTGACTGCCAAATTTTGCTAGCATGGTTTGATTAGCAATTGTGGCATGGCATGGAATTAACTCACCCTCCATACTTATTTAATTAGTGACATTTCAATTCTAAAAACAAATGTTATATCTTGACTAGTAACAAGTATGTTGAAATATTTGACCCAGATAATAATTTTAGTATAATTACATTACTATTTGTTTCAGTGCGGTTAAGTTTGACTATCTTCGTAGTTAGTCATCTGGGCGGCAATACATATGATTAGTAAGGTGAACCTTTCAAGCTTGGGTGAACCATGTTCAAGAGTGTGAATTTGAATTTTCACTTGTGAGTGAGTTTACGGTTTACACTATATGATTAAACGGCTTTGCAGTGTAGTATCACTTAAGATGACTTCTGAAGCCTTAGCTCCATTAAAATCTAGCTACAAAAGTCACCACTATTTGGTTAGTATTTTTTTAAAAAAATAACTGAGATTAATGCAAATAATGTGAAGACAATCAAAAAAAAACAAAAAGTGAAAGTGATGATAATATTATTACTTATGTATATAACTAATGAATTATTAATTAAATGTTTAGTATGATATGAATTTAGATATTAAGAAAATCTAATTACAAAAAATGTTATTTTATTACATGTGTGGGTTGATCAGAGCACAAAATGATATGTTCTTCTTCACGACAAATTTCAAATTTTCATCACAACTTGTTTTTTAAGGTCAAGTTGAACACCACTTGCAGAGATTATGATGATGGCAATTCACTTTGCGGCATTCAGAATCAATTATGGCAAATCCAAAATTCTTCATTCAAAAAGTGGACAATTTTATATATAAGTTGGTTTGGTAATTTTGGAAAAGTCTCCAAACCTGCAAGCACACAACTGGACAAATTTTTGTGGAAATTTATTGCATTTTGAACCCCCAACCATAAAAATACAATCATGTAAGTCAACTAATGGGCCATTGTAATAACTCTGTTCACATGGTTTTGGCCCAACCATCAAAAGCATATATGGAGGAGGTTAGAAACTTTGAAGGTTTGATATTGTGTTTTGGTTTAGGAAAAAGTTAGGATCATGAATTTTTTTTTATAAAAATGATCATGAAAAATTTATGATCCTTGGATTACTTTGATTAGTGTGTGGTGCTTTATTTTAAGTGTAATCCAAGGGTCACAAAGCTTTCATGATTATTTTCATGAAAGATTTTTCATGATACCAAACATTGTTGTTTTGTTAATAAAGCTAAAAATGAACTCAAGATTATGTGAAGTCCCAACATGGACACGTGATAAATTTTTTGTTTGAGCACTGTCTATACACTATGTTCAGATTATCGGATATTTTGTTCAACATGCTTTTTGATTATTTTGTTTAAATTTTCTATTAGACACTTTGCTCGACCCAATTTATTAAGTCAATATGTTCACTCGATAAATTAGGTCATTCTAATGGAGATAATCTAAGAGAAGCTCACTGGTTTATTTAAATAATGCTGATTACACCTAAATATGTCACTATCCCATAAGAAATTAAAAAACAATCCAAGTCAGTTATTGGACATGGAGGTGTCTATGCTCTATACTTTCAAGGGCTCCAGCACACAATGTGGATATTTGGGAAGTAGCTATTTTAAAGACTTTTTAGTTTCTTAGCTATTTTAGTAGGTTATTTTAGTTTTTGTGTTTGGGAATATGAGATGGATTTTTATTTGAATTGGTGTATTAAAAAATGTGTTGAAATGATGTTTGTTTGAAGTTAAAATGATAAATTTGTCCCTAACCTCACATTTTTCAAAATTAATCTAAAGGGGCAAAATTGTAATTTACCAACCTATCACTGTACCTACACTGTCACTGTGACAACCCCACAACCAGGCTTTTTTTTTTTTTTTTTTTTTTTTTTTTTTTTTTTTTTTTTTAAACCATTGGTTTAGCAGCTTTTTGGCTTTTTTTTTTTTTTTTTATTTTTTATTTGAGGCTATTTTAGCCTCAAACTTAGCTTCCCAAACACCCCGTACAATCTCTAATACCAAAAATTTCATTATTATCACTATATTCAGGGAGATTATGCTGATTTAAGTATCAAATGCCTGTCAAATGATGGCTAATGAAACACTATCACTTTGCTTGGTTTGGGTTTTCTAAAAACACTTTTTAAAAAATTTTACATTCTTGTTTGTTTTATTTATTTGTTTTTACTGATTTTTTTTGAATATTTTAAGTAATTTTTAAAATTTTTAGACATACCTAACATAAATACACTTAAAAAGTATAATTTTCGTGAAAAAATCTTTAAAAAATTTACTAAATACCAAAAATATAAAAAAATAAAAATAAAAATTCAATATATTTTTCATATTTTTGTGTATTTATTAATTTTTTGAAATATTTTTCCCAAATATTTTACTTTTTAAACACATCTAAGTAAAGTGCGTCTAAAAAAGTAAAAACAATGCTTAAAATTTAAAAAATATTACTAAAAACAAAAAAATACGAAAAACAAAATACTCAATTTTAAAAAAAATTGAAGTCAAAAAATTAAAACCAAACAAACTGAATAGTACATCTTTTTGCAAATCCACAATGCTTTGTTATCTCTTCATTGATCACTTCCCTCTCACATTAATCAATTTAGAAAACATTACTTAGAAACAATATCTACAAAGAGAGTACTTTATTGAATAAGAAAAATATTTGAAATACTTAATTTATCACTCTTAAAAATCACCTCTAATGATATATCTGATAAGTGTCAAATTTTGAACATTCTATCATGTGAGTCTAATCTCAATGCCACATTATTAGAGGTAATAAATTAGGAGATGTAACATTAATGATTAAATAATAAAGAGAGTTTTGTTTTAAATAATAATGCTACGTATCTACAAAAATTAAAAATGCATGAAGTATTGTCAACACAACATTCTCAATAAGGGGGGAAAAAAATGAGTATATACTATTTTCCAATAATAGTATTAAAGAATAAAAATGAAAAAAAAAAAAAAAAAAATTTGCTTAGGGAGATGGTAACCATCCAAGTTGAGTTGAGTTGGGGATGCCTTTTAACAAAGAAAGGGAAACAAAACGATAAAAGACAGCTTATCTCCACATGCACTATCCTTTGTTTAATCTTATTTGAGCACTATAACAAAGTTTTCTTGTTGAGTTTCTTCATAGAGAAACCCAATTGTGAAGTTCCTTCTAATCCTCACCAGGTTCTCTCTCTCTCTCTGTCTCTGTCTCTCATGTTAGTTGTGCTACCTTCATTTTGTTCTTCCCCTTGGATTTTTGTTTTAGAGTTCTGTCTTGATCTTTTTTTTTGGATACTTTTAACAGCAAATACTTTCATGATAAGCTGGATATTACATTTCTCCATATTCTTTCATATAAGGTAGCAGTATGGTATCGAGCAATATGTATTTAGAATCTGAGTTAGCCTTTTGCACCTCACTAAGAGATTAACGGTTCAAATCTCCCCACTTGTATATAGTTTTTATTTCTTATATATTTATTAGGGGTTTTCATTATCATATATGAATAAAAAGTTGATTGCCGTCATAATATTTGTTAATTGACTTAAAATTTTGTCTAGAAATTTAGTGGCCTCAGAATAAAGAGCCCATGGCTAGTGAGGCACCAAGCTGGGCAGATCAATGGGGTGCCGGAGGCATCGGTGCCATGGAAGACGAAGATGATAACACCAAAACCAATAAAGCAAAAGGCGGTAACAAGAAGATGACAACGGTCTCAGCCGGACTTGGAAAAGCCAAAGCAGTAGCCAAGGCAGGAGCACAGAACGTCAAGAGTGGAACTTCCATGGCAATCAGCTGGATCAAGAACAAATGCCAAAAGAAGAACAAGAATGCAAATGAATAGATCATATAATGTTTACTGACTACTGAAAATTTAATGTACAAATAACTAGTTGTTGATGGCAGTAGTTGCCTAGTAAGATCCTGTGTTTGGTTGTGTTTTTGCAAGAACAAGCAAAAACAGTGTAAGTTCGAAAATATTCATAGCTTTTATATTGTTTTCATTTGTGTAATTTTTTTTTTTTTTTTATAACAAATTTAACAAATAACCTTTTAATGTTTCTTAAAAGGTAAATTGTTTTCAGAAAATTTTTCATCAAAATCAGTTTAAGATTTGTTAACCAAAAAATGAAAATATCCATAGTTTTTATAATGTATTCAGTTGTGTGCAAAATAACTTTCAAAAATTACCCAAACAAAATTTTAACCTCTATTTGGTGGTGTAAGTTTTCAAAACTGTTTCTTGAAAAATTTTCAAAAAGTAGTTTGGTAAGAAAAATGAAAAACAATAAAATTTAAAAGCACTATGTTATTTTCATATGGTTCACTCTTTTTTGAGGAAGGAATAATTTTTGAAAACCTATCAAAACATTTTTGCTTCTGAAATAAGGAAATCCAAAATCATTACGAAACATGCATGCATAAGGGAGACAGCAAGCAACATTGGCAACAAATACATAATACCATAATGCCAAACCAAACCAAACCTTAAGTCTCATCATAAGGTTGTTAACAACTCTGCCGGTTCCAAGCCCGAATTAAGGAGGAGGGTTGTGTGTTAGGCAGCCGACAACCAACACGTAAAAAAGTCACTCGGATCCCTTATGACAATAATACCATAATGCCAAATTACTTAAAATTCAATTTCATCCATTTCAAGTCCAATCAAATCTCTTTTCAACATCAAATTTTCCATTAAACCGAGAATAAAACTAGAAAGGGAGGTCAGGCTGTTAACTTAAAAAAGAACAAATAGCTGAGAATTTACACTTGGGAAGAGTTTATTTACACAGATTGCATTTAGATGGACCCAAATGTGTTCTCGCCGCTGTAAGTCATGTAAAGAAACCCATCTTCATCCTTGTTTTCCTCATAAATTGAAGACATCAAGGCAGCTGTAAACAAAAAAACAAAAAAAACAAAAGAAAAAAATGATAAATTACGATGACTTACTATTTCTATATCAATAAATAATCAAAAGAAAGAAAGAAAGAAATTCTAGTCACCGGTGGAAGGTAGCGTGTTCTTGACGAAGATAAATATAGCCTTCTCAGCACTGAGCTTAATCCTCTTCCGAACAACATAAACAAATTGCCCAACTGTCAAATCAGCGGGGACAAGATATCTGCTTTCATGACAAATGAGAGATTATAAGTATTATATTTAAACCATTTGAATAAATTGAGCTTAGGCGGGGGTAATTACACCATTTTCTTTACTCATGATCTAACACTTAGTTGAAGAAAGCTCAAAAGTTCTACCGGTATATGAAGCATGGATACAGATATAGATACAAATACAAATATGAATAAGGATACGGCAATATGATAAAATCTATAAAAAAAAAATCAAGATACGGCTATAGCCAAGATACGTTGAAAAAAAATTATAGTATTATATTATAGAAGAGCTCAAAGAATAGTGTGAAACCATTCTTCAAGAATTAAATATTAGTTTGAGAGCAAACAGTCCGTTTACTTCTTTTTCTTTTTTTCTTTTTATTTTTGGAGGATACATTAATTTGATAAAATCTGAAAAAGTAAGGGACTTCTTTAATCTCACTATTTTCTTCTTCGGCAAGAAAACAAGAAAATATTGGAAAAACTATTCTTGTATTTATTTTAACAATTATACTCCAATACAATATGCAGAACTTATAACAATTTCAATTTCAATTTCATAATAGTTTGGATATTCGCAAGTATTCGAAGAGTATCGATATCCGATACAGATACGACTACCTCTTAGACGTATTCACGCTTCATCAAATTCTAGAAGAGTTCATAATATGCAGCCATCTAACACTTAGTTGAAGAAAGCTCAAAAGTTCTACCAGTATATGAAGCATGGATACAGATATAGATACAAATACAAATATGAATAAGGATACGGCAATATGATAAAATCTATAAAAAAAAATCAAGATACGGCTATAGCCAAGATACGTTGAAAAAAAATTATAGTATTATATTATAGAAGAGCTCAAAGAATAGTGTGAAACCATTCTTCAAGAATTAAATATTAGTTTGAGAGCAAACAGTCCGTTTACTTCTTTTTCTTTTTTTCTTTTTATTTTTGGAGGATACATTAATTTGATAAAATCTGAAAAAGTAAGGGACTTCTTTAATCTCACTATTTTCTTCTTCGGCAAGAAAACAAGAAAATATTGGAAAAACTATTCTTGTATTTATTTTAACAATTATACTCCAATACAATATGCAAAACTTATAACAATTTCAATTTCAATTTCATAATAGTTTGGATATTCGCAAGTATTCGAAGAGTATCGATATCTGATACAGATACGACTACCTCTTAGACGTATTCACGCTTCATCAAATTCTAGAAGAGTTCATAATATGCAGCCAAGAATCTAGAACCACTAAGAATAAAGGTTAGATAATGAAATGAAAACCCCATAGTACAATATGATTTTAGGCTCAACTAAACACTACACAGTTATAAATAATGTGATATTCACCCATGGTTTTAAAAACCGGACCGGACCGGCCGGTTCAACCGGTTGAACCGGTGACCGGATGGGGTTCCGGTCCGGTCAGCCCCCTTAAACCGGCCAGTTGTAAAAACCGGCCTATTTATTGAAAACCGGTGAACCCACCGGTTAAACCGGTGAACCGGTCGACCCGGACACGGGTTGATTGAACCGGTCCGGAGTTTTTTTTTTTTTTTTTTTTTTTTTTTTTTTCAGTTTTTTTTTTTTTTTTTATTTTCTTTCTTTATTTTCTTTCTTTCTTTCTTTCTTATTATATATATATATATATTATATAATAAAAATTTAATTGGAAACTCTCTTTTAAGGGTCTCCTCTTGCGAGGAATCCCATTGAGAGCTTGAAATTATTGTGAAAGAGCTTCTATCTATTTATAAGAAAAAAATTCTTCCAAAAAAAACTCAAGAAATCTATGTGGGATTCAATTAAATTCATTGGAGGGAAACTTAAAATTTTGATATCCCTCCAAAAATTTTGCTCTTCTTTCAATCAAAGTATTTGAATTAAAATCATATAGAGGGAAGGGAATATTGAATATTTGATTTCTTCTTCCAAAATTAAAATTAATAATATTTCTAAATATATTTTTATATTTTTTAATAAAAAAAGTATTAAGAGAAATATTTAAGATTATTAAAATTTTTAATTTATAATTTTATTACTTATATTTTTATTTAAATATAATTTTAATATATTTATGACGTCACGGTTCGATTCCGGTTCAACCCGACGGTTGAACCGGTGACCCGTCCACCCGATCATTTTTCCGGTTCATTCACCGGTCCGGTTTTTAAAACATTGTATTCACCTATGCTGACATCCAAATTAGGAAGTACAAACAAGAAAGAAATTTCCTACCCTCAATACTGAAAAACTAATAAGGAAAAGTGAAATTAAACTCTTATGTTTCAGGCAAGGTTATAAAAAGCGACCGCAACCATTATGTACTAGTTGTGGTGGTTACCACCACTCGTTACAGACGTTATAGCAGTGTGATAGAAATTCACAACCGTAACGACTGCAACTGTTACTTAATGGCTGTAACTTACATAGCCTCTACAACACCGTTACAACTGTTGTGCCTCTATGTTTTTTTAAAAAAATATTAAATTTTTTATATAATACTATTTTCTCTTTTTATTTTCTAGTTACATAAACCTTTAGTAGAAATCTTATCTATACATGTTTTGAATATCCAATTTTCAAGTTTTTCAAGATTTTAATACATTTTCGCTTAATCATATTTGAATATTAACTTATATCTATTACTCTTATGTTAAATTATTGAACAAAATTTAAATTTCATATTATGTACTTTTACATTATTATGTTGACATTTTATATTTTGAACTTTTGTTTATGAGAATATTATTTTTAATATTAAACATACTTCATTTTTTTCTTAACAAATTGAAAGTTATCCATAGGTATAATTAGTAAAGTAACGAAAATTAAATAAATCCAACAATAGGAAAATTCTCCACAACTTAAACTAACATAAAAATTAGTATATATATTGGATCATGTTTTAAAACTAAACAAAAATATTAAAAATCATTTTGAATAGCACTAAATGTGATTTTGAAATAAAAACATGCATATCGGTATGTTTTCATAAAGTTGTGCAAAGAATTAAAAAATTCATGATTCCGGTTGCCGCCGCCGCCATTACGCTACGGCTATTACATTCCACAACCGCGTCAACGCTACCATTACCGTTACGGTAACCACCACCGTTATTTAAAACCTTGGTTTAGGTCAATAAAGTACAGTGCACATACGAAATATTTAAAACACCCTGTTAACACTTCGCTAAAATGTAGTTAATTGATAGAAATGATTGTATTAATTAATATGTTAAAAGCTAATAATCTAAAAACAAAAGCTTCTGTAGCAAGTACCAAGTACCAACATACGAAGGGGCAACATAAATATCGGATATTGATACATGGAGACTAGGACAAAGAAGCTGAATAATAATTTAAACAGAAGTATATAAATAATGAGCAATAACTACTATTAAAAATAGTTACAAAGGCAGATGCAACATACTTTTTCTTATCAATGTCAGGAATGTCACTCCTTTCAACCTTCTCCACAATTACCTATAGAAGATTCTCAATTGTCAGAGGCAAACATTATAGCAGTAGCTCATCTGTAGTGTAGTGAGTTGTGGCTACCATTCCTTTACAAGAAAAAAAAATCTTACTGGTATTCTGTCTGGATACTTCTCTCGAATGCGAGTAGATTCTGCCTGCCTCCTCTCTGAAACGCAGAAAAATAAATTTCTTAACAAGAAACAGACAATAAATGCAAAGCGAACAGGAAAACTTTAGACTGTCTTCAAAGAATAGTGTGAGGCCTAGTGTGGTTGCTTATCTTGAGAGAAATGCAAGGAATAGTAATGTGACTGCCTTCAAAAACTTGATCATTTTAGACCTATGTTACTTGGAACGTGGATCGTTTCAGTATGTGGAATGGTATTGGGAATGTGGTATGATGGGAGTAGACGTGTTTAGATTACAATATTAGGAATATGGTATGATAGGAGTAGACTTGTTTAGATTACAATATTAGAATTTAAGGTACTTCAAGAAAAAATTTATTTCAGCAATTAAGTGTCCAATAAAATGATGCCTTTCTTTTTCAAATTAACGACGTGCATGACCATTTACCAAAACAACAAACAAATGCTATGCCCATCATTCTCCATGCATAGACCTATATACAATAATTCAAAAATTAAGGCTATTACAAAAGGCATGACTAGAACATCAGCTAGGAACTTTCCCAAGAAAGATACTATGGCAATTGCATACAAATCATAAAAAAACAGAAATAGTGTGTGAGGCCTACTGCACGAAGCAAGCACCAGCACGATCAGCGACCACATGGATTTCTGAAAGAATGGATGTGGCATTGTTCTATGTCAAAATTAAGTTATAAAAAAATGCAAACCACAAAATGCTTCCATGGCCTATAAAAATAGTCAATCACACAATTCATTCTCATCCACACTTAGACAAATGAGAAAAGACGCATATAATTAATACAACTAAAAAATATATCTATGTAATTATACAAAGCACACAACTCACTTAGTGTGAACCTTTGTAACATAATTTTGATTCCCAAAGGAACACCAACATTATATTTTCCCACACATTTACCTTTGCTTAACAGTTACTGTAAGAATTAAGAAGTAAAATAAACTGCTGCCCACTAGTCAACACAGAATCTTTCTCTTCACTATTACCCACCCATGATTTCCATATTGACAATTTCAATTGCAAACGTAGCGTGCTTAGCCTTCCAGTATATGTATGTTACTTAAAGCACCTCAGGACTTGAACCTTTGGAACTTACAGTGAACTCATCTCAGCAAATAAAATTCACCAAAAAAGCTTCAAGAGCTTGACTAAAAATCATCACATTTGATGATCAGCGTATGCAAACTTTATTATCCAAATTGAACTATAAATAAGATATACCAAATGAAGTACTAAAAAGAATTACCACACATCTTTCAAATTCAGCAGTCATAGGTAAAGCAAAACCAAAACTCCTCCAAGAAAAAGGCCTAAACTTGATGACCAACATCCACACCAATAACCAACACCAAAATTCAAAGAAATTCCATGACTGAATTTCACAGAAATCATAACGGAAACCAAACAGTTTCAACACAACAAGTCATAAATCTCAAGAAATCACAGAGATCCCCGTACCATAATTAGTCATCAAAGCAGATAATCAAATCATGCCCAAATCTATTCAAGAGCACAACTTTGATAAAATTTCAAAGAAATACATACAATAAAAAAATGGGCATAGACAAAAAGGAGAAGAAAAACAAACCCAAAGGGTTATCAAGTTTGAAGGAGCTTTTGGCCATGGCAAGACTTCGATTGCTCTCTGCAAAGTTCAAACATCCAAACAACATTACACCCACCGCCACAAAACCCTTCTCACCAACTACACACACACACACACACACACATACACATATATACTACTATACAAATAGAATTAAATGAGTACCCATTCTAGAAAATAACAGAATTAAGAGAGAAGAGAAAACAAACAAGTAACGTAAAAGGGTTTTCTTTCTAGAATAGAAACAATTACCAAAAGACGAAAGGCAAAAGAGATCGAATTGACGAATTGGGTTTTTGCAGATTGTGATTGATTGATTGATTGATCCAAAGACTGCGAAAGGTTTTAAATGTCAAAGTCAAGAGAGAGAAAAGAATTGAGTGAGTGTCAAGATTACTGTCATTTAATATAGAAAAATTGGGTGTTTAAGAAGCGAAAGCTGATTAGGGTTTTTGATTCCAACACGAAATCGAAGAGAGAGAGAGAGAGAGGTTTGGGGTTTGCCCTACTCTACAAGAAAAGTCTCGAAATCGATTCCGATTACGCGAAGACAACGGAGAAGGAGACTGGTACGACGACGTTTGGTTGCTGTATATGCTAACCACATCCACTTTGGCCTGTTTTGGAAGTTGGAAGTTGGAAGTCATTTTTTTTTTTTTTTTTTTTTTTTTTAGATCCTATCACATTTTTATTTTTTTATATGTTTTTTTAAAAAAAGTAAAAAAAAAAAAAAAGTTAATTACTTTCCAAAACAAACCTTAGGGTAAATTACAAATAATTGTTTGGAAATTAATTATTTTAATTAAATTTTTAATTTTTTATGACAAAATGTGTAAAAAAAAAAGAGGTGAATTAACAATTTTTAATGATATCAAAAATATATTTCAATTAATAATTCAGGTAATTTTATTATTGTATAAGTGAATATTTAGGATTTTTTTTAATTACTTATGCTAAATAAAAAAAGTCTTATAAGGTAGTATTTGTAAATTTTCAAACTATAGGGAAAGATTAGTATTTTAAGTAATTTTAAATAGTGTATTTATAATTTATCCTTTATATTATGATAAATTGCACTAAATCCACTTGAAGTTTCAAAAAATATGTAATAAGTACCACAAGTTTTGTATAATTGCATTAATTTTTTTTACAATAATGATTTTTCCCCCAAAATCCTTCCCCCTCGAATAGCCTGAAAGAGAGAGAGAGAGAGAGAGAGAGAGAGAGAGAGAGAGAGAGAGAGAGAGGGGAAGAGGAGGAGCTCCGCCTGCCGTCGCCTCGCCTCCGCCCGATCCTCGCCAGCCGTCGCTTGATCGTCACCCGCCGTCGCCTCGTTGCACCGATCGTTGCAGCAGCAGCTCGTCACAGCCACGCCTCCGACCGCCGCAGCCTCCGGCCCCGCCTCCGCCTCCAATCCGATTTTGTTGACCCCCTCTCCTCCAGTTCTTCTCATTCTTCCTCTTCTCCTTTTCTTCTTTCCTCATTCCTCCTCATTCCTCTGATTTTCTTCTTCTGAAAAAAAAAAAAAAAAAAATTCAAAAACGACGTCGTTTTTTGAATTCGGGGGATTCGAAGGGCTCAAATTCGAGTTACCAATCACTACTGTTTTTTTTTAAATTTTAATTCGCATAACAATTAGCCTCCGTTTGGGAAGGAAGGTTTGGGCTAAAATAGCCATATAAGACAAATAAGCTATTTTAGTCCAATAAGATAAAATATCACATCCAACCCATAATCATTATATTCTTCCTCTCACAAAAAGTCAAAAAAATGAAAAAGCTTTTCCTAAAAGAGGCTTTTTTAGTAGTCAAAAAGTCAAAAAATCAAACCATTTTCCAAACGAACTCTTAATATTTTTTTCTATTAATAATTTATTACTTATATGAATAGAAAAATGATATGATCATATCTTATATACTCAAATGTATATCTTATTTTATTTATCTTTGTGTTTGTAAAAATTTATTATTCATTTTTTTAAAAATTAAATATCCACCAAAAATTGAAAATTTGATATTATTTGGACAAGACGTATCATAAAAAAATATAAAAAATAAAAAAACTATTTGAAGAATATATTTTAAAAATTGCCAAACAAATCACCTAATCTTGTCGCATCTCTATTACATATTGGACTTGTTTGGTGTAATATAAGTTAAAAATTGATAATTAAAGAGTAGAATTCAAAAATATTCATCCCCAACTTTTTAAAACAATTAAAAATTATTTTTATCTAATAAACTATAAATAAAAGTTGAACCAAATACTCTAACACATACTTTTAAATTAAAATAAATTATAAACAATTTTTTTAATATGTACTAAACACCTTATTATCATGTCATCAAAATCAATAATTAGATAATACAGCCCCACCAAACTGAAAAATTATTGATTGATTCAGGCCTCATGGCCGTATCTCTCACCAATCATAATTTTCTATATCCTCTCATATTTTTTAACCACCCAACACAAATTTATAAATCTCACTCTCTCCACTAATCACAATACTATTAAGGCACCACTTGACAGTGTCTCACTATCAACAAATAACTTCTCCGGCAAACCAAGACTAATTAGTGAATTTTGAAAACGTGGCATTATTTAACATGAAGTATTTTAAAGCTTTTGGAGAACTTTCCCTCTCAAATTATTACAATAGTGTCACTTTGCCATTTGAACTATCTATTCAAACAATTAATTTTTTTTTTTAGATACATAACAATTACTTCTTTTAAACTAATGATACTTTTGGGAAGTATGTTAAAATCTAGGTTTTTTGGATTTTTTTTTTAAAAATATGTAAAAAAATAGAGAGATGATATGATCTAAAAGAGGTTAAAAACTAAAAAGTTACTTTTAACCTCTTTGCCAAAAGAGATTTTAATCCATATTATTAACGTGTTTAATATTTTTGACTGAATATCACCCTTGCCAATGCACACGCAATTGATTGAGGAGATTAATTCATTTTGTTTCATAATAAAGAGACAAATATTCAGATATCATGTAATAAAACACAATCATTTATTTTGAAAATATTTAATACAGTACAAAATACAATCAATTGTAACAAATTATAAGAAAGTTATTAAATTAAGCAAATCACGTGCATAAATATTTTTGTGTAGGTTTGAGATAAAGTGAACTAAGGTCAATAATTACTGGTTTAAAGAATTATTCAATTTATTACTGGTTTAAAGAATGAAATAACACATATGTGATAGTTTAAGAGGAGGAAGCATTTTTTTTTGGAATTTTTTTTAACTACCACTCGGGCAATGACTATACGGAAAGTGATTTGGACACTAATGGACATTTGTCTAACATGCTAATACTTATTCCTTTTCTTTTTTTAAAAAAAAAAAATTATCAAAAACAATTTTTAAAACACAAATTTTAAACTAAAGGAATTTTCAACTTACAGTCAAATTTAAAATAGTCACATGCAATTGTATTTTCAAGGGCGAAATACATTAACAATTCTTGTAATTTGGAGCTTGTATTATTTTAATTTTTAATTTTTTAATTATAATATATTTGATCATAATTTTTTTAATCTCATTTCAAATAAAGACAATTGAAGACATCATTACTTTATTTTAAGGGCAAAGTTATTAATTTGATAAAATATAAAATAATTTGATAAAAATAAATGAAAAAAAAAAGTTAATTTTGAATTTTTAAAAAATTATTTCTATTCACCAAAGATAAAATTATATAAAATTGATAAATCTTTTACATTTTTTATTTATTTTACTATATTAATTTTTAATATTTGTTTGGATGATGATTATGTAATGAGTTGTGATTCGGAGCTCGAAATTGGGAGCCCTGAATTTCTTTTTTTTTTTTTTTTTTACAGCGGAAGAAGCAAGAAGAAGACGAAGAAGAGAAGGAGGGGGAGGGGAGGGGAGGGGGGAAGAAGGACTGGAGGGGGCCTCAAAAATGGGGGAGGGGAGGGGGAGGGCGATGGAGACGCCTCTACGACGATCGCGCATAGGCGACGGCGGGCGGAGGCGACGCGATAAGCTTGGCTGGGCCGACGACCGGCGGGCCGACGAGCTCGGCTGGGCGACGAGCTCTTTCTCTCCCTCTCCCTCTCTTTCTCTCCCTCTTCGTCGAAAATGGCGGAAAAAAAGAAAAAAAGAAAAAAAATGCCTAATGTCCAAAACGACGTCGTTTTGGGCATTAGGGGCATTCGGGACGGAAAATTTCGAGGCACAAATCATTTTTCTTATGTAATACATGGTAGTTTTTATTGATATTTTTGGATGGTTATCATGTAATAGATGATTGTAATTGTTGTTAACATATATTTTGGATGATTATCATATAATGGAAGATTATTAGACTTTTTAATGTGTAATCAATATGTTTAATATATGAAATATTTTGAATTTAGAATTTTTTGATTTAATGGATTGATTTAATAATGATATCAAAGTTATCGCTATGTTTGACTTTTGAAAAATAGAAAATAATTTAACGAAAATAAATATAAAAAAATTATTTCTACCATCCCAAAAGATAAAATTATATAAAAATGATATATTTTTAATTTTTTTACCAATTTAATTTTTAGTTTCTTAAGAAAATTTTTTTGAAAAGAAATTATGAAAACCAAACCAAACATAAATTTATAACTAACAAAGTTTCAGCATTATTCATTAAAAAAATGTCACTATATTTCAAACAACATACAAGTTAATCAATACAAAATAAGTTATATAACAATTTTGCAATTGAAATAGACCGTTTACAAAGGAAACGTCTTTTATTGTACTTATTTGAAACAAAATTTAAAATTTAGGATCAAATGTATCACAATTGAAATTTCAGAGATTAAAGTGACATAAGTTCTAAATTATAGGGACTATTAATGTAATTCGCAACTATTTTCAAAATATAATTTTAAGGTTAAAATCATGTTTTCAAATTGAAAATCAACTGATTTATTGTAATTTTTTTTAAAGTCATATTGAAAACACGAATTAACTTTGAAACTGTGTTTTGAAAGCATAACCTTTGCCAAATAGTTGGAAAAAAAAAAAAAAAAGTTTAAAATCGCTCAAAATTGAGAATTCTATTTTAAAATGACTTGTGTTTTGTGAAAAAAAAACTCCATATACAAACATAGTTTATAAAATGGGGAAATTATATCTTAGTAAACCTCCCAAAATCAATTATCAATTGATGAAAAAGTTTATTACTTTATATTTTAATATTTGAAAAGTTTATTATTAATTTATAAATATTTTTTTTTGACTCAACACTGACATGTAATTTTCCCTTTATAAAACTCGGCCTAACCCGTCTAGCATTAGGCTTCGGACTCCTGCCAAAGTTAAATTGGGTTGGGCTAGGTCAGCTACCAAGAAATCAAGCTTAGGGGTATTCAGGCTTCAGGTTTAATTTCGGGCCGAATTAAGCTAAAAAATGTTTGGTCCAAGCCCAGATCCGAGAGTCTCAGACCAGGCCATACTTCAATTTTATATCCTTATTGATGTGACATCTCTATTGCTTTAGATTAAGGCAAGCACAAGACCTCAATTTCAGCTAAATTTGTACATATTGGGTGTGTTTGCCATTATTAGCCATATGTCTCTTCCCTATGTAGGATATTCTTTTGGAGCCCCTCAAAATATGGTCATCTTAGTGCCACGCATGCTTATCTCATGACCTATATGTAGAGGGTACCGACCTTTGCCAATAGTCCCCCAACATGTGTGACAAGTGATTGACCCTTCTAACAAACATGGCCACCTAAAACAGTAACAATGGTCCCTCAAATAAATTCAGTAAAATCAATCTGAATTTTACAAATTTCACCATTATTTTGCGCATCATATTAATAGCACTTGGAGTTATCATTAGCAGACCTTTATAGGGAGCTGAGCCTCTCTCTAATCCGTGATTGGATTAGAAAATATTATTATGATTATTTATTACGGTCTCGTTTCGATAATTTAAATAGTTTAATGTGTAAAATTCGTCAAGTATCATATATTTGTAAAAAATTATGTTAATTGGATATCGATAGCTATCTCGTCGGATTAGATTTCTGTCAACTGTTTATTTTTTCACCATCTATTTTTTTAATACAACACTGATTTGATCACGTAGTTATGATATCCGATCAACGTGATTTTTTACAGACATATACACATTAAATAGTTTAAATTATCAAAACAGGACCCATGATGAATCCTTATAAATCTAACAATACCCTCCAATGATCGGACCGGAGGAAAGCTAGATGGAGAGAGATCTCCCGTTTCTAATTGTGTAAATTAAAAGGTATTATTAGGATTTATGGACTTAACACGGATTTTTACTGTGATAATTTAAGTAGTTTATTTTATTATGTCTTGTATGTATGTAGATTATTTTTACAAAAATTATATTGATCTCATATTTAATTACATAACTTTATTTTTTTAAAAATGGATATTTGTATAATTATAAAATGGACCATTTATCTTTTTAAAAACAAATATGATAAAATCATATGCTTATAATTACTAGATTAATTTGATCTTTTATTAATATTTTACATATATGACTCAACAAAATAAATGATTCAAGTCATTAAAGCATTCCCATAATAAGTTGCTATGGATCGAATAACACCATCCAATCCAATCTGCTATGTGAACTGGATGAGGGAAAAGTCATCTCCTTATTAAAAATGTTAAACAAAACTAAGAAACTGATATATATATATATATTTCAAATTTCTTTTTTCACAACCTTTAATGCTCACGTGACTTTTGTTTTGTTTTTGTTTTTTTGTTTTTCCAAATGTTATTTCACTACAATTTTTATACAAAAATTTATATTAGAATGATAGTGTCATTTGTAAAATCCAGCCAAAGTAATTATGTATAAATTTTCTATATGAATTTTTTTATTGTATATTACCATTATTTTTATTTTTATATATTAATGTAAAACCCAATGTGGTTGGAAAATTGCTAAAAAACAGTTAATTTTTTGTGAGTAAAAAGGTTGATGTATCATTTAACTTTTTTAACTGAGGACAAGAAATTTAGTAATTTCTTGACTTTTTTTTTTTTGCGCAAAAAATTAACTTTTTAAAAAAATTCACAAACGTCAACTAAAAATCAACATATAATTATTTAAAAACACTTAAGTGAGGAAAAAAAAATGTCAAACAAATATACGGAGATATAATTTACATGCAAATAGTAACATTAACTTTAATTTAAACCCTAACATTATCCCTAACCCTAATTCTAATTCTAATTCTTGTCAGCCACTCAACATGGAGGCAAAGGTACAAAAGGGGTGTAACAATGAGCCCACAAAGGCTTTGATAGGTTGTCCATACTCCATACGTAACTTCATAAATAGCCTTCATGTCCCCTTTCATTGTACCACAACTCTCTCTCTTTTTCTCTTTATTTTCTCTCTCATGGTTTTTTTTTCTTTTTTTTTTCTTTTCACTTTCTGCGTCTGTTGACTCAAGCTTTTTTGAGGTTTCAAATTAAACATTAAACGAGTTAGTTCGTAGTCAGAATCATGGGTCAATGTTATTCTTCACCATCATCGTCACAGGAACACAACTCGGATCAACAAAATTCAAGCTTGAGAAAAAAATGCCTCGCCAAGGTGAAAGAATACAGGTCAAGGTTCTACATTGCTAGGAGATGCATTGTTATGCTCGTGTTGGCAAAAGTAAAGCAAATTTTGAAAAGACAAAAAAAAAAAAAAAAAAAAAAAAATCTCCGACCTTTCTTTCTCAGTTTGATCATCTGATAAACTAGTAACTTTATTGTTTTTCTTTTTTGGATTTTGGTATATATTTAATCAAGTTGAGTTAAAAGGGGGGATGATTTCTTCTTGTTTAACTCTCCATAGGATTTCATGTTGTTGGTGAATATGGTATATATATATTGTATATGAATAATGTTTGAGAGTTTTAATTTGAGAGCTCTAATGCAATTCTAATAATGTAGAGAGTGTCCATGTGAAGATGGAGCCCGCACTACTCTAATTAGGTTTTATAATATTAAGATATTTTCATAACATTCTTGTTACCGATTCTCAACTTGCTTATATATAGGCCTTTTCATTATAGTATAAGATACATAATATTGAATATACATATAATATAATATTATGTCTCTTTTCAATATTATAACATAGTATCAGAGTTAGGTTAAATATCTAATAATTTTGCTTAATCGACGGACGACAGTTTTGCCTTGGCCGCCCACTGGACCTCAACTAAAATTCCTTTATACAATATTTTTTTTGCGAACATAGTGTCTCCATTTTGCTCCACTCTGTCTTTCTCGCTGCTTCAACCTTTAATAGATTTTTATCTTCAAACCTATTTGAGTTTGAATAAGCTAATATACCTCATGGTGAGCATGATGATACCCAAGTGAACCAACCAAGCCGCCCTTGGCCCACCCCTTAAGTCATCCCTTGGAGCATCATCTAAACTGCTCCCTAGCGCACCACCTAAGCCATCTCTAGGTGCACTCTGTCATAAGCTGCCCCTTGGCGTATTCATTCATCTGTTGCCATTATGGTTCTGCACCACATCATAAGTTACGTGTATATCACGTTTACTAGTTCAACACCCATTTTTCTTCTACAACGGTCCAATACAATTATAAACTATCTTTTGACATTAGCCTCGACTACTCCTGCAGCGGTCCGATATGACTGCCTTCTAGCATTATTATTTTTATTTTATTTTATTTTCTCTAGTTTTTCTTTCCAAACTCTAGTTGCTCTCTTTACAACCGCCTTGAGTTTGAGTGGATTTGTTAGTGAATATGGTACATATATATATATATTATATTTACTATATATAATAGATGCTCTAATTAGGTCTTACTATATTAGGATATTTCCATAAGTTTCTTAGAAAAATGCTTTAGAGCTCTAGAGCTGCTTTAATGATGTGACAATTGTGTAGGTCCCACATTGATGTGATATTTTGGCTTTATTTTTTTTTGAATATGCGAGCTCAGTAGAACTCTGTTTAAAACTCTACTTTTAAAGTTATGAATAACAGTTGAGTTTCTTATTGCCCACCCTTACTTTGCTTATATATAAGCCTTTTCATTGTATTCTAAGATGCATAATATTGAATATACACATAATATGCTATTCTCTCTCTTAGATATTGCAACACATGTAACTTATGAATTAGAAAAGCAGAAATGATGTATATGCACTGAAAAATAAATATATATTATAAAGTGTAGAATTAAATTAATTTGTTGTGTTGTGTTTTCTACTTTCAAAATAAATATTATTTATATATTATCAAATTTAAAATTTTGTTTTTAATTTTTTTTTAACGTAGTATTAATGTTACGGTTCTACTATTAATACATAAATGAAACACATATGCCTGTTTGGTAACATATTTGTGTTTACATTTACAAAAAAAATTGAAAAGGGTAAACAAAAACTTTAATTTAATATCTATTTGTATTTTTAAAAACTTGAACAATTTACAAATTTTATTAAATTCTTTTCTTTTCCGTAAATTTTATTAAATTCTTGTAACACAAAAATATTGATTCTACTCAGTTAGGAAAATAGTTTTCATTCCTTCCACAATCTCCCACCTCTCTGGTCTACCACCCTTCACTCATCACCACATATGGCTACTCACCTTTTTTGACAAACACCTTTGGCGATCAACCATCTTCCATTGCTGGAAATCATCTTTGGCCACCATCACGTGGCCGATAATCACCTCCCACCGGCATGGCAATTACCTTTGATCATTAGCAACTACCTTCAATCACATCATCGACAACCATTTCAACCACCAGCCAACCACTCCTTTCAGTTCTTTTAAAATAAATTTTTTAAAACAGATGGAGTTACCGAACATATTTTTGTTTTTATTTTTACAAAAATTAGTTTTTGTAAACAAAAAATAGTTACCTAAGGACACAAAATTATTTTCTATGGACACATAACCAAGCACATGATTATTTTCTATGGACACATAACCAAACAATTTATATTATTATATAAAGTAAACGCTGGAATTGGTATGGATGTCATAGGATTTTTGTTTCAGAAATACCTACAAGAACAATTATAACAACAGTTATGCCATTATTTAACCTTTTTTTTTTTTTAAAAAAAAAAAGGAAAAAAAAGAGACTGTACACTGCCTCTAACACACCCATGGTTCTTTCAATTGCTCACATGGTGTGCTTTGGCTTTTAGTATATATATATATGAACATGAATCAAAAATATATATATACATGAACAAGATTTAATCATTTTTTTAGTGAGATGCACTTCTAGATTTGTTTTTCCATCTCTATATATGTATATACTATATTCAGTTCTGTGATTGGTTTTTGCATTCATAGAAAGTTTTCACATGAATACAGTATTAAAGCTGGGTGTTACTGTAATGTAAAGTGAAAGGGAGAGAGAGATACAAATTGGGGAGAGAGAACAAGGCATGAAGGAATGGACAAAAATGGTGCATTTGGTAACACTAAATTGGGATAAGGCTTTGGGTTTGTACTCACCACCTTCTTTGTAATGCTATGTATGAAGTTTAGGCCACTTGTGTCTTAGATATGTTTCACTACAAGAAAATACACTTTTGGCGACTAAATTTTTAGTCGCCAAAAGTCCTTTTTTAGTCGCCAAATGTCGAATTTTCACTTTTCCCGACTAAATATTTTAGTCACCGGTTTTGTCTCCAATACGTGGTCGCGAATACCTTTGGTGACTAAAAAACTGCTAGTCGCCAATAGACAGGTCTTCAGTGACTAAAGAATTTGTCGCCAATAGTCAATTCCATTTTTGGAAATTATACCTTTGGCGACTAAACTGTTAGTCGCCAATAGTTAACTTTTTTTTTTATTATTTATACATTTCCCGACTAAACCTTTTGTCGCCAATAGCCCAGCTTTCGGCGACCACTGACTTTAGTCGCTGAAGCATTTTCAGAATTTTTTTTTTTTTGCCTCCGCTGCTACCAAGTTTCGAACCTATGACCACTAACTTCCCAACATTCTCAACCTTTACCAACACTCTCTCCCCACTACGCCACTACAATCTCACGCAAATATTAATGCAACATATATTATTTATATATTATATTCGCCGGTATTAATACAAAACTACATATATATAAATAATTATTTTTATTTAATGCATTTTATGTAAAAAATAAAGTATTTACTAAAAAAAAATATGAGAGCACTTTTGGCGACTAAATCTGAATTTTAGTCGCCAATTTTATGCTTTTTGGCTACTAAATGCTGCGTTGTCGCTAAAAACATTAATTTCCGCCCCAAAAAACTACTTCCGGCGACTAAACTGACTTTTAGTCGCTAAAACCCCTATATTCGGCGACTAAACTCCTTTAGTCGGCAAAAGTCATCAATTTTGGCGACTAAATCCATTTTAGTCGCCATTTGTGCAACTTTCAGCGACGAAAATCATTTTTTTAGTCGCCATTGGTGCTTTTTGTTGTAGTGTTTTTCTATTTTTGGATCCCAATTCTTGCTGTTTTTGTGACAAAATATTCGTTTTTTTATGTAATTAAACAATCTAAAACTTAATAAATCAGGAGAAAATGAGTGGGAGAACCAACAAAATATAGTAATAAAATAAGAGAACTGCTATATATAACATGTTTATTTTACCCAAAATATTATTTATTCGCATTAATTCTTTAATAATCATTTTTAAACAAGAAAACTAATTATAAATACCATATAAGTGGCAATACAAAATGGTATTTCACCCTTTTAGATTTATTTATTTAAATTAATAAAATTACGTACTAAAATGACATGACAACGGTCTTTTTTTTTTTTTTCTTTTTCTTTCTTTTTTTGTAAATAACATACATTTTTATGAGTTTTATATTTTAAAATTATAAGTCCATAACTCAATAAGCCATTCTATATACATTTTCCATTTATATATATCATTACGTAAAGTGTATTTCCATTAGTTATTTTGCCTTTTCAGCTATATGTTTAGATAATCCGTTGACCACAAGTTTATGCATTTCATTGGGAGATGAGGTGTTCAACTTTCTCTACCTATATTTGAGTTTTCCTTCTTTTCATTTGGGTCTTTGTTGAGTTTGGTATGTTATTGTGGTTATGTGCTCTACTTACATTTATAGTTGAATTTTAAATTTGATACATTTATAGTTAAATTTTAAATTTAATATTTTTTTTTTGATATTAGTATTAATACCATATCAACAATGAGCAAGTTCCTAATTTGTTTAATGGGTTTTTAGCAATTATTAGAATCAGTTTGAGTTGAAGGATTTGGCAAGAAAAGAACAAAAATAAAAAAAGATGAGAATATTTTAATATTAATTGAAAATTAATAGTGTGAATTGAGAAAAAATAAAAAATCAAACTGAGTGAATGTACAATGTGGAAGTAGAAGCACCTGACTGGACTCATTCAAGGACGAGGTGTCAATTTTGCCTTTTCAATTTTTATGAAAATTGCAACTGTTGTTTTTTATTGGACTAATTGATTCCAAAAAATAAAAACCAAATCAAGCCTTAAATTCTATTAAATGGAGTCGGTCATTTTAATCATTCCTTTTCACGCAGCTTTATCAAAGACTATTTCGTTAGTCAAATTAAGTAGATCTATATCTCTATTTACAACGCTAGCCAATGTTAATCTAGGTCTACCCGGTTCCCTAATACTTCCATATACTGTCACTGCATCACATCTCTTCACTACTGCCTCTATTAGTTTCTGTTGAATATGACCAAACTATCGGATTAATTGATTCAAAATAATAAATTAAAGGTTAAATGCTTAATTGAAATGATATAGACAAAATTGAAACTCACATAAAACTATATAGACCATTAAATTTGCCCTTATTTTTTGGTGGGTAAAGGAGAGTTAGAATAGTTTTGAGTCTAATTCTTGATTCTTGAGGGGTGGTCATTGGCTGGTTTAATTCGTTGTGACAATTTATAATTTATTTTATTTGAGAATTTGTATCAATTTAGAGTTAATTACCTAAAAATCTTATTTATAAATATTATATAGTTCGGGTTCTATCTAAGATTTTTTGAACTAATAAATCTTATTTAGTAAAACTGAGAATGCTATCAATTTTTTTTTCTTCTAATTTTTAAAACTAAGAATATTATCAATTTTGTATAATAATGTAATATTCCAGATAATTGTTTCACTAATTGAAGAAAAAAACAGAGTATGAGATTAAACGTTTTTGCCTTTATACTTATTGTTTTAATTTAACTATCTAATAAAACCGAGAACATTATCAGTTTTTTGTAATTTTAAAACTGAAAATATTATCAGTTTTCTCATTTTTAGTTTTTTTAATTTTTTTTTTCAATTTTTTGCATCAATGTTCCATTATCATACCCCTTTACAGACACAAAATTTTTAGTTTTACATAAATAAATAATTCAGTTTTTTTTTTCAAAAAAAAAAAAATATTTTTTATTTTAAATTTGAAAGTTGATGTTTTAAAGTTTTGAAAATTAAAATAAATGTCAAATCATCACTACAACAAAAACATACTTTAGTGGTACTGCACTAGTGACATGTTTTTAGAAAATACCACAAAAATAATATTTGGTGATACGTTTTAGAAAAATGCCATAGAACCACAAATATATAAGGCTCTAGTGGCATTTCAATAAAGAAATGTCACATCAATTTTATGGCATTTTATAAAAGAATGACACAAGAAATTATTTTAGTAACATTTATCAACAGATGCTACTAAACTTTAGTAGCAATTGCATTTTTTAAAAAATGTCACTAAACTGGTAGGTGCAAGTTACTTTTTATGGTATTAGGGGATCCCATACCATAAACAAATATTTTATAACATTTTGAGAAATGCCACTACGCCAAAAACTTTCCAAAGTGTCTAATGGCATTTTTTGAAAAAACAAAAAATGCCAATATATCTTTAAAATTTTTAAAATGCACAAAATAAATAAATTAAACTCAATATAACATGTTTTTTTTTAACTGTACTTGTGACATGTATAAAATTGATCAACGGCTTTATATTACTTAACATGAAAAATAAAATTTCAAATTGCTCTCCTGTACAAAGATAAAGTTTCTTGAATTTTAGTCCCTATAGTTTCAACTAACTCGATTTTGACTTAGAATTTATGGATTTATCTCAATTTATTTTAATTGCCTATAATTGTTGAGTAAATTACATCAATAATCCTTATATTTTGTTATTCCAATTAGTCTTAATTGACTCAATTTTGACACTTAATTTTAGATTTTACATCAATTTAGTCAAATTAATAACATCTTTAGGGTCTTTGATAGATAATTTTCATTGGATTGGTTTAGGTTAAGTCAATGAATTGACCAAGTATTTTGTTTTACTCCTAAAATGATAACAGATTGCATTTGTCATTTATAAAAAAAAAAAATGCTATCAATTGGACCAATTTGAAACAAAATAAAAAATTCAAGATTAAAATCAATTCAATTGAAATTACAAAGGCTAAAATGACATAATAGCCAAAATAGAGGGACTAATAGTGTAATTAGCCCTAATTGTTAGCATTTTTTAATAACAAATATGCATACAAGTGACATATGTCATTCTTTTAGAGGTAAAATAATAAATTTGTTCAACTCGTTGAGTTAATCTCAACAAATTCAGCAATCATTACAATAAAAACACACTTTAGTGGCGCTGCACTAGTGGCGTGTTTTTAGAAAATGCCACAAAAATAATATTTGGTGACACGTTTTAGAAAAATGCCACAGAATCACAAACATATAAGGCCCTAGTGACATTTCAATAAAGAAATGTGTAGCTTGCTTTCCGTGCTCCTCAGAGGGTTTCAGTCTTCTCGGATACGATAGCCTTACAGTTCAGACTCCCGTGGTTCTGAATCTGGTTTCATAAGTGCAATGTGAAATAGATTTAAACAAATGAGAGTCCAAATCCGACAGATCTTAGAAAATCCATTTATCATTAGAGATGCCAAAAATGGATTGCATTGGTAGATTTCAGAATCGCCACCTAAATATTTTTGACAAATTTAGGAAACCCAAGACTCGTGCCAAAGGCCATTCGCCCGTCATAACCAAAGTGTTTTGGCTCGGGAACTTAGGTGTGAGAGGGGAAGGTCATGAATTGAACACCCCACTTACCTGATCAAAAATCGGCTTCTACTAATCATGATGTGATTTTTAAATATATTATATGCTCTTATTCCGATTATTATGCTAACTAACTATGTGAGGCGTACAAGTATAGACTATTTCTCCCACTTTAGAACGCTTTGATTTTATGTTTGTTTCAAAAGAATTTTGAATATGTACTACTTGATAAAGTGAGCTCATATATACATTCAATCAAATTATCCCAGCTTAAACAAAATATTTTTTATCCACAGGCATTCAAGAGGTATATCAAATAAACACTTAGCCTCATAGTAGTATGCTTGATATAACAACACAAACACTTATGCAATATGCTAAAACAAGAAATACTCACCTAGTACTCAATTGAGGCAAGCCAAAATAGAAGATAATAGTTAGAAAAATGCATGCTCTAGTATGCAAGTGACTAATGCAACACATACGAAATGTAATTACGAGGTTCAGTTTATTTAATATGTCATATGACTCAACTCAAAGCATGCAGTAGCGCACGCATTCAATTAAGTAGGAAATGATAACAATGTTAGAATGATGAACTGAACCTGATGCATGCGAAAATGGATATTTACACATGATAATGATATGAAACTACATGCAACCATCATAAGCAACTAAATAAAAGGGAGAAAGAAAAGGAGGTTGGAAGATATACACAATATTACAAGTTTCTCCTCATATAAGAGGGTCTGAATAAATATCCTAATTAAACTAATTATTACAACACTAAAAATTAACTAAATTAATTAGCTATTACAAATTCTAATGAAGCTACTAATTAAGTACAACAAACTATTATTAAAGCATTAATTTAAAGGACTACGAGAAGCGAAGAGTTGCACGTGCATAAACGAGAACATCCTCCCGGAAACCTCTCTGTTTTGCTCCCAGAATCTATTCTGTTTGTAGTCAGAAAATTATTCTATTTTTACCTCAGTTTTTGCTTTGTTCTGCCACAAAAATGACACTACATGCACAACAAAAGGTGGCTGGTCGGTTTTGAGAAGTGGTTAGCCGGACAGAAAAGTGGCCGACCGGCCACTGTTTTCGGGTTCTGCCCTGCTACCATATGTAGACACCCCATTTTTTACGGCCCTTTAAGAGTTGGATGTTTTTGCAGGTACATCCGATCATGAGTCTGTTTGATTGCCGAACGCTCGAAGTCTCTAGCAGAATGCCACAACTTTGAGCATTTCAAATCTTGTATCCATTTTGTCTCATCTTTGGACCATGCCTAGGTCTTTTCAGCATGAAGTTTCAGATGGCCTGCCGGCCATCCTTGGAGGCTACCGGCCACCACTTCTCATTTGCCGGCCATTGATGTGCGCTGCTGGCCATCAATGAAGCCTTGCCAACCATCACTGATAGCCGGCTGGCCACCAGTGTTTCCTGCAGATATTTTGTGCCAGTTGTTTGCATAGATTCATGCATCTTCCAACACGTGTATGGCTGGATGTTTGTGAGGAAATTTTGTGTTTTCTATATATAGGACCGCTCTCTCTCATGTGTGGAGGTTAGAAAAATTTGAGACATAAAAATTTTCTCTCTCTCTCTATCTTGCAAATTTGTGTGTGTTTGCTTAGTTTCTCTACACTTTAGCTTACATCTCCTAAACCAAATCCTCTCACCTTTGAGCTGAGGTTACTTGGGGCCTTCTTGGAGCTTTTGAAGGAGGTTTTGGCTTGAACTTGTGCCTAAAAATGTTCTTTGCTTCAATAGGTAGAATACTAGTCTTGTTAGCTTGTTTTTAACACTTGTATTTATATCTTCTCTTAATTGTTTTAAGGCTGATTTTGAACTATAAAAGCTCTATTTTTATGGCTTAAAAGTGTTGGTTTGAGGCCATTTTTGGTTAAAGGGTAGCACACCCTTCTTGCTTCTTTGTTTGTAAAGGTTTTTGTGCCTTTGTTCATCACTTTCAAACCAACTTTTTTTGGGCCTTTTAAACACTAAATTTTAGCGGTTTTTCAGTGGTAAAAAACTCATTTTGAAGTCCAAACTTGGAAGGGTTAGCCTCCCCTCCTTGTGTTTTGTTTGCATGCCTAGTTAACTCCATGTATTAGCTTATTGTTTTAGCTTTTTGTGGCTTAAGTCCAACATGTTTTAGACTATATTTAAGGTTGTTTTGCCTTTGTTTTTGGTTATTTGTCTTATTTGAGCCTTGCATGGCATGGTTGTAAGGTTAATTCATTCACTAGCTTAGTGTTTTCAGGCTTTAACTATCATCGGTTTGAGTTGGTTGCATATTTTAGTGCTTTTAGTACTCATTTTCAGCACCTAATCATATCTGTAACCTTCCCCCTTTCTTGGTTTTATTTTTGTTTTGAAAGTGGTTTAAACCATTTGCGTGTTTAAAGCATGAAATTGAGATGTTTGTGCTTAATGGTTTAATCCCTTTTAGGGTTCATTACCAACGGCATGAGGTCTCTTTCATGCCTAAAACAACCTTTGCTTTGAGCTTTCTTTCCATTTAGAGGACACTCACTAATGAACTAAGTGATTAAAGAATGACTTGGTGATTAAAATGTGTAAACAAAATTGGCAAATAAAAGAGGCAAGATAAGCATTCTTTGTGTTGCATTGCATGTGTTCAAACTGGACGTTAGTTTGAACATAAGGAAAATGGGGCATTTCATACTCAAAAGTGATGAAATGTGCCACTTTCCTTGGTCTCCATTGCCCTTGATCATGCATGATAGGGTGGTGGTCTTGTTGGTCATATTTGTGCATTTATCGAAATTGTACAACTTGGATCTTTGGCCATCATGCAATGAACTTGCTTGATTGGTGGTTTTGGATCCAAATGTGTCACTCATTTGAGATTTTGAGATGATAAGGAGGGATACAGTACAAACAACTCCTTGTAAAAACTCTCTTTTTGCTCTGTTTGTGCTCTGTTGCAACATGGTGATCCAATGCATCAGTGGCCGGCAATGCACCACCAGTGGCCGACAGTGCATCATTTTTGGCGGGCAATACACCTTTTTGGCCGGCAGATAGCCGGCAGTAGCCATTCATGGTCGGCAGGCAACTGATGTAAACATCAACATGATTTTGGTAAGGTAAAACAGAAAGGTTCTGGAAGTGTTCAACCCTACAAACAGAGGCTTTCGAGAGCAAAACGGAGGTCTTCCCGAAGGAGAATCGAGCATGTGCATTTTCCACTTCCCGAGGCGGAGCAGTGGCAGCATAGTTTAATATCTTAAATGCTTAGTTCGTGTAAATTTGTGTTGTAAATTAATTAATTAGTTTACTAGTTAGTTAAAGTGTTGTAATAATTAGTAATTAGCTTAGCTAGTTATTCATTTGGATTGTAATATTTAGTCTAATTAGCTTAATTAGATTAGCTTTAACCCCACGTCTTTCTCTCTTTTATTTAATTGCTTTTGATGGTTACATTATGGATCATATTTCAATTAGCATATCGTATGCTTGCATCCATTCATCTTGTCTTGCATGCACCGAGGCTCGGCGCATCATTCAAACTGTATTGCCATTTCAATATCTTATTTGAATACGTGTTAATCGCATGTTGTTCAAATCGATCCATATGCCATATGTAACAACGCCCGCGAGGGACCTCGCTACAGTTCGGACTCGATTTTTGTTGTGGTTCTAAATCTGAACCAAAGAGTCCAAATCCGGCAAATCGTTTTGAGAAAACTGATTTTTGAAAGAAGTGCCAAACATGGACTGCTTTGCCAGATAACAGAGTCGCCACCTAAATATTTTTAAAATGGGAAATTTAGGAAACCCTGACTCGGTGCCAAAAGGCCACGTGTCCGTCATCACCAAAGTTGGCTCGGGAACTTGGGTACGATTGGGGAAGGTCACATCGTGAGCACCCCCGCTCGCCCGGTCAAAGACCGGCCTCTACTAACCATGATATCTGTTTTTGAAAACATTGTGAGTTCTTATTCCGGTTATTAGCCTAGGTTACTATGTGATGCTCGCAGCAAACAAGTATAGACTGAATCGCCTGAATTGGAACTAAACATCTCATGTTTGTTTGTTTGAAAATGGTTTGATGGTGCTACCCGCAGGTAGGCTAAAATGCGGATTTGCCACCCTCAAGGTGGGCTTAGAAAACAGTGATTTTGCCACTATCTAGTGGGCTTAAAACAAACATTCGATGAATTGCTCCAATTCAGACAACTCAACCTCCACCCACAGGCATTCAAGGCAGTTTATATCACATAAGCACATAGCCTCATGGTAAGCATGCTATTCTGGCAACACTCACACGCATGCAAGGATGCTAAAGCATAAAACTCACCGAGTACTCCAAGCCAAAACAGAAACTGATTAGAAATCATGCATGATCCTAATTATGCTGAAATGCCTCATGCAACACATGCAAAATGCAACTATAGCAGACTCGGCTATTCTAAAGATGGCATGTGAAATGCTACAGCTATCAAGTACTCAATTTGGAATTGAAATACAGATGCAGTTTGTATGATGCGCCGAGCCCGGTGTGTGTAAAACAGATGAATGATGCAAACATGCTGTCATACTGTTATGCTAATTGAAATATGCCCTATATCTAACCATCCAAAGCGGATAAATAAAAGGGAGAAAGAAATGGGGGTTGGAAGACATACATCACACTCACACACCCTTATTACATTATTGCCCTCGCGCAGAGGGTCCGAATAAATATACAGTCCGAAATAAAAGAATATACAGTCCGAAACATACAGATTTCTAATAATATACAAATTTCTAATTAATTAACAAATTAATTACAGAAAAGTAAAACTGGCACGCAAGCCAGGGACTGCCTCGCTTCTGAAGGATGATGTATGTTGTAGCTGTCTGGCGCAGAAATCCACGGCGATGCCCCAATTAGCCTCTGTTTATAATTTATCTCGAAATGCGCGTTGGATTATGAAAAGTTGTTGGTCCTCGATATTGCTGTAACAGAGAGCAGGAAAAGGGCACAGCAATGTATTTCACAAATATATGCATACCTTGATCCTCGTGCCACCAATCACGCATACCGATGCATGATGGCCGAGGAATCGGATTGCACAACTCAATATGGGATGAATGCAGATGAATGCTACAATGAAAACCTAACTCCATCATGGGTGATCCGGAGTGTCGGTGACTTGGGAATTGAGACATGCTCCGCCACTCGGGGTGCGAAACGCGCCTCGTTTCCCGTGCAATATGCATGAAATGCAACTAATATACAACCTAGCATGCGCAATGCTATGAAAGTGAGATGCCTCGAAATGCGTGCACACGGGCACGCAAACCGAGAAGATGGCATACAAGTATGAAATGACATGAAATATGATATATAATGAGACTAAAATGAAATGCCCCGAAATGCGTGCCCACAGGCACGCAGTCCAAGAAAATGGCATACGGAATGCAAATCGGATAAAACAGAATGTCTCGAAATACGTGCACACGGGCACGCAAACCGAGGCGATGATGTACAATGCAAAATCAGATAAAACCGAAGTGCCTCGAAGTGCGCGCCCACAGGCGCGCAAACCGAGGCGATGAAGAAATGAGAAAATCGGATAAAACTGAATTGCCTCGAAATGCGCGCCTACAGGCACGCAAATCGAGGCGATGATATGCGATGCAAAATCGGATAAAACCGAAGTGCCTCGAAGTGCGTGCCCACAGGCGCGCAAACTGAGGCGATGAAGAAATGAGAAAATCGGATAAAACCGAAGTACCTCGAAGTGCGTGCACACGGGCACGCGAACTGAGGCAATGACAAAATGCAATGAAAAGGCATACGGAATGCGACGATGGGCTTACACCAACATGGGAGAGCCTCAGCTCACTCACATAGGCTGCCGTCGGATAAAACGGAGGTGTCTCGAAGTGCGTGCACACGGGCACGCAAACCGAGGCAATGCATTAAGACATGAAATGAGATAGGAAATGATATGCAAGCATGGCAATGGAATTTCAGCACCTAAATGAAGGGGGAAACAGCCCCGAAACAAATCGAAATGAATCCCGAAGCATGCAATCATCCCGAAAATGTGAAATTAAGCCCCGAAATGGCCTATAGCCATGCTATTCATGCAAAATATGATCATGGCAGCAAGAACAGTAGCAAGACAGTCCCAAATATGGCTTATTTCAGTAACAAACTTGGCCAAAATGCAAGCATAGATAGATCAACAATATCATGCAAAGTTAGTGGCCAAAAGAGCATTTCAAAGGAAGATGGTAGATAGAAAATTCAAATGAACAAACTTACTTCTACAACATTAAAGAGGGCCCAAAAATAAGCATATATGCAGTTTATGGAAACCCCAAAATCATTATAGAAGCATGCTAGAAATGGAAGGCAAAATGGAGCCACAAGAGGGTATATCATGAGACATGCTATCTATACATCAAATGACCAAACTTTCTTCATGAAATGTGTAAAGGGGGTCAAAATAAGACCAAAGTCAGTAGGGGTCGAAGTCCCAAAAACAAATATAAATAGGTCAAAAATTGCATACAAAATGTGGCCCACTTGATGAAATTTGAAGGAGGTGGTATATACAATGGCCAAATGGGGTTGATCCCTTCTACAATGTTGTAGAGGGGCTCAAAATGAGCACAAAACCAGTAGGGGTCGGACCCCTAAAAACAAACACAAATAGGTCAATTTTAGCATGCAAAAATGTGACAAATTTGATGAATATTGAAGGAACTAGTATATATAAGCACCAAATGAAGTTGAGCCCTTCTACAATGTTGTAGAGGGGCTCAATATGAGCACAAAACCAGTAGGGGTCGGAGCCCCAATTCTCAACCAATTGGAGTAGAGAAATGAATCAAGAAAAAGCCCTAAAAGTTGGTTTTGAAGACTTACCCTTGAAGACTTGTCTTTCTTTGCTTCTTGGCTTGGATTTGTAGCCTCTTGACCTCTGAAGAACACTTCCTTGCTGCTGGAATCGAAGTTGGAATGGTGAGGCTAGGTGTTGGTGAAGAAATCAAGCAAGACTTGAAGCTTTTTTGAAGGTTTTGGCTATGGAGATTAGGGTTTTTGCTTAAGTGTTCTTCAAGACAATTTTTGTAACCTTGAGGAAGGAGCTGCCCAGCCCCTTTAATAGGCAAAACAAGGTGTAGAGTGGGAGGGAAATGGAGGCAATCTTTCCCTCCCAAAATATCCCCCGGATGGGGTGATATTTTGGCAAAAATATCCGGACAGCTGTACTGAGCTGGAAAGGGGGAAGCAGGCCGGCTAGGTGGTTTTCTGCAAGGTGGCCGGCCGGCCACCCCACCTGGTCGGCCAGCCACTCACCATGGCCGGCCGGCCACCACCAAAAAATGAACAAAAGATTTTCTGGCCGACCAGTATACAAAGGTGTCCTCCAATGTGTGTAGAATAAGGCCCCAAGGTCGGAATCTGGCAACTCTGAAGCAGAAGTCACAACATAGAGCTTGAAGAAGAGGCTCAAAAATGAACTGCATAATTTCTGGCCGACCACCAACTTTTTGTGTCCTCCAAGGTGTGTAGAACAAGGATCCAAGGTTGGAATTTGGCAACACTGAAGCAGGAGCCACAACATTAGACTTGAAGGAGAGGCCCAAAAATGAAACCCACAGTTTCTGGCCGACCACTCTTGTTTAGGGTCCTCCCATGTTCCCTGATCACAGATATGTAGCTTTGGTTGGAAGAAAATACCCCCAAGGTATTCAACATTGGCCCGGAAGTGAGAAAAACGGGCTCCGGAGGAGCGAAATTGGTTATCTGGGATAATTGCTGGCTTCTCACCCCCCAGTGATCTTCTTGATGTTGAAACAGAGGTACCTGCCAAGTTTGAACAAAAACTAATGAGAAATGAACACTCGGAGCCAAAACCGAGCAATTCGGGATCCCGAAAATGAGCATCTGGTGCCGGAAGTGGTGTTCAGCAGCGAAGTGGGTATCTGCGACCCCAGTGTCCCTCGGAATAACAAAACAGAGGTACCTGCAAAAAACCGGAGAAAGCGGATGCGAAATGAATGCTCGGGACCAAAACCGCGCAGTTTGGGGTCCCGAAAACTGGCTACAGGTACCGGAAGTGGCATACGGCCACGAAGTGGGCATCAGGGGCCCCAGTGTTCCTCGGAACATTAAAACAGAGGTCTCTGCCAAAAACCGGAGAAGACGGAGATGGTTGGGCGGTCCCGAGCCGAGGCACACGGCCTAACGGCTCCGAAAACCGGGAACCGGGCTCCGAAATGGGCAAAATGACCTACGGCCACGAAACGTAGCTCACGGCCACCGGGAGATAGCCTACCGGACCACTCCCTTTCCTCAGGAAAGAAAACAGAGAAAATCGAGTCTGGTTCGCAAACCGAGACAAGGCACAGAAGAGGGTTCGGAAGTCTGGAGGCAGGGCGCACGGCCGCGACTCTGAGACTTCTGAACGAGCACAATATGCAACATCACCGAGCGCTCAATCGGTGACGTCTGAGTCTTAAGGTCGGTCAAAAATGGGGTGTCTACAGTTGCCCCTCTTTGACAGAACTCGGAAGTCAAGAAGTGACGAGAGTGAATGTCAAAGCCCAGAGACGACCCATTTTTGACAAGGCCGAAGACTTAGACAATCATACGAGATAAACAGAGAATGTGTGCCCGCAGGCGTGCCCGCAGGCAGGGGGCAAAATGCAAAATGATAGGCGCGGAGCCAGATGATCATGCAAGTGCAACAAGCTGTAATGAAGCAGGTATTGACAAATAGATGCAACAGTTTTAAGCAAGAATGCAAAGCAAACAACTACATTTCATGCAGTTAGGAATGCGGAGAATTATTCAATTCTCGTCGCGTCTCACACGGAGAAGATACGATACCTGCGCGATTCGTCTGGTCGCACCAGCCTCAAATGAACCGTACATACAATATCGTGCCTGCAAAAGAATGAAATCCAACAGGAACAATATGCTAACAACATATATTCAATGTGATTCCTATGATTCCAAAAGTCTGACACACACAGTGTAGGTGAACAAATGCAACATAACGCGAGAGAAGATAATGCGTGGCAACGCATGTTCAAGCATAGAAGTATTGTACACCAAGAAATCATGCATGACAATGCAAAACATTCATGAGAATGCGAATTATGAGCCAAATAAAGCAAAACGAACATAAATCAGGATGCCCATTTGACATGAAATGATGAACCGGAAAACGCGCATTTCGGCGACGGCAACTCAATCGCGGCCTCTGATTCACCTCCCGGAGAGGTCACAACATGTTTAAAAAGGATACACTCTGATTTTGATGAATAATGACGAGACACATGTCAGAAATTGCAGTTAAAGTTCCAGCGGAATAATTCGGCGCCAGAAAGTGCACTTTTCTTCAACTTTTTCAGGTCCCGGGAACTCCAATTTTCCTCAAAATTTGCAGAGAGGTAGGGGAGGGGGTGGGGAGCATGGTCGGCCAGGTGGTTGCCCTTGGAGAGGCCATCGGCCAGGGGAGAAAAAGGACATGGCCGGCCAGCCAGGTTAGGTGGCCGGCCGGCCACCTGCCAAAAGCAGGGGCATTTTGGTCATTTTCCACTTTTCTATATATATGCACCTCCATTCAATCCGAAATCACACCCAAAGTTGCATAAACTCTTCTTCTTGCTCTCTAGACCGTTTTCTCTCTCAGATCTTCATTTCATACGCGCCCCTCGGCCTCCCACGCAAGTTGTTTCCGCGAAATCTTCCCGCGTTAAGTACTTTAAGCCGACTAAACTTTGATTCTGGGGCTTCTCTTCTCATTTTCACCACTTGAGGTAAGTTTGTCTCAATATTTGGAAAAATTTCCCGGGAGTTGACTTTTGTTGACTTTTCATTTCCCGAGAGTTGACTTTTGTTGACTTTTTCCAACTTTGGCCCATTTTGCTCATTTTTGCTTCTCTTTGCAGATTTCTCGACATGGCGGGCCATTTCCCTCACGGTGGAGGTTTCCCGGCGCCGGAGATGATTTTGACGTTATGGCGTTGCCCCCGAGGGTTCGCCCTTTCATTCCCGATCGATACGCTCCAGCGGTGCATAGGCTTCCGCGAGCCACTTTTCGTCATTTCACTGAGTTTAACGATCGGGTACCAGGGGATCTTCTCCTACGAGAGCCGGAGCAGCACCTCTCTTATGATGCAGAGGTATTTTACTTTAGTCTCTGTATTCCTCGTGCATTTCATACTTTGCCATGCTTAGACACACAGTTTAGCTTACGACATAGTACTTGCATCCTGAGCATGTGACTAAGCCGCTTGAATTTCATGAACACCTGGCACATTGAATAATTGAGAACGCACAGTGCACATTAATTAGAAATTGAACACACGGCTCAAACATTGATTCACCGAAGACACAGCCCGAAGTTGAAAATGAGCACACAGCACATATTGACTAAAAGTAGAACACGGAGTCCCAAAACTCAGATTTTCTGAACGCACAGCCCAGCTTTGAAGCGAACACACAGCCCACTGATTAAAAGTAGAACACACAGCCCTAAACTTTGATGCACTGAACACACAGCCCAGATTCGAAGCGAACACACAGCCCACTGATTGAAGCGAACACACAGCCCACTGATTGAGAGTAGAACACACAGTCCCAAACTTTTGAAGCGAACACACAGCCCACTGATTGAGTAGAACACACAGTCCCAAACTTTTGAAGCGAACACACAGCCCACTGATTGAGAGTAGAACACACAGTCCCAAACTTTTGAAGCGAACACACAGCCCACTGATTAAAGCGAACACACAGTCCCAAACTTGAAGCGAACACACAGCCCACTGATTGAGTAGAACACACAGTCCACTGATTATGAGTAGAACACACAGTCCCAAACTTGAAGTGAACAAACAGCCCACTGATTGAGTAGAACACACAGTCCACTGATTATGAGTAGAACACACAGTCCCAAACTTGAAGTGAACACACAGCCCACTGATTGAGTAGAACACACAGTCCACTGATTATGAGTAGAACACACAGTCCCAAACTTGAAGTGAACACACAGCCCACTGATTGAGTAGAACACACAGTCCCAAACTTTTGAAGCGAACACACAGCCCACTGATTGAGTAGAACACACAGTCCCAAACTTTTGAAGCGAACACACAGCCCACTGATTGAGTAGAACACACAGTCCCAAACTTGAAGTGAACACACAGCCCACTGATTGAGTAGAACACACAGTCCCAAACTTTTGAAGCGAACAGACAGCCCACTGATTGAGTAGAACACACAGTCCACTGATTATGAGTAGAACACACAGTCCCAAACTTGAAGTGAACACACAGCCCACTGATTGAGTAGAACACACAGTCCACTGATTATGAGTAGAACACACAGTCCCAAACTTGAAGTGAACACACAGCCCACTGATTGAGTAGAACACACAGTCCCAAACTTTTGAAGCGAACACACAGCCCACTGATTGAGTAGAACACACAGTCCCAAACTTTGATGTACTGAACACACAGCCCAGATTTGAAGCGAACACACAGCCCACTGATTTTCTGAAACTTTGAACACGCAGCCCAAAACACTTCATTTGCACACAGTTCATTTTCACTTCATTTGCTGATAGCTCATTTTCACTTCATTTGCACACAGCTCATTTTCACTTCATTTGCTGATCTACGCATTTATTCTAAATGCAGGTTCACTCTCGCACAGTGCGAGGATATGGCTCCGTCACCGTGAGGGAGTGGTATTTTGAGCTTCCGGAAGCTGTCCGGGAATTGGTTGACTTTGCAGGGTTCGGGCCATTCTGCAGAGGATTATCTCATTGCCTCATTAGTAGGACTCTTTTTGCTGCTCTGGCGGAGAGATGGTGGGACACCACCAATTCTTTCCATTTTTCTGCGGCCGGGGATATGACCATGACCCCACTGGACTTCGCTATACTCACCGGCCTAGACGTAGGCGGTGTACCCATTCCCTATGACGAGGATATGGGCCAGTGGGAGGCTGCTTGGATGCACCTATTGGGGACACTCCCGCCTGTAGACAGAGGTTCGGGGAGAGTCCGATACTCCTGGTTTGCTTTGCACTTCCGGCGGCCACAGATGGAGCCCGATACTCCTGAGGAGGCGGAGCAGTATGCCCGCGGTTTTCTCATGTACCTCCTCGGCACCACCTTGTTCGCTGATAGAGGGAACATGGTAGGGTTATATCTACTGAGCGCTCTGGTAGACCTATCACAGGTCGGTCAGTATGATTGGGGCGGCGCTGGCCTGGCTACCCTTTATTGTTACATGAGCGCAGTCTCTCGCGGGCGGGGAGATTTACTCGGCGGCTACTGGAGAACCTGGGAGGTACATTCTGTCCTTTTGATTTACATTTTTGCTTCTCATTACTTGTTCACTGCACACACGGCGCACCTTGCATTCTGTATTCTGCCTTTAGCACCTTGTATTCACATCCCGCACTGCTTTTCTCAGCTATGGGTATATGCATATTTTCCCACATTGGCTCCGGAGATGGAGGTGGCAGGGCCTCCGACGACTCCGTATTCATTGATGTTTGAGGGCGAGCACTTACCGAGGCCTCGAGAGACTCTCTTCTCTCTGCGGCAGTACTTCGACACTGTTCGAGCGACAGAGGTATTTTAGAACTCTCAGTTCTTTTTTCATTTTCATCTTTGATCTGCTTTGTATGTTCTGATTTCTGATTGACTTATGCACTGGTTATCCGCAGATCACTTGGCAGCCTTGGGCAATCTTCGGTGATGATCTCGAGAATCAGTACCCCGGGGGGTCGACTAGTTCTCAGTATAGGTTCCTGCTCGAGGGACCCGTCGGTAGGGCCTGGTTCCTGGGGGAACGCTTTCAGCGCCAGCTATGGGGGGTAATTCTCAGGACCCTCCTGCTGTGCCTCCGGACACCATGCGGACCGCTGATAGATTATCTCCTGAGGAGGTCAGCAGTGCTATGCAGGGCAGTGATGCTTTATTACATCTCCTTGAGGGGAACTACGCCACCTACCGCCGTATATATTTGATGCCCCCCTTGACGGGAGTACGGGCTCCGGCACGGAGGTCCACTGGTGCACCATCTTCGAGTCGCGCTCGTGCTACAGACATCCCTTCTTCTAGCAGGGCTGGCACATCTAGAGGTAGAGGCAGTTCGATTCCTCCGATCCCTCCGACTTTCGATCATCCTGGATGGCCAGATATGCCGACAGAGTTGACGGGGTGGCAGTATGGGACGCCTTACCAGGTTCCGTTAGAGCCTCCTCTGCCTGACCACAGATATATCAGAGACCCTGATTCGCCCCCGGTATGTTTTTCAGCTTTGATTTATCAGTTAGATATTTGGACATTCATTCCCTTACTGATAGTTTTTGCATTTGCATTTACAGCCTCCGGTTGAGTATACGGATGAGCTGCTCGGGATGCTGGCTACATTCGAGGGCATGATCCTACGGAGGGAGGGACAGCTGGCCCTTATGGGCGTGCAGGTACTGTTCATCTTTCCTGTATTTAGCATACTCCCAATGACATACTGGCTTTGAACATTCTGCTGTATTGATAGGCTGTGTAGAGCACATCTGACACACACCCCACTCATGTACTGTACTTGCACCTGCTTTTTATGCTTGAACTGATGTATTTGGACCTTTCATTTTCAGATGCCTCCCGTATATGCTTCGACACGGGGCGGGCCACCAGGGCCTTCTCAGAGAGGTCGAGGTGCTAGACCTGCTCGAGGTACAGAGACTCGAGGAGCTGGGCCATCCAGGCCTTACCGGGGAGCTCGAGGAGCAGGGTCGTCTCGCAGACGCAGGGCACCCATTGTCGAGGATGAGGAGGAGGAGGTCGCAGGCCACATATCAGAGACATCTCCTGGGGAGGGAGGCTCCGGTCTTGGTTCCGGGAGCGGAGATGAGCCTGAGGGGGATCCGGAGGATGACAGCTCCGATCCAGATGGTGATGATGATGCAGAGATTATCCCGCAGAAGAGGATGAGAGGACCTCCTCTTTCCCGTTCCCGAGGGCACTGATGTTATTCCCTGCTTTATTTTATTTTTTGGCTAGTAGTTTGTAGCACTTTGCACATTGTTAGGCAGTTTTATTTTCTGTAAAACTTGTACCTTTATTTTGTTGTAAAACATGATGGAATGAAACAGCTTTTTGAAAAGATGTTGTATTTGAAATTCTAAGCATTGCATCGCATTAGTTTGCACAAAATGGAATTGAATGAAAATGTGCCTCATGTATTACCGGGTCAGGTAGTGAACCGACGCGACAAATCAAAACAAATCGACTCACTAAGAAATAACAGATTCTTAGCAAGTTTACAACTCGATAAACAAAATACAACAATGTTAACGACTCAATAGACAAAGCTTAACAAAATTGTGTAATCAAAAGGTAGCAACTCAAAACATAAAAAGCGACAGCTCGACAAAACTTACAACTCGATAAGCAAAGCAACAACTCGATAAGCAAAATACAACACAATGAGCAAAACAAAGCATACTTCAGACGGACAGTCTGGATGACGGAATGTATCCAAAACTGAGAGAAATTGAGGCCTTCAACATTCCCGATGCGTGACAGTGCTTCAAACTCTCTTCCGGCGGGCAAAACAGGACCAATGCGAGGCCGAAAACATTTTGAAGTTGAAAACCAAAAGGTGGCCGGCCTACTAGGACAGGTGGCCGGCCGGCCACCCACCCCCACATCCGCCAGAAATGTGACACGTGTCCTTTGAATAGTGTTTTGCCTCTCTATAAAAGCTCCACTCTTGGAACTTATTCATTTCATCACCTTTCCACACAAGAATGGAAGCATTTCTCACAGAAAATCTCACTTCTTGGATTTCTTCTCTTGATGGCTCGGAGAAGTTGAATTTCCGAGGTTTTGGCTTGAATGCACTATTCACGCTAAGCCGGACTCCACTACATCTTCCTTTCCTCTCTGCCGCGACGAGGTTTTGGAACCCGGTGACGCACGTCTTTAGCTTCAGGGGGCAAGAGGTATGTCCTACTTTTGAAGATTTTCAAGCTTTGATGGAGTCTGAACGCTCAGAAGAGATCTTGCCTCAGTCTCGTTTCGGCCATGCCCAAGCTTTAGGGCGGATGTGCGGTCTCAACGCGCATGATGCTCGATCTCTGATTGGTAATGGGATGCTGGACATCCCGAGCCTGATTTACCGATTCTCTGATGCTGGTGATCGCAGCGACCACTATAGGCAGGGTTTCCGGCAGCATGCCCTCTGCTTGTGCATGCTATCCCATTTTTTGTTTGTTTCGGGTTCCGGAGGAGCTAACATCCGCTTGATTGAAGTTGCTCAAGGCTTGAGGGAAGGGAAGAGTTGTATTGCCATGACTTTGGCCGAGACATTGATGGGTCTAGATGCCTTCTACTGCCGAGAGACAACCAGGTTTGCAGGGAGTCCACTACTGCTACAGGTAATGTTTCCCACCCGAGCTCACATGTATTTGCTTACATCACTCGGCCCTCGGGCTCGATCTTTCTCACAAAACCCTTATCTCACTTTTCTCTCATCGCACATCTCTCTATTCTTTATTCTCTCATTTTTCATCCCTCCCCAGATATGGTTGATGGATAAATTGCAAGTTGTGGACTCTTGCCCTGCTTATTCAGCCCGTGGCTACTTCTTTCGGCAACGCCTAGTCAATGCCCCTGATGAGAGCTGGTGGTTTGAATGGATGTGCAATTTATCGGCAGATCGCATTGCGTGGCGCTGTCCCTGGCTTAATCTTCCAGCGATGAGCTATAGCATGTCACGGCAGGTCGGGATTAGATTGATCGGCTTGACTCACTGCGTGTTCTACTTCCCATTCCGTATTCTGCGCCAGTTCGGTCATGATCAGACTTGCCCACCAGAGGGACTAGAGTATCCGGCTACATTCTCGTTTCGAGGCGCACAGCTGGCTCGACAGACCGCAGCATGGAGAGTTAGAGAGCTTCTGGCCCCTGCCCTTACTTTCAGTTGCACTTTGTCTGATGAGTGCTGGGATTGGCTCAACGAAGAAGCACAAGTTGGGCCCAAGTTGGCATCAGAGGCTTCAACTAGCTCTGGGAGGGGGCGCAGGGACATCTGACTGGACTGTGCCCCAGATTTATTGCTTTATTAGTACTTTCAAGTTTTCGTTATGAATGTAATAAAAAGCAACTTCAATTGTATGCAAGAGCAAAAGAACTCTGTTTTGAAATCAATGAATTGAAGGTTGTGGTACTGAAAATTCTCCACTTTTGGTCCAAAAATGGTCTTAGTTGTGAAAAGATTAATTTGAACAAAGTCAACTTTTATTAAAACTTTTCAAAACTATTTTCGATATGGATCAGAACTGGACACGCCTGAGATCTGTCACTGAGATGCACAACCCCGAATCCTAGCAACTGGAAAGTTGCCCCTAGTCTGAAAAGTGACTCGGCAATTCATAGCAACGGAAAGTTGCCCCTAGTCTGGACGATGCCGGAACACTTCACTGCAACGGAAAGTTGCCCCTAGTTTGAATAGCACTGTACCGGAGATCACAATAAATGCTGATGAATAAAGATGACTGAGATGATCAAAATGGACAAAGTTGATCGGGGAAAAGATTGTGACTGAACTTCAAGATGAAGCTGCCTACGTATCCCAAAGATGGGAATCAAGTCTTACGTAGTTCAGGCTCAGGTTCGCTCGAGTATTTTTGCTCTCCTTTTGCGCTCTAACTTTTGCCAAGGCCGCCCTTTGCGGGTTTTCAACCTTGCGAGCTCAGTTTTTATAATTTCAAATTTTTTGTGCTCTGAGTTTTGCCTAGGTCGCCCTTTCGGGTTTTCGGCCTAGCGAGCCTCTCAAGGGTAATATTTCTTCAACTTGTCCATATTGATCGGTTGGGAAAACTCCAAGCCATCTAGATCCATCAGAACCACAGCTCCACCTGACCAGATTGACTTGATGATGTAAGGACCAGTCCAATTGGGTCTGAACTTGCCCCTTGGGTCGTGGATAGGAGCTCGGTTGTCCTTGAGTACTAAATCTCCTTCTTTTAAATTCCTGGACTTAACCTTCTTGTTGAAAGCCCGAGCGATTCTGCGTTGATAACCTTGGACGTGGTACAGTGCTTTCAACCTTCTTTCATCAAAAAGCATGAGTTCCTCAAATCTATTCTGCTGCCAATCTGCTTCGGCTATCTGGCACTCGGCCAATACTCGCAATGACGGAACCTCAATCTCAATAGGTAGAACGGCCTCCATCCGATAAACCAATGAGTACGGAGTCGCCCCAGTAGAAGTTCTGATCGAAGTCCTGTAGCCCCACAGAGCAAATGGCAGCTTATCTGGCCAATCCCGATAGGTTTCCACCATCTTCTGTAGTATGCGCTTGATGTTCTTGTTGGCGGCCTCAACTGCTCCGTTGGTTTGCGGCCGGTAAGTAGACGACTTATGAAAAGCCACATTGTATTTCTCCAACAAGTCAATCACCTCCTTCTTGAAGTGGGAACCATTGTCAGAAACTATTTCATTTGGGACTCCGTAGCGACAGATAATGTTGTTTCTGATGAATTTTGCAACGTGTGAAGCTTTCAACACTGCATAAGATTGGGCTTCAACCCACTTCGTGAAATAATCTATCGCTACGAGGATGAACTCATGCCCGTTCGACCCCTTCGGCGTAACAGCCCCGATCACATCAATTCCCCAGACAGAAAAAGGCCATGGCGAAGTCATGTTGTACAGCTTTGACGGCGGAATGTTCATACGATTTGCATGAATCTGACATTTGTGGCATCGCCTGACGAAACCGATACAATCCTCCTCCATGGTGGACCAATAATAACCTTGTCTAAGGATCTTCCTAGCCAACATCACCCCATTCATATGTGCACCGCATTCACCCCCGTGGATGGCTTCCATCAGACGCCTTGACTCTTCTGCATCCACACACAGTTTATGCATTCCCAGATGACCTCTTCTATACAGCTTACCCCCACAGATGATGAACTGAACCGACATTCTTCTGATTGCCCTCTTGTCTTTGGCATTTACCCCTGGCGGGTATGCTTCTTTCTCTAAAAAGTTCCAGATATCGTAGTACCAGGGGTGTTCGTCCTGAACTTCATCTATGGTTGCAATCGACTCGTAAGCAGGTACAAATTTCTGGTCGATGATGACTGGACGCATTCGGACTCCACACGGGATGTCTATCATGGATGATAGAGTTGCTAAGGCGTCTGCGAACTTGTTGTTCTCTCTTAGTAGATGAGCGAAATTTAACTTTTCAAACCGAGGAATCAACAAGTCCAAGGTCTGGTGATACATCATCATATTTTCCTCTTTTACTTTCCAGTCTCCTTTAGCTTGAGACACAACAAGGTTCGAATCCCCAATGACATCCAGCCGTTTTGCCCCTAGTTCTAGGGCTGCTTCTAAACCAGCAATGCACGCCTCATATTCTGCTTCATTGTTCGAGACTTTGAACCGGAGTTTGAAGGCTAGAGGGATACGGGAATTGTCGGGTGCTATCAGCAACACTCCTATCCCATACCCATGTTGATTTGACGCTCCGTCAAAGTACATCGTCCAAGTTTCGTTGTCGATATGCAGAATTGCTTCATCTGGGAACAGATACTCAACTGCTTCATCCCCCTCAACCGGGTGGTCGGCAAGGAACTCTGCCACTGCTCTTCCCTTCACTGACTTGCGCGTCACATATGTGAGATCAAATTCGGAGAGCAACAGCAACCAACGAGCTAGCCTACCCGTAAGCGCTGGTTTCTCGAAAAGATATTTGATGGGATCGAGTCGTGAAACCAACATTACAGAGTGAGCTAACAGGTAGTGCCGCAGCTTCCTGGTAGCCCATACCAGAGCTAAGCAAGCTTTTTCGAGCGGTGTATATCGGGTCTCATACTCCAGCATTTTCTTGCTCAAATAATAGATGGCTTTCTCCACCTTATCTTCTGATTCTTGTGCAAGCATGCAGCCCATCGTGGTCTCAGTCACTGACAGATACAAAATCAACAGTTTCCCTGGTTCTGCTGGTGATAAAACGGGTGGGTTCTGTAGATATTCTTTAATCTGTTCAAACGCAGCTTGACATCGGCCGTCCCATTGGAACTTCTTTCCTTTCTTGAGGAGGCCAAAAAGTGGTTCACAAGTCAAGGTTAATTTTGAGATAAACCGTCTTATGAATTGCACTTTACCCAGAAAGCCGCGCACCTCCTTTTCAGTCCTTGGTGGGGGCATTTCTAGGATGGCCTTGATTTTGGAAGGGTCGACCTCGATGCCCCTTTGTGTAATCAGAAACCCCAGCATTTTTCCCGCTGTAACACCAAACGTACATTTCTGAGGGTTTAGCCGCAACCGGAATTCCCTGATCCTTTGGAAAAACTTTTGCAAGGCGGTGTAGTGGCCCTCTCTTTCCTTGGACTTGACAATCATGTCGTCCACATACACCTCAACCTCTTTGTGGATCATATCATGTAGTATTGTGGTCGCGGCCCGTTGATAAGTAGCCCCAGCATTTTTCAACCCAAACGGCATTACCCGATAGCAGTATGTCCCCCACGGGGTGGTGAATGCAGTCTTCTCCCTGTCCTCCGGCGCCATCACTATCTGGTTATACCCTGAAAAGCCATCCATGAATGAGAGCAATGCATGCCCTGCTGTGAAGTCCACTAACTCATCGATGTGCGGTAGGGGAAAATCGTCCTTCGGACTGGCTCGGTTCAAATCCCTGAAGTCTACGCACACCCGGATCTTGCCATCTTTCTTTGGCACCGGAACAATATTGGCCAACCAAGTCGGATATTCAGAGACTAGCAGGAAGCCTGCGTCAATTTGCTTGGTGACCTCTTCCTTGATCTTAAGAGCCCAGTCCGGGCGGATCCTTCTGAGCTTTTGCTTGACAGGTCGGGCCTCGGGGTCAAGGGGGATCCGATGCTGTACAATCTCAGGATCGATTCCAGGCATGTCTTCGTAGGACCACGCGAAAACATCTTTGAAATCTTTTAATAAAGCGACTAAGCGCTCGCGTTCCTCCGAAGACAACGTGGACCCGATCTGGACCAGCCGCGGGTCCTCCTCAGTACCAATGTTCACAGAAATGATTTCATCCATTAATGGCTTAACAAATCTCTCTTGCTCTTGCTCAACTAGACGTTGTAAAACCGGAGGAACTTCGTCCTCGTCGTTTTGATCAAAATTTTGAAAGTCCGAATTAATGCAATAAATTAGGGGCACAGAAAAGTACTCGGAAACCACATTCAATTCATTCTCATTAGGCACAGCCAGATCATCCAATTCCTCGGTTACAACAGACTCAAAGAAAAAGGAAAAAGACGACCTGGACAGGACTTTGGCATCCGGGTTGACACCCCCAGGAGTACCAGACTCAGACTCAGTCGAGCTGGAATCTGATTCCGACTCACAAGACTCGGTGGAATCAGATTCCGGCTCACTACCTGACCCGGAACTGCTGGATAAGAATCCCTCCTCGTATTGCCAAATGAGAGAGGGTGCGATCGATGCATCCAAAATAGCTGCTGGTTGGCTCGCAGCCGTTTCATCTCCAATCATGGAAACCGCGACGTTATTCCCCAAGCAATCCTGGTCGATCGGAGGATCAGAGAGGAGACATGCCAGTGCTACCCCCATTTCTAATTCCGTGCCCTCAGCATCCTCTGCCTTATTCTGCTCAGCCTCAGTTGTTGGGTCTGTCCGCTCTGTGGCGACGTCATCCCCGGATAGTTGTAGGTCGAAAAAGATTTCGAAGCCTGGCACGCGCTTCTTCTCCGCGTTCAGCCACGGCTCTGGGAAGCCGCAAAATGGAAAATCTTCCCCCTCCCGGACGAAGCGTCCGTTCAGGGTACCCCAGATGGGCCTATGCATTAGATCAAAAGGCTTCCCAGCCTGCTTCGCTCTGGCCCTGCCGGCCATTTCCTTTCCTTTCCTCGCCCAGTCTTCTTTGGTGGGCAGATAACCCAGTCCAAAGGTATGTGGATTGTGTGGCACTTCGGCCAGCGCTGCGACTCCTTTCCTGCCGCTTTTTCCCAATCCCATCCCGGGGATATGCTGTAGCTTGTTCATGAGGTACACGGCTTGAGCGCTGACATACAGACCCTCATTCACAGCCATAATGTTCTGTACCACCCGGGCCTCAGCCAAAGTAAATCCTGATATGAACATGTCCTCCATGTCGTGTTCAATCTCCAGGACTGGCGTAGATACCTCCGGAGGAGGATGGATTGACGAATTCCCAAAAACAATGGCTACTCCCTTTCCGTAGGGGTACTTCACCATTTGATGTAGAGTAGATGAGACGGCCTTCACCTGATGCAACCAGGGTCGCCCCAAAAGCATGTTAAAGGATGCAGGGACCTCCAAGACATGAAAATCTACTTCGTGTTGTCCCGGCCCAATCTTGGTTTGGATTTTTACTGTCCCCAGGACATCCCTGCTTGTATTGTCGTAGGCTCTGATTACTTGAGTAGTCGGTGTGAAGTCCGCAGGCTTTAACCCAATTGCATATGCCGTCCTGGCTGGGCAGACGTTGATGGCGGACCCGGTATCAACAAGTACCACCGGAATCCATTTGTCCCTACATTCTACAGAGATGTAGAGGGGTCTGTTATGATTCACGCCCTCAGGCGGCAATTCCTTATCTGAAAAGGTCAATGCCGGGGAACCTCCTCCCGGAAAGACCAGCCCAACTAGCTGTTCTGGCGTAGTTTCGATGGAAAGTTTGGCTTTGTCCATGGCAGATAGGACAGCCTGCCTGTGCACCCTTGAAGCCATAAGCAGTCCCCAAATGGAGATGTCTGCTTGTATTTTCTTTAACTGCTTCAGTACAGCCTCTTCCTCAACTTGCTTCTCTCTCTGTTTTTCTGCCTCTTTATCTTTCCCTGATGCCTCGGGTTGATCAAGGTGTGGGGGCTTAAAGTACCGCCCACTTCTAGTCATGTGGTCCACCTCCTCAAGGTACCAAGTGCTGTCTGGTTGATCACCTGCCCAGTCTTCGTCTGTGTGGGCAAGATACAAATCGTCATCTTCCCACCACATTCCATTAGCATCTAACAGGCACCTGTCTGGTTCCGGCTTGTTTGCGCTCTCAGCATTTTCCTCCCACATGCTCACAGCATGTTCAGTTCTTGTGCCCACAGCACTCTCAACTTCCTCATGGTTCTTGGCTTTTCGGATCCTCTCAGAATCCCATTTCTTTTCTTGTTCCTCCAGTGTTAATTGTTCGGTTTTTAAAGTGTCTTGGTCCCGAGCGGAATTCTTCGTACCGGCGCTCTCCGGCAATTCAATCTGACCCTCGGCCCTTCCGGCCACAAATGGTACAATATCTGGCTGATCATCCAACCACCCGACGACTTCTGCTGACTCCTCGTATTCAAACTAGTTGATTGATGCATCCCCTGATTCCTGATCGTTGAAAAACTGGAGGTTGGCGAATTCCTCTTCCACTGTAGTCAGATCATCCCCCGCTGATTCAAGTTTGTCCCCCCGGATCATACACAATTCAGTCTTCTCTGGCAACCTCATACTCAGCTTAGGCTGGCTCATTGACAAGATATATCCACTCGGATCATAAGCTCTGCCAGCTAAATTCTCAGACTGCTCCACCCCAGACTCAATAGTTTTGCTCTCCTCGGAAGCCTGCCCCGTTCCATTTTCGGTGGTCACCACCTTTGGTTCAGGTTGGATTGTGGAGGTGTCCATCATGCACAAGTCAGTGCTATCAGGAAGGATCACCTCCGGCTTGGGTAGGTGGGAGGGAGTGATATAGATACTAGGGTCGTAAGGCACGTCCCCAGTTTGGATGAGATTGATTCTTTTGGGTGGATCTTGGTTATGTGCTGGGAGTGGGTTGGTTGTGACATTGGGTCTCTCGGGAGGTAGAATGATGTTTTTGTCAATGAGGTCTTGAATCTCATGACGCAGCCTGCAACATTGGTCGGTATCATGACCATGCTGCTGGTGGTATTTGCAATATTTGGCTGGGTTGTGGGAAGGGGGGAGTGGATTTGGAGGGGGCCTCGGTTCCAAGGGTTTCAGATGCCCCTTTCTGACTAGAACCCCGAGGACTTTGGACAAAGGCATATGTAGTGGGGAGAAGGTTCGTTGACCCCTGGATTGGTATCTCGAAGCTTGGTTACTGCTCCCAGACGCATCAGAAAAAGGTGTGGCCGCTGCGGGCCTTGGTTAGGGAGGGGGAGTGGTGGTGACCATACCGACCTCTGAAGTCCTTGTATTGGCGGAGCCACTCGGGCCCGCATTGTTATTGCGGTTGAATGTTCTTCGGGGCTGCTCCCGATCTTGGTCAATTAGACCCTGCTTCATCGCGTCCTCGATTTGTACCCCCATATCATGTAAGTCTGCGAAGGTGGGGAAAGGAACTACAATCATTTTCTGCATAAGCCTTGGTTGGAGATTGCGCACAATCATCCGAATTTGGTCTTTATCTGTTGGCCTCAAGGTCATCATCGATGCCTTGGCTCTCCACCGGGTTACAAAATCAGAGAATGTCTCTTTCTGTTCCTGCCTCGTTGTCTCGAGATCACGAGTTGTGACCTCGATTTGCGTGTTGTACGAATATTGTGCAAGGAAGGCCTCAGCCATCTCATCCCAGTTTGTTTTCACATCATCTTCCAGCTTTGCGTACCAAGTGGATGCCACACCCGATAAAGTTCGACCGAACAGGGAAAGCTTTTGCGGTCGGGTTAGGCCCATTGGTCTCAGGATGTCTGAAAATAGCCGGAGGTGAACCATGGGGTCCCCGGATCCATCAAAGCGATCGATCTGGGGCATCTTAAATCTGTCCGGCAATGTCACGGCCACATCAGTGTAGCCATCTTCAATATCTGGGATGGCCTTCACCCCCTGGGATTTCTTGAAGAGTTTTTCCAACTTGCTCAATTTCAGAGCTGTCTGATCTACCTCGAACTCGAATGGAGAGTCCGGGTGATTGGGTGTCAGATTCTTGGACAGTTGCGGTAGAAGCGGGGGCGGAGCCAGCCCCGTTGGAAGACTCGTGTCCTCTTGAGTGTTCTGAAGGTTTGGCAGAGTGTTCTGTAGATTTGGGAGGGCATTTTGGGTATTCTGGGGATTCTGGGTATTCTGGGGGTTTTGACCGGCAGGGGTCTGTTCAGGTAAGGGGGCCCCGGGTGGAGGAGGGACCTGCTGTACCCCTGGTGGAGGAGGGACCTGGTGTGAAGCAGATGCAGCGTTCTGCTGTTGTAATCTGGTAATCAACTCAGACTGTTGGGCCATGACAAGGGCCTGCTGCTTGGAAAATTCCGCCTGGCGGATAGCATCGTCGTGCATTTGTTTCATGCTTTCCCCCATCTGGCGCATCATCGCCTCCATTGCTGTGTTCTGTTGTTCCATCTGAATAACTGGCAAGTGTATCTCTATAGCAGAAAGAGGAATCTCAACCCGACTATCTGACACTATAGTAGACTGCTGTTCTGGTGATCCGTGCTCCGATATACTATGCCTTCTCGGCCTCCTTCTGATAACAGGGGGTAGAGAGTGGAACACTGGATGTCCGTCAACTAGATCCTCGGATCGGTTGAGTCGGCGACCTCGTGTCCAAATTGCTTGGGGAGTATCGACTGGTTCAGAAGCAATTGTGCTACAAACTGCCCTAGCAAAAAGATAATAAAGCAAAAGGAAATAAATGACCAGAAAAACGGGCAGCATAACAGCTTAAATTTAAATACACACAACACACAGTCGAGCATACAACACACAGTTTGGATAAGCTGGAAATACATTGTCCTCAACCACTGATCATTGTTCCAGTACCACTGTTCTGATAGACTGAATCTGATATCCACGGACAACTGATTCCCAATACACTGAATAATGCCCGCAGGCCTGATACCCAAACTCAAAAACTGATGCCCGCAGGCCTGATGCCCAAACTCATACTGATACATGCATTCCCTGTAGAGACGCACTCTAACAAGCACATAACAGATAAGTGAGAGCCAAAACACCCCTATGTTGGGGTAGGGTTTCCCTATCCTATTTCGTCAGGAACTAGGGTTTTACTACGCACGCAGCGGCTTCAAACAACCTATAAACGGGTAAGCAACCTGTCCTAGTTTGGAATGGTCACTACGGATCCGAATATGCACTAGGTCGAATGGTCAAAAAGGGTGCCCCGGTAAAACCGGGGTTTGTGTTCCCATGCTGTCAGAGCCCAGAGCCTATCAGCCTTACGGACATGACTTGACAAGACAAGCCTCCGGCAAATCGTTCGGGAATGGCATATGGCAAACACGGTGTCCTAGGCGCACCAATGCAAATGCAATGCAAAGAAACACACTAGTGTAGTCAAAACCAGATATCATGAGTTCGAGTCAAGTTCTCTAACTCCCCAGCAGAGTCGCCAGAAACTGTAACAACGCCCGCGAGGGACCTCGCTACAGTTCGGACTCGATTTTTGTTGTGGTTCTAAATCTGAACCAAAGAGTCCAAATCCGGCAAATCGTTTTGAGAAAACTGATTTTTGAAAGAAGTGCCAAACATGGACTGCTTTGCCAGATAACAGAGTCGCCACCTAAATATTTTTAAAATGGGAAATTTAGGAAACCCTGACTCGGTGCCAAAAGGCCACGTGTCCGTCATCACCAAAGTTGGCTCGGGAACTTGGGTACGATTGGGGAAGGTCACATCGTGAGCACCCCCGCTCGCCCGGTCAAAGACCGGCCTCTACTAACCATGATATCTGTTTTTGAAAACATTGTGAGTTCTTATTCCGGTTATTAGCCTAGGTTACTATGTGATGCTTGCAGCAAACAAGTATAGACTGAATCGCCTGAATTGGAACTAAACATCTCATGTTTGTTTGTTTGAAAATGGTTTGATGGTGCTACCCGCAGGTAGGCTAAAATGCGGATTTGCCACCCTCAAGGTGGGCTTAGAAAACAGTGATTTTGCCACTATCTAGTGGGCTTAAAACAAACATTCGATGAATTGCTCCAATTCAGACAACTCAACCTCCACCCACAGGCATTCAAGGCAGTTTATATCACATAAGCACATAGCCTCATGGTAAGCATGCTATTCTGGCAACACTCACACGCATGCAAGGATGCTAAAGCATAAAACTCACCGAGTACTCCAAGCCAAAACAGAAACTGATTAGAAATCATGCATGATCCTAATTATGCTGAAATGCCTAATGCAACACACGCAAAATGCAACTATAGCAGACTCGGCTATTCTAAAGATGGCATGTGAAATGCTACAGCTATCAAGTACTCAATTTGGAATTGAAATACAGATGCAGTTTGTATGATGCGCCGAGCCCGGTGTGTGTAAAACAGATGAATGATGCAAACATGCTGTCATACTGTTATGCTAATTGAAATATGCTCTATATCTAACCATCCAAAGCGGATAAATAAAAGGGAGAAAGAAATGGGGGTTGGAAGACATACATCACACTCACACACCCTTATTACATTATTGCCCTCGCGCAGAGGGTCCGAATAAATATACAGTCCGAAATAAAAGAATATACAGTCCGAAATATACAGATTTCTAATAATATACAAATTTCTAATTAATTAACAAATTAATTACAGAAAAGTAAAACTGGCACGCAAGCCAGGGACTGCCTCGCTTCTGAAGGATGATGTATGTTGTAGCTGTCTGGCGCAGAAATCCACGGCGATGCCCCAATTAGCCTCTGTTTATAATTTATCTCGAAATGCGCGTTGGATTATGAAAAGTTGTTGGTCCTCGATATTGCTGTAACAGAGAGCAGGAAAAGGGCACAGCAATGTATTTCACAAATATATGCATACCTCGATCCTCGTGCCACCAATCACGCATACCGATGCATGATGGCCGAGGAATCGGATTGCACAACTCAATATGGGATGAATGCAGATGAATGCTACAATGAAAACCTAACTCCATCATGGGTGATCCGGAGTGTCGGTGACTTGGGAATTGAGACATGCTCCGCCACTCGGGGTGCGAAACGCGCCTCGTTTCCCGTGCAATATGCATGAAATGCAACTAATATACAACCTAGCATGCGCAATGCTATGAAAGTGAGATGCCTCGAAATGCGTGCACACGGGCACGCAAACCGAGAAGATGGCATACAAGTATGAAATGACATGAAATATGATATATAATGAGACTAAAATGAAATGCCCCGAAATGCGTGCCCACAGGCACGCAGTCCAAGAAAATGGCATACGGAATGCAAATCGGATAAAACAGAATGTCTCGAAACGCGTGCACACGGGCACGCAAACCGAGGCGATGATGTACAATGTAAAATCGGATAAAACCGAAGTGCCTCGAAGTGTGCGCCCACAGGCGCGCAAACCGAGGCGATGAAGAAATGAGAAAATCGGATAAACTGAATTGCCTCGAAATGCGCGCCCACAGGCACGCAAACCGAGGCGATGATATGCGATGCAAAATCGGATAAAACCGAAGTGCCTCGAAGTGCGTGCCCACAGGCGCGCAAACCGAGGCGATGAAGAAATGAGAAAATCGGATAAAACTGAATTGCCTCGAAATGCGCGCCCACAGGCACGCAAACCGAGGCGATGATATGCGATGCAAAATCGGATAAAATCGAAGTGCCTCGAAGTACGTGCCCACAGGCGCGCAAACCGAGGCGATGAAGAAATGAGAAAATCGGATAAAACCGAAGTGCCTCGAAGTGCGTGCACACGGGCACGCGAACCGAGGCAATGACAAAATGCAATGAAAAGGCATACGGAATGCGACGATGGGCTTACACCAACATGGGAGAGCCTCAGCTCACTCACATAGGCTGCCGTCGGATAAAACGGAGGTGTCTCGAAGTGCGTGCACACGGGCACGCAAACCGAGGCAATGCATTAAGACATGAAATGACATAGGAAATGATATGCAAGCATGGAAATGGAATTTCAGCACCTAAATGAAGGGGGAAACAGCCCCGAAACAAATCGAAATGAATCCCGAAGCATGCAATCATCCCGAAAATGTGAAATTAAGCCCCGAAATGGCCTATAGCCATGCTATTCATGCAAAATATGATCATGGCAGCAAGAACAGTAGCAAGACAGTCCCAAATATGGCTTATTTCAGTAACAAACTTGGCCAAAATGCAAGCATAGATAGATCAACAATATCATGCAAAGTTAGTGGCCAAAAGAGCATTTCAAAGGAAGATGGTAGATAGAAAATTCAAATGAACAAACTTACTTCTACAACATTAAAGAGGGCCCAAAAATAAGCATATATGCAGTTTATGGAAACCCCAAAATCATTATAGAAGCATGCTAGAAATGGAAGGCAAAATGGAGCCACAAGAGGGTATATCATGAGACATGCTATCTATACATCAAATGACCAAACTTTCTTCATGAAATGTGTAAAGGGGGTCAAAATAAGACCAAAGTCAGTAGGGGTCGAAGTCCCAAAAACAAATAGAAATAGGTCAAAAATTGCATACAAAATGTGGCCCACTTGATGAAATTTGAAGGAGGTGGTATATACAATGGCCAAATGGGGTTGAGCCCTTCTACAATGTTGTAGAGGGGCTCAAAATGAGCACAAAACCAGTAGGGGTCGGACCCCTAAAAACAAACACAAATAGGTCAATTTTAGCATGCAAAAATGTGACAAATTTGATGAATATTGAAGGAACTAGTATATATAAGCACCAAATGAAGTTGAGCCCTTCTAAAATGTTGTAGAGGGGCTCAATATGAGCACAAAACCAGTAGGGGTCGGAGCCCCAATTCTCAACCAATTGGAGTAGAGAAATGAATCAAGAAAAAGCCCTAAAAGTTGGTTTTGAAGACTTACCCTTGAAGACTTGTCTTTCTTTGCTTCTTGGCTTGGATTTGTAGCCTCTTGACCTCTGAAGAACACTTCCTTGCTGCTGGAATCGAAGTTGGAATGGTGAGGCTAGGTGTTGGTGAAGAAATCAAGCAAGACTTGAAGCTTTTTTGAAGGTTTTGGCTATGGAGATTAGGGTTTTTGCTTAAGTGTTCTTCAAGACAATTTTTGTAACCTTGAGGAAGGAGCTGCCCAGCCCCTTTAATAGGCAAAACAAGGTGTAGAGTGGGTGGGAAATGGAGGCAATCTTTCCCTCCCAAAATATCCCCCGGATGGGGTGATATTTTGGCAAAAATATCCGGACAGCTGTACTGAGCTGGAAAGGGGGAAGCAGGCCGGCTAGGTGGTTTTCTGCAAGGTGGCCGGCCGGCCACCCCACCTGGTCGGCCAGCCACTCACCATGGCCGGCCAGCCACCACCAAAAAATGAACAAAAGATTTTCTGGCCGACCAGTATACAAAGGTGTCCTCCAATGTGTGTAGAATAAGGCCCCAAGGTCGGAATCTGGCAACTCTGAAGCAGAAGTCACAACATAGAGCTTGAAGAAGAGGCTCAAAAATGAACTGCATAATTTCTGGCCGACCACCAACTTTTTGTGTCCTCCAAGGTGTGTAGAACAAGGATCCAAGGTTAGAATTTGGCAACACTGAAGCAGGAGCCACAACATTAGACTTGAAGGAGAGGCCCAAAAATGAAACCCACAGTTTCTGGCCGACCACTCTTGTTTAGGGTCCTCCCATGTTCCCTGATCACAGATATCTAGCTTTGGTTGGAAGAAAATACCCCCAAGGTATTCAACATTGGCCCGGAAGTGAGAAAAACGGGCTCCGGAGGAGCGAAATTGGTTATCTGGGATAATTGCTGGCTTCTCACCCCCCAGTGATCTTCTTGATGTTGAAACAGAGGTACCTGCCAAGTTTGAACAAAAACTAATGAGAAATGAACACTCGGAGCCAAAACCGAGCAATTCGGGATCCCGAAAATGAGCATCTGGTGCCGGAAGTGGTGTTCAGCAGCGAAGTGGGTATCTGCGACCCCAGTGTCCCTCGGAATAACAAAACAGAGGTACCTGCAAAAAACCGGAGAAAGCGGATGCGAAATGAATGCTCGGGACCAAAACCGCGCAGTTTGGGGTCCCGAAAACTGGCTACAGGTACCGGAAGTGGCATACGGCCACGAAGTGGGCATCAGGGGCCCCAGTGTTCCTCGGAACATTAAAACAGAGGTCTCTGCCAAAAACCGGAGAAGACGGAGATGGTTGGGCGGTCCCGAGCCGAGGCACACGGCCTAACGGCTCCGAAAACCGGGAACCGGGCTCCGAAATGGGCAAAATGACCTACGGCCACGAAACGTAGCTCACGGCCACCGGGAGATAGCCTACCGGACCACTCCCTTTCCTCAGGAAAGAAAACAGAGAAAATCGAGTCTGGTTCGCAAACCGAGACAAGGCACAGAAGAGGGTTCGGAAGTCTGGAGGCAGGGCGCACGGCCGCGACTCTGAGACTTCTGAACGAGCACAATATGCAACATCACCGAGCGCTCAATCGGTGACGTCTGAGTCTTAAGGTCGGTCAAAAATGGGGTGTCTACAGTTGCCCCTCTTTGACAGAACTCGGAAGTCAAGAAGTGACGAGAGTGAATGTCAAAGCCCAGAGACGACCCATTTTTGACAAGGCCGAAGACTTAGACAATCATACGAGATAAACAGAGAATGTGTGCCCGCAGGCGTGCCCGCAGGCAGGGGGCAAAATGCAAAATGATAGGCGCGGAGCCAGATGATCATGCAAGTGCAACAAGCTGTAATGAAGCAGGTATTGACAAATAGATGCAACAGTTTTAAGCAAGAATGCAAAGCAAACAACTACATTTCATGCAGTTAGGAATGCGGAGAATTATTCAATTCTCGTCGCGTCTCACACGGAGAAGATACGATACCTGCGCGATTCGTCTGGTCGCACCAGCCTCAAATGAACCGTACATACAATATCGTGCCTGCAAAAGAATGAAATCCAACAGGAACAATATGCTAACAACATATATTCAATGTGATTCCTATGATTCCAAAAGTCTGACACACACAGTGTAGGTGAACAAATGCAACATAACGCGAGAGAAGATAATGCGTGGCAACGCATGTTCAAGCATAGAAGTATTGTACACCAAGAAATCATGCATGACAATGCAAAACATTCATGAGAATGCGAATTATGAGCCAAATAAAGCAAAACGAACATAAATCAGGATGCCCATTTGACATGAAATGATGAACCGGAAAACGCGCATTTCGGCGACGGCAACTCAATCGCGGCCTCTGATTCACCTCCTGGAGAGGTCACAACATGTTTAAAAAGGATACACTCTGATTTTGATGAATAATGACGAGACACATGTCAGAAATTGCAGTTAAAGTTCCAGCGGAATAATTCGGCGCCAGAAAGTGCACTTTTCTTCAACTTTTTCAGGTCCCGGGAACTCCGATTTTCCTCAAAATTTGCAGAGAGGTAGGGGAGGGGGTGGGGAGCATGGTCGGCCAGGTGGTTGCCCTTGGAGAGGCCATCGGCCAGGGGAGAAAAAGGACATGGCCGGCCAGCCAGGTTAGGTGGCCGGCCGGCCACCTGCCAAAAGCAGGGGCATTTTGGTCATTTTCCACTTTTCTATATATATGCACCTCCATTCAATCCGAAATCACACCCAAAGTTGCATAAACTCTTCTTCTTGCTCTCTAGACCGTTTTCTCTCTCAGATCTGCATTTCATACGCGCCCCTCGGCCTCCCACGCAAGTTGTTTCCGCGAAATCTTCCCGCGTTAAGTACTTTAAGCCGACTAAACTTTGATTCTGGGGCTTCTCTTCTCATTTTCACCACTTGAGGTAAGTTTGTCTCAATATTTGGAAAAATTTCCCGGGAGTTGACTTTTGTTGACTTTTCATTTCCCGAGAGTTGACTTTTGTTGACTTTTTCCAACTTTGGCCCATTTTGCTCATTTTTGCTTCTCTTTGCAGATTTCTCGACATGGCGGGCCATTTCCCTCACGGTGGAGGTTTTCCCGGCGCCGGAGATGATTTTGACGTTATGGCGTTGCCCCCGAGGGTTCGCCCTTTCATTCCCGATCGATACGCTCCAGCGGTGCATAGGCTTCCGCGAGCCACTTTTCGTCATTTCACTGAGTTTAACGATCGGGTACCAGGGGATCTTCTCCTACGAGAGCCGGAGCAGCACCTCTCTTATGATGCAGAGGTATTTTACTTTAGTCTTTGTATTCCTCGTGCATTTCATACTTTGCCATGCTTAGACACACAGTTTAGCTTACGACATAGTACTTGCATCCTGAGCATGTGACTAAGCCGCTTGAATTTCATGAACACCTGGCACATTGAATAATTGAGAACGCACAGTGCACATTAATTAGAAATTGAACACACGGCTCAAACATTGATTCACCGAAGACACAGACCGAAGTTGAAAATGAGCACACAGCACATATTGACTAAAAGTAGAACACGGAGTCCCAAAACTCAGATTTTCTGAACGCACAGCCCAGCTTTGAAGCGAACACACAGCCCACTGATTAAAAGTAGAACACACAGCCCTAAACTTTGATGCACTGAACACACAGCCCACTGATTGAAGCGAACACACAGCCCACTGATTGAGAGTAGAACACACAGTCCCAAACTTTTGAAGCGAACACACAGCCTACTGATTGAAGCGAACACACAGCCCACTGATTGAGTAGAACACACAGTCCCAAACTTTTGAAGCGAACACACAGCCCACTGATTGAGAGTAGAACACACAGTCCCAAACTTTTGAAGCGAACACACAGCCCACTGATTAAAGCGAACACACAGTCCCAAACTTGAAGCGAACACACAGCCCACTGATTGAGTAGAACACACAGTCCACTGATTATGAGTAGAACACACAGCCCACTGATTGAGTAGAACACACAGTCCACTGATTATGAGTAGAACACACAGTCCCAAACTTGAAGTGAACACACAGCCCACTGATTGAGTAGAACACACAGTCCCAAACTTTTGAAGCGAACACACAGCCCACTGATTGAGTAGAACACACAGTCCCAAACTTTTGAAGCGAACACACAGCCCACTGATTGAGTAGAACACACAGTCCCAAACTTGAAGTGAACACACAGCCCACTGATTGAGTAGAACACACAGTCCCAAACTTTTGAAGCGAACACACAGCCCACTGATTGAGTAGAACACACAGTCCACTGATTATGAGTAGAACACACAGTCCCAAACTTGAAGTGAACACACAGCCCACTGATTGAGTAGAACACACAGTCCACTGATTATGAGTAGAACACACAGTCCCAAACTTGAAGTGAACACACAGCCCACTGATTGAGTAGAACACACAGTCCCAAACTTTTGAAGCGAACACACAGCCCACTGATTGAGTAGAACACACAGTCCCAAACTTTGATGTACTGAACACACAGCCCAGATTTGAAGCGAACACACAGCCCACTGATTTTCTGAAACTTTGAACACGCAGCCCAAAACACTTCATTTGCACACAGTTCATTTTCACTTCATTTGCTGATAGCTCATTTTCACTTCATTTGCACACAGTTCATTTTCACTTCATTTGCTGATCTACGCATTTATTCTAAATGCAGGTTCACTCTCGCACAGTGCGAGGATATGGCTCCGTCACCGTGAGGGAGTGGTATTTTGAGCTTCCGGAAGCTGTCCGGGAATTGGTTGACTTTGCAGGGTTCGGGCCATTCTGCAGAGGATTATCTCATTGCCTCATTAGTAGGACTCTTTTTGCTGCTCTGGCGGAGAGATGGTGGGACACACCAATTCTTTCCATTTTTCTGCGGCCGGGGATATGACCATGACCCCACTGGACTTCGCTATACTCACCGGCCTAGACGTAGGCGGTGTACCCATTCCCTATGACGAGGATATGGGCCAGTGGGAGGCTGCTTGGATGCACCTATTGGGGACACACCCGCCTGTAGACAGAGGTTCGGGGAGAGTCCTATACTCCTGGTTTGCTTTGCACTTCCGGCGGCCACAGATGGAGCCCGATACTCCTGAGGAGGCGGAGCAGTATGCCCGCGGTTTTCTCATGTACCTCCTCGGCACCACCTTGTTCGCTGATAGAGGGAACATGGTAGGGTTATATCTACTGAGCGCTCTGGTAGACCTATCACAGGTCGGTCAGTATGATTGGGGCGGCGCTGGCCTGGCTACCCTTTGTTGTTACATGAGCGCAGTCTCTCGCGGGCGGGGAGATTTACTCGGCGGCTACTGGAGAACCTGGGAGGTACATTCTGTCCTTTTGATTTACATTTTTGCTTCTCATTACTTGTTCACTGCACACACGGCGCACCTTGCATTCTGTATTCTGCCTTTAGCACCTTGTATTCACATCCCGCACTGCTTTTCTCAGCTATGGGTATATGCATATTTTCCCACATTGGCTCCGGAGATGGAGGTGGCAGGGCCTCCGACGACTCCGTATTCATTGATGTTTGAGGGCGAGCACTTACCGAGGCCTCGAGAGACTCTCTTCTCTCTGCGGCAGTACTTCGACACTGTTCGAGCGACAGAGGTATTTTAGAACTCTCAGTTCTTTTTTCATTTTCATCTTTGATCTGCTTTGTATGTTCTGATTTCTGATTGACTTATGCACTGGTTATCCGCAGATCACTTGGCAGCCTTGGGCAATCTTCGGTGATGATCTCGAGAATCAGTACCCCGGGGGGTCGACTAGTTCTCAGTATAGGTTCCTGCTCGAGGGACCCGTCGGTAGGGCCTGGTTCCTGGGGGAACGCTTTCAGCGCCAGCTATGGGGGGTAATTCTCAGGACCCTCCTGCTGTGCCTCCGGACACCATGCGGACCGCTGATAGATTATCTCCTGAGGAGGTCAGCAGTGCTATGCAGGGCAGTGATGCTTTATTACATCTCCTTGAGGGGAACTACGCCACCTACCGCCGTATATATTTGATGCCCCCCTTGACGGGAGTACGGGCTCCGGCACGGAGGTCCACTGGTGCACCATCTTCGAGTCGCGCTCGTGCTACAGACATCCCTTCTTCTAGCAGGGCTGGCACATCTAGAGGTAGAGGCAGTTCGATTCCTCCGATCCCTCCGACTTTCGATCATCCTGGATGGCCAGATATGCCGACAGAGTTGACGGGGTGGCAGTATGGGACGCCTTACCAGGTTCCGTTAGAGCCTCCTCTGCCTGACCACAGATATATCAGAGACCCTGATTCACCCCCGGTATGTTTTTCAGCTTTGATTTATCAGTTAGATATTTGGACATTCATTCCCTTACTGATAGTTTTTGCATTTGCATTTACAGCCTCCGGTTGAGTATACGGATGAGCTGCTCGGGATGCTGGCCACATTCGAGGGCATGATCCTACGGAGGGAGGGACAGCTGGCCCTTATGGGCGTGCAGGTACTGTTCATCTTTCCTGTATTTAGCATACTCCCAATGACATACTGGCTTTGAACATTCTGCTGTATTGATAGGCTGTGTAGAGCACATCTGACACACACCCCACTCATGTACTGTACTTGCACCTGCTTTTTATGCTTGAACTGATGTATTTGGACCTTTCATTTTCAGATGCCTCCCGTATATGCTTCGACACGGGGCGGGCCACCAGGGCCTTCTCAGAGAGGTCGAGGTGCTAGACCTGCTCGAGGTACAGAGACTCGAGGAGCTGGGCCATCCAGGCCTTACCGGGGAGCTCGAGGAGCAGGGTCGTCTCGCAGACGCAGGGCACCCATTGTCGAGGATGAGGAGGAGGAGGTCGCAGGCCACATATCAGAGACATCTCCTGGGGAGGGAGGCTCCGGTCTTGGTTCCGGGAGCGGAGATGAGCCTGAGGGGGATCCGGAGGATGACAGCTCCGATCCAGATGGTGATGATGATGCAGAGATTATCCCGCAGAAGAGGATGAGAGGACCTCCTCTTTCCCGTTCCCGAGGGCACTGATGTTATTCCCTGCTTTATTTTATTTTTTGGCTAGTAGTTTGTAGCACTTTGCACATTGTTAGGCAGTTTTATTTTCTGTAAAACTTGTACCTTTATTTTGTTGTAAAACATGATGGAATGAAACAGCTTTTTGAAAAGATGTTGTATTTGAAATTCTAAGCATTGCATCGCATTAGTTTGCACAAAATGGAATTGAATGAAAATGTGCCTCATGTATTACCGGGTCAGGTAGTGAACCGACGCGACAAATCAAAACAAATCGACTCACTAAGAAATAACAGATTCTTAGCAAGTTTACAACTCGATAAACAAAATACAACAATGTTAACGACTCAATAGACAAAGCTTAACAAAATTGTGTAATCAAAAGGTAGCAACTCAAAACATAAAAAGCGACAGCTCGACAAAACTTACAACTCGATAAGCAAAGCAACAACTCGATAAGCAAAATACAACACAATGAGCAAAACAAAGCATACTTCAGACGGACAGTCTGGATGACGGAATGTATCCAAAACTGAGAGAAATTGAGGCCTTCAACATTCCCGATGCGTGACAGTGCTTCAAACTCTCTTCCGGCGGGCAAAACAGGACCAATGCGAGGCCGAAAACATTTTGAAGTTGAAAACCAAAAGGTGGCCGGCCTACTAGGACAGGTGGCCGGCCGGCCACCCACCCCCACATCCGCCAGAAATGTGACACGTGTCCTTTGAATAGTGTTTTGCCTCTCTATAAAAGCTCCACTCTTGGAACTTATTCATTTCATCACCTTTCCACACAAGAATGGAAGCATTTCTCACAGAAAATCTCACTTCTTGGATTTCTTCTCTTGATGGCTCGGAGAAGTTGAATTTCCGAGGTTTTGGCTTGAATGCACTATTCACGCTAAGCCGGACTCCACTACATCTTCCTTTCCTCTCTGCCGCGACGAGGTTTTGGAACCCGGTGACGCACGTCTTTAGCTTCAGGGGGCAAGAGGTATGTCCTACTTTTGAAGATTTTCAAGCTTTGATGGAGTCTAAACGCTCAGAAGAGATCTTGCCTCAGTCTCGTTTCGGCCATGCCCAAGCTTTAGGGCGGATGTGCGGTCTCAACGCGCATGATGCTCGATCTCTGATTGGTAATGGGATGCTGGACATCCCGAGCCTGATTTACCGATTCTCTGATGCTGGTGATCGCAGCGACCACTATAGGCAGGGTTTCCGGCAGCATGCCCTCTGCTTGTGCATGCTATCCCATTTTCTGTTTGTTTCGGGTTCCGGAGGAGCTAACATCCGCTTGATTGAAGTTGCTCAAGGCTTGAGGGAAGGGAAGAGTTGTATTACCATGACTTTGGCCGAGACATTGATGGGTCTAGATGCCTTCTGCTGCCGAGAGACAACCAGGTTTGCAGGGAGTCCACTACTGCTACAGGTAATGTTTCCCACCCGAGCTCACATGTATTTGCTTACATCACTCGGCCCTCGGGCTCGATCTTTCTCACAAAACCCTTATCTCACTTTTCTCTCATCGCACATCTCTCTATTCTTTATTCTCTCATTTTTCATCCCTCCCCAGATATGGTTGATGGATAAATTGCAAGTTGTGGACTCTTGCCCTGCTTATTCAGCCCGTGGCTACTTCTTTCGGCAACGCCTAGTCAATGCCCCTGATGAGAGCTGGTGGTTTGAATGGATGTGCAATTTATCGGCAGATCGCATTGCGTGGCGCTGTCCCTGGCTTAATCTTCCAGCGATGAGCTATAGCATGTCACGGCAGGTCGGGATTAGATTGATCGGCTTGACTCACTGCGTGTTCTACTTCCCATTCCGTATTCTGCGCCAGTTCGGTCATGATCAGACTTGCCCACCAGAGGGACTAGAGTATCCGGCTACATTCTCGTTTCGAGGCGCACAGCTGGCTCGACAGACCGCAGCATGGAGAGTTAGAGAGCTTCTGGCCCCTGCCCTTACTTTCAGTTGCACTTTGTCTGATGAGTGCTGGGATTGGCTCAACGAAGAAGCACAAGTTGGGCCCAAGTTGGCATCAGAGGCTTCAACTAGCTCTGGGAGGGGGCGCAGGGACATCTGACTGGACTGTGCCCCAGATTTATTGCTTTATTAGTACTTTCAAGTTTTCGTTATGAATGTAATAAAAAGCAACTTCAATTGTATGCAAGAGCAAAAGAACTCTGTTTTGAAATCAATGAATTGAAGGTTGTGGTACTGAAAATTCTCCACTTTTGGTCCAAAAATGGTCTTAGTTGTGAAAAGATTAATTTGAACAAAGTCAACTTTTATTAAAACTTTTCAAAACTATTTTCGATATGGATCAGAACTGGACACGCCTGAGATCTGTCACTGAGATGCACAACCCCGAATCCTAGCAACTGGAAAGTTGCCCCTAGTCTGAAAAGTGACTCGGCAATTCATAGCAACGGAAAGTTGCCCCTAGTCTGGACGATGCCGGAACACTTCACTGCAACGGAAAGTTGCCCCTAGTTTGAATAGCACTGTACCGGAGATCACAATAAATGCTGATGAATAAAGATGACTGAGATGATCAAAATGGACAAAGTTGATCGGGGAAAAGATTGTGACTGAACTTCAAGATGAAGCTGCCTACGTATCCCAAAGATGGGAATCAAGTCTTACGTAGTTCAGGCTCAGGTTCGCTCGAGTATTTTTGCTCTCCTTTTGCGCTCTAACTTTTGCCAAGGCCGCCCTTTACGGGTTTTCAACCTTGCGAGCTCAGTTTTTATAATTTCAAATTTTTTGTGCTCTGAGTTTTGCCTAGGTCGCCCTTTCGGGTTTTCGGCCTAGCGAGCCTCTCAAGGGTAATATTTCTTCAACTTGTCCATATTGATCGGTTGGGAAAACTCCAAGCCATCTAGATCCATCAGAACCACAGCTCCACCTGACCAGATTGACTTGATGATGTAAGGACCAGTCCAATTGGGTCTGAACTTGCCCCTTGGGTCGTGGATAGGAGCTCGGTTGTCCTTGAGTACTAAATCTCCTTCTTTTAAATTCCTGGACTTAACCTTCTTGTTGAAAGCCCGAGCGATTCTGCGTTGATAACCTTGGACGTGGTACAGTGCTTTCAACCTTCTTTCATCAAAAAGCATGAGTTCCTCAAATCTATTCTGCTGCCAATCTGCTTCGGCTATCTGGCACTCGGCCAATACTCGCAATGACGGAACCTCAATCTCAATAGGTAGAACGGCCTCCATCCGATAAACCAATGAGTACGGAGTCGCCCCAGTAGAAGTTCTGATCGAAGTCCTGTAGCCCCACAGAGCAAATGGCAGCTTATCTGGCCAATCCCGATAGGTTTCCACCATCTTCTGTAGTATGCGCTTGATGTTCTTGTTGGCGGCCTCAACTGCTCCGTTGGTTTGCGGCCGGTAAGTAGACGACTTATGAAAAGCCACATTGTATTTCTCCAACAAGTCAATCACCTCCTTCTTGAAGTGGGAACCATTGTCAGAAACTATTTCATTTGGGACTCCGTAGCGACAGATAATGTTGTTTCTGATGAATTTTGCAACGTGTGAAGCTTTCAACACTGCATAAGATTGGGCTTCAACCCACTTCGTGAAATAATCTATCGCTACGAGGATGAACTCATGCCCGTTCGACCCCTTCGGCGTAACAGCCCCGATCACATCAATTCCCCAGACAGAAAAAGGCCATGGCGAAGTCATGTTGTACAGCTTTGACGGTGGAATGTTCATACGATTTGCATGAATCTGACATTTGTGGCATCGCCTGACGAAACCGATACAATCCTCCTCCATGGTGGACCAATAATAACCTTGTCTAAGGATCTTCCTAGCCAACATCACCCCATTCATATGTGCACCGCATTCACCCCCGTGGATGGCTTCCATCAGACGCCTTGACTCTTCTGCATCCACACACAGTTTATGCATTCCCAGATGACCTCTTCTATACAGCTTACCCCCACAGATGATGAACTGAACCGACATTCTTCTGATTGCCCTCTTGTCTTTGGCATTTACCCCTGGCGGGTATGCTTCTTTCTCTAAAAAGTTCCAGATATCGTAGTACCAGGGGTGTTCGTCCTGAACTTCATCTATGGTTGCAATCGACTCGTAAGCAGGTACAAATTTCTGGTCGATGATGACTGGACGCATTCGGACTCCACACGGGATGTCTATCATGGATGATAGAGTTGCTAAGGCGTCTGCGAACTTGTTGTTCTCTCTTAGTAGATGAGCGAAATTTAACTTTTCAAACCGAGGAATCAGCAAGTCCAAGGTCTGGTGATACATCATCATATTTTCCTCTTTTACTTTCCAGTCTCCTTTAGCTTGAGACACAACAAGGTTCGAATCCCCAATGACATCCAGCCGTTTTGCCCCTAGTTCTAGGGCTGCTTCTAAACCAGCAATGCACGCCTCATATTCTGCTTCATTGTTCGAGACTTTGAACCGGAGTTTGAAGGCTAGAGGGATACGGGAATTGTCGGGTGCTATCAGCAACACTCCTATCCCATACCCATGTTGATTTGACGCTCCGTCAAAGTACATCGTCCAAGTTTCGTTGTCGATATGCAGAATTGCTTCATCTGGGAACAGATACTCAACTGCTTCATCCCCCTCAACCGGGTGGTCGGCAAGGAACTCTGCCACTGCTCTTCCCTTCACTGACTTGCGCGTCACATATGTGAGATCAAATTCGGAGAGCAACAGCAACCAACGAGCTAGCCTACCCGTAAGCGCTGGTTTCTCGAAAAGATATTTGATGGGATCGAGTCGTGAAACCAACATTACAGAGTGAGCTAACAGGTAGTGCCGCAGCTTCCTGGTAGCCCATACCAGAGCTAAGCAAGCTTTTTCGAGCGGTGTATATCGGGTCTCATACTCCAGCATTTTCTTGCTCAAATAATAGATGGCTTTCTCCACCTTATCTTCTGATTCTTGTGCAAGCATGCAGCCCATCGTGGTCTCAGTCACTGACAGATACAAAATCAACGGTTTCCCTGGTTCTGCTGGTGATAAAACGGGTGGGTTCTGTAGATATTCTTTAATCTGTTCAAACGCAGCTTGACATCGGCCGTCCCATTGGAACTTCTTTCCTTTCTTGAGGAGGCCAAAAAGTGGTTCACAAGTCAAGGTTAATTTTGAGATAAACCGTCTTATGAATTGCACTTTACCCAGAAAGCCGCGCACCTCCTTTTCAGTCCTTGGTGGGGGCATTTCTAGGATGGCCTTGATTTTGGAAGGGTCGACCTCGATGCCCCTTTGTGTAATCAGAAACCCCAGCATTTTTCCCGCTGTAACACCAAATGTACATTTCTGAGGGTTTAGCCGCAACCGGAATTCCCTGATCCTTTGGAAAAACTTTTGCAAGGCGGTGTAGTGGCCCTCTCTTTCCTTGGACTTGACAATCATGTCGTCCACATACACCTCAACCTCTTTGTGGATCATATCATGTAGTATTGTGGTCGCGGCCCGCTGATAAGTAGCCCCAGCATTTTTCAACCCAAACGGCATTACCCGATAGCAGTATGTCCCCCACGGGGTGGTGAATGCAGTCTTCTCCCTGTCCTCCGGCGCCTTCACTATCTGGTTATACCCTGAAAAGCCATCCATGAATGAGAGCAATGCATGCCCTGCTGTGAAGTCCACTAACTCATCGATGTGCGGTAGGGGAAAATCGTCCTTCGGACTGGCTCGGTTCAAATCCCTGAAGTCTACGCACACCCGGATCTTGCCATCTTTCTTTGGCACCGGAACAATATTGGCCAACCAAGTCGGATATTCAGAGACTAGCAGGAAGCCTGCGTCAATTTGCTTGGTGACCTCTTCCTTGATCTTAAGAGCCCAGTCCGGGCGGATCCTTCTGAGCTTCTGCTTGACAGGTCGGGCCTCGGGGTCAAGGGGGATCCGATGCTGTACAATCTCAGGATCGATTCCAGGCATGTCTTCGTAGGACCACGCGAAAACATCTTTGAAATCTTTTAATAAAGCGACTAAGCGCTCGCGTTCCTCCGAAGACAACGTGGACCTGATCTGGACCAGCCGCGGGTCCTCCTCAGTACCAATGTTCACAGAAATGATTTCATCCATTAATGGCTTAACAAATCTCTCTTGCTCTTGCTCAACTAGACGTTGTAAAACCGGAGGAACTTCGTCCTCGTCGTTTTGATCAAAATTTTGAAAGTCCGAATTAATGCAATAAATTAGGGGCACAGAAAAGTACTCGGAAACCACATTCAATTCATTCTCATTAGGCACAGCCAGATCATCCAATTCCTCGGTTACAACAGACTCAAAGAAAAAGGAAAAAGACGACCTGGACAGGACTTTGGCATCCGGGTTGACACCCCCAGGAGTACCAGACTCAGACTCAGTCGAGCTGGAATCTGATTCCGACTCACAAGACTCGGTGGAATCAGATTCCGGCTCACTACCTGACCCGGAACTGCTGGATAAGAATCCCTCCTCGTATTGCCAAATGAGAGAGGGTGCGATCGATGCATCCAAAATAGCTGCTGGTTGGCTCGCAGCCGTTTCATCTCCAATCATGGAAACCGCGACGTTATTCCCCAAGCAATCCTGGTCGATCGGAGGATCAGAGAGGAGACATGCCAGTGCTACCCCCATTTCTAATTCCGTGCCCTCAGCATCCTCTGCCTTATTCTGCTCAGCCTCAGTTGTTGGGTCTGTCCGCTCTGTGGCGACGTCATCCCCGGATAGTTGTAGGTCGAAAAAGATTTCGAAGCCTGGCACGCGCTTCTTCTCCGCGTTCAGCCACGGCTCTGGGAAGCCGCAAAATGGAAAATCTTCCCCCTCCCGGACGAAGCGTCCGTTCAGGGTACCCCAGATGGGCCTATGCATTAGATCAAAAGGCTTCCCAGCCTGCTTCGCTCTGGCCCTGCCGGCCATTTCCTTTCCTTTCCTCGCCCAGTCTTCTTTGGTGGGCAGATAACCCAGTCCAAAGGTATGTGGATTGTGTGGCACTTCGGCCAGCGCTGCGACTCCTTTCCTGCCGCTTTTTCCCAATCCCATCCCGGGGATATGCTGTAGCTTGTTCATGAGGTACACGGCTTGAGCGCTGACATACAGACCCTCATTCACAGCCATAATGTTCTGTACCACCCGGGCCTCAGCCAAAGTAAATCCTGATATGAACATGTCCTCCATGCCGTGTTCAATCTCCAGGACTGGCGTAGATACCTCCGGAGGAGGATGGATTGACGAATTCCCAAAAACAATGGCTACTCCCTTTCCGTAGGGGTACTTCACCATTTGATGTAGAGTAGATGAGACGGCCTTCACCTGATGCAACCAGGGTCGCCCCAAAAGCATGTTAAAGGATGCAGGGACCTCCAAGACATGAAAATCTACTTCGTGTTGTCCCGGCCCAATCTTGGTTTGGATTTTTACTGTCCCCAGGACATCCCTGCTTGTATTGTCGTAGGCTCTGATTACTTGAGTAGTCGGTGTGAAGTCCGCAGGCTTTAACCCAATTGCATATGCCGTCCTGGCTGGGCAGACGTTGATGGCGGACCCGGTATCAACAAGTACCACCGGAATCCATTTGTCCCTACATTCTACAGAGATGTAGAGGGGTCTGTTATGATTCACGCCCTCAGGCGGCAATTCCTTATCTGAAAAGGTCAATGCCGGGGAACCTCCTCCCGGAAAGACCAGCCCAACTAGCTGTTCTGGCGTAGTTTCGATGGAAAGTTTGGCTTTGTCCATGGCAGATAGGACAGCCTGCCTGTGCACCCTTGAAGCCATAAGCAGTCCCCAAATGGAGATGTCTGCTTGTATTTTCTTTAGCTGCTTCAGTACAGCCTCTTCCTCAACTTGCTTCTCTCTCTGTTTTTCTGCCTCTTTATCTTTCCCTGATGCCTCGGGTTGATCAAGGTGTGGGGGCTTGAAGTACCGCCCACTTCTAGTCATGTGGTCCACCTCCTCAAGGTACCAAGTGCTGTCTGGTTGATCACCTGCCCAGTCTTCGTCTGTGTGGGCAAGATACAAATCGTCATCTTCCCACCACATTCCATTAGCATCTAACAGGCACCTGTCTGGTTCCGGCTTGTTTGCGCTCTCAGCATTTTCCTCCCACATGCTCACAGCATGTTCAGTTCTTGTGCCCACAGCACTCTCAACTTCCTCATGGTTCTTGGCTTTTCGGATCCTCTCAGAATCCCATTTCTTTTCTTGTTCCTCCAGTGTTAATTGTTCGGTTTTTAAAGTGTCTTGGTCCCGAGCGGAATTCTTCGTACCGGCGCTCTCCGGCAATTCAATCTGACCCTCGGCCCTTCCAGCCACAAATGGTACAATATCTGGCTGATCATCCAACCACCCGACGACTTCTGCTGACTCCTCGTATTCAAACCAGTTGATTGATGCATCCCCTGATTCCTGATCGTTGAAAAACTGGAGGTTGGCGAATTCCTCTTCCACTGTAGTCAGATCATCCCCCGCTGATTCAAGTTTGTCCCCCCGGATCATACACAATTCAGTCTTCTCTGGCAACCCCATACTCAGCTTAGGCTGGCTCATTGACAAGATATATCCACTCGGATCATAAGCTCTGCCAGCTAAATTCTCAGACTGCTCCACCCCAGACTCAATAGTTTTGCTCTCCTCGGAAGCCTGCCCCGTTCCATTTTCGGTGGTCACCACCTTTGGTTCAGGTTGGATTGTGGAGGTGTCCATCATGCACAAGTCAGTGCTATCAGGAAGGATCACCTCCGGCTTGGGTAGGTGGGAGGGAGTGATATAGATACTAGGGTCGTAAGGCACGTCCCCAGTTTGGATGAGATTGATTCTTTTGGGTGGATCTTGGTTATGTGCTGGGAGTGGGTTGGTTGTGACATTGGGTCTCTCGGGAGGTAGAATGATGTTTTTGTCAATGAGGTCTTGAATCTCATGACGCAGCCTGCAACATTGGTCGGTATCATGACCATGCTGCTGGTGGTATTTGCAATATTTGGCTGGGTTGTGGGAAGGGGGGAGTGGATTTGGAGGGGGCCTCGGTTCCAAGGGTTTCAGATGCCCCTTTCTGACTAGAACCCCGAGGACTTTGGACAAAGGCATATGTAGTGGGGAGAAGGTTCGTTGACCCCTGGATTGGTATCTCGAAGCTTGGTTACTGCTCCCAGACGCATCAGAAAAAGGTGTGGCCGCTGCGGGCCTTGGTTAGGGAGGGGGAGTGGTGGTGACCATACCGACCTCTGAAGTCCTTGTATTGGCGGAGCCACTCGGGCCCGCATTGTTATTGCGGTTGAATGTTCTTCGGGGCTGCTCCCGATCTTGGTCAATTAGACCCTGCTTCATCGCGTCCTCGATTTGTACCCCCATATCATGTAAGTCTGCGAAGGTGGGGAAAGGAACTACAATCATTTTCTGCATAAGCCTTGGTTGGAGATTGCGCACAATCATCCGAATTTGGTCTTTATCTGTTGGCCTCAAGGTCATCATCGATGCCTTGGCTCTCCACCGGGTTACAAAATCAGAGAATGTCTCTTTCTGTTCCTGCCTCGTTGTCTCGAGATCACGAGTTGTGACCTCGATTTGCGTGTTGTACGAATATTGTGCAAGGAAGGCCTCAGCCATCTCATCCCAGTTTGTTTTCACATCATCTTCCAGCTTTGCGTACCAAGTGGATGCCACACCCGATAAAGTTCGACCGAACAGGGAAAGCTTTTGCGGTCGGGTTAGGCCCATTGGTCTCAGGATGTCTGAAAATAGCCGGAGGTGAACCATGGGGTCCCCGGATCCATCAAAGCGATCGATCTGGGGCATCTTAAATCTGTCCGGCAATGTCACGGCCACATCAGTGTAGCCATCTTCAATATCTGGGATGGCCTTCACCCCCTGGGATTTCTTGAAGAGTTTTTCCAACTTGCTCAATTTCAGAGCTGTCTGATCTACCTCGAACTCGAATGGAGAGTCCGGGTGATTGGGTGTCAGATTCTTGGACAGTTGCGGTAGAAGCGGGGGCGGAGCCAGCCCCGTTGGAAGACTCGTGTCCTCTTGAGTGTTCTGAAGGTTTGGCAGAGTGTTCTGTAGATTTGGGAGGGCATTTTGGGTATTCTGGGGATTCTGGGTATTCTGGGGGTTTTGACCGGCAGGGGTCTGTTCAGGTAAGGGGGCCCCGGGTGGAGGAGGGACCTGCTGTACCCCTGGTGGAGGAGGGACCTGGTGTGAAGCAGATGCAGCGTTCTGCTGTTGTAATCTGGTAATCAACTCAGACTGTTGGGCCATGACAAGGGCCTGCTGCTTGGAAAATTCCGCCTGGCGGATAGCATCGTCGTGCATTTGTTTCATGCTTTCCCCCATCTGGCGCATCATCGCCTCCATTGCTGTGTTCTGTTGTTCCATCTGAATAACTGGCAAGTGTATCTCTATAGCAGAAAGAGGAATCTCAACCCGACTATCTGACACTATAGTAGACTGCTGTTCTGGTGATCCGTGCTCCGATATACTATGCCTTCTCGGCCTCCTTCTGATAACAGGGGGTAGAGAGTGGAACACTGGATGTCCGTCAACTAGATCCTCGGATCGGTTGAGTCGGCGACCTCGTGTCCAAATTGCTTGGGGAGTATCGACTGGTTCAGAAGCAATTGTGCTACAAACTGCCCTAGCAAAAAGATAATAAAGCAAAAGGAAATAAATGACCAGAAAAACGGGCAGCATAACAGCTTAAATTTAAATACACACAACACACAGTCGAGCATACAACACACAGTTTGGATAAGCTGGAAATACATTGTCCTCAACCACTGATCATTGTTCCAGTACCACTGTTCTGATAGACTGAATCTGATATCCACGGACAACTGATTCCCAATACACTGAATAATGCCCGCAGGCCTGATACCCAAACTCAAAAACTGATGCCCGCAGGCCTGATGCCCAAACTCATACTGATACATGCATTCCCTGTAGAGACGCACTCTAACAAGCACATAACAGATAAGTGAGAGCCAAAACACCCCTATGTTGGGGTAGGGTTTCCCTGTCCTATTTCGTCAGGAACTAGGGTTTTACTACGCACGCAGCGGCTTCAAACAACCTATAAACGGGTAAGCAACCTGTCCTAGTTTGGAATGGTCACTACGGATCCGAATATGCACTAGGTCGAATGGTCAAAAAGGGTGCCCCGGTAAAACCGGGGTTTGTGTTCCCATGCTGTCAGAGCCCAGAGCCGATCAGCCTTACGGACATGACTTGACAAGACAAGCCTCCGGCAAATCGTTCGGGAATGGCATATGGCAAACACGGTGTCCTAGGCGCACCAATGCAAATGCAATGCAAAGAAACACACTAGTGTAGTCAAAACCAGATATCATGAGTTCGAGTCAAGTTCTCTAACTCCCCAGCAGAGTCGCCAGAAACTGTAACAACGCCCGCGAGGGACCTCGCTACAGTTCGGACTCGATTTTTGTTGTGGTTCTAAATCTGAACCAAAGAGTCCAAATCCGGCAAATCGTTTTGAGAAAACTGATTTTTGAAAGAAGTGCCAAACATGGACTGCTTTGCCAGATAACAGAGTCGCCACCTAAATATTTTTAAAATGGGAAATTTAGGAAACCCTGACTCGGTGCCAAAAGGCCACGTGTCCGTCATCACCAAAGTTGGCTCGGGAACTTGGGTACGATTGGGGAAGGTCACATCGTGAGCACCCCCGCTCGCCCGGTAAAGACCGGCCTCTACTAACCATGATATCTGTTTTTGAAAACATTGTGAGTTCTTATTCCGGTTATTAGCCTAGGTTACTATGTGATGCTCGCAGCAAACAAGTATAGACTGAATCGCCTGAATTGGAACTAAACATCTCATGTTTGTTTGTTTGAAAATGGTTTGATGGTGCTACCCGCAGGTAGGCTAAAATGCGAATTTGCCACCCTCAAGGTGGGCTTAGAAAACAGTGATTTTGCCACTATCTAGTGGGCTTAAAACAAACATTCGATGAATTGCTCCAATTCAGACAACTCAACCTCCACCCACAGGCATTCAAGGCAGTTTATATCACATAAGCACATAGCCTCATGGTAAGCATGCTATTCTGGCAACACTCACACGCATGCAAGGATGCTAAAGCATAAAACTCACCGAGTACTCCAAGCCAAAACAGAAACTGATTAGAAATCATGCATGATCCTAATTATGCTGAAATGCCTAATGCAACACATGCAAAATGCAACTATAGCAGACTCGGCTATTCTAAAGATGGCATGTGAAATGCTACAGCTATCAAGTACTCAATTTGGAATTGAAATACAGATGCAGTTTGTATGATGCGCCGAGCCCGGTGTGTGTAAAACAGATGAATGATGCAAACATGCTGTCATACTGTTATGCTAATTGAAATATGCCCTATATCTAACCATCCAAAGCGGATAAATAAAAGGGAGAAAGAAATGGGGGTTGGAAGACATACATCACACTCACACACCCTTATTACATTATTGCCCTCGCGCAGAGGGTCCGAATAAATATACAGTCCGAAATAAAAGAATATACAGTCCGAAATATACAGATTTCTAATAATATACAAATTTCTAATTAATTAACAAATTAATTACAGAAAAGTAAAACTGGCACGCAAGCCAGGGACTGCCTCGCTTCTGAAGGATGATGTATGTTGTAGCTGTCTGGCGCAGAAATCCACGGCGATGCCCCAATTAGCCTCTGTTTATAATTTATCTCGAAATGCGCGTTGGATTATGAAAAGTTGTTGGTCCTCGATATTGCTGTAACAGAGAGCAGGAAAAGGGCACAGCAATGTATTTCACAAATATATGCATACCTCGATCCTCGTGCCACCAATCACGCATACCGATGCATGATGGCCGAGGAATCGGATTGCACAACTCAATATGGGATGAATGCAGATGAATGCTACAATGAAAACCTAACTCCATCATGGGTGATCCGGAGTGTCGGTGACTTGGGAATTGAGACATGCTCCGCCACTCGGGGTGCGAAACGCGCCTCGTTTCCCGTGCAATATGCATGAAATGCAACTAATATACAACCTAGCATGCGCAATGCTATGAAAGTGAGATGCCTCGAAATGCGTGCACACGGGCACGCAAACCGAGAAGATGGCATACAAGTATGAAATGACATGAAATATGATATATAATGAGACTAAAATGAAATGCCCCGAAATGCGTGCCCACAGGCACGCAGTCCAAGAAAATGGCATACGAAATGCAAATCGGATAAAACAGAATGTCTCGAAACGCGTGCACACGGGCACGCAAACCGAGGCGGAGGCATACGCAATGCCAAGCGGATAAAACAGAGTGCCTTGAAATACGTGCACACGGGCACGCAAACCGAGGCGATGATGTACAATGCAAAATCGGATAAAATCGAAGTGCCTCGAAGTGCGCGCCCACAGGCGCGCAAACCGAGGCGATGAAGAAATGAGAAAATCGGATAAAACTGAATTGCCTCGAAATGCGCGCCCACAGGCACGCAAACCGAGGCGATGATATGCGATGCAAAATCGGATAAAACCGAAGTGCCTCGAAGTGCGTGCCCACAGGCGCGCAAACCGAGGCGATGAAGAAATGAGAAAATCGGATAAAACTGAATTGCCTCGAAATGCGCGCCCACAGGCACGCAAACCGAGGCGATGATATGCGATGCAAAATTGGATAAAACCGAAGTGCCTCGAAGTACGTGCCCACAGGCGCGCAAACCGAGGCGATGAAGAAATGAGAAAATCGGATAAAACCGAAGTGCCTCGAAGTGCGTGCACACGGGCACGCGAACCGAGGCAATGACAAAATGCAATGAAAAGGCATACGGAATGCGACGATGGGCTTACACCAACATGGGAGAGCCTCAGCTCACTCACATAGGCTGCCGTCGGATAAAACGGAGGTGTCTCGAAGTGCGTGCACACGGGCACGCAAACCGAGGCAATGCATTAAGACATGAAATGACATAGGAAATGATATGCAAGCATGGAAATGGAATTTCAGCACCTAAATGAAGGGGGAAACAGCCCCGAAACAAATCGAAATGAATCCCGAAGCATGCAATCATCCCGAAAATGTGAAATTAAGCCCCGAAATGGCCTATAGCCATGCTATTCATGCAAAATATGATCATGGCAGCAAGAACAGTAGCAAGACAGTCCCAAATATGGCTTATTTCAGTAACAAACTTGGCCAAAATGCAAGCATAGATAGATCAACAATATCATGCAAAGTTAGTGGCCAAAAGAGCATTTCAAAGGAAGATGGTAGATAGAAAATTCAAATGAACAAACTTACTTCTACAACATTAAAGAGGGCCCAAAAATAAGCATATATGCAGTTTATGGAAACCCCAAAATCATTATAGAAGCATGCTAGAAATGGAAGGCAAAATGGAGCCACAAGAGGGTATATCATGAGACATGCTATCTATACATCAAATGACCAAACTTTCTTCATGAAATGTGTAAAGGGGGTCAAAATAAGACCAAAGTCAGTAGGGGTCGAAGTCCCAAAAACAAATAGAAATAGGTCAAAAATTGCATACAAAATGTGGCCCACTTGATGAAATTTGAAGGAGGTGGTATATACAATGGCCAAATGGGGTTGAGCCCTTCTACAATGTTGTAGAGGGGCTCAAAATGAGCACAAAACCAGTAGGGGTCGGACCCCTAAAAACAAACACAAATAGGTCAATTTTAGCATGCAAAAATGTGACAAATTTGATGAATATTGAAGGAACTAGTATATATAAGCACCAAATGAAGTTGAGCCCTTCTAAAATGTTGTAGAGGGGCTCAATATGAGCACAAAACCAGTAGGGGTCGGAGCCCCAATTCTCAACCAATTGGAGTAGAGAAATGAATCAAGAAAAAGCCCTAAAAGTTGGTTTTGAAGACTTACCCTTGAAGACTTGTCTTTCTTTGCTTCTTGGCTTGGATTTGTAGCCTCTTGACCTCTGAAGAACACTTCCTTGCTGCTGGAATCGAAGTTGGAATGGTGAGGCTAGGTGTTGGTGAAGAAATCAAGCAAGACTTGAAGCTTTTTTGAAGGTTTTGGCTATGGAGATTAGGGTTTTTGCTTAAGTGTTCTTCAAGACAATTTTTGTAACCTTGAGGAAGGAGCTGCCCAGCCCCTTTAATAGGCAAAACAAGGTGTAGAGTGGGTGGGAAATGGAGGCAATCTTTCCCTCCCAAAATATCCCCCGGATGGGGTGATATTTTGGCAAAAATATCCGGACAGCTGTACTGAGCTGGAAAGGGGGAAGCAGGCCGGCTAGGTGGTTTTCTGCAAGGTGGCCGGCCGGCCACCCCACCTGGTCGGCCAGCCACTCACCATGGCCGGCCAGCCACCACCAAAAAATGAACAAAAGATTTTCTGGCCGACCAGTATACAAAGGTGTCCTCCAATGTGTGTAGAATAAGGCCCCAAGGTCGGAATCTGGCAACTCTGAAGCAGAAGTCACAACATAGAGCTTGAAGAAGAGGCTCAAAAATGAACTGCATAATTTCTGGCCGACCACCAACTTTTTGTGTCCTCCAAGGTGTGTAGAACAAGGATCCAAGGTTGGAATTTGGCAACACTGAAGCAGGAGCCACAACATTAGACTTGAAGGAGAGGCCCAAAAATGAAACCCACAGTTTCTGGCCGACCACTCTTGTTTAGGGTCCTCCCATGTTCCCTGATCACAGATATGTAGCTTTGGTTGGAAGAAAATACCCCCAAGGTATTCAACATTGGCCCGGAAGTGAGAAAAACGGGCTCCGGAGGAGCGAAATTGGTTATCTGGGATAATTGCTGGCTTCTCACCCCCCAGTGATCTTCCTGATGTTGAAACAGAGGTACCTGCCAAGTTTGAACAAAAACTAATGAGAAATGAACACTCGGAGCCAAAACCGAGCAATTCGGGATCCCGAAAATGAGCATCTGGTGCCGGAAGTGGTGTTCAGCAGCGAAGTGGGTATCTGCGACCCCAGTGTCCCTCGGAATAAAAAAACAGAGGTACCTGCCAAAAACCGGAGAAAGCGGATGCGAAATGAATGCTCGGGACCAAAACCGCGCAGTTTGGGGTCCCGAAAACTGGCTACAGGTACCGGAAGTGGCATACGGCCACGAAGTGGGCATCAGGGGCCCCAGTGTTCCTCGGAACATTAAAACAGAGGTCTCTGCCAAAAACCGGAGAAGACGGAGATGGTTGGGCGGTCCCGAGCCGAGGCACACGGCCTAACGGCTCCGAAAACCGGGAACCAGGCTCCGAAATGGGCAAAATGGCCTACGGCCACGAAACGTAGCTCACGGCCACCGGGAGATAGCCTACCGGACCACTCCCTTTCCTCAGGAAAGAAAACAGAGAAAACCGAGTCTGGTTCGCAAACCGAGACAAGGCACAGAAGAGGGTTTGGAAGTCTGGAGGCAGGGCGCACGGCCGCGACTCTGAGACTTCTGAACGAGCACAATATGCAACATCACCAAGCGCTCAATCGGTGACGTCTGAGTCTTAAGGTCGGTCAAAAATGGGGTGTCTACACCATATTAGTAGCCGAGCCTATTAATTGCATTCTTCGCATGCGTTGCATTAGGCATCTTGTATAGTTAGGATCATGCATCTTTCTAACTAGTTTCTGTTTTGGCTTGGAGTACTAGGTGAGTTTTTACGCTTTAGCATACTTGCATAAGTGTGAATGTTGCCATGATTAGCATGCTTGCCATGAGGTTATCTGCTTAAATGCTAAATTCCATGAATGCCTATCGATGAAGGCTCGTTGTTTGAATTGAAACGATTCAACAATTGTGTGTTTTAAGCCCACTTTGTTGAGTAGCAAATCATGTTTTAGGCCCACTATGTTTAGTGACAAATCTGCAAACTATAAGCCCACTTGAAATGGCAAATTCAAACTATTTTTTGCAAACAAACATGAGTTGAATTGTTCCAAATTGAGCAAACTAGTCTATACTTGCTTGTGCGCATCACATAGTAATGCTAGTTTAATAACCGGAATAAGAGCACATAATTTTTTATAAAATATCATATCATGATTAGTAGAGGCCGATTTTTGATCGAGTGAGTGGGGGTGCTCAATTCATGACCTTTCCCTCTCGTACCCAAGTTCCTGAGCCGAGGCAACTTTGGTGATGACGGACATGTGGCCTTCGGCATGAGTCAGGGTTTCCTAAATTTTTCAAAACAAAAAATATTTAGGTGGCGACTCTGTATCTGGCAAAGCAGTCCAATTTTTGGCATTATTTGATTTAAAATCGATTTTCCAAAAAGATTTGCCGGATTTGGACTCTTTGGTATTTATCAGTTTCACATTGCACTTGTGAAACTAGATTCAGAGTCGCAGGAGTCCGAACTGTGAGGCCTTCTTTTCAAACCTTTTTGAATGGTAGGGAGCGGAAAAAAGGCGAGTCCACACCACATAATTGAAACAAAGTAAAAACAGAGTGTTTTCCAGGAGATGTTTATCTTCTCTGCCTCTCCCTATCATGCAACTGATCAGGGGATGAGTAGATTCGGTTCGCAAATCATCAATATTCACACGTTTGTTGTGTGATGATCTGTGAACCGATAAGATAAAGGCTCAGTAATGGAAATAAAAGACCAACAACACCTCCTCCTTATCATAGAGTTACCTCAAGGGAAGTGGTAGACATTGATTTTTAAATCACTAAACATCACGACAAAGTATGTAATGATTCAAGACTCAATGGGTTCAATATAACGTCTGATTGAACCCAACTCAATTTTATTACTCTTTTTATCTTTTTTACTTCGATTTTATTAGCCTCTTTTGCATTACCTTGCGATTTTCTTATATTTTCTTCATTTTGTCCAAAAGTGATAACTACGTCCACTAAGTGCAAAAAGCGATAAAAAGTAGCGTCAAACAAGAGATTGTGCTTAACATGAGAGAGATGTAATGCCTTGGTAATGAACCTCCGTAGAGATTAAACCATTAAGTATGAAAAGTCTCTTTCTCATGCCTTGAACAACAAGCTAGTGCTTAAGACGACTCTTAATCAAAGAAAGCAAAGAAAGGAGAGAGGTTGCAGAGATGATTATTACAAGTGTGAATATATGTATGAAAACTATGTAAATAAAGCTATCAACTCAAGTAGATTGGTATCTATGGCCTAAACCACCAAATCTATGAGGACTTACAATAATACAAGCATACTATTCAAAGCATAAACTAAATAAACAATTAAAAAAACCCCTAAATTATACAAAACAATGCTGAAAACCAGTTTGAAAAGCTAGAAAAAAGTAAACAAAAAGGGAAGAGAACAAAGCTAGTAAGCAAGCCTAAGGAAGGGTGGCTAACCCCTCCACTTTTTAGACCTTAAAATCACATATTTTAGCCTTTGAAAACTCTGAAAAACTGTATATAAATCAAAGAAACAAGTGTGAAGAATAAGGATATAAACTATGGAATAAGGTTTAAGAAATGGTGATTAACCCCTCCACCTTTGGTAGCTTTTAAATCACAAGTTCCAGCACTTAAATTCAGTCTAAAATAGAGTATAAACAACAAGAAAATGAGAGGAAAAGATTAGGGTAAATAAAGGAGAAGATGGCAAAAGCTATACCTCTTGAAGAGAGGATATTTTTTGGTTCACAAATCACAAAGTGATCACCCTCAAGAGCTGAAATTTTGGCTCAATAATCTCAGCAAGATGTCACAAAATTTTTGTTAAGGAAGTGTATGGGTAGTGTATGTATATTGCAAGATAGATATGGAGAGTGTTTGGCAAGTTTTTGTCTCTTGGCAAAATTTCTAACCTAAAACCATGAGAGATGATCAAGTATTTATAGAAAAATAGGTTCTCCTATCAAAAATATATGTATTGAGCTAGTTGATGCAAGGCATGCACATGGGGGGACAGATGGCAGCAAAATATCTGCCGGCAGCTAGACATGGCCGGCCAACCATGGAGAGGGACAGCTGGCCAATAAAAATTGGCCTGCCGGCCACTTGTTGGCCAGCAGGCCTCTGAGTGGTCAAGCTATAAAAAAAATTAGATTTTGGTTCAGAGGGGGTACAAGGTTTAAGCTCTGAAGTTTGAAAACCGAAGCCTTCTACAGAAGAAATTGAACGATTGTACAATGTAATAATTCATCATCAAGTGTTCAATATGAGGTATCCAAGTCTTAAAGGCGGTAAAAAAATGGGGTCTTTACAAAATGTCACATCAATTTTATGGCTTTTTATAAAAGAATTATACAAGAAATTGTTTTAGTGACATTTATCAACAGATGCCACTAAATTTTAGTAGCAATGGCATTTTTTTAAAAATGTCACTAAACTAGGTAGGTGCAAGTTACTTTTTATGGCATTAGGTGAAAAGTGTCATAAACAAATATTTTATAGCATTTTGAAAAATGCCACTAAGCCAAAAACTTTTGAAGTTATCTAAAATATTTTCAAAATTTTTAAAATGCACAAATAAATAAAAACAAATAAATTAAACTCAATATAACATGTTTTTTTTAACTGTACTTGCCACATGTACAAAATTGATCAACTGTTTTATATGACTTAACAGGAAAAATAAAATTTCAAATTACTCTCCTGTACAATGATAAAGTTTCTTAAACTTTAGTCTCTGTAGTTTCAATTAACTCGATTTTGACTCTGAATTTACGGATTTATCTCAATTTATTTCAATTGCTTATAATTGTTGAGTAAATTACATCAATAATCCTTACATTTTGTTGTTCCATATAGTTTTAATTGACTCAATTTTGACACTTAATTTTAGATTTTACATCAATTTAGTAGAATTGATAACATCTTTAAGGTATTTGATAGAAAATTTTCATTGGATTGGTTAAGGTAAAGTCACTGAATTAACAAAGTATTTTGTTTTACTCCTAAAATGATGATAGGTTGCATTTGCTATCAATTGGACCAATTTGAGACAAAATAAAAAAATTCAAGGTTAAAATCGATTCAATTGAAATTAAAAAGACTAAAATGACATAATAGCGAAAATAGAGGGACTAATAGTGTAATTAGCCTAATTGTTAGCATTTTTTAATGGCAAATATGCATACAAGTGACATATGTCCTTCTTTTAGAGGTAAAATAACAAATTTGCTTAACTCGTTGAGTTAACCTCAACAAATTCAGTAATCATTTTTCATCAAAAACACTAACGGTATTATTAATTGGACTAAACTGACACAAAATTAAAAATTACATATTATAATTGATTTAATTAAAAATATAAGAACCAAAATTAATATTTATTTATTTTTATTTAAAATATGAACAAACTTAATCCAGATGAGTCATCTGGTTTCATTCTCTACCCTTTTTTTATTTTATTTTATTTTTATATATTTTATATTATGGACAAAGAAATAAGGAAGCTCAAAGGAAACAAACTGTACCGACCCTAATTTTTTCTTAAGTCATTATTATTATTATTATTATTATTACTTTATATATTTTTTTTTGGCTTTACTAATTGTGTGTGTCACGACCAAATCTCAGGGGCTTAGGATTGGAATCACAACGTACTAACTTTTTCTATTTGTAGCAAATTAAACTGCGCAAGTGGAAATAAAAATAATTAAATAGGAAATTACTCCATTTTACTATTTTAATAAGAGAAATACATTTATAGGGCTTTTATTATTTTATTATTCAGTGACCGGCCCTGAGTAGAACAAAAGGGAACAAAAATATATATAAAAAAAAAAAGAAGGAAAAAAAAAAAGTGGTTCAACATTAATCCACGTGCAGGTTCTATTTCGTGAGGTTATGGGTTTCTCCTACATCTCGTCACCTGAAAGGGTAACAGCTATAAACACACAGCAGAGTGAGAAATATTATGCCAAGAGTATGGGGAATACAAAATAACCATGGATAGTTAGTTAGGCCAAAATATTTACATAACTCAATTTGGTAAATAAATCATTTAAGTAACAGAAACTGAAATACAGAAATTATATAAATAAATAACCATAACCACGGTATAGAACAAAACAGAACGAAGGTCACAGAAGTGACAATTAGAACAGAGGTCAATGGATCCATGACAAACAGAGGACCACGAAGTGGTCAAACAGAGGCCAATGGTTATTTAAGTCCCCCAAGGCATGGGACTGCCGTGGTGGTACTTACAAAACATAATTGTTTATAAGGTTATAGTCAAATATTCTTTGAAATTTAAAAAAATATATCCACGGGTTTCATTTAAACAAATAGAGTTTAGAAATTAATCCACGTAACTGAAATATTTCTAAAACTTAACTCTAATTAATATAACGTATAAAATATAACTTGTATAAATAAATTAGGGTAAGTCAAGGTATAATATAACTCACCTTAATATTGACCCTTAGCCTTTTTTTTACTATCACAACCTTCCTATTATAAGTACCTACTTCAGTAACTTACGTGCCTCTTCCTCTCTTTTCTTTTCTTTCTTTTCTTTTTCTTTTCTTCCCATTGATCTCAGCAACTCCACGGCTTTTGATCAATTCTTCCCCATTTATAGCGAAGCAAAAGCATCCTGTGGCCGACACGTGGCCGATCTTGCCGATTTCGAATCCTTCTTCATAACTCACCTAGATTTGCTTCATTATGACCATAGATTATTACTTATCTTAATAAATATTTAAGATAATTACATTTTGGCCCAAATTCCTAATATAACTATATAAACAAATTAATCACTAATTAAAGTATACTTTATCGTATACCCACAGAAAATTAATTATTTATTTTACTACCACACCCATTATTATTATTATTATTTATTTACTCTTACTTTTGTATTTATTTATTTACTATCTTTAACTCTAATTTGGCCCAACTAGTATTATAATTCCATATTTGTATTAATTTGGTCCTAAATAATAATCCCTAATTAATCCCATATTTGATAACCCAATGTCGAATTAGATTTATATATTTATTATTATTTATTTATTTAATAATATATCATCACATACAACCATAATTATATTTAACTATAATTATTTATGTGGTATTTAATTAAACATTCAGGGTGTCACATTTCTCCCCTCCTAAATAGAAGTTTGTCCCCAAACTTGACGTACTTTAATTTTCGAAGAGGTGTCGGTATTTAGCTCGCATTTGACTTTCCATTTCTCACGTAGCTTCTTTGATACGATGATCTCGCCATAAGACCTTTACTAGCGGTATGGTCTTGTTTCTGAGAATTTGATCACGACGATCGAGAATCTGCACCGGTTGCTCTTTATAAAAGAGATCTTCTTGAACTTCCAGGTTCTTATAGTCGACGACATGTTCTGGATCTCGGAGGTACCGTCGAAGCATTGAAACGTGAAACACATTGTGGACATTGGATAGTTCAGGAGGTAGTGCAAGGCGATAGGCTATAGGACCAATCCTTTCTAGTATGTCAAATGGCCTGATGTAACGTGGGTTTAACTTTCCTCACTTTCCAAATCGGATAACTCCTCTGGTTGGTGAGATTTTAAGGAACACATGATCCCCTACTTGAAATTCTAAGTCTTGCCTCTGTGTATCTGCATAACTTTTCTTGCGGCTCTGAGCAGTGCGAATTCGCTGTTGGATGAGTTGGATTTTCTCACTTGTGACTTGCATGATCTCGGGGCCTAACAATTTCTTGTCCCTAACTTCTATCCAGCATAGAGGTGATCGACATCTACTTCCATACAGAGCTTCGTACGGTGCCATTCCAATGCTTGCCTGATAACTGTTGTTATAGATGAATTCCACTAACGGTAGGTGCTCATCCTAGTTATCTTTGAGGTCCAATACGCACACACGTAACATGTCTTCCAATGTCTGAATTGTTCTTTTGGATTGCCCATCCATTTGTGGATGATAAGTCGTGCTAAACTTCAGTGTCGTCCCAAGAGCTTCTTGCAATTTGTTCTAAAAGTGAGACACGAAGCGGGCGTCTCGGTCAGACACGATCGAAACTGGGATACCATGCAAACGAATAATCTCCTTGATGTATAAAGTGGCAAACTTATTCAGAGAGTACATGATTTTGATTGGTAAAAAATGTGCTGACTTCGTCAATCGGTCTACTATAACCCATATTGCATCATTCTTCGAAAATGACTGTGGTAGCCCGACCACGAAGTCCATAGTAACGTGTTCCCATTTCCATTCAGGAATAAGGAGTGATTGCAGCAGTCCTGCAGGTCTCTGATGTTCTGCTTTAACACATTGACAATGTAGACATTTGGAGACATGGCTTGCTATGTCTCTTTTCATTCCTGTCCACCAATAGTGTTCCTTTAGATCATGGTTACATCTTTGTGTTGCCAGGGTGGACTGCAAATCTCGAGTTATGAACTTCCTCCAGTATCTTCTTCTTGAGTTCCGGGATGTCGGGTATGCAAATTCGATTTCAAAATTTTAGTATCCCATTGCTTATAGTGAAATCAGGATCAGGCGTACTCTTTTGCTCCTCGTAATTTTTCTTCAAAAGTTTATCTTTCTATTGGCGCGCTTTAATTTCTTTAATCAATGTAGGTTCCATGGTTATGTTGGCGAGCAGTCCATTGATCTTGCGGGAAACGAGAGTACATGCCAAACCTCTGGTCGTCTTTTGGCTTAGTGCGTCTGCCACTACGCTAGCTTTGCCTAGATGGTAATGGATCTCTACATCATAGTCTTTCATAAATTCTAGCCACCGTCGTTGCCTCATATTCACTTCCTTCTGTGTGAACAGATATTTAAGACTCTTGTGATCAGTGTAAATCTTGCAGGTTACACTGTAGATATAATGATGCTAGATTTTGAGGGCAAAGATTACCGCAGCCAATTCCAAATCATGAGTCGGGTAGTTCTTCTCGTGAGTCTTTAATTGTCGCGACGCATAAGCAATGACTTTTCTGTTTTGAATGAGAACGTAACCCAAACCATTGTATGAGACATCACTATAGATTATGAACCCATCTGCTCCTTTAGGGAGTGCTAGTATAGGGGCTGACATAAGTCGACTTTTTAATTCTTGAAAGCAATGCTCCTTTTTATCAGTCCATTTGAAAGGTGTATTCTTCTGAGTTAGCTGGGTCAAGGGTGATGCCAACTTTGAGAAATCTTGCACGAAGCGTCGATAATAGCCAACTAGACCCAAGAAACTTCAGATTTCTGACACATTAGTAGGTCGTGGCCAATCCACGATTGCTGCAACCTTTTGGGGGTCAACCGAGATGCCATATTCGTTAATGACGTGACAGAGAAAGTGTAGACTAGTGATCCAGAATTCGCATTTCTTCAACTTGGCATAAAGTTTGTGATCACGTAGTGTTTGTAGAACTGTTCCCAAGTGCTGCTCATGGGCCGCTGGTGACTTGGAGTATATGAGGATATTGTTAATGAAGACGATGCTGAACTCATCAAGATAGGTTTGAACACTCGGTTCATGAGGTCCATGAAGGCTACTGGGGCATTTGTGATGCCAAAAGGCATGACAAGAAACTCGTAGTGCCCGCAATGAGTTCTGAAGGCGATTTTTTCAATGCTTTCCATTTTGACTTTTAGTTGATGATAGACAGAACGCAAGTCGATTTTGGAAAATATTTGGGCGCCTTGAAGTTGATCGAACAAGTCATCGATTCGCGACAGAGGATACCGATTCTTGATGGTGACCTTGTTCAGCTCCCGGTAATCGATGCATAATCTTATCGTGCCATCCTTTTTCTTTACAAACAATATTGGAGCTCTCCAGGGTGAGGTACTAGATCGAATGAAACCTTTATCCAGTAGCTCCTGGAGTTGAGTCTTCAGCTCTTTCAATTCTGTCATCGACATGCGATAAGGAACTTTTGATATTGGTTGTGTGCCAGGTTGGGTTTCAATGGTGAATTCGATTTCCTGATCAACCGGAATACCGGGTATTCAAGAAAAACATTCGAAAATTCTCGAACCACAGGGATTGCATCAACGGTGGGGGCCTCTTTTTGTGTATCGATCACATAACAAATATAACTACCACATCCCTTTTTTAGAAGTCGTTGGACTGTCATGGAGGATATAATACAAGGAGGGTTAGAAACTCCAGTCCCATCAAAGACAAGTTCGGGTTGGTTTGGTAACCTGAGGAAGATCTTTTTGGCTTTACAATCAATAGAGGCGTGGTTGGTAGCCAACCAATCCATACCTATGATCATATCAAAGTTTCCAATGCGGAGGGGAATCAAGTCTACATATAAGGTTTTGCCTTTTAAGAATATAGCACAAGATCTGTACACATCGGTACTGCAAGCAGACTTAGCAGAATAAAAAGACACAGACAATATATATCCTAATGGTTCGGGTGTTGACGCCAACTTGGCAGCAAAGTATGGTGCAACAAAAGAATGAGTTGACCCAGAGTCAATGAGGACATGAGTTAAATGACCATGGATAGAAAGTATACTTGGCACAACGTTTTCGGTAACTTTTGATTTTCCAGGTACCAAGGCGAAAGCCCGTCCTTGACCTTTTTGGTCCTTTCTTTCTTCTCCAGGTCCTGCGGGTTTCCTGACTAGGCCAGAGGGGCTGGCTGTAGGATTAGTCAGCTTTGGACAATCCCTCAGCAAGTGGCCAACTTGACCGCATTTAAAACATATGTTGCAAACTTGGCCACAGGGGCTGCTGGGGCATTTGCTTCAGATTTTCTTGTTTTTCGAGTTTCAGTGGGGATGACATATGTTGCAAAACTAGCGAGTTGAGTGAACTTGCTCTCATATTCGGCCACCGTCATGGTTCCTTGCTTTAGATGTATGAATTCGGATGCCTTCTATTCCCGCAATGAATCTGGGAAGTATTTTTCGTAGAATACTTCCAAGAATCTTGCCCAAGTCGTAATTTATTCTTTGGCCAGAGTGAGAAGCCACAATTCCTGTGCATTGTCTTTGAAAGTGAAAGTGGCGAAAGTTACCTTTTGTTTTTCGGTGCAGGGTAGGGTGCGAATTTTTTTTTCCATGTCTTTAACCCAAGCGTCTGCTATCATTGGGTTTGGGCCGCAGGTAAACGTAGTGGGTTTCAGATCTTGGAATTGTTTTATGATAACCGGCTCTTCTCACCGTTTCGGCATCCCATTGTTAATGTTAGTTTGCAAGGCTTGCAAAAAGCTAGTAACCGCTCTTTCCATTATTCTTTTTATTGATTTAGTGCCACTGACTGATGACTCACTTCCGTTACCACTATTGGTCATTCTACAAAGTAATAAACGAGGCATTACATTCACAATGCAGCATATATATAAGCATGTGTAGCGCAATCTATATTTATATAAAATGCCAACTTTACATTTTTTTACAATTCATATTACATCAGTTAGAATATGTTAGTGTCCCATCCCTGTGGTAAACAAAAACAAAAAAGCAACAAAAAAGGGATTAGAACACATCATGGTTAGCATACAAAAAGATTTTCTTCTACCCAAATCTAGAGTGGTGGGTCAAATAGGCTGAAAAATCATGGGAAATAGTGCTGTATAAAAAGCTCAAATTCCCACCCCAACTGGACTACACCAAAACACATCCACGCTGTCTGGACTGTGAAAATGGGAACGGACTGTATGTATCCCAAGAATGCTCAGTCAACAATCCAGCCGGGTGCCTCAATGTATGACAAGTCATTATTAAAGTCAACATTTTGAATATTAATTATCTCAAACGGGTTAGGGACTGTGGTGAAAATATAGTCCTCAAGGTACACGTCCCCCCTTCTGGCCACAAAATCTGGGGGTAGAGGGCCTATGATATAATGCGGGCGGTCATGTCCCGGGGCGACGCCAAGGACGCGAGTGGGTCCAAGGAAACGTCTGTGTGTATCGGCACGGCTTTGCCTCCATAGTAAATGTGGGACATCGGTAGGGTTAGCCTGGATATAAACTGGCCAACCCATCAACTGGGTAAGGCCTGGATGCAGTCCTCTAATTATGTCCTTTGAATCTCCCCAACCCTCAGGTGAGGCAGAGGCGGAGGCGGAGGCGGGGGCGGGGGCGGGGTGCTCGGTTAAGATCTCATCTAAATTAATGTCCCCGAGCTATCCCAAAACGCATCATCAAGATTAATCTTTGACATTCCTACAACACCAGAATAAACGTAAGATTTTACACAAAAGGATAAACGTTGCAGATAAATATTTATTATTATTTTTTAAATTTTATCTTATTTTATTTTATTTTATTATGTTTACTTACCTATATAGTTTTATTTATAGATTTATTTATAACTTTTTTAACTTCCTGATCAAATTAAAATAGCGTTTTTTTTTGAACCACTGCTTTGATACCACCTTTGTCACAACCCAATCCCAAGGGCTTAAGGTTGGAATTGCAACTTACTAACTTTTTCTATTTGTAGCAAATTAAACTGCGCAAGTGGAAATAAAAATATTTAAATAGGAAATTACTCCATTACTATTTTAATAAGAGAAATACATTTATAGAGCTTTTATTATTTTATTATTCAGTGACCGGCCCCGAGTAGAACAAAAGGGAGCAAAAATATAAATAAAAAAAAAGAAGGAAAAAAAAAAAGTGGTTCAACATCAATCCACGTGTGGGTTCCATTTCGTGAGGTTGTGGATTTCCCCTACATCTCGTCACCTGAAAGGGTAAAAACTATAAGCACACAGCAAAGTGAGAAATATTATACCAAGAGTATAGGGAATACAAAATAACCATGGATAGTTAGTTAGGCCAAAATATTTACATAACTTAATTTGGTAAATAAATCATTTAAGTGGCAGAAACTGAAATATATAAATTATGTAAATAAATAACCATAACCACGATACAGAACATAACAAAACGGAGGTTACAGAAGTGACAATCAGAACAGAGGTCAATGGATCCATGACAAATAAAGGACCACGAAGTGACCAAACAGAGGCCAATGGTTATTTAAGTCTCTCAAGACGTGGGACTCCCATGGTGGTACTTACAAAACATAATTATTTATAAGGTTATAGTCAAATATTTTTTAAAATTTAAACAAACATATCCATAGGTTTCATTTAAACAAATAGAGTTTAGAAATTAATCCACGTAATTGAAATATTTCTAAAAATTAACTTAAATTAATATAACTTATAAAATATAACTTGTATAAATAAATTATGGTAATTCAAGGTATAATATAACTCACCTTAATATTGACCCTTAGCATTTCTTTTACTATCACAACCTTCCTATTATAAGTACCTACTTCAGTAACTTACGTGCATCTCCCTCTCTTTTCTTTTTTTTCTTTTCTTTTTCTTTTCTTCCCACTGATCTCAGCAACTCCACGGCCTTTGATCAATTCTTCCCCATTTATAGGGAAGCAAAAGCGTCCTGTGGCCGACACGTGCCCGATCTTGCCGATCTCGATTCCTTCTTCATAACTCACCTAGATTTGCTTCATTATAACCATAGATTATTACTTATCTTAATAAATATTTAACATAATTACATTTTGGCTCAGATTCCTAATATAACTATATAAACAAATTAATCCCTAATTAAAGTATACTTTATCGTATATCCACAGAAAATTAATTATTTATTTTACTACCACACCCATTATTATTATTATTATTATTATTATTATTTGCTCTTACTTTTGTATTTATTTATTTACTATCTTTAACTCTAATTTGGCTCAACTACTATTATAATTTCATATTTGTGTTAATTTGGCCCCAAATAATAATCTCTAATTAATCCCATATTTGATAACCCAATGCCGAATTAGATTTATATATTTATTATTATTTATTTATTTAATAATATATCATCACATACAACCATAATTATATTTAACTATAATTATTTATGTGGTATTTAATTAAACGTTTAGGGTGTCACAGTGTGGATACATGAGAATTTAATGTGATATTTAATTATATATAATTAATCCAAATATTTATATGTTTATATATTTTATATATAAAAAAAAGTGTTTGATATATTGATAAAATATATATATCATATTTATATATGTTGTATTTGTATAATATAATATAATAGTTATTAGGTTATATAATTGTGATTAGGTTGTAATAGGGTTGTCATTAGGAAAACGAAAAGAAAAAAAAAATCAAAACCAGAGAGTAGCAGCCGAGAGAGAAAGAGAGACGTGCAGGAAAGAGAGGAGAGGAAAAAAAAAGGGTTAGGGTTTTATTTTTGTGGCTTTATTAATTCTCCAAGTATTTCTTTGATTTTCAAAAAATAATTATGCGTGCAAAACCCACTTCTCTTAATTTATGTTTATTTCGTTGTTTTTATTTATTTATTTGATGTTGGTTTGATATTGTATTGGCATAAAGATGATGGATTGATTTCAATTTGGTTAGTTATGTATACAAGGTTTAGGATTTTTATATATATTTATTTTATGGTTGTAATCACACTCATGGATATATGAAATTAAATAAACTAGGAACCCATAGATAAATTCCAAATATTCCACCATGACTCCAGGAATTGTTGTTTTATTTAAGTGCTGGTGAGAAAAAGTGTATTAAAAAAAATTTGTTGTGTTTTCATGCCATCCTTATCTATCATCTACACCACAAATTTGCTGTGTTTTCATCTTCTACGATCAGAGTTCATTAGGTATTCTTTCTCTCTTTCTCACTCTTACAAACACACACAATACCCTCTTTGTCACATATTTATGATCTTCTTGTTTTAGGTATAAAATTTGATATAATCTGTAAAATCTAATCTTTTAACTCATGAATTTATTAATTTTCATCTTTTGATATAAAAGGTTAGTTGTGATTTACAATTATTGTATTTATGCTGTGATTTTATATAATGTCTTGCAAGTGTTTGTTTAAATGCTTCAGTGGGATTTTGCATTATTTTGCTTGTTTTTATTTTTATTTTTTTTTTTACCCTTTTTCTATATGTAAGGATAAATAAAATGACAAAATAATACTAATCTCTTTTCACACCACCACTTAAAGAAAGATTCTAAAGCCCCATCTATGGCTTTTTTTTTTTTTTTGCATTCATAAACATGGTATTTCTAAAAGTCCCAATTAAGTAATTAAATCATATGGCTTGCTTATCTACTAGAGAAATGCATATCACTTTCAGTTGTGATCATCTTCACTCTGGCACTTTGTACTAGTTTATTTTTTAAATATTATTTATTAATTGTAAATATATAATTACTTAAGTAGTTAAATCTTGATTTACAGGTGGGAGATATAGTTGTTCTAAAAAGTATCATTAGACCAATAGAAACAGTTGCAATTAGAGTACTTAAAAGTACAGAACCCATCTAAAAAAGTAGAAGAAAAAGAACTACGACTTGACTATTGGAAGGTACATGTTCAAGTGCCAATCAAACCTAATGAGAGTTTAATCCGATCATATGGACGTGTCAAAACAATTGGACAAGCTATTGGAGCTCATGTTGTTTGGCTTGCTCCATTTGCGGTATATTTCTTTCGTAAATACTAATTTCATTAATAAATTTATATTAACTTAATATAGTTTCAATTACCTTTGTATGCTTATTTTTTGGATGCAGATTTTGCAAGTTATGGATGCTAGCCGAGAATATTTATACAAGTGAGGTTGAGAATTTGGGAATTGAATTTGTTTTGATAATTTGTCTCTTCGGAAGATGGATACCACTATGGCTTTTCAGAACTTATGGTTGGAATAATTTTCTTTTAATTTTTTTTTCTTTAACTTTGTTGGTGTGGTAGAATATTTTATAATTTTAATTATAATTGTATTGCAATATAAATAAATTTATATTTTTAGATAAAAAAAAATGATTGTGGTTTGAATTTTTGTTTTTGTTTTTGATGTGATGATCTTATGGTGGTAATATTTATTTATTATTATGAAAATATTACGGGATGAATGGATGTCAAATTAGTATAGGATGTGGCAATTAATAATCAATTTTTTATAAAATCGATTCAATTTTTACGGGCATTTACGCATGTTTAGTTGTGGCTTTTAAAAGTGTCAATGAAAAGAACATATAAGTGGCATTTTGTAGTAGTGGTAGTAGCTTTGCAAAGTGTCACTAAAATAAGCAAATGACACTTATATTCATTTAATGGCACAAATGAATTGGATTTAGTGGCATTTATGAAGTTGGTAAAAATATCAATTGTGGCATAACAAACGCCATTAAAAATCCATATGGTGGCATTTTTTAGATTGTGATTCTTTAATGGCACTTGATAGCGTTACGAATAGTGTCTACCATGACATTAAAGTGTCACTGAAGGTCTACAGCCTTGATGGTGTAATGGCACTTACAAGTGTCACTGAAGTGCCACTAAATCTTTTTTTAATGTCGCTTGATAGTGTTACAAATAGTGTCTATCATGACATCAAAGTATTATTGAAAGTCTTTAGCCATAATGGTGTAATGGCACTTGCAAGTGTCACTGAGGTGCCACTAGTATCTACCATGGCACAGGTATAAATGGCACTTGTTTAAAATGCCACAAGATTAAAAAATGTCATTAGAAGAATGGTTTTGTGGCACTTTCAAATATCACTAAACTAAGAAAATGTTGTAGTGCATTATGTTCCTTTATAAATAATCATAAATGTTGAACAATTATAGTTTGAAGGACACACTACAACAAAATGCACTTTTGGCGACCAAATTGGGCGACTAAAAAAAGTTTAGTCGCCAAAACTTGTGGAATTGGCGACCAAAAATTTTTTTAGTCAGCAAAAGTATAATATTTAGCTACTAATTTTTTTTTAGTTGGGAAATATTGATTATTGGCGACTAAAAAAAATTTTAGTCGCTAAAAATGCCACAATTGGTGACTAAAAAATGTTTTAGTTGCTGTATAGATAGTTTTGGCTACTAAAATTTTTTAGCCGCCGAATGAAAAATAAAAATTTACTTTCAGACTTTTGGCGACCAAAAGTTTGGTCGCCAAAAATTTATTTTTAGCAACTAAAAAATGTGTTAGTCGCCAAAGAATTAAAATATTTGGAGGGAAAATTTTGAATTTTGGAGGGATTTATAAAATTAATTGGCGACCAAAATATTTAGTCGCCAAATTACTACTTTTAGCGATTAAAACAATTTTAGTCGGCAATAGTATATAATTTAGGCTAAAATAATATTTAGTCAGATTTTTCGCACCCTTTGTAACGACCAAAATAATATTTAGTCGCCAAATGGCATGAAATTATTTACTCCTTATATACATTTCCCGACAAATAAATCATTTAGTTGTGGAAGCTCAAAATTTTATAGAGGGAATAATTTCAGATTCGTGCCTCTGTCTCACACTTTTACCCTCTCTGTGTATACACCACAACCACAGAACCTCTCTTTCAGCAAACCTCACCACCGCAAATCAACAAACCTCACGGCGATCAAACCTTACGACCGCGCATCCTCAGCACCGTCGGTCCCCGTACGTCGCAAATCAGCACTGCCACCGCCGCTAACAGGTTTGCTCTCTCACTCTCTTTCACTCTGTTGCTCTCTCGCTCTTTGTCTCGCTCTGACTCTCTCTAGCTCGCTGTCTTTCTCTAGATCTCTCTCTCTCTCTCTACCCCTTCTTCTATTTCCCCAACTGTGAACTCTTACACTAGGGTTGTTTATTCTACCCATTCAGTTTAATTTTGTCCTCATTTCTGAAATGGGTTTGTTTGAAGTGGTTTCATTCATTGGGTTATGACTCACATTCGATGGAGTTCAAATAAGAAAATAAAAAATAGAAGAAGAAAAGAAAAAGCAAAGGGAGTGGTCTGATTTTTGTTCCATTGTGTTTGCTTGATGGGAAATTGTCTTTGCTTCTCTGTTTTTGAGTTTGGTTTGTGCTAATACATGTGTGGTTTGCCATGAATTTTTGCTGCCTATTGCACCTTCTGCTCACCAACTGTTTGATGCAATGCCTAAATGAAAAATTCACCCACTCGTGTAAGCACAGATATAACTCATCACTTCCATCATAATTAGTTCTTGTCTTAGTTGTCTACCTATCCTTGGCTTTGCTTCCTATGCAAAATGGCTAAGATTCTTCGTAAACTGGTGTAGTTATCTACTTATCCTTGTCTTTGTTGTCTACACATCTAACTCACTTTTTATACCCATTGTGAAGCTTCTTTTTTTTTCCCCCCTGCATTTTTTAGTTACTTTATCTAGACCATTTATGTTGTGATATGAACTGGTTCCATTTAAGTAGTTGCATTGCATATTATACCCCTCAGATTTTTCTTGAAGTGGATTAATATTATTCTAACTATCACGCAACTGCATGATATCAAACATCCCTCTTCAAAACAATCCTTTCAATACTTAATTTTTTAACTTTCCCTTTTCTTCAGCACTACATGCTTTAAGCTTGAAGAATATCATACTGCCAAGGCAGCACTAGAAAATGGTACTTATTTAGCACAAAATGATTCATGATTCACCAAACTAATTATAGAGTGTGATGAAAGTATTGCAGGTATGTACATGCCTATACTTATATATCGTGTTACTTCTATGTTGAATAACAAACAAGCCTTTAACGGTTTTTATAGGTCAGTTTTATTTTATTTTTTAAATTATTTTTCTGATATGCATTAGAAGTGTAGCTTTTTTTTCTTTTTTCTTTTTTTTCATCTATTGTTTCAATTGCTACCTTTATCATTAGACTGTTGTTAATGCTAGCAGCTGCTGCTGCCATTGTGATGGTAGTACTATCTTTGCTTCTGTTGTTGTCGACACCAATGCCATCATTTATTTTCCTCGATTGCTGTTAATTTGTTGTAACCAATATTAGTCTGTTAGATTATTTTTTTATGCTAGATGGAGTATTCTGCTTCTAGAGATACTGGCCCAACTCCATACAGTTTTTTTGACAATGATTACTTGAACAAGCATTCATACTATCAGAAGCCAAAAGAAGTGGTAGTGACAATATTGTAAAGGGTGTACCCAAAAAAATGTCTATGTCCAAGAAATGCAGAGAAAACACTACCAGTTTTGATTGATTTGTTTATTGTCTAGACATGAGAAGGAGGCTTAATAGTCAAATATATATATATAATAAATAAACATATAAAAGGTAAAGTTGAATTTATTTATTTTTCTTTGAAAAGTTAAAGTTGATTCATATAGTCTGGTCATCGCAGAACTATGATTCTGTATAGATTTTGGAAAAATTAAAGTAACTGAATCAATAATTTTTTTTAGTTATGGTTTTCTTTTTAATTAGGTCCCATATATGTGTGTGTGTATATATATATCATTTTCTAAGGAAAATTGATGGTTTAATTTAATGAAGAAAAAAAAATTCATGTTTGTTTAGATAAGTTCATGATATGGGAAGATGGGTTATATATAGGTTGGGGTTTTGTCCATTTGAAGGTGGAATTGTTAATATAAATTTCATAGCTTGTTTTATGTATTTAAGAACTTAATTTATGGGTTTTAATTGATTTTGATTTCTAATTTGGCTTCTTGGTTTCTAATGAATAATTCTATGCATACTAACAATCTTACTAAAATTATAAATGCTCAAATGTGTTTAACAAATTATTTTAGTTATCCGTTAGGGTATATCTTAGAAGGTAGAAATGCTATGAGTTTGCATTTTGCCCCAGTTTTCTTAACAACACTCAGTATTAAAGTAGTCAAATTCATTACATTTCAAGCTATGTTAGTTTATTTGGTCGCTGAATCATTTAGTGACATGGCTTCAGTGACCCTTCTTTTTTGGGTCGCTGATACTAATATAAACGTTGCTAAAAGTGTTTTTTCTTGTAGTGACAATAGTAATTCACATGCTTTGTGATGTAGGATCATTTATTTTTATCACCAAATGAAGGTTTAATTTTAGGTTTGGCTTATAGATGAATGTTTATGAATGTTTTTCACTTGTTAGAAATTGTTGGGCTTGTTTGAAATTTTTATGAATGTTTTTTGAAATTGTTGGCCTCTCATAATTTTTTTTATGAATCATAGTCTCATAAATTCATTTCACAATGTTTATAATGTTTCTTTTGACAGTTCCAATTCAATAATTAAGAAGAAGGATTGGAACTTGTGGATTGATGCTGGAAAGAATGTGGTGAGGAGAGAAAATATAGAGGCCGCCGTGAGGAGGGTGATGGACGGCGGTGATGATGACAGAGAAGGCTAAAGTGCTGGGAGAGATGGTATTGAAAGCTGTTAAAGAATGTGGATAATCTCATAGAAATTTGATAGTGTTGATTGAAGAGCTTAAGCAACTAAGAGATCAAAGGGCTAAGGATGATTGAGGGTTATTACATTGTCTATGTCTCTGTTCTTCACTGCTTATTACATTTTGTTGAAATAAGGCATTCAAATGGCTTTTAATAGTTAAATTTTGTATATGGTTGGAAATTGAATGCTACAGGTTGTGGAGAAATATTTTTATTGAATGGTTGAGAATTGAATGAATGAATGAATGGATGAATAATTTTGTATATGCACAGGTTTCAGGTGGCACAAGAAATATTACAGAACAAATTATAAAAACTAAATGAGACATTTTGGCGACTAAATAAATATCACAGGTTGGCTTTTGGCTATTAAAATTTTAGTCGCCAATTGTGAAAAGGTGAAACTTTTGGCTACCAAAAATTTAGTCACCAAGTATACATGCTCAATTGGCTACTAAATAATTTAGTCACTAAAAGTAAAAATATATATATTTAATTATTTTTAAAAAATATGTGGTGACTAAAGTTTTAGTTGCCAATAGGTCATTTTTGGCTACCAAAAAAATTTTAGTCGCCGATTGTTTCCTCGATGATCTATTGGCGACCAAACAGGCGACCAAATATATTAGTCGGCAAAAGTGATTGGCGACTAAAAAATAGGCTTTTGGCGACTAAAATTTTAGTCGCCAAAAGTGAAATTTCTTGTAGTGACAATTCTAACTATTAAAAATTTAATGGGACTTGAAAGTCCAAAAAATCTTAGTTAGGATTTAATGGAGTATAAGTTCATAATTAGGACTTGTATGTAAAATGTCCCATTAATTTATTTGGTCAAGGTAAAAGAAAGTTAAATAAATTGAAATGAATTGATTATTGAAAAATGAGAGAAATGATACTTGTAAATTTTATTTTCTGAATTTCAAATTTTGACTTACAAAAGTTACACAATATATGCACATTGTCTTCATGAAGTTGTTTTCTTTTCATTCTTCCACCCTAATATTACTTGGCTTGGTATTTGGCCTGAAACCTCTTTTTTCAATCTTTTTCTAAATATATGAAGCAAATTGTTATTATTCTCATTTTGATTATGATTTTTTTATCGACAAAAAGAAATTTTGTTGATGAAAATTGATGTACAAAGGACATAGATGAAGGAAGAGTGAGTGTACAATACATTAAAATGAGACAAAACAATCTCAACTAGATTGACACTGCGAAGCAAGCCAAGCATAACACCAAAGGCTAGTGAGAAACCAACCACGACACCAAAGAGAAAAAGAAACTAAAAACACAAACACTGCAACCCTAGCAACAATACATAAAGCAATCACAGTCATTGAGACCAACTGTGATGCCCTAGCAACAACACACTACACCATACTTTACAAACAAGCACCCTAACTCAAAGACAAAAAAACTAACAGCTGTAGCACTTCACATAATAGACTAGGCACACATGCAGTCTTGCAAGGAGTCTCCATTACCTTCAAATTCAATGCCAAGTTCTTTCGTTGCTTTGAGGGCTTTAGTTGGTTGGTGTTTGGCAGCCCTAGTTCCAACAAGGATAAGCGCCCTTTCATATTTCATCTCTTTATATTTTTTCATATTTTTTTATTGGTTTTAATTCGAACCCGTACTAATAATTTGAATCGTTTATCTCGTAGTCATTGTAATGAAGTTCATCCATGAAAAAAATTATCTTAATCGGATAACTATAAACATGAGAACAAATTGCATTTTGTTTTATAAAAATATGGTTTAAATTTAATTATATATACTGTACAGGAAGCAAATATTCCGCAGTGCCCGTACTCTTTTCGTCCAAGCTCCGTGTCTGTCCAATCAACCTGAAAACACAACGACGGTGAACTACCCGGCTGTGTGTAGCCGGAAAACTCCTCCGACGGTTAAGTTAGCACACACTCAGGGAGAGAGAGAGAAAGAGAGAGAGAGAGAGAGAGAGAGAGGAAGAGAGAGGTGTATCACCATGAGTGTTTCTCACCAAATGAAGTTCCATCCTCAGCATGGGGGGCGTAGTCATGCTTATATACTTTCTGCGCTCACCTCTGCATCCATTCGCTTATTGATACGTGGAGCTGCTCTCCTATCTGTTAGCGCAAATTCAGCTAAACACCACCTAATCAAACCGCCACTCGACATTGGCGGGAACGGGCAGCCCGGCGGAATCATCTCGGCCTCCTTCGACCGAGCTACTTAACAAGTCCAACAGTGCCACTCGCCGAGCTCCATCACAACCGAGCTCAGTAGCATTCCAGTACGGCCGAGCTCCAGACAGGTTAGGCCGGTCCGTGAGAGACCTTTCCGCCGAGCTACATGCGCGAATAATAAGCCTGGGTTGATAGACGATCATCTCGGCCGAATGGGCCCTGGACCTCAATCGAGCAAACCACTCTGGATCAGCCAACGTTAGCTCGGTCCAAACATGCTCGAACCTCTTTTTAGCCCGGTCATTACCATGGCCCAAAGCCAGATTATGAAATCTCCCTCACAATTGCCCCTTAATTCTGTCTGCATTTGCGTGACCGGACTTATATTACAAGGCTGGGCTAGACTTTTTGCTCGGTGGTTCACTTTGCTCGGTCCAGAAACCTCAAAGTTGGCAAACAAAGTCAGCTCGTCAACTCGCTTCTTGGCGAGTAAAATCAGCTCAGCAACTTCTTGAGCGAGAAAAATCAACTTGGCAAGGACCTTCAAAGTTAGCGAGGAAAGCCAACTCAACAACTTGATTCTTGGCGAGCAAGATCAGCTTGGCAAGGAACTCCAAGGTCGGCGAGCAAGGTCAACTCGGCAACTTGATTCTTGGCGAGTAAGATCAGCTCGGCAAGGAACTCCAAGGTCGGCGAGCAAGGTCCGCTTCGCGACTTGCTTCTAGGCGAGCAAGATCAACTCGACAAGGAACTCCAAGGTCGGCGGGCAAGGTCCGCTCCGCGACTTGCTTCTTGGGGAGCAAGATTAGCTCGGCAAGGAACTCCATGGTCAACGAGCAAGGTCCGCCCAGTGACTTGCTTCTTGGCAAGCAAGATCAGCTCAGCAAGGAACTCCAAGGTCGGCGGGCAAGGTTCGCTCTGCGACTTGCTTCTTGGCGAGCAAGATTAGCTTGGCAAAGAACTCCATGGTCGACGAGCACGGTCCGCTTGGCGACTTGCTTCTTGGCGAGCAAGATTAGCTCGGCAAGGAACTCCATGGTCGACGAGCACGGTCCGCTCTACGACTTGCTTCTTGGCGAACAAGATCAGCTCTGCAAGGAACTCCAAGGTTGGCGAGCAAGGTCAGCTCGGTGACTTTCTTCTTGGCGAGCAAGATCAGCTCGACAAGGAACTCCATGGTCAACGAGCAAGGTCCGCCCAGCGACTTGCTTCTTGGCAAGCAAGATCAGCTCGGCAAGGAACTCCAAGGTCGATGGGCAAGGTCCGCTCTGCGACTTGCTTCTTGGCGAGCAAGATTAGCTCGACAAGGAACTCCATGGTCGACAAGCACGGTATGCTCTGCGACTTGCTTCTTGGCGAGTAAGATCAACTGGGCAAGGAACTTCAAGGTTGGCGAACAAGGTCAGCTCAGCAACTTTCTTCTTGGCGAGCAAGATCAGCTCGGCAAGGAACTCTATAGTCAACAAGCAAGGTCCGCTCGGCGACTTGTTTCTTATCGAGCAAGATCAGCTCGGCAAATAACTCCAAGGTCGGCAAGCAAGGTCTGCTCGGCGATTTTCTTCTTGGCGAGCAAGATCAGCTCGGCAAGGAACTCCAAGGTCGATGGGCATGGTCCGCTCTGCGACTTGCTTCTTGGCGAGCAAAATCAGCTCGGCAAGGAACTCCATGGTCGACGAGCAAGGTCCGCTCGGTGACTTACTTCTTGGCGAGCAAGATCAGTGCGACAAGGAACTCCATGGTCGACGAACAAGGTCCACTCGGCGACTTACTTCTTGCCGAGCAAGATCAGCTCGGCAAGGAACTCCAAGGTCGGTGAGCAAGGTCAGCTCGGCAACTTTCTTCTTGGCAAGCAAGATCAACTCGGCAAGGAACTCCGAGGTCGCGAGCAAGGTCTGCTCAGCGACTTATTTCTTGCCGAGCAAGATTAGCTCGGCAAGGAACTCCAAGGTCGGTGAGCAAGGTCAGCTCGGCGACTTTCTTCTTGGTGAGCAATATCAGCTTGGCAAGGGACTCCGAGGTTACGAGCAAGGTCCTCTCGGCGACTTGCTTCTTGCCGAGCAAGATCAGCTCGGTAAGGAAATCCAAGGTTGGCGAGCAAGGTCAGCCCAGCGACTTTCTGCTTGGCGAGCAATATCAGCTTGGCAAGGAACTCCGAGGTCGCGAGCAAGGTTCGCTTAGCGACTTGCTTCTTGGCGAGTAAGATCAGCTCGGCAAGGAACTCTATGGTCAACGAGTAAGGTCTGCTTGGCGACTAACTTCTTGCCGAGCAAGATCAGCTCGGCCAGGAACTCCAAGGTCGGTGAGCAAGGTCAGCTCGGCGAATTTCTTCTTGGCGAGCAAGATCAACTTGGCAAGGAACTTCGAGGTCGCGAGCAAGGTACGCTCGGCGACTTGCTTCTTGGCGAGCAAGATCAGCCCGGCAGGGAACTCCATGGTCAACGAGCAAGGTCCACTCAGCGACTTGTTTCTTATCGAGCAAGATCAGCTCGACAAATAACTCCAAGGTCGGCGAGCAAGGTCAACTCGGTGAATTTCTTCTTGGCGAGCAAGATCAGCTTGGCAAGGAACTCCAAGGTCGGCGGGCAAGGCCCGCTCTGCGACTTGCTTCTTGGTGAGCAAAATCAGCTCGGCAAGGAACTCCATGGTCGACGAGCAAGGTTCGCTCGGCAACTTACTTCTTGGCAAGCAAGATCAGTGCGGCAAGGAACTCCATGGTCGGCGAGCAAGGTCCGCTCGGCGACTTACTTCTTGCCGAGCAAGATCAGCTCGAAAAGGAACTCCAAGGTCGGTGAGCAAGGTTAGCTCGGCGACTTTCTTCTTGGCAAGCAAGATCAGCTCGGCAAGGAACTCCGAGGTCGCGAGCAAGGTCCGCTCGGCAACTTACTTCTTATCGAGCAAGATTAGCTCAGCAAGGAACTCCAAGGTCAGTGAGCAAGGTCAGCTCGGCAAATTTCTTCTTGGTGAGCAATATTAGCTTGGCAAGGGATTCCGAGGTCGCGAGCAAAGTCCGCTCGGTGACTTGCTTCTTGCTGAGCAAGATCAGCTCGGCAAGGAACTCCAAGGTCGGTGAGCAAGGTCAGCTCAGCGACTTTCTTCTTGGCGAGCAATATCAGCTCAGCAAAGAACTCCGAGGTCGCGAGTAAGGTTAGCTCGGCGGCTTGCTTCTTGGCGAGCAAGATTAGCTCGGCAAGGAACTCCATAGTCGACGAGCAAGGTCCACTTGGCGACTAACTTCTTGGCGAGCAAGATCAGCTCGGCAAGGAACTCCAAGGTCGGTGAGCAAGGTCAGCTCGGCGACTTTCTTCTTAGCGAGCAAGATCAACTAGGCAAAGAACTCCGAGGTCGCAAGCAAGGTCCGCTCAGCGACTTGCTTCTTGGTGAGCAAGATCAGCTCGGTAAGGAACTCTAAGGTCGGCGAGCAAGGTCAGCTCGGTGACTTGCTTCTTGGCGAGCAAGATCAGCTCGGCAAGGAATTCTAAAGTTGATTAAAACCATCAACAAACCTCTTGTCGAGTAAAATTCATAAGACAAGGAATTCCAGAGTTGATAAAATCATCAACAAATCTCTTGCCGAGCAAAATCCGTCCGGCAAAGAATTCCAAAGTTGATCAAAACCATCAACAAATCTCTTGCTGAGCAAAATCCGCCCTGCAAATAATTTTGATCTTTCCGTCAAAATGGTTGTTACTTGCCCCTTGGACCGCACAAAATCCGCTTAGCGAGGCAAAAATACAACAATTCTTAAGAAAATGGCCTACTTGTTTCATTGTGCCAATGGCAAAAAGGGTTACAAAAATAAAACTAAGAACAAAACATTAGATTGGCAGAGTTCGATGTTCTGAAAATGGATCGGCCATTTACATTCCGCGAGTTTTATGCCCCTTTTCCTCGGCCTTCTTATAGACGTCTTCCAAAAACCGAACTCCCTATATCTCTTCCATGGTGGTTTGCATGGTCATCATCTTGTCCGATTGTGTGAACCTTTCGCACTACTCTCTTATTCTCTACTACCGGACTTGTCGTCACGGTAGCTGCAGTTGCATCGTCTTCGACTCGGATGTGCTCATTAATGTGTTGCATGAGCAATTCCATGGTTGACAGTTAATTCATTGTGAGCGAGTCTCTCAGTCGATGTCCAACTGGAAGACCGCCCTTATACTGAGTGATTGCAAGGTTGGTCGGGCAATCAAGGATCTCGTTGAAAGTCTCCCAATACTTAGTGTTATACGCCTTCAAAGAGTCGCCTGGCTCCATCTTTACTCTCAAGAGATGGTCAATTTCTTTGGGCATTTTAGCATTTGTCTTAAATCTGGTGACAAATGCCTCTGCCAACTATTGCCACCCCTCGATGCTCTCCTCCGGCAGCCTCTCGAACCATTTTAGGCCCAACTCGCCCAAACTCGATGGAAAAACAAGGCACATGAGCGCATCGTTTCGCCTGTGCCCACCCATAACCTGCCGGAAGTGGCTTACGTGCATATATGGATCAGTCTTTCCATCATAGAGTGTGAACTTTGGCTGATGGAACCCGGGGGGGAGCGACGTGTTCTCGATCTCTATGAAAAAAGGAGTGGCTCTCAGCCTTGCCAACTCTCTGTCTGGTGGCGCGCGCACCGCCAAGCGTGGTTGTGGCATGGCGACCTTTTCATTGGCTCGCCCTCTAGGGACTAGCCGTTGTAGTGCAAGCACCCTCTGCGCCTCCTGCCAGCGAGCGCGCTCCTCCAACACATCCCTTAAGTCTTTCGAAAGGTCAGAGCGAGAATACCTCGACGCCGTCGTCAGGCGTGAGGGGTGGTAACTGCTGTCCTGCGTGCAAGATATCGTCGCCGGTGCTACGTAGTCTCTAGCTCTGAAGCTTCTCGTGACAGAGAGTGAAGGGGTGCGACGTTTATTAAGACTACCGGAACGACAGGAATAAGCGTGCTCACTGTGGTTTCCCACTTCAGCAATGCCCTTCCCTTCATCTGGCGTCTCATGGCCTCCATCTCCATCGCCATTTTCTCAATGATAGTATCTTGGTCTCTTAGCTTGTCTTCCAAGTGTTGAGTGTGTGAATCTCGCCATCGGTGATGCTCTTTTGGAATGACAGAGCGCCCAAAACTTCTTGCGCGCTTGTCTCACGCATCCCTGGTGTGATATCCCTATTCCATAATATGTTAATTGGTCCTTAATATAAACATGATTATGTGTTTAATATGGTTTTGTGTGCTATTATATGAAAATATGTGGTTTTGAATTTCTATCTGTTCACCGTAGGAATATCTGTTCGATTATCTGCTTTGGAAATTAAATTGAAGGCCTTATCGGCCACAAAACCCGGAATTAATTACGCCATTGTGATTAGCGTAATTTTTAGAGCTCACGATGAAATTTAATTGGAAATTGATTCGGATCAGATTAAATTGATTAAATTGTTGAATTAGTGCCCAATTATTTATTATTATTAAATTGATGCTAGTGAGAACTTATGTAAAGAGGCACTGTTGTTACACTTGAGCTCAAAAACCAGATTTTGTGCCTTGAGAGAGAGAGGGCCGGCCATAGAGAGAGAAAGGGAGAGAATTGTGTAATTTTGGCTCAAGGTTTGGGGAATTTGAAGATTAAACTCAAGAATTTGCCATAGTTTGGAAGATTGAGCTCCTAGGTAAGGGAATTCATGAGTTTAAGTTGTAATGTTGTGAATTCAAGTGATATGGTAGCTCATGGCAAAGAATTAAGTTGATTTTGTTGAATTGAAAGTCCATATGTGCATGCATGTGTGTAATTGCTTTGAAATTTGCATGTTTGGACACAAAATACATGATCTATGTAGAATGTTGGTTAAAGCTCATGTTTGTAATCACCATTTGCACCATGTAAGTTGAAATGGGAGTGATATCCCACATGCATGTACAATTTATGAGAAATGAGTTTGAAAATACATGGAATTGTTATCATAATAGCAAGTTTGGTGTAAATTGGGACATGCATGTGCTTGATTCATGAAATTGAGCTTCATAATGATGAAATTTGATGTTTGTATCATGTTAGCACAAGTATATTTGAAGTTTGAGCTATAATATGCATGAAATGTTGATTGGAATGTTGAATTTGAGCCAAAGAACAATTCTGGGTTTTCTAGAATTTTGATGTCCGCTCGAGCGGGGAACTTGCTGCTCGAGCGTGAAATGCGTGCTCCCAGAACTTTTTGCAGACATGGTATCCGCTCGAGCGGGGTAGTTCACGCTCGAGCGGGGAGCCATGTAGAGAGGCCTTCCGCTCGAGCTCCAGAGTGCACGATCGAGCGTAAATTTGACATTGCCAGTACTTTTGCAGGCCTCTTGGGTCCGCTCTAGCGGAGAAGTTCACGCTCGAGCGGTGACCCTGTTTTCTGAAATTTTGTTTACGTGTTCTGTGTTTCGTTTTCCGTCCTCTTTCACTTGTAAGCACTCTTAGGCATGCATTGAGCGTTGTAAATGAGTTAAAGAGATAAGAATGAAGCCTAAAGAGAAATATGTAAATTAAGGAACGGATTGAATTATTTGTGACCCATATGTGTTATGTGATGTGTAGGGTCAAGCTCCAGGGCAAACCAACCAACCGATCACTGTGAGTAATATCGATATTTTGAAGCTTGTCATTTGTCCAACTGCTTATTTCCCTATAAGCCTTATAAGTTTGACATGAATGAATAGGCCAGAGGCCAATCTGACATGAATGAAAGTTTGAATGGGCCAAAGGCCAGTTTGACATGAATGAATGGGCCAGAGGCCAGTCTGACATGAATGAAAGTTTGAATGGGCCAAAGGCTAGTTTGACATGAAAGTCTGAATGGGCCAAAGGCCGGTTTGACGAATGGAAGATAAATGGGCCAAAGGCCAGTATATTCGGAACCACAGTCACTTGACTTAAATTGCGTATATATATGTTAAATGAAATATGAATTGGGCCCAAGGCTGTCTGAAGCATGTTGTTCTACATATCGTTTGTATGACTTCCTTATTTGATATTATTCACTGGGTTATCGCTCACGCTCATTTATGTGTTTGTAGGTGAGCCGAGAGAAGTCCAAACCCAGCCCCAGTAAAGTCTGTGAGGAACAACAGAGGTTTTGAAGAGTCAGCCCTTGCGTCTCACGCACGAGACCCGTCTTCGCCTTTTTTTCATTTTGTTTTATTTTGTCATATGGGCGAAGTCTTTGGATTTGTTGTATATAGTTTTGTTCGGTTGACTTAGATCTATATGATCCTGTATATACAGAGCTTTGTGTAGTACATATTTTGATGTGAGTTATTAATGTGCATATGTACGGTTTGTTATGATGTGCCATGTAAGCACAGCTCTATGAACAAAGTTTTAAATTGCTTCCGTTTGGCCCCCATTAACTCTGTTAAAATACGTTTGGTTTGGTTTGGTTTGGTTTGAGGCCGTAGGTAATCTCATGATTATTGGTCGATTATGTCCTTAACCCTTGGGGGCGGGTCCAGGTCATGACACCTGGGAAGTCTTTGTGCGGAGGTCTCCAAATCAACCATCATCGGAATGGCGGACAGGCCATCTTTGCACCGAACGGACTCTGGCGTGATGTCGTCGATGGCGAACAACAGAATGTCATCGTGGTTCTCCATAATAGATGACCGGAGAAGCTTGGAGGACAAGGTTTTGTTTGTTGACTTCCCACAGGCTGCGCCAATTATACAGGGAGCAAATATTCCGTAGTGCCTGTACTTCTTTCGTCCAAGCTCCGTGTCTGTCTGATTAACCTGAAAACACAACGGCGGTGAGCTACCTGGCGGTGTGTGGCCGGAAAACTCCTCCGACGGTCAAGTTAGCACACACTCAGGGAGAGAGAGAGAGAGAGAGAGAGAGAGAGGGAGAGAGGAAGAGAGATGTGTATCACCATGAGTGTTTCTCACCAAATGAAGTTTCATCCTTAGCATGGGGGGCGCAGTCATGCTTATATACTTTCTGCGCTCACCTCTACATCCATTCGCTTATTGACACGTGGAGCTGCTCTCCTATCTATCAGTGCAAATTCAACTAAACACCACCTAATCAAACCGCCACTCGGCATTGGCGGGAACGGACAGCTCGGTGGAATCATCTCGGCCTCCTTCGACCGAGCTACTTAACGAGTCCAACAGTGAAACTTGCCGAGCTCCATCACAATCGAGCTCGGTAACATTCCAGTACGGCCGAGCTCTAGACAGGTTAGGCTGGTCCATGAGAGACCTTTCCGCCGAGCTACATGCGCGAACAATAAGCCTGGGTTGACAGACGATCATCTCGGTCGAATGGGCCCTGGACCTCAACCGAGCAAACCACTCTAGATCAGCCAACGTTAGCTCGGTCCAAACACGCTCGGACCTCTTTTTAGCCCGGTCATTACCACGGCCCAAAGCCAGATTATGAAATCTCCCTCACATATACCATTCATTTTATAAAACAAAATACGATTTATTTTCATATTTATAATTTTTGATAAAGTTGATTTTTTTGCATGAATGACCTTTTATTGTGAGGCTTACGAGATAAATGATTTGGATTATCGATATGGGTCTGGATTAAAACTTACAAGAAAAGTATGAAAAAGTATGGAGTGGTGAAGTATGAAGGGGAGCTTATCCCTTCAAAGAGAGTCTTTTTGTTCGATCTTTTTCGATTTTTCCCCTTCTGTTAGTTGGGCCATTTTATTTGAATTCAAAAATGATCTCAGTACGCCCAACTCAAATTTTTAAATTTTAATTCCTATAATACTTAATGTAAATTTACTAATAAGGACAAACATATTAAACATTAAAATAAAATATTATTTTTTCTCATGGTACACCGTAATCAATTATATGTATTTTTCCTATTTAAATCTCTTCATCTTCTTCCCCAAATTTCGATTACCTTCCTTATTCTTTTTTCTCACTCCAAAACTCTAACCCACCTTACCAAAACTCACCATTATCATCAACATCATTGTTTTTTTTTATATTAGATTGTTACTTACAAATAGAAAAAGTTTGAACAAAATCAAATAATGAATAAGAATAATAATCAAAGCAGTTTTTTGAAACAATTTATCAAAGATGAGGTAAGCATTTACATAAATATCAAAAAACAATTATTGATTTATGTATTTTATTTTAATACATAAAAGTGAATATTCAGCTTGTATTTTTGTTATTATTGTTCGGATTTTCATAACTGAATAAATTCACTTTGTTTAGCAGTGTACAGCCAAACAAAATGAATTTGTTCGGTTTCACTCTCTCATTCTCCTTCGCCATCCTTCGCCGGTGCTGGATTCCCTAGTGTGTATGTACATAAACCCAAAAAGTGCTGGATTCCCTAGTGTGTATGTACATAAACCTAAAAATAAAAAAAATTCAACGGGTTTTTCAAAAGTAATTTGAATTTTTTAATTTGTTTTATTTGGGCGTACCTCAAAAGGGTAAGTTGAAAAAAAAAAGAAAAAAAGAAGAAGAATGTACTGAGAATAAATTATAATCCTAAATAATTTAATAGAATCTATTAAAAAATTGGGTTTACTTAAAACATTTTTGGGGGAGTTATGGGCCAGTCCTTTGGACCAAACTTAATACCCATGAGATCCGATTCCAAAATAATTTAGCTCACTTTTCCATTTTACCCCTGATAACCCATACGTTTGACTTCCCTACTTTGTGCACATGTCACTGTCATGACCCACCATCGCTCTTCCAACTATTGTCAATCATTTCCGATCGCCGGCGATAACCTTTGGCGATCTCTGATGATCACCTCCGGCAACCCCCACCATTGCCACTATCCTCCGACCTCCAACAATATTTTTTTAATTCATTTTTCATCTCAAGTACGTCATTACTACCACCACCTCCTCCTTAGATCTAGTGGCAACAAAAGAAAATGAGAAGAAAAATGATGAAGAGAATGAAGGAGAGAGGCAAGAAGCCATTACCAGAAAATAGTTCTCATTATTTTTCACATTCACATATCAAGACAAGGAAACAAAAATCCGATTCAATAATAAATTTATCACTGTTTGTTTGTAAAAAAATTATAAAAAGAAAATCAAGCAATCACCACCACAAACCAACAAAAGATCAGAAATACATTCAGTGATAAATATCACTGATTGTTTGCACAAAAAAAAAAAAAAAATGCAGAAGGAAAACTTAGTCATCACCATTACAAATGATAAATTTATGGAGGAAGATGGTGGCAACGATGATGTCAGATTCAATGATCAATTTATCACTAATTGTTTGTAAAAAAAATTACAAGAGGAAAAGTACCATTACAAATGATAAATTTATTACTGTTTAGTTTATTAAGTTTTATACAAAGATAAACATATTCAACAAATTTACTGATAAATTTATCACTGGTTTAAACAAGATAGGAGCTCCGATCGGCATTAAAAATACCTAGATGAAACCATTACTATTCTGATCTTACACTCTGAACGCCTCTCTCATGTCTTCTTTTTCGTCTTGCTCGTCCATTAATTGGTATAGAGCTCCGAACTCGTTAATATCGACACACCCATCTCCGTTCATGTTGATTTTCTTGATCTCTCTCAGATCTAACACCATCTCTCTCAAATTCAAGGGCCACGGAAACAACTCTCATGTTCACCAACACCAACGAACAGCCTTTCGATTGCCGAGTCTTCGTCACAAACTTCCTCATCGCCATCGACGCCGTGACCCCTTCATCTTTGCCCAACATTACAGTGGCGTAATCAATGGCTTTTGCAACACAACATTGCATGAAATATCTTCTCACACCGATTACGATCTCTATATCCAAATCTTTCGTTGCCTATCTTTTCAAAACCCAAATCCTTCAGGGAAGAGAGAGAGAAAAAAAAATATTTAAGTAGAATCACATAATTCAAACCAAACGCGCGAAGCATAACAACAGGGATAAAATTGGGATAAAAAAAAATATATAATAGGACTTCTTAGTGCATGAGATAGAAACTTAAAAGCTAATGGGTAATAAATTCAATTATTGGGACCGGCTGGTAAAAAATCCAACATTTTTTGGGTTGTAAATAGAATTCCCCTATTAGTTTGATGGCCAGTTGAGTGGGCCTGGGCTTCAGTGGGTTCAACAAGAGCTAAGTCTTGATAAAAGAGGGGACCAGAAGAGGGGATATCTGAGAGGAAGCCGGTTCAATGGGCTGGCCCAACAAAACATTTTCAGAGTTCAATAAATGGCCTCCAATTGGATTTTGAATTGTTTACCGAATATATTTTTCTGAACGATATATGGATCTTTTGTTTATGAATTATATTGGAGAATGGATTCTTATTGTGAAAAAAATAAAATAAAATAAAAAAATAAAAAATTTGTGTTACAATGCACCCTACAGTCACTTTTGGTGGATCCTGCCCTAAACACATTTTCATGATTCAAATTATTTGAAAGATTTATTCAGTAGACCATTTATGTAAAACATTTGTTTAATTGAATGACATATATGATTTTCACAATAAGGTGTTAATTTATTTTAAAATAAATTAGGGTAAACTTCTATTTAAGTCATATCATCTTATTTAAGTTACATCACCTCTCTATCACATTATTTCAAATCCAACCCATACTCAACTCATATTTCATAAAAAGTCAAAAAGTGCAATCATCCCAAACCACCAATTCCCATCAAATTCTATTAAAAATAAGTCATAATAAAATTATCCCTAAAAATAATTTTTTGTGACGATTTTTTTCATGTCACTAAAAATTGACAATTAATGACTTTTTTTGTTACGATTTTTATAAATTGTAACTAGAACTTACAATTAGTGACTTTTTTCTGTGATGAATTTTTCAAATTGTCGCTAACTTTTTTTTGTGACGATTTTTGTAAACTATCTTTAAAACTTACAATTAGTGACATTTTTTATGACAATTTTTAAAATTGAAAATTAAAATTTTTTAGTGACATCTTTTAATAGTGTTTAATAAAAATTGTCATTAATTATTATAAGACTTATTAGACAATAAGTCCACCTCTTAAAACTTACACATAAATTTCCTATAAATCTATTCGGTTATATGGCTATTGATGTTTTTTCAAGCTATATTTTTTTTTACGAATGATATCTTCAAAATGTCATGTACATTAAACAATTTGGATTATGAAAATAAATTTAGAACATGCCTCACCGAAGCTCATAAGAGGGTTGTGACCCACTCACATGAACCACCTAGGTTCCATTATTTTACTTTAATTGGATTTTTTGGGGTAAGTTTATAAAAGGGGTTTTTATTAGAAGTATATCAATTTCAAATTTTCTTCCATAAACGATAAACCAAAAATATTTCTTTATCAAGGACAAAAGTCAAAATATGGTTAAACTGTGGCAAATAACTCTAAAATAAAATTTCACTAGCTTCCTTCCCAACCACTTCACATAATCAACACCATTGTTGGTTGCTACTAACCACCACCTTTGGCAGTCATCTCCGGTTGCCTACAACTATTTTCCAACATTTGTTTTCTAGTCATCGGCAACTCTCCAATTTCTCTCCTCCAACAACTTACTCAGCCACCAACTTTGAAAAATCTTTCTACCATCATGCTATCACCATTACTTACAAAACTTATAAATTTTTATTTGAAGCGACAAAGTAAAATTTTCTATCCAAGTATAGTAAAATTTTATTGTTAAATAGTGATGAACACTGACAAGTAATTTTTTTTTTCATTTTTACCCTCAAATTTTCTATTATTGTTCATCAATTTTTCATGTTTACTAGTCAATTGTTAATATATGAAAATATAGTGAAATTTCACCATCAACAAAAAAAAAGAATTCACTATCCATAGAAAAAAATTTCATAAAACATTAATTAAATCACATAGGAGTTGTCGTAAAATTAATTTTGAAACAAACACACTATCAAAAGTGGGGAAAAAAAAATTAATCCAAAAAAAAAAAAAAAAAAAAACTTGTAGAAGTTGTATGTAGTCGAGGTGGTTGTAGATAGTGATAGACATAAGGTCGCTATAACAGATTTGAAGTAGTAGAGGTGGTGGTTGTTGGTGGAGACTTTGATCAAAGAGAGAGAGAGCAGAGAGAGAGAGGGAGAACACTTGGATCGGATAGAGAAAAGAAATCTTACCGGATGGTGGTAAAATCAATGAAGATGGACGTCAATGATCTCCATTATAAGAGAGATAAAAGAAAGGAGTGAGTTTAAAAGAAGAATGAAAGAGAACTTGTAACCTATTAAAAAAAAAAACAAACAAACAAACACAATGACGAGAAATGCTATTTATCACTAGTTTTATATCATCACTTTGTTTCACCCCCGAGATGTATTGATTATTAAAAAGTATGCGTATGTAGAGGATCCACACCATCTAATAAGAGCCTATTTGGGAGTCATTTTTTGAAAAAACTAAATATTGAGACTAAAATTAAAAATTAGGCAAACTTTCTGCAGTCCCTTAAAGTGACTGGAATGACTTATTAAGGTGATTCGAAATCAAAATTTAAAATTTTATTATTAAATTTTTACCTATAGACTATCCCATTGAGATTCTATGTTGATGATATATAATGGCCTTGTTTTTGGCAATTTACTGTTTTAGCGTAAAAATCAAAAAATCATTAAAAAAAAAAATACTAAAAAGCAACAACTTATATTAAAAAGTCAAAAATTCTTTTCTTTCTTTACTTTTTACACATCTTTTCGTAAAAAATTAAAAAATCATTCCAAACATACTAATTTTTTTTACATCATATTTTAATTAAAAAATTACTAAAATAATAAATTTCCAAATGAGATCCACAACATATATGGCATTTGATTGATTTTGAATGTACCAAGTTGATTCCGTAAGTCCTTTTTGTAGCTAAAGTTGTTACGCAGATTATGGACTGACCGAACCAATTTGGCAAAAGTCAAGCCACCAACCAAAGGGAACTTTTTCAGTTTGAATTTCAAATGCATGTGTCACGGTATTCCTATACATTTAGCATTGCTTTTTTCCAATCTCATAAAAATAAAAAATACAAAAATATAAAAATCGATCACAGAATAAGACACAAATTATCTTATAGAAAATGAGTCTCACTTTTTTCTGTATTTTATAATTATTTAATTTTGTAATCGATTTCTGCATTTGTAAAATAACTGCCCAATAAATAGCTAGTGAAAGATGCCATATTTGCTTGAGTGAGCTTTTTCACCTGTTTCTAGGCTTTTGAATAAATGTACCAACCTCTTTGTTGTTGTTGGGTTGTTGCCGAATTCAATGCCAACTTATCCTCTCTCTCTCTCTCTCTCTCTCTCTCTCTCTCTCCATAAATAGATGAGAATGAGATCTTCAAAGGACATATTCTTCACTGCAACAATCTCATCCCATTTTCTCCACCCCTTCTGTTTCTTCTCTTATGCATCTTGATGAAGCCATCTCCACAAGCCTCTTTGTTCATCTCTCTCCCTCCCTCATATATGCTTTCCTAGTTGTGTTTTTGTAGTTTATGAATAAATTTTGGATACGTGCCGATTGAGTTCAAGCCAAGAATTCTTCGTCCCCAAATCTCTTAGTCCCTCTCTCAAAATATTCACTTTTGAATTATTGAAATTTTTGAGTTGCAATAATCTCAAAATATAATTCAATGGATATGAATTTTTTGAGATAAAGGTTCGAATGTTTTTGTGTCTCGTAACACGAATTACTCATACTCTATAGTGGAGCTCCATGTTCAACTCCTTAGCCACTGAATCACCAGTTGTTTTTTGATACTAACCGAACACCTAAGGAGGAAAGATATCAACAGCTAGAACTATCATAGTATTACGGAATATTGGTACGGTTCAATTTGAAACTAGTCCTCTAAATATAGAGTTCTATTTTTTAATTGAGCCGTGCCAATATCGCGTAACTTGTCTAGATGGTCACATCTCTTTCTCTCCATCAATATTTGACTAGTCTTTATATGTTTTGTCTTTTTACCATCTAATTTCTAGTTTATGCACAGGTATCATAACTTTTTGACACAACAATTTTTTGTCTTAAAATTTTTCAATTCTTTGTCATAATATACTTCTAATCACACAATCACGTCTCAACATTTTTTTATTATGATTTTATTATAACATTGTACGATTAGAACTCTATTTAAATAGAAGGATAAAAAAAAATTTAGAAATGGGAGAATCCCTAGCTCCATGGCCTTTACATGTAGGGCTAGTTCTTGTTGGAACTTTGGAGGTTTTCAAAATTTGCTACAGTCGCTGTACCCAAAAGACATGTTTCTTAAAACCCAATAGTTATGGCCTTTTATGAAAAGTCACTTTCATTATTTTTTGTAAAAGTTATGGGTTCTCTATAGTTTTCTACACTTCAAATTTTGCTCAAAGTTTGTCTTCTTTCCATATCTTCCATTTTATTTTTTATTTTTTTTTATTTTTGAGTGGTGTATGCAAACACTGAAAATCTTGATAATCATTTCACTCGTTGATTATCCGTTAACACATTCATAGGGAGACAATAATTACCTTAGAATAACGATTACGCATTTTTTTTATAATCATATGCTAAATTTTCTATTTTATTTTTACTTGACATATTTTCATATGCTGTTAGAATGTACTTCTACTCACACAATCATGTCTCAACATTTTTGTATTATGATTTTCTTATAACATTGTACGATTATAACCCTTTTAAAAAAGAAGGATAAAAAAATTTAGAAAAGGGAGAATCCCTAGCTCTATGGCCTCTACATGTAGGGCTAGTTCTTGTTGTAACCTTGGAGGTTTTCAAAATTTGCTACAACTGCTATACCCAAAAGACATGTTTCTTAAAACCCAATAGTTATGGCCTTTTATGAAAAGTCACTTTCATTATTTTTTGTAAAAGCTATGGGTTCTCTATAGTTTTGTGCACTTCAAATTTTGCTCAAGTTTGTCTTCTTCCCATATCTTCTTCTTCTTTTTTTTTCTTTTTGTGGTGATAATCATTTGAGTTGTTGATTATCCATTAATACATTCATAGGAAGACAATAATTACCTTAGAACAATGACTACACATTTTTTTTTTATAAATCATATGCTAAATTTTATATTTTATTTGTACTTGACATATTTTCATGTGCTGTTAGTTATATTGTTTAGAGCACATATTCTTGGATAATTATTCAGTAATCCGAGAGTATAGACATGTGGTACTCCATACAATTGTGATTGGTGGATAAGGTGAATAGATGAGGTATTATGTTCAGTGATTGAGAAACATGAGGGGGCATATTGAATAATAATTGGTTAGGGAGTATGGACACGTGATACTCCTAGATTATTGAATAATTTCCCCATATTCTTTCCAATCCATATTGTGGACTGAACTGTCCATTTGGGCATGTGAAACTCACCATGTGCCCCACTTGGATAATTCAATTAGTTCATTTCGTCATTAAAAAAAAAATTAGAATAATTCAATAATTATAATTATATTATTTGATTATATTTATTTTTTTCTCAAAAAAAAAAAAAATAGACGGATTATTTTTTAAAATCTCTTTTACTATCCCTTTTTTAAAGTAAAAATCCAACACTAAAAGACTCATTAATGTACTTTTTTAAATGTAACACTCAAATAGTGTAACACTTTAATGTAACACTCAAAAAACGTAACACGCTAAAAAATTCCTTAGTGTATTTTTCTCAAACATAACACTCCAACGTAATTCCTCAAATGTAACTCTCTAATGTGGCAGGCAAATGCGTCATTACACATCTAAAAAGATTAAATGGATTATAAGAAAAAATATAGGACTATATGAATCACAAGTCAAAATATGAGACTTATTGATCAATCTCACTTTAAAAAAGTAGTTCGAGAATGTTCAATTGACCGAAATGAATTTCTAGACTCTCAGTTACTGATATCAAGTTTGTAAAAAGAATCAAATTTTTGATAATTATTCTGTATAATAAACAGATGAAATTCTCTAAAAACCTTTATTTTATTTTATTTTAAATTTTTTTTTCCTCTATGAGATGCCAGGAACTCCTTGTAGATTATGAGCAAATCGGTGTGGCTTACATTCATTATAAGTATTACAGACCAGATATTAATTTTTCTGTGCACTTGTATGATGAAATAAACGAATTTAGGATAGAAAATCATTTAGGCTTCTATTACTTTATTTATACATAAATGCCTTCCACTTTTCTGAAAAGGAGATATGGGGTGGGTGCAGAGATTCTGTATTAATTTCATGTATCAGTTTTTTTTTTTTTTTTTTTTTTTTTTAGTGCATTATGATTCTGATACTTGAATTTATGAAGAGCCTAAAAAAGGCAATAAAGAATGAATACAGTAGTACTCATTTTGTATCTCTCTCTTCCTTTGCAGTGTCTGTGTTAAATCACTTATTGTAGTTTCATGTTTTTTTATTCTCACTGTAATAATTATTTTTTTATTTTTTACCGTAACAAACAGTATTTGAGGCCACACATTTGTGAAGCTTATTGTTTTTTACTCATGAGATTCTTGAGCTGTTGATCCGTTCCCATTATGGAATTCTTTGTTGGACTTCTATAGTTATTTGATTATAATTCTCCAAATGTATTACTCTTCATACTGTTCATAATCACCTCCTAATTAAAAACAAATGATATTCAAAATTTGGTACTCAAATTTAGTCACCATAGCATTGTTTTTTTTTCAAGAGAAGTACCCAAAATATGCATCTCATTTACTTGAAAGAAAGCTAGCTTGGTTTTCTTTACACCCCTCCGAGAGATCAAACGTGTATCGTTGCAATTAGTTTTCTAAAAACATCGTTGAGACTGATGCTAGTGATTATTATTGGGGTGCTACTCTAGAAGAAGAAGCCAACAATGAAAAAAAGAACATTTGTGGATACAAGAATGGTGCTTTCGAGAATGAAGAACTGCATCGTCATTCCACCTATAAAAAATTCTTGTAGTTAAGAAGGGTATCAAGAAATTCAAATTTCATCTTATTGATCATCAATTTCCTAGTCAAAATGGACATATCAATCCTAGTGAGTGCTCTGAGTCTCATGTGATAATGTATGACAGCACAGGTTGATTCACATTGATAAACAATGTCAAAATAACAAAATAATGAGAACTCCTTATGCTTTCCTAACCTTGCTTCTACTTGAACCATTAGGTTTCTTAAAATGAAGTGTTTGGCAAGAAAGAAACAACTCCAGTCGCAATGAGAAAAAAAATAGGAAACTAATTATATTTACTTTGAATATTTTGTATCAAATAGAGCTTGCAAAAGGTCATGGGTGGTGACACTATAATACCCCTCCATCCATTTAAAGAATGTGTGCTTTACCAATCATGAGGACTCAAATGGAGAAAGATCCCCCCTTCCCCTGGTTTGAGGCCACTTTTTATTTTTTTTATATTTTTTATGCTATTTTAAATTCTAATATACACTCGCTATACCAGAATACGTGGAAGAATAGACTATTTCCTTTGCGTGCTCGCTCAAGGATGTATGTCGTTGATTTAGAAGAATTGCTATGCGTAGTTTAGTAGATTGGATTCCATAAAGCGGTCTCATTCTCCCCACACCGCTGATGAACATCCTTGATCCTCTCAGCAGACTTGCAAATCCCACTGCATTTCCAGTCAAATGTAGCAGCACAGCCGTGGCCCATCACAGCCTTGAATTGGCAGTCTGCAACACAAGAAGTAATTATCACCAATCCTGTTTCCTAATCAAGCAACAGAGAGTTTTATACATTTATCTATAGAGGGTAAATCACAAATACACCCCTTGAGGTGTCTAACAAATACATTTGACTCCCTCAATTTCTGGAAAATACATCCCATCCCTTGAGGAGGAGGGAGTTGTGGTGGTCTTCTTCAATGGAGACGGTGAAGGGTTGAAAGGATATAGACAGACTTGGGGGGGTAGGGGGCAATAAGAGGGAGAGAGAAAGAAAGAAGAAAATTTTGAACTTCAAAAAAAAAAAAACTATAAATGTAAGGGACAAGGGTATTTTTGTCATTTTAGATCCTCGGTTAGAAATTACCAGACTTGGAGCCACAACATAGTCTTTTATCATCAATATGCTCCACCTCCAATCCAATCAACCAAGCACCCAAAGAAACATCTTCATTTGCATACTTGTGCAGCACATTCCTGAGACAACAAAAGTTAAAATTATTTATGCCAGCACTGGGATTTTGATTCCCGGTTTGTTTGAAAATGAGGTATCTACAACGTGCACCAAGATTAGCCAAACAAGGTAAAAGAGTCCATGAACATTTTTCCAACTCGTGTTGCTTTTAGTTTTCCATTTTCATTTTTCGTGGATTTTAAAATAATTCAACAAAAAGTTTAAAAACACCCATGGTGTTTGTATCGTTTTCGTTTTTGTACAAAAAACCGTTCTCAGAAACAATTTTTGCAACTTGTTTTTAGAAAATTTTCCCGAAAACAATTTTTAGAAATAGTTCACCAATGGTGAGTTTTTAGCCATTGTATTCATACATTGGTTCATTCACCCATCAAAGGCTTGATCCTTTTTTTTTGGGTAAATTAAACTGACTTCTCTTGAAATTTAGAAAAAAAATACAGTACGTCTCACAAGTTTGACATAATTGCATTGACCTTCATTTTAGTAAAGACTAAAGTAACCGAAACTAATATAGGTAGTTTGTAGACAGAGATAAACAATAGTAAAATATACATTTCAATATAAAAGATAGGACAACACACAGACAAATTATTGATGAAAAGAGGATAAGTGTTATGTGAATTAATCTTATAATGCAATATGTGTTTTCTTCAAACCTGGTGATTAATGTAGTTACCCTTCTTTTTTTTTCAATCCATCTGAAAAGGTAAGTGGAAAACTTACTGGTGCTTTGATATATAAACAGCCAACTCTTTTGAAATAGCATATATCTGCCCGGTAGCATGGCGAAAATAGTAGTTTCCTACATCACCAAATTTCCAATGCTCTGGTTCATGGTACTTGACTTTCCTGTTTAACAGGAATAGCCTTTTAAAAACCAAGTAATACCAATTTACTCTCAATATTTGTCATCTAAACGATCTCAGAAAACCATATGCTTACTTCTGATAAAGTACAGGACCGGACTTCATGCATCCAATATACACACGAGGTTTGTTACGGTGACGAACCAAAATCCTTGCCAGTGTTCCTGCAGTAAATTAAAAGTTGATGTACTCAGTAACATCAAATACAAGCTCAGATAAATTTTTTTAAATTGCTTCGTTTTAAATCAGATGAAATGCTTGCATTTTTATTTGTTAGTGAATAACTCAAGTTTACAATTCTTTTTTTTTGGTTCAATATTGTTGGGTATTTTTTGAGGGGGAGTGAAAATGAGGTATCAACATGTATTATGCATTAAAAACTGGATATCGTTTTACCTATGTTTACATGAACGTCGTCATCAATTTTGAGATAGAAATCTGCATCCCACAAAGCAACAGTGGTAGCAAAATATATCTTTGTTTTCGCTGACAATTTATTGTAGCCCTCTACATGTTTCTGCCCAAAGAACATAAACAAAGTCAAGTGCGTGCCTAACAAACACGCTTTTATTTAGTCTTCAACATTCATGCTACTCAAAACAGTTATTGGCAATGGCAATAGAGGAAGTAAAGAAAAAAGAACGCAACATCACCAGCCGCAAGAAGTCCTTGTGCTTTCTGTCCTCTGCTTCAATAGCTTTGTCAAGAATACCATCGGATGTTGAACTAGTGACGAAAAACAATTAATAAATTCATTTTCACTTGCAAAATTCCTAGTCCACAGCTCACTGATATGCAAAATGTTACTAGTGACAGAAACACAATTAATAGATTCATTTTCATTTAGTGCAGAAACCAGCCAAATGTTACATTCTTTGAGTCATGGAATTCCATGTTATGTTAAACTTATTGTGGTTAGTGTTACTATTCTAGGAAACACGGTCCAGACTTCATCATTAAATTGATACAATTAAAAAAAAAAAAAAAAACTCGATTTTTTCAATCACATAAGTTGTAGAGAATGCATAAAACCACAACTAAAAACCACATACGTATGCAATTAGCTAATATCAGCTCTGAAAAGCGTATACTAATTCGTACCTGTGACCAATAACAAAGCGTATGACAATGCCCTTCTCTTCCTCTAGCTTCCTTCTTTTCTCACCTTCAATTTTTTTTTTTTATCAGAGAACCCATTACTCATTGATCATATACAATAACATCAATCATGAAATAAAAACAAAGCTGCAAGATCAGCTAATGCACCTTGGGGCATCCACGTCTCCCGCAGGGAATCTCTTCGCTTTTGGCTACTAAAAGCTGTATTAATTCCCATAACCATGAAATATTTTTTGTTAGACTTTGCAACCTTTTGGTTTATTGACTTGGGAGAGGCCCTCGGTAGAGATATATTCCTTGTTTTTACAGCTGCTGATTCATCTTGTGTTCTGCATTCCATAATCAGGAACAGGATGTGAATTCAGTTGACTCTGTGCCATACATGAAGGCATCACTTGTAAATTGTATCCAACTCAAACAAGCATCGGGATTGCTTACCGTTTGGGATGACGAGCCTTTAAAACTTCATTGCTTACAAGCTTCTGATGAAAACCAAGGAAAACACAAAGTTTGAAGTATGAACACATCAGTATTATGAACTTGATAATTAAATGAAGCAACAAAACAGAAAATGAGTAAATAGTTGATGATGATAAGTCTAGAAGAGAGAATAATTTCCATCAGAAAATTTGTTTGCACTCTGTATTTGGATAAATGCTACATTTTTTAATTTCTTGAAAAAAAATATATAGAAGTTAGAGAAGTTGGAGGTTTAAACTGATTCAAGTGGAGGCTGCTTGAGATTATGAAAAAATAACTCTTTGTAGTGATTGAAGACTCATACACCCATGAACAATCTGAATGATCTTTCAGGCCAACCTGATCTATCTCATGAGCTCCAAGTTCAAGCTTTACTTGAAAAATTTAAGAGTTCAGAAACAGGATTTATTTTGCGCTCGTAAATCTGACAAATATTTTGTGAAACTCCAAAATCAAGTAGATCTTGTAGTCACCATGGTTGATAACAACTATTCCAAATGAGGAAAAGCCAAATAATGTATCGCCAAGTAATCTTTTAGCAATTATATTCTAGTGGTCACTGAAACCAATCCTTTCTTAGGTTGTGTTTGGATCTTGGATTTGGCAAGGGATTTGTGTGAAGGGAAAAGAAAAGATTCAAACACAGACTGAAAGTTGGCTTCCAAGTGCCGCTAAACGTTAGGTTTTGTTAAAATGGAAGATGCACTCACAAGTTTGGGATTATAAGCCTCAGAAACTAGTCTTCTTTCAGCTTTGACAGCAGTTGTCCTTGCAATACCCATTGTTTCAGGCACCAGCCATATCCTGATACCAAGTGCTCCAAATCAATATGACATGCAAATATTGTTAATGCTTCATCTTTCATGCATAAAACTAGGTTTAGAAAAATTGTACAAGTTGCTAACAACAAAAATAAGATCCATATAAAATATCAAATATGTGCAGTTTAGTCCCCACCCCATTGGATGGGGCTTTGGAGGTGTAGATTGGGTACAAGCCTAATAGGGGCCACTGGTCCAGTGGTTAAAACTCGATCCTTCAATCTTGAGGTTGTGGGTTCAAACCTAGAGGGCAGATACAATATATGGAATTTTTTTGCTAGTTGGAAAATTTCAACTTTCGTCGTTAGATTAAGAAGGAATAATTTTCAAATTACATATAAGCCTATATTTGTAAAGATACATATACTAAATGAAAAGAACAACATAGTGGCATAAGATGGCGAGGAATCCCCCCAAAAAAAATATGACGAGAAAAAGAGTGCTTACATATTCTAGGTCACCCGAATCTAAAACCATATTATCCAAATTCAAGATTCACATTGGAAATCGTAACCCAGGTTCTCAGCCACTCAAGGCAAACATTTGATATTTAGTTCAAAAACCAAAATCCCCAATTTGTATAAGAACCAACACAAATCAATGGTCTCTCTCATTCCTCAACAAGCATCATTCTTGCTATATATAACAATGCTCATTGAATACCATCAAAAATCAGTGTTGCAAATAAATTTGAAACCAAACCCAAGTTATTTGGAAACAAATTTCCCAAATGCAAGTTGTTCTGAGCTTATTTCTCAAACCGTAAACTTACTTCTCAAAACTAGGTTGTTCTTTAAAGCCATGTAAAGTTGTGTTTTCAAAACATGACTTCAATTAACTCATCGTAAAATTGTAAAATAAATTAATTGAAGTCATGTTATAAATCACTAAAAATACAGTTTCAGAACAACCAAAATTTAAAAATAAGTTCAAAACAACTCATATTTAGGAATTTTTATTGAAAAACAACATGGTTTTGGAAAAGAACTCCACAAAAAACTTCCTCTGCCTGAATTTTCAACAGCACCCACATGGCCAAAAAGGAAGAATTACTAAAGCAATCAAATAACCCAATATCTCAACAAACATAATAAAAGCAGAATAAGAGCTTCAACCTTAAAAGGGCAAAAAATTAAAGACCCATTAAATTTAAGAAAAAAAATACCTGTTAGTGAAGAACATGCCAGCACAAAAGCTGGCAAGACAAAGCAAAAGTACCCAATTTCTGGATACAAGAGCTCTTGATTGTGAGTCACCAGCTATTCCTCTACTCTTCATTGACATTGACATTGACATTTTTTAATTAGCCAATGTAAGAGTAGAGGAATAAATAATTAAACAAATATCATGAAGAAGAGAAACAATAATATGGCTTGTTTGGTTTATTTTTGGAAGAGTTGTTTTTGAAAAAAATTTAGGAGAGTTGTTTTAGAAATTTTTTTGATTTGTTTGGTTATATATTTTGAGAGACAAATTTTTTTTGGAAGTTTGGAATGATTTGATATTTTTGGAGAATTGAGTAGATGTGTATGAGAGAAAAAGTAATTAAGAATGAGAGAGGAGAAAGAAAAAATGATTGATTGATGTGTAAGAGAGAGAAATTGATTTTGAAAATTTTTTGAGAATAACCTCAAACCAAACAAATTTTTGAAATTTTTTTTCTAAAACTCATTTTCCAAACTCAAACCAAACATACTTATCTTTCAAAAATAAAGCAGCATTAAAATTGAGCTTCTAATGTCCCTGTTTCTGATTCTCTCTCTCTCTCTCCTCTGCATATGTATAGAAGAGTGAGAGAGAGAGATAACCCACTAACTGCCATCTTTGTCTCTCTTTAATGGTTCCTTCAATTACAAAACGTTTCTGGTTTTAATGAATGCTTGCTCTGTTCAAAAAAAAAAAAACAAAAAAAATGAATGCTTGCTACAGTAACAGAAAGAGAGAGAATCAGTTTCATATATAGCTTGGAAATGGGTCGGGTTCAATTTGAATGGGTTTAAGCTGAATCCATCAAAGTTTGTTGCTAGTGAATATTGTTTGATTTTCTTTTTCTGTGTTTTTATTTTTTAAATTGAACAAATATCAAAACTTCAAAATCTATTAAATTTTAATTTAGATTTTCATCATAAATTTTATATATGTTGTAAATGGTTATAAAATTCTGGGTAAAGTCAGAATTTTTTCCTATGTTTGGTCTATTTTTTAGGTGAGCACCAAGCGTCGATTTTCGCAGGTCAAAGTGGTAACGCGTTCTATGCCGCGTTGTGATTCACGTGGTATATTTGGTTGCTCAAAACCATTACCGAGTGAATGGAAAATTGAAACCAAAGTATGTTCCATGGAAATGGAATTTTGGTGAAAAATCTTTAAAGGTTTGTGTGGGGAAGTGATTCTGAAAATACTCTTCAGATCCTGGGAGACGCTCTTGATCCTCAGCTAGTCACCTGCAAAGACTAACACTCCGGTCGAGGGTGCCGGGGTTAGCACTCCGACGGGCAAGTCAGTTCTTATACTCAAGAAAGCTTGTTTACTAAGTTTAGTAAAGTGATTCTTACATACCTTTCTAAATCTGAAGCTCTTGTATTTATACTCATTCTCTGGACCTCGGGTCCAGAGCCCACTTTTTACTTATTATCCTTTTGTTTATTCCCACATACATCTCCCCGTCTATTCGGCGATCTCAATGTATTCGGCATCTTAGTTGATTAGCACGGAGCCGAACAGTCTCTGACTTCTGGAATACATCCCTTCTAACTCTTCTATTTATTCGGCTCCCACAATTGCCCCCCAAGCATTTTCCCAACGTATGTTGGCTGGAGTGCTTGGTTCCGAATTTTGAATATTCAGAACCAAAATTTTGGTGGTTGGGCCTACGAAGCACATGTCTAAGTACGCCCCCTTTTGGTTGCCGTACCGACTTCCCGCCTCTTCGTACATACCTATTCATTGCGATTTTAAAGATTGGCGTGCCTTCGGATTCGCATTCCGTGATACTGGTCGCTGGGTTGCCTTTTGGATCATTCTTGCAATTTTATCTCCTCAAATATCTTCTTCATCCTCTGTAAGTTATCCACTTCTTTGCTTCGAGAACTATTCCCAGTTTATTCTTTGGCACATCTGTGTCAACTGTAGGGTATGGCGAAACATTTGAAAGGCCTCCTCTCATCAGATCGAATTGCTGGTTTTAGACGCCATTTCTCTATTCCTGATGACGTCCGTCTGTCACTTTTGGCAGACGGCACCCTTGACATGGAGAGGGAGGACGAAACCACGATCGTCTTTCCTCTCTTGTCAATCGCAGAGGGTAGAGTCCGCTTCCCTCTACACCCATTCCTAAGGGCTGTGCTTCGCCATTGAGATTTAATCCCTTCTCAACCTAACGTGAATTTCTTTAGAATTATAATGGGGATTGTAGCGTTGAATCTTCGTCTTGGAATTAACCTTGGCATTCCGGCTATCCAGCACTGCTATGCCTTGGCTAAGTCTTCCGGTCAGCAAGGGTGTTATGTCCTTAGAGCTAAGGACACCGATCATCAACTATTCACTATGCTTTCCAGCTCTGGGAAAAGAGTTGATGATATTATGGTCGTTGTCCAGGGTAACTGGGAATTTGGCGAAGGGGAGGATCGTGTTGACCCTATTCCCAGACGGAGAGGCGAGCCAGGTCGCCGAGTATTTCCTTGTTTTTGTTATGTGTTCATTTTTATTGTGAAACCTATTCCATTGAAATCTTGCGGCTTCGTCTTGAGCAGGGAGGGGTTTGAAAAAAGTACTATCTTCAACCCACGACGCCGTTCTTTCAGATATTAGGGTTGCTCTCAGGTATTTCGGCCGTCGAAGCCTTCAGAAACAGGGGAGGGCGGCTCACATTCTGCTTTGTTACGAGCCGACATACACAACCTTCTCGGCGGCGGAAAACATACCGATTCCGAAGGGCGAAGATTCCCTTACCGCTCTTATTCTGTCCGACTTCAAAAACTTGAGGCAGGTAGGCTTTGAAGGGTCTGATTCGGACCGAAATGAGGTAGTTGATATTGCCGAATCAGATCAATTCGAGACCCACTCTGAGGGGGTATTGGATTCCGCTGATCCTCCGTTTACATCGGGACCAGGGGATCTTCCTTCTGCCGACATTCTTCAACGCTTAGAGGATCTTCCCGTCATAGACTCCGCGGGTATGGCCGGATTGAGTCTGACAAAGCTTGCCAAAAAGGCGAATGCGGAGAGGTTAGCCGCACGGCGAAGAGCGGAGGGCCTTTCGTCTGAAATACCGCCCGCCACCGAATCTCGACTCCCCCTCCCTGTTACCGAATCAGAGTCCTTGGGGGTTGTAGAGGAGAAGGAAAAAGGTCAGAATGTCGAATCTCCGTTGGCCGGGGAAGTCAGCCAAAAAGTTGGGGAAAAGGCAGAGAAACGCTCTGCTGACCTCAAGGCCGGTTCAGACGAACAAGGTGCTAAGCGTCCTCGATTGGAGGGATCTAATGAGGTTGCTCCTTTTGTCATTCGTCCAATGGTAAAGGATATGCCGGTTCCCTCTAACGCTTCGGTGCTTAAAGATCCAGAAGTCGCATTCGGTGTGGCTATGTCCGTGTCGTTGCCGTCTGATATGGAGGCTTTCCGGGTTGAACTAGATCTGAATGCGACAGCACTAGCCGCACAATCGGCACTTCTGGTACGTATTCTGACTTTTCTTCACTTTATCCGAGTACTGTTGAGGTTATGTTTTTGGGTTCTTCCTTTGCAGACCGTCAGAAGGATAGCCGATATGGGACGTCGGCATCTCGACGCCATGAAACAGATTGGCCGCTTACGAAAGCAAGTGGAGGGCCAGAGAAAGAGGGCTGAGGATGCAGTTTTGAGAACGAACAAGGAAGCTTCTCGGGCCAAGGCCGAGGTAGAGAAGGCCCGCATTGCAGATTAATCCCGAGCGGACGCCGAGAAGAAGGCGGACGCGAGCGAAGCGGCACTGAGATTGTCCCAGAAGGCAGTTGCCAGCCTGGAGGCTGAGTTGGCTGAAATGAAGGCGGCTGCTTCCAGAGTATTCGAAGCCGGGAAAGATGCTGGGCTCGCCGAATATGTGGACCAAGTCCCTTGGTTCGAAAACAGGGGGTTCAAACATGGCTGGCGCAAAGCCCTTGCTGCAGCTGGAGTTTCACTGACTATGCCAGTGCCGTATGAGCAAGTGGATGTCGAGCCGTTGGAGACTGATTCCGAAGGCTGAGCTGGGCATTTGACTGTTAGGATTTCACAAATGTATTAGGATTTCACAGATGTATTGTTACAATTGTTTTGTCAGACATTTTTGTCCGGGCTTGTAGCTCATTTATTTTGCATATATAAAATGTCATGAGTTGTGCTCAATTTTGCTGGTGAAAAATGATTACTTAATTTTAAGCCCGGACGATCGGATTAAGGAATCTGCCCTTGCCTTAGGCAGGGCACGAGCCCGCGAAGCCGAATGAGCCAATGGCTCCGAATCGTGGGCTGGCTGAGGCATAAATTACTCGGCGATATCGCTTGAAAATATAGCCAGCTAGATTAATGAATCTGCCCTTGCCCCAGCGATCTTAGGTTAACCGGCAATAGCACTTGAAATATAGCCGACTAGATTAATGAATCTGCCCTTGCCTTAGTCAGGGCGCGAGCCTGAGGAACCGAATGAGCCGATGGCTCTGAGTCATGGGCTGGCTGAGGCATAAATTACTCGGCGATATCACTTGAAAACATAGCCGGCTAGATTAATGAATCTGCCCTTGCCCCAGCGATCTTAGGTTAACCAGCAATAGCGCTTGAAATATAGCCGACTAGATTAATGAATCTGCCCTTGCCTTAGTCAAGGCGGGAGCCTGAGGAACCGAATGAGCCGATGGCTTCTGAGTCGTGGGCTGGCTGAGGGGCACCCGACGTTTGGCGCTCAGTCTCTCTGACGTTTCCTCGGGGGAGCTGCATGTACCCCAGAATAAATGGGCGAGTTCATGCCAACAACTCGACTCACTTCCATTCAGGCTTGATCCAAACCTGGCAGGGGCCAACATTGGCTGGGTTTAGAGGTCAAAATGAAACGCAGAAGCGAGCCTATTCACACGGGAAAAAGAGCATCCATGGATCGGGAAAAACAGCGCCCCCCTAGTCATCGAAGCAGGTCACCCCGAAAGGACGGACCACGGGGAGTTTCCCCATGCCCACGACCGCAAGTTGAGCCTGACGCGGCGCCACGACCGTTGAGTTTTGCGGTTCTCGTGAAGAATAGACCAATGACAGAGGCGGATTCTATAATTAAAGACCCAGATGTGGCAGTCGAGTTCGCTCGGCAGATTTTTCCGCCGAAGGTCCAACAGTCGATGGTCGGACGTCGAGATTTCGAAGTATTTCGGGATGGCATACATGGGGCTGTCAAGGGACTGTATAGCGCTTATGAAGTCGGGATGCGTCTGCGCGAAGCCTGATGTGAGAGTGAGAAAAACAACGAAAGGAATCGTAGTCTGGAGGCTCGCACGAAAAAGGTTGAGAGTGAGCTTCGGGAGCTGAAGAGTGTTCGAGCGGCCGAGTCGGTGGTGGTCGGTCAAGCGAAAAGCGTGGGGGAGAGAGCGAAGCGAGAGGCCTCGGGTTATGAAAGAGGATATCAGGACGGCTTGAAGGCCGGGATCAAGAAGACCAAACCAGACCTAGCTGAGGAAGTCTGCCGATGCGAAAATCGTGGTTTCAAGCATGGCTGGATCAAGGCCCTTCAAACCGTGGAAGCTCTTGGGCAAGTGGGCATAAATTTGGCTTCGCCCCTATATCATCGGCATTACCTGTTGTATCCCGAGTTCGAAATTGAGAGAAGCGACGACGAAGACGCCAACTTAGTGGGCCATAATGTTGAAACAGACTTAGCTGTGAATAAATAGAATTTCTTTATTAGCAGCTTTTGAAATGTTTTGCGCGTAATTAAATGCCTTATCTCAATTTATTGTCAGCTTTTGTATGGCGTGATGTAAACGTTCGAATATGCGTCGATCGGCTCCAATTAGGAACCATATAGTTGGTCAATTAAATCGTGATCCCCACGAAGGGCGCTCCGAATCCGGAGACTTATTCGGCCAATCATGGTATCTACGAAGGGTGCTCCGAATCCGGAGACTTATTCGGCCCTTAGATGTCATTTACCCAAAGAGCGCTCCGAATCCGGAGACTTATTTGGCTAATCGTGGTATCCACGAAGGGCGCTTCGAATCCGGAGACTTATTCGGCCCTTAGATGTCATTCACCCAAAGGGCGCTCCGAATCCGGAGACTTGTTGGGCCAATCGTGGTATCCATGAAGGGCGCTCCGAATCCGGAGACTTATTCGGCCCTTAGATGTCATTCACCCAAAGGGCGCTCCGAATCCGGAGACTTGTTTGGCCAATCGTGGTATCCACTTAGATGTCATTCACCCAAAGGGCGCTCCAAATCTAGAGACTTGTTTGGCCAATCGTGGTATCCACGAAGGGCGCTCCGAATCTGGAGACTTATTCGGCCCTTAGATGTCATTCACCCAAAGGGCGCTCCGAATCCGGAGACTTGTTGGGCCAATCGTGATATCCACGAAGGGCACTCCAAATCCGGAGACTTATTCGGCCCTTAGATGTCATTCACCCAAAGGGCGCTCCGAATCCAGAGACTTGTTTGGCCAATCGTGGTATCCAGGAAGGGCGCTCCGAATCCGGAGACTTATTCGGCCCTTAGATGTCATTCACCCAAAGGGCGCTCCGAATCTGGAGACTTATTCGGCCCTTAGATGTCATTCACCCAAAGGGCGCTCCGAATCCGGAGACTTGTTGGGCCAATCGTGGTATCCACTAAGGGCGCTCCGAATCCGGAGACTTATTCGGCCCTTAGATGTCATTCACCCAAAGGGCGTTCCGAATCCGGAGACTTGTTTGGCCAATCGTGGTATCCACGAAGGGCGCTCCGAATCCGAAGACTTATTCGGTCCTTAGATGTCATTCACCCAAAGGGCGCTTCGAATCCGGAGACTTGTTTGGCCAATCGTGGTATCCACGAAGGGCGCTCCGAATCCAGAGACTTATTCAGCCCTTAAGAAGCGTATGAGCTGAGGCATAAAAACGAGAAACTTTTGCATTTCAACAGAGTATATACAAGTACCAAGCCCACAAATCGGGTCATTGGTAAAATTTTCGTACATGCGTTGAATTCCGAGGCCGTGGCAGGCTTCTTCCTGACATGTCCAAGAGCCGATATGCCCCTGTTCCTGCAATGGAGTCTGCTTGATAGGGGCCGTCCCAGTTCGGACCCAGCTTTCCGTCGGCCGGTCTTCGGTCGGCTGGAAGTACTTTCTTCAGGACCAACTCTCCTGGAGTGTAATGACGCAATTGAACTCGTTGATTGTACGACTTAGTGAGCTGCTGCTGATACCGTGCCATGGAGGCCAGGGCGCGGTCTCTTCGTTCCTCAATTAGATCCAGGTCCAGGGCGAGCATCATGTCATTTTGACCCGTGTTAAAGGCTTGCGATTTCAAAGTCTGGAGGCCGATTTCCAGGGGTAAGATTGCTTGGGTTCCGAAGCATAGAGCAAACGGCGTTTCTCCGGTGGACCTCATCGGTGTTGTGCGATGCGCCTACAATACGCTCGGCAATTCTTCTACCCATTTGCCTTTAGCTCTTTCCAGCCTCTTTTTGATGCCGTCCAAGATGGTTTTGTTGGAGGCTTCGGCTTGATCGTTACTCTGGGGGTACGCGAGCGTAGAGAAGTAAGACACGATATTGTATTTGCTGCACAGTTCTCGGTATACACCACAATCGAACTGGGTGCCATTGTCTGAGATGAGAGCTCTTGGAATGCCGAATCGCGTAATGATGTTTCTCCATACAAAGCGCTTTATGTCGACATCTCGTATATGTGTTAAAGCCTCCGCTTCGACCTATTTTATGAAGTAATCTGTTGCTGCGATTAAGAATCGCTTGTTTCCTGGGGCCATTGGCAACGGTCCTACGATATCAAGTCCCCATTGAGCAAACGGCCAGGGACTAGTGATAGAGTTCAACCCTTCGGCGGGCAAATGGGTTAGTGGGGAGAACTTTTGGCATTGTTTGCATCTTTTAACATAATTTTCTGCGTCGGCTCTCATTGTCGGCCAATAATACCCCTGTGTTATAGCTCGATGGGCCAGGGAGCGTCCGCCAGAGTGGTCACCACAAATGCCCTCATGTATCTCAGTTAGAAGCTCTTCCACTTTATCCGGGTGTACGCATTCCAAATAGGGACCGGAGAGGGACTTTTTATAAAGCCCTCCTTGTGGATCCAGATAGTATCGCAAGGCCTTATTGCGCAGCTTGTGTGCTTCTTTTTTGTCCTCTGGGAGTTGTTCAGAAGAGAGGAATCCGGCAATGGGGTCCATCCAGCTTGATGCGGATTCTATAACGTTGACGTGGGCTTCCTCCGAAGGGCTAATACTCGGCTCCGGGATGAAACCTACTTCAATGGTCCGTTTGAGCTCAGAATTGATGGCGGAGGCTAGGCATGCCAAGGCATCTGCGTGTGTGTTCTGATCACGTGTTATTTGGTTCAGTTCGTGATGGTCAAACTTCGTTAGCAAAGAGTTGGCCGTTTTCATATAGGCCGCCATACGGTCGTTTTTTGCGGCATACTCCCCCTTTAGCTGGTTGATTACCAATTTTGAGTCACAAAACACTAGCAATCGCCGAGCGCCGAGAATATGTGCATTTCGTAGACCGGCTAAGAGGGCTTCATACTCGGCCTTGTTATTTGATGCTTCGAAGCCAAGCTTGACGGCCTGCTCTATTACTGCGCCGTCGGGAGACATGATTACTACGCCTGCGCCGCAGCCCCGTTGGTTAGACGATCCATCACAGTATAGCTGCCAAATATCCCCGACATAAATTCTCCAGTTCGACTTTGATCGAACTTCAACCTTTGGAAGAACGTCGGCGGGTTTAAGGTCGGAAAGCCCGCCTGTGAATTCGGCAACAAAGTCGGCCAGCACCTGTCCTTTGATTGCGGTTTTGGGTAAAAACTGAATGTCATATTGGCCGAGTTCAAGAGCCCATTTTGAAACACGTCCTGATGCTTCTGCACTCCGTAGTACTGATCGGAGGGGATAATCTGTTATCACCCCAATGCTATGTCCCTGGAAGTAGTGCATCAGTTTTCTTGCTGCCATGACCAAGGCTAGGATGAGTTTTTCTAGAGGAAGATAACGTGTCTCAGCATCGACCATTGCCTTGCTCACTGTAAACGTCCCCGAACGCCGCGGGAGGGTTAAGTCCCGTTCCGTTCATATTGGGGTCACTACAGTTCGGACTCGATTTGTGTTGGTTCTGAATCTTGAACCAAAGAGTCCAAATCCGGCAAATCGTTTGAGAAAACAGATTTTTGAAAAGTAGTGCCAAACATGGACTGCTTTGCCAGATTACAGAGTCGCCACCTAAATATTTTTTAATTGGGAAATTTAGGAAACCCTGACTCGGTGCCGAAGGCCACGTGTCCGTCATTACCAAAGTGGTCTTGGCTCGGGAGCTTGGGTACGATCGGGGAAGGTCAGCTATGAGCACCCCCTTTCGCCCGGTCCGAAGACCGGCCTCTACTAACCGTGATATCCGTTTTTGAAAACTTTATGCGTTCTTATTCCGGTTATTAACCTAGAATTACTACGTGATGCGCACAACACAAAAGTATAGACTAGATTGCCTAACTTGGAAATAAACATTGCATATCCGTTTTGTCTCGAAAAACGTGTTAGATTTCGCTACTCGCAAGTAGGCTAAAATACGGATTTCAATGAGTTGTTCTAACTCAAGCAATCCAACCTTCACCCACAGGCATTCAAACAGTAATATCACATAAGCATTTAGCCGCATGGTAAGCATACCGTCATGTTAACATTCACACGCATGCGACATGCTAAAGCATAAAACTTACATCGTACTCCGTGCCAAAACAGGAAACCAGTTAGCAAAACATGCATGACCTAGTTCATGTTAAATGGCTAATGCATCACATACAGGGGTGTAATCTAAACAAGCTCGGCTAACCCTAATCATGGCATATGAAATGCGCGAGTAGCACGTATTCAATTTTGGAAATTGAAAGTACGATGCAGTTTGTATGATGTGCCAAGCCTGATGTATGTTAACAAATGCATGGATGCACGCATGCATTGCATAAGGTATGCTAAATTAAATATGCCCTAATCTACCATCATAAGCAGGTAAATAAAAGGGAGAAAGAAATGGGGGTTGGAAGACATACACACACTCACCCACACTTATTACAATTGTGCCCTCACTCGGAGGGACCAAAATAATAATACAGTCCAAAAATAAATGAATAAATATTACAAATTCTAATTACTGAATAAATAAATGTGAAATAAAAGAGGGCCACAGCCCCTCGCCTCAGGATGCGCGAATGATGCATGCTCGATGTCCGCCTTGCCCGAGAAAACCCGTGTCATGGCATTGCTGCTTCTGTTTTTACTGCCTTGCCTCTCCAAAAATTCCCAAAGCTTCAGGACACCTTCTAAATGATCTGCAATAACCCACCGGCTGGGGGAAGTGATCACCGGTTGCTGCAATTGACCACCGGCTGCATGTGGGGTTTATCGGCACAAAAACAGTGCCGGTCGGCACAATATACTGCCGACCGGCAGAAATTCCCTGCAGCAGACAGTTTGACAGCAGCAGCAAGACAGCAAAGCATGGCATGGGTTTTGGGGGACATGTAAGCATGGTCATTGCCTCCTATCATGCTTGGGGACTCAAGGAGGCAAGACCCTTGGTTCTAGGGCCATCAATGATGCATTTGATGCATGATAACCTAAGGAACCAAAATTGCATGTTTTAATTGAAATGCATGCAACACAAAAGATGAAATCCAAAACCTTATCATGTGTTAGTCAAGGGCCTTGGTGACTTGAGGATGGAGACAAGTTTCACCACTCAAAGTGTGAACTCCTCTCGATCCTCATGCTTGGCTTGACAATCCCCAAGCCAAACCATGAAATGCAAGTATGCAACATGGTTCAAATGCAATGCAACCTATCATGTTAAGCATGCAAAGAGCTAAAGTATGCAAGGTACAAATGTCATGCAACATGGATCAATTAAGCGTGGAACTAGCATACGCTCAAGGCCTCATTAATCAAACATGCAACAACCGAGATACAAGCATGCAATAATGGACTTAAGCCATAGAGGGCAGCCCTCAAACTCCCCTAAAACAGTGGCAAAACATGCCTCGAAACAAGAGCAAGATGCCACACAAGCATGCAAGCCATAAGGCATAAGGCTAAGGCACAAAGTGGGGCATTGAACCACCACTTAACAAGACCAAACATGGCACATGTTAGGCAACCAAAACAGGTTTTTATCATGCAAAATGGCACCCAAATCCCCTCATGGCACCTCCCAAAATGCATTAAACATGGAAGCATGCACAATGCACCCTTGAATGCATAAAAGGACACACCCTTAAAGCATGAAAGAGAGGACAAAAATGAACATGTGAGCATGGATTAGGGTCTGAAATAGCATGTAAGAGGGTTCCAAACCCTTGAAATCATGGAGGCAATGCATCCTACACATGCACTTACTTGAAGCATACAAGCTACAATGCAAAGGGGCTATACAAAGCATGCCAAGATTGACCCAAACAACCTAGGACAGACCTTATACATGGCAAAACAAGCACATTTCCAGTTTATGACCAGCCACAAAAATAGAAGCAAGATAGGCTAACAAAGCATGCAAAATTACGGTAAATAGAAGAGATTATGAAACAAGTGCAAGATAGAGGACCCAAACAGGGTTGAGCCCTTCTTCAATGTTGAAGAGGGGCTCAAAATAGGCCCTCTTACAGTTTACATTATGCTCGGAAACAGATCACACATGGGCCAAATATTCAATGCAAGATTATGGCATAAAGAGGGCTAATGAAGGAAGTGCTAGCTACTGTCCTCAAACAGCAAGAGGTCCTCAATCAAACATGAAAAGGACCTCAAAATATGATGATTTGAAGTTTAGGTCGGAGCCTAAAGATGCGAGCAAATATGGATTAGATATGAAGCAAGAAAAGGCTAGAAAGGGGAAGAAAATGACTCACCCTTGTAGAGTAGCAAACCAGCAGGTTTTGATCCAAGGAAATGAGCTTCTAGCCTCTGCAAAACAGCCCCAAGTTGTTGGAAAGGAGCAAGGATGCCTTGTGCTATGAGTTGGTGAAGGAATGGCCCAAGAAGAAGGGTGTTTGGAGGCTTGGATGGGATAGATATAGAGAGAGATGTGAGATATATATGTATATATCAGATATGCATATATATCCTCTGGTTTTCTTGCTCAAAATCTCTAACCCTAAGCCAAGGAGAAGAAGAGCTCTTATATAGACAAAATAAAGGCTCTAAGCTTCCCAAGGAAGCTAAATGAAAAGGGGCAAAGGGTGCAAATGGTCCAAGGCTTCTAGGAGAAGCTAAAACAGCTGGCCAAGCTTCCCCAAGAAGCTTGGCCAAAGGGTTCAAGGTTCTAGAAGGAAAGGGGGGTTCAAAGGTTCAAATGGGTGCAAAATAGGCACATGTATGCACGTGGATCTGGTTCTGTGCATCCCAGCTGGCACAGCTGGTATGCACCAGGCCTGGGGGGTGCAAAGGGGTCAGGTCGGCTAGAAAATTTGATCATCGGCCAAAATAAAGTGCCGGTCGGCACTATTTTCTGCCGGTCGGCTAAATAGAGTGCCGATAGGTGATTCCTAGGTCAAAAAAAGGCCGGTGGGTATGAAAATTGAAACCCCGGAAGTTAGCTTTCCAATGGCGCAAACCTTGCATCAAAATTCCTCCTGTGCAAAAAGTTATGTCCTTTTCCGTAAAGCCGCGCAGATTCGATCCAACCGGGATGATGCCCAGCTTCAATCAATCATATCTCCTCCACCCTGACTTGGCTCTAGGAGATTCTTGAACCAAAAATGAAGCCCCGGAAGTCTTCTTTCCAACGGTAGTGGCCTCATAGCTAAATTCCAAGTATGCAATTGAATAAGCCTGATTCAGCGAGAGCCGCTCGACTTTCTTCTACTCGGATTCATGGCGAACTTCTTCTCCAACCTATTTTCTCCCCTCCTCTCCTCTTTTCTTCAACTCCAAACCCCTAAACAAAGTGTTTTCAAGGGTTTGCCTCTCTCCTTGCCGAAGGAATTGAATCTTTGGCCTGCACATCTCTCAACACCGAGCAAACCATCAGCAATGCCCAAGTCTTGAGGGCGGTCAAAAATGGGGTGTCTACACTCACGTAATACACTGGTCGTTGCTGCCCTTCCTCTTCTTTTAATAGTACGGCGCTGACGGCCCTATCGGAGACTGCCAGATACAGAATGAGGGGATCACCGGCAGCGGGTGTTGTCAAGAGAGGTACTGACCGGAGGTAAGTCTTGAGCCCGGTGAAAGCTGCTTCACTCGGCGGACCATTCAAAAGCTTTGCCTTGACGTAGCGTCTGGAAGAATTATCTGCAGCGGTCTGTTGATCGACTGATGAATCTATTGAGTGCAGCGGCCATCCCCATCAACTTTTGGACTTCTTTCACTGATGGGGGGGAACCGAGTTCCAAGATCGCTGTGACTTGCCTCGGGTTGGCTTCGATTCCACGGTGGTTGACGATATATCCCAAGAATTTGCCGGAGCCGATTCCAAACGCGCACTTGGAGGCGTTCAGTTTCATTCTGTATTTGCGCAAGATGCCGAATGTCTTCTCTAGATCAACTATGTGATCCTGTTCTTCTTTGGACTTGACCACCATATCGTCGATGTAGGCTTCCATAGTGTGGCCAAGGTGTTCTTTGAACATAGCGGTGACCAGTCTTTGGTAAGTTGCCTCTGCATTCTTCAGTCCAAAAGGCATAACTTTGTAGCAGTAGATTCCTCTTGGGGTGAGGAATGCAGTTTTGTCCTGGTCATCTGGATGCAGGGCGATCTGATGGTAGCCTCTGTAAGCATCGAGGAAACTCATGTGTTGGTGGCGCGCCGTTGCATCGATGAGTTGGTCGATTCTGGGTAAGGGAAAGCAGTCCTTGGGGCAAGCTTTGTTCAGATCCGTGAAGTCAACGCACACTCGCCAAGTTCCATTTTTCTTCTTTACAACCACTGTGTTGGAGAGCCACGTGGGGTAGGTGACTTCTCTAATTGCCCCGGCGTCAAGCAGTCTGTCGACTTCTTCTATAACGGCAGCAGTGTGCTCTGCGGCAGACCGACGGCCTTTCTGAATGATCGGCTTACATGTGGGGTCGACGTTCAGGTGGTGTTTTGAAACTGATGGGTCTATACCCGGCATCTCGTACGGAGACCACGCAAAGACGTCGAGATTGGCGAGTAGAAAGGAGATCAGCTGCTGTCTATCAGCTTGATTTAAAGAGGTGCCGATCATGAAGAACTTTTCCGGGCTTCCATCGATGTCAACTCGGTCTAAACCTTCTGTGGCCTTTTCGCTTGGCTGCCGCCAGACGTCATCCAGGATTTCTCGATTGGGTACCTCAATGGAGTTTACCTGCAATTCCTTTAGCATTTTGGCGGCTAGGAGGTAACATGCATGTGCCGATTTTTGGGAGCCCCGAATCTGCTCAATGCCGTGTTCCGTTGGGAAACGTAACAATTGATGGTAGGTGCTTGGGACGGCCTGCAAGGTATGCAACCACGATCGCCCCGTGATGAGATTGTACGGCGATGGCAGCCGGACGACCAGGAATTCTACATCCATCGTTCTGGAACCCGCCTGAACGGGCAGGCTGATCTTTCCTAGTGGGTATTCGGGATTGGCATTGAAGCCGAACAGTGGATAGGGGGCCGGAGTTAGGTCTGATTCGTTGAACCCGAGTTTGATGAAGGTTTTATAATACATAACCTCCGAAGTGCTGCCCTGGTCTATAAGAACGCGTTCGACGGTGAACCGGTTTACGCATAGCGCGACAACCAATGGATCGATGTGAGGGAGTGTTACGCCGATCAAATCAGAGTCGTCGAAGGTGATGCTTGGCGATTCTCAGGGTCGCTTTGCTGGCGTGAGTTGCTGCTGGGGGCCTGGGAGGGACTGGATTGCATGTACGGCCGGGGCTTTCGGCAGGCTGTATATCTTATGGATGTTATCATGCGGAACACTCTGCTGGAGACGTTCGTCTTTTGTCAACTCCTCAAAGTAATCGGCTGAAGCACAACGAGCGTCGGTGTTTTGCTGTCGGGCCCGAGACCATAGATTGCCTACCCTTGGGGGTCACTCAGGAACCTGGCGCGCTGTTTGTTTGGACGTTGTTATTTCCAAGGCTAGATCGCGGCGAAGGCGCTCGTTCTCAGCGATGATGTTGTCTAAACTGCGTTTGGTCTCTTTGGCTCGTTCTATGATGGCGAGCATCGTCTCCTGTGCTGAAGCCGTTGGTGAATCGACATTCAAGGCACGCCTTGCAGCGATGATTTCCTTCTCGAGCGTATTTGCCGGAGTGAGGTCGACTCTCTGTGTGATTGCGTCGGTGGCTATCGGAGGATCTTGAGTCACGCCTTCCATAGATGTACTCGAGTATTCCCACAGACGGCGCCAATTGTGGGGAAGTGATTCTGGAAATACTCTTCAGATCCTGGGAGACGCTCTTGATCCTCAGTTAGTCACCTGCAAAGACTAACACTCCGGTTGGGGGTGCCGGGGTTAGCACTCCGACGGGCAAGTCAGTTCTTATACTCAAGAAAGCTTGTTTACTAAGTTTAGTGAAGTGATTCTTACATACCTTTCTAAATCTGAAGCTCTTGTATTTATACTCATTCTCTGGACCTCGGGTCCAGAGCCCACTTTTTACTTATTATCCTTTTGTTTATTCCCACATACATCTCCCCGTCTATTCGGCGATCTCAATGTATTCGGCATCTTAGTTGATTAGCATGGAGCCGAACAGTCTCTGACTTCTGGAATACATCCCTTCTAACTCTTCTATTTATTCGGCTCCTACAGTTTGAATAAGACTTGTCCCACATTGATTTGGTGGGAAGTTTTGAATGGGTTTATAAGGTATGGGATTGGAACTTGGGGTGTGTCCCAAGGGGTACCCAAGTGTTTTAGAGAGTGAGGTTATGGGCAAAATGGGCTAAACCCATTGGATCCAAAAATCACCACACACGCCACCGTCCAGTTGGGCGGGTGTGTGGTTGGGTTTGGGTCAAAAACATTTGAATTAAATTTTATTTTTTGAAAAATCAATTCTGGAATTAAACTGGTCCAGTTTTTTCCTGTACACCGAAACTAGGCCCTTCCCGTTTTTACATGTTCAAATTCAAATCCACCCGAATTTCAAACCAAACAGTGCATAAACAGATTTGTATCTGTTTAATTCAAATTGAACAGGTACTGTACCTGTTTAATTCAAAATGGAAAGCCACCAATTCATCTATAAATAGATCAGTCCTTCGTTTGGATTTCTACTCCAATTTTCGTACTCCATCTTCTGCTATAAATCTCTGCATTTTGCTGCATTTAATTTCTGAAAGAAAAAGTGTAAACACTTAGTGTGTTCGTTAGGCAAACAATTTGTAGTGCTGCTATTGTTTGTAGAGATGACGAATCTGTCTTAAGAACACAATGTCAAACACTGGACTTGATCAGATTATTATTCAAGAATTAATCAAGTAAGTTATTTAATTTATTTTCGCTGTTATTATTATTTATTTAAATCAGATTTTAATTTTGTTTTTTGTAACAAAATAAAATGTGTTTTTACTTATTTAATTTTATTTCTAGTTTGATTTTTGTAATCAAACAAATTCTCTCATTTTCTTTATTTCTTTATATACTTGTTGTTGTTTAGTACACAACAGAATTTAATCTTTTTAAATACCGTGAAGATTGTCCAACAATCTTAAGACATAATTATTTTGGTATCTTCATTGTATTTAATTTTCTGTGATTTCATAAAGATATATTCTGGTTGGAAAAACAAATAGTGTTTTATGCTATTTGACAGATAGTAGTAATATACTGTCTATTTTCTTTGACAACTAGTAGTAATATACTGGTGTCATTAACAATTGCAGAATATTAATTTGTGTTACAGAAAATTATTGTGGTATTTTATTTTTCTAGTTTTAGTAACAAGGAAAATAAAATTATTTTGTAATATAATTTATTTTCTGGTTTTAGTAACTAGAAAATTAATTTGTATTTTAATTTTTTTTGATTTTTGTAATAAGAGATTATGGCTACTACAACTGAAACTGCAACTGGTAGTGGTACTCCGATTGTTACATCAACACCGGTCCCTATCTAGAACCATGTTCATGTACCAATCAATCATGGGGAAAAATCGAAAAAATTTAACGGTACTGAGTTTAAGAGATAGCAGTAGAAGATGTTGTTCTATCTTACAACTCTTAATTTGGCCCGGTTTCTCCATGAAGAGGCTCCAGCACTTAAAGAGGGTGAAAGTGATCGGTAAGTTGTTGCCGCTGTAGATGTTTGGAAACATTTAGATTTCCTGTGCAGAAACTACATCCTCAATGGCCTTGATAATATCCTATATAATGTATACAGTCCTCTGAAAACAGTAAAAAAATTGTGGGATTCTTTGGAGAAGAAATACAAGACAGAGGATGCCGGCACGAAGAAATTTGTTATCGGTAAATTTCAGGACTTTGTTATGATAGACTCCCAAACGGTAATTTCTCAAGTTCAAAGTTTTCAATTAATTTTACATGATATTCATTCTGAGGGTATGTCTATGAGCTTCAAGACGCTGCTTTAGTGGAAAAGTTACCACCGGCTTGAAAAGATTTCAAAAATTATTTAAAACATAAACGCAAAGAGATGACCATGGATGAACTTATTGTAAGACTGAAAATTGAGGAAGATAACCGAAAAGCTGAAAAGAGGAATGAGAAAAATCCCATTGAGTCCAAGGCTAATGTGGTTGAACAAGTTCATAAGCTACATAACAAAAAGAGGAAGTTTACTGGAGATGGTCCTAAACAAGGCGATAGCAACAAGAAGTTCAAAGGAAAATACTATAATTGTGACAAAATTGGACATCGAGCTTCTGACTGCCGCCGCCCTAAGAAGGATCATGGAAGTACAAGCAAGAAGACTACCAATCAAGCCAATGTAACTGAACTAGATTACATCTCTGACGAGGTGAATGACATCAACCTCTCTGCTGTGGTGTCTGAGGCTAATTTGGTTGGAAATTCCAAAGAGTGGTGGGTTGACACAGGAGCAACTTGTCACATATGTGCGGACAAGAAGATGTTCACTACCTACAATGAGGCTGCAAATGGTGAACAACTTTTCATTGGAAATTCTTCTATTTCTACTGTGGCTCGACAAGGAAAAGTGATCTTGAAGATGACATCAGGGAAAGAACTGACCCTCGACAACGTACTGCATGTACCTGACATCTGGAAGAATTTAGTTTTTGGTTCTTTGTTAAGTAAAAATGGTTTTAGGCTTGTCTTTGAGTCTGATAAATTTGTATTAACAAAGAGTGGCATGTATGTTGGTAAGGGATACATGAGTGATGGTCTCTTCAAACTAAATGTAATGACAGTTGTATCAAAAGTTGCTATGAATGAGAATAACACATCTTTTGCTTATATTCTTGAGTCAAATTTATGGCATGGTAGATTAGGACATGTAAATTATGATGCTTTGCGTAGATTAATTGGTTTGGATTATATACCAAAGTTTGAAATTAATCCTAATCATAAATGTGAAGTTTGTGTAGAAACGAAACTAACTAAGGCTCCATTTAAATCAGTTAAAAGAAAAACCGAACCTCTAGAATTAATTCATACTGATGTATGTGATCTAAAAATTATTCAAACTAGAGGAGGCAAAAAGTATTTCATAACATTTATCGATGATTGCACAAGATATTGTTATGTTTATTTACTTAGAAGTAAAGATGAAGCCTTAGAAATGTTTAAACTCTACAAAATGGAAGTTGAAAATCAACTTGGTAAAACCATTAAAATGGTTAGAAGTGATAGGGGTAGTGAATATGATGCACCATTAAATGAATTTTGTGCACAACATGGCATTATTCATCAAACTACAGCACCCTATTCTCCTCAGCAAAATGGAATTGCTGAAAGAAAGAATAGAACCCTTAAAGAAATGATGAATGCCATGTTACTAAGTTCAGGCTTAGCACAGAACTTGTGGAGGGAAGCAATATTGTCTGCTAATTATGTTCTTAACAGAATACCCCACAAGAAAACCAACAGCACTCCTTATGAATTGTGGAAAGGTTGACCGCCTTCCTACAAATACTTAAAAGTGTGGGGGTGTTTGGCAAAAGTTGAAGTTCCTGTTTCTAAAAAGACTAAGATTGGACCAAAAACAGTAGATTGTGTGTTTATTAGTTATGCTCAGAATAGTAGTGCATATCGGTTTCTAACTTATAAATTAGAAATACCTGATATAAATGTGAACACTATTATAGAGTCAAGGAATGCTATGTTTTTTGAACATGTCTTTCCTTACAAGAAAGGACAGGAATTAAGTTCACAGAAAAGAACTTATGATTGTACACAAAGTCAAGAGACTAATGACAATCAAACACAAGAGACTAGTAATGGTCTCGACCAACAGGATTTAACTGATGATGAACCAAGAAGAAGTAAAAGAGCAAGAACATCAAAATCCTTTGGTCCAGATTTTCTGACATACCTGTTAGAAAATGAACCTCAAAACTTTAAGGCAGCAATGACAGGTTCTGAAGCTCCTTTGTGGAAAGAGGCTGTTAATAATGAAATTGAATCCATTATGCAAAATCATACTTGGGAATTGGTGGATCTTCCACCAGGTTCTAAACCTCTTGGATATAAATGGATATTCAAGAGAAAAATGAAAGCAGATGGTTCAATTGACAAGTATAAAGCAAGATTTGTAGTTAAAGGTTATAGACAAAAGGAAGGTCTGGATTATTTTGACACATATTCCCCTGTGACAAGAATAACATCGATTTGCATGCTTATTTCTATAGCAGCGTTGTTTAATTTAGAAATACATCAAATGGATGTTAAGATAGCTTTCTTAAATGGTGATCTAAATAAAGAGATCTATATGGAGCAACCCGAAGGGTTTGTAGTGTTGGGGCAAGAAAAGAAAGTTTGTCGGCTTGTAAAGTCTCTTTATGGATTAAAACAAGCACCTAAGCAATGGCATGAAAAATTTGATCATACAATGCTTACTAATGGGTTAAAGATAAACGAATGTGACAAATGTGTCTATGTTAAAAACACTGACCAAGGATATGTCATAAACACTGACCAAGGATATGTCATAGTTTGTCTTTATGTCGATGACATGCTTATCATTGGAAGCAGTCAAAACATGATCAAATCAACTAAGCAAATGCTTAACAAAAGATTTGATATGAAAGATATGGGGGTCGCAGATGTTATATTAGGAATGAAAATTACTAAAACATCTGACGGATATGCATTATCTCAATCACATTATATTAAGAAAATTCTTGGTAAATTTATCAAGGATGATATGAATTTAGCTAGAACACCTGTAGACGTCAATATTTATTTATCAAAAAATAAAGGTGATGCAGTGTCTCAGTTAAAATACTCCCAAATCATTGGAAGCCTAATGTACCTAATGAATTGTACTCGTCCTGATATAGCTTATGCTATCAGTAAATTGAGTAGGTACACTAGTAACCCCGGAGAAGACCATTGGAAAGCGATCATTCGGGTTCTTAGATATCTAAGATTCACCCGTGATCATGGTTTGAACTTTACTCGATATCCAGCAGTACTTGAAGGTTATTGTGATGCCAATTGGATATCGGATACTAAAGATTCAAAATCCACTAGTGGATATGTTTTTACTCTAGGAGACGCTATTGTTTCTTGGAAGTCCACGAAACAAACTTGCATCACACGATCCACAATGGAATCCGAGTTCATTGCTTTAGACAAAGCAGGAGAAGAAGCAGAATGGTTTCGTCGCTTCTTAGAAGACATTCCAATGTGGTCGAAACCTGTGCCAGCTGTTTGCATTCATTGTGATAGTCAATCTGCAATAGGCAGGGCACAGAATCATATGTATAACGGTAAGTCACGACATATTCGTCGTCGACATAATACCGTAAGGCAATTGTTGTCAAACGGAATAATCTCAATAGATTATATAAAATCTAAAGAGAATATTGCGGATCCGTTAACAAAAGGTTTGACAAAAGAACTAGTGTATAGTTCATCGAAGGGGATGAGATTAAAGCCTATTACATAAGAGTCGTCATAATGGCAACCCTACTTATATGACTGGAGATCTCAAGAACTAAGTTCAAAGGGACAACTAAGTTATGTATGGCTCGCCAAAAATCACCAAGGGATTAAAATTCCTTACCCATTCCTATGGTGAGAGTGATATCTGCAACATTTGTTGTATGCAGGGGTATAAGGATAAGCTTTGCTTTTAATGATTACTTATATCTTGATTGAGGCATAAAATCAAGACGAGTATAAAGAGATACTCACAATAAGAATCACCTATATGAGTGTCGAACTGGGGCCGGTTCTATGAGAATGCAAAAGGCTAAATTCTCTAGAAACACTCATGAAAACCAGGCGCATTCAAGGCCAAAATGAACACAACAGTGAGAACCACGATGTGTTAGAAGATATTTTGTGTGAAATCTGTTGTCTTGGCTTACACAAATGGCTGAACAATTCAAGGTATTGCGTCCATTGGTTAGCTAATAAGTCCGATAGGTTATCACTAAGGAAGGTTCAAGGCCGAAAGCTACCTATTCTGATGCAAGATATTTTCGACTTGTACTCTTTCGATAAAGTCTGCATATTATTGCATTTCCGTTGTCATCAAATTCCATTCATGTGGGGGATTGTTGGAAATGGTTATAAAATTCTGGGTAAAACCAGAATTTTTTCCTATGTTTGGTCTATTTTTTAGGTGAGCCCCGAGCGTTGATTTTCGCGGGTCAAAGTGGTAACGCGTTCTATGCCGCGTTGTGATTCACGTGGTATATTTGGTTGCTCAAAACCATTACCGAGTGAATGAGAAATTGAAGCCAAAGTATGCTCCATGGAAATGGAGTTTTGGTGAAAAATCCTTAAAGGTTTGAATAAGGCTTGTCCCACATTGATTTGGTGGGAAGTTTTGAATAGGTTTATAAGGCATGGGATTGGAACTTGGGGTGTGCCCCAAAGGGTACCCAAGTGTTTTAGAGAGGGAGATTATGGGGCAAAATGGGCTAGACCCATTGGACCCAAAAATCACCACACACGCACGCGCGCCGCCGCCGGCCGGTCGGGCGGGCTTGGGCGCTGGTGTGTGGTTGGGTTTGGGTCAAAAACATTTGAATTAAATTTTATTTTTTGAAAAATAAAATCAAGAATTCAAATTAATTCCGGAATTAAACTGGTCTGGTTTTTTCCTGTACACCCAAACAAGGCCCTTCCCGTTTTTATATGTTCAAATTCAAATCCACCAGAATTTCAAACCAAACAGTGCATTAACAGATTTGTATCTGTTTAATTCAAATTGAACAGGTACTGTACCTGTTTAATTCAAAATGGAAAGCCACCAATTCATCTATAAATAAATCAGTCCTTCATTTGGATTTCTACTCCAATTTTCGTACTTCATCTTCTGCTATAAATCTCTACATTTTGCTGCATTTAATTTCTGAAAGAAAAAATGTAAACACTTAGTATGTTCGTTAGGCAAACAATTTGTAGTGCTGCTATTGTTTGTAGTTGATCATTTTATCCTGGGAGATAGACGTCCACATTCTGAAAGTATCGTGGAGAGGACAAATCTGTCTTAAGGACACAGTGTCAAACACTGGACTTGATCAGATTATTATTCAAGAATTAATCAAGTAAATTATTTAATTTATTTTTGGTGTTATTATTATTTATTTAAATCAAATTTTAATTTTGTTTTTTGTAACAAAATAAAATCTGTTTTTGTTTATTTAATTTTATTTCTAGTTTGATTTTTGTAATCAAACAAATTCTCTTCTTTTCTTTATTTCTTTATATACTTCTTGTTGTTTAGTACACAACAGAATTTAATCTATTTAAATACCGTGAAGATTGTCCAACAATATATTCTTAGAATTTTTTCATTGATGTCTATTAAAAATGACCAATGATGAATATGAAATTCTATATAAAAAATTGATAAAATATCACTGTGCTTGCTACTACTAATTATTTTCAAACAGTGAAATTTATAACTAAAGCTAAAAATTACAAAATTTATGGCTAATTGCAAAAATATTGGGTACCTAATTTCAAATTTTAGGGTTAAAAGTTAAAATTGAAGTTTTTTTTTATAAAAAAGAATTCTCTATTTTTGAATAGGGAAATTTCACTAGTTTCAAATAGAGAAATTTCTCTATGCTAAAAAATAAAAATTTCTTATGTACTCAAATTCCATATGTGAATGCGCTATATTGTTTGTTAACTAAAGTACGACAAGGCTCGGGAAGATAAACTACCTTGCCATCTCACATTGCCTCGGCTTAGTGTTAGCTAAACTCCCCAACAGGTATAGAAACTCAAATTGTCACATTCAGGGAGAGTTGTCACGTTTATCTTTAATCCCTCTCACCCCTTTTTCGAGCTATGTTCTTGGTATCCTAAGTATATGACCAGAGGTTCTCCAAAGTTATCTAGAAGGTGGGTTACAACTTTACCATCAGATAACCAAAAATAAGACGATGATAGAGCGGCCTGTGATTGAGTGATAGACTGATCGACGTTTGAAGGATGCTCGATTGAATCTTTAGCCCCCGGAGAACATATCCCATTTGGATACAGAGAAAGTACTGATATTGAGAATCTAACCCCATGAATAAATTTCACATTGCAATAACCAATTATTTATGTAAATAAAAACTTTAATTGCCAAACAGAAGCCAAGGAGGTGAGAACTCCAAATAACACACGTATTATATATGAGGGGCAAAAAGCAAAATAGCAGCATACAAAGATCTTCCAAAACGCAATGTTTGTGAGCAATTGAGAATTACAAGTATCTAAAGATCTACATAGTTTGCTCTTGCACAAGCATAATTCAATAAAATAAGCAAAAACCCGCATAAATAAAGCAAAAAATAAACTATATTATCACTCTCAGGAGCATGGCTTTTAAATATCGGCCGATATGATATCAGGATTTTAGACTTCTGATATCAATATTCATTGATAGATAAATTCCGATATTGGTTGATACGATATCGCGATTTTAGACTTTCGATACTGATATTCACCTATATATCAGCTCATATATAACCGTATCGTCAAAACCGATACATATCCCGATGCCGTTATTCAAAATCATGCTATCATGAGGTTATTAGACTAGGGCGTCGGCTCCAGCGACAATCTCCAATATCTCTCCGGTGATCTTTGCCTGTCGCAGCCGATTGTACACCTGCGATAGCGACTTATTAATTTCTACAGCATTGTCGGTGGCATTGCTCATGGCGCTCATCCTAGCAGCAAGCTCACTAGCCAGAGACTCCTGCAATGCCCTCAAGATTTGGCTGTTCAAATACAGGGGAAGCAGAGCATCAAGAATCTGAACCGGGTCTTGCTCGAATTGCAAAATTGGCGAAAAATCAATAGTTTGAGTCCTCACAACATCTCTCTCCACTGTCAATTTCCCTTCTTTTGTTGTCAATCTGAAGAACTCATCCTCGGCAGCATCGACACAAATCCCATTCACATCACAAATCTCCCCCCTTGGAGACAGGGGAAGCAGAGTATGAATCACAGGATCAGACTTAACCAACGACACGAATTTCGTGTACAAAAGCTCAACTTTGTCGACTTCTTCGCTCACGAAGAGCGAAAAAACATCGTCGGCGATCGCCTGAGCTTCTTTCGCTGTCGGCAAATTGCCTTTTTCAAAGAATTTATCGACCGGGATATAAGGCCTTCGGATAAAATATGAATTACCCTTTTTCCCAACACTAATCACAGTGTAATCTACGCCCAAATTCTTCAAATCTGCGATTCGTGATTCGGCTTTTTTGATGATTTGGTTGTTGAAACCCCCACAGAGGCCTCGATCGCCTGTGACAACAACCAGAGCAACCTTTTTGACTGGCCTGACAGAGGTGAGAGGCACATCAACATCCTCTGCTTGAAGCTGTTCATTGATGCTATAAAGAACTTCAACAAGAGTCTCTGAGAAAGGTCTTCCATTGACAACAGCTTCTTGAGCTCTTCGAACTTTCGCTGCAGCGACGAGCTTCATCGCTTCGGTGATCTTCTTGGTGTTCTTGACTGACGCGATTCGGGCTCGAAGGTCGCGAAGACTGCAGTGAATTGGGTTCACAGATGATGATCTAGAGGGGCTGGAAATGGGTGAATTTTGAATTGGGAGCTGAAATGGGTTGAGAACAGAGCGAAAAGAGAGAAGAGAGGCATCGGAGAGAGATGGGTTTGAAGAGACTCGCATTGTTAGATTTGAGCAAGACATGGTTTTGAGTTTGCTGTGAATTTTTTTAGCATATGCAGAGAATCAAAGATGGAGAAGAGAGAGAGAGAGAGGGAGAGAGAGAATGTGATGTGGGTTTGGTATGTTTTTAATCTGATCTGAGTGGGAGTGGGATTACAGTTCTACTGGTGTGGAGGGAAGGAGTGAAATGAGAGGTGGAGTGAGAGACAGAGAGAGGGGGAGGGAGGGAATATTTTGGATGAGGTGTGGGGATAAGGATTTTAAACCGTTGGAAATTGAAGTGTGTTGTTTGGGCAAAATATTTTTATGAGAAGTTTAGTTGTGTCCTTAACATTAATATAGTTTTGATATAATTATATTGAATTTTTTTTATTATACTTTAATTTATATAATAGTTAGATTCATTTTTACTATTTTATTGATGGAGCAAAATGATATTTTTATTTCTTTTACACGAAAATATATACTCTACGTTGTTTTAATTTTATATTTTTAACTTTGGTCCATTTAATTTTATTAAAAGACATATCAATATAATTATATCAAAATTATAAAACTTACTGTATTAAATTTCAAAAGAGATATAACCCATCAATGTAACCCATTAATTTACCCTAAAATTAATGGCTTAGAGCATTTTCAATCTTCCACCAAATTCTTTAAAAAATATATTTAAAAAAATGGTAAAAATAAGACTCAATTGATTCATCTAACTTGTGTCAAATCAATTTTTCACTAAAAAATGTAGAAAACTTTCCTGCTAAGTGACTTTTTGCGTCTAATTTTTTGCGACTGTCTGATTAGCCGTGGCAAAAAAAGAAAAAAAAACGCGAATCATAAAGAAACGCAAGTAGGTAGTAAAATAAAAGGTCCCTACACTACAAGAAAAGTTGCCTATGACGACGTTTGAATCAAAGACGTTTTATGAAACGCTATGGTATATCTCAATAGCCAACACGTTTTTCAAGCCATGATGCCTGTTGATGGTTTGAATGAGCCAAGTTTGTTTTACTTAACAGACACTTAACCCCATTCCAATTACCAAAGTAAAACAATCTCTCATGAGCTGCTCTTCTCTCTCGCGATTAATGTCGATCTCTCTCACTATAGCTGTTCTTCATTGGATACTCGAACTCGATCTTTTTCACTCTAGCTGTTATTCATCGAACTCTCTCTCTCTCTCTCTCACAAATCGCAGATCCGAAGTCGAACAAGAAAGTCGATTCTCTTCATCTGATCTGATCTGATCTGATCTGATCTGATCTGATCTCTCAAGTTGATCGAAATCCATACTCGATCTGATCTGATCTGATCTCTCTTGCATTTTGTTAGATCTGTTCTTGCCCTAGCTTTTCTTCATCGAAATCGAACTCGAACTTGATCTCTCTCGCAAATTGTAGATCCGAAATCGAACAAGAAAATCGATCTAATCTCATCAAAATCCGAACTCGATCTGATCTGATATCTCTCGCATTTTGTTAAATCTGCTGATTAACAAGGTTTCAAGCAAGTCGTTTTTATTTTGTTTTTCATTAACAAGTGTTAATAGGTGTTTGATTTCTTTGTAGGTGGCGATGAAGTGTAGAGATCGGTTACATGAACTTGTAAAGGAAGAGATAGAGAAGAAGGATTCGAGTACGGAGGAGTGGAAGATCGCGATGGAGAGTAGCTTCAATCGCATGGACAATGAGGTGATTGCATGGAACGACAGATTCATTTTTTGTTCTGTCCAGATTTTTTTCTATTCTATGAACCTTTTGTTATACATGGCACCAATAGCTGTTTTGTTCTTAATTCCTGCTACATTGTTGATGGAGGAAAACATGGTTGGGATCACAATAGCTCTTGCCAGAGATGATATCAAAATAATCTTTTATTTACTCTTCAATTCTGCCTTGGCATATTGTGTGAACTTGACCAATTTCTTGGTTACCAAACACACCAGTGCTCTGACTCTCCAGGTCTGTCCCTTCGTTCTAACACAGCTTCTTTCCTGTTTTAGTTTGGCATTAGTGATATCTTAAAAGAACTGGTGACTCTTTATTTGTCATTGAAATATAAAGAAGAGGATTTTTTCTACATGATGATCGAGGATATGATTATTAATTAAGGTTTTAACATAAAAATCATTAAGGAAAAACTGTAAGTTTTAACATTGATAATTCCTTGTAATATGTTAGTTCTTCAGTTTGGTCCTACATCTAATTGTTTTCAGAGCATCATTTGTGAAAACCAGTGCTCATTTTGATATCATCTCTGGCAAGAGCTAGTACGGCTTGAAAATGTCAAGCTAAGACTATTATGAAGTAAATAGGGTCTGTCTCAAAAAGATTGTGTCTTCAACCATTCCGTATATACTTATATTTTATGGATGCTGGTCTTAGTTTATCTAACTTGAATTAGAATATATTTTCCAATTTGGGTTTCAGAGGGAATTTGTTAAAATTTTGGCAAATTTTAAAACTCCTGGTTTTATGTGCATGAGGTGGTTTCTCATAGACTTGAACAAGTCTGTAGCATTGCATCAAGTGATGATGACCCTAATACAGGAAAGAAATAGTAGATCTAAATCTTGATTCATATTTGTTGATTTAATTTCTAGAAAATGAGAAGTTTGTTTCTGTTATTGAATGCTACTGATTTGGACATGTTTTTCTGCATGGCATTCTTTAGTTTATATATCACTTATAGGTGATGTTCAATTTGAATCTTTTTGAATTTTATTTACTACACTTCGTTGTAACTCTCATTTGATAGGTGATTAAATGGACAGAATGTCTAATATAAATTGTAGTTATATGGTATTGTACGCTTGTGTGTATTTGTCCATCCTTTCTCTTTTCCATTGTAGAAGATAACCATTTGACGACTCAGTTTGATCTTCTCCTCAGGTCATAATTAGTGAAAATTCTACATGTAAGATTTAAGGAAAATTACATTAATGTCCCATAATATTTGACTAATAATATTTAATTCCTTCTTGTTGTGAAAATTACATCCTCCTCCCTATAATTTGCAATCACATTACAAATTCTCCCTCCTGTTAAGCGGCCATTAAGGAGGTAAACACAATATTGCTAGCTTCTCTATCCTCATTAGAATGTCCATTTTGCTCACATGTTTGATTATTGCTTGGACAAAGATGGCAAACCAATGTTTTGAGCGGTTATACATTGCTCTAGTGGAGTTGAAAATTGCTTTTCCATTAGTAACATATATATATATACATATATTTTATAGATTCTAGGATCATCAACATCCGTTGTTTTTGCCACTTGACCACTACGTTCATATTATTACCACAATCCACTACAACTCATCACCAGTAAACCATCGGCACCCACCAATGGCCACAACTACATCTTCATCTTCCTCAATTTATTTTGCTCTCTTTTCTTTTCTCTGTTATAGAAGAAAACAGGCTTTCATTATATATTTATTCTATACACAGGAGAACATGAATATACAAAGCACAAAAGGTGAAAAAAAGAATAAGGAAAGAGTGCCTGAGATGAGGTGCTCTACTGCCTGAGACAAGGGCTCCAATTTAATATATTAATGTATTCTTAACAATGCGGCAAGAGATAAGGTCTGAATATTGCTCTGCACTCAGTAGTGCTCTAATACAAATTGCTCCAGAAGTGCCCCAATAATTTATTAATGCATTCATCTCATTTTTGTTCTTCTTCTCTAATCACCACTAATCCATTTCCACCCACCAAAGGCCACAGCTACATCATTGTCATAATCATCATCTTTTAAGCTAGCCATTCCTATGTATTTGCTGATGTTTTTCTGTCACTTTGTTTTGTACCCTGTTGACAGAGCGAGTCAGCTGAGATGTCTTCGACTTGCATGTTGCTCTGAGATTTCAGATGAGGGTTTGAGTGAAGCTGCTAAAAAACTACCATTATTGGAGGAGCTTCACATTTATTTGAGCCCACTTTCAAAAGTGTCCCTTGAGACTGTACTCTACATCCTTTTATCAATTCTCGATATGACTTTTCATGTTTTGGTTTTGTCTGCCTCTGTTTCTGTAGAAAGATTAATAACTGAAAGATTAAGACATATACTATGTATGTCCAATTTACCTTGTGCTTTTGATTTGCTACTGCTCTTATTTCTTATGTTTGGTCTTATGAAAAAGCAAATTTAGGGGAGAAGTAAGAGGAAAATTTGGTTTTCTTATTTTATATTCTAGAATGAAAACATGTCATATCAGAATAGCTGGTCTAGGTTTGAATATACTTGAATCATTGGTTTCTCAGTGCTTACTGCTGATGTAATGTTTTACTTGCTAATGTAATATTTTCTTGCCTTAGTTTGGTGAATCGATGCCTGGAATGTAGTGTGCCTGAATTACTATGTGATAAGTATATATATATATATTATCTTGAACTTATACTTAACTAAATGTCCTTTCTTTGCTGCTCATTTGTGGGAGCCAGTTGCGGACCCCCAGAATTTGCTAGAAGAAAAAGAAGCACTAGAAGAAAAATTAGCACTGTGTGAGTATGAGCTTTGTTTGGCCCAAGAGGACATTCTGAAAGTAAAGGATGACTTGCAAAGGAAAAACGAGTTACATTAGCTATCCTTACTAACAAATAATGTTAATCTCTGATTTGCAGCTTGGCGGACATGGCAACAAATCCTTTCCACGCACTATTTTATCATTTGGCAGTGAGCAATGGAGCATTTGACATGTAGGGATATTTGACAACATTGCATTTCTTTCTTGACTACTAACTCCTTGATTCTGTGTTTGCACTTTGCAGTCTAAAATCTTGCACTATGCAAAGTGATACTGTCATAAAACTGATTTGCTGGGTATATTATTTTTAATAAAAAGTGATACTGTCATAAAACTAATCAAGTAACCTATCACAGTATAAATTACACACGTATCTGTACATGTAATTAGATTTTTTATCAAGCATTTGAGTAAAATTTATTTACAAACGGTTATGTGATTATGTCAAGAACCAAGGGCTTGATCAAATAAATTGAGCAACATATTCTTTTGTTGATGATAATCCTCTCAAATTCTATATTAGGCTTATCAATGGCATCACTGACGTAACTTTCTTTCAACTGGACTGGTTTCATTAGTGTGATGATTTCAAATATTGCATTCACTTACAGGAGTATCTATTCAAAGAAGCAATGGTAATGTCTTTCACAACATGTAATTATTCTTAGTATTCTAAGTTGTGGTTTTTATTTTGATGGGATGGAAGAGTGTGGAAGAACACAATTAAGGTCCCCTGCTTGACCTTTAATAATGCTTGATTATCTCTGATGTTGCTTTCGACTTTTCTAAATGCAAGAAGTAATTGTGTTGAACACTTGACACGTGTAAGACTTAAAAGAGTACAGGATTTGTGTCCAATGTGCCTAGTCTATGGCATTCCTGTACTCTTTTAAGCCAAAAAAAGAGGAAAGATGTGATCACTTCCACTGTATGTTGGACAACAATGGCTGCTTTGCTTGTGGGATTGTGTTTCGTGATCGGTCCTGTTCAAATGCTCAAACTCTATGGCATTCCATACTGGGTAATTACCAATTCTTCTACAAAAAATGTTTCAATTTGATCATCTTCGCAATAATAGGCTTCTGAATTGACTTTGTTTCTATGTTAGGGTTTTGTAATGTGGCTGGATCTCGTAACCTACTTGCATCACCATGGCCACGAAGAGAAACTTCCTTGGTATCGCAGAAAGGTATTGATATCTTTGTCATTGGCTTATCTTTTTGTCTAAAATCTTTCATTTTCTTTCATATTTAACTCAAAATTTCACATGAAAATATTGAAATAATTTATTTGAAACTTCCTTGTTGATATGCAGTCTTCTACAAAGCAGAGGAATCTATGAAAGTTTTCTTATTACACTAATGTTGTCCAATTCTTCATTTTCTCTCATATTTAACAAAAATTTTACATGAAAAGATTGAAATATCTTATTGAAACTACCGTGTTGATATGCAGAGGAATCTATGAAAGTTTTCTTATTACTCTAATTTTGTCCAATTCTTTATTCTCTCATATTTACTAAAAAATTTACATGAAAAGATGGAAATGTTTTATTTGAAACTTCCGTGTTGATATGCAGGCTTCTAAAAGTAGAGGAAAACTATGGAAGTTTTCTAATTACGCTAATTTTGTGCCACAAAAATTCTTCTAAGAAGTTTTCATTTTCTAGGAATGGAACTACCTACGGGGAGGGTTGACCACGCTTGATCGTGACTACGGATGGATTAATAACATCCACCATGATATTGGAACTCATGTGATTCACTACCTCTTTCCTCAAATCCCACACTATCACTTAGTGGAAGCAGTGAGTATCTTTCATTACTAAATCAAACTACATCAAAGATCAATTTTAAGACATGTTTATATTACAAATTTAACTCAACATATTTCATTCTAATTTTTTCATTTCATGTCAATTTTAAACCTTGTAGACTGAGGCAGCTAAGCCAGTGCTCGGGAAGTATTACAGGGAGCCCAAGAAATCAGGTCCTCTACCGTTCCACCTAATTGGAAATTTGATAAGGAGCATGAAACAAGACCACTATGTTAGTGATCCAGGGGATGTTGTGTACTACCAAACTGACCCTAAGGTTAGTAGCTCTTTTAAATCTGAGTGAAGATATTAATTTAAAACAGAGGAAGGTATTTGAGCTATATTTACACACCAAATGGCCTTGCTTAACTTTGACATTATCCGGGCATGAATTGCAACACGGATGCAAGAACATATATAGTTACTTGAACTTTTCCATATTGAAGAGGAGAGAGAAAGGGAGAGACGTGGTATAGGAAAGATGTGATCACTTTCAAGACTTAAAAGAGTACAGGAATGCCATAGACTTAAAAGACTTTTTGATTATCTCTTATGTTGCTTTCGACTTTTCTAAATGCAAGAAGTAATGTTGCTCTTTCTTTCTTTTTTTTTTTTTTTTTTTTTGAAGACTTGAATTTTTTAGTACATTGTATTTAAGGATGGTTAATGGATAATGTCTATTATAAATTTAATTAATTTGTTAATTTTGTTATTTTTCATTAACAAAAAATTGTTTGGTGCTTGTAATTGATTTTTTTGTTGTAGCAAACCCATATATGATTTTGTTTTTAAGAAATAATTATTTGCGACAGTAAAACAATGGTCGCTAAAAGTGTTTTTTATTTTTTTATTTTTTTTTGCGACGGCAAAATAGCTGTCGCAAAAAGTAGTTTAGGTGGTCGCAAATAATTTGCGACCGTTGTTTTGCCGTCGCAAAAAGTATTTGCCACCCCCACATTTGCGTCCCCCATTTGCCGTCGCATAGGCCGTCGCAAAAAGTCTTTTGCGACTGTATTTTTATTATTTGCGACGGCTTGTAGCGGTCGCAAAAAGTATTTTTTTTAGTAGTGTAAAATAAACAAAGCGTTGACTTCTTGAAAGAATTAGTTTAAAAAAATTAATTTATTGGGTAAAAATAAAATATCAGTTTTAGCTTAATGAAATTTTTTTGTTTGACAATGCTATTTTGTTATGTGGTCCATGAGTGTATGGCTGATGTTAGAACTCTTTTTGGAATATGAGAGACTATTCCATTGTTATTCTGTGCCCTCTCTTTTTAAGATATTTTTGAAGATATTTTTAGGTTTCGTTTGTTTGGCAAATTAAGTTAAAAAAATTATGAGTACAATAAGATTGAATGAGAACCCCCCTCTTTTTGGAAATATGAGAGACTATTCCATTGTTATTCTATGCCCTCTCTTTTTAAGATATTTTTAAAGATATTTTTAGGTCTCGTTTGTTTGGCAAATTAAGTTCAAAGAAATTATGAGTACAGTAAAATTGAATGAGATAATTATTAATATGGTGGTATTAGTTTAGAAATGTATGATTAAGAGTGTTTGTTTTTGTTATACTAGTATGGTAGTATTAGTCTGTTAAGAATAAATCTATAAAATTACGTAAACACCCTCATCGTAAAATAACTAGCTTTGTTAATGTAAGGGTAAAATAGTCTTTTGACACCTAATCTCATGGGATTGGATTACCAATCTCATCCCTCCCATGGGAAGGCTAATTCCACTATGTGAGCGTATTTATGGTCTCATGAGATTATTAATCCCTTTCTATTTTTATCAACCAAACTTTGTAGGACTCACCTGATAGGTAGCAATCTCCTCTATGGAACCAAACAAACATGACCTGTGTGATCTACCTCCATTTGGAAAACAATAATTAAGAGAAATTATTTTTCATACTCAACAAAAAATTAAGTTATTTTGCTTTTTAAAGGCAAAAAACGCTTTCCAAATGAAATGAAACACATCAGTCTTACTAAATCTACCATAAACAGAAATACCACCACCATCACTATCACAATATTAACACCATCACTTTTTGTGACCACAATTAAATATAGGAAAATTCTTTAGTTACATAAAATTCATATAAAAAACTTGATAAAAATAATGTGACATTACTATTATTGTAAATAAATCAATATTTAATGATGTTTTATTTTGAAATGAAAAATTCATAACACATCACATTATTATATATGTATTTTTTGTCTGTAAAATATAAGAAATATTTTGTGCAAAACTGTTTTTTGGTAATAGATGGACGTGGAAACAAACGTAGCCTTAAAAGTACAATATCAATTCCAAGTTTGAATTCTATATTGTCAAACATATTAAAAAGGCCAATGCTACATCTACTGGTTTTAATGTCATCTGAATTGTTCGAATTTATTCATGCCGATTGTTCGGATGACAGGGTGACAACCGCGATAAACAAGGGTAGAGTCGATTGTCTGAGCAATCGTGTGACTGACACAAATTTGAACGATTTGGTGACAACAAATTCAGTGAATAAATCATTTCACTATTGAGCAATGGTTAAGTGATATTGATAGAGATGGAAGTTGAAGTGTGTTGTTTGGGCAAAATATTTTTATGAGAAGTTTAGTTGTGTCCTTAACATTAATAGTTTTGATATAATTATATTGAATTTTTTTTATATACTTTAATTCATATAATAGTTAGACTCATTTTTATCATTATATTGATGGAAAAAAAATGATATTTTTAGTTCTTTTACATGAAAATATATACTCTACGTTGTTTTAATGTTATATTTTTAATTTCGGTCTATTTAATCTTAATAAAAGGAATATCAATGTAATTATATCAAAACTATAAAACTTACTGTATTAAATTTCAAAAGAGATATAACCCATCAATGTAATTAAATTTCAATGTAACCCATTACTTTACCCTAAAATTAATGGCTTAGAGCATTTTCAATCTTCCACCAAATTCTTTATAAAAAAAAAAAAATTGGTGAAAATAAGACTCAATTGATTCATCTAATTTGTAATTGGTGAAAATAAGACTCAATTGATTCATCTAATTTGTATCAAATCAATTTTTCACTAAAAATTTCATTAAGTGAGGGATGAATTAAATTTTTCATCAAATGATTAACAATTTATTTTTCACTTAAATTTGTTGAAATTGTTAAGAGACGAAGGATTGGACAAAAAAAAAAAGTCTTCTCACCTAATTTGGTTAAAGGAGATTTTTTTAGATAAGTTAGGTCTTTTTAAAAAAGATTTGATGATGGAGTAAGTTATATTAAATCAAGCTTTTGATCTAAAATTTTGAATAAATTTGATGGGGAAAAAAAATGTGAAGGGTTTGAGGTGCTCTTACAATATTTCATCAAATCTTTGGTCAAATTTAAATTTGAATTTGAATTTGATGAAAATGGCCCCCAATCATTTCATCACACTTGTATCAAATTAAGGCAAAATAAAATTTTCACCAAATTTGATAAAGAAACTTTTGGGAAATAAACTTGAAATTTTAAAAAAAGATTTTGATGAAAATTTTAAGTGAAGGTTGGAGCATTCAATTTTTTTTACCAAATTAATCTTTAGTCAAATTTGATTTAAAAAAAAAAAAATTTAAAGGCACATTCCATATCAAATCAAGCTCTTAACTAATTTTTTAGGTGAAAAATAAAATAAAGTATTGGAGATGATCTTAGTGCTTGTATTAATGGTGGGGGGTGGCGGCGGTGGAGTGAGGGTGGCAACGAAATGGTGGTAATAGTAATAATAGAATAGTAATGTTGATAACATTTTCACCAAAAAAAAGGCTTTTTAACTTTTAAAATGTTTTCCGCCCGAGAAATTTATTTTTTTGTTGACTACAAAATGTTTTATTTTTAATCAAACACTACAAAATGTAGAAAACTTTCCTGCTAAAATAAACAAAGCGTTGACTTCTTTTAAGAATTAGTTAAAAAATTAATTTATTGGATAAAAATAAAATATCAGTTTTAGCTTAATGAAAAATCTGTGTTTGACAATTCTATTATGTTATGTGGTCCAGGAGTGTATGGCTGATGTTAAAAAGGGACCCCCCCAATTTTGGAATATGAGAGACTGTTCCATTGTTATTCCGTGCCCCCTCTTTTTAAGATATTTTTAAGTCTCGTTTGTTTGACATGTTAGATTAGATGAGATTATGAGTAGGAGTGTGCACGGTGTGGGTTGGTGTGGTTTGAGAGAAAAATAGAAATCGTATGGCGGGTGGCAGATTGACAAAAGGGTCACTAGAATTTGTCATTTTCCTTATAAAAAACCGGCGGTTCGGTTGGCAAATAATGGCGAATTTGCCTTGGCGGTTTGGGCGGATTGGCGGTTTATAAAAAATATAATTCAAATTACAAAATTTAAATCAAAGAATAAAAAAAAGACGAGAGATATCGTGATGTTAAGTATCTTGCGAAGCTTTCTTCTAATGCAGCAAGTGTAGCAACAGCATGATAATATCAACGACTATGCCATCAGTTTATTACAAGCATTTGTGGAAGCTACAATGATCAAATACAAATACATAAAATTAATATCATTTAGGGTTTATAATATATTGAAAATGTTTACTGTTGAAAAGTATTTAGATTGAAAAGTGAGCTGATGCAAGTTTGCAACATGGCTAAAAAAAAAAAAAAAGATTGAAAAGTGAATTGGAATCCAACTTTATTTTGGATTACTGACATCTTGAATTCCCCTCGAGCAGTAATGTAATACTATATTCTAAGGTATAGAACAACAAACAAACTTAAGTAGAAAAGAATTTTTAAAATCTTATAAAACATGATTTAATAGCGGTGCGGGCCGGTGCGGTTTGGAAGAAAAATAGAAACCGGCGGATTGATAAAAGTGTCACTAGAATTTGTCATTTTTCTTACCAAAAACCGCGCGGTTCGATTGGCAAATAATAACGAATTTGCCTTGGCGGTGCGGCTCGGTGCGGTTTTGGCGGTATTATGCACACCCCTAATTATGAGTACAGTAGAATTGAGTGAAAATATTATTAATATGATGATATTAGTTTTAAAATGTATGATAAAGAATGTTTGTTTATGTACTAGTGTAGTGGTATTAGTCTGTTAGGAATAAATTTATAAAATTACGTAAACACCCTCGTTATATAATAATTAACTTTTTTATTTTTGTAATGTAGGGGAAAAATAGCCTTTTGACACCTAATCCCATGGAATTCGATTACCAATCCCTCCCCTCCCATGAGAAAGCTAATCCTACTATGTAAGAGTATTCATAGTCCCATGAGATTACTAGTCCACTTCTATTTTTGTCAACCAAACATAGACATTGTAGGACTCACCTGATAGGTAGTCCAATCCTCCCTATAGAACCAAACAAACCTGACTTGTGTGATCTACCTCCATTTGGAAAACAATAATTAAGCGAAATTATTTTTCATACTCAACAGAAAATTAAGTTATTTTGCTTTTTAATGGCGGAAAACGCTTTTCAAATTAAATTAAACAAATCGATCTTACCAAATCTACCATAAACAGAAACACCACCACCACCGCCGCCACCACACCATTACTATCACAATATTAACACCATCACTTTTTGTGCTCAAAATTAAATATAGGAAAATTCTGTTGTTACATAAAATTCATATAAAAAACTTGATAAAAATAATGTGATATTATCATTATTGTAAATAAATCAATATTTAATGATATTTTGTTTTGAAATGAAAGATCCACAACAAGTCGCATTATTACGTATGAATTTTTTGTCTGTAAAATATAAAAAATATTTTGTGCAAAACTGTTTTTGGTAATAGATGGACGTGGAAACAAACGTAGCCTTAAGAGTACAATTTCAATTCCAAGTTTGAATTCTATAGTGCCAAACATATTAAAAAGAGCAATGCTACATTCACCGGATTTAGTGTTGTCTAAATTGTCTGAATTTGTTCATGCCAATCATCAGGCTGATCGTATGGATGACAGGGTGACAACCACGGTAGACAAGGGTGGAGCCGATTGTCCTGACAGTCGTACGACTGACACAAATTTGGACGATTTGGTGACAACAAGTTCAGTGAATAAATCATTTCAATATTAAAAAGGATGAGCAATGGTTAAGTGATATTGAAACAACCCTAAGAAATCATACTTGATAGAGGTGGAAGATACAGTGTGATCAAGAGACTCAAGAATTCTACACGAACACACAGCAAAAACAAAATAGAACAAATCAAATTCTTTTTCGGACACTGCAATATGTCTCTCTCTTATTACAAAATTCACAGAAAACAAATTGTTTGCACATTTTATCTATGGATGCTAAAATGATATATTGTTATTGGTTGCATAACTCACCACTTAGTTAACATACATAGATACACACCAACATTGGGAGTTGATTGCATCTCTTATCTTGAGAAGAAAATAATATATATAAAAAAATAATAATAAAACAAAAATAAAACAGTATAGGTGTGTTTGATTGGACGGACTGGATAAGGGGGGATTAGAATCCATCGGACTTGAGTCCTGGGACTGTGAATCCCCCGGACTATTTGGTTGGATTGAATATGTATCCTGTGTTTGTTTTTTCACGGGATTAGATGTCTGGAAATGACTATTTTTAGTGAATCCAACGTTTGGTTGGACGGACTGGATAGGATAAATGAACAAATGACTATTTTATCATTTTTTAATTGTTTACTAAGTAATAGCAATATTAAACATATCTTTAATATTTTAATTATTTTTAGCTAGATTAAATAAAAATTTATTTTATTTTATTTTTTACACAATTAAATAAATTTATTTTTTAATAAATAAATAAATAAAATATCAATAAAAATATATATTATTTTTTTTAATTAAAATTTTAAATAAATTTGTTTTTAAAAATAATAATAATAAAAAAATGAAATTAAATAAAACATCTATTAAATTTAAATAATAAAATTAAATAAAACATAAACAAAATTTTAAAATAAAACATCAATAAAATATCTATAAAAAATTATTTAAAAAAATTAAATAAATAAAACATCAATAAAAAGTTAAATAAAATTATTTTATTTTTAAATTGAGACATTTAAATTTTATTGAATTTTATTAAATATAATACATAATTAAATAGTAGATGGTCAAAATGGTCATTTCATCATCTAATCCAAACAGTGATTAATCCCCCCAAAACAATCCCATACCCCCCCCCCGGGGACACAATAGTCCTCCATATGGGGGATAAGGAGTCCGGCCAGACATGGAGTCCGGCGGACTAAAAAAAAATCAAACGGCGGATAAGGAACACTATTTGGATTACAATCCAAATAGTGGATAGTCCACCCCCTTATCCCGCGAATCAAACATGCCCCCAAACAATTACTCAAAATGTATGGCACAAATGCCAGTAATCCAATATTTTAAGCATCAAATTTCAGAATATATAAATGGGATCTGATAATGAACATGAGGGAGAATTTGAACTCAAACACATTAGAAGGAAGTGAGGATTCATTTTGCATAGGGATAGATTTTGTATATTACATCAGCTGTTGAAGCTTAATCCTTTTCTTCACCACCTGTTAGCAGTGGCCCAACCATGGCATCGTATGTTTGACTATCCGGAATGACACCTTCAAGCACCATATAGTCATGCAGCTCGATTACTTCCTCTGTTTTGTAGGTTTTAATGATATTAGTAACAAGTGTTGTGTATGTTACGAAATCAGGAACCACACCTTGGCGAATCATCACCTTCATAAGTTCCTTCGCTGCTTGAATAAATCCATTCTTGCACAAAAAGTTGATCACTATATTGTAAGTCACTCTATTCACCAAATGCCCCTCCTTTCTCATTTTTGAAAACAGATCCAATGCCTCATCAATCTTCCCACTATTGCAAAAACCATTTAACAAAGTGTTATATGTTATAGCATCAATCAAACCCGCCCTCTCTAAAGCATCGACCAAATGCTTTGCCTTTTCTACTGATTGCCCTTTGCATAAGCCATGCACAATAGAATTGTATATTACCAAGTTGGCCTTTTTCTCAACTTTTATCATATCATCATATATCTGAATTGCACTTTCTATGCTCCCTTCTTTGCAGTGTCCGTCAATCAAAGTGCCATACGTGACAAGGTCAGGAATAAACCCACGAACAAACATGCTACCTAAAAGTTGCTTCGCTCCTTCTACGTTCTTGGTTTTACAAACATAATTGATGAGAATATTGTGCATAAAAGCTTCTTCCACAATGTTGTTTCCTAGAATCCACTTGTGGAATTTAAGAGCTTCGTTTAAGTATCCATTTCTACAAAGCCCCTTTGTTAGGATTGAGTAGGTGAATTGGTCGGGGCATATACACTTATCGATCATGTCGGATAACAAGAAGGAAGCTCCTTCCACATCTCCATCCCTATGAAGCCAATGGATAAGTGAATTATAAACAACGGAATTAGGAACCAAGCCTCTTTCCACCATATCATCGCACCTCATAAATGCCACCTCCAAACTCCCATTTCTTGAATACCCATCAATCAAAGTAGCATACGTCCTCACATTGGGGTCGATACCAGCCTCAACCATCTCATTCTGAACTTCTTCTGCAATCGCTAGCCTTCCTAATTTGCAATACCCATTGATTAGACAGTTATACGTAACTGAATTGGGGGTAATACAGTTCCCTGACATGACTCCCATCTTCCTAACAAGCTTAAACCCAAGATCAATATCGCCCATCTTGCAAGCTCCGTCTACGAGCATGTTGAAAGCAACAACATTGGGTACAATTCCATTCTTCAATATCCGATACAACACTGAAATTGCTTCATAAAATTTATATTCCTTGCAAAGCGCATAAATAACCAAATTAAAAGTATACAAATTCTCAGAATATCCATATGATATCATCTCTTTGTAAACTTCCCAAAACCTATTCGTCTCATTCAATTTCAGAAGATGATTCAAAAAGTTGTTCCATGCGTGAATCGAAACCCAACAACCCTTGATTCTCAACTTCTTGATCACCTCATAAGCACCTTCAGTAGCACCAATTTGAGTGCAAGCCCTAATCAATGCATCAAACACTGCTGGAACCGACAAACATGTCTCGTAACTACCAACCAACCCTTGCAAAATCTCCAATGGCAAATAACCCTTTTTTTGCATCAACTCTTGCATAAAAAATAAGGCATCATCATATCTTCTACAATTCACCATCAAATGAATTAAAATACAATAAGAATCTAAAGAATGAGAAAAACCCTTGTTCTTCCCAACCCAATTGAAGAACTGCAGGACTAGCTGGGGCGAGTTTTGAAACTCGCAAACCACGCGATTTACTACCGCATTCGTGAGACTTGGAGTCATTTGATCCAAGAATTTCCATTTCCTTTGCCTTAAATTTACACAAACTGACTTAAAAACAATGTCTTCAGTACTAGGGTTTGTGAATTGCTTACCCACGTGAAAGCCTCTGGCTTTGGCTAAAAGATGACTTCTTTTCGATGAAAACAACCTCAAAAGCATAGAATGAATAATACCCAATTCATGAACTGGTCTAATTCCTGCAATAAAAGAGTGAGAACCAAATACCCATATCAGTCTAGCAACAGATTAAACCCTTTTCATACAAGAATATATATATATATATATAGATTATGAGTGAAAATTGGAGGAGAGTGAAGCAGAAACACCAGGATTTCTATGAAGAAAGAACCCTAAACAGCTTTGAACACAAGAAGGTATGAATAAGAAACCCTAGAATGGAGAGAGGGATTCAAAAAGAGGTAACTCGATGGAGAGGGAAAGAGCTGTTCTGGCTTAGACGACGTCGTCGTCGAAATCACATTTTCACAAAATTAAAATATATATATATATTATTAAGTATTGTTTTCATCCAAACTACTTTTTTTTTCTTTTCTTTTTCTTTTTTATTTTTGAGAATTCATTATTAAATTAGAGGGAAATGCTATGGTGTGGGTACTTACAATATGCATCCTATTACAAAATGTGTAATTTTATCATAAAATTTTATAATTACGTAATCTCTTCACAAATTGGTGTAATAAAAAAATAATACTATATGTATCAATTAATGTACTAATTAATATACTAACAAAAGATGTGGTATAATTTTAGAGATTTTGGATATTTATAATTTGTATAATAGGTGGTGTCAATAATAATGACATAACACTAATTGCTACATTACTGTGTACATTAATTAGAGCATGTAGCACCACCGAATAAAAAATGTTGTAACCAAGCCACAAATTTTTGCAATATTAACCACAAAATTTTAAATATTTTGTTATGTCAATTTGAGACAAGAATACGTATTTTGCGATAAATGTTACAAAATTTTATGATAGATTACACATTTTTGTGGGAGGGTGGGTGTTTGGCGGATATTATACAAGCAACTTAATTGTTTTTTTAATTTGGGAGTTTGTGTTAGACTACTTGTTTGGCAAGTGACTGTTTTAGGTTAAAAGTCAAAAAGTTACTAAAATTACTAAAATAGCATGTTTCCAAACGAGGCTTTAGTCTTCATTTGGTAAATATTTTGGGGCTAAAAAAATACAAAAAGACAAAATAAGCTATATAAGCTAATAAGACAAAATGTCAAATTCAAACCATAATCATTGTACATTTTTTCTCATAAAAGTCAAAAAAGTTGAAAAATAAAAACCAAACAAAGCTAAGCCTCCGTTTGGGAAGTGGGTTGGCTCTTTGGCTTTTTGGCTCTTTTGGCTATATGAGCCTGGGCTCAAAAGCTTGGTTTGGGAAGGGCTTTTTGGTTTTTTGACTTTTTTAACTTTTTTTGTGAGAGAAGAGTGTAATGATTATGGGTTGGATGTAATTTTTTATCTTTTATGGCTCAAAATTGCTATTTTGTCTTTTGTGGCTCATTGAGCCAAAAAAGCCCAATGAGCCACTTCCCAAACCATGCCTTAGCCAGGCTAACAAAGTCCCAAGACAAAAAAATTTGACTACCGTAGTCAATGTGAAACGAAGCTTTAGTGTAAGTTATGCTTATAACTTGTTGAGGAAAAAATAACTTAAATAGGTTGATTTTCTAGAAATTGAAGAGTTTCTATTTTATGATTATTAACTTTTAATTTAAAATAATTTCTACCAAACGCCCCCATATGAAATGCATCCTTAAGGGGATGCACACCATCAGATTTTCCTAATTTTAAATCTCATCAAATTATCAATTAATGTGGCCATTGAATAATTATTTAATTAATCTTGTAATATAATATAATATTATTTATGTGATGTTCTTAATAAATTATGTAGTAAAAAAAATTATTGATAAGATAATTTCAACCCATCTTTGTTATGGAACGTAAAGATAAGAAATGACCAACTTATAGTTTGTTTTATACCAAGTCCATCTAATCATATCGGGACAAGTAATATTACACAAACGGAAAGGTTGAACAAAAAATTCATATAGCATGAGTTAGAATTGGATAATCTCTTTATTTTTAATTAAAACATTCATTATTATTCTTATAATTTTACAAATATTATTGATACATTATTCTGAATAGATTTTTTGTATAAAATTTGAATTTGCAAATCAATTTTCATTGGGAAGCCATAGGCAAGTTGTCAAATTGAGGAGAAGTTATTTGGAGGTCTTGGGACATGGCTGCGTAGTGTCCTAATATGGTGTGATTAGTAGATGATATGAGACTCATGATTTTATGTTTAGTGATTGGAAATATGAGGAGACATGATGGTTTATGATTGGCCAAAAGTATGGCCATGTCTTGGACCAAGAAATAATTTTTCCAAATTGAGACCTCTAAAATTAAATATTAATTTAAGGATAAATTATAAGAACACCCTTGAGATTTATTTAAAATACGAATTATCTCTTATAATTTTAAAAATTACATTTTGTCCCTTGAAAATTTTAATTTCATAATAAATGACTTTTATTAATAAATCATCAAATCAATTAATAATTTTTAATGATGTCAAAAATTTATTTCAATTAATAATTCTGATAATTTTATTATTGTATAAGAAAGTAGTTAGGAATTTTATTTTTTAATTAATTCTATTTAATAAATAATTTTGTAATTTTTCAAACTATATGACAAAATTCATAATTTGAACAAATTTCATAATTGTATTTATAATTTAGTATTAATTTAAAAGACAGCTCCTCCATACAACTTGATGAATTTCACTGTATGTTTGCTTCTATCCATACAACAAAACGCCGAATGTAAACAACCACCATATAAATGACATTTGCTACGTGAATTCATGTAAAATGTGAAAAAATAATTAAAAAAAAACCATCAGCTAACAAATATGATTTTCTTAATAATTATTTGATAATTTTCTATATTATAAAATTTTTAATTAAAATTTCTTTATTTTTATTTTTGACTTTTGAGGTGTGTAATTACTAATTAAGTTTTTAATCAAAATTTTATAGCATATCCTTTTCAATTGATAATAGGGCATTCGGTTTAAAAATCTAAATTTGATTTTTTTGGGTCAAAAGATCCAGGCGTAAAAATATTATGTCCATAAAGACATACTTTATGCACAATGACCAAACTACCCTTATATATATACATATATATGATATCCACGGTGAAACATAAAACAAAACAAACCCTCAACTCTCTCTCTTGTCTCTGTTCTGCAGCTTCATCGCTGTTTTACCCGTGCCATCGCTATTGTGGTCTCCTTTTTGTACCAAACCTTCATCTCTCTTTCTCTCTCTCTCTTCCTCTACCAATGGACCACCACTTCGTCGCCGCCCTTCATCTACTCTTTTTTCTCTCTCCGTCAACAGACCCACCGTCGCCGCTTTTCGCCGTCGCCTCCTCGCCAAAACTTTGCCGCTGTTATCTTCCAAATCTAGATCCAGATCCACAGATCACTCAATTGTAGCACATTTTCCTCCTTCGCTGCTTTCTCCTTTGTCAGCCACCTCAGGCTTGTCACCTTCATTTGGTTGTGACACTATTGCTCCCTTTCTCTCTCAAACCAGAGCTCCGACTTCAATGGTGGCTTAGGTAACGGTGGAGGATCGAGCTTTGCTAGGGTTTCTACGATGTTTATCTCTTCCTAGATCAACGGAGGTGGCGGCAGTAGGATCTCTGCCATGTTAATGGTGCCTGTAACACCCCAAAATAATAACCAATATTTAACCATGACAGTTATCGAATAATAATACATTTCCAAACTTAATATCCTTCTATTCATATACTTAAAGTGTACAAATGAGTAACACATGCATTTATACATTTATAAGCCCTAATCCTTAAATCTATAGCATATGCCACAAGCTAATAATATGAAATAAAAGTCAAACAGATATATGAGTACCTTAATGCCTACAACTTTTCAAGTCGATATTTGACTACAACAAAAGTGAGTTTGAAACTTAACACAAGTGAAGCCTTAAGCTTGTATAAAATAAATACAACAAAAACAAAACAAGAAGCTCTTGGCTTCAAGTCCTTCCAAGCTACGGCCTTGACGGAAGCATATCATTTGCACCTGAAAATGGTTTTACACATAGGGTGAGCCAAAGCCAAGTAAAGATACTCTAACACAGTATATGAATTTTAACAGAGCTATAAGGTGAATGCATTTTCAATGCTCATGCCAAAACATTTTATATCTCTTTCCAAAACCATGTAATGCCAAGTTTATATCACAGTTCATTAAATCATTTGCTTTATAATAAAAAACAGGGCAGTGGATACAACACTGAGAATATCTAGAATGTGTTTACAAGTAGGCTACAAGCATTACCAATTGTCATTTTTATCGATATTAACCAGAAGGCTCGGCACCTATCTGCGCGGATTTCTAGACTTTCACCAAGGACATACATGCCAACTTAGTACCACAATTATACTCCCTACCCAGATTCACTAAGGTATTTACCATTTTTTTTTCTCAAAACCATAAATATTTTCAAGGTGTTAAATATGTTACAATGCTAAATGCAAATGGATGAGAAATTAGTTTCAATTCACCTAATTCTCATGTAATTTCTACAACAATCATAGTTATCTTCCATCGATAGCCCAAAATAGATATCTCTAAACAGATAAATAATTCTAACATAGATATACTTTCCAACATTTCCAAATAGGAGTGATAATTCATATCCAACTCCACTACTACCATCATCATCATCAATCCAATTCCATAAACCAACATCAATTCCATTTTCTCTTTACAAAATCCAACATTCACATTATAGGGTAACATTCACATTTTAGGGCAAAAACCATTTTCTTTGAAAAATCAATTTTAAGGATGGAAATCCACCATTTTATCATAAGTCAACCATATCCACAATCATTTCCAAGAAAATCATTTTGAAAACCTCTCTTTTGATTTTAAAGCCAAAACCCTAGATTTTATCCAAAAATCCTCAAATTACAATCTTGTTTAGAAAAACAAATAACTAAGTTAAAACCCATACAAAAATATCAAAGCAATCCCTACCCCAAAGAAACAGACTCAAAGGAAAGATGTGTAGAACTCGACAGAGCCGAAAACACGAACTTCTCCGATTAGAACGAAACCCTTGACGTGCTCTCTCTTTTTATCAAAGGGACTAGGGTGTAGAGATTGAAGGATCAAGGTGTATTTGGGTCAAATGTTCAAGAACTAGAGAGAGAGAGAAAGAGATGTGAAAAAGTGACTTTAAAAATGACTTTTCGAATCTAATATATGCGCAGATCGTTTGAGTGCAGTAATGGTTGCTCAAGCGACCAGACACAAAAGGTGGGACTGCTCAAGCGAACAAAGTGACCTCTCAAGCAAAGAATACCACCCTCTCAGTACTTTTGCAGGTCTGCAAAAGTATTGAGAGTTCCAAAAGACAGCTCGAGCGCAAGGAATACCGCTCGAGCGAAGAATGCCATACTCTTAGTAGTTTTGCAGACTTGTAAAAGCACTGGAAGTTCTCAAAGTTCGCTCAAGTACAAGAAAGTTTATTTGAGCGAACAAGCCAAAATTTGGGCAGCATAGTTTTAAAAAAACTAACTCTCAACTTGTTTCAAACACAAGCAAGACACTCCAACAACAAAATTCAACAAGGAATAAGATAGAAGAAGACATGAACAACCACTAAGACAAGAAAACCTAGATCCAAAACAAAGAATAGGTCGGGTTTAAACCAGAGTGTAGACACCCCATTTTTGACCGACCTTAAGACTCAGACGTCACCGATTGAGCGCTCGGTGATATTACATATTGTGCTCGTTCAGAAGTTTCAAAGCTCGGCTGCGAGCCTTGCCTCGGGACTTCCGGACTCTTTCATGCTTTGCCTCGGTTTGCGAACCAGGCTCGGTTTTCTCTGTTTCTCTTCCAGAAGGGAGGAAGAGGTCTCTTAGATCATCTCTCAGTGGCCGTAGGGTACGTTTCGTGGTCGTAGGCCATTTTTCCCATTTCGGAGCCCGGTTCTCGGTTTTCGGAGCCGTTGGCCGTGTGCCTCGGTTCGGGACCGCTTAACCACCTCCGTTTGCTCCGTTTTTTGGCATACACATTATTTCCTCCCTTTTGAGGGACACTGTGGTCCGAGAGACCAACTTCGTGGTCGAACACCCCTTCCGGTGCTTAACAGTCAGTTTTCGAGGCCCCGGGCTGCGCGTTTCGGCCCCCGAACCTTCATTTTGCATTGGTTTTGGTTCATTTTTGGTGGGGACCTCTGTTTCATTGTTAGGAAGGTCGTAGAAGGGTGGGAGGCCAGTAATTGTTCTGACAACCAGTTTTATTCCTTCATCGCCCTCCGTCGCCCGTTTTTTCTTACTTCAAAGCCAATGTTGACCACCCTTGGACCATTTTCTTTAAACCTAAACCCCATATTTGTGTTGTAGACACCCGGGAGGCCACAAATATAACATGGCCGGCCAGTAATTCCATTTGACCCTTTTGAACCCCTCCTAAAAGTGGCATTTTCTCTCTCCTGGTTCACTTTCTCCAATTTTTGACCACATGGCTGTGTTAAGCACACATGGGAGGCCACCAATTTGTGGTGGCCGGCCACTGATGCCACTTGACCCTTTTGACCCTTAGCCGGCCGGCCATGGGGAGGGCCGGCCGGCCACCTGCAACCTTGATAAAGGGTCGGCCATGATCCTCATTGATGGTACATTACAAATATACATTTTGTTTCCCCCCAGATTTTGTATCCGGGGGGCCAACTTTTGGGGGGAAACTTGAATTGTTTTCCCCCCCTTTTTTCCCCCTCTTTCTCCCCCTCTTTTGCCTATATAAACAGCCCCCAGCCCTTGTCTTGAGGGTTAGAAATTTTTGTGTTTAAGCCTCTTGTATTGGAGCTCTCTCTCTTTACACTCCAACCCTCCAAACCTCCTAAACCTTACACCATTTCTACACCATCACCTAGCACCACACCACCACCTCCATTCCAGCCACTTGGAGCTGCTTTCCATAGCTGAGGAGCACCATTTCTTGTGCCAAGAGGTTGTCAAAGATTGGTCTACAAGGCAAATCAAGAATTAGCAGCCTTCCGGAACTTGGCGCGCTTTCCAAAAATAATTGCAAAACAGAGGCTAATCGGGGCATCCCAGTGGATTTCCGCGCAAGGCAGCCCAAACATACATCATTCATCAGAGTTGAGGCAGTTCCTGGCTTGCATGCCAATTTATAGCTTTCTTAGTTAATTTGTTAATTAATTAGGATTTTTGTATTTATTCGGGACTGTATTATTTATTCATTTGGGACTATACATTATTTATTCGGACCCCCTGCGCGAGGGCAATGTTGTAATAAGTGTGCGTGAGTGCGATGTATGTCTTCCAACCCCACGTCTTTCTTCCCTTTTATTTACCCGCTTATGATGGTTAGATTAGGGCATGTTTCAATTAGCATACAGTATGATAGCATGTTTGTATTCATTCATCTGTTTTGCATGCACCGGGCTCGGCGCACCATACTAACTGCATCTGTATTTCAATTCCAAATTGAATACTTGTTAACTGTCGCATCTCATATGCCATGTTTAGAATAGCTGAGCCTGCTATAGTTGCATTTTTGCATGTGTTGCATTAGGCATTTCTGTATAATTAGGATCATGCATGGATTTCTAATTAGCTTCTGTTTTGGCTTGGAGTACTCGATAAGTTTTATGCTTTAGCATCCTTGCATGCGTGTGAGTGACTGCCATGATAGCATGCTTACCATGAGGCTATGTGCTTATGTGATATAACTGCCTGAATGCCTGTGGGTGAAGGTTGGGTTATTTGGATTGGAACAATTCGTTAAAATGTGTGTTTTAAAGCCCACTAGATAGTGGCAAAATCATGTCTTCTAAGCCTAGCCGAGGGTGGCAAATCCATGTCTTAGCCTACTTGCGAGTAGCGCCATCAAACTATTTTCAAATAAACAAACATGAAATGTTTTGTTCCAATTCAGGCGATCCAGTCTATACTTGTATGCTGTGCGCATTACTTAGTAAATCTAGGCTAATAATCGGAATAAGAACACATAATGTTTTCAAAACTCGATATCATGGTTAGTAGAGGCCGATCTTTGATCGGGCGAGCGGGGGTGCTCACGAAGTGACCTTCCCCAATCGTACCCAAGTTCTCGAGCCGAGGCAACTTTGGTGATGACAGACACGTGGCCTTAGGCAACGAGTCAGGGTTTCCTAAATTTCCCAAAATAAAATATTTAGGTGGCGACTCTGTATCTGGCAAAGCAGTCCATGTTTGGCACTTCTTTCAAAAATCTGTTTTTCTCAAAACGATTTGCCGGATTTGGACTCTTTGGTTCAAGATTTAGAACTGTGACACGAATCGAGTCCGAGCTGTAGCGAGGTCCCCCGCGGGCTTGTTACACAGAGTCGCTATAGTGTCATTGCTACTCCGGATCTGTTGAGATCCAAACAAACACTCTCACTTTCACTCTCTATCCTTTCTCTCTCTCTCTCTCTCTCTTTTGTGTGTGTATGTGTGTGGGTATATCAATGGCATCTCCATCAAATAGATAATATATATATATATATATATTTTTTGTGTTGCTTGTTTCAGATTTGAGTTCTCTCAAGAGAGATTTGTGAGGTGATGATTGAAGTTGTGTTGAAAACATATATTGTTTCTTTCTCTCTCTACCATTGTAGTTTTGGTGGTGACTGTTGTTGAGAAAGGTCAAAACACACGAAGAGAGAGAGAGAGAGAGAGCAAAGATTTCAACAGATAGTGGATTAAAAAAATTGAACAGATATATTCAACAGATAACAAATGTGAACAAATAAAAAAATTTAAGCAAATAAAAAAATTTGAATAAATAAGAATTTGAACAAATATAAAATGATTTCAACAGATAGTCAATGAAAAGTCAAACATACAAAAAAAGTCAAGGGGTAAAATTGGAAATAAAATATGCTCCCAGACTTCTCATCGAACTATTTCACAAAGTATTGGGGAAATTCTATTTCCACATATCACATTGTCTCTATCTACACACATCTTTTTCTTGTAAAAGCTCTCTATGCACGTCCACTATCCATTGCCTACGTTTTTGACACTCATTCTCACACACTTCACTCTTTTTCACACTCTCCATTACTACCATCTTCCTTCACTCTTCCTCACATTTTATTGCCTACCTTCTTCCTTCATTCTTTCTCACACACTCCATTGCCTACCTTCTTCCTCTATTATTTCTCACACACTAGATTCCATTGCTAACATTCTTCTATTGTTCACTCATTAGGTTACCATTGTTTGTCAAACAAAACTTGATGGAAGATTTGCCAAACAATTCAAAAAACCAGGAGGATATGCAAAACAACCAATGCAACGACGGAAATGTCACTTTTTTTGCTAAGAAATTGTTTTATGTAATTTTTGTTCGCGATCACCATTCGGCAAACTAGTGCTAAATACATAGACAGTATACAGAAAACATTAATCGAACAAAATTAATTTCTTTGGAACTCAACTTCCGAAATATAAATTTGGAACTCAACTCCCGAAATATATTAAACCATTCGGAACTTAACTTTCGAAATATATTAAATAATACGAATTCCAACTTCTGAAATATGTTAAAATATTCGGCTTTGAAGATTCGAGCTTCTTCTTTCTCCATTTTGTTTTTTTTGTGTCCAGAAAGTATCTACTCAAGTAAGTGAGGTTCAATTTGATTGTGTATTGGACTACACTAGTCAATTTACAACAAATCAGGTACACGGTCATCAATCACGTAGCATAACGACCACTAATATTTGGGTGGGCTAATATGAGGGCATGCACACAGTTTTTATTAAATTGGTATATTTGGAATGTAGGGTGTGTGGACTGAGATAAATGCCTAAGAATCAAATTACTAAATGGCTGGAGTCATTACAAGAAAAAGCGTTTTTGGCAACCAAAATTTCATTTTTCGTCGCTGAAAGTAGTACAAATGGCGACTAAAATGGAATTAGTCGCCAAAATTAAACACTTTTGCCGACTAAAAGACTTTAGTCGCCAAATACAATGGTTTTAGCGACTAAAAGGCAGTTTAGTCGCCGAATGTAGGGGTTTTAGCGACTAAAGGTTGTTTAGTAGCCAAAAGTGACGGTTTTTGGCGACTAAAATAATTTAGTAGCCAAAAGTGATGGTTTTGGCGACTAAAAAGCAGATTGGTCGCCGATTGTAGGTGTTTTGCCGACTAAAAACAGATTGGTCGCTGAAAGTGAAGCTTTTTGGCTACAAAAAAAAAAAATAGTAGCTAAAAATTGAGTATTGGGGACTAACATTCAGTTTAGTAGCCAAAAGGGGACGTTTTTGGCAACTAAAAATAGGTTTCGTCGCCAAAACTGCTGATTTTTAATTGGAACTTCTGTTTTTAGCGACAAAAAAATAATTAGTAGCCGAAAATAATAGAATTGGCGACTAAATAATGGTTTAGTCGCCAAAAGTGGCCTAAATTTTTTATTAGTAAATAATTTATTTTTTATATAAATTATATTGAATTAAAAAAATTATATTTATAAATATTATTTTGTATTAATAGCGGTTAATATACTATATAAATAATATGTATTGCATATATATATTAATGTGATGTTGTAGTGGAATAGTGGAGGGAGGGTTTGGTAAAAGGTTTGGAATGTGGTGGTGGGATGTCTCAGGTTCAAAACCTGCGAGCAACAGGTTCAAAATTTTTTTTTTTTTTTAAATATGCTTTTGGCGACTAAAACAGGTGGTCGCCAAAAGTTTTAGTATTGGCGACGAAAAAACATAGTCGGCAAATGTATAAATTAAAAAAAAAAAATTCACTATTGGTGACTAAAACTTTAGTCGCCAAATGTATAATTTAAAAAATATAAATGAGCTTTGGCGATGAAAATTTTAGTCGCTACAGAGTTTGGTTTTGGCGACTAAAAGTGGGTTAGTCGCCCATACCTTCCGCGACAATTTTCCAGCGACAAACATGGCGACTAAAAAATTTAGTCGGGAAAACCTAAAACCCAACTTTTGGCGACCAAAAATTTAGTCGCCAAATGTGTATTTTCTTGTAGTGAGTGAGAAAGAATGTGCACAGAAATAGTATGGTGTGTGGAAATAGAATTTCCCAAAGTATTGATCTCTTATCAATAAAAAAAAAAAAAAATTCTTTGGACCTAATGCCTTAGAGTAATGCTAGGGATCATAAAAAAAATATCATGAAATGCTTCATGAAAATTTTTCATCCTTTGATTAGTGTGTGATATTTTATTATATGTGTAATCTATCAGTACCTCCTTATGTTGGATTTATCACCAATTAGCCCTCGATAAGATTGGTAATCCTTTTTCTTTTTGTGTGTGTGTGTGTAACATAGTTAATGTATGATTTTTTTATCAATTTTAATCTTGAGAACATTTTTTCAACAAAAGCTGTTGTAACAGGTATTATCGATAGTATTTTGTAATTGCATGCATTTATAAAATAATTTGGTCTTTTATTATGATTCATTGCATCAATGGAAATTTTTTTTTTTCTTCAATTTGTATAATGATTTATAAAACTTCTAATTTGAAAATAAATTTAAACAATTAATATCATTAAAAATGTCATGTTCTTGAAACTTTTGAGATTAAGATAATTTAGAAATATATGTATATATCATCATCTAATAATTTATTTTTTTTAACAAAAAAAATATCTTCAAACAATTCAAAATGTTGAAATCTACCCTCAATGTGATACCCAAAAAAGATCTTTCTTTGGTTTGGAAGATTTTAGCAAGTAGTTTTTATTTCACTGTTTGGACTCGTAACAAATTTGAAAAATAAAGTGATGTTTTGGTTTGACTATATATATATATATATTTTTTGATAACTCAGGTATCCCCAACCCTCCGATTTTTAGGGAAGCCAGGACTACTCCTGAGGGGTATTTAGCCGGTGGAAAGCCGGACACCCTTGTACAAACTGCTGCAGGGAAGCCGGACACCCTTGTACAAACTGCTGCAGGTACTCACCCAGTGGGGAATCGAACCTGGGACGTGCGCCTTACCCACACATCCCAGGCAACGCCCTAACCACTGGGGCAACCTGCCCCACCTGTTTTGGTTTAACTATATGAACCATGATTATTTTTTAAATCAGAGAAAAACACTAGAGTTTTACCAATTCTAGAACCTTATTAAGAGTTATTACTAAGGGTTTTTATCAGTAACTTTTTTTTTTTTTTGGGTAAGTAAAATATATAGATTTAGGTATAAATTTGGAAAATAAATTAGAAAATATGAGAGAAACATGAATGAAATATAATTTTTTTCTTTCTTTCTATTTTTTCCCCTTACTTTTTAAATTTTTATCTAAATTCATAATTCGAACAGGACATAAGAATTCCAATAATTTAGGACATTATCAAATCTGGGGCCTATGGTGATTGCTCACTTGCCTTATGCAAGGGCTGCCGCTACTAATTTTACAAATTATCATTTGTCGAGAGTATCACATAAATAATGTCACCTCACGTAAATCTCCAAAATTAACTAATAATCATTTTAGACTTGTATTCTTTTCCACTGATGCATGAATGAGTAACTCATAAGGACAATCATTTATGCCAACTCTCTTATGAACTTGACTGTGGGATTGTTGAGTTCCTGGTTTTAATTTCTGGGATTCCCATATGCCAGTTTCAAAGGCATAAAAGTTCGTCTTTTCTATTCACTGTATAACACTGCACCAGAGGTAATTAAGCCATTAAGCTGTTATCTAAGTTTCATTAGAAAATTTAAAAAAAATTCTTATTAGCAAAGGTCTCAATTTTTCAAAGATTTAGTTAGATAAGTTTTTAATTTTATATTTAATCTGAAATTTTCAAAAATCTTGAGGCGCTACTACACTACACTAAAGGGTATATTTTAAAGGATATGCTTCTCCAAATGCATCACATGAATTTTAAATATTTAAGATGATGAAGGAAAGTCTAAGCACATAAAGGTATCACGAGTCTAGTAAAAATTAGACATATGCAAACTTATTCAGGCATGTGGAGAGAATATTTCCCTGATTTGATACAAAAAAAGTCTCATGACTATTGTAGAGTCTGATGAGGATCAAATACACGTAATATTAAGACATACAGAGAAACTAATGTTCAGATCACAATAAAACAACTTTACTATTATGTGAAAAGCTCATCGATGTTAAAAAATGGCCACAAGCTCCCAAAATGTAATAATTTGGCACCATATTTTGGACTAAAATAACTAAATGGTGTTTCGCATGGGGCCATAGGAGTCAATACAGTTTGAGGATAAGGAAGAACACTGAGGCAACGCCAATCAACCTGCAATATATTTTGATAGACAGTCACTACCATCCAAAAACAAAAGGCATATCATGACTTTGAAGATAGGCTGTACATTAATAAATAAATTGGTTTGCATATGCACTTTGTTGATTATGTTTGTTCATTCAGACATAAAAGGCCAATCCAACAAACTCATCAGTTTTGAGAACTACCAGTCTCACATTCCCCAACCACTTATTAGGGTTTTGTTACGGATACAGAAATTAATCATAAATATAAAACACAATACATATAAATAAATAAAATTTTATTATATATAAGGGCTGTGATAGAGAGCTCTAAAAATAGAGCTCTACTGAGATGGCATTGAAAAAAAGTAAATAAATCCAAAACAACACATCATAGGTGGGTCCCACTTCATTAGAGCTCTCTTTTTAGAGTTCCAAAACATTTTTGTATATATAATATATTGACAAGGCCTACTTCTAGAACAACAATGATACATATTCCTCTAAAACTAAAGTTCTAATTGAGCTCTAATGAGATGGAAAGTCAAAAAAAAGAGAAAAAGAAAAAAAGAAAAGCAAGGTCACATCAGATGAGCCCCACATATACATTAGAGCTATTAGAGTTCATAAATTAGAGCTTCAAAATATTTTTGCTTCTAGAAAACATTATATGTTTATATATATTCTGCATTCGATTCTGTAATCAATTTCTGTATTCTTAAATTTATCCAACCTCAACCTCAAAATGTGCAGTGCTATTGCCCTATATAATCCAAGTAGCTAGTAGGCACTCTTTCATATGCTTCTATAGGGTTCTTGTGAGCAAATGGAAAGCCATAAACACACCTCTGATAAGGGTACTGAGGAGAAAAAAGGTATTTACTTCAAAGAGCTTCTTTTCTTTCTTTTGTTCAAGTAGAGCTAATGATTTTGGTTTTCTCTTTGTGATCAGAGGTAACAACTCAAAATTCTCAGCCAGAATTCTCTGAAGATGAGGAAATGCTCATAGCTAGGATGTTTAGCTTGGTTGGAGAGAGGTTTGTAATTATTACAAGTATGATTATTGCAATTTATTTTAAGTTGAAAGTTAATAATTTATGAGCTTATTTGGTGTAACTTTTCTAAAGTTGAAAGTTGATAATCAAAAAGATAAAATCACCTCTTTCTTGACTTCCAAATAATCAACTTATTTAAATTATTTTTGCCGTACAAGCATAAATTGCACCAAACACTCGGCTAATTCATAAAATAAAAGAATAAGAGAAGTTATGGAGTTGCTATAGCTTCTTCTTCTTTTTTTTTTGAAAATTTTTACTAAAGTGTTTGATGTAGTTTCTATTTATAGTTTATAAGGCAAAAACTGTTTAAACATGTTATAAAAAGATGATTATTGAAAAGTAGGGGAGAATTGTTTTTTGCTTTTGATTTTTTATTATTGGCTTGAAGTTGCACCAAATTGACCCATAAACATAATATAGAAACACTCACCTTGCCTCAGAATAATCAAAAAAATTTAGTTTATTTAAACTATTTTTTCCACATGAACTATAAGTAAACTACAACAACGATCTCACACAAGCGTAAAATTTATTTAAAAAAAAGAAAAAATCATAAAAAAATCATTTAATCTTCAGCAAACAACACCAATCTCTTAAAATATGCTTATGTGTGAAGTGGTAATATGGGGGCAGGTGGCCTTTGATTGCTGGAAGAGTCCCAGGGAGAACAGCAGAAGAGATTGAGCAGTATTGGACTGCCAAAAATGCTTCATCAAGTGCTGAAAGATAAAGTTCTCTCTTAGTGCCATGTTTGGCTAGTCTGTTAATTGGCTCTAATCGATTCTTGTAGATTACATTCAAGGGTTGTCCTAAAATGTACAACTATTATGCTATGTGTGTTTTTTGGGGTTGTAGTTCTCATTGCATGTTGTTGCAAGTCTCTAACTTTGTAATTGTCTAGAATTTTGACATAAAAAAATTCTATGTTGATTGCAATTAGTGCAATGTTGATGAATTGATGCTCCATTTTTGTTTGTATATTTCATTCATTTGTTGACAAAGGAAGTGAAAAAAAAAAAAAACTAAAAATCCTAATAATTCATTTAGGTTTGGATATTGGGTTTGTGGAGGTAAAAAAAAACAAAATAAAAATGAAAGAAGTATCAATGTGTTTGGTTTTGGTTTTTTGAACTCAATTTTTTGAAAATTGAAATTTTTTTTTTCATTTTTAGTGAATATTTTTAAAATTTTAAGCAATTTTTTTTAAAAACTTTTTTAGATGTATCTTACTTAGATGTATCTATATAATAAACTATTTGTGAAAAAATATTTTAAAAAATTAATAAATAAGCAAAAATATGAAAAATGTACTAAATTTTTGTATTTTTTTTTTGTATTTTTTGGTATTTAGTGTATTTTTTTAAAGATTTTTCATAAATATTATACTTTTTAAGTGTATTTATATTAGATTTGTCTAAATTTTTTTTTAAAATGCTTAAAATATTAAAAAAATTCATTGAAAACATTAAAATACGAAAAATAAAGAAATATAATTTTCTTTTGAAAATTGTTTTCTAAAAACTATAACCAAACAAGCTTATTTTTTTTTTCCTCTTGTTTATTTGTGTTAGGAAAAGGAGAAGAAAATAAAAATCAAATTTCTTTTGGACTTACCTATAAATAGTCAATAAGTAATTTCCTTTCTTTTTATTTTTCTTTCACTTGACAAATTTAAGATTAACAAATGATATTATTAGTCAAAGAATAATACTATATACACCAATTAGTATATTAATTAGTGTATTAATTAATGATGTAACATAATTTAAGATATTTTTGGTATTTGTAATTTGTATAATGAATGAGGTAAATAATAATATTATAACTAGTGTTGGTACACTAATTAGTATACTAATTGATGCATGTAGCACCACTGATAGTTAAAGGATGGCAAGCCTAGACATGTTGTTAGTAGGGGTGAGCAACGGATATACCGATCCGCCAAAATCGACCAAACTAAACCGATCCGCCGCATTTTGGACGGATGCGTGATGACGACTGGACGGTTGCGAATTGATTTTCTCCAATCCGCCAATCTGGCGGACGGATGGCGGATTTGAGATTCCTTTGACTGCAACCGAACAGCCAAACCGCGAGCACCCCTAGTAATTTATAAGACTTTGTGTTTTCAGTTTGTTTAAATACTATGTTTGTGTTTTTAATTAAAAAAGAATTTAAATATTCTGTTGAAAAAAAGTTTTCAACTTGAATATCTTTTTTGAATTGAAAAAAATAAACGTATTATTTATCTATATTTTTTAGTTTTTAAATTTATTTCTAAAAATAATAAATAGAAAATATGATATATGCTAGTTGGTTTTTGTTTTCAAAACCAGATATAGATGTAACAATACAAAGACATACAATTTCTACTATTGCTTTGTTCATGATTTTGGTGATTTGAATTGTTTTTATATTTTAAGAATTACAGATTGTAATACTTTATGTGGATGAGGCATATTGTGATTGTAGTATGTGGATGATACATGCAGTGATTGTGATATTCTAAAGTTTCAGAATTTCTTACTTTGGATGATGCATGCAGTGATTGTAATATTTTTTTAAGTCATTGACTGTAATACTTTTTTTTTTGTTTTTGTTTTTTGAGGAAGTGCACAAGTTGAATTATGTTGAAAATTCATAAAATTTTAAACCGCCAAACTGATTCGTATCCATCCGCCAAACCACCAATCTGCTCATCCACATTCGCCGGATTGGCAGACGGATGTGGATTGATTTTCTCCAATCCACCAATCTGGCGGACGGATGGTGGATTAGAGGTTCTGTAGCCGCAACTGATCAGCGCGCACCCCTAGTTGCTAGTTTTTAGTAATGAGAGAAAATAGTAAGAAATAAATGGACATTTTCAAGTGAGGAATATAGAGAGATTTTGATATGATGCAAGTTTTGGAGTTCTAGGAATCAGGAGTTGTAGAAATGTCTTAAATGCTCAAGTCCCTTTAGGGCACAAGAAAAAAGTGTTGTTAATAAGTGCTTCAAGACACAAAAACAAACAAATAAATAAAAATTATAAGATATATTTTTATTAATTTTAAAAAAATTTAACCATTTTCCAAGTTTTTTTTATTTATTTTTTATATTTAATTTTTTACATAAATTCTAATATTAAACAATGTCAAAAGCATTTGTTAGTATTTACTTACCATCTTAAATAAAAGTTACAAGTAATTTAGTTCAAAATTGTTGAAAACATAACCAGAATGAATTATTGTAAAATACAGAAGCTCCGTTTGGGAAGAGAGGTTTGGAACTTTTTTGATTAAAATCGTCATAAAAAACAAAATAGGCTTTTTAGTCCAATAAGACAAAACATCACATCAAACTCATAATCATTACATTTCTTCTTTCACAAAAAAGTAAAAAAAGCCAAAAAAGCTAAAAGTCCTTTCGAAACCAGGCTTTTTAGCCCCAGGCTAAACAAGCCAAAAAGCCAAAAAGCCAACCCGCTTCCTAAACGAAGCTAGAGTTATTGTGGAGTAGATGTTTAACATTTCAAATTTTAATAACAAACTATAAAAAATTGTAAAAAAAAATAAATTGAATTATAGTTTTCACCCATGTGACAAAATTAAAATTTGACTTTAACATTGCTTAAATTAAAACAATGGGAACTCAAATTTGAGTTAAACTACAAGATTAAAAAGTATAGTTTACCAAATAAAAACTAACACTATCAAAATTTTCCCACTCATTATATCTAAACTTGCTAAACGGATCAAACTATTCAAATTTAACTTGTGTTCGACTCGAGATCAACTTATTAGGTAAACAAGTTAAACATATTCTTAAACTTATTAATTTTTTAAGTCAAGCTTGGAGCAATCTACTACTCACCTCGATAAACTTATATGTCCTATAAAAATCAAGCTAATCAAACAGATCAACTTATTATATAAACAAGTCAAACTCAAACACAATTTGAAACTCATCAAATTATCAAATCAAGTTATGAATAACCTAGACTCATTTTCAACCCTAATTATATATACATTTCAAATGCTAAAGCCCAAGCCCAAAACTTTGGTGGGCCTCTGGCCTACTATAAACCCAACCCATTTCAAATCCCCTGTTTCTGCTCTGAAGAGAGCCTTTCAAATCCCCTGTTTCACGACCTAGTTCTTCTTTTCTCTGCTACATAGAGGTTAGCGAGAGAGAGAGAGAGAGGGAGTTTTTAGAGAGAGAAACAATGGAGTTTGAGAAGAGGAAGGCAGCAACACTAGCATCAATGACTTCACCAGAACCAGACAAATCACCAAAAGGCACCATAGACACACCCATAATCCCCCTTCTCAACACTATCAACTCCCACCCCTGTTTCTTCACCACCAGCTCTTGCTCCGGCCGCATCTCCGTCCTCTCTCAACCACCCATCGCCTCCGCAACCAACAAAAAAGCCAAAGGCGGCACATGGGTCTTCATCACCCACTCCAAAGCTGACCCAGAATCACTCCTCAACCTCCTCTCCTCCACCAAAAACCCAGACCCAACTCACCCACCTTCCAATCTTGTCTTCCGATTCGAACCATTGATCATTGCTGTTGAATGTAAGGACGTTTTGTCAGCTCAGACTCTGGTTTCTTTGGCTATCTCATCTGGGTTTAGAGAATCGGGGATTACTAGTGTGAATAAACGTGTGATTATTGCAATTCGGTGTTCGATTCGGCTCGAAGTGCCGTTGGGAGATACGGAGAATGTTTTGGTGAATTCGGAGTATTTGAGGTACCTTGTTGGGATTGCCAATGAGAAAATGGAGGTTAATTGGCGGAGAACTGATGGTTTTTTGAATTTGTTGTTGAGGAATGGTTTTGGTGGAACTGAAGTGGGAGAGAATGGTGAGCAGGAGCCATTGTTGGTGAAAGAAGATGATAAAGATGGGTCAATAAAGATTCAAGATATGAATTTGTTGAATAATGCTCATGATAGAGATATGGATTCAGATGCAAGAGTGCCCAATGACACCCCTTTCGGTAACTGATCGTTTCGTCTTACCGGGTTTAAAATTAACTCAGATAGTGAATGTATTGTGTGTGTGTGTTCAATTTTGAATTGTAAGTTGTTTGATAGTTAATCATATGTATGTTTTATATGAATCCTTTTTTTTTTTTTTTTTTGGGAGGATATGGATATGCATATGCAACAATGCCCAATGTCAACCGATCATTTCATCTTACCATGTTTCGAATTGACTTATTTGTCTTCAATTTTGAATTGTTAAATTGTTTGATAGTTAATCATTTGTATGTTGTGTATGAAAAAATATATAATATATATTGGATATGCTGGTAGAGTTACGACTGTCTGAACATTCACAGATTCATTTGTTTATGTACAAGTTCGACCTTTGTTGGAAGAATGCTTGGCTAGGATGTAAGAGCAAACTCACTACAAAAGAAGAAGAAAAAAAAATTGAATCTTGTTTCCTCTATGGCTCAATCTTGCTTTATCATTTCAAATGACCTTTGGCCTGTAAATGATCTCAAACCTGGCCGTTTATTTGGGATCACGTCCATCAGGATATCCTAATCGACAATTTTGACCATCTAAGTGAGAACTTTTGTGATTCTCATTCCCTCCACCCTACTTATAAAAGGAAAAAAAAAAAATACAAATCTAATTCCCTCTACCCCTAAGTTAGCATATTTCTATCATTTATATTTTTCATGTAATAGGTACAGGTGTAGAAAACTACATGCAAATCAATTAAATTTCTAGGTGGATTTTAGGATGTTCAAGTATGATTGTCTAGATGAACTTTCTGTTATCTTTTCTTTTTTCTTTTGTATTTTTTTTCCTTTTTTTCCCCCCCCACTTAACTAATGTGTTCCACGAATTCAAATATGTATCTGCAAGAAATAGATTCTATGGGAAATTACAAATCGGTATAGAAGATAAAAATAATTAGAAACACATTGGGGGGTGCAACTTTTTCTGTGCAAAGAAACCAAAGCAAAAGTTGCTCCCAACCTTTTGGTAAATAATTTTTGGTCTTCCTCACTGTCTTATAATTTCCCCTGATTCTAACTTAACTGTATTGCTAGGAATATCCACTGATGCCTTATTCATTCCAATTTTCCAGTATCTGATGTTTACTCGAATCTAATGCATCTCAAAAAATTAATTTCTGTTTAGTAACAAAGAACATACAATTGCAACATACTGCGAAGAATGCATATGAACCTTAAATATTTAATTTGGTAAGGCATATGATACATGGATGCTTTAGCAGTTTGTTACATACTAATATATGTTTGATTGCAGGACAATTTCCTTTAATGTGACAGCAAGTCTGAATCTTTAAATCATTGGCAGGGTCTTCAGGAGTTTCGGATATCTGTCTACCTATGGTTCCGATGGTAATCGTTGGTGAACCTGTTGAGAAGCTTTTTCTTTGGGGTCACTCTGCCTGTACATTGGATGACATAAACCATAAAAAAGTTCTTATTTTTGGTGGTTTTGGAGGCATGGGCAGACATGCACGTAGAAATGAATCTTTACTACTTGACCCATTATGTGGTAAGTTAGAAACAATCAGCGTTCAGAGGGCTCCAGCTCCACGCATGGGTCACACCTCTTCTATGGTTGGTGATCTTATGTTTCTTATTGGAGGCAGGGCTGATCCAGTAAATATTTTGAATGATATTTGGGTTCTTAATACAGAAACCAGTGAATGGAAGTTGTTAGAATGTACAGGCACTGTATTCCCTCCAAGGTGATGATGTCTCTAACATATCCATTTTCTATCATTGTTTTGTCTGTTTTAGTGCCTTGATAATGTTGATAATTATATCATGCGTCTCCTGAGATATAATTTAATATCAATAATATTGTTTTTAAATATTATCTTTCTGGTGAAAAATGAATATTCAAACATTTTGACTCATAGGTCAGATTGGGCGAAATTTATTGTCTTTGCATCTTTTAAAAAATATTTTCAATAATGTTACACTTGCTACATTTCTATACCATATTATGTTTGTCATCTTACTTGTGAATACAATATTAGTGTAACGGGTCTCACCACTCATATATATCTCCAATGCAGTACAACTAAGTTGACACATCAGATGGTAAGATAAGGTAGTAGAAATAGATGGTCATTTTAGCATTACTCAAATATTTCTGATTGCCTTTCTCTCCATTTATATTTCTCCTGCAAAAGAAATTGTTGATTTGGTCCTTTAAACTGCTAAATTCGTATGATATTTTACAGGCACAGGCATGCAGCAGCAGTTTTAGATTCAAAAATATATGTATTTGGGGGACTTAATGGTGAAATAATCTCTTCGGCACTCTATATCCTTGACACGTCTAGTTTGGAGTGGAATGAGATACAAGTCCAAGGGGAATGGCCATGTCCTCGTCATTCCCACGCCTTGGTGGCATGTGGATCTAAGTTATTTATGTTTGGAGGATATGATGGAGACAAAGCTCTTGGCGACCTTTATAGTTTCGACATTAAAACGTGTTTATGGAAAATGGAAAATATGGCTAGGAATACCCCATTTGCAAGGTTTTCACATTCCATGTTTGTTTATAAGAATTATCTGGGCATTATAGGAGGATGTCCTATCAGACAACATTATCAAGAGTTGTCAATACTCAACTTGCGGCTCCATATGTGGAAGCATGTGACACTCAACTCTATTGGCAAAGATCTTCTTGTTCGCTGCACGGCCAGTGTTGTTGGTGATGATCTAGTTGTGATTGGTGGTGGGTCAGCTTGTTATGCATTTGGAACGAAGTTTAGTGAGCCAATCAAAGTGAACTTGCTTCCATTAATGTCGTTAGGATCCAGCTCAATGCCAATTGAAATTGGAGTGAAAGATACCATTTACAAAGATGAAGGGGTTGTAGAGAAAGAAAACAATGAGTTTCAAATTCGACGGAAGAGTATTGCAAAAATGTCAAATGAAGGTCCAGACCTGAAATTTGAGACTGAACCACTAGGAACAGATGTTGAACATCAGATTGGTGCTTTGCATTGGGTTTTACAACTTGAAAAAAAATATGCAAAATTGGGAAAGGACATGTTGAAGAAGTTTGGATGGTTAGATCTTGGGAGAAAGGTTTATTCCAAAGAAAATGGAATACATATTTGCTTCCCCGTCACTCAAAAATTTTGCACTATATACCATGATAAGCAAAATCATCATGGTGGTGCATTGGAAGTGTTGGATGACATCAACCCATTCAAGGCATTTAGTGGAGAGGGTGTCTTATCAAAGGATTTCACTTGCCTAACATCCTTGAATCTTCTAATGGCATCTGGTGCAACAATACTTGTAGATGAGGTGGTGAAAGTGAAAAAAATTTCAAGCTCTCCTCTCAAAGTGATGAGTGAAGCTGTAGCTAATTTGCTAAAGCACAAAGGCCTACCTACTGAACTTTTAGACCAGCTACCCACAAGGTTTGTGTTTCATATCTTTATTTCTTCACCTTTTATTTGTCAATTGATTAATAAGATACTGCATTTCAGCTATGTAATTAACTCATATATTATTTGCACTTTGTCTGCATTAGGTGGGAGCGACTAGGGGATATTGTTGTGCTTCCAATGACATCCTTCAAGGATCCAGCATGGGATTCAGTTGGAGCTGAGCTTTGGCCTATTGTTGCCAAATCACTTAGTGCCCGGAGACTTGCTCGGCAGGTAAGTTCCATAAACAAAACTGCATCTGATTTGCCATGTCTGCTTGTTGATGTTGTCTTTCGTTTAATGGGCTTCAAAACATATTTATTCATGCCAATTTGGTGTAGTGTATTTTTTATTGAGCTGCTCTTGTTTGACATGTTATATTACACAGTGGAGGGAAGTCATATGGAATGTGTATATTTATGTTCATTAAATTGGTTGCTAATTGTAACTCTATGGAGACATCAGACATGCAAATTGTAATATAGTGACAATACAAATTTAATGTGCCAAATATTATTGAGTATGGCCACTTTGTAGCTGGAACAATAGACAACTGGAGATTCTTTTGTTTGGCACCAATAACACCAATGCTGTGTTGTTATATTGTTGTAATACTATCTGATATCTGCATATTCATTGAGCTCACTGTCAGGATAAGTCATAGAAAATTCCCTTAAAATTTCAGTCAGCAAAATGATTTTGATACATTTGTATTTGGTTTATAGTGAATGGCTCTCTGTTAAATGACTGTACTGGTATTGCTAGGGCCGAGTTGCTCCAACTGGAACTAGGGACAGTTCTTTGGAGATTCTTGTGGGAGATAATGGCTGGGTTGATCATCGGGAAAATGGAATTCTCTATTCCTTTGATTCAACCAAGTGCATGTTCTCCTGGGGCAATCTTTCTGAGAAGCTTAGGATGGCCCGTCTTGACTGTAGAGATGAAGTTATTGTGGATTTATTTGCTGGCATTGGATATTTTGTGCTGCCATTCCTTGTCAGGTATACAGTGATTGCCAGTTTGGTATTCTGATCGAGTATGATATCTGTGTTGCTAGTCCATGTAACGTGTACTATGTTTATCATTATGAGATCTAAGCTCTTGCTTGGGGATCAGAATTCAGAAGAATTTTCCAACATAACAGAGGGACCATGCTCTATCACTATGGTCGTTATTAGACAGTCTATGCAGTTGCTAGCCTTGCATATTTTGCCCTTTTGTATTTCTAGTGAAAATAATTTGGTTGATCAGGGCCAATGCAAAACTGGTTTATGCCTGTGAATGGAATCCCCATGCTGTTGAGGCACTCAGACGTAACCTTCATGCTAATTCTGTTTTGGATAGTTGCATCGTGCTTGAAGGAGATAACCGAGTTACAGCGCCTAAAGTATGCACCTTGTCTTTATTCTTGGTTGATGAAAATCTAAATTTTTCGTTTTCATTTATTATTTGCATTGTGGTTCTGTTGTGATGATCTGGACGTGAGAGTTATTTTGAATAGTTGGAACCTATCATCATCAAGCTTCTACTAGTGTTTTGGGTTAATGTTGATCTTCTTTTTAACGATTTGAAATAGGAAACTATAATCTAATTTTTGCTTTCCTTGCATTAGATCGCAAGGAGGAATGACTTGAATGACTTATATAATAAGTTAATTGAAGTCAAACACGATTTCATTATTACTTATCTGAGTCGTGTTTTCAAAAGACAATTTCATGAAACAATCTAGGTCTGAGAAATAAGATACCATACCACTTGGGTTTGGTAATAAATTCTGTCAAGTGACTTGGATAGAATTGTATATATACAGACAAATTATCAAATAACAATACATTAATTCAATTGCTGCCGTGAGGTGTCACTTGGTTCAATCTGTTTTAATATGTTGCTTAATTGTTGTTTCCTACTTGTACTTATTTTACTTTATGGAAGCTTACATCCAAGTATCAATCATTAAATCTTCTCTCTCCTTGAGTGGCAATAACAGTTCAAAATCTCATCTGCTGATATGTTTGGACAGATTACTACAAAATGACTTTGACTTCGACTATTTCACACCTCCTTTTACACTCCATCCCTCCAGATTAGCATCTTTGATGACAAATTCTCATTTGATCACACGAGGAAGTTTTGTGCTACTGATGTCACTTAATTTTTTTTAATTTGTTTTTACAGGGAGTGGCTGATCGAGTCTCTCTTGGTCTCTTGCCTACTAGTGAGGGTAGTTGGGTTACTGCTGTAAGGGCATTGAGGTATTTTTCTCTGATTATTTTATAGATTGTACCTCTTGATGACTTTTTCATTCTTGGCACCTTAATATTATACATTTCTATGCCTGTGCTACTTTTTTGAGTTTAAACTTCTTTCACAAAGTGTTCAAATGACCACTGAAATTTGAATTTCATTCGATGTATGTGTTCTATCCTAGATGGGATCCCAAAACTATTCTGTTATTATCCTAACAGTTTTGCTTTTGATGCTTTAGTTTACTCTGATTACATCTAGGTGTGTCAGTCAAGCTCCCCCCATAACCTGTATAAGTTGCTTTGTGACTTAATTGTTCTTTGATTTCGGAAATTATTACCATTTCAGTTTATGATTTACTTTTGTATGATTGATCTAATACTTCTATATTCTGTTGATGGGTCTGGCCAATTACAGTGACATGCGTTCCAAACAAAGTAAATCAAACCTAATTTGGGGAGAATCTGTCAGTTGATATTCTCCCGCTATAATATTATCTTAATTTCTTACATGTTTCCATGGCAAATTATTGTTGCCTGAAAAAAAAGGATTGTCCCAACGCAATTACCTTACCTCTGTTCATTTCCATATGAACTTTTTTTTGATCTATAGTTTGCTTTTTCTTTTTATCTTTCTTTTTGTCTCTACTGTTCTCTTTTTTCTTTTATTGTCTCCTTTTCTTTTTGTTTTTTGGGATTCCTTCCTTCTCTCTCTCTCTCTCTCTCTGCTTGAATGGCAATGTTATTAATGCAGGAGTGAGGGTGGAATATTACATGTGCATGGGAATGCAAAGGACTCAGAGGAGGGTTTTTGGACACAACATATTTTGAAATCCATTTATGAAATTTCTAGATCGGAAGGTATCGTGTCTTCAACTTAAGAAAATTCTACTTTGGTGGGGTGCATGATTTTGCCTATTATTTTTCCAATCAAACAAACAGACAATTAGAAACATTATATATTTTGTGGGAAATATTCATTTTCCCTGAACTTTTGGCGACTAGCATTCAAAAATCATCCCCACCAGGCAGTTAAATGGATGAAATGCTAAGAGTTCCTCTGAGCTTGATAGTTTTGATTTTTTTTTGTTATTCATAGGTTATTTGTGGGAGATTTCAATAGAGCACGTGGAGAGAGTAAAATGGTACGCTCCACACATTCGCCATCTTGTTGTGGATGTGAGATGCAAACAAATACAGAGATAACGGTAGGAATTGTATGCTCCACGATTGCCACAAAATATGCTACTACATGAGAAAACCAAATTTGTACGCTGATATTAGATGTCAAGCTTTTGATTGGATGGTCTTGTTACCATCATGCGCTATGGTGACCAATTGACCTGGGGGAGAAATGGTCCAAGACCTAAATCTTATAGACAAGCGGAGATACTTTAGCCCACATCTTAACCCATGGTTGATGAGTGAGACAATCAAGAAAGTCCCTCCGAATTGGATAAAATGTCCAACGACCTTCCCTTTCCTTGTCATTGGAGAGTTAGAAAACTGTTGTTGTTTATTTAGAGTACTAACACTTGAAATTCATTGAAGATGTTAATTTTTTAGTCGTCAATGGTTACATGGCTGCATAATGTGCGTTAATAATGGCAAGTTGATCTCTAGTGTGTACTTTTTTAAGATATATATCTTTTTAGACGCTTTTTTTACGAGGGTTGGGTTTCCCTCCAGTCCGATCACGGATTGGAGGGTACTGTTGGGTCCGTGGAGGCCCACTATGGGTTCTGTTTCGATAATCTAAACTATTCAATGTGTAGAACTCGTCAAGTACTATATGCTTGTAAAAAATTACGTTGATCGGATATCGATAACTATCTTATTGGATTAGATTTCTGTCAATCGTTTATTTTTTCACCGTCTATTTTTTTTTTTTTTTTTTATACAAAACTGATTTGATCACATAGCTATCGATATCCGATCACTGTGATTTTTTACGGACATATAGGCCCTGTTTGGTAGGGTTTATCTCCAGCTTATTTCAGCTTTTAGCTTAATTTAAGTTATTTTGATGTGTTTAGTTCAACTTAACAATACAGCTTATAACTTTTTGTAAGTCAAAAATCAACTTATTCTTTGAGTAGGAGAGGAGAAGCTTAATTTATAAGTCAAAAATCAGTTTATGTTCATAGCTATAAGCTGTTAGGCTATCAGTTATAATCACTTTCTCACAGCTCTACCAAACGGGGCCATAGTACTCAACGAATTTTACACATTGAATGATTCAGATTATTGAAACGGGACCTGTGATGGGCCTCTACGGATCCAACAGAACCCTTCACGAAGTTTGTTCCTTTTTGACAAAGCTGGATCTCATCATTCCTTTGTGTGGGTTGTGTATTCTCATCATTCGTTTGTGTGGGTGGTGGAGTATGATTTTTAAGTTGCGTTTGATTGAGAAATTTGGGAAAGGATTTAGAAAGAGAAAGAGAAAAATTATGTAAAATTATGTGAAATTGTGTGAAATTAGATAAACTGTAGGTATATTTTATTTACATTTCATTTATTTTTTTTTTCTTTTCTAAATTTCTATTTAAATTTCTTAATCAAATGCAGTGTTAAGATAATTATATCTATGTTTTTTGCATATGTTGTTGTGATCATTACAAGTCAATTATGAGGTACCATATATATGTGCTTCAAAAACCAAAATATGATATCCAAAAGCACATGCGTGTTGGCCCATGCTGCAGGCTAGTGCCAAACACTCAACACAAACACACGTAATTAATTGCAGCCATTGGTACTCTCCAAAAATTTGGAAGCTTGCATGATTGTGATCGCCCAGCTTCACTCTTGCCCTGCCCGGGAGCAACTCGGGCGGGTTTGGTTGGACTGAGAGGTTGTCTAAGTTCAGTCCAAGTTTGTTTAAGTCCGAATTGCAACTTGAGATTGTCTGCTCAAGTCCGATCCGAGTTAAACTCGAGTTGTCCGAATTGTAAATGAATTTAAAATTTTTTTTTTTTTGGCAGCTACATTATTAAATTATTAAAATTCGACTCTATGTACAATTTTTTTTTATTATAGAAAATCATTAATATCATCAAAACAAATAATTTATATAATGTAAGAAAAATGTCACTATAGTAGTCCTTACAATTTATGAGTGAAAATAAAAAGAAAAAAAGTAAGATTTTATGTTATTTGTATATATAATATATATTCAATATGATTTAACAATATAAATTACTCTAATATCATGTAATGGCTAATAATTTATGTATATATTTAATATTTTTATAAATCTATATATGTATAATTCGGGTTTCGGATTGCTTGGGTTGTTTCACGTCTTTGCCCAAGCCCGCCCAAATTTAATTTGGGCTTCTGAATTTTTGTCCAAGTCTGTACCGAATTTAAAAATGTTTTGTCCAAACCTTAAAAAAATTCGGGCTGAGCTCGGATTGTTCGGGTTGAGCCCGCCTAAATTGCACCCCTACCTTATTGAGTGAATTGACATATTGTGGGTCATTTGACTGGGAAGGAACTAGAAGGCATTTGAGCTAGAATACACCTTTATAAGTTGAATGGATAGAATGAAAATTTTAGGAATTGGGAACTCTTGGTGCAAAATTTTGCATGCTTCCGATTTATGACTCTAATGCACAAGAGACTAGTCTTTTTACCATAAACTCAAAATATATAATATAATAATGATGAAAGAAATGATGAAGATGTTGTGTGTATATATAATACTACAATTATTCAGATCATATAAAAGAAGACCAATGAGACATGTTGTCTTCTATTTAACCAACCAAGGTATTGGCTCCACTCAGTGTGATTGTGGATAATTTGTGATCTAAAGCAATAATTAGAAATGAGGCCTTTTATATAATATTTTTTTAATAAATTATTTATTTAAAATTTATTTTTCTAATTTTTTGAGATGCAAAAATATTAATTAAATCTTTATATTGAAGTTTTGCTAACAAATCTTTTTCAATTGACAATATAGCTAATCCATTTAAGTTTTTTATATTCAGATTCATATTTTTTATTAGACATATTTGTTTTCTCTAAAAAAAAAAAAAAAAAAGAGCAAAACACTAGAAATAATAAAAATACAAATATATATATATATATATTGAAAGGGTAAAATAATAGAATCTGATTTCCACTTTCAATGATAAATAATAGATATTGATCAAATGTGTAATTAAATTTCCTACAATTTTTTCAACATTAGAAAATTTTATTTAAATTAGAAATAAAAGTAAAAGAAAATATAAAAAAACAAATTTAAACAATTTACCTTAATAATATATCATTTTGTGAAGTTGTTGATGATGAATCAATATCTTTGACAGAATTGTAAAAGAATAAGTAAACAAAACTTGAAAGAATAGTGCAGAGAGAAAAGGAGAGGGAGAGAGAGAAATATCTTTACAATCAAGGAAGTAATTATTTCACATCCATTATAACTCGATCATTCTCATTTAAAAAAAATTAAAAATTGTAATGTTTCAAATTTTTTTAGTAAGATAAGCTTTGGGCCTTTTTATTTTGTTTTGTTTGAGGCCATTTTGCTTTGTTTTGGACCTTTTTATTAAAAAAAAATAAATATCGAATCACATGAGCCTATTACATTATATCAAAAAATTGAGCCTTCTTAAATTTGAGGACCTAAAGCTTGGGCACGGCTGGCTTTATGGTCCAAATGACCTTGGCGCCACTCATCTCATTAATACTCTTATTGATTTAAGCATGTTTAATTGATAATTCTGAAATATTGAATAATAACTCAATAGATGAATGTGTGGCATGATTTTTGATACCAAACATTATAGCATTATAGCTATGATTTTAGGAATCATTTATAATCCAGCTTCACTTTTAGGTCAAATCTTTAATCTACTCGATCACTATGCTTTGATTAACTCAGCATATTTTATTCGATCACTTTATTCAACTCGGCACCTTGAGTGAAATTGTGGGGAAGTGATTCTAGAAATACTCTTCAGATCCTGGGAGACGCTCTTGATCCTCAGCTAGTCACCTGCAAAGGCTAACACTCCGGTCGGGGGTGCCGGGGTTAGCACTCCGACGGGCAAGTCAGTTCTTATACTCAAGAAAGCTTGTTCACTAAGTTAAATGGAGTTATTCTTACATACCTTTCTAAATCTGAAGCTCTCTTGTATTTATACTCATTCTCTGGACCTCGGGTCCAGAGCCCACTTTTTACTTATTATCCTTTTGTTTATTCCCAAATACATCTCTCCCGTCTATTCGGCGATCTCAATGTATTCGGTATCTTAATTAATAAGCACGGAGTCGAACAGTCTTTGACTTCTGGAATACATCCCTTCTAACTCTTCGACTTATCCGGCTCCCACAATTGCCCCCAAGCATTTTCCCAACATATGTTGGTTGGAGTGCTTGGTTCCGAATTTTGAATACTCAGAACCAAAATTTTGGCGGTCGGGCCTACGAAGCACACGTCTAAGTACGCCCCCTTTTTGGTTGTCGTACCGACTTCCCTCCTCTTCGTACATACCTATTTATTGCGATTTTAAAGATTGGCGTCCCTTCGGATTCGCATCCCGTGATACTGGTCGCTGGGTTGCCTTTTGGATCGTCCTTGCAATTTTATCTCCTCCAATATCTTCTTCATCCTTTGTAAGTTGTCCACTTCTTTGCTTCGAGAACTATTCCCAGTTTATTCTTTGGCACATCTGTGTCAACTGTAGGGTATGGCGAAGCATTTGAAAGACCTCCTCTCATCAGATCGAATTGCTGGTTTTAGACACCATTTTTCTATTCCTGATGACGTCCGTCTGTCACTTTTGGCAGACGGCACCCTTGACATGGAGAGGGAGGACGAAACCTCGATCGTCTTTCCTCTCTTGTCAATCGCAGAGGGCGGAGTCCGCTTCCCTCTACACCCATTCCTAAGGGCTGTGCTTCGCCATTGGGATTTAATCCCTTCTCAACTTAACGTGAATTTCTTTAGAATTATAATGGGGATTGTAGCGTTGAATCTTCGTCTTGGAATTAACCTTGGCATTCCGGCTATCCAGCACTGTTATGCCTTGGCTAAGGCTTCCGGTCGGCAAGGGCGTTATTTCCTTAGAGCTAAGGACATCGATCATCAACTAATCACTATGCTTTCCAGCTCTGGGAAAAGAGTTGATGATGTTATGGTCGTTGTCCAGGGTAACTGGGAATTTGGCAAATGGGAGAATCGTGTTGACCCTATTCCCAGACGGAGGGGCGAGCCAGGTCGCCGAGTATTTCCTTGTTTTTGTTATGTGTTCATTTTTGTTGTAAAACCTATTCCATTGAAATCTTGCGGCTTCGTCTTGTGCAGGGAGGGGTTTGAAAAAAGTACTATCTTCAACCCACGACGCCGTTCTTTCAGATATTAGGGTTGCTCTCAAGTATTTCGGCCATCGAAGCCTTCAGAAACAGGGGAGGGCGGCTCACATTCTGCTTTGTTACGAGCCGACATACACAACCTTTTCGGCGGCGGATAACATACCGATTCCGAAGGGCGAAGATTCCCTTACCGCTCTTATTCTGTCCGACTTCAAAAACTTGAGGCAGGTAGGCTTTGAAGGGTCCGATTCGGAGCGAAATGAGGTAGCTGATATTGCTGAATCAGATCAATCCAAGACCCACTCTGAGGTGTCGGATTCCGCCGATCCTCCGTTTTCATCGGGACCAGGGGATCTTCCTTCTGCCGACGTTCTTCAACGCTTAGAGGATTTTCCCGTCATAGACTCCGCGGGTATGGCCGGATTGAGTTTGACAAAGCTTGCCAAAAAGGCGAATGCGGAGAGGCTAGCCGCACGGTGAAGAGCGGAGGGCCTTTCGTCTAAAATACCGCCAGCCACCGAATCTCGGCTCCCCCTTCCTGTTGCCGAATCAGAGTCCTTGGGGGTTGTAGCGGAGAAGGAAAAAGGTCGGAGTGCCGAATCTCCGTTGGCCGGGGAAGTCGGCCAAAAAGTTGGGGGAGAAGGCAGAGAAACGCTCTGCTGACCTTAAGGCCGGTTCAGACGAACAAGGTGGTAAGCGTCCTCGATTGGAAGGATCTCATGAGGTTGTTCCTTTTGTCATTCGTCCAATGGTAAAGGATATGCCGGTTCCCTCTAACGCTTCGGCGCTTAAAGATCCAGAAGTCGCATTCGGTGTGGCTACGTCTGTGTCGTTGCCGTCTGATATGGAGGCTTTCCGGGTTGAACCAAATCTGAATGCGACAGCATTAGCCGCGCAATAGGCACTTCTGGTACGTATTCTGACTTTTCTTCACTTTATCCGAGTGCTGTTGAGGTTATGTTTTTGGGTTCTTCCTTTGCAGACCGTCGGAAGGATAGCCGATATGGGACGTCGGCATCTCGACGCCGTGAAACAGATTGGCCGCTTACGAAAGCAAGTGGAGGGCCAGAGGAAGAGGGCCGAGGATGCAGTTTTGAGAGCGAACAAGGAAGCTTCTCGGGCCGAGGCCGAGGTAGAGAAGGCCCGCATTGCGGATCAATCCCGAGCGGACGCCGAGAAGAAGGCGGACGCGAGCGAAGCGGCATTGAGATTGTCCCAAAAGGCGGTTGCCAGCCTGGAGGCTGAGTTGGCTGAAATGAAGGCGGCTGCTTCCAAAGTGTTCGAAGCCGGGAAAGATGCTGGGCTCGCCGAATATGTGGACCAAGTCCCTCGGTTTGAAAACAGGGGGTTCAAACATGGCTGGTGCAAAGCCCTTGCTGCAGCTGGAGTTTCACTGACTATGCCAGTGCCATATGAGCAAGTGGATGTTGAGCCGTTGGAGACTGATTCCGAAGGCTGAGTTGGGCATTTGACTGTTAGGATTTCACAAATGTATTAGGATTTCACAGATGTATTGTTACAATTGTTTTGTCAGACATTTTTGTCCGGGCTTGTAGCTCATTTATTTTGCATTTATAAAATGTCATGAGTTGTGCTCAATTTTGCTGGTGAAGAATGATATTACTTAATTTTAAGCCCGGACGATTAGATTAAGGAATCTGCCCTTGCCTTAGGCAGGGCACGAGCCCGCGAAGCCGAATGAGCCGATGGCTCTGAATCGTGGGCTGGCTGAGGCATAAATTACTCGGCGATATCGCTTGAAAACATAGCCGGCTAGATTAATGAAGCTGCCCTTGCCCCAGCGATCTTAGGTTAACCGGCGATAGCGCTTGAAATATAGCCGACTATATCGCTTGAAAACATGGCCGGCTAGGTTAATGAAGCTGCCCTTGCCCCAGCGATCTTAGGTTAACCGGCGATAGCGCTTGAAATATAGCCGACTATATCGCTTGAAAACATGGCCGGCTCGATTAATGAAGCTGCCCTTGCCCCAGCGATCTTAGGTTAACCGGCAATAGCGCTTGAAATATAGCCGACTAGATTAATGAATCTGCCCTTGCCTTAGTTAGGGTGCGAGCCTGAGGAACCGAATGAGCCGATGGCTCTAAGTCGTGGGCTGGCTGAGGCATAAATTACTCGGCGATATCGCCTGAAAACATAGCCGACTAGATTAATGAAGCTGCCCTTGCCCCAGCGATCTTAGGTTAACCGGCGATAGCGCTTGAAATATAGCCGACTATATCGCTTGAAAACATGGCCGGCTAGATTAATGAATCTGCCATTGCCTTAGTCAGGGCGCGAGCCTGAGGAACCGAATGAGCCGATGGCTCTGAGTCGTGGGCTGGCTGAGGCATAAATTACTCGGCGATATCGCCTGAAAACATAGCCGGCTAGATTAATGAAGCTGCCCTTGCCCCAGCGATCTTAGGTTAACCGGCGATAGCGCTTGAAATATAGCCGACTATATCACTTGAAAACATGGCCGGCTAGATTAATGAATCTGCCCTTGCCTTAGTCAGGGCGCGAGCCTGAGGAACCGAATGAGCCGATGGCTCTGAGTCGTGGGCTGGCTAAGGGGCACCCGACGTTTGGCTCTCAGTCTCTCTGACGTTTCCTCGGGGGAGCTGCATGTACCCCAGAATAAATGGGCGAGTTCATGCCAACAACTCGACTCACTTCCATTCAGGCTTGATCCAAATCTGGCAGGGGCCAACATTGGCTGGGTTTAGAGGTCAAAATGAAACGCAGAAGCGAGCCTATTCACACGGGAAAAAGAGCATCCATGGATCGGGAAAAACAGCGCCCCCCTAGTCGTCGAAGCAGATCACCCCGAAAGGACGGACAACGGGGAGATTCCCCGTGCCCACGACCGCAAGTTGAGCCTGACGCAGCGCCACAACCGTTGAGTTTTGCGGTTCTCGTGAAGAATAGACCAATGACAGAGGCGGATTCGATAATTAAAGACCCAGATGTGGCAGTCGAGTTCGCTCAGCAGATTTTTCCACCAGAGGTCCAACAGTCGATGGTCGGGCGTCGAGATTTCGAAGTATTTCGGGATGGCATACATGGGGCTGTCAAGGGACTGTATAGCGCTTATGAAGTCGGGATGCGTCTGTGCGAAGCCCGACGTGAGAGTGAGAAAAACAACGAAAGGAATCGTAGTCTGGAGGCTCGCGCGAAAAAGGCAGAGAGTGAGCTTCGGGAGCTGAAGAGTGTTCGAGCGGCCGAGTCGGTGGTGGCCAGTCGAGCGAAAAGCGTGGGGGAGAGAGCGAAGCAAGAGGCCTCGGGTTACGAAAGAGGATATCAGGACGGCTTGAAGGCCGGGATCAAGAAGACCAAACCAGACCTAGCTGAGGAAGTCTGCCGATGCGAAAATCATGGTTTCAAGCATGGCTGGATCAAGGCCCTTCAGACTGTGGAAGCTCTTGGGCAAGTGGGCATAAATTCGGCTTCGCCCCTATATCATCGGCATTACCTGCCGTATCCCAAGTTCGAAATTGAGAGAAGCGACGACGAAGACGCCGACTTAGTGGGCCATAATGTTGAAACAGACTTAGCTGTGAATAAATAGAATTACTTTATCAAATGCTTGAAATGTTTGGCGGCTTTTGAATAAATAGAATTTCTTTATTAGTAGCTTTTGAAATGTTTTGCGCGTAATTAAACGCCTTATCTCAATTTATTGTCAGCTTTTGTATGGCGTGATGTAAACGTTCGAATATGCGTCGATCGGCTCCAATTAGGAACCATATAGTTGGTCAGCTAAATCGTGATCCACACGAAGGGCGCTCCGAATCCGGAGACTTATTTGGCCAATCGTGGTATCCACGAAGGGCGCTCCGAATCCGGAGACTTGTTTGGCCAATCGTGGTATCCACGAAGGGCACTCTGAATCCGGAAACTTATTCGGCCCTTAGATGTTATTCATCCAAAGGGCGCTCCGAATCCGGAGACTTGTTTGGCCAATCGTGGTATCCACGAAGGGCGCTCCGAATCCGGAGACTTATTCGGCCCTTAGATGTTATTCATCCAAAGGGCGCTCCGAATCCGGAGACTTATTCGGCCCTTAGATGTCATTCACCCAAAGGGCGCTCCGAATCCGGAGACTTGTTTGGCCAATCGTGGTAACCACGAAGGGCGCTCCGAATCCGGAGACTTATTCGGCCCTTAGATGTTATTCATCTAAAGGGCGCTCTGAATCCGGAGACTTGTTTGGCCAATCGTGGTATCCACGAAGGGCGCTCCGAATCTGGAGACTTATTCGGCCCTTAAGAAGCGTGTGAGCTGAGGCATAAAAACGAGAAATTTTTGCATTTCAACAGAATATGTACAAGTACCAAGCCCACAGATCGGGTCATTGGTAAAATTTTCGTAGATGCGTTGAATTCCAAGGCCGTGGCAGGCTTCTTCCTGACATGTCCGAGAGCCGATATGCCCCTGTTCCTGCAATGGAGTCTACTTGATAGGGGCCGTCCCAGTTCGGACCCAGCTTTCCGTCGGCCGGTCTTCGGTCGGCTAGAAGTACTTTCTTCAGGACCAACTCTCCTGGAGTGTAACGGCGCAACTGAACTCGTTGATTGTACGACTTAGCGAGCTGCTGCTGATATCGTACCATGGAGGCCAGGGCGCGGTTTCTTCGTTCCTTAATTAGATCCAGGTCCAGGGCGAGCATCATGTCATTTTGACCCGTGTAAAAGGCTTGCGATTTCAAAGTCGGGAGGCCGATTTCCAGGGGTAAGATTGCTTGGGTTCCGAAGCATAGAGCAAACGGCGTTTCTCCGGTGGACCTCCTCGGTGTTGTGCGATGCGCCCACAATACACTCGGCAATTCTTCGACCCATTTGCCTTTAGCTCTTTCCAGCCTCTTTTTGATGCCGTCCAAAATGGTTTTGTTGGAGGCTTCGGCTTGACCGTTACTCTGGGGGTACGCGGGCGTAGAAAAGTAAGGCACGATACCGTATTTGCTGCACAGTTCTCGGTATACGCCACAATCGAACTGGGTGCCATTGTCTGAGATGAGAGCTCTTGGAATGCCGAATCGCGTAATGATGTTTCTCCATACAAAGCGCTTTATGTCGGGATCTCGTATATGTGTTAAAGCCTCCGCTTCGACCCATTTTGTGAAGAAATCTATTGCTGCGATTAAGAATCGTTTGTTTCCTGGGGCCCTTGGCAACGGTCCTACGATATCCAGTCCCCATTGAGCAAACGGCCAGGGACTGGTGATAGAGTTCAACCCTTCGGCGGGCAAATGGGTTAGTGGGGAGAACTTTTGGCATTGTTCGCATTTTTTAACATAATTTTCTGCGTCGGCTCTTATTGTCGGCCAATAATACCCCTGTGTTATAGCTCGATGGGCCAGGGAGCGTCCGCCAGAGTGGGCACCACAACTGCCCTCATGTATCTCAGTTAGAAGCTCCTCCACTTTATCCGGGTGTATGCATTCCAAATAGGGACCGGAGAGGGACTTTTTATAAAGCCTTCCTTGTGGATCCAGATAGTATCGCAAGGCCTTATTGCGCAGCTTGTGTGCTTCTTTTTTGTCCTCTGGGAGTTGTTCAGAAGAGAGGAATCCGGCAATAGGGTCCATCCAGCTTGATGCGGATTCTATAACGTTGACGTGGGCTTCCTCCGAAGGGCCAATACTTGGCTCCGGGATGAAACCTACTTCAATGGTCCGTTTGAGCTCAGAATTGATGGCGGAGGCTAGGCATGCCAAAGCATCTGCGTATGTGTTCTGATCACGTGTTATTTGGTTCAGTTCGTGATGGTCAAACTTCGTTAGCAAAGAGTTGGCCGTTTTCATATAGGCCGCCATACGGTCATTTTTTGCGGTGTACTCCCCCTTTAGCTGGTTGATTACCAATTTTGAGTCACAAAACACTAGCAATCGCCGAGCGCCGAGAATATGTGCATTTCGTAGACCGGCTAAGAGGGCTTCATACTCGGCCTCGTTATTTGATGCTTCGAAGCCAAGCTTGACGACCTGCTCTATTACTGCGCCGTCGGGAGACATGATTACCACGCCTGCGCCGCAGCCCCGTTGGTTAGACGATCCATCACAGTATAGCTGCCAAATATCCCTGATATAAATTCTCCAGTTCGGCTTTGATCGAACTTCAGCCTTTGGAAGAACGTCGGCGGGTTTAAGGTCGGAAAGCCCGCCTGTGAATTCGGCAACAAAGTCGGCCAGCACCTGTCACTTAATTGCGGTTTTGGGTAAAAACTGAATGTCATATTGGCCGAGTTCAAGAGCCCATTTTGAAACACGTTCTGATGCTTCTGCACTCTGTAGTACTGACCGGAGGGGATAATCTGTTATTACCCCAATGCTATGTCCCTGGAAGTAGTGCATCAGTTTTCTTGCTGCCATGACCAAGGCTAGGATGAGTTTTTCCAGAGGAAGATAACGTGTCTCGGCATCGACCATTGCCCTTCTCACGTAATACACTGGCCGTTGCGACCCTTTCTCTTCTTTTAATAGTACGGCGCTGACGGCCCTATCGGACACTACCAGGTATAGAATGAGGGGATCACCGGCAGTGGGTGTTGTCAAGAGAGGTACTGACCGGAGGTAAGTCTTGAGCCCGGTGAAAGCTGCTTCACACTCGGCCGACCATTCAAAAGCTTTGCCTTGACGTAGCGTCTGGAAGAATTGTCTGCAGCGGTCTGTTGATCGACTGATGAATCTATTGAGTGCAGCGGCCATCCCCATAAACTTTTGAACTTCTTTCACTGATCGGGGGGAACCGAGTTCCAAGATCGCTATGACTTGCCTCGGGTTGGCTTCGATTCCACGGTGGTTGACGATATATCCCAGGAATTTGCCGGAGCCGATTCCAAACGCGCACTTGGAGGCGTTCAGTTTCATTCTGTATTTGCGCAAGATGCCGAATGTCTTCTCTAGATCGGCTATGTGATCCTATTCTTCTTTGGACTTGACCACCATATCGTCGATGTAGACTTCCATAGTGTGGCCGAGGTGTTCTTTGAACATAGCGGTGACCAGTCTTTGGTAAGTTGCCCCTGCATTCTTCAGTCCAAAAGGCATAACTTTGTAGCAGTAGGTTCCTCTTGGGGTGAGGAATGCAGTTTTGTCCTGGTCATTTGGATGCAGGGCGATCTGATGGTAGCCTCTGGAAGCATCGAGGAAACTCATGCGTTGGTGGCGCGCCGTTGCATCGACGAGTTGGTCGATTCTGGGTAAGGAAAAGCAGTCCTTGGGGCAAGCTTTGTTCAGATCCGTGAAGTCAACGCACACTCGCCAAGTTCCATTTTTCTTCTTCACAACCACTGTGTTGGAGAGCCACGTGGGGTAGGTGACTTCTCTAATTGCCCCGGCATCAAGCAGTCTGTCGACTTCTTCTATAACGGTAGCAGTGTGCTCTGCGGCAAACCGACGGCCTTTCTGAATGACCGGCTTACACGTGGGGTCGACGTTCAGGTGGTGTTGTGAAACTGATGGGTCTATACCCGGCATCTCGTACGAAGACCACGCAAAGACGTCGAGGTTGGCGAGCAGAAAAGAGATCAGCTGCTGTCTATTAGCTTGATTTAAAGAGGTGCCGATCATGAAGAACTTTTCCGGGCTTCCATCGATGTTAACTCGGTCTAAACCTTCTGTGGCCTTTTCGCTTGGCTGCCGCCCGACGTCATCCAGGATTTCCCGATTGGGTACCTCAATGGAGTTTACCTGCAATTCTTTTGGCATTTTGGCGGCCAGGAGGTAACATGCCTGTGCCGATTTTTGGGAGCCCCGGATCTGCTCAACGCCGTGTTCCGTTGGGAAACGTAACAATTGATGGTAGGTGCTTGGGACGGCCTGCAAGGTATGCAACCACGATCGCCCCATGATGAGATTGTACGGCGATGGCAGCCGGACGACCAGGAATTCTACATCCACCGTTCTAGAACCCGCCCGAACGGGCAGGCTGATCTTTCCTAGTGGGTATTCGGGATTGGCATTGAAGCCGAACAGTGGATAGGGGGCCGGAGTCAGGTCCGATTCGTTGAACCCGAGTTTGATGAAGGTTTTATAATACATAATCTCCGAAGTGCTGCGCTGGTCTATAAGAACGCGTTCGACGGTGAACCGGTTTACACGTAGCGCGACAACCAATGGATCGATGTGAGGGGAGTGTTACGCCGATCAAATCAGAGTCATCGAAAGTGATGCTTGGCGATTCTCGGGGTTGCTTTGCTGGCGTGAGTTGCTGCTGGGGGCCTGGGAGGGACTGGATTGCATGTACGGCCGGGGCTTTCGGCAGACTGTATATCATATGGATGTTATCATGCGGAACACTCTGCTGGAGACGTTCGTCTTTTGTTAACTCCTCAAAGCAATCGGTTGAAGCACAACAAGCGTCGGTGTTTTGCTGTCGGGCCCGAGACCATAGATCGCCTGCCCTTAGGGGTCTCTCAGGAACCTGGCGCGTTGTTTGTTTGGACTTTGGTATTTCCAAGGCTAGATCGCGGCGAAGGCGCTCGTTCTCAGCGATGATGTTGTCTAAACTGCGTTTGGTCTGTTTGGCTCGTTCCATGATGGCAAGCATCGTCTCCTGTGCTGAAGCCGTTGGTGAATCGACATTCAAGGCATGCCTTGCAGCGATGATTTCCTTCTCGAGCGTATTTGCCGGAGTGAGGTCGACTCTTTGTGTGATCGCGTCGGTGGCTATCGGAGGATCTTGGGTCACGCCTTCCATGGATGTACTCGAGTATTCCCACAGACGGCGCCAATTGTGGGGAAGTGATTCTGGAAATACTCTTCAGATCCTGGGAGACGCTCTTGATCCTCAGCTAGTCACCTGCAAAGACTAACACTCCGGTCGGGGGTGCCGGGGTTGGCACTCTGACGGGCAAGTCAGTTCTTATACTCAAGAAAGCTTGTTCACTAAGTTAAATGGAGTTATTCTTACATACCTTTCTAAATCTGAAGCTCTCTTGTATTTATACTCATTCTCTGGACCTCGGGTCCAGAGCCCACTTTTTACTTATTATCCTTTTGTTTATTCCCAAATACATCTCTTCCGTCTATTCGGCGATCTCAATGTATTCGGCATCTTAATTAATAAGTATGGAGCCGAACAGTCTCTGACTTCTAGAATACATCCCTTCTAACTCTTCGACTTATTCGGCTTCCACAAGTGAAAATATACTCAACAGAAACTAATATATATATATATATATATTATTTTTACTCTTCACACATATATACAAAAGTATATATTGGCGTTGTTTGGGAAAGGAGGTTTTTTGGTTTTTTGTTTTTTTTCACTAAAAGACAAATTAGTTACAAAATAATAAAAAAAAAAAATTCAAACAAAATATCACATCAAACCCCATAATCATTTCATTTTTTCTCTCACAAACATCACATCCAACCACAAAAAACCCAACTATCTTCCTAAACACAAAAAAAAATTTCTCCAATAATATCTTATACCTAAAAAAATTTACAAAAAAAAACCTACTTCTCAAACACTCACATTGTATATGTGCAACAGGTTGATAGTGAGATTTACAACAAACTAAGCCTATAGTTGTTTGCAAGTAGGATATGGCTTTGCTTGGTAGAAAATGGAATGCATATACACACATTTAATAATTATGTAGACCATGGTCATGCATAAATAGTTGTACCTTAATGTACCACCTCCATTGGTTTTCCAAAGTCTCAAAGGGAGAGAAAAAATTGAAGCCATAGCTCGTGGTTAATTATTACTCGTACGGTACTTAGATTTCTCAAATCTAAAGTTTTACTATATTTCTTTGTTTTATGGTTCAAGTGCATGTATTATTAAATACGGAAAATACTCTCTTATAGTTTATTTCATTTTTTGAAAATTGTATTGGATAATTTGGTGCAATTTTTACTTACATTTTGTGAGGTAAAAAATAAGTTGATTATTAGAAAGTAGTCAAAGAGATTCTTTAGTTTTTGTTTCTGATTATCAAACCAAATAGATCCAGTATTTAGGTAATACTCTCAATAAATTATAAACAACAATAACATACTCGATGAGTTTTGTTTTGATTTTTTTTTTTGAGTCTAACTACCTAAAAAAAATGAGTCAACATGTATCATTTGCAATTTTTGCTTACAATGAGGTAGAAATAATTTAAATTAATTAATTATTGAAAAATAATCAAATTATTAAATTTCAATGTCATATTATGCTTATCAGTTATCATCTTACTTGCCAATATAGTTACCCTATCACATATTCAACAATTTTTTAATTTTTATTTTTATTTTTAATTTTTAATTTTTTTTGTGGATCTCAATGTGTGTAGTAGTATACAAGAGACTGCTAAAAAAAAAAATTAGTATACAAGATAAGAATCTGACCTAGCAATGTTTCATATAATTCTAAAAATCTGACCAAGTCATTCCTTGAAATGTGATGTTAGATCATTTTTAGCTTATTATTGTATTTTAATTGTGTTAATGTCATATTTTAATCTATTATAATATTTATTTATTTTTAGACTTCCTTTAGTAGTGTTCATGTTTTTCTATCCATGATCATATGATTTAATTTCTACTATATGATGCGATTATGTGTATTTAAATATTTATTCATAATATTTTTTAATTAAAATTTTATTTAAAAAAACATAATCTAATAATTAATGTTTTAAAAAATTCAACTCATTAATATAATTCAAAATTACATTAATTTAATTGATTGCTTGTTAGAATATAATCAACCTTGTGAAGTTAATTATTTACTCATAAATTAATGATTTAATTGAATATATGTGGACACGACAAAAAGTAAAGTCGATAAGCAAATGTATTTTTATATATTTAAAATATTTTCTATTTTAAATTAAAATTATTTTGATATGATGGTTGGTATTTTTTAAATAAAATTTATATAAATTTCAATTATAACAAAAAAAATAAAAATAAAATGACATGACATTTTTGTGGAGTCAATAAATTAATTTTAAGAAATTAATGTTCAAACATGGAGGGTAAATCATATTAACTTTTCATGAGATTTAAAAAAAAAAAAAATACAGTAAGCACTTTAATTTTGGTACAACTATACCAATCTTCAATTTAACTAATGCAAATAGTGTAAAGATAGAAAAATAAATATAATAAAGTATTTATTTCAGTATAAAAAAGTTAATTTCATCTATATAATTAATGAAAATGAAACAAAATGATATGTGAATTAAAACTTAAGAGAATCAGACATAATTATATAGAATTTAGGGAGATTTATTAAATTTTTTTTTTCAAGTGTTTGTATTTTAATAAGTCCTATTATTTGATCTACCATATCCTACTTCTCATATTTAAAGTATTTTATGGATATTTCTACACTTACAAATATTTTTTAAACGGTTAGTAATTTAGTGATATGAACATTCATATTTTACAATATAAATATTCACATTCACGTGTAAATGTTCATATTGATAGTGTGAATATTCACATTGACGGTGTGAATATTCACATTGTAAATGTGAATATTATTAAGGGTATTTTAGTAACTATGTTATTCAAAGGATTTATTAAAATATAATAAAATAATATGAACTAAATAAAATATAAATAGATGAAAAGAGATTTATAAAAAAGTGTCTCTAAAATTTATTGTATTTTTTTTTTTTAAATTTAAAAGATGCAAGTATAATTTATCAAAAAATATAAAAATATTGGAAAGAGTGATGGTAGTGTGACATATGGTGGCGAATAAAAGATGCAAGTGTAATTTATCAAAAATATAAAAATATTCGGCAGAGGGATGGTAGTGTGACATGTGGTGGCGAATAAAACTGGGTAAGGTAATCAAAAAAATTCACAAATCAATCTGGTAAGTTTGGTTTGATTTTTTTAATTCGTAATTTAGGTCTCGTTTGGTAATATTATTTTTTAGTTTAAAAGTTAAAAAGTCATTAAAAAAATAAAAAAGCCAATAACTTATATCAAAAAGTTAAAGATTCTCTTTTCTCTCTACTTTTTGTATATTTTTTCGTAAAAAACTAAAAATCATCCTAAACATATTAGTCTTTTTTACCTCATATTTTAGCTAAAAATTTAAAAAGTTACTAAAAAATCTGTTCCCAAAAGAGGCCTAGTCTTAGTTTGAAAAATTAGAGAACTGATCTCCATGAATTGGTTCTGGATTTAAGTTTACGGTTTTGAATTTGAATCGAACCGAACCGTATAACTTAAATCATATATGTTTATTTGCTAGATATTTGTATTTGTTTAAGTCAATGGTGGAGCAATGTATTTATGTTTTGAAAGTTCATATTTGAAAAAAATTATAACAAGTTAATGTTGAATAATGTTTGATTAATGTTATATTTTTGCTTAATTTGTGAATATTGTGAGAGTAATTTGTTTGAAGGCATGTTAATATTATATTTATAATTATGATAGGTTGAATTTTTTAAAAAATGTTATATAATTTTTTTTGTGAACAAATTATATGAAATTTCAATTCCAAATCGAACCAAACCGTGTTTAAATGATTTAATTTAGATTAGTTTCATAATTTTAATAATTTAGTTTTGTTCTAATTTTTATATAAATTGACCCTAATTTTATTCCCAACCGATTCAAATCCGACTATATTCACCATTAGTGGTGAAGTCACGGGTTTTGCGTGAGAAGGAGGCTCAGCTGCATAGCGTGAAGCCTGAACAAAGCTCGTAAGTCTCACTAATAAATGAACTGTCAGTGGTCATAATGAGCCGCTCGTTAATGTGGTCCAGCTCGTTAGCTTGGCTCAGCTTCTTCGGCTCTTCCAATTTTCCCAAACTATCCTTTTTGCAGATAGATTAGTGCCTTGATTTTTTATCATCACTTCAATACTAATATTAATTATGATTTAAAAAAATAAAAATAGGCATCTCAATTGGGATTCTACATTGAAAGAAAAATGGAAAAAATACTTGCAGAAAAAAATGAAAATAAATATGATAAATAAAAAGAAACCCAAGCAAGGGTATATTAGGTTAAAGAAAATAGCTCACTAGCACTAGCAATTCAAACTAGCAAATATTTTGTTCAAAAAAAATAAAAATAAATAAATTAGTAAATATTTCATTCTTCTCTTTGATAAAGGGACCATTTCCTTTCATCAATAACATTTCAATCTTCTCTTTGATAAAGGGACCATTTCCTTTCATCAATAACATTGTTTGGGATTTATACAAATGACAACTTCTCACCTACCGCAATTACTAATTTTATCCATTTATATGTACATCAGCAATACTATAATTTTAAAAAACTTATCTCAAATTTTATCCAAAGATATCAATCTATGGCTTAAATTATTTCATACTTAGATTCTAACTACACCCATTCAATCTCCACACAAACACATTACTCAGATTTTTCTAGGACAATAACATTTTTGTATATACATATTCTATTAAAAGCAGCTTTCCACAATCAACCTTATTTTAGGAGAAATTAAAAAATTAGTTTTTTTTTTAAAAAAAAAAATAATCCTACAAAATGCTAATACTAAAAGTTAATTTATTTGGTACATTCTTAGTTTCTTAATAAATTTTTAGAATGATTAAAGAGGATTTTTGGACTTTTTAGTTAATTATATGATCTTTAAAAATTTCCCCCAAATGAAGCTTCAATGGTGTTGATAAAGAGCTACATTACTCTTCGAACTATATCCACTTTAATGACTTATAAAATTATCGTTAACCTGACTTATTTATAAAAAAATAATATTATACATATGTTGGCTTTTTGGCTTTCGAAGGATAATTTTGTAAATGTGAGCGTGCCAGCAAGGATCAATCAGTCCTTACAGAAATTATAATTGCCAACCAATTATCAGATGATTGTGTTTTAGTTCTTTCAGCCTCAATGAGGAGGACTTTTACTGGTGGCTTGACTTAGGAGAAATTAAGCGAAATGACAGTTAAACAAAGAGCAATTGAAGTATTTCATTAAAATGAAAACTTACAATGGTCCGAACTCAGCCTCGTAGAGGTTTACAACGACAATCTACTTGAATCTACTTGAAACTACTCCTATAAATGAAGTGCAGAGCAGGTATTTAAAGTGTAGGAATGTAAATACTGGAAATGTAAAAAACTGGAAAGGAAAATATATAAAGTAAGACTGGTTTGTATGATCTGAGTCTGGGGGCTTTTTCTGGGGACCTCCTTGCTATTTATACTCCTCAAGGATGAGCATCGAATTACACTTCAAACCGTCGAACTGCTCCTCCATGATCGCTGATCATGCTGCCTTAGAAGTAGTTCCACTACGCCATCACTTGCAGTTGGGCTTCCCTCCTGTATTCGAATTTGAATATGAGTAACCATTGAAGCCACGTCACCTTGTATCTCTTTTCTGATCTAGTACTACTCAGATCACGTGAGAACCAAATTTCACTGCCACGTGTACGATCAGGATCGAAGACTCGAGTAGTCTCCCTAACTTGCCCTTACTTTGCCACATGTCGAACTGTAATTGGCTTTTACAAAATATGTAGCCAATATTACCCCCCGCACTAATATACCCAATACTTGGTGATATTAGTGGATCACAGCCTTTCCCGCGCTTTTGGAACGTGCATAGAGTCTATCTTCTGGAAACACAACCGTCATCTCTTTGGTGATCATTTGCAATAACTTTTTTCCAATGTGTTGAACATCCCAATACCTTAGCATTCGAATAGACTATGGCTAAATCAATTTCCCTTTCTATTGATCAAGCACACAAAAAGCCATTGAGTAATGCTGTTTCCCCTCGAAAGAATCTTCACGCATTCATTAGCCACCTTTACCCGCCTTTCTATATTCAGGTCATGGGAGCCTTTGCAAATTACCAACCTTTGGACTACGAACACATTGTCCTTAATCCTTCGATTCAACAAGTTACAGACACAGATACAAGAAGTTCTTCCTCTGACTCCCCCTTGTACCTCGAACAAACTGCTTTCAAACCTTTAATTTGGCAAGTTGCAAATATGGATTTAGGAAACTCTTCTTTACAAAATTCTGCATGGGATGAAGCTATAACTTCTTCATCTTCTGGAGTTTCTGGCTGGACGAGTTGGTCAACACCTGAGACTTATGATTTGAAGGAACGAATCAACCATCATTTTGTTGAGTTCACTGACCCTTTGGAGTTTCCTTCTTATGCTCGAAGTTCAGTGGTCTACCCTTACGTGCCCATTGACTATCGACGTAGTTCGGAGGAGAACTTTCTTGTGGCATGGTACACATCCTCCATGCCTACAAAGTCAGTGCTTGTTGCCCGACGCCCAGAAGAGGCACAAGGGTACAACCCATCATTTTTAGCCAAGAAGGCGAAAATTGGCTCTTCTGACTGGCTGGACTATATTAATGCTTTTGTTCCTTCCGCTCCCGTGCCATCTCCCATAATAGAAGCATCCACACCTTCTTCTCCATTCTCTGAAACAGAAGCATCTGCTCCTTCTTCTTCATCTTCTGAAGCAGAACCATCTACCCCTTCTCCTCCATCAACGCTTTCCTGGACAGAGAAATTGAGGCTTGCCCTTCCCATGAATGAAGTCATTCCACCTTACAAACCTCCGTCAATCCCTACCCCAGCTGAGCAGAAAGAAGCTCAACTTCTGCTTGCAGCTTTCTCTCACTTGTCCTTCAATGTTCTTGAGGACGAAGTCCCTCTCAAGAACTTTCAATAGGCTTGTGGTATTCTGACTAGGGGCCATGTCCTTAATCCCATTGCCCAAGCAGAACTTCATATGTTCCTCGACCAACTCCCAGTGCTCCTCTACTGGCATCGAAATTCCATGGTTACTACACAATCTTTGGACCAACTTTCGTCTCTCCGAATTCAAGCCCAGTACGAAGCATAAAACTTTATCGAAGAATTCGATGATTTCAAAAACAAAGATTCTGCGTATTGGGATGATTTAGTCATAGACGAATTGGAACAAAGATTGAGAGAGGAAGCTTTCGAAACAAAGGCTGAAGAACTCTACTACGAAGTGAGAGCTCACCAACTTATGCAGCCAACATTAGAAGAAATAGAAGATATAATAAAGAAAGAACAGAAATTCATTGATCACTGTTGGATCAAATTTCATGATCTTGTTATTTACTCTATTCCTTTTTTTTATGAACTTGAGTTCATACCCAGATAGGGTCATTTGATGTAATTGCTTTGGCTTAAGTTATAAATAGAATCTTTCATTTGGCATTTGTCTCCATTTGCCTTTGAGAACCAATTTAAAGCTTCGAACCGAACAAACTCATTCTTCGAATTTGGACTCAATTTTTTTAATGAAACACTAAAAGGGACCAACATGTCTTTTTTCCAATTTATGGAGTAAAGTTGACAATTCTGGCTGATATCATCTAGAATTAGTACTTCGAATTTAACAACCTTACCTTTCAAAACTAACTACAACCAATATATGGCCATGGTTGATATAACCAATCAATTTCTAAATTGGCCACTTTTATTTCGAGGAGCAGTCCATGCTGCTTTAGTTTAAAAGGCAGTCTCCTTTTATAACAACCAACGATTGGTTTTGATGTTTCGAATAGTAATTCCCACCCTTAAAGAATCCTTAATTTTGCTTCGAAGGCCGTTATTTTCATTAATAACCCTGAAACAGGTCTTTAAACCCTTTGAAGTAGACCAATACTCGAGCATTCTAGCATCTTTAAATATGTAGTATGCTTCGAAGCCGGCTTCTGCATTTCGCAGCCGTTGTTGTTTGATTTTTTTTTGGCGCCAAAATTTGGCTTCGAAGCCAAATACCCTACTTCGAAGCCAGTCTCAGTATCTGGGTTGTGTTTTTTCCCTCCAAAAGTACCAATATTGAAGGAAAACTCTTCGTATTCGTTCTTTTTAGTACTTAATGACTTACGCAATATATTTTTCAGACACGAAACCTTCACAAGCCCTTTTGTTTTGTGTTCTAAAATCACTTGCTCTTTTAACACACAAACCCTACCGATCCTCTAATAACCCTTTCTTCCTCAATAGATCCTTCATCGCTGAAAGTGCTCGCTGGCGACCGTATTAGCCCTACCATGGCTTTGAAGAAATGCATCGATGAAGAAATCACCAAACTAACAACTGGTGGGTCGAGCGCTATAGATGGACGTCTCTTTGTTCCTCGTCACAGCAGCCAACAAGAATACGTTCTAGGCCCCATCTTTCGGGAAGCTCCTGACCAACTCCCAGCTTTATACCCTCGTTTGGAGGATCACTTTCTTCTCTACGAAGGAGGGCTTGACTGGAGCAATTGGAGATTGACCCGGCCTCATCGCTGCTGGCCGACGTTGAGAGCTGAATGGGAGGAATGGTATGACAGGGTTGTACCTGCGAGAGAAGATGACTTACAAGAGCTCTATATCCTTGATGCCCTTCGTCTTTCCAGGTTCATCATCCCTGAGGACCCCTTTTTAATTCCAGCTGCTTTATGTTTTTGGAATATGGCTTTTAATTTCTTCCAATTTCGATGTGGCATGATGGCTCCCACCATTCTCGATATTTGCCATCTTTTAGGGCTTTCCCCTCATGGCTCTCCTTTTACTCCCAACTATCCGGACCTCCCTGTCAAATTTTCCCTTCCAGCCTTAAATTCTTCTTATAGTGACTTTGTGAAGGCTGAAAATAAAAAGGAAGGCCCTGTGAAAGACAGAGAATTCTTTTCTTTTATTTTATATTGGTTATGCAAATTTCTTTTTTGCACATCGTCTCAGAGGATTATGCCTGAGTTCGCTCCCCTCGCGAAGGCACTTGTCTTGAAAAAACATATAGCTCTTGCTCCTTACCTTTTAGGTCATGTTTACAGAGCTTGTTCCCAATTTTGTGAAAGACCACTTGATGTTAACCAAGGAGGTCCCCTCTGGGTGCTCCAGCTCTGGCTCTTCCCCTATTTTACTGATCTACATTCAAAATGCCTAAGATTCCTTGTCCAGGATCCTAGCACTTATGGGGAGAAGTATGCTAGGATTGTCCTTTATCCTGCTTCTTTTGCTTATTACTTTACTTTCTTTTATCAATTCCCTATTTCTCCGTCTGCCTTCTTTTTTTGTCCGTTCGAAGCCAATAGAGGACCGTCCTGGCTGCAGACTTTTCTGGCTGATACAGAGTGCTCCACCTCACCTCATAAAGATATGTGGGCCTCTATACTGCTACTAAGGGAATTGTTCATTGGCACCTTGAACCCTCGAGCCTATAAGTGCATCTCTGAGGTGTATTGCCCTTCTTAATTTGCCAGACAATTTGGGCTCACTCAAGGAATACCTATTCCACTTTGCAGTCTCTCGAATGTCCACCTTACTGCTAGAGATTTGAGGATATCCAAATCCAAGCTAGAGACGGCAATACTCAAACTGCTGAAGGAATTGAATGAGTTCCAATTTGTTCCATTTCTTCCATCTGGCTTAGTTTTGAAAAGATTCCAGAACTGGTGGACAGCCAATATGGAAGTGCGTCTATCTGTGCACCCTCATGACTTGCTAATAGGGTTGGGAGTGCCTTCAAAGGCTAAGTCAGCAACGGCTGAGAACATTTCCCTTTTTCCTGAAACTGCCACAACTACTCCTGCAGCTTCGTCGCCTCCAGCTAGAGTTACTAGAGCTGCTTTGAAGAAGGGTAAATATCTTCAAATTTCCCTTTTCTTTCTTTTGAATCTTTTGTTCATTTCCTTTACACTTATGTTCTTTGGTGCAGGGTCCCCGCAAGAAGAATCCCCCAAGAGAGCTGAAACTCTAGCTATCCTCAAAAAGAAATAACAACAAAAACAGAAAAGGAAGCTAGTCCTCCCTCCTGAGGAATCTGAACCTCTGGAAGAAGAAGAGATTGAGCAAGAGCAAGAAGTGCCTTTGCAAAGAACAAAGAAACAAAAGGTGGCTGTCTCCCCTTTTGATATAATCGAACATCCTCCTCTCGAGGCAACTACTACAGTGATGGGGAAAGAACTTACCTCTGAAGAATCTGAACCCCAATTTGAAGAAAGAGGAATCGAAAAGGAGCCAGTAGCAGCACTGCCAAGAAGGAAAAGAAGGAAAGTGACTGTTCCTGCTACTGACTTGGTTGAAGACCCCATTCACGAAGCAGCTGCCAAGGCAGTAGAGCAGGAACATTCTAAGGCAATAATTGTTTTTGAAAGGGCCGAGAGGAGACGGCAACAACAATTTTTTAGGGATGAAGCCACTGCTGCTGATGCATTACAAAGGGAGGCTGCAAGAAGGCGACAAACTGCCGAACATTACTCCCTTCGCAGTTCCCCCATCAGTGCTAATACCTCTGGAACGAGTACTTTCTCTCACACTTCTGTCTTTTTTTTTTCTTTTGTCAACTTTTGGTACTGAAATTTGACAGTCCTTTGTATTTCTTCCTTTTACAGCAACAACTACTGCGTTTCTCTTTCCAGTGAGGCCTCCCTCGGTTTCAGTTGAAGTTGGCCAGATGTAGGATGTGAGGACTGGCCAGATGCAGGATGTGAGGACTACTCAATTTATCTTCCCACTTTCAAGGTCTACACTTCCTGTACTTTCCCTGAGATCAAGCATTCCTGCATCTCTCCTTCTTGGCCTAGAGCAATACCTCCATTTTCTGACTTTTGATCTACCTCAGTCCACTTCTCCATCGAACCTTGCTCTTCCTCCTCCCTTCACAGAAATTCCAACTGCTATTCCATCTCTGATGGCAGTTGATCTCCTCATAGAGGGTGCTGGTGGTCTTCCAACCCATAGTTCATCTCCTTTGCCTACTTCGAGCCCCTCTTCCCTTGATTCATTGGTGGCTAAGACCATAGAAGCTGCCAAAGATGCTCATTTCATTTCTCCTATCCCCATGCAGTCTTCTATGCCTTCCACTGCAACACTCTCTGCACCTCTCATGTCTATGGATGAGGTTGATGTTTTTGAGGCCAGATTAGCTGGTCTTTTTGACATCCTTTCTACCTCTTCAATATCCAGTATTGAAGCTGAGCCATTAGTTTTGGCTAACTCCTTGTTGGAAATTCTTGAGAGCTCTTTTTCTTCCAGCCGCAAGCCTTCTGTACCTTCAATAAACCTGGACACATGCCTGGAACTACTAATTTCCTTTTCGAGGATTCCCTTCGAGGCTCTACAAAGGCCTATAATTAGAAATGGGTTCCTCCAGTGCTGTAAACTTGCTGAACAGTCAGGCATGGATGTTTCAAGTCATTTGTCTGAGGCAGCAGCCACTATCGACTTTTACATCAGCATTTGTCAAGCTGCCAAGGCTGAGGCTAAGAAATTGGCTGGCGACCAAAGTTTTGTTTCTCAAGTTCATGCTGAAGTATCAAAGTTTAAGGAACAACACTCCTCGGCCTCCTTCTTTCGAGCCTAGCTGCTGGAGAGGAAAACTCAACTTGAAGAGGAGTTAGCTGCAGTAAACCAGGCCTTGGTTCGAACTGACACTAAATTGCAAATCACCAACCAAGAACTGGCCGATCGCAAGGGAGAGATGGCTGCAGCTATTCAACTATTTCCATCACTTAACAATAGGAAATCTACTGTACAAAAACAATTAAGATATTGTAATGATTTCTGAGCCAATTTGTGGCACAATGTACTTAATTCTTTATGAAAGAACAAATTTTGTCTATCATTGGAGCAGTCTTGTGTTCTTGTATTTAATGTTTATTTTATTTCTTGTGTTTCCCAAATGGTTGGAAAATAAGGCTTCAAATATCTGCCATAATCTTTTTGGGATGTACATACCCATTCAAATTTCTCAAATGGTAGGCTCCAAAAGGTAGAACTCTATGAATTTGATACGGTCCTTCCCAATTAGGTGACCATTTGCCAAACTTATGGCTTTTAATTCTTATTGGGAGTATTGTTGTCCATACCAAATCACCTTCATCAAAGCCAATGTGTTTGACTTTCTTATTATAATTCTTGGCTGCTTTATTCTTTTGGAGAAGAATGCTATTTAATGCCAAAATTCTGGCCTCATCTATGCCTTCCAATTCCAAGTACATACTCTGATGGTACTGCTCCGGATCCAACTAGTTTTGGCATCTTACCTTCAAAGATTTAACATTAATCTCTACAGGTAACACTGCATCATGCCCATATACTAGGGCATAAGGTGTAACTCCTGTGCTTGATCGTGGGGAAGTTCTGTAAGCCTATAAAACATCCAACAACAAATTATGCCAATCCCTGGGATTATCTTCCACAACCTTTTGTATTCTTTTTTTTAAGGATTTATTGGATGATTCCACTTGACCATTTACTTGTGCATAATAAGGCTAATTCCAAATTTTGCCACAAAAGACTTCACCATTTTCCCATCGAACACAGTCCCATTGTCCACAGTTATGGTTTGTCCGATACCAAACCTATGTATCAAATCTTTAATGAACCCAATGACTTCTGTCTGATCTACAGCCTTGTATGGTTTGGCTTCGACCCACTTAGTGAAGTAATCAGTGGCCACTAGAATGAAACAATGATGCTTCGAAGAAGGTGGGTGTATTTTTCCCATCATATCCATGGCTCATCCTCTGAATGGCCAAGGCTTCACTACTGCATGTAAGTCTGTTATCGGCACATGCCTTATTGTACCATGTTTTTGACATGCCTGGCAACCCTTTGCATATTCTATACAGTCTTTAAGGATAGTCGGCCAATAGTAGGAATGCCTTCGAAGCAACCATCTCATCTTTACACCAGGCTGATGAGCACCACAGATGCCTTCATGAACCTCAGCCATAGCTGTTAATGCCTCTTTTGGGCCTAAACAGTCCAGCAATAAACCATCTCCTCCCCTTTTGTAGAGAGCATTGCCATATATCATATATTGCATAGACTGCAATTTGATTTTCCTACTGGCTTTCGAAGATGGACCAGCTAAGTATTGCATTATTGGATGTCTCCAATCTTGTTCTTGTAAGTCATTATGATGGACTTCCAAGACCACATTCCTTTTATTCAAAGGTGGTATCAATTTTTGATATGTTGTTTGGCTTATGTCCCTTTGGGTATTCTCCCTTCTCTTGAAGTTCGAAGCTTTCTGACCCACATCATTAGCTCTATTATTCAAGAATCTTGGAACATGAGTTACATTTGCTATTTGAAATTGAGAAAGCAAATATAATGCAACAACATAGTACGGCAAAATACTTATGCTTTGACACTTGAAAATCCCTTTCACCTGGTTAACCACCAATTGAGAGTCTCCAAATATGTCAACTGCATGTACTTGTAATCCAATAAGGATTTCTAGTCCCACTATTAAGGCTTCATATTCAGCCTGGTTATTGGAACAGCTAGCTTCATCCACTCTGAACCCATGTGTGGTCTCTACCCCTTGCAGAGATTTAATCACAATACCAATTCCAATCAAGCCATTGGGTTTCGATCCATCGAACCACATCTGCCATGGCTCAACACTAGCCATGCCAAGTTCCATTATCTCTTGGCTCTCTGTTTGAGAGGGATGATTTGCCAGAAAATTGGCCAGAACTTGCCCTTTTACTGCCCTTTGAGGGACATATTCTAAATGAAATTCTGATAAGGCTAGTATCCACTTGCCAATTCTCCCCCTCAACATAGGTCTAGATAACATGTACTTAACCAAATCTGTGGTTGCAATTACCAAGACAGTTGTAGGTAAAAGATAATATCTTAATTTCATTGCAGCAAAATACAAAGCAAGACACAGCTTTTCTACAGCTGAATATTTACATTCACAAGAATTTAAAAACCTACTAAGGTAATAAACAGCTTGTTCCTTACCTTCTTCATTGTCTTGAGCCAAGAAAGCTCCCAATGAATCTTCTGCTGCAGCTATGTACAACTTCAAGGGTTTATTATCCTTTGGTGGCATCAGCACTGGAGGGTTGGCCAAGTAGGCTTTGATACCTTCGAAAGCAATTTGATGCTTTGCTGTCCACACAAATTCCTCTTCATCTTTCAGCCTTAACAAGGAAGAAAATACTTTAGTTTTCCCTGCAGTGTTAGAAATAAACCTTCGAAGAAAGTTAACCTGTCCAAGGAATCTTTGTAATTCTTTCTTACTTGATGGAGGCCTAGCTTCAATGATGGCTTTGGCTTTATTCTGATCAATCTGTATCCCTTTCTTGTGCACTACATAACCCAAGAAGTTTCCAGATGATACGCCAAAAGCACACTTAAGAGGATTGAGCTTCAATTTGAACCTTCTCATTCTTTCAAAGGCTGCTTCTAAATGAAACAAATGCTCCCCCATGGATTGGGATTTGACTACAATATCATCAATATAACATTCCAAATACCCTCTAATGAGGTCATGAAAGATAGTGTTCATAGCTCTCTGATATGTGGCTCCAGCATTTTTCAGGCCGAATGGCATTTTAACCCATTCGAAGGTACCAATGTTCCCAGGACATTTGAATGCTGTCTTGTGGATGTACTCCTCTGCAATGTAGATTTGATTATAACCAGAGTGTCCATCCATCATTGATAAAACTTGATGCCCTGCTGAACTGTCTACCAACAGATCCACTATAGGCATAGGGTACTCATCTTTCGGAGTTGCTAGATTTAAGTTTCTGAAGTCAATGCATACCCTCATTTTACCATTCTTCTTGATTACAGGCACAATATTAGATAGCCATTCAACATACCTGGCTGTCCTAATAAAGCCTGCCTTGAGTAGTCTAAGAATCTCTTCCTTGACTTTCTGAATTACTTCTGGACTCATTCTTCTTGGTTTCTGCTTGTATGGCTTGAAATTAAGCTTCATAGGGAGCCTATGTTCGACTAATGACCTATCCAATCATAGTAGTTCATTATATGTCCATGCAAAGCAATCTTTATATTTCTTCAAAACAACCAATAATTGGTCTCTGTCTAGATTATTCAAGCAAGCACTTATATAGGTGGGCTGTTGCATAGAACCTTCCCCTACATTTACTTCTTCTAAGGGATCCTGTGTCTGAGAACTTATTGAAGCTTCTTGCTTGGTTTTCTCTACCTTCGAAGCAACCTTCTCGCCTTGTTCTGTTCCCAGGTTCTTTAGTTCAACATCTTCGCCCTCTTCCTCATAAACAAAGTCTGTCCATAAGGCATCCTCTTCCTGTATTTGTTGGACTTTTGTTTCAATGTCCAATGCACAGTATTTGCCAAGGGTCAAAATTCTGACCCGTTGCTGTTCCTGTTCGCAGCCAATTATCATGGCTTCTCTCTCTTGCTCCTGTACTTTCTGGACTATGGCTTTTACATCCAATGTTGAGAATTTAATTAGAGCCAAAGACTTGGCTTCTTGTCCTTCACCTCTTTGCCTACAACCAGGCATCATTGTCATCCTTAATGACAATCTCTTCATCAGCACTTTCTTGGACTAAGTGCTTCAGGTGTGTCACTTCCTCATCGGCCGTCACTTCGGCTGAGCCATCAGTTTTCCTCAGTATACTGAGTGGTGTTACACCCTCAATATACAACTTAGCCTCTGCAAAGTCTGCACAGGCTATGAAGGGTTGAGGATCTGCATCAATTTCCTCCGTCTCCCCATTGCCTAAAGCCATCATAATCTTCTGATGCAAGGAGGAAGGCACACATTTGTTAGTGTGGATCCAATCTCTCCCAAGTAAAGCATTGTATTTAGCATTACTGTCGATTATGAAGAATGCTGTCATGCAGTCCCTGGTTCCTACACTCAAGTTAATGGGTAGAATCCCCTGAGCCATCTGTTTGTCTCCAGCAAAGCCAGCGATGGTTGTGCTGGTTGGAATCAACCTGGGATTCTTTTTTCCTAGTTTCTTCAAAGAAGATTTCGGTAGTAAGTTCACTGCTGCCCCATTGTCTATCAGGACACGGTTCAGTTGTATCCCATCGAAGAACGCTTTGATGTACAACGGCTTGACATGTTGTGTCATAGAATTCGAAGGATACTCAAAAGGATATGAGAGGTTAATGCTCACCTCTTCTTCACTCTCGTATTCAGTCTTCATTGGGGTAGCCATCCCAGGATCATCTTGTACCATACTTACTTGCGAGTCTTCACTAGAAACAGGAATATGATCCATGTCTTGGTCATCTTGGTCCTCATTTCTAGCCTGGAACTCATGGGGCAGTATGTGTACCATATTGACTGATACTGGAGGAAATGAGCCAAATTGGATGGCTGGTTATACCTGCTTCCTCTCTTGGCCACCTTCAGTTACTTCAGCAGCATTCTCCATGCTGCACTCTGGTACTTCATTGTTAACAGATTCCTTCGAAGGATCTTTCTCGACTGATTTTTCAACCAAAAATGTTTGCTCAGCCATGAAGGCTTCGAACATTTCTTCCTCCATCATTTCTTTCTTCTGGCTTATGCCAATCTCTCATTCTGTCCCGCTATCACTCTCCTTCAGAGCTTTCTCCAATCCTGCTAAGCTACACTTCTCTCTGGCTTTTAGTTTAGAATGAACCTTAGCCAATTGTTCTTTGTTGCAACCCATTTTTCTTTGTAAAGTTGGCTTTGGAGCATGGTCGGACTTTGGAGTTTTCTTTCCTTCTGTCTGGACCAATGAAGAGCTCTCTCCATTTTCTTTTATATCGTTCTGGTACTGAGTGTACCTGCGCTGAATTTTTCTCCTTTGTGATCTTGAAATAACTGGGACCATATCTGGTTCTTTTGTCTTTGGGTGTTTAAGCAATACCCAATTGTTCGGAGCCACCATAGGAGGCTTGACCATCCTGCCTTGGATTCCAACATCTCTCCGGGCAAGCAGTTCCCTGGGTTTGTTTTACATTACAAACCAGTCTGGGACTCTAGGTACCCACGAACTTGCTGACTCAGATGTTGAACTACTTTTTCCAACCTTCGAGGCCATCTTCGAAGCTAGCTGTGAAGGTAAGTGTTTGGCTCTGACCTTATGTTTTGAACCTAATTCAGACCTTCGATGAAGGTGGCCACTTTCTGTCCTGCGTGAGGCTGGTCTAGGAGGCCAATCCCTGGCCTTGATCCCATGAAATAAGCCTCTCTCCAGTCTTCTTTCAGAATGACTGCTCTCCATTCTGTAATAGTTAGGTGGCCTAGATTCATGTAAGGGCCTCTTGCCTTTAGCATGCATTCTGTCTATTACAGGCTCAACCACTGGTGGTCGCTGCCTATCACTAGCCGGATACGGCCTTTTGTTGTAAGCGTTGGTTGATTTAGGACGTCTCTGAACATCCCTGTAGTATTGCTTCCCATCAATTGGAAGCCCTTTCAACCATTTATAACTCAGTCTGCACCTGGGACACATCCTCTGCATTACAGTTGCTTCCAAGGAATCATCATCCAGTATTTCTTCATTAGAGTGTTCCTTTGGGTGTGAGAAACCTTGTCCAATAGCTGGTGGGTTTTTAGTGTCCTTCTTGGTAGTTGTCTGGTTGGCAATATGCATCTACACATTGACCTCTTCCAACTCCTGCAGAGATAGATTCTGGAAGTTTGGTACAACCACATTAGCTGTACTTTCTCCAACTTCTGGAAATGGATTACTGTCGATTCCCATGGCCTTTTCTGTTTTGGCTGGGAACTTCAAACTTCCTTTCCGAATTTGTTCTTGGATCCTGTCTCGAAAAACAATGCAGTTTTTAGTCGAGTGAGACCAAGAGTTATGCCATTTACAATATACTTTTCCCTTAAGTTCATCTAGAGATGACAGTTTTACTCTTTTTAGTAATTTAAGGAAGTTGGCCGCGAGTAAATGATCAAAAATGTCATCTGTTTTTGTTAAATCGAAAGAGTACTTTCTGTGAAAGTCTTTCTTTTTAAACTGCTAGTCAATTGTTGTATCCTTATGAACTAATGCCTCACAGATCACAAGTTCTTTGCCCACAATCTCCGCTGTATCAATCTCATAATTAGGATCTCTATAATATGTCTTGTATGATGCATTATTTCAATCTTGTTCCTCCTCTAATAATGCTTCATATCGAGGCACCTTATAGGTTAGTTCGACCAAATCTCTGAATTCAGTTGAATCAAACTTCTTTCGAAGCTTGAACTCTAAACCGTTTTGAGCCAATCTTACGAATTCTGGCTCTGGTAGGATGACTCTACATTTATTTTGAACCCTTTTAAACCTAGCAATAAATTGAGTAGCCTTCTCTTCAGGCCTTTGACTCAGTCTGGCCAAGTCTGCCATGGAAACCTCTGGCTCCGACTGGAAAAATTGGGCATGAAATGCCTCTTCCATTTGTTGCCAATTTTGAATGGAACCAGGTGAAAGGTTGATGTACCATACAAACGCTGCCCCAGTTAGAGAATTTGGGAATAATCTTAGTTTCATATAGTCATGATTAGTAAATTCACCGCATTGAGCAGCAAACCTAGCAATATGCTCTATTGTTGATTGATTTCCAGTCTCATAGAAAAGGGTAAAATCTGGTATCCTGAACCCCCTTGGGTATTCGTGTACCCTATCTACCCATTCTGGGTATGGCTTTCTATATACAGGAGTCTGGACCCCCCGAGCCATCGGTCCACACATCTCCCTAACAATATCAACAATTTGGTCCTTAGGGACCATATTTTGTGCCTGCTGAACCACTACTGGAGGAACAAACACAGGGTTTGGTGGACAAACTTGTGCTTGTGGTCCTCTTGGTCCGTAAGGTGGTACATTTGGGACTGGTTGTCCCTGTGGTGCAGGTTGCTGTTGGGGGTATGGGTAACCCCTTTGGGCCTGACCCGCGAAAGGACCAGCAAAGGGTACTGGAACTGGTGTCGTGTCTCTGCCACTTGCAGGAAAACCCTCCAACCCCCGGGTATAAATTCAAATAAGGGATTAGTGTACCCCCTTGTGCCAGGTATGGCTTCGAACATGGGATTTGTAACCATTCTTATGCCGGTTTCTTGTACTTGACCAGATCCACCAACTTGTGTGGCTTCATTGTTGAGTACTGAGGCATTTTGGCCTGCTACAGGCCTCGAAATGGGTTCATACCAAGACTGAGGCGATGGTTTTTCATGATTCTGATTACTTCTTTCATGATTCTGATTACTAGTTTGACCATTAGAGTGCCCATTAACTTGCATAGGCTGTTTATCTCTAGCCAATCTTTGTTGAGGGACATTTAAAACTTCCTCTATGTATCTTGTGTTAGTTGGTTGGTGGTTATTCATTCGATCAAAAAAGGATGTTGCCCACCTTTCCATCGTGTTCATTAATTGTTGTCCCATGGCATCTACTATGCCATCCCATGGATTTGTTGGCTGAGTAAATGGCACAATGGATGGTCCAATTCCTTGGTTTCGTCCAACATTATGAACATATAGTTCTTGTCCCGAAATACTGGTCTGTTCGACCATAGGTTCTGATAACATGGGAGTTTCCATAGGATGTGTTACCACATTACCCTCTGGATTAGGTATTTCTACTTCTCCTTCTACGCCTTCTTCCAGACGTTCATTTTCTCCTTGTCGTGTTCGTCTAGCCATTTTAATTAGTCCCACCAAGCGTCCAAAAATATATGTTGGCTTTTTGGCTTTCGAAGGGTAATTTTGTAAATGCGAGCGTGCCAGCAAGGATCAATTAGTCCTTACAGAAATTATAATTGCCAACCAATTATCAGACGATTGTGTTTTAGTTCTTTTAGCCTCAATGAAGAGGACTTTTACTGGTGGCTTGACTTAGGAGAAATTAAGCGAAATGACAGTTAAATAAAGAGCAATTGAAGTATTTCATTAAAATGAAAACTTACAATGGTCCGAACTCAGCCTCGTAGAGGTTTACAGCGACAATCTATTTGAATCTACTTGAAACTACTCCTATAAATGAAGTGCAGAGCAAGTATTTAAAGTGCAGGAATGTAAATACTGGAAACGTAAAAAACTAGAAAGGAAAATATATAAAGTAAGACTGGTTTGTATGATCTGAGTCTGGGGGCTTTTTCTGGGGACCTCCTTGCCATTTGTACTCCTCAAGGATGAGCATCGAATTGCACTTCAAACCGTCGAACTGCTCCTCCATGATCGCTGATCATGCTGCCTTAGAAGTAGTTCCACTACGCCATCACTTGCAGTTGGGCTTCCCTCCTGTATTCGAATTTGAATATGAGTAACCGTTGAAGCCACGTCACCTTGTATCTCTTTTCTGATCCGGTACTACTCAGATCACGTGAGAACCAAATTTCACTGCCACGTGTACGATCAGGATCGAAGACTCGAGTAGTCTCCCTAACTTGCCCTTACTTTGCCACGTGTCGAACTGTAATTGACTTTTACAAAATATGTAGCCAACAACATATTAATAATTTAATTAAAAATATAAATGATCAGATGTGATTGGTTGTGAAAAAATAATCACTCTGTTTTGTTTTAGTTTTCAGAATTCACTTTTTAGAAGATTTTACTTTTTCGTTTTTTCTATTTTTTTATTTTTACTGAATTTTACGTAACATAAATATACTTAAAAAGTATAATATTTGTGAAAAAAATCTTTAAAAAATTCATTAAATACCAAAAATAAAAAAATATAAAAATTTAGTACATTTTTCATATTTTCGTGTATTTATTAATTTTTTAAAATATTTTTTCACAGATATTTTACTATTTAGATACATATAAATAAGGTACAATTAAAAAAGTAAAATTTTAAAAATATTCACTAAAAACAAAAAAATATGAAAAAAAAAAAATTCAATTTTTAAAAAACAGAATTCAAAAAATTGAAATCAAACATATTAAATAATATTTAAATCTGACATTGGACATGAATATTTTTAGAAAGATTATTAATAAGATTTTAGGTTGATATGAACATTACTCATCATGAAATGCACTTGCCAGAGCCAAGTGTCCACTAGAGATAGTGACAAGTGTTCTTCATATACGAGCAACATTCTAAAGTAGTTTCCACGAAGCTTCCGACTTTCAACTTTTTTTTTTAGGTAAGTAAAAAAATAAAAATAAATAAAAAATAAAAAAATAAAAAGATACAAGCTAGTCAAGTTAAAGGGCTCTATACTCCACTTTGAAAGTGAGAGGCATCATGGCTGACCCTATCCTAATTTTGACCTGAAAAATGTAATAGAAATAATCAAGGAAGGATACTGTGAACACTCTTCATGTGATTGAAGTGGCAAAACAAGATACAAGCTAGTCAAATTTCAAATTAATGCACATTGATTCTTATACTAAATAATGCCATTATTGTGTTTGAATTAAGAATTTATGAAGAAAAAAAATTAAAAGATATTTTGTTCACTTTTCCATTCCTATTTTTTTCCTTCTCAAATAAAATAGTTCTACTATATTTGAATCTTAAATTTTAAATTTATAAAAAAATTAATTTATATTTCAATCACTCTTTCCTTTATAAAATCTCTTGGAACACAATCTCCATTCTTATTACTATATTAGAAGTCTTTATTGTCAAGTGATGATTAAAGGCAATCACCTTAAGTTTTGAGTGAAAGCTAAAATTTTAGATATGGGAAATAATATAAAAGATTCATTTTAGACTTAATTTTTATACAGTGGGATGTCAAGAAAATAATTTATTGATAATTAGAAAATATTTAATTATTAACTAATTATCTTTTTAACACATCATTGAGTTTAGAAAACAGATCTAACTTTTGAGTCTAAATAGCAATACTCTAAATATTGGTCTATATTATAATCTAACTATTAAAAAATTAAAATCACTATACCATTAATTAACATTTGTCCATATCATTAACTTTTTTTTTTTTTTCTTTCCAATTAGGAAAAAAAAAAAAAAAAATAGAACAGTTGGCCTAATAATTTATGTAATTTTTTCTTAAGACCGTAAAAAAATGTGAAAAGTTCAAGACTCCAGTTGATGAAGTGACTATGGGGTTGTTTGGGAAGTGGGTTTAGGTGGGTTTGGGGATAAAATAGTCACAAAAAACAAAATAGGCTTTTTACTCACAATAAGACAAAATATCACATTTAACCCATAATCATTACATTCTTTCTCTTACGAAAAAGTTAAAAAAGCCAAAAATCCTTTCCAAATTAAACTTTTTAATCCCAAATTAAAATAATCAAAAAAATTTAAAAACTAACCCACGTCCCAAACTAAGCCTAGGACATTTTCGTTAGATTCTGACTTACTAATCTATTAATAGAAAAAAAATTACTATAGCAAAAATCTTCGCGACTGTGCCTGTCTTTATTTTCTTGAAGAGTAATCTATACACTGAAAAAAAGAAATTGCAAACTTCCTTTATGAAATTTGTTGCTTTGTAAAACAATTTTCAATAATGTTTGAAGGACCATAACTGCATTTGGCACCTATCTAAAATATAAATAAAATAATAATAATAAAATGTAACTGCATTTGGCACTATCTGTTTTGCAATAAATGCTATATTTGCATCAAAAAGGATCCGCCTCCTCTCCTGCGGTCTTCCGTCCAGCACTATCCAACCCTTTTAACGAGATCGTGACACGTCACCAAGAAACAATTTAAAGGGGTGGAAATTGCCACGTTGCACAGGGAAATGGATAGAGTGTTTGGACCAAAAAACGACAGTCATTTTTCATACTCTCCAGTTCCAAAATAATGATCTTTTTTGAGAAATTTAAATTTTGTTAGTAGTATAATTATTATATTTTAAAAAAATTAATTTTTTAAAATTATTCTTTGATAATACATTTTTTAAGGAATATCAATATCATAATTATGGCTCCGTTTGGTTAGGGTTTCAAATTATAGTTTCACCTATTGATTTGAGTGTATTGTTTATTTTGAACTTTCAAATTATAATTCTACATCCATTTCTCAAAACTCAATTCAAAACATAATCATTACTTTTCAAAACTCATAACCAAACACATAATTTAGCCTATGTTTGGCAAGAGCTTTTTTGGGGCTTTTTGGCTTTTTTAGCCACAAAAGACAAAATAGGCTTTTTTAGCCACAAAAAACAAAATAGATTTTTTTAGCCATAATCATTACACTCCTCTCTCACAAAAAAAGTCAAAAAAGCCAAAAAGCCAAAAAGCCCTTCCCAAACCAAACTTTTAAGCCCAGGCTAAAAAAGCCAAAAAAGCCAAAAAGCCAAAAAGCCAACCCACTTCCCAAACGGAGTCTTAAAACTCTTTTCAAAACTTAATTCAAATCAATATTTTAAATATTTTAATATTTAAATATGTTCCGATTTTTTAAATTTTTTAATTTTTTGAATATTTTTAAATATTTTAATTTAAAAATATTATGATTTTAATTTTTAAAATATTTTATAAAAATAAATTCAAACTATATTTTATAAAAATATTTTAAAATATTTTATTTGAGAGGACTGTGTAACCAAATAGATAAAATATTTAAAAATATTTTTATAAAATAGAGTTTAAATTTATTTTTATAAAATATTTTAAAAATTAAAATCGTAATATTTTTAAATTAAAATATTTAAAAATATTCAAAAAATTAAAAAATTAAAAAAATCGGAACATATTTAAATATTAAAATATTTAAAATATTAATTTGAATTAAGTTTTGAAAAGAGTTTTAAATTATGTGTTTGGTTATGAGTTTTGAAAAGTAATGATTATGTTTTGAATTGAGTTTTGAGAAATGGATGTAGAATTATAATTTGAAAGTTCAAAACAAACAATACACTCAAATCAATAGGTGAAACTATAATTTGAAACCCTAACCAAACGGAGCCATAATTATGATATTGATATTCCTTAAAAAATGTATTATCAAAGAATAATTTTAAAAAATTAATTTTTTTAAAATATAATAATTATACTACTAACAAAATTTAAATTTCTCAAAAAAGATCATTATTTTGGAACTGGAGAATATGAAAAATGACTGTCGTTTTTTGGTCCAAACACTCTATCTATTTCCCTGTGCAACGTGGCAATTTCCACCCCTTTAGATTGTTTCTTGGTGACGTGTCACGATCTCGTTAAAAGGGTTGGATAGTGCTGGACGGAAGACCGCAGGAGAGGAGGCGGATCCCATCAAAAAAGGGGAAAGCATCAAAGTTGTAACTCCAAGAAACTGACCCTACTTTTGTCAATCAGGATTCTCTACACTACGTCTTTTTGCATTGGTTTATTTTGAGGGTAATCATTCTATGAAATTTGCTTTCATATAAATTATTTATTATAATTTTAGAAATTATATGCCGTCTTTTAAATATTTTAATTACATAATAAATTATTTTTTTATTAGTAAATTATTAAATTAATTAAACATTTAATGATATCAAAAATATTTTTTAATTAATAATTTAAATAATTTTATTATTATATAAAAATATAGTTAGAAATTTTATTTTTTCTGTTAATTCTGTTTTTTTTTTTTTTTTACAAGGAGACATTTGTAATTTCTACAACTATAGGAGCAATTTATATTTTAAACAAATCTTAAAAAGTGTATTTATAATTTACCCTTATTTTGATAATTAAACAATCTGTTTAAAATTAAAATAAAATTATGGTTTTTAGGATATATGATTGTGGGGATATATTTCTGGGACTCAACACGTGGCAGGGGGATGCCGACGTGTCACCCGGGGTGCTATGTGTCACAGTAAGATTCTTGCCAAGGAACTCTACTATTTGCCGAGGTAAAACTCAGGAGACATCTCAATCTGGGCTAAAGGCCTCGAACCTCGGCTTAACATACAAAGGCCGAACTACCCGCAGAAGAGTAAGCCGAGGTTTATATTATTAAATATTATCTCTGTTAGGTGGATTTCCAGCCTAGCAGAGATAGCCACGAGGCCATTATCTCACCAACAAGCTGGCCTCGAGGCCATAAGAAGCACCCACGAGGCCACTAGCAGAAGTGGGAAGGAATCCGCAGCTTTTGTCTGGAAAGCTGCTGAAAGTGTTTTAGTGGGCTGGCAAGACAGCTCAAAAGCTGTGAGCTTCTCCATCTCAATGAGTGTGTATATATTGAGATGGAGAACAACGAAGGAGGGGATTCGGACTGATTTCATTCTGGAACAGACGAAGAGATAGAGATACAACAATTGTAATACTTATTCATATACTCAGAAAGTGAGAAAGTTACTGAGAGTGAATTGTAATTCCTATTATTACTCATAGTGAAACACCTCGGCGCACCCGTGGACGTAGGCACTTATTGCCGAACCACGTAAATCCTTCTTGTCTTTGTGTTATTGTTTGTTCCATCTATTCTGCTTGTGCTACTACTGCTGACTCACTAAGATAGGCAGTGTGGCCGAGAAAAATAACCCACACAATTTGGCGCTGTCTGTGGGAAAGATAGACGAATAGATGGCTAGCAACGCACAGAACGAGAGGATCGGGGGTGACATTCCAGCTGGAAATGACAGGCCTATTGACCTGGATACCGAAGGAGGCAACCACAACGACCAAACCCGTGGCCAGGGGCACGGGGGAAAAAACGTCGTCCAGGAAGACGACACTTCAAAGAAAACGGATCAGGATAGCTATTACAAGGAGGACAACCTCCAGATATGGAAGGATCGATGCATACGAAGGGATGAAGAAGTCAAAGACCTGGCAAACAAGCTGGCCGATCTGCAGTCGGTCGTCAACTTCATGATGCAAAACAGGGTTATGCAGCCACCATACCCACTGCCAGATACACCAATCCCAGCAGTTCAAGCTCGGAATGAAGGAAGGACAACGACACCCGACGCATCACAACGCTCCAGGAGCAAGGGGCACCCTCACCCGCCCTCCGAGGACGTCGGCAAGTCCCAGAGGACACATAATGCCAAGGATGGGGAACCAAGAGAACATCGGCACGTACAAAAGCAGGCTCTCTGCTTTGACACAACCCGTGGGGAGAGATCAAAACGGGCGTACCACGACGCCGAGAGCAGTGTGCCAAAGGGGCTAAAATCGAAAGATAGCCGAGCTCCAGGGAGAAGCAAAGAAGACTTGAGAAACTATCTCAAGAGAAGAGAACAGAACGCCGAAGCCGAGGTAACCTCACTCGTCAAGCCGAGGACACCATTCTCGGTAGAACTTGACAAGTTTGTAGCTCCAAAAAGATTCAGCATGCCGAGGTTCCAAATCTATGATGGTAAGTCAGATCCTAACTTCCATGTTGGGTTATTTTTGAACTCGATGGCGTTATATAGTGGAAATGAGCCTTTGCTCTGCAAAGTATTCCCTTCGTCCTTTGGGGAAATTGCATCGGATTGGTTCCACAAGCTACCAAAGGGAAGTGTGAAGACTTGGGAAGGCCTGGCCGAAATGTTTGTGGCCAGGTTCGTGACAAACAAGCTACAGCCATTACGGGTGGACGCATTAATGGCTTTAAAGATCAGCAAGGATGAAGGGCTAAGGGCCTATGCAAAGAGATACTACGAGGTGTTCAACAGAATACCCGAATGCAATCAGGAGGTAGCAGTTGTATCCTTCAAGAACGGCCTGAAGGAAGACTGTTCACTACGGAAATCTTTGGCAAAGACATTGCCAAAGAACATGGAAGAACTCATGGCAATGATTGAAAAATATGCCAGAGCCGAGGAGGATACATCGGCATCAAAGCAAGTCAAACAAGAGCAACGGAATGACTCGCCAAAGCGAAGCCGAGGTAACAACAACTTCAGCAAGACGGAGATAGAGCTGAGGGCTAAACAAGCAGTAACAACCGTGTTCCGAATTCCAATTCACAAGATCCTAGGAAGAATAAGGGGCCAGCCCTATTTCCGAACAGCAGCAAGGGAACCGGGGGAATTTATGGGAAGAAACACGGACAGACATTGTTCGTATCACAATGAAAGCGGCCACACGACACAGGGTTGCAGAGCCCTGAAAGCTCACTTGGAAGATCTGGTGAGACAAGGCCACTTGAGAGACCTTGTTGATGAGACCAGAACAAGGGAAGAACAGGCAAGACTGCCACAGGCGGAAGCAGCCCCGCCACCACCACAACCCCGAGCAGACAGACCTCGGGTAGTAAATGTTATTCACTCCAAGGTGAATGAGAACGAAATTCGGGGAGAAACCCAAAGAGTGAAGCACTTGCAGCACGTGAACCAGGTCGGACTGAAAAGACCTCGGCTTGAAGACGGCCAAGGTCAGATGATAACCTTCACTGAGGCCGACCTAAAGATGGTCCAGCACCCACATAATGATGCCTTGGTAGTATCCCTCCGGGTTGGGGAGTGCCAAGTAAAACGCATCCTGATTGATCCAGGAAGTTCTTGTGACATCATGTACGTTAGATGTTACAAGGAGCTCGGCCTTCACCCCGACGACCTGGAGCAGTCGACTGGCCCGATGGTCGGCTTCAATGGAACGCCGACGTGGCCACTGGGTGCAACAAGCTTAGAAGTACAAGCAGGCACCAAGAAGATCAGGACCGAGTTCATTGTGATTGATACACCCTCACCATACAACATCATCATGGGCAGGCCGTGGTTGCATGCAATGGGGGCAGTACCTTCAACATTGCACCAACTACTGCGGTTCCCAACAGAGCATGGGATTGAGGAAGTCAGAGGAGATCAACTACAGGCGAAGAATTGCTCCATGGCAGCGATGAAGGCTACCTGCAATGTTCGAGAACCAGCCAAAGCCGAGATTGAGGATGAAGACATGGAAGTATTGGATGATGTCGGCAAGGAGCCGGGCGAGAAGAGTGAGGAATCACTAAAGAAAATTCTCGTCCAGGAGGGCGATGAGGAAAGATTTTTTCTTCTCGGCTCAAACTTAGCCGAGGAAGAGGAAAGAGAACTGGAAGCATTTTTGAGAAGAAACATAGAAGTGTTCGCCTGGACACCTTATGAAATGCCTGGAATTGACCCCGAGGTCACATGCCACAGACTAAACGTCCACAGGTCGGCTAAACCTGTGATCCAGCGAGCTAGAAGACCGACATTGGTGCATGTCGAAGCTGTGGAGGAAGAAGTTGACAAACTTCTAGAAGCCAGGGCCATCAGAGAGGTCAATTACCCAACATGGTTGTCCAACACCGTGGTGGTAAAGAAGAAGAACGGAAAATGGAGGGTTTGTGTCGATTTTACAAGCCTAAATAAAGCCTGTCCCAAAGACAGCTTCCCTCTGCCAAAGATTGACCAGCTGGTAGATGCTACATCGGGACATGGAAGGATGAGCTTCCTGGACGCTTACCGAGGTTATCACCAGATAGCCATGTACCCTCCAGATGAGGAAAAGACAGCTTTCATCACCCCGAAGGGCCTATACTGTTACAGGCTGATGCCTTTTGGATTAAAGAATGCAGGAGCAACTTACCAAAGGTTGGTGACCAAAATGTTCAAACAACAGATAGGCCGGACAGTGGAAGTCTACATCGACGACATGGTCGTGAAGACCAAGGAGTCAGAAAATCATCTCGCCGACCTGGCCGAGGTATTCAATATACTGAAAACATATCGGCTCCGACTCAACGCATCAAAATGCGCGTTTGGTGTTGGATCTGGTAAATTTTTAGGGTACTTGGTAACCAGAAGGGGAATCGAGGCCAGCCCAGATCAGATCAAAGCCATCCTAGATCTTCAGAGTCCAACCTCGGCAAAACAGGTTCAAATGCTCACTGGCAGAGCGGCGGCCTTAAACAGGTTCATAAGCCGAAGTTCAGATAAATGTAAACCCTTCTTCAACTTGGTAAAGAAGACTGCCGACTTTCTATGGACTGAAGAGTGTGAAGCTGCTCTGGCCGACCTAAAAAGATACATGATCACGGCTCCAGTCCTTTCGACGCCAGAACCCGGGGAAGAATTGTTTTTGTACTTAGCCGTGTCAGAACATGCGGTGAGTGCAGTACTTATCCGGGAAGAGCAGGGAGAACAAAAAGCTGTCTACTATGTAAGTAAAACCTTAGCCAGCGCCGAGACGAGGTACTTACCACTAGAGAAGCTAATGCTGGCCTTAGTCATGGCCTCAAAGAAGTTGAACCATTACTTCCAAGCACACAAGATTGTGATACTAACAGAGCATCCATTGAAGTCCTTGTTACAACAAGGAGACTTGACAGGAAGAATTGCAAGGTGGGCAGTGGCCTTGGGCCAGTATGACCTGGAATTCAGGCCAAGGACAGCAATCAAGGGCCAAGTTCTGGCCGACTTTGTGGCAGAATTCACGCCGGAGTCCATTGAACATCGGCCTCCCTTAAGCCGAGATGAACCAGGTCCCAACAAGCAAGAAGCATCCCGGCCGACAGCAGAAGACCAAAGAAAGGAAAAGCTCAGACCGTGCAGCATCTACATCGGCGACTCATTCAGACTCTTTGTGGACGGAAGTTCAAACCGACGAGGAGCGGGGGCAGGAGTACTGCTGATATCCCCAGATGGAGAGATAATAGAGCAATCCATCCGTTTGGGGTTCAAGGCCTTAAACAATGAAGCTGAATACGAAGCATTGATTGCCGGACTAAAATTGGCAGCAGCGGCAGAAGCCGATGAGGTAATAGTTTTTTGTGATTCACAATTAATTGTTAACCAGTCTACAGGAGAGTTTGCAGCCAGGGACGATAGGATGTCGGCATATGCAAAGGAGGTAATCAAATTAGCCGAGCTATTTCAAAACTGCCGACTTCTTCAAGTTAGCCGAGATGATAACAGCCACGCCGACGCGTTGGCCAACTTAGCGAGTTCAATGCAGACTGGAAAGGCAAGGACAATTATGATAGATTACATGTCGGGTCCGAGCATAGAACCACGGAGCGCAAAGCAGGAAACAATGTGCGTGGACATGGGGCCGAGCTGGATGGATGCAATTGTTGCATTCCTTAAAGAAGGAAAACTGCCAGAAGATCGCAAGGAGGCACATAAAGTCAGACTGAAGTCGGCAAGATTCAGCTTGACCTCGGACGGACATCTCTACAGAAGGTCCTTCACTGGACCCCTTTTAAGGTGCGTACACCCTTTTCAAGTTGAAGATTTTTTATATGAAATTCATGAAGGGATATGTGGAAGCCACACTGGGGGCAGATCATTAGCTCATAGGGCCATTACCCAAGGGTATTGGTGGCCATATATGCAAAAAGATGCCGAAGCATATGTGAAGAAGTGTGAACAATGTCAGAGGTTTGCACCTTTGATTCATCAGCCTGCAGCCGACCTCAATCCAGTATCCAGCCCTTGGCCGTTTGCCCAATGGGGCATGGATCTGGTCGGCCAACTTCCCCAAGCAACAGGCCAGAGAAAATACTTGTTGGTGGCGACAGATTACTTTACAAAGTGGATAGAGGCAGAACCACTTGCTAAAATCCGAGATGTGGATGTCAAGAATTTCATATGGAAGAACATCATCACGAGATTTGGCATCCCCAGAGCCATTGTAGCCGACAACGGAACACAGTTCGACAGCAAGCTCATCAAAAACTTCTGTGCAAAATTCAAGATCAAGAACTACTTCTCAACACCGAGTTTCCCTCAAAGTAATGGGCAGGCAGAAGCTTCTAACAAAGTAATTCTGGATGGAATCAAGAAGAGGTTGCAAGCAGCAAAAGGGAAGTGGGTAGATGAATTACCCAATGTGCTTTGGGCATATCGGACTACGCCGAGAAGATCAACTGGGGAATCTCCTTTTGCCATGGCCTATGGCACAGAAGCAGTCATCCCACTGGAGGTCGGCATCCCAGGGATCCGAACCCAGGGAGTTGAAAATGGGACTAATGACATACTCTTAGCCCGAGATCTGGATCTTTTAGAAGAACGAAGAGAGAAGGCTGCAATTCAGCTTGCAGTGTACCAGCAACAACTTGCCAGAGCATTCAACAAGAAGGTCAACCCAAGAGATTTTCAGGTCGGCGACCTGGTCTTGAGGAAAGTGGTCGGCAACAAGAAAGATCCCAGGGAGGGCAAGCTTGGCCCAAACTGGGAAGGGCCTTACAGGATTACCTCGGTGCTAGGTAATGGAGCATATCGGCTTGAGGACAATGATGGCAAAGCATTACCAAGACCCTGGAACACCTGCAATTTGAAGTTTTTCTACCATTGAAATGATTATTACTCTTGGCCGATGTCATATGATTGATGCTTGAAGACTTGAAAAATGAGAACCCAAGTGGAACTCAGGTTCACATTGGGGGCAGAGAAGATGCAAGGGAGCCGAGAAGAATTTTAGCCTACCACTTGTTGAAATTTGTAGCAATTTACAAGTTGGTCTGGCCGGTACAATTTAGCCTACCACTTGTTGAAATTTGTAGCAATTTACAAGTTGGTCTGGCCGGTACAAATTTAGCCTACCACTTGTTGAAATTTGTAGCAATTTACAAGTTGGTCTGGCCGGTACAATTTAGCCTACCACTTGTTGAAATTTGTAGCAATTTACAAGTTGGTCTGGCCGGTACAATTTAGCCTACCACTTGTTGAAATTTGTAGCAATTTACAAGTTGGTCTGGCCGGTACAATTTTAGCCTATCACTTGTTGAAATTTGTAGCAATTTACAAGTTGGTCTGGCCGGTACAATTTTAGCCTACCACTTGTTGAAATTTGTAGCAATTTACAAGTTGGTCTGGCCGGTACAAAGCTTAGCTTCGCTTGTTGAAATTTGTAGCAATTTACAAGTTGAAGTTGAGCCGAGATGATTCCTTAGCTTCGCTTGTTGAAATTTGTAGCAATTTACAAGTTGAAGTTGAGCCGAGATGATTCCTTAGCTTCGCTTGTTGAAATTTGTAGCAATTTACAAGCTGAAGTTGAGCCGAGGTTACTGCTCTCCTGGCTTGTTGAAATTTGTAGCAATTTACAAGTCGGGGTGAAACTGATGCTACTGTTAGCCGACATATAGAAATCCACAAGGTGGTCAAGCCGAAGAAGATGTTCAAACACTTGTTGAAGTTTCTAGCAATTTACAAGTCAAAGTCCAGCCGACATCAATTTACAGGTTCATGTATATTGTTTAATTCTTGTTGAAATTTATGTCGACTTACAAGTATATCATTGTTTATAACTTGAGTAAAGTTTATTGGTCGTATTAATTCTTGTTGAAATCCGACATGAGATCATATGTTTACAAGTTGATCAGGCCAATTTCAAAGCTTAGCTTCGCTTGTTGAAATTTGTTGCAATTTACAAGTTGAAGTTTAGCCGAGATACTTCCTTGACTTCACTTGTTGAAATTTGTAGCAATTTACAAGTTGGAGTCAAGCCGAGATATTTGTTTCTCTTCGCTTGTTGAAATCTGTTGCGATTTACAAGTTGAAGGAAAGCCGATGTTATCACCTATAATTCGAAACTATATATGATCATTTGTCGAAATTTGCAACAATTTACAAGTTGAGATTATTGTTTAAACCTTGTTGAAATTTGTAGCAATTTACAAGTAGATTACTATTTAAACACTTGATTATAATTTGAGAAAAGTTTGCGTGTTGAGATTTGCAGCAATTTACAGGTTACAGTTAGGCCGACGTATTACCATCTGTTGAAATTTACAGGTTGAGGTAACAGTTGAGATTATTGTTTAATACTTGATAAAACTTGGTTAACCGTTGTTGAAATTTGTAGCAATTTACACGTTGGGCAGACTGAGATTGTTGTTTGAACACTCATTGGAACCTGAGAAAAGCTAACATTGAATAGTATACGTTTTATACTTGTTGAAATTTATGAAAGATTGCAGGACAGTTTTCTGCCGAAGTAAAATTTTGCAGGTGTTATACCCGAGGTATGTTACCCCGAGAAGATTACACAGAGAAGGAGGAGTATGAAAATTATGCAAAATATTCTAAGTATAAAGCTACACAGAAGCAGTAAAGAGAAATTAAAGACTGAAGCATTCAGATCAAACAGTTATATATAAAGAAGGCACTATTACCAAGCAAGGGTCAATTGTTCTTAAAGCAAAAAAGAGGCACATCGGCCATAAAGATTACAGCGTTTACAAAACATCAACAAGAAGAAAACAAAGTACAAAAGAAATCAGGGCTGTCCTTCAACTTGAACAGATGGTTGGGTTGGAACCTCGGTGGACTCTGGAAGAACCTCTTTGGTAACTTGTTGTTCCACAACCTCTGCGTTTTCTTCTGCCGCAACCTCAGCTTGTTTATCTGCTGCAACCTCGGCCTCCTTGTCTGCCGCAACCTCAGCATCAATCTCAGCAAGGGTTTCATCAACACTTCTCTCTGCCAAAAGAAGGTCAGAGGATAGCGTGCCGATGTCTGCCTTTTTGGGAGCAGCTTCAAGGTCCTCATCTCCAGTCAAGTCCAAGACTTCTTCACCCTTGGAAGGAGACTTGGCCTTCCTCACCAGGGCTTCATCTTCTTCTTCATCTTCGTCTTCAGCCTCGGCTTCAGAATCATCTTCTTCAGCTTGGCTTGGAGGTGGAGGAAGAGGACAAGGAAGACGCATAGCCTTGGTCTTGCGCCATGGCGAGTCGGCTGGAAGATCAAGCTTTTTGGCCAAAGCATTCCAACCTAGGACGAATCCTTTGTTGCATGCTTGCTTGACCTGAAGCTTATAATCTTCAGCAACGTCGGCCATGCCTTGGTTGTAGGCAGCAGTGACTTCGGCTTTCTTGGTGGCCAGAGCATCTCTAAGCTCTTTCTCGGCTTCAGCCTTCTTAGCCTCGGCTTCCTTTTTCTCGGCCTCGGCAACTTTTCTTACGTTTACAGCGGCCTCAGCTTTTTGAAAAGCAAGTGATTGGGCCTTTGTAGCTTCCGCAGCCTGATCTTCCAGCTTTTTCATTTTTAGTTCGTTGGCCCTGTTTTGTTTATGGAGAAGAGCGAACTCCTTCTCCATGTCTTCTAACCTCTTCGCAGTCTCAAAAGCCTGCATGGAGAAGGTATGGGCGTGTTGGATGGCCTGGGAGAATACAAGGCAAAGGTTATTATAAACATTTCAAAATTTTACAAGTATGAAAGGCAAATTGTCAAATTCAAAGACTTACTTGGACCGAATGCTGCATCATGAGAGCGTAATTCTCATAGCCGCTCTTCTTCTCATTCTTCGCCATATCACCCTCAAGAAGGACAGCAGTGCTAAGTGCCACGCCAATTTCCGGATCGGCTGCACTTTCATTGGTGTACACTGGCCTGTCTTCAAGAGTAACTTTGGGTTCCCAGGGAACTTTGGCAACCCTGGACCCCGAGGTTGAGGTTGATGATTTTTGCTTCTTTGCCGCAGCAGACCTTGGTGGTTGGGCTTCAGCAGGTCTCTTTGAAGGCGGCGAAGTCTTATTCTTGGCCAGTTGAGAAATTGGCACTGCATCTTCAACATCGGCATCGGTTTCAGTAGCCTTGGCCTTGGGTTGGGCCTTCTTGACTCTCTTGGGCTTCGGCTGAGGAGTTGTTTGGGCAGGATCTTCTTCCATGTCATCTGGCAGGTCGGCCAGGAGATTCAGTACCTTTTTCTGTGGTTTTTCCATCTGGGCTGCCTTAACCAATCTTCGTCGGCGCTTCTTTTCTTGGACTGGAACTAAATTTGGTGCCGAAGTTGATGGCTGGTCGGCTGGTTCAGAAGTGGAAGCAACTTGTTCTGTGGAGGCAGTTGGCGGAGAGGCTTTCTTCTTCCTCTGCCTTGGAACGTCGGCCAATTTCGAGGTGTATGAGGGGATGAAGTTCAGCAACAAAGGAGCCTTGCGCTGTAGAATAGGAAGGTCCAAGAGCTTTTTTAGGCCGGGGCCGACGAAGTAAGATTGGCGGAAGTTCTTTGGAAGCTGGCGAACGTCTGCAAAAGGAAACACAACATTAGAAACAGACAAAATTTTATGAAAAAATTGAAGAAAACAACAACTAAGCAGTAATGATGGGCTCTTACCCTTGCCCTCCTTTATTGTTCGTGGGAGGGGGAAAAGGTGGACTTCCTCATCTGGGCCGAACTCCCAATTGCCAGAAACAATGAGGTAGTCATCTCCAGCCCCTTTGTTGGAGTCTGGAAGGTCGGCAACTATCTTATAAGCTGTGGACCTCGGCTTAAGGTAGTAAACAAAACCCTTTTCCCCCAGGTCAAGGCCACACATGGTGTAGCAGTACTGGATATCAGAAAGGGTGATTCTAACACCCTCCCGCCGAGCTAAAGCTATTATGCCCATAAGGGTTCTAAAGGCATTAATGGAAAGTTGCATGGGGTTGAGGGTGTAGAAATGAAGAACTTCGCGGAAAAGGGGATCTAAGGGGAACCTAAGTCCACACTGGACGAAGGCTACAACAGGGAAGGGCATCTTATCACCATCAGGCATAATGGAGTCCTTTTCCTCCTCGGCTAGTCTGAGGTGGACATCGTCAGGGATGGAAAATTCCTGCCTAAAGTTTTGAAGTTTGGTTGGGGTGTTCACTCTGTCTCTCCACACACCCATGGTCCTGATGAAATAAGTGTTTGGCTACAGAAACAGAGTATTGCTAAAAGGTTTTAAGAACCTCGGCTAAAACCTAGGTGCGGATTGTTTCAATTTTTCCTAAGGAAAGAAGGTTCTACAGCAAATCCCAAACCTAAATCTACGAATAAATGAGTATGAATGGCAGAAAATCTGAAAAACAGAAAAGCAAACAACGAAGTCTCAAAATCAGGAGAGGGTGGAAGACCAAGAACAAGAGGTGCAATAGTACGAGTGTTCATGTGCAAAATCAAGTGAACGATTCATAAAAATGGCAAACAGAACAGTAGATGCAAGGAATTTCAGAAAACAAGCAGAAACTGGAAAAGAGTGGAACGGAGGCTTACCAGAAATTGTGAGGCCGGGATGAGCTTCGCCGAGGTCAGGTAACGGAAACAGCAGCAGCAATAGTTTCACGGAAATGGCAGACGAAGGCAGTTGCAGAGCTTCGAGCAAGAGAAATGGCAGATTCGGAGGAGGAAAGAGCTTTGGAGAAAGGGCTGAAGAGAGAGAGAGAAAACAAAGGGTTCGAATGCAAAAGTGAAAGAAGGAGAGAGAAACGAATTGTTTTGTTAAAAATTGAAAGGGCGGCAAAACTGCAATAATGACGCCTAGGGCAACGCAGGCGTCAGACGGCGCTGCAGTGAAAAGACGGCTCGTGGGCGCGTCAGCAACACGGGCGACTGAGAATGAAACGCGTCATCGGAACGGTTGAGAAGTGATGCATGACAGCTCATGCGCGAATGGGAATCGATTGGAGTTTAACGAAGCCATGTCGGCCTGAAGTAAATGATCTCGGCTAGAAGTTTTGAAGCCGAGGTACGAGAAAGAAGTTCAATGTAAGTTCCATCACCTCAGTTTGCCGAGGTAATAGAACTTAGGGGGGGTTGTGGGGATATATTTCTGGGACTCAACACGTGGCAGGGGGATGCCGACGTGTCACCCGGGGTGCTATGTGTCACAGTAAGATTCTTGCCAAGGAACTCTACTATTTGCCGAGGTAAAACTCAGGAGACATCTCAATCTGGGCTAAAGGCCTCGAACCTCGGCTTAACATACAAAGGCCGAACTACCCGCAGAAGAGTAAGCCGAGGTTTATATTATTAAATATTATCTCTGTTAGGTGGATTTCCAGCCTAGCAGAGATAGCCACGAGGCCATTATCTCACCAACAAGCTGGCCTCGAGGCCATAAGAAGCACCCACGAGGCCACTAGCAGAAGTGGGAAGGAATCCGCAGCTTTTGTCTGGAAAGCTGCTGAAAGTGTTTTAGTGGGCTGGCAAGACAGCTCAAAAGCTGTGAGCTTCTCAATCTCAATGAGTGTGTATATATTGAGATGGAGAACAACGAAGGAGGGGATTCGGACTGATTTCATTCTGGAACAGACGAAGAGATAGAGATACAACAATTGTAATACTTATTCATATACTCAGAAAGTGAGAAAGTTACTGAGAGTGAATTGTAATTCCTATTATTACTCATAGTGAAACACCTCGGCGCACCCGTGGACGTAGGCACTTATTGCCGAACCACGTAAATCCTTCTTGTCTTTGTGTTATTGTTTGTTCCATCTATTCTGCCTGTGCTACTACTGCTGACTCACTAAGATAGGCAGTGTGGCCGAGAAAAATAACCCACACAATGATTTTAATGTCATTTTACTTTAATTTTAATTCAAATAATTAATTTTTATATTTTGTTGCATGTCTTGTGATAAAAGTACAGCAAGATTGATAGAACTTATATAACTTGTTTGATAGTACGTAAAGGTCTACTTATTTAGCTTATTTGATTAAAAAAATTAATTAATGATGTTTAGTTATAATTTTAGATTATAACTTTAACCTTTTCAATTTATTTTAAAAAATAAAATTCTCTTAAGCTACAATTTTTAACTGCTTTTTAGCTTACTTGAATGCTTTAAATATGTATGGACGAAAAACTTATCTCTTTTGCCTTAATCATAACTTTAGAGAGCATCTTGAATATTTGCAATTTATTTAATCAAATATATTCACTTGTTTTTTTTTACGAATTATAAACCGTTCCAAACAGATTTATAACTTATTTTAAAATTTTCAAGCTAATAATCTAAAAACTATAATTTTAAAAGTGAACTTATAAATGATTACCAAAAGGAATAAGAGTGCTATATATATATATACTAATAGTTAGCACGCGTTATGAGTGTATAATTTAAATATATAAAAATGAAATAAACTAATTATTATATATCGTGTGTTATTCAAATGGTAAGAACCTTTTTAAATAAACTAGATCAAAGTCTAAGGTTCAAATCTTTTTTGGTCGAAAAGAAAAAAAAGGTTCACGTCTTATTTGTCCCATTTATTTAATTTTTTTTATTTGTTTTAATCAGAAAAATAAGGAATACATATCATAAGGGGAGAAGGAAAGAAAGCTTAGACACCAAATGAATTATTCACTTTATAGTATATAAGTATAGATATTTGAAAAGTATGTATCAGAGTGTTAGGTGCAACTTTTATATAACTTTTGATGCAAAAATAGTTTGAAAAATTTAAAAAATATAATTATCTAAAAACTTTGGAAAGAGATGTTTTAAACTTTTTCTAATTATCAATTTACAACTTAAAAAAATTACACCAAACATGTCCATTCTCCTTCCATTATTTAAGAACTAGTTGGCCATTTGATCCAAAGCAAGGCCAGTGAGATTTTGTGAGTTGAGAGATAGAGAAATGGGTTCCAATTCCAAAGCTCTTTTCTTCTTTGCAGTCTTATCCTTCTCAGTGTTGTTTTCTCTCAACCTCAACCTAGCTTTTGCAGAAAATGAGGAAACTGAAGAACAAGTTGGTCTGGTTATGAACTTCTACAAAGATGCATGTCCTCAAGCTGAAGAAGTGATCAGAGAGCAAGTCAAGCTTCTCTACAAACGCCACAAGAACACTGCATTTTCATGGCTCAGAAACATCTTCCATGACTGTGCTGTTGCGGTATGCATGCTAGCCATTCTCTTAATTTTTTGGGTTAATTACACAGATGGCCCCTGAAATAGGTGATCGGTTATATTGTAGTTCTCAATCTTTTAATTTTTTTTGTTTTAGTTAACAAAATAGGCGATTTGTTGTGTTTAGTACCTGGTGTCAGTATTGTTCAAAACCAATTACGAAAGGACAGGTTTTTGTAGAATTAAAAAAAAAAAAAAATTTTTTTTAAAAAGATTGGGGATCAAATTGCAACAGAGTGTATACTTTGGGAACTAAAATAAAATAAAACGCATATTTTGGGACCATTTGTAAATTTAGTCATTTTTATTTTGTTGAATTTTCATGCCAAATTTTGAAAATACTACTTCTCCTGTTATTGATTTACAACGGCGCAAACGCTAAAAACTAAAGAGGTTATTAAATCGCATAATTTGGGGGTCAAGGTGAAAAAAATCAAAAGATGGTGAACCAATAGTAACAAATCACATATTATGAGGACTGTTAGTGTAATTAATCCAAATTCTTTTCTCTCTTACATATGTGCACAAGGACAGCTCTTGGCCTAATTGTAAGGTGTCTTGTGTTCGAAACACGAAAACAGTTTCACTACATGCTGGGTTTTATGTACATTTGACACTTCACTAATGTGATAGCCTCGTATATATATTTGATATATAACTCGTGTTTTGCTGTCTATGTAGTCATGTGATGCTTCACTACTACTGGACTCGACAAGAAGGAGCTTATCTGAGAAGGAGACAGATAGGAGCTTTGGGCTGAGGAACTTTAGGTACCTTGACACCATTAAAGAAGCTGTGGAGAGAGAGTGCCCTGGAGTTGTTTCTTGCTCTGATATCCTAGTCTTGTCTGCTAGAGATGGCATTGTTGCGGTATAAATTCTCGAAAAATTCTACCTACATACACAGAATTGGACACAATCCTCTCACATGAGGTGAGTCCTACTAATTGTGTGGGTTCCACCTAATATGAGATGGTTGTGTCCGATTCTGTACAATTATTAGACCTTACGTTCTAGTCTTCTTTTCAATATATACAATTTTATTTCACCTCATATCTGTATTGGGTTTTTCTTTGTTTATTCTCTACGACAGATCTGAATGTGGGTACTTTTCTCATATTAATTTGTTGTGTGTATGTGTACACATGCATATACACCATATATACCAATTATACTCTAAAAAGTTTTTGAGAAGATTTTTGGATAGTGTTTGGATCTTAGATTTGTAGAGAAATTTGTATAGAGAACAAAGAAATGAAGCTTCTACTTTACTATTTCTTGAGAAAATGGTTTCATCTTTTTGCCCTTCACAAATCTTTTCGCAATTAAGATCCAAACACTATTATCAAAAATGCTAGACACACATAAATCAAAATAGATCGCACATGGTTGTGAAGCCTACAAAAGTATGAGGTCCACAGTTGTTGTCTGTAGTCTGTCTTATATTTGGTATCTATTTTTTTTTTCACTCAGGATTTTGTGGCGGGTTGTTGGAGGATGTTGCTCTAACATTTTTTTGTTTGTTTTTGTTGTCTGCGATTTCAATGAATTTGGAAGCATATGTACAAAATTTTATATCATGTTTGGAAACTTGTGTTTTTACAGCTTGGAGGGCCATACATACCTCTGAAGACTGGAAGAAGGGATGGAAGGAAGAGCAGAGCAGAAGTGCTTGAACAATACCTACCAGACCACAATGAGAGCATGTCTGTTGTCCTTGAGAGGTTTGCTTCCATTGGAATTGACGCCCCTGGTGTTGTTGCCTTGCTAGGTATATAATATAACCTTGCTACTTCTTCCTATCATTAACCATCATTTACATAAACAAATACATAAAAAAAAAAAGAAAAAAGAAGACACTCTATGCACGAGAACCTCGTCACTGCAAGATTTGGTAAGACTCAAATATACATTGTAAGTTGTCTTACCCTGCATCTGGACATATTGTTTCCCGGGTTTGAATCCTTGACAGTCATACTGGCTTACAAACCCTATTTATAGGGGAAGTGGCTTGCTAGCCACATCACAGTCACAGTAATTACCCGCTAATCATATGAAAAATTAAAACAATTATAAAAAATAACAAATTCAAGTTCAGCTTTAATTTGAAATTTCAAAATAAAGAGAAACTATTTAAAATAAAATCATGACTTACAATATATTTGATTAGAGCTGAATCGAGTACTCAAATCTTTTCAAAAATAGTAAATCCAACCTTTAGCTAAAATCCAGCCTCGGTCACCGCTTAGCATTTGAATTATTTTAGTTGGACTTTTTCGGATCCAATATGGGTCATTTGAAGCTGATCCGACAACTTGAAAATTTCCCATTTAGCCATCAAATGATCAAATTACTCCGTGAACTTGCTATCTAACCGCACTGCATCACATACATGAATTACATAATGGGGGTGCCTAAATCTCTACCATTTGCTCTTATTGTTTCTTACTAGGTGCTCATAGTGTGGGTCGGACCCATTGTGTCAAACTGGTCCACCGGTTATACCCAGAAGTTGACCCGGTGCTCAACCCGGACCATGTTGAGCACATGCTTCACAAGTGCCCCGACCCAATACCTGACCCGAAGGCAGTGCAGTATGTGAGGAATGACAGGGGCACACCCATGAAGCTAGACAACAACTACTATAGAAACATATTGGACAACAAGGGCTTGTTGATAGTGGACCACCAATTGGCCACAGACAAGAGGACTAAGCCATTTGTGAAGAAAATGGCTAAGAGCCAAGACTACTTTTTTAAAGAGTTTGCTAGAGCCATTACTATTCTATCTGAGAACAATCCTCTTACTGGGACCAAGGGTGAGATTAGAAAGCAATGCAATGTTGCTAACAAGCTCCACTAAACTTCTCTCTTGTTTGTTTGTATGAGGAGAGAGAAAGAGAACGACTGGGAGTGACAAAATAAGATGTTTTTTTTTTTTTTCCTTCTCTCTAAATGGGTCGGGCTTGTTTAAATGGGTATGAAGTGGGTACTGTTTTCATTGTAGTGATGGGCATGGTGAATGTTGGCATGGCATGGATGTTTGTATGTATGTATGTATGGTGGTGATGATGTGCATAGCATGAATTTTCAATTATGATATTTATCAAAATTTCACTGCCCCGCTCTAATACAATAAAGCTTTACTTCTTTGAAAAAACTTGGAGAAATTGCATTTCAGTTAGCCAATAAAAAAATAATCTCATTTTTATGAGATGCAATTTTGTTTTATTTTTTTTTGTGTTTGGTGCAAATTTTTCTTATGTATCAAACTTAGTGCAATTATTTTGGGAACCATTGCTGTTTCCTCTTAAAAATTTTGTTATGAACTTTAACCAGATTGTAAAAGTGTGTTTGCAATTTAATTGATGTATTTTGGGGTTTGGCAAAGTAACATTTCAGTAGAATAATTCTAAAATAATTACACTACACATGAGATCTTTTAAGTGTACAACATATGATTAGACTTGCACCCTCATAAAAATAAAATTTTTTATTTTTATCACTGGTCAACTAATTTGAGATTTCTCCCTAAAATGAAACCGAACCATATATTGATATTATATCATATGGGTGTAGTATTATTGACCCAAATAAGAAAGTGGGACGATAATTTCATTTTGCATATTTGTAATGAAAAGATTTCATTTCATCATTTAATGGTAAATGTAATGATCTTTTTAAATTTAAATTAATTATAAATTTGTATTTCTATTTCATAATTATTGGATACATAATGACTTTTTTCTCTTAGGAAAAGGCTTTGTGCTAATTTGAATGAGTTAGTCAACTTATGTAGTTGATCCACATAGCCAACTTATGTAGTGGATCTCAAAGAGCCAACCGCCCGTTAGCACAATATTGTCCTCTTTGGAACCCTCCATTAACACAATATTGTTCGCTTTGGGTGTACCTTCCAGGTTTGTTCTTTCCTTAGGAAAATGTCTTGTACTAATCGAACGAGTGACTCAACTTATGTAGTGGAGTGTGATTTCCTCCCGCAGCGCTGTGGGATGGACACCCATTAGACTCCCACAACATATATGAAATGAAGATGGTTAAAGCCCCTCAAATGTATTTTTAAATACAATAAGACCAAAGCGGCTAAAATATTAGATTTAACACTCATTTTTATTTTTTATGTCATCTTTTAATTCTCATTATGTATTAATATTTGTCTATAATTAATATACTGTATTATCTTTCACTTTTATTATTATCATCATTTTAAGGTTATAAAATTAACTTGTTCTCTTGCCGTGTTGTTCTCATCCCTATTCATGCCTGTTGTGCTTTCTCTTTCACTATGGAATCATGATTGCTTCACGCTTGTATTGGAATTCATTGAAAAAGACATATCAACTAAAAATAGAAAAATGATAAAAGAAAAGCAAAGATGGGACCATCAAAGTTGGAGGAATGATAGAAAAGATATTTATATACTTATGTCACGTTTATTTGACGGATTAAGTTAGATGAAATTATAAGTGTAGTGAGATCAAATGAAAAGATTAATAATGTGATGATATTATATTAGAGATATAGGATAATAAAATGTTTGTTTATATACCACTGAATTAATAATACCATCGTAATTATTTTTGTTTGTTTTGTCATTTTCAAATGGGATTAATATTTGAAATTTCATAAATGCCCTTCTTCAATTGACAATAAAATCTGGGCAAAGGCTAAACTAACAAATGCATGAAGAACAAAACCTGGGCAAGTTAAATGTTGAATCTGGCTACCAAATATGGTCATGACTTTCTTATTATAATTTGCTTGACCAAATGATAAATAAGTATGGGTAAACATGCCATAATTTGAACCTGTAAAATTAACGTGTGCAAAATCAAAATAAGTTAAATATTAAATAATTCAAATGCATGTTATATAGGCAAAAGTTATCATCCTGATGTATAAACAAAAATCACCATCTAGTGAGAGAGAGAACAATAATATTAAACATATATTCATTTATAACATAGTCCAGCAACATGTCCAAAATATATGAAATTGATTGTTCCTATACTTACAAAAAAGTGAGGCCTTTTTTTATCGCAGCTTGGAATATGAAAATTTCAGAACATACCAAGTAAGTCCATAACAACCTAGTGCTGTTGACAATTTCCATGTGAAATTATGCACCATATTGTGCGTTCCTAGGGGTCATTTACTAAAGTTATATTACATAATCATTGAGGACCATCATATAGCTAATTCAAAAGGACCATCATACAGATAATATATTACATATTCAAAAGGACCATCATATAGCTAATTCCATACTCAAATAATAGACCCTTCCAACAGCATACAAACCCACTCCATCTTGTCATCCTCCTCTACACTAAAGAACTAATCAACCCGCTCCTTATCTTTGACTATCATTGATGCTACCTTTATCTTTTGGCCTGTACTCATTGGTAGTTTCAAGATGTAGTGAGAGGAGGAATTAGGGGATCATTTTCCTTATCATCAAGTGGATCCATGAGCATTTCACGTTTTATGAGGTTGTGGAGAAGGCAACATGCGGTAATAATGCAAAATTGAGTTTTGATTGAAAAGTAAGAATAGGTCATCAAAATTGCCTAATCAAGACTTAATGAGGTGAGCAATTTTGAGGACCTATTTTTACTTTCCAATTAAGACTCAATTCCGCCAAACAAACGTGGCCATAGGCAACAATTGAGGGCAAAAGTGTATTCCAATCTCTAAGCCAGGGGATTGATTTTTCAATCCTAGCTCATCTGAGGACAAGGTAATCTGGCTGGGGTGTGGGAGTAATACTCCAGGTGGAGTAGTAGGTCCCACTTAATAAGAACGCAAACAAACAAGTTATTGTGGGACCCACTCCATTATTACTCCAATCCTACACTTTAATCAGCAAAACAAACATGACCTTAAGGACAAGATTCGTTACATGTATATGAGCAGACATATCTTTATGCACCCATCAATTTTCCATTTCGAAGGTCGAATTATTTTTTTATAAAATTAAATAGGATTGTGAATAATAATTTATATCATAAGACAAGATATAATAAAAGATTAGATTCATGATAGAATTCTTACAAGAATAAGTTATACTATAGGGTAATAGATATGATAAATGATTGGATAAAATGGTTGAGATATTATATTTGGTTATGATGAAATAAAAAGATCAAAGTTAGGTACAATGCCAAACAAAAATCAGATTATACTATCTAATGGGACTCGCATGTTCTCCACTTCCTTATCCAACAATCAAACACGAATTAACAATTCAATAAATTCCACGTGTTTCTCGTATTTTCAATCCCTTCATTAGTGAGGCAATCATTTGTTTCCATGTAGTGTGGATAATATTGTTAACAAAAATGATTAAGAGCTCTAAATTGTGAGCTCTAAACTGTAGGCCCCACTGTCTGATGTGATATTTTGATCTGTTTTTGTTTTTGTTTTGGTTGCCACATTAATAGAGCCCTGATTAGGAGGTGTTAGGCCAACCGACTAGTTGAACTCTCTCTCTCTCTCTCTCTCTCTCTCTCTCTCTCTCTCTAAAAACTTCCTTCCCCGACCTCTTCTTGGGCCGGCCGACCGCCGCCTCTGGCTATGGCGGTCGGCTGGCCTAGCTTGTTTTCGACGTTTGTACGTTAGTTTATTCTTTCAATAAACTTGAGTCCCCCATTTTCCCCACCTAGGTGTGTTCTATGTTGCTGCGGGAGAGTTTTTTGTGGTGAGTCGGGGGTCGTACAGGTATTTCTTCAGGGGCCGACCAGGTTTGTCATCAGTTGTCTTCTTGTGTTTCAACCCTGCCCGCTATAGCTGATTCATCAGGGGTCGTCTAGGGATTTCATTCGAGTGCTTTTTTGCGAGTAGGAGCTTGAGGGGTGCACTCTGGTTCAGATTGGTAGAGAAGTATCGATGCTCTGTTTGGGCGGAAACATGGGTGTCATAGGCGATCCAGTTCTGTCCGGTTTGCACTCGAGTGCTCCTCTTCGAGTGAGAGTTTGAGGGGTGAACTTCTTCCATATGTATGGAGGTGTCCCAGCGGGTGGTCGGTGTTCGGTGGGTGTGTGGATTTGCGGTGTGAGATAGAAGAAGATCTGTTGGTTTCAAAGATATCCTATCAGCCTCAGTCAAGGCAATGCAATTGGTCGGAGAGGAGTTCTGGAACTTCCACCACCACCACCACTGGAGAGGAGTTGCAGCAGCTTGGAGTTTTCCGGTGTTGGCTTTGGAGTTTGGTACCAGCATAGGCGTGGGCTGTAGCAAAGGCATAGGTGTGGGTTTTGGGTGTGGCAGCAGCATAGGCATGGTGTGGGCAACAGTATAGGAGTGGTTGGCGTGGGCATTGGGAGTTGCAGCAGCTGAGGTGAGGTGTGGGCTGCAGCAGAGGCATGGTGCGAACTGCAGCAGCATAGGTGTAGGCTTCGGGAGTTGTAGCAGCATAGGTGAGGGAATGGGGTGTTGTTGAAAGTTTTTAGTGTGGTAATTGGGTTGTTCAGAGGTGTTTGGTGGGTTGATTTTGTGGTGATTCTTGTATTTTATTGTCTAGTTAAGTTCTTCTTAACTTTTTTTTTGTTTTCAAAAAAAAAAAAAAAAAATCGTGAGGCCAAGAGGTTGGTTGTATGGATGCGAGTAGCAGTAGTAGGGGTATTTTTATACTTCCGAATCTCTCTCGAAGCATATCGTCTTCCTGTATTTTTAATTTCATGCTGTTAATAAAATTTTTCTTTGCTGATCAAAAAAAAAAAAAAAAATAGAGCCCTGATTAGAGTTGTACTATTAGAGCTTTGAATCACTTCTCTATTGTTAAATAGTCTTCTATCTTCTATTTTTTTTTTTTTCCATAAAATATAGTAATAAAGATAATATGAAATAATATGTGTCTGAAAAAAAAATTAATCAAATTAAACTTTTGATTTTTTTTTTTTTATATAAAATTTTACAATATTTGAAGAAGCAACAACTTACATTTTTCAGTAAGGGAAAAAAAAAAAAAAAGAAAAACACTTTTAACCTAAATTTTATATCATTTCAATTACATTTCAAATAATTTATCAGAATATATCTAAATATTTTAGAGGTGCCATCTACATATTAATACCTAATTTTTGAATGCATTTTTCTCTAGATATTTAAATTTAATAAGATCTAACGTTTGAATATTCACCTGCATTCGATACTAATATTCAAATTCATATAGTACAGAATGTAGGGAAAAAAGTGTGTATAGAGAGAGATATTATAGAGCTATACAATAATTGATTGCCCAAAACTTTATTAAGACAAAACACACAAGGAAAACATGATTGGACATTTAATTTAATTAGGCAGCCTACCATGTTAAGAAGTTGATTTTGGTCTATGGATTATGAGTTTATAGTGATTTGGCATAAAGGAACGCCTTTGTAAATATTGTCAATTGGTTATTTGATTGCATTATTGGGAGTAGGAGGGATAATGTGTTTGATCATGTTTTTGTAGCCTTACGTAGAATTTATACAAAATCTCACTACAACAAATAAGAGTTTTAGAAATCAAATGTTTTGATCTCTAAAAATAAAAATTTTGTTGAAAAAGAAATTTAAGGACTAATTTCTATCGTCATGAGGATAGCCGCTAAAAGGTTGTCCCAAGAAGTCCAAAACAAAATGAAAAAACTAGAAATTTCCTAGATATTGATTTGTGATTATGTATTAATTTTAACCAGTAAATAACAATCCCAATCAAACAATCAAGACAAATAAATACAATGATTTTAATGTGGAAAAATCACAATTGGAGTGCCTCCTCCAATTGTGATAAAAAAATCACGAGCAAAAGCCACAAAACAATCCACTAAAAAGACATAAAAGAATTATACAAGTGTACTCTCAATAATCTAGCGAATCCACGCCCGAATCGAGCCAACCCTTATGTGCCTTTTCCACTTCCGTCTTCACATCGGAATTGTCTTGTCTAACATTGAATCCACAACGCTGATGTCGAATCCATGATGATGAGTCATTCCAGAATCCACCAAAGCTTCAGACCCAAATTTCACAGAATCCACCGAAGAACAACTCTCTCTTTTGTATTGAATAAATAAAACAAACAAACCCTTTGATATATATAATCCACTCAATTCATGATTAATCTCTCACAGATATCAAAGAAAAACAAGCAAAGAAGCTCCCGATAAAAACCCCTAATACCCAAGAATAAGATCTGGAAGCTGTACCCTAAAATTGGATTGAAACACATATTTATAGAAAACAGATCCGTGATCTCTACTCGAGCGCAAGAATGGCCGCTCGAGCGGGAAAAAATAATTCCTAGTACTTTTGCAGGAGTGTGAAACTTCCGAAAGGTCGCGATCTCCGCTCGAGTGTAAGAATGGCAGCTCGAGCGAAAAAACAACTTTGACTACGATTTAGCTTTTTGCTTCTGGGGTGTTGCCCCTCGACCCCGTTGGGGCACTGCCCTGGACCCGCCAAGGAGTGCTGTCCCCTGGACTCCTACAAACTGATCGGGCAGCTCGATCCCCAACATAGTCAACAAAGTGGCAAACATGAAAGAATAGATATCACAAACTTCTCTGCAAGGCACAATTCGGGTTGGATTCGTATCTAAAACTCACAGCCTCACTGAAATAAAAAGAACGAATAAAATTACAACTAAAAGGAATTTTGTCAAGCGGGATTGCCAAGAATAAAAACCTAACATAAGGCTTTTATCGACAAAGTTTTGAAAATGTCACTAATAAATAGACTTTTAGGGATAAAATAATTTGATCTAAAAAATAGTTTATTTTTTGAGACAAAAAATTTGGTCCTAAAAGGATAATAATTTATCACGAATGTCTAATTTTTGTTACTAAAACTATAATAACGGCACTTTTCGCAACAAAAATATTTGGTCTCTAAAAAATAATTTTGTCTCTAAATTTTGTTCTCTAAATTTTGTAATGTCTATGGAGAATGATAAAATTACCAATAAGTTTAAACACAAAAATCAAACATAAACACAGAAAATATATTTGGACAACTCTTCGTGCCCATTTTTTAGAAGTAGATCCCAATTACTTAATTTAGATACATCTAAAAATTTAATAATAATAATAATAATAACTAAAATATGAAGAAAAAAAACTAGCATATTTCTATGTTTTTTTGTCTCTAGTTTTTTTTTTTATAATTTTTTTAAAAAAGATTTTTTCACATATATTTTTCTTTTTAGTTTTTAGGTGCATTCAGATTAAGTCAATTTTAAAAAAAAAAAGAAGAAAAGATTAATGTATATATATTGATGATACAGTTCGTTCTGGTGAATGGACTAGACCGATCCAAGCTCCTCAAGCCCACTGGATAACCTGCAAACAAGTCCAATGGGGAACGAGGTAGTCCCCCTGCGAACCCTCCGGTGTGCGAATTAGAAGAGAAAGTAGACAATGTAGAGAGAGAGAGAGAGAGAGAGAGAGAGAGAGATAGGAAAACTTAACCTTCTTCTTGTCTTCCAACTTTGCTCATATCCTTTGGTAATCATTTCACTGTCCCTGCCGTTCTGACCTTCTCGCCGAAAGCTTGTGCTGTGGTTTACCTTGTTCAGGGTGAGGGGGTGCCATTCCGGCTGAGAGGTGTTGTCGCAATAAATGCTGTGATGGGCTGCATTAATGGTGATGTGCTGTGGCAATAACTTTGCAGATCTTTGTCTGCTGACGTGGCTTGTTCTGCACCTGCCATGTGTCCGAGTATCATTGGCCTTCTATGTTCAGTTGACTTCCAGCTGTCTTGGATTTTGCTACCTGGGTTATGCAATGGGATATAAATGGTGGGCTTGGGTTTGTCCACTATGGGCTGTGGTTCTTATGGGTCTATCCATGTCAGTAGTCCCCCATTCCCGAGTGCAGCTTCAGTCCAACGAAGGGAATAGTAGTGAGGGAGATGGTTCCGGCCGGCAAAGGTGACTGAGCTGGTGGGTCGAGCAGAAGGGCTGACGGCAAGGCGTGCCAACCGCGGGGAGTGTCGACCGCGAGGGTGGCCGAGTGGAGGAGTGCCGGCCGCGAGGGTGGCCGAGCGGAGGAGTGCCGACCGCGGGGAGTGCCGACCGCGAGGGTGGCCGAGTTGAGAAGTGCCGACCGCGGGGAGTGCCGACCGCGGGGAATGCCGACCGCGACGCGAAGGTGGCCGAGTTGAGAAGTGCCGACCGCGGGGGTGGCCGAGCGGAAAGGCACGGGGCTCAAGAGGCGGCGTGCCACGTGATGATTTGAAGCGGAAAAGACAAGGTAAGGGCAGGAGTCAGTGTATCGGGACCATACACATGGCAGAATCGTGGTTGGGAAGTGAGGCGTTGGAGTAAAAATGAAACGATAGGTCATTGAAAAGACGGTTTTGGCGGATAATTTGAAAAGTTTTCAAACTGGCGAAAATTAATTGGGAGCCTTGGAATACGGGTAAACCGTGGGCTTTTGGCATTATTCGATTCACCTACCTGTGTTCAAAGAACCAAAACATTCCAAGTTTTACCCCATTTGTTGCTTGCGATACACCATTGGAGCGTTTCTTCAACTTCCTAGCGCCTGCATCAGAAGCGATTTGCAGACATACCTTAGAGATGGCACGAGAAGGAACCGAGGGTGTGAGGGTGGATCCACTAGGAGATGATGATGCAGTGGAATTAGCAGCGCAGTACAGAACAGAGAGGGTGGGAGGGCCGGCGATACACTTCCATGGTTCCACCATGATTGCAGCTCCGAAACCTATCAGTCAGGCGGAGCCTGATCATTGGCACACGAAACCAGACAAGTCGACAATAACTAGGGCGGAGTTGGAGGCTATTCGCGAGAAATACCAGATTCCGGTGGAGGTGGAGTTGTTGCTGCCAACATCGATGGAAAGGCCATCCGACATCAGGCCAGGGGAGTTCTCCCTCTATGAGGAAGCGTTGAAGGGCGCTCTGAGGCTGCCACTCCCGCAAATAGTGGTGGATGTGCTCAACTATCTAGAGGTGGCGCCAGGGCAACTAATGCCCAATGCGTGGAAGATCTTGCTGGCTTGTGCGAGTGCATGGCCGAAGGCAAATGGAGGGGAGGCCATGTCGGTGGAAGAGTTCTTTGCCTGTTACAAGGCCGCAGGGCAGCAAGAAACGTGGGTCACCCTGCAAGCAGTAATGGGGAAGGTGTTGGTGGCGGGGCTGCCAACGTCGATCAAGGGATGGCGAGCACGGTGGTTTTACGTTTCTACCAATGGGGGGCTTGGCGCGAGGACCATCTGGAAGGTGCCCACCAGGTCGATGGAGGCAAGACTGGGGGCGGAGGCTGAGGAAAAAGTGAAGAGGGTGAAGGAGTGGAGAGAGAAAGAGAATGCCAGATGGGACGACCTTGTTCAGCCGTCTGCGTTGTTTCAGGCAGGGCTGGGCCCACAGCTAATTGGTGAGGATCTTGACCGAGCTGAGCTGGAAGCGAGGAGAGAAGCACAGGAGGCAGAGGATCAAGCCATCCTTGCCAAAGCCACACAATTTAAGAAAGCGCAAGATGACCGACCGGCGCAACCGATTGCGAAGGAGAGGATCTGACCACGCCCAAAGCCGCCGGGAGGGAAGGACTTGAGCACTTTTGAGCCGCGAAGGCCCCCTGTGGATCCTGTGAAGGAGAAGGCCAGAAAAGAGGGAGAAGCTCTGAAGAGGAAGAAAAAGAAGAGACGTGCCTCAGAAGGGGCTGCAGAGGAGTCTGGGCCCAAGAAGATGAAGGAGACCCCAGTTGTGGTGGAGACCTCTGCGGTCAGGGACACCCCAGAAGTGGTAGGGGTCACCCCACACTGGAGGCTGTGGAGGTCGCCCCAATGATGCAAGTAGGAGTTGGGTTGACTGGGGCTGAGCCAAGTGGGAGAGAGCAGACCCAAAGGGGGCTTGCACCCCAGGAAAGAGGAGTTGGTCTGGGTGTAGCCATTTATCACGCGCGCGCTGTGGCTGGAAGGCTGGAGGGGGAAGAGATCCCAGCCAGGGCGGGGGCAGACCGTCTAGTGAAGATCGTGGAAGAAACGGCTCTGCGCTCGGCCTTTGGATTCAACGAGGCCGACCTGTTCAGGGGGTTATGCTCTGCCCAAATGGAGGTAACTACCCTGGCAGGGGCCCTGCTGAGGAAAGCTGGGGGGGCCAAACTCAAGGCTGAAGAGGCCAAGGCTGAGTTGGCCAAGTTGAAGAAGGAGAGCGCTGAGTGGAAGACTACCCATACTGAGCTGCAATCAGTCAAGTTGGAGCTGGAGGACACGCGCCGCAAGGTTGTGTCGCTCGAGTTCCAGTTGGCTGGTGAGCAGAAAAAGTTGGAGGAGTCCCAAAAGGCCTGTGCCATCGCGGTTGAGCGGAACGAAGAGGCCATGAGCAGCAATGAAGAGCTGGTCAGGCAGAAGGATGATGCGGATGCCAAGGTTGAGGCTCTGCAAAAGGAGTTGGAGGGTGAACGCGCCAAGGTGGAGGAGGAGAAGGAGACGCTTCGTAAGGAGTCAGAAGCGGGGAGGGCCAAGGCGACCGCTGAGAAGGAGGTTCTCCAGAAGGAGTTGGAGGTGGAGAGGGGCAGGGCAACTGCTGAGAGGGAGGCCCTGCAAAAGGAATTGGAAGCTGAGAGGGCCAAAGCTTCTGCTGAGAAGGCGACCCCGCAGAAAGAGCTGGATGAGGAAAGGGCGAAGGCAGCCTCTGAGAGGGCTGCCTACCCCGATCTGTACAATGCAGTAGTTGACCAATTCAAAGGGTCGCCTGAATTTCAGATGGCGGTCGATGCTGCGGTCGCCACCAGCTTAGCAAGGGAGGAATCTGGGGGGGCTGGCCCATCAAGGGCGACCTCTGGGGGAAGAACTGAATCTGAAGTCATTGCAAGCTTCCAGCAGTCAGATTTCTACAAACACGAAATGGCAGAGTACTGGGACAGTGGGTGGAAAATGTTCAAACGAAGGGCTGAAGAGCTGTTCCCAGAGCTCGACCTTAGTAGTGTGACTATTGGGGAAGATGATGTGGCCCAGACCCCCCTGGATGAGGGTGTTGAAGAAGCGGATCTCGCCTCCAGCGACGAAGATGAGTGATTGAAGATTTTTGTACTTTAAGAGTTATTGTTTTGTTTTGTTTTTTTTTGAAGTACCACAGTGGACTGGTGTACACATTTTGTGAATGAATAAAACTCCCTTTATGTCTTGTAATTGACTGTGTTGGTTTGTTTTGTGTGTTTGAAATGGACGAATGCTTGTAATGAAAACTGGTGATGAACTTATGAAAAAATTCAAGTACAAGACAGGGTGAACTTGAACTAAGTGAACTAAGTGAGCTTGAACTAGTGATGATGTTGAGTAGAGGTCAACTTGTAATGAAAACTTCGTGCAGAGTTAGGTTAAAAATTCCGTCACGCGGGTAAGAGTGAACTGGTAAAATTTCTTCATGCAGAGTGAGATTGGACTTGTATAAAATATTCAAAGAATAAGAGTGGTTGACTGAAATTGAGAAATTGTGTGAAATGAGGTTTGAATGGGAATAATACTTAAATGTTCCACTGAAAGCCTGTAGAGAAGAAATTTGAGAAATTTGAGTGCTCGGTCTGGCTGAGGCTTTGGAGTGCTCGGTCTGGACGAGGCTTTTGAGTGCTCGGTCTAGACGAGGCTTTGAATGCTCAGTCTGGCTGAGGCTTTGGAGTGCTTGGTCTGGACGAGGCTTTTGAGTGCTCGGTCGGGACGAGGCTTTGAATGCTCAGTTTGGCTGAGGCTTTTGAGTGCTCGGTCTGGACGAGGCTTTGAATGCTCAGTCTGGCTGAGGCTTTTGAGTGCTCGGTCTGGACGAGGCTTTGAATGCTCAGTTTGGCGGAGGCTTTTGAAGTGCTCAGACTGGCTGAGGCTTTTGAGTGCTCGGTCTGGCCGAGGCTTTTGAGGTGCTCAGTCTGGCTGAGGCTTTTGAAGTGCTCAGACTGGCTGAGGCTTTTGAGTGCTCGGTCTGGCCGAGGCTTTTGAGGTGCTCAGACTGGCTAAGGCTTTTGAAGTGCTCCGACTGGCTGAGGCTTTTGAAGTGCTCAGACTGGCGGAGGCTTTTGAGTGCTCGGTCTGTCCGAGGCTTTTGAGGTGCTCAGTCTGGCTGAGGCTTTTGAAGTGCTCAGACTGGCTGAGGCTTTTGAAGTGTTCAGACTGGCTGAGGCTTTTGAGTGCTCGGTCTGGCCGAGGCTTTTGAGGTGCTCAGTCTGGCTGAGGCTTTTGAAGTGCTCCGATTGGCTGAGGCTTTTGAAGTACTCAGACTGGTTGAGGCTTTTGAGTGCTCGGTCTGGCCGAGGCTTTTGAGGTGCTCAGTCTGGCTGAGGCTTTTGAAGTGCTCAGATTGGCTGAGGCTTTTGAAGTGCTCAGACTGGCTGAGGCTTTTGAGTGCTCGGTCTGGCTGAGGCTTTTAAAGTGCTCAGACTGGCTGAGGCTTTTGAGTGCTTGGTCTGGCCGAGGCTTTTGAGGTGCTCAGTCTGGTTGAGGCTTTTGAAGTGCTCCGATTGGCTGAGGCTTTTGAAGTGCTCAAACTGGCTGAGGCTTTTGAGTGCTCGGTCTGGCCGAGGCTTTTGAGGTGCTCAGTCTGGCTGAGGCTTTTGAAGTGTGCTGCAAGCAAAAATGTGATTGAGGCGACAAAGGTAGCGGAGAGACAAAACTGTTGCCATGAGAAATGTAGTACAATGATCAAGAATTACATTATGCGTCAAAATGAAAGTACAACAATTCAGCAATACAAAAGTAACAGCCTATTGAAAGTAGCGTTTCAGGTGTTCAGCGTTCCAGGGATAGGGAAGGTCTCGGCCCTCCATATCCTGGAGGCGGTAGGTGCCCGGACGTGGACGGGCTTTCACAATGTATGGTCCCTCCCATTTGGCCGCCAGTTTTCCCTCGGTCCGATTTTTGGTGGCAAGAGTGGCCTCCCTTAAGACAAGATCTCCTACGGCGAATTCCCGTGGTCGAACTTTGCGGTTGTAGTGCATTCTCATTTTTTGTTGGTATGAGGCTAGTCTGACCGCAGTGGTGTCCCTGAGTTCTTCAATCAGGTCTAGGTCCGCTCGACGGAGTTCCTCAGTCAGTGTTGAATCCGGATGTAGAACCCTGGGCGTTGGCAGACCGACCTCGACTGGGATGACCGCCTCAGCGCCGTACGTTAGGCGAAAGGGGGTTTCCCCGGTAGGAGTCCGAGCTGTAGTTCGGTAGGCCCAGAGTACATTTGGTAGTTCCTCAGCCTAGAGTCCCTTGGCAGCCTCCAGCTTAGTCTTGATGATCTTCAAAATGGACCGATTGGTGACCTCAACCTGGCCGTTGGCTTGGGGATGACCGGGAGAGGAAAAACATGGTTGAATCTGGAGATCCGCACAGAACTTTCTGTATTTGGCATTGTCGAATTGTTTGCCGTTGTCTGATACGATGGCCTGAGGGATGCCGAACCGGCAGACGATCGATTGCCAGATGAACCTGGTTGTGTTTCGCTCAGTGATGGTAGCTAGGGGTTCGGTCTCTACCCACTTGGTGAAGTAGTCAATGGCGACGACCGCGAACTTGGTCTGGCCTCGGCCGGTGGGAAGTGGGCCGATCAGGTCGATCCCCCATTTGGCGAACGGATAGGGGCTGGAAAGTGTGATCAACTCTGCAGGAGAAGCATGGGGGATGTTGGCAAAACGCTGACACTTATCGCATTTGAGGACAAAGTCAGTCGCGTCCTGGTTAAGAGTTGGCCAAAAGTAACCAGTGCGGAGTATCTTGTGAGCCAGAGACCTGCCGCCCGAATGGTTGCCGCAAATGTCCTCATGGATTTCCTGCATCACATATGTTGCTTGGGTCGGATTAAGGCATCGCAGATATGGTCGTGAGAAACCGCGTTTGTAAAGGACGCCGTCGACTAAAACGTAGTTAGCCGACCGAGCTCTGACCTTGGCGGCCTGCTGTTGGTCATCTGGGAGTTGTCCTGCGGTCAAGAATAGGAGGATGTCGGACGCCCAAGCGATGGGTTCATGCCGGAGGAATTGTACTTCTTGTAGGTCGGATGAGATGGCCGAGTGGGGAAGGTACTCGAGGCGAACTCCATGGCTGAGGTCGGACTGGTCTGCGGAGGCCAGCTGAGCCATCTCGTCTGCTTTGGAGTTTTCAGCCCGAGATATGTGCTTGATGTGGAAGGTATTGAAAAGGCGAACAAGAGGGAGTGCCATGTTTCTGTAAGCCCGCATTGTGTCATCCTTAGCATCGAATTCCCCCGTGATCTGACTGACGATGAGCTGGGAGTCACTAAACACGCGGATGTGGCTAACACCAGGTCTTTGGCGAGGCGGAGTCCTGCGATCAGTGCTTCATATTCGGCCTCATTGTTGCTGGCTTCAAACAAGAGACGAAGGGCACACTTGATACAATCACCTTCGGGGGAGGTGAGAATGAGACCAGCCCCGCTCCCTTCCCTCCGGGATGACCCGTCGACGTTGAGAGTCCAAGAATGGGGGTCTTCTGGTTTAGTAGGAATTGTCGGTGGTGGAGAGATAGTGGCTGGGGCGGGGTTGGTGAATTCTAGGATGAAGTCGGCAATGGCCTGTCCTTTGATTGCTGTGCGGGGGCGGTAGGAGATATCAAACTGGCTAAGTTCCACTGACCACTGCATAAGTCGGCCCAAAAGCTCTGGTTGCTGCATGACTTTCTTCAGGGGTTGGTCGGTGAGGACCACTATGGAATGGGCCTGGAAGTAAGGACGAAGTCGTCTAGAGGCGGTGACCAGGGCCAGGGACAACTTTTCTAGCAGTGGGTAGTTCTGCTCTGCTCCCCTGAGGGCCCGACTGATGTAATAGACCGGCCGTTGGACTGAGCCGTCCTCCCTAATGAGGGCTGCACTGACGGCGGTGTTTGATACTGCTAAATAGAGGAAGAGGGGCTCGCCCGCGATTGCCTGCGACAGAAGGGGGGGTTGGCCATGCATTGTTTTAACTGCTGGAAAGCCTTTTCGGATTCAGTCGTCCATTCAAAAGTCTGCCAAAAGACCTTGAAGAACGGTAGACACTTATCTGTTGCGCGGGAAATGAACCGGTTGAGGGCCGCCACTCTGCCAGTGAGTCTTTGAACGTCCTTAACGGTTTTGGGTGACTGCATCTCAATCAAAGCCTTGATCTTCTCCGGGTTGGCCTCAATTCCGCGCTGACTGACCATAAAGCCCAAGAACTTTCCTAATCCCACGCCAAAGGCACACTTCTCTGGGTTGAGCTTCATCTGGTACTGGCGAAGGGTGGAAAAGGTCTCACGTAGGTCGGTCAGGTGGTCAGTGGAGAGTTTGCTTTTGACTAGCATGTCGTCCACATACACCTCCATGTTACGACCGATTTGGTGTTAGAAAACTGCATTGACTAACCGTTGGTAGGTGGCCCCCGCATTCTTTAGTCCGAACGGCATGACACGGTAATGGTAAGTACCCCGGTCGGTGATGAAGGATGTGTGTTCGCGATCGGCTGAGTGCATCATGATTTGGTTGTATCCGGAGAAAGCATCCATGAAGCTGAGCATTTGGTGCCCGACCGTGGCGTCGACCAGCAGATCAATGCGGGGAAGTGGATACCTATCCTTGGGGCAAGCTCGGTTTAGGTCAGAGTAGTCGACACAGAGATGCCACTTGCCGTTGTTCTTGCGGACTAGAACCACGTTGGACAGCCACTTAGGATAATCCACATTTTGGATGAATTGAGCCTCGAGGAGTTTGTCGACCTCTGCAGCTATGAGATTATTACGTTCTGGGTGGAATATACGCTGTTTTTGGTGGTAAGGTCGGAAATGGGGCTCGATGCTGAGGCGGTGAGTGATGAAGGAGGGGTCGATGCCTGGCATATCTGAATGGGTCCACGCAAAGACGTCATTGTGCTCGGTCAAAAGGGCAGTGAGGTCCGCTTTTGCTTGGGGGGATAATTGGCTGCCAATCTTGGCGATTTTTAGTGGGTTGGTGGGGTCAATAGGAACCTCAAAGAGCTCTTCCACCGGTTCGCCTCTGATCAGTTCGTCCTCATCCCGGACGTCAAGTCCTTCAATGATCATCGCCTCCTTCAGTTTGACTTCTTTAAGTGAGGCCACATAGCACTCCATGGCCACGGTCTGTTCTCCCCTGACTGTTCCGACCCCGAGATTGGTAGGAAACTTGAGGGCAAGATGATAGGTGGATGTGATGGCTTGAAAGGCGTTGAGGGCGGTGCGGCCGAGGATGATGTTGTAAGCAGATGGGCAATCAACCACTAGGAAGGGGAGTAACTTCGTGGTTTGCCGTGGGTATTCGCCGATTGTTATGGGGAGATCGATGGAACCAATGGAGGTCACGCGGTCGCCAGTGAAGCCGACAAGAAGGGTTTGGAGCGGAGACAAGCTTTCTTCCCCTATCTTGAGCTGGCGGAAGCAGTTGAGGAAGATAATGTCTGAGGAACTGCCGTTGTCGATGAGAACCCGTCTGACCTTGTAGTTGGAGAGGACGGCCGAGATGACGAGGGGATCGTCATGTGGGTAGCGGATGCCCGTGCAGTCAGCGTCTGTAAAGGTGATGGGCTCTGTCCATTGCTTGGGCTGTTTGGAGGGGCGGTCAACCGTGGCGACTGACTTGTCGGAACCTTGCCGTATTTTTCTAAGTTCTGCCTTCTGAGCTGAGTGTGACGGTCCCCCGCAAGCAAGACCGCCTGAGATAACTCTGATTTCGCCAACAGGTGGAGGTGGATTAGCTTGTGGCCGGGGTTGTTGGGGGGGTCGGTCGTGGCCTTGATTTGGTTGAGCGAGTTGCCGTGGCGGGGTGTGCCGGTGATTGTCTCTGTGGGGTTCGGTTCTTTGCCTTTGTTGAGGGCGGGTGTCTGTGAATCGGCTTAGACGCCCCTGGCGGATGAGGGTCTCCACTTGATCCTTGAGGTTGATGCAATCGTCAGTGTTATGACCATGGTCCTGGTGGAAACGGCAATATTTGGACTGGTCTTTCCGGTGGGATGGATTCTGTGGAGGGAGAGGCCACTTGAGGGGGTAGTCCCGTTGGATCTGGTTAAGGACATGTTCCATGGGAGAATTGAGAGGTGTATACCGCTCGAACCGACCGGGTGGTCGGATTGGTGCTGGCCGGTCGGCGCGAGGGGGTCTGTCGGTATAGCGGGGTGTTTGGTTATGATGCTGGGCGTTGCTGGGTTCTTGGTCTTTTCTTTTTTCTCTGGGGGTCGGATGTTTAGCTGTTGAGTCCTGCCGAGCGGCTAGTGAATCCTCGGCATTCATGTATTTTTGGGTTTTGGAGAGCAGTGCTGCCATGGAGGTCGGGGGGTTCTTAGAGAGGGAGAAGAGGAAATCGGATGATCGCAGACCGGCCATGAAGGCTGTAAGGATGACTTTATCGTCATTTTCGGCAACTTGCAGGGCTTCGGTGTTGAAACGAGTAACGAAGCTGCGCAGTGATTCCCCCTCGGTCTGACGGATATTGAGGAGTTGCGTCGCCGGATGTCGCTGTCGCTGGGCTCTGATGAAATGGCTCAAGAAAGAGTCACTGAGATGCTGAAAAGTGGAGACCGAGTCTGGTGGCAACTGGCTAAACCATAGCCGAGCCGACCCCTTCAGTGTCACGGGAAAAGCCCGGCACATGATTTCGTCAGGGAAGGCGTGGAGGATCATGAGGGTGCGGTAGGTCTCCAGGTGGTCGATCGGGTCGGTCGTTCTGTCAAAGGAGTCGATGGTGGGCATTTTGAACTTGGCGGGTAGAGGTTTGTCTCGGATAGAGGCGACGAATGGGGAGTTTGTCATGGTAAAGGGCTTATGTTGGATATTCTGCATAACCCCTTGGAGCTGGAGCTTCATGGCTCGGAGTTCAGCGTCCCAAAGGGGAATGTTGTCACCACTAGAGGGAGACAGGTGTTGGACGCTGCTGGCTTCTCCCTCGGGGGCTGGTGCTGCGACCGATGGACGTAGGGGTGGAGGTGGTGGATGTATATGTGGGTGAGGGGGTCGCAAACCTCCCGGGTTGAGGGGATCGGGTTGTGGGATAGTATGGCCCGGAGTTTGTTCTGGATGGGGTGGAATATCCGGAGGTGGTGGAGGAATAGGGAGGTTTCTCTGGAGCAGGGCATTGATTAAGGCTTGGTTTTGTTCGGCCATGCGGTTGATGCTGTTGGTGAGCTCGATGAAGTACTGTGGTGGGTTGTTTGGATTGTGAGGGTCAGTTTGGTGATCGGTAGCATTATGGTGGGAGGCCATGGATCTAGTCGTGACCATACACTGGACGGGTGGGGTGTAAAAATTACTGGAACAGGGTCTCCGGCGGCAATGAAAACAACTGGCGCACGGATCAACCAGTTCCCACAGACGGCGCCAGCTGATGATACAGTTCGTTCTAGTGAATGGACTAGACTGATCCAACCTCCTCAAGCCCACTGGATAACCTACAAACAAGTCCAACGGGGAACGGGGTAGTCCCCCGGCGAACCCTCCGGTGTGCAAATTAGAAGAGAAAGTAGACAATGTAGAGAGAGAGAGAGAGAGAGAGAGAGAGAGAGATAGGAAAACTTAACCTTCTTCTTGTCTTCCAACTTTGCTCATATCCTTTGGTAATCATTTCACTGTTCCTGCCGTTCTGACCTTCCCGCCGAAAGCTTGTGCTGTGGTTTACCTTGTTCAGGGTGAGGGGGTGCCATTCCGGCTGAGAGGTGTTGTCGCAATAAATGCTGTGATGGGCTGCATTAATGGTGATGTGTTGTGGCAATAACTTTGCAGATCTTTGTCTGCTGACGTGGCCTGTTCTGCACCTGCCATGTGTCCGAGTATCATTGGCCTTCTATGCTCAGTTGGCCTCCAGCTGTCTTGGATTTTGCTACCCGAGTTATGCAATGTGATATAAATGGTGGGCTTGGGTTTGTCCACTATGGGCTGTGGTTCTTATGGGTCTATCCATGTCATATATAATTTATTAAAGAGAACAAAACTCAAAAAATAAGAAGTGAAAAATTAGTTTTTGAAAACCAAAACAACCAAATTATAAGTCCCACCTCAATATGAATCCAAACAACTAATAAGCCTTTCTCTTCCTTCACTCTCTTCTCTACACTCAATAATACCTCTTTTTCAAATTCAAACACAGAGATCTACATTCACTTGGCAGAAATCACATGATTGACTGTTCACATTCTTACCAGGTCCTGTACTTTCATGTCCATAAGACTACTCATCAAAATACATCAACATCAAAACTCAAGTTATTTTTCTCACAGCATGACCATTCATATCCCTCCTAAAAAGATGGGCAAATTACACAAATAGTCCCTATAATTTGGGGCTTGTGTCACTTTGGTGCTTGACTTTTTAATTGTTACACATTTGAGCCTCAATTTTGAATCTTGTTCCAAATAAGGACAATTGAATATATAATTAGATTTTTCAAGGATAAAATTGTCAATTTGATAAAATATAAACTAATTTGACAAAAATAAATGTCAAACAAATATTTTTGAATTTTTAAAAATTATTTCTACCTACTAAAAATAAAATTATGTAAAATTGATAAATCTTTTAGACATTTATTTATTTTTTTAACCAAATTAATTTTCATTATGTGTTTGGATGATGATCATGTAAAATTAATTTTAAAAAATTAATCATGTAATTTTTATTAATTTTATATAATTTTATCATTGGTGGATAAAAATAATTTTAGAAAAATTTAAAATATTTTTTTGACATTTATTTTTGTCAAATTAGTTTATATTTTATCAAATTGACGATTTTACCGTTGAAAAATCTAATAATATTTTCAATTGTCCTTATTTGGAACAAGATTCAAAATTCAGGGTCAAATGTGTCACAATTGAAAAGTCTATGATCAAAATGACACAAGTCCCAAACTATAGAAACTATTAGTGTAATTAACTCTAAAAAGATCCACAAACAGGTCGAGATTGAAATCAGACACACAAACAAAAAAAACAAAAAAACAAAACACAAAAAAAACATTGAAAAAAGAGAGTCAATAAAGAAACTAGATATGCACAACACTGCACTTCAACCCCAGGCAATCAAAACCAAAAAGCGTCTCCTACGCCCGCTGCCTAGGTTCAGAAGAAGTCAACATATGACTCGTGGTTGAACTTTTTTTAACCTGACAACTCCTTAATAGCTTGAGAAGATCGTCGATGAAACTAAAAGAGCGTGTTGCCTTGTTGAGTTCCGCTTCTCATCATTGTGCAAAATTCTTCGTAGTTGATTCTCCCATCCTACGAAGTTTGAAAGAATCAGCACGGAATCAATAAAAACATATGATCCTGCAAGAGGGTTTGAAATGTCTAGGCTCGAAACAACTTATATTGTCCGTATCAACCTCTGATATTATTTCCCTTATGGTGTCATCATCGCCCATTCCATTCTCCTTCATAGCACTTTCCAATTCATCTCTTGTAATAAAGCTGTCATGACATTTCATGATCAAACCAACAATTCTCATAGAATTCATCAGTTGAAAACTATATAGGGAGCAGGCAATATAATTACATCTCCACAACGCAGAGACTATATTACTATTATTATCAACATGGAAAATTTATGGACTCACCCGCTGTTATCCTCGTCAAAATACTGAAATGCCTTAAATAGATGCCCACAGCTGAAGGAGGTGCAGTGCAAACGGGGGGATGGGGTGGGCAGTGAGTGTGGGTGGGGTCGGTGGGGCAGCAGCAGGGTGAGGTGGGGAATGGGGCGAGGCAATTAATGGTGTCACGACCCCAAACCGCCCCTAGTAGAATGGCGCCGTGATGGCCAGTAACCCGTGATTACCGAAGGCCAACTTTCAAAGATTAAACACAATCAGAGTATAATATATGGGGCTCACAAATGCGGAAGCAATAAATCAAAATACAAGTGGTCCATAAGAGCTGTGCATAGATCAAATGTAATGACGTACATGACATAGTTTCACATTCGGTTGATAATAAACAAAATACATATTAGAATCTTGATCAAAAGGCTTCTAAAGCCGACATGTGCAAATACAATGATTACAAGCCAAAGAAGCATAATCTTCAAGATTCGCCGACGTAAATACAAATTTTCCGACATAAAACAAGTCAAGCCGACATGACAAGAATCAAAAACAAGTTTTGCAAAACACATCTAGGCGTCGCCGCCGTCCTGCTCATCACCTACATATATATAGAGAGGGTGAGCTTGGATACTCAGTGAATGGTACTAGTAATAAAGGTTTTGCATGAACATAGCCGAAGTCTTTTCAAAACAAAACATGCCAAAACCATACGAATATTAGCCGAGATCCTTTCAGAGCAAAACACATCAAAACTTTTTCAAATCAAGAGATGAACCGTATTCATCTATCAAGTCTTACAAGTCTCAAGGGATGCTTACTGGCATCGGCAAAACACAAATCAAGCTTTCCGAACAAACAAATCCACGCGGTAAACCGTCAGTGGCAAAACAAAGACTGCACGATCCGTAATCGATTAGTCAAAGGTACTGCGAAACTTTATAGTCCTCCAGCACAAGGGACTTGTGTTACTTAAGCCCGTAGCTCTTTTTAACACGATGGTCTTGTGTTACTTAGGCCCTGTAGACGTCCCCGAACGCATCCCGGGCGAGGAGTGCGAGTCCCCCCCCCCCCCCCCGTTTCTGGTTCGATATTGGGTCTACTACAGTTCGAAGGACTCAAATGTCACGGTTCTTAATCTTGAACCAAAGAGTCCAAATCCGGCAAATCGTTTTGAAAACAGATTTTTTTGAAAGAAGTGCCAAACATGGACTGCTTTGCCAGATACAGAGTCGCCACCTAAATATTTTTTTTATGGGGAAATTTAGGAAACCCTGACTCGGTGCCAAAGGCCACGTGTCCGTCATCACCAAAGTTGCCTCGGCTCGGGAACTTGGGTACGATTGGGGAAGGTCACTTCATGAGCACCCCCGCTCGCCCGGTCAAAGACCGGCCTCTACTAACCATGATATCAGGTTTTGAAAATATTGTGTGTTTTTATTCCGGTTATTAGCCTAGGTTACTATGTGATGCGCACAGCATACAAGTATAGACTGAGTCGCCTGAATTGGAACAAAACATTTCATGTTTGTTTTTGAAAGATGGTTTGTTACCCGCAGGTAGGCTTAAAATGCAGATTTTGCCACCCTCAGGTGGGCTTAGAAAACATGGTTTTGCCACTATCTAGTGGGCTTAAAACAAACAATCAATGCATTGTCCCAATTCAAATAACACAACCTCCACCCACAGGCATTCAAGGCAGTTATATCACATAAGCAAATAGCCTCATGGCAAGCATGCTATTCATGGCAATCACTCACACGCATGCAAGGATGCTAAAGCATAAAAACTCACCGAGTACTCCAAGCCAAAACAGAAACTACATTAGAAATCATGCATGATCCTAAGTATACAGAAATGCCTAATGCAACACATGCAAAATGCAACTATAGCAGGCTCGGCTATTCTAAACATGGCATATGGAATGCTACAGCTAACATGTATTCAATTTGGAATTGAAATACAAATGCAGTTTGTATGATGCGCCGAGCCCGGTGCATGCAAAACAGATGAATGAATGCAAACATGCTGTCGTACTGTATGCTAATTGAAATATGCCCTAATCTAACCATCATAAGCAGGTAAATAAAAGGGAAGAAAGACGTGGGGTTGGAAGGCATACATCACACTCACCCACACTTATTACAATTTTGCCCTCGCGCAGAGGGTCCGAATAAATATACAGTCCCGAATGAAAGAATAATACAGTCCAAAATATACAGTCCAAATAATATATAAATCCCTAATTAATTAACAAATTAACTAAGAAAAATAAAACTGGCATGCAAGCCAGGGACTGCCTCGATTCTGCTCCGGATGATGGAATGATGCATGTTTGGGCTGCTTTGCGCGGAAATCCACTGAGATGTCCCAATTAGCCTCTGTTTACACCTTTTCTTGAAATGCGTGCCAGGTCCCGAGAATTTGCTGATTCTTGATTTTGCTGCAACAGAGAGCAGGAAATGGGCATAGCAATGTATGTCGCAAATATATGCATGCCTCGATCCTCGTGCCACCAATCACGCATGTCGATGCATGATGGCCGAGGAGCCGAATTGCACAACTCAATATAGAATGAATGCATATGAATGCTACAACAAAACCTAACTCCATCACGGATAATCCGGAGTGTCGGTGACTTGGGAATTGAGACACATTCCGTTACTCGGGGTACGAAACGTACCTCGTTTCCCGTGCCCGGGCTAACTCCTATCCCGAACACGATGCAATATGCATGACATGCATGAAATGCAACTAAGATACAATCCTAACATACACAATGTTATGGAATGGCATACACGCTGCACGAGGTAATACACAACCGGGCATACACAATGCTATGAATGAAATGGCATACGCAATGCAATAACGGGCTTACACCAATACAAGTGAACCTCAGTCACACTCACATAGGAGGCCATAAGATGAAAACAAGACAACTCGAAATGCGTGCACGCGTGCACGCAAACCGAGAACGGACCCTCAGGCACCGAAATGCCACTCTAATGAGACATGGCAAAGACACGGAATATGACATGCAAACATGCAAAAATTAGTAGCAAAATGAGGGGCAAAACAGCCCCGAAATGAGGCGAAATGAAACCCGATGTAAGGAATCTCTCCCGAAATGCAAAACTAGTCATCCGAAATGACTTGTAGCTATACAATACATGCATAATTTGAACAAGACATGAAAAAGAAGAAGCAAGGCAGCCCCAAAACTCACATTTTTACAGTACAAAACATGGCCAAACAGCAATCACAAGTAGGGCTAAAATGGCATACAAAAATGGCTCCGCAAGGGAAGCAATGAAGCAAGTGGTACATGCAATGCCCAAACAGAAAAATACCCTTCTACAACACTGAAGGGGGACCAAAAATATGAACATTTACAGTTTATGACATTCCCAAAATCAGTATGCAAACATGCTCAAAATGCAATGCAAGATTGAGGCCACAAGAGGGTATAACATGAAGTATACAAAGCATTCACCAAACAGCCAAAGACCCTTAATGAGATATGTCCAGAGGGTCAAAATATGGCTATTTTCAGTTCTGATCATGGCCTAAAAATAGAAGCAAGGTAGGCTAACAAAGCATGCAAAAATAGGGACCAAAGAGGGGCAATGAAGCAAGTCATGCATGGAGGTCCCAAACAAGGTTGAACCCTTCTACAATGTTATAGAGGGGCTCAAAATAAGCCTAACCACAGTTTACATCATGCTCAAAAAAAGATCACAAATAGGCTAGAAATACTATGCAAAATAATGGCATACAAGAGGGTATTGAAGCAAGTACCAAATGGGGGGCTCAAACAGGGTTGAGCCCTTCAACAAACATGTAGAATAGCTCAAAATAGGCCTAGTTTCAGTTAGGGTCGGAGCTCAAAACAGTAAGCAAATAGGCTAAGAAATTGTTGCAAAAATGAGCTACAAAAGGGGGAAAATGGACTTACCCTTGGAGACCAATGCTTTTGTTGCTTCTTGGCTTGAGTTTGCTGCCTCTTAGCTGCTGGAAATCCTCTCAAGGTGCTGGAAATGGAGTGGTGGTGGTGATGCTTGGTAGTGATGAAGAAAATGGGGCCAAACTTGAGAAAATGAGAGAGATGAAGTATGTATGAGCTCTAAGGATTTTTTCAACCCTTTTTCTTGAGTTGGGAGGCCATCTATATAGACAAGAATGGGGGAGAAAAGTGGAGGAAAAAGTGGAGGGAAATGGCATCAAGTTTCCCTCCAAAACTTTTCCCCGGATGGAGATATTTTTGGGGGAAAACAGCTATACAGCTGTAATACACCCACACTGAGGAAGCTGGCCGGCCAGGTACTTTGGTTGCAGGTGGCCGGCCGGCCACCCCCTATGGCCGGCCGGCCAAGGGTCAAAAGGTTCAAGAAGATTTTCTGGCCGGCCACCAGAGAAAGGTGTCCTCCCAGGTCTCCTCATCACAACCCTGTAGTTCAAAATTGGCAACTGTAAAACAGGAGAGAGAATAGGCCACTTTTAGGAGGGGTTCAAAAGGTTCAATTTGAATTACTGGCCGGCCATAGACTTTTAGGGTCCTCCCATGTGTGTACAACACAAATATGTGGTTTGGGGTTGAAGAAAATGGCCTTAGGATGGTCAACATTGGCTCGGAAGTGAGAAAAACGGGCGTCGGAGGGCGCCGGAGGAATATAACTGGTTGCTGAGACAATTGCTGGCCTTCCACCCTTCAGTGACCTTCCTGGTGATAAAACAGAGGTACCTGCCAAAAATGAACGAAAACTGATGCAAAACGAATGCTCGGGGGCCAAAACACGCAGTCCGGGGTCCCGAAAATAGGCCGTTAAGCACCGAAAGTGGCGTTCGACCATGAAGTGGGTCTCTCAGGCCCCAGTGTCCCTCAAAAGGGAGTAAATGAGATGCATGCCAAAAACCGGAGGAATCGGAGATGGTTAGACGGTCCCGAACCGAGGCACACGGCCTCACAGCTCCGAAAACCGGGAACCGGGCTCCGAAATGGGCAAAATGGCCTATGGCCACGAAATGTAGCCCACGGCCACTGAGAGATGGTCTACGGGACCTCTCCTTTCCCTCAGGAAAAGAAACAGAGAAAACCGAGTCTGGTTCGCAAACCGAGGCAAGGTACAAAAGAGGGTTCGGAAGTCCGGAGGCAAGGCTCACGGCCGTGACTCTGAGACTTCTGAATGAGCACAATATGCAACACCACCGAGCGCTCAATCGGTGACGTCTGAGTCTTAAGGTCGGTCAAAAATGGGGTGTCTACAGGCCCGTAGCCTGCTTTAACACGATAGTCTTTCCAAGAAAGGACCGTATCCTTTTATACTTAGTGCTGCGAAAGTTTAGAGTCCTCCAGCACAAGGGACTTTTATACTTGGTACATCAAAATAGAGCTAATCATTCATGCTTAACAAATACTTTCATCAAAACAAAGCAAAGCAAGATTTATCAAAACAGTATAACATAGCTTTATTAAAAATACCACTCACATAGTTCTTCTCGGGTGTAGGCTCAAAGCGAAGATCAAAGACCTACAATCACATAGCGATCACATTCTCAAAACAAGCTTTACATGCATGCAAATGATCCCGGCATTCTCACCAGATCCAAGTCAATAACAAAGCAAAACATGCTGGGAGTTTAAACACTGCTTTTCATCTCATGAAAACACACTGGGTACCAGCCAGGTCTTTGCCGAAGTCCCACACCTCCTTGCCGGGGTGTGGTCCCGATGGCCACATCCAAAAGCAAAGTCGAGAAACCTGGGTTTTCCTTTGAAGAACATGAAGAACATGATGAACATGATCATGAAGAAGATGAATGCAAGGATCATAACTTGTTACAAAATCTGAGATTTCATGCCATGAGTTCAAAAACACGGACCTGGATACCCATACAAGAAGATCATGCAAGAACAAACACAAAACATGGTTCTTGTTCCAAACTTTCGGATCAAAACGAGACTTTCCTTCAAGAACACATGAGTACTATTTTTCTCTTCCAAAACCAACTTCAAATCGATGCATGACATGCAAAACAGATTCGATCATGCAATGCAGCTAGATGATCAATAAGAACAATAAGAGTAGATTAAGATTCTAACCTTAAGACACGAATCTAACGACTCAAACTCCAAAGATCAAGCTTGGAAGATCTATTCTCACTCAAGAATTCCTCCTTCTTCCTCTAGAGCTTCTCTTTCTAAAGGCAAAGATTTGAGATAAAATGATTTGTTTCTAGGTCTGCCGGCTGTCTTAACACTCAGCTCGGACACGTGGCACTACTGGGTTGGTTCAACTAAAAAAGGTGACTGATTGATAAGACAAGTCTATGACAAAGCGTATTCAACAAGCTAGATGGCAAGACACATCGGCAAGCAATGATATCGGCTAAAGACAAAACTTCGGCAAGTAAGGGGAACAAAGACATCGGCTTGGAAGGACGACATTGGACTAAGCTGTGCCACACCTCGGCCTAGATGTGCCACATCTCGGTCTAGGTCATACCTATCCGGGTACAAGATTGCTTAAGTGCAAGGATAAACATCTCGGCCCAGATGATACACATCTCGGCTAAGATGCCAGGGTGAAGGTGGAGGTCAACCAATAGTGGTTCCAAGGTAGCTCTAGGCACAAAGGTTCAGAGGTGAACTAGGCTCAAGATGACCTCGGCTACACACCAAGCAAGGAACAAAATCATGCAAACAACACTTAAACAAAACAAGACAAGGCAAGACTTGCAAAACAATATAACAAGACAAGATCATACACGAATGTATGCAAGTATGACTAAATCAAAGTGAGGGTTGTTACAAATGGAGTAGGAGAGGTGGATTAAGTGGGTGGAGTCAGAAGGGAGAGATAGGGTGGGGACATGTGAGTGGGGGCAATAACAAATGGGTGTGAAGGTGGCAGGTGCGGTTGGTTTGAAGAGGCAGAGGATGTGGAAAAGGAAAAGGTGGATCATCAAACCGAGCATGATAGGCAATATAAAGACGACCGGTAGAGGTGTCAAGACAATGATAGCCACGATGAGATGGACTATACCCGAGAAACACGCAATCGAAGAGAAATTTTGTGGGTGTTATAGGAATGAAGAAAAGGAAAACAAAGGCACCCAAACATTTTAAAAAATTTGTAGTCGGGCGATTTAGAAAACAAGCATTGAAGGGGTGAGATATTGTTAATGACTTTAGAGGGCATTTGGTTCATGAGGTAGACGGTAGTGTCAAATGGAAAATGCCAATATTTATGCAGCACAGAAGCATGAACAAGAAGGGTAAGGCCGGTTTCAACAATGTGACGATGACGGGGTTCAACTGAACCATTCTGCTCATGCGTATGTGGGCATGGAAGGTGGTGAATAATACCCAAGGTTTGAAAATATGAATTTAGTTTACGATATTCACCACCCCAATCAGTTTGCATAATTTTAATTTTGCAAGAAAACTGCTGTTCCACCAAAGTTTTGAAAGTTTGAAAAATAGAAAACACATCAGATTTATTAAACATTGAAAAATGCCAAATGAATTTAGAAAAGTCATCAACAAAGATTACAAAATATTTATGACCTTCACTTGAAAGAAATGGGGGCGGTCCCCAAACATCACTAAAAATTAAATACAAAGGAGCCAAACTATGACTAGAAAATGATGGCAAGAAAAGTCTGGAGGACTTGCCAAGAGGACAAGAATGACATAGCGATGCTCGAGTCCGTGGATGCTGAATGGGATGAGTGTGAGATTAAAGGATGGAATGAAGAATACACTCATGCGGATGACCAAGATGATGGTGCCAATTGAGAGAAGACACAACTTTAGAGGAGAGAGTTGCAAGAGGTGGAGTAGAGGTTAGAGAAAGCCGATAGAGACCACCTTCATTCTTGCCGTGAAAAGGAGTTCTCTTGGTGAGTTGGTCCTAAATCAAAAAATAGGTGGAATAAAATTCAAAAAACACATTATTATCTTTAGTAAATTGATGGACCGAAAGTAAAGATTTTTGAAAAGTAAGAACATGAAGAATAGAATTAAGACGAAAAGAATGAGAGGGGGAATGAAGAGTGGAGGAACCAATATGGGAGACTGGAATGTCCATACCATTGCCAATGTGAAGATGAGAAGTACCATGGTAGCCATCAACGTGAGATAGAGAAGCGAGATCGGGAGTGACATGGTGTGTGGCACTGGTATTCGGAAACCAATCGAGCTGGGAGGAAGGAGGAGAACTCAAGCCATCATATGTACTGGAAGTGGGTTCTGAACTGTAACTGGTGAAATGAGCACTTGGAGCAACCATGCGGTCAAACTGGTGATAGCATTAAGGAGCGGTATGATTGGACCTATTACAAATTTGACAGTGGACACGATTATCAGCAGGTGGAGTAGGGAGGAGGCTTGAACCAATAGAGAACGAGTTAGAGCCTAAAGAGTAGCCAAAGCTGGGAGCAGTTCGATTGTGCCCATCGCCACGACCACGAGATGTGGGCTGAGCAAAGTGGGCCTGTGGAACAGGTGTTGAAGGGGGTGTGGTCGTGTGGCGATGAAGGAACTCATGACTTAAAAGGAGACTATGGAGTTTCGAGAATGAAACAGGGTTTGGTCTAGCCGTGAGGGTCGTGACGAGATCCTTGAAGTCAGGATGAAGGCCTTGATAGACATACAGGTTGAACTCGGAAGGGAAAAGAGGAGTGTCGGCAGCAGCAAGTTCATCGGCAATAGTTTTGGCATCATGTAGCAAAGTAGTGGCTGGGCGATCATTCTATTTCAATTGTTGAAGGCTCAAACGGAGTTGGAGAAGTCAAGTATGAGACCATGATGTGAGGGATTGCTTAAGCGTGAGCCAAAGATCACGAGAAGAGTTGCATCCAACGGTAAGAGGTAAAATTTCATCCGAGAGGAAGGCAATGAGAAGACTCATGATGAGTTGGTCTTGGCACTACCAAGTCGCATGTGCAAGATTGGGAGTGGAGACACCGTTCATGACAATAGTTGATGGTGGACAAGAGGAGGAACCGTCAATGTATTGGTAGAGTTGTCGGCCACGGAGGTAAGGAAGAAGTTGAGTTTTCCAATAGAGAAATTTTTTGGATGTGAGTTTAAGAGAGATGCAGTGATGAGCATAAAGAAGGGAGATGGATGAAAGGGCTTTGGCTAAGGGAGTGGCAATACTGGAGGATGAAATTTCAGGAGCCATTGGCTCTGATACCGACTTGGACAACCTGCTGTAAATATTTTGATCAAGTTTAAAAGAAAATAATTTTTGTATTATCATTTATCATTCTTATCATGACTATTCTATTCTATTTATACAAGGTATGAGATAAGGATAGATTCAAGTAATGATAAGAATGATAAATGATAAGATGAGAAGAATGGAGTAATGGATGTATATCTGATATGTGATGTATATCTGATATGGGAAGCATATCTCAACAGTTTGGTAGTCTTGGTGTGCTCTACCATATGTTTGATTTGTTCACATCATTTATTGGCATGAATTATGTTTTATTTGTCCATCGATTATATAATTTTTTGGTAAAAAAATCTAATTAGTTTTCTGCATTTTTGCATCTATAGTGGGATAAATTTCCTAGGTTAGCCGTTGAACCATTTGTCTTATTGCTTTCACCATATGCTCCTTACATGGCTGAGGAGCTTTGGTCTCACCTGGGACGCTAAAATTCGTTGGCATACGAGCCTTTTCCGAAGATACGGGTTTCTATTTTTCTTGAATATGGCATCGTGTGTGGTCCATCTTTCACATCAAGTAAACCTCTCCCTCCATGTGTGTGTGTATGCATGTGGATGGTGGGTGGAAAGATTGACTATGTTCTCTCACTGCTTGTCTTGGTGGAAAGATTGACTATGCTCAAGAGTCATAAAAACATACTGTTTTATTCTATATTGCAGACCGCGAGCTGAAAAATATTTATATTTCGAGTTCTTAAACATCTATCAAGATGAAATTAGAGTCAACCTAGAAAGTTGTGTACAAGTCGCGTTTACTTCAAGTTCATCTTTAAAGATCAGGTATGCTTAGAGTCCTAAAATATTAATGTTTCATTGTTTTGGCAAGTTTCTGCACATATGGCTTGAATATACAGAAGTTGGAGTGATAAGGAGACACCACTTATATCTCCAAATTAATGCAGAAACTTGCCAGCTATTTTGTTATCTTTTTATATATATGGTTTTGGCTGGGGTCTTGGTCAGTTATTAGAACTTGAAATTCATCTTCTTTTTCTTATTTATTTATTTTTATTAAAGCTTGTATTGTATACGAGAATAGATTTGTTTAGGCTCTGAAGAATATAGACTCATTTTCTGTCGAACTTAATTAATGAGTTTTCTGTCATATTGATTATGAGACTTTTCAGGCTGATCCTGCTTACCTAAAGGAGTCCATAGTGGTCCTACCAGTTCAGATTAATGGAAAAACGAGGGGTACAATACAAATCGAAGAAACATGTACAACGGACGACGCTTTTAAACTGGCTTCAATCGACCAAAAACTCTTCAAGTATTTGGGCGGTAGAAATGTCAGAAATTTTTTTTATGTTCTTGGCAAAATTTTGAATGTCATATTGGAGCCCCAAAACATCAAGGCAAGCATCCAGTAGTGTCCTCATGTATGAAGATTGAAAGTCTATACAACAGACCAAGTCAACTTGTGGCAGAGAAATTTCTAAACCACAGAAAGTCAAGCTTTTGTCTGAAATGTTGCCAGGTGCTAATTGTAAATTGTAATGAACACATTTTCCTTGTATTCTGCTGCTAAACATTCTTTTGTACACTGACAGTCTGTTTATGGGTTGATTTGGTGAGAACTAATATGAAATGAAAGAAATAATGGTCTTGTTTGGACTATTATTTGTTTATGTTTTGTGTATAGAATGCTGATCGTGCAAATGATGCATGAGGTAAACCAAAGGAGAGTACCAATTTGAATGTCATTTTATTGTTAACCTCTATGTAAAAAGCTAACCCTTTTTCACTCGATTGATGAACTTTATATGGTTGTGAACATTCCATAATGAATGTGGTGTGGTATAGAACTATTGGTCTGGTTTCAAGTTGTTTGAGTTTTGTAATGGGAGTGTGTGGTCTTTTGATAACTCGATTCAGTATTTAAAATTGAATATTGAATATATTTAGTAAAAATAAATTGCATTATTTTGATAATTACAATTTGTATCACGTAAAATTTTAAACACTACTCTAAAAAATGTTTAAAGTTTTAGCTTAGAGAATTTTTAATCTCTTATGATTATACTGCCTCTTAGGTTTACAACAATCACTCTATCAATGTCGCCACTATTATAATCATCACACCATTATTTACTGCACATTGTAACTATCTATGTATCATTAAAATTGATCTTAATTATTAAGAGAAGCTTATTATAAAGAAAAATATTGCACAAATTAACAAATCAATTGATGTATAATAATACAACTTTAGAATTTAAAATTAAAGAATAATTTCATAATATGATTAGTTTGACAAACAATAAGGTTAATTTGTACAATATTAATTCGTTATAAAATATGATTATATTTAAAGGAGTATTGCAATGGAATGGACCGCTAGTCCTGAGATAAATAATTTTTAGGTTACTTGGCAAAAAAAATTATGTGTATTTAACTATTACTCCGATTTACACTTCTCTAACTAAACAATGGATTAGTAAATATATCACAATTCAATCTTACACTTCTAAAAGCTCATGTAATAGAAGTATTAGAGTTGATCCGCTGTAAAATTATAGTTTGGTTATTTAAGTAACCATGGTTGACTCTTGTCTAACATTAATTCAATTAAGTTATGGTTTCTACAGCAAAATTGAGTAATGCTACACTTTTTATACCATCTTTAATGTACCACCTTATGGGTTAACACATTATTTGACATAACTATGAGTGGTGGGGCCTATTATTGAATGATGTGACATCATAAACATATTCAAATTCGTAATTTAAAAAGCCCAATTCAGGAGTCAAATTTAATGACAGAAGCAACTCGATAATGTAATCAATATTAACTTTCAATATAAATTAACTATGATCTAGATAGTATTTAGTTCACTTAAAATTTGTTATTCTTACCCTCTCTAGAATGACCATTCCTTGTATAGGTCTATTCTTGGCAAAAAAAAGGTCCCAAAATTGAACAAGACTATAGCTAAGAACATAAATATGTTCATTTAGTTGTTTCTAATTGAGTCAAATTTTATTCACAACATGGGTGAATAATACACAAATTTCTATTGGATCAAACTAGTGAAGTCCAAACCTTGAAGTAGGATCACTGCACTTTTTGAATATAAAATTTACTGTAATGCCACAAAAATAAATACAATAAACCATCCATGACAATAGTTGAATGACAATATAAATTAGAGTTTAATATTCTTCTATTACATGAAATTCGATTGTACAAAAAGGGTGACACATGCGATATACATTCATAAATGGAACATCCTGAATCTACAGCATGTGTTACCAAACAATAATAATGTAATAAAAGCTAAACAGGTATTTATATGCTCTAAAGGCTTACATCTTTCCAAGTCAAGGTTTAGTCATAACAAAAGTGTGTCTTAAGTTCAATACAATTAAAGCCCTGGGCTTGTAACAAAATAAATATAAAATGACAAAATTGAGTTTTCAGCTCCACTGTCCTTCCAAGCGAAGTCCTTAGTGGAGGCATATCACCAGCACCTGAAAATGGTTTCTCCAAATAGAGTGAGCCAAAGTCCATTAGAAATAATCTAATGCAACGTATGAAACTTAACAAAGATATAAGGGTAATATGCATATACAATGCCATTGATAAGCCGTTTCATAATGTTTTTGCAAACCATGCAGTACCAACTGTATATTTCAAATCCTGAGATTAGTTTCATTTCATTTAGACAACCAAATTGAGAATACAACTTAATAGGTCTTTGTCACGACCCAAACCCGCCCCTGTAAGTTTAGCACCGTAACCGGCTAGTAATCCGTAGATTACCAAAGGCCTTTGAACAGATTAGCAAATAATAAGGGGTTGCAGAAGCAATAATACGAAATAGACAAGGTCCAATGAGTTATGATAACGTACATGGGACATAAGATTTCAGAACTTATATATATATACACACATAAGCATGCTAGTCAAAAGACATCAAAATTTACAAAGTATTTACATCCCAAGACCTGTCTTAACAAAACACATATAGAGACTCGCATGAAAACAAAAAAACAGCCAAAGCATTAGGCTTGATCGGAACCTCCTCAGGAGGCACAACGGTTGGCTGACAAAACAGTACAGAAGGCCGTCAACTCTGGCCCTGGTCATGTGCCGGCTCACCTACATACATAATATAAACTGTGAGCGAAAGCCCAGTGAATAATAACAGAGTAAAGGGGTTTTATGAATGAGTCCATACAGATTCAGAATTTATAATTCAGTTTCATATCAAAACCATAACTTGTCTAGATCATATACAGACAGAAATCATAAGCCTTGTTTAAGTTTACGTGATACATTCTTTAGCACTAGCAGAAACAGTTGACCTATAAGGGACGGCCATAAAGGCATACAGTTGACTCACGTACACGGAGACGATACAGTTGGCTCATGAAACGTACAGTTGACCTATAAAGGGACGTAAGGATCCATAACAGTTGGCTCATGAGACGTACAGTTGACCCATAAAGGGACGCAACAGAACATATAACAATTATCATTTGAGGCTAAGAATGTCACGTATACATTTCAGAAACACTGGACAACCATTCATTCATATAGAAAATATTACCTCGGCAAACAGATCATTTTACATTACTCAGAAAATACTTATAATGGAACATAACTTTACAAAGTTATTACTCACAGTGGGCTTGGAGACAGACAGACAGAGCAGATCGATCAGACAGGATTTGGCACGTGACCTACACGACACATAACAAATGCACACTTGAAACACATGTTCTAATTGTACAAAATTTATTTCGTTAGCTCTTAGCGTGTTTCTAATCTCTTAGCCTCATTAGAGAGTCATAAACATGGCCTATGAATGCCTAGGATGGAATGAGGATATAAAGATGCACTTAGAGACACTTTTCAAAATTTTGCTGAAACAGGGGTCCCGCTCGAGCGTGGATTTATCCGCTCGAGCGGACAAAAGGGATCCGCTCGAGCGTGTATTCCTCCGCTCGAGCGGACTGTAAACTACAGTAAAAGTACTGGATGCATGAAATTCACGCTCAATGGGCGCTCGATACCCGCTCGAGCGTGAGGCACAAGTCCTCGTTCGAGCGTGCATTACCCCGCTCGAGCGGACTGTAAACATGTGAAAAGTACTGGATACACGAAATTCCCGCTCGAGCGTCACTTTCCCCCGCTCGAGCGGACTTCATGAACTTAGCGTGTATGCTTGAGCGCGGAGTTCCCCGCTCGAGCGTGAGTCCAAAATCTGGACTTCCCAGATTTGAACCTCAAGTTTAAAACTCAACTTCAAAGCATCAAATTCGATCCTTTCGGGCTAATTTTTCTGGAAAACTCTTGCAAACTCATAGTATAACATGTTTTGAAGATCAATTTGCAAAATCAAAGCCCAAAGGTAGTTCAATTAAACATAATTTCAAGGAAAACTTCAAGAACATAATTTAAATGTAACATGCATGAATTCTCATGACTTCTAATGCTCCAAAACATGATCCAAAACAAGATTAAGCTCAAGAATAGGATGAATTCATGGACTATAACAAAAATGTGGACATGCATGTGGAAATTCATGAAGAACAACTCCAAAATCCAAAAATATGTGCATGTATGCATGAATTAATCCTCAATTCAATATGTTAACCCCATTCTAGACTTTAAACTCTAATCTTCCATGAACCATGCTAGAATTAATCTTAAATTCACAAGTAGAAGGAAGAACTCCCTACCTTAGGTCCTCAATTCAAGTATGGAAGCTCAAAAATGCAATTCTTCCTGATTTCTTCTAAGTCTCCAAGTTAAATCCCTTGTTGAACTCAAATTCTCGTACTCTCCCTCTCTCTCTCTTTGAATTGGTCTAAGAAATGGCTGAGGAGATGTTATGAAATGTGTATAATTTGAGTTCAAAGCAATGGTGCCTAAGTGGCCCACTAATGGCATTTATGTAATAATTCAAACTAGTGTGATTTAATGTTATTTAATCTAATTTAAACATTCCAAATCAAATTTCAATTAAACCTACTATAAAATCACATAAATTCTAAATAGCATAAAACATTAATCAATTTCAGAATTGGGCGCCGATAAGGCTTTCAATTCGCAATTTAAAGTCAAAGACATGAACAGATCATTATGTCGCAAACAGATAAAAACACATAAATAATGCAATTCAAATGCAAATTAATTCCAGATTCCTTCTAAATTACTGTTAGGCATAATTAACCATGATTTAGCATTAATCGGAGGTCGGGGTTATTGCAGTCTCTAAACAGTGCAACCATCATACAACCACCTTTATTTGCCATTTTATGGATATTTTGTCTGCGTGAATCGGCACCCATGTATACGCGCGGTTTGGGACTTTCATCTTGGACATACGGGCCAACTTAATTCAATATAGTACATCCCGTATCTTCTCCCACACATGGAGTATATCCCCAAACATTATACATTTACGATGTATTAAAAACATAGTCATATTCAATGACAACGGATAAGAAATTAGTTTCAATTCGCTAAATCCTCATGCAATTTCTATAACAATCATAGTTATCCACCACCAATAGCGCAAAACAAATATGCAATCTCCAAGACAAATAAACTATCCAAATTTTCATAGGTGAGAAATAATACATATCCAACTCCACCATCTATACAAACATCTATCCAATTTCACATTTTTAATACCAATTCCATTTATTTGTACAAGACAAATGTTTGAGTCATTTTAGGGAAAACTCCTCTTTCTTCCAAAATTGTCATGACCCAAATCCGTCCCTAAGGGTTTAGCATTATAACTGGCCAGTAATCCGTGATTACTAAAGGCCTGCTTAACAGTAATAACAATAGTACAGAGTAAGGGGCTGTTGGAAGCCAAACAGTAAATAGAAGATGTCTAATGAGCTGTGAAAATCTGAGTGGAAAAAAAAGACTTTTATAGACTAGTCCACATCATAACCATAAACACATATATACATATCAGATACGTGTAACATACAGGTTAGGGATCCAATCCCTTCACCATAACTGTACAGTCAAAAGTCTTAAGCATTTATTACAAAACAGAGATAAAAGGGTAAATTTGAGACACCCCAAAACAGCCTTGGCTTGAACGGACTCGGAACCTCGAAATGAGGCACAATGGTTGGCTTGACAAAACAAGAGCTTAACTTGACGCTCCTAGCTTCGGTCCGATGCCCGGCCACCTACATACATATATAAACAGTGAGCTAAAACCCAGTGAATAACAAATGCGTAAAGGGGTTATGAATGAATGTCCTTTCATTAATTAAAACAGTCATTTGCATCAGTGAAACAGTTATTCAATCAGTGGCTCATATTTCATGCCATATCAGTCATTTAGAAATCATAATAGTCATACGTGGTACGTCCAATAGCAAAACAGTACAGTAGGTCTTAATAGACTGAACAGTCAGTTGATGGCCATCAAAATAGTAAATAGTAGTAGTTCCAAACATTGGAACTGATAGAGATCTCTGTAACAGTAGTAGTAGCAGTACAGTAACAGTAAGTTGCTATGGATGCTACGAGTACAGTTTACAAATTGGACAAACATTCATTCAGTAAACAATGTCATTTAAGAAAGCAGTACAGTCAATCGTTCAGAAATAATTATAGTTGAACTTATCTTTACAACATTGTTACTCACAGATTACTGGGTTATAGACAGGCTAGTCAGCATTCTCGGGTGCCAACCCTATACAGTTGCAGAATGAACACACACTAAGTTACACACTTGGGATTAATAACTTAGCCCCTATATGGCTTGGTGTGGTTTTATAACATTATCCTCATTAAGATGCCTTAAACATGGCCTAGGAATGCCTAGGATGGAGTGAGGATGCAAAAATGTACTTTAAAACACTTTTCAAAATTTGCTGAAAACATGGGTCTCGCTTGAGCGTGGCTTTCTCTGCTCGAGCGAGCTTACCAAAACAGAGGGGTCACTCGAGCGTAGACTCCCTCGCTCGAGCGGTCTGTAAAAATGCAAAAAGTACTGGTTGCTAAAATTCTTCACTCGATGCTCGCTCGAGCGTGAGACACAATTCCTCGCTCGAGCGTGCGTCTCGTCGCTCGAGCGTGTGTCTGTATACGCAAAAACCTGAGAGCTTGCAATCTACGCTCGAGCCAACATTCCGTCGCTCGAGCGGAGCTTTGAACACAAAGGTGGTCACTCGAGCGTGGAATCCTTCGCTCAAGTGTGGGAGCCAAAATCTGGGTTTTCCAGATTTGCTTCCAAAGCTCAAACCAAGAATCAAACATATTAAAACTCAACCTTTTGGGCCAATTTTCTGGAAAACACTTAGAAACGCATAATACAACATGTTTCAAAGATCATTTTATAAAATCAAGCCCAAGGGTGTGACAATTGAACACAATTTCAATCAAAACTTGAAGAATAATGCAAGAACATAACATGCATGAGTTCTCAAGAACTCCAATACTCCAAAACATGATCAAATGCAAGATTGAACTCTAAAACATGGTAAATTCTTGGATCACAACTAGAATATGAACATGCATGTAAGAATTTCATGAAAAATTACTTCAGACTTTATGATATAGACATGCATGCATGAATTCACTCCCAAATCAACACTTTAAGCTAATTCTTGACTCCAGTCACCAATTTGGACATAATATCAATGAAACTTTCATGAACAATGCATGTAACAACTTAAATTCATAATCAAGAGAATGAATTTCCTACCTTAAGTCTTGGATTCCAAGTATGGTAGCCTAATTTTGCAAGTCCTCTTCAATTCCTCTAAATATCCAAGCCAAATTCTAGATGAACTCAATTTCCCCTAGTCTCCCTCTCTCTTACGGTTTTGGTCTAGAGGAGATGGTAAAATGATAATGCCAAACATGAAATCAACTAATGGCTTAGAAAGTGCCCACTAATGGCAACAAGGTAATAAACTCAAGCTAATGTAACTTAACTTTATTTATTCTAATTTAATCATTCCAAATTGAATTTTAATTAAACCTACCATAAAATCCTATAAATCCTAATTAGCATATAACACTAATCAATTTCTGATTCGGTTGCCGATAAGGCTTTCAATTCGCAATTCAAAATTAAAACACGAACGGATCATTCAGTAACAAACAGATAGAAATGCATTTAAAACAACACACTCATGCAATCAATTCAGGATTTCATCTTAATCAATTACTTATCATGCTTAATCACAATTTAACGCTAATCAGAGGTGAGGGTTGTCACAAAAATCCAACCCAAGTATCAAAATTGACCATTTTACTACAACCCAACCTCACATTCACTCCCATATCCATTTTCAATACATCCATTTGTAAACCCCTCTTTTGATTCTAAACCAAAATCCAAGATTTGTTGTAAATCCTCCCAATTCATAATAGTGTTTATACAAAACAAATAACTAAGTTAAGAGTCATCCAAGAGTATGGAAAATCTCTACCTCAAAGCTAAAAGACGAGCAAAGCAAGGAAGAAACTTGGAGGAAGCTAGAACCCAACTCTATTTGGATGAAAACGTAGCTCTTGAGATGCTCTACCTTTTTAACAAAGGCACACGGGTAGAGAAACCACCAAATCTAGGTGAAAATGTAGAGAGAGAGGGAGCTTTAGAGAGAGAAGCTCCAGATCTAGGGTTTTGAAATGTTTTACAGAGAGAGAGTGATGAAAAAGTGAGAAGAAATGACCTAATCACGAATTGATATACGCACAGTCTGCTCTTTGTTATCCCATTTTCTGATATGTTTAGCCCCCAAATTGCATGTACACTCAACCTCCATTGCCAAAAGGGCTTGATCCTTCAGAAAAGAGAGAGTTAAAGCAAAGAGAGTGGATGCTCCATTACACAGTAGTGCTTCACTTTGTTTTCCACCTTCACTGATATGCTCCACTGATGCACTCCACTGAGATACATTTCCTATATACAACAAGGGTTTGATATGAGTGGGGGGAGAGAAAAAAGGAATGAATGACAGAGGAGAGATTTTGAAAGAGAGAGAGAGAGAGTCTAAACTTTGAAGTTAGCTTAGATTATGAACTGTTATTCTCCAAGCACACTGTTATCATAGCCAAGAGTTCCAAACACACTGATATACTGATATATCAGTGGTATCGTAGCTCGACTTTTCTGCCCCCTTTCGGAAGTTTGAAATCTAGTCCTATAGTTTGGACTCCCGTAGTTCTAAATCTAATCTTACGAGTGCAATATGAAATTGATAAATACCAAAGAGTCCAAATTCGACAAATCTTTTAGAAAATCGATTTTGAATCAAAATTGCCAAAAATGGACTATTTTGCCAAATACAGAGTCGCCACCTAAATATTTTGTTTTGGGGAAATTTAGGAAACTCATGACTCGTGCCAAAGGCCATGTGTCCGTCATCACCAAGATTGTCTTCATGAATACATTTGAGCATCCCCGCTCGCCCGATCAAAGATCGGCCTCTACTAATCATGATATGATTTTTATTAACATTATATGCTGTTGTTCCGGTTTATTAGGCTAGCATTAGTATGCGATGCGCACACACACAAGTATAGACTATCTTTGCAAGAATTGGAACATTTGATTCATGTTTGTTTTGAAAAATTGTTTCGAATATGTACCACTTGAAAAAGTGATCGCATAATGAACATTACCCAAATTATTCCAACTCAAGCAACAAGCCTTCATCCATAGGCATTCAAGCAATTTAGCATTTAAGCAATTAGCCTCATGGCAAGCATGTTAGACATGGCAACATCAACACTCATGCAATATGGTAAAGAGAGTAAAGGCTCACCTAGTACTCCAAGCCAAAATAAACAAAAGAGTTAGAAAAATGCATGATTCCTAACTATGCGATATGACTAATGCAACACACGCAAAGAATGAAATTAATAGGTTCGGCTACTAATATGTCATATGAATCGATTTGATAGCATGTAGTCTAAGCATGTATTCAAAGAAGTATTTAAACTAACAATGCAGTTAGAATGATGAACTGAGCCTCAGTGCATGCAATACAAGTGAATGCAAACATGAAGTATGCTAAACAAAACATGATGTCCCTAATCTAACCATCGTAAGCAGTTAAATAAAAGGGAGAAAGACATGAGGTTGGAAGACATATACATTATTACAACATTGATGCCCTCGCGCAGGAGGCTCCGAATGAATAAACTAGATAAGCTACACTACTTAACTAATTATTACAAATCGAATGAAATAAATTAACTAACTATTCTAAGTTAATTAATTAATTATTACAACAAATTAATTAACTATTCTAACTAATTACAAAAAACAACTAATTAACTAATTAGTTAAATCAACTAATTAACTATTCTAGTTAGCTAATTAAACAATTACAACAACAAACTAACTGATTAATTACATACAAGAAATTAACTAATTACAACAGTGAAATACTATGCTAAACTAGCTATTCTACCTCGGGAAATGAGGAATGCACAAGGATGCAAGGTTTTCCACTCAAGAATAGCCACTGTCTTGCTGTTGTATCCTCTGTTGCACAACACTTACACTGTTTTCCTTCTCCAGATCAACTCTGCTCTGCTTCATAAACATTATGTTCAAAATTCACTGGTGGCAGGCAGGCCAGAAGTGGTGGCCGGCCGACCACCACTAGGGGGTTGTCGTCCAACATTGATGGCCTGCCGGCCAAAATAGTGGCCGGCCGGCCACTGATGATGCACCATTTCTTGCTATAACAGAGAGCAAACAGAGCAAAGAAAGGGTATTCTCACAAGTTGTTTGTACTGTATCTCCCTCCTTATCATCAAAACAAGCTTAAAGAAGTGATACACTTGGTTTAAAGACCATCAATCAAGCAATTTCATTGTATGATGGCTAAAGAACCAAGGTGTACAAGTTTAATCAATACACAAACAAGACTCAAAACCTTCACCCTATCATGCATGATCAAGGGCAATCGTGACCTTAGAAAAATTGGCACATTTCATCACTTTGAGTATGAAATGCCCCAATTTTCCTTGTGTTCAATTAACGTCTGATTGAACACACCAAAACACAATCAAATTCTTATCTTTGCACAATTTTAGTTTCCACTTTTAGTTTCTCATTTTAATTACCCTTCCATTCTTTAACCAATTAAGTCCATTGGTGAGTTAAGTCCTCTTAAAAAGAAGGAAGTGTCAAACAAGGGGTAGTCTAAGGTAAGAGAGAGGTGTTATGCCGTTGATAATGAACCCCCAAAAGAGGGTTAAACCATTAAGCATGGACCTTAATCTCAAGCTTAAACAATCTTAAGATTGAAACAACCCTCAAAGCAAACAAATAGTCAAGAAATGAGGGAGGTTGTAGAGATTATGCTTGCTGAAATTAAGTGAGAAAAGCACTAAAAAAATACAATCAACTCAAACAAGTGCTGTCTAAAGGCCTAAAACACCAAGCTTGTGAGGAGACTTACACTACAAGTATGCAATACAAGACTCAAATGACTTAACCAACCCAAAATAGAATTAAAACAGTCCAAATCAGAGCCTAAAACATGCTGGAATTAAGCTACAAATGGCTAGAAAAATAAGCTAACACATAGAGCTATCCAGGCTAACAAACAAGACACAAGGAAGGGAGGCTAACCCCTCAAAATTTGAACTGCAAAAAATGATTTTTGCCATTGAAATTACTCTGAAATTCAGTGTTCAAAATTCCAAAAAAAGATGGTTTGAAAGTGGGAAACAAAGGTGGAAAGGCCTTACAAACAAGGAATAAAGAAGGGTGAACCCCTAACCTTAAATGGCCTAAAATCACAAATTTCAACGCACAAAAACAGAGTTTTTATACTCTAAAAACAGCCCAAAATCAGTGGAAAAAGATAGAAAAATAAGTATGCAAAACAAGTTAAAAAGGCAAGTATTATACCTCTTGAAGCAAAGAACAACTTGAGGCAACAATTCAAGCCAAAACCACCTTCTAGAGCTCCAAGAAGGACTCAAGGAACCTCAACTCAAAGATGAACAACTTTGGTTAAGGAGGTGTAGGCAAAACTGTGGTGTATGTAGGCTAATGTGCACAAACTTGTAAGAGAGAGAGAGAGAGAAATGTAGAGAGAGAGAGAGAGAGATAATTTTTGCTCCAAAAATTCTAACCCTTAAAATGTTTTCTAACCTTGAAAGCAAGAAGAGAGGTTCTCTATATATAGAAAAAATGAGCCTTAGGTTGAAAATATCTAAAAAGGGATAGCTGGAACTTTGTGAAACAGTTGGAGAAAATATCTGGGTTTTACACTGGTGCCCGGCCGCCTACTAGTGGTGGCCGGCCGGCCAGAAATGATGGCTTGTCATCCACAAATGATGGCTGCCGACCACCTTTCGGCCATGCTTCAAGAGCCGACTTCAAATAGGTATATCTCTCTCATCCGAACTCGGTTTCAGGTCATTCTTGAGTCTAAATTGAAGCCCCGAAAGTATAATTTTCAATGGTGGAAGCCTCACATCTAAATTCTAAATGTGCAAAGAGATATGCCTATTTTAGTGAAGGTTGCTCAATTCTCCCTTAACGGTTTTAAGCCCAACTTCTTCCGTAACTAGTTTTTTTCTCCCTCTCTCTCTCTCTCTCTCTCTCCCCCAATTTTCTTCAACTCTAAACATATAAATAAGAGGTTTTAAAGATTTTTTTCAAAGAGTTCACCTCTCTTCCATTTATTTCCACTTTGTCCTTACTCGGTTTACCGAAAAGTGCAATATTTTAAACGAAATGCGAGTCTCAGAACGTCATAGAAACATTTTCAAAAATATTTTGAAAGAGAGGGTTTTAAGGTCTAAAATAGTTTTGGTCAAAAAAATGGGGTGTAAGGTTGGGATTTTGAAGCTCTTCTTGTTGAAGAAATCAAACATTTGCATAACATAACTTTCATCATCGAATGATTAACCTGAGGCGCCCAAGTCTTAAGGGCGGTAAAAAATGGGGTGTTTACAGGTATACACTGTTTTGGTCCCAAAAATTCCCTTATAACCACCTTGTGTAGTTTTGATCAATGAGGGTTCAATTGGTGTCAAAAGTGAGAACACAATAGTGATTTGTGAAATTTGGGTTTTCACCATCCTCCTACACACACGGCTAAACAACCCAAAATTGTCATTTTGGCTAAAATTCCAAATTTTCAAATGGAGGATTGAGAACATAATTCGTCACCTTGAGGGTACTCAAAAGGAAGTTTGGAAATAAAGAGGTTCACTCTTTCCTTGGAAATTTCTCTCATTTTGTTGTATTTTCTATCTTATATTTATTTTCTTACTTTGATTTTATATTAATTTTGTTGTAAGCTGACCGATAGTGGTCAGTTGAACCACCTCCATATTTCTTGTTTGTTCCTTTTCCCGACTTTGCAATAAGATAGGTTTTGCTAGGCCTAGTTGGACGACCGGCCTATTTGGCTGGTCAGCTAGCTTCTTTTGGACAAGACAGCGTAGCCTCTCGATGTTAACCTATTTTGCTGGTGTCCAAGATACACGAAACTTCTATTTTTATTTGAGTGTTTTGTAAGGTTTTTTATTTTGTTATAATATATTCTTTCTCCTTCCCTCATTCGGTTTGCAATAATTTATTTAAAGTGTTGTAATAATTTCCCGTCCTGCTTCTCTCTATCCCATTCTTTTACTTGCTTTCATTTGTGAATATGCATCATATTTTATTTTTCATCCTATCTATGCTTTGCATCCATGTTTCATGCATCTTGATTTGGCTAAGGTTGTATTTGTAAATTTAATCAATTCTTATGTGATTATGTGCGTTACCTCATGTTCTTGAGATGATTTACATGTCATATCTTAAAAGCTAAATCTTTAGTTGCATCTCATGTGTAAATTGCATTAGAAATTTGTATATAAGATCATGCATATTTTGCTAAGTTTGTTTTGTAACTGTTTGCAGGATGTCAGTATACATGTAAGTTTTTATGTTTTAGTATCCATCTTGTATGTGTTTTTCTTACTATGTTTAAGCATTCTACCATGTGCCTATGTGATATAACTGTATGATTGCCAGTGGATGGAGGTTGTGTCACTTATTTTGGAATGAATTGATTTTTTATGTTTGTAAACCCAATTTCTTTGGGTTGCACCTATTCAAAACTCTTTCAAAATACATGGAATCAATTTGTTTCAAAATGAGTGGCATAGTCTATACTTGTATGCTTCACATAGTAGTTTTTAGGATTTATTAATAACCGGAATATGAACATATAATACTAATAAAACTCATATCATGGTTTAGTAGAGGCCGATCTTTGATCGGGTGAGCGGGGGTGCTCATTATTGACCTTCCCCTCTCATACCTAAGGTTCCGAGCCAAGCATCTTTAGTTACGATGAACAGTGGCCTTGGCACGAGTCATGAGCTTCCTAATTTTTTCAAAATATTAAGTGGCAATTCTAAAATCTGATGACACAACCCATTTTTGGCAATGGTTTTGCAATAAAATGATTTTTCTATAAATTTACAAAATCTAGCCTCTAATCTATGTTTTACATTGCAATCGTGAGACGAGATCGAAGAAATCAAGGGTCCGAACTGTTTAACGCACACTGGTACCCCTTGGCATGTTACAATAACGTGTTGTTGGAAGTGGGAAACATGTGTATCCCGGTTATGATGGTATACAAAGAGAGGAATTAATTGAACAAACACTTCTTTTGTTCAATCGCAAACAAATTATATAAAACATAGCTCTCTCTGTAAACTCTCAAATTCTCTCAACTCTCTTAGAATTCTCCTTATCTGGAGATGTTATGTTTTTCGCTGGAGATTACATTTTTCTCCCACTTTCTCTAAAACAATCTCACAGCTCTTTATTTATAGACTTCACAATCTTGTACAAACCGTGTATAATCACTGTGCTATAGTATTTCTTTTTTTTGGGTAAGTATGTGCTATAGTATTTCTTCAAAGCTAAGTTTCATCAATGAAGCTTCCTTCTTCTTTTTCATTTTGGCTTCCTCTTTTTCTCTCTGGAACTTTCTAGCAGCCTCTTGCTTGTTCTCATCTTCTTTGGAATTCTCATTCACCAAACTCAAATTGAGTTTGTCTTTCTAACACCCCCCTTCAAACTCAATTTGTTATATTCTCTACACAATGCTTCATATTTGCTTGTGGGTGACCTCTTGTCTGGTCTTTGGAGTCAATCATCTGTTGACTACTATCTCTCTTGGTGCTGTCAACCTCCTATTGATGTCTTCTCTCTTGTCCATGACCTCTTCCTCGCGGTACATGTCCTCTGTTAGGATCTTTTCCTTGTGGAACAACCCTCTGTTGTCCTCTTTTGTCAATCCTCTGTTGACGTATGTCTCTTAGAACAACCACTTATTGTTCTTTGTCTCTAGAAACAACCATCTGTTGTTTATCTTGTATAACAACCACATGTTCTCCACTTTTGTCAACCATCTATTGGCTCATCTCTTGTCAATGTCTTAGAACAACCACCTGTTTGCTTGTCTTGTCCACAATGTCTGGGACATCTTCTATCATCCATCGGCGATGACTTTTTTTGTTGTATTCTTCGATTCTTGCTCCGAAGAATATTTTTCTTACTTCATCTCTTCAAATAAAATCTGTAAATTGCTGGTATGGAATTTGCAAAATAGGGTCGTACGGATATGTCCGAAATATTCCAAATAGTTGGAAATGACTATTGAATCATCAAAATCTGACTTAAAATGGCTCAGATTTAGCCAAAATAATTTGAATGGTTCAAATTAATGGTTGCAACTCAATTGTGTCACACTAAATAATTTCTTCACTGGTTCTTCTTCTTCGGTGAAATAGTTGACTTTCTAGGCAAACTTTGACTACCTCGTATGACTTCATTTTAGCTTCATTGTAGCTGTTTTTTATATCGTTGGAATCCTCTCAATAAGTAGTTTAATCTGGAATATTAAAAAAAAATTGAACTTTGACAATTTCAAAAAATTTCAGTTTTCTAATGTTGCAATTATCGATAAACTTCTGTCACTTCTTGACTCTTTTGGTTGATGGGTCTGGACTCCTTTAGTCGACATGAATCATCTGGTATATTCAGATATTGATTTTGATATCTTAAAGTTCTAGAAAAATTTGAATACTCTATGTTTCTTCTATGTTTTTTTGAGAAATAGCCCAAACTAGCTCTGATACCACTGTTGGAAGTGGAAGACGGGTGTAAATTGCTTGTTGTGATTCACAAAGAGACACAACATTTAACGTGGTTCGGCCTCACTGCCTACGTCCATGAGAGAGTAACCATTTTCACTATATAATGGAAATTACAAAGAGATTACAATGGATGAGGACTTTCTTACTCTGACTAAGCTCTCCCTCTCACACTGAATGAGCTTTCATCTCTGCCACAGAGGGTTAATCTCTCATTTAGCTCTCCGAACAGAGAAACTCTTTGTAACTCTCAAACTCTTTTAGAATCCAATCTCCATGACTAGAGATGGCTTTGTATCTCTCACTCCTAGAGATTACATTTTCCCCCACTCTCTTGTCAAACAACTAAACACTCAATCTGTTTATAGACTAATCCCAAAATGTAACAAACAATCTAAACACAAGGAAAAAACACACAACAGCTAAACAAAACCAAATTGGACTCCTTTTTCTAGGAGGTTCTTCAACTTTCATTCTTAACTTTGTAGCCTCCAAATACACAGTGATGGACGGTGGTGAAGGCTCTACTTAAATCAACTTACAATTCATCATCCCTCCATGAGCTTGATTCTCCACGTTGCTTTAGGAGTATAAAAATGGCTTGCGGCTCGAAGCCCGCTCGCCTACCCGCGGCCCGGGTGGACCCGGCCTGTTTAGGCTTGTTTGGGCTTGGGCCTGGGCCTAGGCCATCATTTTGAAGCCCAGCCCGGCCTAACCTGTGGCCTTGCCTATCGACCGACTCAAGGTCTGGTCCGCTCGAGGCCCAGTGTCTTTTTTAGTAAAAAATAATAAAACTTTTGTAGAAAAAAATTTAAAAAATAATTAAAAGAAAGGTTAGGCTTGCCCAAGCCCGTGGCCAGGCCCAGGCCCACTGGACCGGCTCGAGGCCTGAATACCCCTGTGCCTAGGGTTGAACCTGGGCCTAATTTTTTGGTCCTCGGGCTGGCCTGGCTCGGCCTGAATTTTGGTTGGAGCCTGCGGGGCTCAATATGGGCAGGGCCAGACCAGATTTACATCCTTACATTTGGGAGTGTAAAAATGACCTGCGGCTGGGGTGGGCCCAGCCTGTTTGGGCCCGAGCCAAGCCCAAGCCCAAGCCCTTGGGCCATCATTTTGAAGCCTAGCCGTGGCCCAACCCATCGGTCTACTTAAGGTCCACTCAAGGCCCGGCTCAGCTCGCCCGAGGCCCAGTGACTTTGTTAGTGGAAAATAATAAAATTTTGGTAGAATTTTTTTTTTTAAAAAAATGGTTAGGCCCACCTAAGCCCGAGGCCAAGCCTACCGGTACAACCCGTTTGAAGCCTGAATACCCTTGGGCTTAAGGCTGGGCCTAATTTTTTTGGCCTGTGGGCTGGCCCGACTAGGCCCGAATTTTGGTAGAAGCCCGCATGGCCCAACATGGGCCAGGCCGGGCCAAGCCAAATTTACACCTCTACCTATGTTGCTTCATTCCAAGCATTGTTTTTTGTCACATCCCAACTTTTATTAACCGAATCCATTATAATAGTTCCATTTATTTGAGAATATGAACGAGAATAAATAATAACATTCTCTCATAACAACAATGATGATATAAATAAGTCATGGCACAATACCCTTAGACTTACATTGAATGACAATTAATAAAACAGAAGGAATTTACCCTTATACAATACATGGCACACGACCAACAAATAAAAGGTTTCGTGCCCAACAATTAAAGACTTCAAGTCATACATGATTCCTCCAACCTTGTATCTGAAAAAGTTTATCAACATGTGGGATGAATACTAAGCCTAGTAAAGATCCCAAAGATCCTAACCAACCGTAACATATAGATAAAAATGATCATGAATACATCAAGATATATCATATAGTAGAGTAACCACCTGTTGCTTATCTCATCCATGATATCTGGGATGTTTTTTATCACCCATCTGTGATGTCTTCTTTGTTGTATTGTTCGATTCCTGCTTTGAATAATATTTTTATTCCTTAATCTCTTCAAATAAAATCTGCAAATTGCTGGCATGAAATTTGCAAAATATGACCATTTAGATGTGTCTGGAATGCTCCAAATAGTTGGAAACGACTTTTGGATCATTAAAATCTGACTTTAAATGGATCAAATCTATCCACAACAATTTGGCCAGTTTAGATCAATGGTTGCACCTTAATCGTGTCATACTAGAAAATAAGAGAGAGAGAGAGATGGAGAGAGAGAGAGAGAAAGAGATTTGTAATATATGCTCTGATATCACTGTTGGCAGTGGTAAGCTCTGATACCATTGTTGGAAAATTATGACAATTTTCTTTATAAGCTTTGATACCATTGTTGGAAGTGGGAGATGTGTATATACTGATTGTGATTGTGAGGCTCAAAAATTTTGTAACAAATTTATTAAATAAAAATTATCTTTTTTTTGAAAAGTTATTCAAATTTAGTGCATAAGATATAGAAGTTTGGCACACTTTAAATTAATCATTGTTTAGAGGCCTTGATTAAACTAAATCCTAATTAACACTAATCCTCACAATTAGATTAAAGAAGCTTCTAAACGTAATCTAGAATTTTGTCCTCACCTGATTGTCTTATTCATGAGTGTGTATAAAAATAAAAATAAAAAAAAACAAAAATAGAGAGAGGGGAGCATGGGTGTATTTTTCATAGTGAGCAGAATATTATATTTTGTGGTGTATAAAAATGTTATATTTTGTGGTGAGAAAAATTATATTATTTGATAATTTATATTATAAAATTTTGAGGTATTATTACAAAAATTATATTTTTAGGGAAATTAATTCTTGGGAAGGCAACCCATGTGGGGCTGCCCCTCCCTCCCGGTCCCTCTTCCTTGTCTCTTCTTTGTTTTCATTTTCCTTTATTTTCTTTAATTGGTTTTGACAGAGAGGAGGTGAAACCCCTCTGTTCGTCTCTCTCTTCCTTTCTCTTTTTCCATTGTTGCTCAACCTTTAGGCTTAGAGTGGGAATATTTAGAGTGAAATTTTGCAAAAGTGTTGTAAATGAAAGTCGGAGAGCTCGTTGTGATCTTCGCAATGGTGGTATCAGATCCATGATTGGGCGATGTTTGCATTTTCGGATTTGTTTTTCTTCATATTTGAGGTAGGGACTTTCTTCATATTATTACTTTAAAGCTATGTTAAGGTTATTTTGAGAAAATATGTCATTTTAAGAGGTATTGTGTATATATATATATATTTCAAATTTTTATTTGGTAATTTTTGGAAGAAAAATTATGTTGAAATGTTAAGAATTTTGACATTTTGAGATTGATTTGGGAAAATCATTTTGTGTTGATAATTTTATAAAAAAAATTGAAAATAAAATTTAAAAGTTGTATGGATTGTATCTACATCATATTATGATTAGATGATTTATTTTGAGAAACATAAAGTTGAAATATTTTTTTTATCTTTGATTTTGGAATTTATTGTTGGGAAAAATAAATTGATATTGAGGAATATTGTGTAAGCTGTTAAGTTGGGATTATAGAGTTGTTTTGGGATTAAAAACTTTAAAAATATGAGTTATCAAAACTTTTATTTATTTATTATTTTTTCCTTGGTTTAATTCGATGGGATGAATGTTGATAATTAGAAAGTGAACACTCGTGTTATATTTTATAATTATAGTTAAGAGAAGATTTTGATATAATTGATTAAGTGTTGGAATATTCACTTATGCTTATTGAGAATTATGATTGAACTTGAAGATCCCGAGATTTCACTTGCATGAGAAAAATGGGAATTTGATTCTATTTCATGTTTGGGATGGGGATGAGTTTTGGAAAGACTGTAATTACCTTTTATTGACAAAGTATGTGAGTTAGAAATTGATGAAACCTTGAATCCGCCTTGGTGTTATTTGTTATTGCTATTGATGAACCCATTGTTTAAAAGTTTTTGGTATTTAAATGAGGAGATTCTTGGAAAGATAAGAAAATGCTTGATTTTGGAAGTTTGTTGTATATAAAGAATATTGTTGAATTGTCTTGAAAAGACCAAATTGGAAGTTGTTGATTTACATGTGGTGAATACATGAACATTGACATTATTATATTATCTCTTGGGTTTGTATCATGGTATTACATTGATAGAGATATGGAAATTGGTCACAATGGAGCATTGTGTGGTGGAATTGAAATTGGAACTCTTCTAATGCATTGTTAGATATTGCATTGCCATTCCATTTCATTGTTATCATGGATTTCGAATTGCAATTGAAAACTATTATTTTGAGAAAGGAATTGTTTTGTGAAATAAGATCATTTGGATTTGTTTTGGGTAAATACGTTGATAAGTCCGGATAAGGGGTGTAGTTTGATATTGGTTAAGTTGGTTTGAGTGTCCACGGTGAAAGACCTAAAACACGCACAGAGGAGGTACCACGTGCCTTCTAGTGAGAGACTGGTAAAGTGGGGGTTTGGTAGTGCTTGATATGCCTACTTGCAGACACCAACCTAGGGATTACCTGAGTCGTATTTACCACCTTGGAATTATGTTGAAATGGTTGGTTTAATATGTTTTCAAATTGGCATTGTGTATAAGATTTTCAAAAGATGAGAAAAATATTTTGAGCAGGACAAGGCATATGCATTCATCTCATAAGACTATATAAAATGTATTTGATGCTTTGCTAAATGTCATTATGAATTTTTTAACTATTTGATTCAATTGACAAATGGGTAATTGAATGAATTGAAAAGGATGTCATGTTGCTATTGAAGCATGTTTATTTATTTAAGTTAACTAGTTGTGGTTAATTAAAATAAATTAGATTTAAGAGGTTATGTTATAGAATCATATGGTTTTGACATGATATGATTTCATGTATATGTATGAATATTTTGGTACCTGCATATCTTCTAACGTTATAATATGAGATTGTTTGGTGAGCTAGTGGTTGCTCACCCCCTACCTGTACATGTGTATAGGGAATGTTTTCGGATTTGAGGATCAAACACATGGCATGGTTATAAAGTGGTGATGAGGTGTAGTGCTTTTTAATTGTTTCTTTGGTTGAGCTTTATGATTTGTAATGGACAACGCTCTCTTATTTATTGTAAGCCTTATGGCATTTCTTTTGTTTGTATGTAAATATGTCATTGTTGTATCATGAGAGGGAACATGTATATTTAATTTTTCATCATTTCATCAAAGGATGAATTGACATTTGTAAATGGACTTAATTAATGAATATTGGTAATGTTATACAAGTAATAAAATATGGGGTGTGACACCAGCCAAGTCATGGGAAAGGGTTGATTTTGTCTTATATGAAGATTCATCTCGAAAGTGCAGCCCTCTTAGCATACTTAACTAGCCTTTTCTTACCTTTGAGTGAAGAGATGGGTTGTCATAAGTGTGCTTGTTGGGTAAACAACCCCCCAATGGCCATACATTCATGGATTCTTTTACCATTTATTTTCTCCAAACTCTCTCTCTTATTTTAGTCTATATATGAAACACAAGCTCCCTCAACTCCCCATTTATAATTTTCGATTGGAGCTAGAGAGTGGAGAGGGGGAGAAAGAAAATGGAGAAAGGAGAGACATAGAGGGAAAGAAGGAGGAAGTAAGGAGAATAAGGACTCATAACTTGAAAGGTCCTCAAAGCTTCACTAAGGTATGATACTTAGAAATACTCCACTTCTTTAAGTTTTAAAAAAATGTTTGAAAAGCAATATGATATGTCTTATAATACGTGAAGGAAGCAAGAACAAACTTAATAGGAGAGGTCTCTCTTGCATGTCTTAGATGAACTCACTTGTCTTATTTCTTGTTTTTATTTTTATATTCTCTTTGGTCTATTTTCATAACCTGTAGTACCTCTTGAATGCAAGAAAAATACCTCTCCATAAATAATGTAGCCTAGTATGCCTAAGAAACTAAGGAAGACAACCCACTGCTCATTCGAACAGAAGCTGCATTGTGCAGAATCTGTTTTCACTTCAAAACCATGAAATAAATCCTTTATTTATTATTTTGAAAATTTGAAGCCACTGGAATTACTTTAGGGTCTTATTTATATGTGAGAATTCTGCGAAAATTATTTGACACTATTTTATAGCCAAAAATATGCTTTATGTTCACCTTTGTTGTTAAGATAACAACACGGCCTACTTTACATGGCCACGGTTTCTTCCACAGAATGAAATTTTGAGTGATTCAAATTGGCGATGTGAGGTTTTTAAGTTATCTTTCCAATGCCATATGTTTCAACTCATTTCATAAAGTATGGGGTGAGATATGTTTGTTTTTCAAAAACACGATGAATCTAGAGCTACCTACTGTTTTTAATTTATTTGGTACATCTTCCAGTGGCCAAATGACTTCGAGCCCTCTTCAAAATTGTTCCCAACTTAATAATCTATAACTCCACCAAAAATCAAAATTTTTAAATGATTTACTAACATTTGTATATTTTTATTTGAGAGGACAATTTGCTGGAAACCGTTCGGAATCTGGAATCAAGTTAATGATGGCTTAAAACCTTTTTGTATTGCCTCGTTCTTACATATTTTACCTTGCATGCACTTAAATATTCTTGATCAGTTGAAATGAATCATGATATGTGTATTTTCATTAAGAGCTATTTTAACCATAATATAGGGAAAATGAAATGGGTGGTTTTGGACCATGTGCATGCGGATGAATACAAGGAAAAGGTATATCGATGTTTTGTTGGTGTAGGGTGCGACCTGGTTCTAAGAAAATGTGATTATTTGGCTTGCGAAGCCTTGACACATCTCGAATCTTATTTTGACCTCATGGATTTGGTTTTGGGATAAGGGTGGCAGTGAGGGTCTCACACAGAGGGAGTACCTCTGGAAGGCCGGGTCTTTTGTGATAGACCACTGATGATACACCCTAAGTATTTAATTCAGCACGCATCTTCAGATCTAGTGCCTCGCAATCAAGAGGAAGTGCAGAATAGTCCCTGGCTAGGGTCAATGGTTGGGTAGGACGGCACTTTACGGGGAGTCACCGTAGGCTCACCGAATTTACAATTAAATGAGATTACATTATGAACTCTATGATAATCTAACATTTGCATTGTGAATATATTTGTGATGGATCATGTCTATATATATATGTTGTTTTCGCTGCGTTATTATCTTTTTCGTGATGATTCTATATTTTAATTTTTCAAATTGTAAGAAGTGGCTAGTTTTTTTTTTTTTTTTGGTTTCTTGTATCTTGTTGGGCTTTGCAGCTCACGGCATTTAATGCCAGGTGAAGAAGAAAGAGAATATCTCAGGAAAGATTTTGTCGAAGATGTCGAAGTTCAGACATGGTTCACTTAGAACTGTCTTAGCCTGGCCATTAAGGCTTGTTTTGCCCACCTTCTTATCTATTTTGATGAAATTTTATGTATTAACGCAACAATGTCTAGAGATTAGTGTAAGAAATGAAACATTTAGGGTTGTATTAAGATTAAGCTTTAGAACGTACTTTTTTAGTTTTTATATCGAGACTTAATACTTAACCATGTTGAATTATTTATATTAATATATGATGTCCAAAAGTGGGGGTGTCACAGTGATGGTATACAAAGAGAGAAATTAATTGAACAAATACTCATTTTATTTAATCACAAACAAATTATATAAAACATAGCTATCTCTGTGTAAACTCTCATAGTCTCTCAACTCTTTTAGAATTCTCCTTATCTGGATATGTTATGTTTCTCCCTAGAGATTACATTTTTCTCACTTTGTCTAAAACAATCTCACAACTTTTTATTTATAGACTCGACAATCATATACAAACTGTGTATAATTAGTGTGCTACAGTATTTCTTCTAAGCTAAGTTTCATCAATGGAGCTTCCTTGAAGCTTCCTCCTTCTTCTTGTTCTTCATTTTGGCTTCCTCTTCTTCTCTTTGGAACTTTCCAGCCGCGTCTTGCTTGTTCTCCTCTTCTTTGGAATTCTCATTCACCAAACTCAAATTGAGTTTGTCTTTCCAACACGTGTTCCACTATTTTTTTCAAAACTTCGATATCATTCTTTAAGCTCCAATCCAAATCATCTCCTATTATGAAAATATATAACCATAAACGATAGGAAATTCAACAAGTAATAGTAAATGGATAAAAAGAATTTTAAATTAATATACATATCGTATTTGTTTTAGATTATGAAACATTACTTTACTTGCTCCCCGTCAGCGATTCTAACTCACTCTATCTTTCACCGTTTCACTCACATTTTTCCTTTCCTTTTCTGAATCCCTTTCTAAATTCTCAACCAAACACAGTGGTAGGAGATTTCCATGGTACTCATTTTTTAACGAAGTTGCCAAGGCATCACCAATTTGCCTATACAAGTATTGATAAACAGTTTTTTTTTTTAATAAAAAAAATCATTAAATTGATAATAATAATATTTGAAAACATAGAACACAAAAAAGATGCAAAAAACAAACCTGAAAACAACACAGAAATTAAATCCCATTGAAATAATCTTCGACATATCGTAACTACACTTCCATATGCATATATAGAAAACAAATAGGATATCCTCTCAGTCACAGACAACGTTGCATTGCTCCATATATCCAGGAAATAGGGTTTCAGGATTGAAGGATCATCATAGCTCCTTAGCCTTTGGTGATAATCAAATTGTCGAGCAAATGATGTCCTCTTGAAAACGTTGACAGAAAGTTGGGCAGGACGGAGAGTATACATGATGTTGAACGCATTGTATCCTCGCTTCCTATTTCTCATGTATAAAATTTGACCATTCTAAAAGAAAACATAAATATTACTATTAGTTTAATATAATTTACAAAAATATCAGAAATAGAAAAACAAAAATATAAGAACAAATCCTTCTTTGAAACCCTAAATTCGCCATTGAGAGAGAAGCAACAATTGCAAGTCTGAGAATAGCAACATAGAAGGCAGCATATATATATATATACACATATAAAGTGAAGACTGCCCTCTTTCATCTTTACTCCAAACTTCACTTCTCCAAATGTTGGCACAATTTTGCCTAAACAAGAGTCATACACAAAAGATACAATTGAAAATTTTCTAATGTTACACTGACTTCAAGAATCAGGCAAAGAGGGAGTAAGAGAGAGTAATAGAGTTGATGAAATGGGTTTGAAATGTTGACTAGAATTTTGGAAAGAAGAGGGAGGAAGAGACTGAGGGTTTGAAATGTCTCTTTCATCTTCACTCCAAACTTCACTTCTCCAAATGTTAACACAATTTCTGCTAGACAATAGTCTTACACAGAAGATGCAATTGAAAATTTTCTGATGTTACACTGGCTGTAACAACCAGGTGAAGGGGTAATAAGAGAGAGAAACAGAGAGATGATGAAATTGGTTTGAATTGTTGACTAAAATTTTGGGTAGAGAAAAAGAGAGAGAAGAAAACTAAGAGTTTGAATTGTCTCTTTCATCTTCACTCCAAACTTCACTCTACCAAATGTTGACACAATTTTGGCTAGACAATAGTCTTAAAAAGAAGATATAGTTGAGAGAGTAAGAGACATGAGAGAGTAAGAGACTGAGGTTTTTATTTTTATTTTTATTTAAACATGTAAAATATTTATACTTTACAATCAATGACCAAACATGTAACACCCCAAGAAAATACACAATAAGAGTACACCAACCATCGTTCTTTATGATAAACCAAAATAAATCTCCAACACTTACATTACCTGATCAAAAGAGGTTTTTACAAAATAGTCCCACATGCGAATATACATTCAACAATTTCTAGCACATGAATCTATAGCATGTAGAACGTCCAGGCAAAAATAAATAAATGCCTTCAAAGGCTACAAAGTCTAAGGCTTAAGCTTGGTTACACAAAATGGTTGCTCGAACCCATACAAGTATAGCCCTTGGCTTGCAAAAATATAATCACAACAAAACAAGAGCTTTGCGTTCTCAACTTACGCATTGACGCCTTAGTTTGGCGGAATCACCATATCTTTTCCTGCACCAAAATCCCATAGGGTGAGCATAAAGCCCAGTAGGAAATTCTTAACAAAGTATATACATTTTATACAAGTCTCCTAAATTGAAATGCACATGCCATGCTATGCTTTTAAAAGAAAGTCACGGTATCACCTTTTTTTTTTTTTTTTTTTTGACAACCATCATGCTCAATGAAAACTTGAAATTGTAACAATTCAATAATTTTGTATCAAGTTCAAGGGGCGGTAAATATGACTCAAGTAATCCCTTGGTTGGTGTTTGCAAGTTAGCATAACTAGCACTACCAAATCCCCACTTTATCGATAGCTAACCGAAAGGCATGTGGTACCTCTTCTGCGCGTGTTTTTGGTCTTTCACCCTGGACACTCAGGCCAACTTAATCAATTTCATCTACAACCCCTATCCGGACTTACCAATGTATTTACCCCAAAACATTTCAATGAGATCTTATTTCACAATATTCCTTTCTCAGTGCAAAAGTTTTCAAATCTCAATTCAAAATTTGTAACAACCAAATAAATTGAAATACGAATGCAACATATATCGAGGCATTATAATAGTCTTCCATTTGCAATATTTCCACACAATTTCTCCATTTTGATCACAATTTCCATTTCCCTTTCCAATGCAATTTCACAAAATAAACATATATTAATTTATATCTATCCAAGAGTAGCAATACTTCCATATTTCATGCTTCGTCAACAATTTAGTCATTTCATGACTATATTCACATTTTTGAATAACAACTTCAAAACCAACTATTCCTCATATTCCATAAAATTCTTTTCATTCAACATTGTCATAACCTTTGTCAAAAATCAATTTCATAGCATCACTACATTTTATTTAAAATTCCCAAATTTCTAGGGTTTCCATACACTAGGTCTTCTCTTCATTTTGAAATAAGTCATTTCAATATAGTACTCATCTACAACAAAATAACCCAAAATCTTAAGGCTTTTTAGAAAACATTATGGAAACCCACTTTTAAAATTATTCACAACACATGAGTCTAGACACCTCATTTTTGACCGCCATTAAGACTTGGGCGCCACTGATTGCTTACTTGGTGATGAAAGTTATGTAGTGCAAAGGTTTGATTTCTTCGACAAGAGGAGCTTCAAATCCCAAGCTTACAACCCCTTTTTGGACCAAAGCCTTTTGACCAAAATGATTTTTTTAAAACCTTCTCTTTCAAAACATTTTTGAAAAAAACAAGTTTCTACAATGTTCCTAGGCTCGCATTTCGTTAAATGTTGCACTTTTTGGTAAACTGAGCAAGGACAAAGTGGAAATGAATGAAAGAGAGGTGAACACTTTGAAAAATCTTTCAAAACATCTTATTTAAAGGTTTAGAGTTGAATAAAATTAGAGGAGAGGGAAGAAACCTAGTTGGGGAAAAAGTTGGGCATAAACTGTCAAGAGAGAACCGGGCAGCCTTCACTAAATCAAGTCTATCCTTTTGTACACTTAGATTTCATCAATGAAGCCACCCCCATTAGAAAGAAGACTTTTGGGGCTTCATTTTACACTCAAGAATCTCCTCAAGTCGAGTCCAGATTAGGGAGATATGGTTGTTGGAAGTTAGGCATCAATCTGATTCAGTTGGAAATGAGCAACCTTCACTAACAGAGGCATATCTTTTTTCACACTTGGAATTTTGATGTGAGTCTTCCACCATTGGAAAGCTTACTTCTGAGGCTTCAATTTAGACTCAATAATAACCTGTACAGGAGTTCGAATGAAGGAGATATGCTTGTTTGAAGTCGGGGCCAGAAACCAGTTTTTGCTTATCGGCCACCAATGAAGCTTGTCGGCCATGTGTCGGCCACAAATGGAGTTTGACAGCCATATGTCAGCCAAGAGTGACCCTTTCGGCCACCAATGGTGGCCGGTTGGCCACAGGTGTCAACAAAGCTCAGATTTTGCAGATATTTCTCCTCCAGCTGTTCTACACTGCTCCAACTGTCCCATTTTCAGATATTTTCGACCAAGGCTCTTGTATTTCTATATATAGAGGCCATTCTATATTGTTTTTAAGGTTATAAAGATTTGGGAGCCTCTCTCTCTACAATTCTCTCTCTTGCCCTTTTGTGCATACAAGTAAAGATACACTTCTAGTTTGCCTATTAGCCCTTAACCAAAGTTGCTTATCTTTGGGCTTAGATTCCTTGGGACCTTCTTTGAGCTTTAGAAGGTGATTTTAGCTTGATTTGGTGCCTCATTTGTGCCTAAAGTGTGCTTGGCTTCAAGAGGTATAACCTTTACCCTTTAAGCTTGTTTTTCATACTTGTTTTTGCCATCTTTTTGTACTATTTTTGGGGTGGTTTTGAACCGAAAAAAAAACCTTTATTTTTGTGGGTTAAAAGTGTTGGTTTAAGGCCATTTCAAGTTAGGGGGTGGTTCACCCTTCTCACTCATTTGTTGTTAAAGCTTTTGTGACTTTATTCATCACTTTCAAACCAACATTTTTGGCCCTTTTAACCACTGAATTTCAAAGGTTTTTCAGTGGTAAAAACCTTGTTTTGAAGTCCAAAATTGGAGGGGTTAGCCTTCCCTTCTTGTGTCTTATTTGCATGTCTCGGTAGCTTAACATGTGAGCATGTTTTTCTAGCATTTTGTAGCTTAATCTCAGCATGTTTTTGCCTCTGATTTGGGTTGCTTTGGCTCTATTTTGGGCTATTTGTGTTGTATGAGTAGTCTTTTGCATGGTTGTAGTGTAATCCCATGTTTTAGCTTATTGTTTTAGCTACTCTTATCTTCATTCCAACATGTTTTCCAACTGATTTTGGGCTATAAAAACTCTGTGTTTTTGGGCTAAAGCTTGGGTCCTAAGGCCATTAAAGGTTGAGGGGTTGATAGGCCTTCTTTGTACCTTGTTTTGGAGGCCTTTGCTCTTGTGTTTCCCACCCTTTTGCTATCTTTTTCCAAGCTTTTAAACATTGTTTTTAGAGCTATTTCAATGGATAAAAACATGTTTTGAAGTCCAAAAATAGAGGAGGTAGCCTCCCCTCCTTATGTCTTGCTTACTAGCCTAGCATGCTTCATGTTTTAGCCTATTCTTCTAGCTTGTGTTAGCTTAATTTCAGAATGTTTTAAGCTATATTATGGGCTATTTTGCATCTGTTTTGGGCTGGTTATTGCTTTTGAGCATTGTATTGCATAGCTGTGGTGTAATTTTCTTAACTAGCTTAGTGTTTCTAGGCATTGAGCATCATTTGTGTATTTTGGTTGCATGTTTTAATGCTTTTTCATGCCTAATTCCAGCACCTAAATATCTGCAACCTCTCTCAATTCGTCACTTTTTATTTTCTTTGAGGGTTGGTTAACTTTCGGGTTGTGTTTAAGCTTGAGATCGAGGTTCGTGCTTAATGGTTTCAATCCTCTTTTGAGGGTTTCTACTAACCAAAGGCATGACCTCTCTCTTGCCTTAAATCATCCCTTGGTTGACACCTCTTCCATTAGAGAATGCTCACCTTGGACTTAATCAATTAAAGAATGGATTGGTAAGCTAAAATGAGTAAATAAAAATGAACAAGTAAAAGAGGCAAGACTAAGTGTCTTCGCGTTGCATTGCATGTGTTCAGATCAGACGTTAATTTGAACATGAGGCAAATGGGACATTTCATACTCAAAAGTGATGAAATGTGCCACTTTTCTTGGTCGCCATCACCCTTGATCATACATGATAGGGTTGTGGCTTTGTTGAGTCATGTTTTGCACTCATTAAGCTCGTACAAGTTTGGTTCCTTAGCCATCACGCATTGAAAATGCTTGGTTGATGGTTTGAGGGCCAAAAGTTACACTCCTTTGAGCTTGTGTAATGAGAAGGAGAGTAACAGTACATACACTTCATGAGAATACACTGCTTTGCGTCTGTTTGCTCTGTGTTGCAGCAAAAAAGGGAAGTTCAGGGAAGGGGTGGCTGACCGGCCACCAGAAGTAGTCAACCGGCCACCAATGGTGGCCGACAGCCACCATTGGTAGCCGATCGACCATCAATGAAAAATTGCACAAGTGTGCTCTTGAGTTGGAGCAGAGGCATTCTGGAAGTCGGCGGCACTGTTGGTGTTCAAGCATGTGCAAACAGAGGTTGCAATGGCAAAGCGGTAGCATTTTTGGGCGGAGAAGTTAAGCGTGCATGCATCCCTCACCCCTCGAGGCCATTTAACTGCTTTATTTAGTTCATTAGTGGTAGCTAATTTACTTGCTTTGTAATTAGTTAGTTAAAGTGTTTAGCTAATTAATTTGTTTTGTAATATTTAATTAGCTTAGAATAGTTAGTTAATTAGTTTCGTGTTGTAATAGCTTAGCTTAATTAGCGTAGTTAGTTAGCTTATTCATTCGAACCCTCCTTCGCGAGGGCGTAATGTTGTAATAAGTGTGTGTGCGTGTGTGTATGTCTTCCAACCCCACGTCTTTCTCCCTTTTATTTAATTGCTGATGGTTAGATTAGGGATCATATTTTCAATTAGCATACCTTGTGCTCACATGTTTGTATCCATTCATTTGTCTTGTATGCACCGAGATTCGGCGTATCATTCAAACTGCATTATAATTTCAATACACTTTTTTGAATACGTGTTTCAAAGCATGCTATCAAAGTGTTACAAATACTATGATTAAATAGCTGGGCCTATTTAGTTGCATTATTGCATGTGTTGCATTAGGTAACTTGTAGAGTTAGGATCATGCATCTTTCTAACTAGTTTTTTGTTTTGGCTCGGAGTACTCGGTGAGTCTTTTACGCTTTAGCATACTTGCATGAGTGTGATTGCCATATTGCCATGTTTCGCATGCTTGCCATGAGGCTATGTGCTTAAATGCTAAACTGCATGAATGCCTGTGGATGAAGGCTTGTTGTTTGAATTGGAACAATTCAACGAATACACGTTTAAGCCCACTTTGTTGTGGTAAAATCATGTTTTAAGCCCACTATGTTTGGTGGCAAATCTGCATCTTTTAAGCCTACTTGAGGTGGCAAATTCGAACCATTTTCGAAAACAAACATGACTTGAAATGTTCCAAGTCTTGCAACTAGTCCATACTTGCTTGTGTGCATCACATAGTAAGGTTAGATTAATAATCGGAATAAGAACGCATAAGGTTTATAAAATGACATATGATGATTAGTAGAGGGCGATCTTTGATCGGGCGAGCGTGGGTGCTCATTTCAAGACCTTCCCCTCTTGTACCCAAGTTCCTGAGTCGAGACAACTTTGGTGATGATGGAAACGTGGCCTTTGGCACGAGTTAGGGTTTCCTAAATTTCTCCAAAAATAATATATTTAGGTGGCGACTCTGTATCTGGCAAAGCAGTCTAATTTTGGCATTATTTGATTTAAAATCAATTTTTCAAAAAGGTTTGCCAGATTTGGACTCTTTGGTATTTATCAGTTTCACATTGCACTTGTGAGACTAGATTCAGAACCACAGGTAGAGTCCAAGCTGTGAGGTCTTCTTTTCAAACCCTTTTCGAAAGGCGGGGGCGCAGAAAAAGACAAGTCCACAGTTTCTGGCGACTCTGCTGGGGAATTAGAGAACTTGACTCGAACTCATGATATGTTGTTTTATTTACACTTATGTATTTCTTTACATTTGCATTTGCATTGGTGCGCCTAAGCCACAGTGTTTGCCATCTGCTATTCTTGAGTGGTTTGCCAGAGGCTTACTTAGAAAAGCTTGCCAAAAGGCTGACCGGTTGTGGGCTCTGCCACGATGGGAACACAACCCTTGGATCTGGACTACCGCTGTACCATTTGATCCTCCTTTCACTTCTCGGTGTTAGGTGTGAGAGGTATATTAGGTAGTCTTGCTGAGGTACCATTTTTGACCAATATACCTAGTTGCATATCAGAAGCCATAGAGACTGTTCCAAACTAGGACAGGTTGCTCACCCGAATGCAGGAATTGTTTGAAACTGCTTGTTTTGCGTAGTGAATCCCTAGTTCCTGACAAAATTAGGACAAGGTAACCCTACCCCATCATAGGGGTGTTTTGGCTCTCACTTGCTTGATATGTGCTTTTAGATTGAAACTCTGTAGGAATGTATGTATCAGTTGCAAGTCTGGGTATCAGTTTTAGGGCAGAATTCAGTAAAGAGTACAGTCATTCAGCTGTGATCATATCTGTTCTAGTGAAATCAGGCTGAGATGCTGTCTATTTTCTCTTTTGCAAGGGAGTCCTGGAATCATAGCTTCAGAAGGCTCTAATCCCCCAGGTACTCTAGAATTGTGTCGATAGACTTTGTTAGGTCGGAAATTGTTCAAAAGCAACATGAGTTTATCTCACTCCCCTCGAGTACAAGACGGACGAGAGTCAAGCAGGATTCACCAGTGCAGTGTCTACAGCAGTCACCCTTCGGTTCACCAGTGTTCAGTCAGGTCCGGGAACGGTCATCTGCTTCTCGTTTAGCACGAGTTCAAAATGCCGGTTCTAAATGGCACAATATCCCCTATCCAGTGTGGAAGAACTCATGCAGCACCTACAGCAAATAGTTGAAGCACTGCAGCAAGACGCTGCTCATCAGGCCAAGGTCATAACCCCGTCAGGCCGAAGCGATAACCCGGCTATAACAACAACAGCCACAGCCGGTCGCGACTTCTGCATCTCATGTACCTCCCACCGGTAACCCGACACCCAGAGCTACTGCCCATACTGCTAATGTCCAAGAGACTCAGGGCAATCCGGTGGAGCCAATCCCAGCATAGGCCTCTAAAGCTCCGTTTGAATTTGAGGTTTACCCAACTGCACTTAAGGTCAATAAACTGGAGAAGTTATTCAAACGAGCACAAGGAGTGAACTCCATTCCGGATTTAGAGGAAGAGTATACTGAATCTGTCGTTACCTTACCGGAGCAGTTTAAAATGCCGCATATCGACCGCTTGGACGACTCTGGAGACCCAATGGTGCACCTCCACCTATTTTCTGATATCTTGAGGCCAATGGGTTTGACCCCAACCCAGAAGTTGTCTCTCTTCAGTCGAACCATGTCTGGGATAGCCGCAATCTGGTATGTTAAATTGGAGGACTCTGTGAAACAGAACTGGAAAGAGATAGCTGAGGCCTTTATTGCTCAATGCTCCTACAACACACAGATCGAGGTCACAACTCGTGATCTTGAAGCCACCTCTCAAGAGTTAAAGGAGGGTTTCTCAGAGTTCGTGACGAGATGGAGAGTGAAGGCCTCGATGATGACTACAAGGTCTTTCGAAAAAGATCAGATCAGGATGATTGTTCGGAATATGCATGGCAAGTTGCTACAGAAAATGATCGTTCTACCTCTATTTACCTTTCCAGAGTTTCATGAAACGGGGGTTCAAATCAAGGATGTCATTAGACAAGGGGTCTTTACGGAAGATAATGAGCCTTTGAAGAAGAATGTTGTTTGCAGTTCCAATGGTACTACTAATGGTAGCACAACTGCGAAATACTCAGAAGTAGACACTATCACCACTCCCCTCAATGGCCAAAAACTAACCACTTCAATTCGGCCCCAAGCCCGAAATTTCCATCCTCTTTACATGAGTCTGTCTCAAGCTTTGAAAATGCTGCGAGAAAAAGGGTACCTAGAACTCCTAGAACCCCGATCCCTTCCAAATCCTCTTCCACCAAGATATGACTCAGCTAAATACTGTGCCTATCATCAGTAGCATGGTCATGATACAAACCGTTGCATCCACCTCTGTCATAAGATTCAGGATCTTATTGACGAAGAGATCATGGCTCTACCAAAAGGACCTCAGGCCACCCCTAACCTATCACCTCCACACCTCAATTTAATCCATACACTGCCATCTACCTACAACCCCAGCATATACATCACCCCAGTCCATCTACCCATGCCTGAGGTGTTTATTCCAGAAAGCACAAACTTGTGCATGATGGATGCACTCGAACCCCAATCATCTCAAACCCATGAACCCACTACTTCTGAGCTAGTGAGCATGATTGAAGATTTACAAAGAACTATGGCAGATTTAGCCTTTGGAATTTTGGCTCCATCATCAACCACATCACGGGCTAGAAATTTCGCGCCAAAAGGCTTCCAATCTTGGGCAGGCTGTATTTGAAGAAGGGCAATCCCTTGGCAAAGTGGAGGCAAATGGCAAGAACAAGGTAAGGGTAGGCATTGGTCCTTATGAACATCTTCAGTGGGTTGTTGAGGCTTTGAAGGCTGAAGGACTGAACAAATAGCAAGTGCTCGCACTTGTTGCAAAGACTGCGGATGACACTTTTGCCACTCAGAATGAGAGCATTTTGAATCAAGGGGCAAGCCGAGAGAAGGGCTGTCGTACTAGAAACACCTCTTTCAGCTCCAATCCTACACTCAGTAGAGATCATCTAACCCAGTCAGCACCTGCCAACCCCTTTGCCGGTACATCCAACACAACTCCACAAATCTCGAAGCACCAACCCCGAGGCCAAAGGGCCTTCACCCCGCTTTACATGACCTTGTCGAAAGCTCTCCAAATCCTTTTAAGACAAGGCCATCTCAAACCCCTTGAGCCTCGGCCTCTCCCGGATCCCCTTCTAGCCAAGCATAATGCTGCCAAGTACTGTGCCTTCCATCAACAAATCGGCCATGACAGTTGTTTTCGTCTTTGGCACGAAATACAAGATCTGATTGGCAACGAGGTCATCGTCACACCAGGTCCTGCAAAGTCTATCGACACTAGATCAATGAACCTGTGGGATAATATGATTATGTAATTAGGGGATAAACCACCTGTTGATGGCACTCATTTTTACTCTAGATATGGGGATGGCACGCACTGTTTTCAGCAATTTGTAAATGCTGTTTATTGTGCTTTCTGAGTTGGGTAGTAAGTCAGTTCTGTTCTGTTGTATTGAGTCAGTCTTTTGGTATGGAGTCTGTCTTGTTGTGTCAGAGTTCAGTGATTTCAGGAGTGTTACCTCAGACATCACTATCTTGTTTTGTGTTTGTCCTTTACACTCTTTTTTTTGCGTCTATTTCTGTCATTGAGCCAGTTGCGCCAAAAGTTCTGAATGAAACGGCAGTACATTTTCACCTACTTTTCTATGCCTTGAAATCATTGCATTGACCTAAGTTTTTTAAAACTTTTCTAACACCATGATGAAAACAAAGATGGAGGAATTCCTCGGGGATTTGCAAAAATTTGATCAATTGAGAGGAAGAGAGGTGTGCTAAGCCCTTAATGAATGAAATCATGTTCATTAATGTGAGTACTAAGAAGGATCCTAGCTTGATCTAGATTGGTTCTACATTGTCTTCAGCGCGAGCAACTAGTCGCTTTCTTAAAAGATTTCAAAAAATGTTTTGCATGGTCCTACGAAGACATGCGTGGAATCGTTCTCGAGATCGTATAGCATAGGATCACTCTTGGCCTCAAGACTCGACCCCTTTTGCTTTCAAACCTTGAAATTTGATTCAAAATGTTTAGCAATCAACCAAAACATAAGGCTTGCATTGCTGGATCGGAAGCAGCTCTTGAACTAGGGGCAAGAAGGTTAGATGTGATCAAAGGAAGTTTGCAAAGCTAGATCAGAAGTAGCCCTTGAACTAGGGGCAAAAATGTCAGATGTGCTTGAAGAGTCAAAGATGAGTCATTTCTCAAGCTAATGAAGACTGGCAAGAAAGCCAAATTGTAGAATCTGAAAGAAGAAAGTTTTTGCTGAAGGACAATCGAGTTCCTATCCACAACACTAGGGGCAAATTCAGACCCGATTGGATAGACTCCTACATCATCAACAAACAACAACCATTCTACTGGATTCAAACGGCTTCAAGATCTCAAAACCAATCAACATGGATAAGTTAAACTTTTTTATCCTTGAGAGGCTCACTGGGCCGAAAACCCGTAAAGGTGACCCAGGCAAAAGTTAGAGCAGAAAAAAGAAAAAGAACAAAAGTGAAAAAATGGAAACAAAGCAAAAAGAAAAGAAAAGAACAAAAATAAAGAAAAAGAAAAGAAATGAAATGAAAAGAAAAACAGAGCTCGCAAGGTTGAAAACCCGAAAGGACGGCCTTGGCAAAAGTTAGAGCGCAAAAGGAGAGTGTCAACACCCGAGTGTACCTTAACCCGGAACTATGTACGGCCTGATTCCCATCTTTGTGATATATAGGCAACTTCATCCTGAAGTTCAGCCCCAATCATTTTTAGCCTGCATGGCTCGTCCATGTTGATAGGCTTATCCTTGTTCAAACTCGGCTATGTTATCCATGTGCAAATTGGCTCGTCTTCGTTCAAATTCGGTTGTTCTATTCCGTTAGAAAGATTCAGCTGCAAGACAAATCAAATTCAGATCTGAAATTGTGCATCTCAAGAGTAAATTCTATGTTTGTCGAGCAGTGGCCATTTGTGAAAATAGTTTTTGAGAATTTTTAATGAGGTTGACTAATTCTCTCGAAAATTATTCCATTTTTTCAAAAACTGGACCATTTCTTGGACTTAAAGAAAGGAAAATTTTCAGTGCTCACAACCTGACTTGCATGAATTTAAATCAGAAAATCGAACAAGCATGTTAATCTAACTCTCATATTGATTAAAATTGTTTTAGTAGAAAGCCAAAATAGAAAAAATGGTCAAAATGATGAACTAGGGGCACAGTTGAGTCAGGTTTTCTATCTTTTCCTCATTGTCACCATACTCGCCAGAAAGGGCACAACTGAAGCTAACAGCAGAGGGCCGAAAACTTTCTCATCCTCCAAACAGTGAGGTATCAGGCCAAGTGCAGAGCACGAACTAGAAATGGAGTAGGGTATTCGACCCCCTCATCTAGATAGGTTTGATCACACCCAAATTGGTGTCTGACCCCGGAATGGGGATGTAGAAAATAAAATGTGTGAGACCAATCAATTGTATACCTGGCCGGTGAGATGTATTGTAGTTCATCTCAATCAGTTAAGCCAATGGCATAGTCAACCGATGTCAGTTATAGATTTGTTATGTATCTGGTCACACCACAACCCCTTTGTAGGAGAAGCTCACTAGTTGTGAGCGAAAGAAGGAGAATCTGGCAGAATGCCAAGGGCAAGAGCCCACAAATTCTTGTTTATCCATCAACCACTCAGGGGAGGGATAAAAAATTAGAGAGATTCAAGAATAAAGAGATGTGTGCTGAGAGAAAAAGTGAGGAAAGGGCTTTTCAAAGAAAAATAGATTGAGTGCCAAAGTGATATGAGAATCACAAATAAGAAAGGGTGGGAAATAATACCTAGAGAAACAGGCTCCTCGTGAATTGAGAGGTCTCTCACCATTGGAACACATTCTAGTGTTGTGTTTGTTGTTTTTGTTTGTCTCAATTCTTGTTTCGAGTCATTTCGGGTGTCAATAGATGTGTTTAAGTTGTTTTACCTTCGTTTTCCTTTGTTAAGTTGTTTTGATTGTGGTCAGTCGTACGCTCAATACCCGGTTAAGAACTCATGTCTTAATTTCAAAAATAAATCATTTTGTGCTCAGAGTGCTGTGTCGTTCTCCACATTTGTACAAAACATGATTCTTTCTTTCATAAACTGCAGGGTTCAAACCAGGTCATGTGAGAATAGTAGAACAAGGACCTATCTGAAGCTACATGGGTTCCAGATTGCAAAGCAAAAGAAAAGAAGGAAAGTCGAAGCATCCGAGTTTGTTTAAACTTCAACAATTTTCGAGATTGCATTTCGGATGTACCTCCTCAGGTCTTGTCAATGCTCCGAAGTATGAGTATACCTCAAGCTCAAGCTCAAGCTCAAGCTCAAGCCTGCTTCAAGCTAGAATACGGATCAGAAGTGCTCTCCCTGAGTACCATTCCTTGCCAGAGGCATCTTGGCTGTGTTTGCAATGAGTTCCTAGGAGACCAAATGCGACGGTGGAGACTAGAGTTCGAATGGTGATGCCTATAACACAAAGGTTCAGAATTTCCGTGACTAAAGTCTGGTTTGAATACCCAAGGGTGTATCCTCGGCTTGAAATCTGTATGGTAGCCCCATAGATTGAGATAACATGTGTGCGCCTCAATTCTAGATGCTGAACCAACCTAGTCTGGCACCCCGTTGGAGAATAGGGAAAGTTACAAATATGATCAGGAAGAAAAGTAGCATCCGTGGCTTCTACATGCAGATGTTGCTCATTGTCAGCATTTCAAGACCTTTGTACTGTGAGTTGAAGGTAAGAGTTCGAAGAACACAAGAGGGAGATCCCTGTCAGAGTAGAGCGGTTCATCACCACTCACCCCATGAGGTGCTTTTTAAAGTGCCGCTTTGTTTGTTTTTTGCATTCCCTAAACATCATGCACTACATTTCTTGTAACATGTATCATATCATCGCACTTATTGCATTTATTTGCATCTTGTGTTATCATGTATCATTTACCCTTTTACACTGAGCAGCATTTAGGATCGTTGTCCCTCGGGGCTTTCTCAAGATGCGTGGAATGCGCTCCTGACGGCTTGTTTTTGGACCTCTTCTTAGGATTTTAGCGTGGTTAGAGTGTCTCTTTCCTCACAGGATTTCAGTGTGTTTGGAATTTATCTCAGGATGCATGGAACGCGCTCCTGATTGGTTTTCTTTGGACCTCTTCTCACGATTTTAGCGTGGTTAGAGTGTCCCTTTCCTCACACAATTTTAGCGTGTTTGGAATTTATCTTAGGATGCATGGAACGCACTCCTGATTAGTTTTCTTTGGATCTCTTCTCATGATTTTAGCATGGTTGGAGTGTTCCTTTCCTCACACGATTTCAGTGTATTTGGAATTTATCTCGGGTTACGTGGAACGCGCCCCTGAGTAGTTGTTTTCAGACCTCTTCTCACAATTTCAGCGTGGTTAGAGTGTTCTTTTCCTTACACGATTTCAGCGTGTTTGGAATTTATCTCAGGTTGCGTGGAACGCGCCCCTGAGTAGTTGTCTTGGGACCTCTTCTCATGATTCCAGCATGGTTTGAGTGTTCTTTTCCTCACATGATTTCAGCGTGTTTGGGATTTGTTCTTCCTCCTTTCATGATTCCAGTGTAGTTGGAGTATGTCACCTTTTTGCATCTACTGCACTATCTGTTACATCCATTGCATTATCCATTTTATCGCCTGCATCCTTTCTATGTTAAGCTTAGTTTGGCATGTGCTCGTACATTTCCTTCGTTGAAGCATGGTTCTGTGGTAATGTGTACACATTTGTTCCACTAAAAGAATTGTGGTATGAGGGTTTCAGTACCTTTTCTGTGTTAGATGTGGTCTGTTTTGTGTCCATACCTTTTTTAGGTAAAATGTGGTTCGGCTTGCGCCTTATTCACTGCATCCATTGCATTCATTGCGTTGTACTTTGTTTTGTTGCATTCAACATTTAGGATCATGATCTTTCCTTAACAGATCATTCCTCACTTATATCATCCCACCCAATTACTTGTATTCTTTCTGCAAAACACATAGTTCTGCATGTGCATGCACCTATTTCGCAAGAATTATGGTTAGAATGCTTTGGCACCTTTTCTGTGGTAAACGTAGTTTGATTTTGCATCTCCATCCCTTTATGGTATTTGTGTGGTTTTGCACTGCTTGTGGTTTAATGATTCAATTACATTGAATATCATTTTGCATTTTGCCCCTGAACTATGCTGGTTTGATTCCTTGCAAAGGGATACGTAGGCAACCTTCGGGTTCAACCAACTGCATCTGCATTTTGTTTGTTTGCCCAAGTCTTACGGCCTTGTCAAAATGGGTCGTCTCTGGGTTTTGACATTCACTCACGTCATTTTATGACTTCCGAGTTCTGTCAAAGAGGGCCAACTGTAGACACCTCATTTTTGACCGCCCTTAGGACTTGGGCGCCACTGATTGCTTACTTGTGATGAAAGTTGTGCAATGTAAAGGTTTGATTTCTTCGGCAAGAGGAGCTTCATATCCCAATCGTACAACCCCTTTTTGGACCAAAGCCTTTTGACCAAAATGATTTTAGACCTTAAAACCCTCTCTTCGAAAACATTTTTCAAAAAAACAAGTTTCTACAATGTTCCGAGACTTGTATTTTGTTAAATGTTGCACTTTTCGGTAAACTGAGCAAGGACAAAGTGGAAATGAATGAAAGAGACGTGAACTCTTTGAAAAATATTTCAAAACATCTTGTTTAAAGGTTTGGAGTTGAAGAAAATTGGAGGAGAGGGAATAAACCTAATTGGGGAAGAAGTTGGGCATAAACCGTCAAGAGGGAACCGGGCAGCCTTCACTAAATCAGATCTATCATTTTGTACACTTGGATTTCAGATATGAGGCTACCAGCATTGGAAATAAGACTTCCGGGGCTTCATTTTACACTCAAGAATCTCCTCAAGCCGATTCCGGATGACGGAGATATGGTTGTTGGAAGTTAGGCATCAATTTGATTGAGCTGGAAATGAACAACCTTCACTAAAAGAGGCATATCTTTTTGTACACTTGGAATTTTGATGTGAGAGTGCCACATTGGCAATATTACTTCTAGGGCTTCAATTTAGACTCAAGAATGACCTATAAAGGAGTTTGGATGAAGGAGATATGCCTATTTGAAGTCGGGGCCAGAAACCAGTTTTTGCTTGTCGACCACCAGTGAAGCTTGTCGGTCATGTGTCGGCCACAAATGGAGTTTGACGGCCATATGTCGGCCAAGAGTGACCCTTGTCGGCCACCAATGGTGGCCGATCAGCCACAAGTGTCAACAAAGCTTAGATTTTGCAGATGTTTCTCCTCCAGCTGTTCTACACTGCTCTAGCTGTCCCATTTTCAGATATTTTCGACCAAGGCTCTTGTATATCTATATATAGAAGCCATTCTCTATTGTTTTCAAGGTTAGAAAGATTTGGAAACCTTTCTCTCTACAATCCTCTCTCTCTAGATTTCTCTTTCTTGCCCTTTTGTGCATACAAGTAGAGATACACTTCTAGTATGCCTATCAGCCTTTAACCAAAGTTGCTTATCTTTGGGTTGAGATTCCTTGGGACCTTCTTTGAGATTTAGAAGGTGATTTTAGCTTGATTTGGTGCCTCATTTGTGCCTAAAGTGTGCTTGGCTTCAAGAGGTATAACTTTTACCCTTTAAGCTTGTTTTCCATACTTGTTTTTGTCTTTTTTTTGTACTGTTTTTGGGGTGGTTTTGACCTGAAAAAAAACCCTCTATTTTTGTGGGTTAAAAGTGTTGGTTTAAGGCCATTTCAAGTTACGAGGTGTGTGGACGCGCTCCCGGGAACTCCCCGACAGCCGCGCTGCGCGCCCGGGAGGGGGGCGGCGGTGAATCTCGTCTTGTTCTCTGAGCTACCACAGTTCGGACTCAAATGTCACGGTTCTGAATCTAATCTTACAATGTGCGATGTAAGATCGATAAATCACCAAAGAGTCCAAATCCGGCAAATCGTTTTGGAAAACTGATTTTTAAGAAAGAAGTGCCAAACATGGACTGCTTTGCCAGATACAGAGTCGCCACCTAAATATTTTATTTTGGGGGAATTTAGGAAACCCTGACTCGTGCCTAAGGCCACGTGTCCGTCATCACTGAAGTTGCCTCGGCTCGGGAACTTGGGTACGAGAGGGCAAGGTCATATAATGAGCACCCCCGCTCGGCCTGTACTAAACATGATATTTTGTTTTTGAAAACACATGTGCTCTTATTCTGGTTAATTAGCTAGAATTACTACGTGATGCGCACAGCAAACAAGTATAGACTAGATCACTTAATTTGGAACAAAACATTGCATGTTTGTTTTGTTGAAAACGGTTTGAAGTTTGCTACTCGCAAGTAGGCTAAATCGGGGATTTCAATGAATTATTCAAATTCAAGTAATCCAACCTTCACCCACAGGCATTCAGGCAGTTATAGCAAATAAGCAATTAGTCTCATGGCAAGCATGCTTTCATGGTAATCGATAACATACATGCAGTATGCTAAAGCGTAAACACTCACAGTCTACTCCGAGCCAAAACAAGGAACTAGTTAGAAATCATGCATGATCCTAGTTCATGTTAAGATGGTTAATGCAACACACGCGAAAATGCAGCTAAAATAGGCTCGGCTATTCTAGAATGTCATGTGAAATGCAACTTGGTACATGTATTCAAATTGGAATTGAAATACAATGCTGGTTAGTATGATGCGCTGAGCCCGGTGCATGCAAAACAGATGAATAAATGCACACATGCAAAGCATAAGGTATGCTAATTGAAACATGCCCTAAAACTAACCATTGTAAGCGGTTAAGTAAAAGGGAGAAAGAAATGGGGATTGGAAGACATGCATCACACACACGCACGCTTATTACAACAATACGCCCTCTTGAGAGAGGGACCAAATGAGAAGCTAACTAGCTATTTTAAGCTAATTAAACTAATTATTACAACACAAATTAATTAACTAATCCTAGTTAACTAATTATTATAAAACAAATTTAAATAGCTAAACGCATTAACTATTAAAGGTAGAAACCAAAGCGAAAGCTAGCTATCTAAGCATGGCAGCTAAGGAAAGCAGTAAAAGCAGGAGGTTCTCAGAGGGAGAAGACTGGATGCATGCTCGGTCGCCTCGTTCGAAAATCCAATGCGATGCCCCGATTTGCCTCTGTTTTCATTTGTTCTCAGAACACTGCACCAAACTCTAGAAAGCTGAAACTCCACCTTGGGAACCTGTGGGAGGGTGGTCGACCAGTTTTTGGTGTCTGCAGCCATGGCCGACCACCTATCTTTGTTGAAAGTCAAGAAAAGTGGTCGGCCAGCTAGTTTTTCTGGCTGGCCGACCAGTTGTTGCTGCTGAACTGCAATTTGCTGTAACAGAGAGCAAGAAAGGGCATGGCAATGTATTTGCAAGATATGTGTGCACAACCACCCTCCCTATCATTTCATAAGCTCAAGGGAGTGTGGTTCTCGACCCTTAGGCCACCAATTGCGCATTTCAATGCATGATGGTTGAGAGGCGAAGCTGCACAATTCAATATGAAAATGAATGCACAAGTAAACACATAAATGTAGACACCCCATTTTTGACCGACCTTAAGACTCAGACGTCACCGATTGAGCGCTTGGTGATGTTGCATATTGTGCTCGTTCAGAAGTCTCAGAGTCGCGGCCGTGCGCCCTGCCTCCGGACTTCCGAACTCTCTTCTGTGCCTTGTCTCGGTTTGCGAACCAGGCTCGGTTTTCTCTGTTTTCTTTCCTGAGGGGAGGGAGTGGTCCTGTAGACTATCTCTCAGTGGCCGTGAGCTACTTTTTGTGGCCGTAGGCCATTTTGCCCATTTCGGAGCCCGGTTCCCGGTTTTCGGGATCGTCAGGCCGTGTGCCTCGGCTCGGGACCGCCCAACCATCTCCGAGTTCTCCGGTTTTTGGCTTGCACCTCTGTTTTATAGTTCCGAGGAACACTGGGGCCTCTGATGCCCACTTCGTGGCCGTATGCCACTTTCGGTGCCTGTAGCCGGTTTTCGGGACCCCGAATCGCGCGGTTTGGGCCCTGAGCATTCATTTTGCATCGGTTTTCTCTGATTTTTGGCAGGGACCTCTGTTTTGTCATTCCAAAGGACACTGGGGCCGCAGATACCCACTTCGCTGCCGAACACCACTTCCGGCACCCGCAGCCCATTTTCGGGATCCCGAATGGCTCGGTTTTGGCCCCGAGCGTTCATTTCTCATTAGTTTTTGTTCAAATTTGGCAGGTACCTCTGTTTCAACACCAGGAAGATCCCTGGGGGGTGGGAGGCCAGCAATTATCCCAGATAACCAGTTTCGCTCCTCCGGAGCCCGTTTTTCTCACTTCCGGGCCAATGTTGACCACCCTGGGGGTATTTTCTTCCCACCAAAGCCACATATCTGTGATCAGGAGACATGGGAGGACCCTAAACAAATATGGTCGGCCAGAAATTGTGCATTTCATTTTTGAGGCTCTCCTTCAAGCTCTATGTTGTGGCTCCTGCTTCAGAGTTGCCAGATTCCGACCTTGGGGCCTTGATCTACACACATGGGAGGACACCACTGCATGGTGGTCGGCCAGCAATTTTTGAGTTCATTTTTTGGGGGTGGCCGGCCGGCCATGGTGGGTGGCTGGCCGACCAGGTGGGGTGGCCGGCCGGCCACCTCCCAGAAAGTTACCTGGCCGGCCAGCTTCCTTCTTTCCAGCTCAGTACAGCTGTCCGGATATTTTTGCTGAAATATCCCCCCATCCGGGGGATATTTTGGGAGGGAAAGCTTGGATGCTTCTCCCTCCCCTTTTACACCTTGTTTTGCCTATTTAAAGGGACCATCAGCTCCTTCCTCAAGGTTAGAAAATTTGCTCTCAAGAACACCTCTCCCAAATCCTCCATTTCCATAGCTAAAAACTCAAAAAAACCTTCAAGTCTCTAGCTCTTCTCTTCATCAACCCTTAGCTCCACCATGCCAACTTCGATTCCAGCAGCTAGGAAGTGAATTTCAGAGGTTGAGAAGCTACAAATCAAAGCCAAGAAGCAAAGAAAGACAAGTCTTCAAGGGTAAGTATTCAAAACCAACTTTTAGGGCTTTTTCTTGATATTTTTTTATACTCTAATTGGTTGAGAATTAGGGGTCCGACCCCTACTGCTTTCTTGCTTATTTTGAGCCCCTCTACAACATTGTAGAAGGGCTCAACTTCATTTGGTATTTCTATATACTAGTTCCTTCAATATTCACCAAGTTTGTCACATTTTTGCATGCTAAAATTGACCTATTTGTGTTGGTTTTTAGGGGTCCGACCCATACTGATTTCTTGCTTATTTTGAGCCCCTCTACAACATTGTAGAGGAGCTCAACCTCATTTGGCCATTCTATACACCACCTCTCTTTGAAATCCATTTTAGGCCCTAAATCTTGCATGTTTTGTAGCCTTTTGTGCTTGTGGTTTTAGCTCTTGGTCAGAACTGAGAGGGGTCTTATTTTGACCTCCTTTACATGTTTCATGAAGAAAATTTTGACATTTGGTGTGTGCTTTGCATATCTCTTGTTATAACCTCTTTTAAGCTCCATTTTGCATGGAATTGTTAGCATGATTTTATTCTGATTTTGGGGTTGCCATAAACTGAATATATGCTTATTTTTGGACCCTCTTCAGTATTGTAGAAGAAAGTTTTTTCATTTGAATTTTCTATATACTACTTGCTTCAATACCCCTCTTTTGGCCCTTATTCTTGCATGCTAATGTTGACCTATCTATGCTTACAATTTGGCCTTGTTTTGTACTGAAAAAATGCCATATTTGGGACTTCCTGGCTACTGTTTTTGCTGTCGTGTGTCAATTTTGCATATATAGCATAGCCGTAGGCCATTTCGGGCACTTAGGATTGCATTTCGGGATGATTTCGTGCGTTGATTGTCATTTCGTATCATTTCGGGGCTGTTTTCCCCTTTATTTAGGTGCTGAAATTCCATTGCTATGCTTGCATATCATTTCCCATGTCTTTTCATGCCTTAATGCATTGCCTCGGTTTGCGTGACCGTGTGCACGCACTTCGAGGTACCTCTGTTTTATCCGACGGCAGCCTATGTGAGTGCGGCTGAGGCTCTCTCATGTTGGCATAAGCCCATCACTGCATTCTGTATGCCATTTTGTGCATTCCTCGATTTGCGTGTCCGCGGGCACGCGTTTCGAGACAGCTTTGTTTTTTTACCCGACGGCAGCCTATGTGAGTGCGGCTGAGGCTCTCCCATGTTGGTGTAAGCCCATCGCGGCATTCTGTGTGCAATTTCATCTTTCATCATTGCCTCGGTTTGCGCGCCTGTGGGCACGCAGTTCGAGGCACTTCGGTTTTATCCGATTTTCATCTTTCATCATCGCCTCGGTTTGCGCGCCTGTGGGCACGCAGTTTAAGGCACTTCGGTTTTATCCGATTTTCATCTTTCATCATCGCCTCGGTTTGCGCGCCTGTGGGCACGCGGTTCGAGGCACTTCGGTTTTATCCGATTTGCATTTCATCATCGCCTCGGTTTGCGCGCCAGTGGGCACGCATTTCGAGGCACCTCATCCTTTTCATTCCGGCATCCTATATGAGTGTGGCTGAGGATCCCTCATGTTGGTATAAGCCCATTATTGCATTTCGCATGTCATTCCGCATTCCTCGGTTTGCGTGCCTGTGGGCACGCATTTCGAGGCATCTCCTTTTCATAGCATTGCGCATGCTAGGATTGTATGTTAGTTGCATTTCATGCATATCATGCATATTGCACGGGAAACGAGGTACGTTTCGCACTCCGAGTGGCGGAACGGGTCTCAATTCCCAAGTCGCCGATACTCCGGATTACCCATGATGGAGTCAGGTTTTGTTGTCGCATTCATCCGCATGCATCCTATATTGAGTTGTGCAAATCGGCTCCTCGGCCATCATGCATCGGTATGCGTGATTGGTGGCACGAGGATCGAGGCATGCATATATTTGTGAAATACATTGCTATACCCCTTTCCTGCTCTCTGTTGCAGCAAAATCCAGAATCAGCAAATTTTCGGAGTCCGGCGCGCATTTCGAGAAATACTGCAAACAGAGGCTAATCGGGGCATCCCAGTGAATTTCCGCGCCAGGCAGCCCAACCGGCGGCATCTATCAGAAGCAAGGCAGTCCCTGGCTTGCACGCCAGTTTTACAGCTTTTATCAATTAATTTGTTAATTAATTAGAATTTTGTAATATTCGGACTGTATATTCGGACTGTATATTCTTTTTTTCGGACTGTATTATTTATTCGGACCCTCTGTGCGAGGGCAATATTGTAATAAGTGTGGGTGTGTGTGATGTATGTCTTCCAACCCCCATTTCTTTCTCCCTTTTATTTATCCGCTTACGATGGTTAGATATAGGGCATATTTCAATTAGCATACAGTATGACAGCATGTTTGCATCATTCATCTGTTTTGCACGCACCGGGCTCGGCGCATCATACAAACTGCATCTGTATTTCAATTCCAAGTTGAGTACTTGATAGCCGTTGCATCTCATATGCCATGTTTAGAATAGCCGAGCCTGCTATAGTTTGCATCTTTGCATGTGTTGCATTAGGCATTTCAGCATACTTAGGATCATGCATGATTTCTAATCAGCTTTTGTTTTGGCTTGGAGTACTCGGTAAGTTTTATGCTTTAGCATCCTTGCATGCGTGTGAGTGTTGCCATGAATAGCATGCTTACCATGAGGCTATTTGCTTATGTGGTATAACTGCCTTGAATGCCTGTGGGTGGAGGTTGAGTTATCTGAATCGGGACAATGCATTGACTGTTTGTTTTAAGCCCACTAGATAGTGGCAAAATCATTGTTTTCTTAAGCCCACTCGAGGGTGGCAAATCTGCATCTTAAGCCTACCTGCGGGTAGCACCATCACACCATTTTCAAACAAACAAACATGAAATGTTTTGTTCCAATTCAGACGGCCCAGTCTATACTTGTTTGCTGCGAGCATCACATAGTAAACCTAGGCTAATAACCGGAATAAGAACATACAAAGTTTTCAAAAACAGATATCATGGTTAGTAGAGGCCGGTCTTTGACCGGGCGAGCGGGGGTGCTCACGATGTGACCTTCCCCAATCGTACCCAAGTTCCCGAGCCGAGGCAACTTTGGTGATGACGGACACGTGGCCTTTGGCACCGAGTCAGGGTTTCCTAAATTTCCCATTTTAAAATATTTAGGTGGCGACTCTGTTATCTGGCAAAGCAGTCCATGTTTGGCACTTCTTTCAAAAAAATCTGTTTTTTCTTCAAAACGATTTGCCAGAGTTGGACTCTTTGGTTCAGATTTAGAACCGCAACAAAATCGAGTCCGAACTGTAGCGAGGTCCCCCGCGGGCGTTGTTACAGTTTCTGGCGACTCTGCTGGGGATTTAGAGAACTTGACTCGAACTCATGATATCTGGTTTTGACTACACTTGTGTGTTTCTTTGCATTGGTGCGCCTAGGACACCGTGTTTGCCATATGCCATTCCCGAACGATTTGCCGGAGGCTTGTCTTGTCAAGTCATGTCCGTAAGGCTGATCGGCTCTGGGCTCTGACAGCATGGGAACACAAACCCCGGTTTTACCGGGGCACCCTTTTTGACCATTCGACCTAGTGCATATTCGGATCCATAGTGACTATACCAAACTAGGACAGGTTGCTTACCCGTTTATAGGTTGTTTGAAGCCGCTGCATGCGTAGTGAACCCCTAGTTCCTGACGAAATAGGACAGGGAAACCCTACCCCAACATAGGGGTGTTTTGGCTCTCATTTATCTGTTATGTGCTTGTTAGAGTGCGTCTCTACAGGGAATGCATATATCAGTATGAGTTTGGGCATCAGGCCTGCGGGCATTGGTTTATCAGTTTCGATATCAGGCCTGCGGGCATCAGTCAGTTATCTGAGAATCAGTCGTCTGCGGATATCCGATTCAGTTTTGGGAAACAGTAATACAGGAACAGTGATCAGTGGTTGAGGACAGTGTATTTCCAGCTTATAAACTGCGTGTTGCATGCCCGACTGTATGTTGTGTGTATTTAAATTTAAGCTGTTATGCTGCCCGTTTTTCTGGTCATTTATTTCCTTTTTGCTTTATTATCTTTTTGTTAGGGCAGTTTGTGGCACAATTGCTTCCGAGCCATCAGATATTCCCCAAGCACTTTGGACACGAGGTCGCCGACTTACACGATCCGAGGATCTAGTTGACGGACATCCGGTGTTCCATTCATTACCCCCGGTTATCAGAAGGAGGCCGAGGAAACGCAGTCCATCAGAGCAGAGATTACTGGTACAGCAGCCTACTCTAGTGTCAGACAGTCGGGTTGAGATTCCTGTTTCTGCTATAGAGATACACTTGCCGGTTATTCAGATGGAACAACAAAATACAGCAATGGAGGCGATGATGCGCCAGATGAATGAGAGCATGAAACAAATGCAAGATGATGCTATCCGCCAGGCGGAATTTTCCAAACAGCAGGCCGCTGTTATGGCCCAACAGTCTGAGTTGATCACCAGATTACAACAGCAGAATGCAGCATCTGCTTCACACCAACTCCCTCCTCCACTAGGGGCGCATCAGGTTCCTCCACCACCCGGGGCCTCATTACCTGAGCCGACATCTACTGGCCAGAATGCCACTCCAAATCTGCAGAATACCCAAGCTACCCTCCCGAATCCACAGAATGCTCAGCCAAACCCACAAAACACCCAAGAGGACACGGGTCTTCCAACGGGGCTGGCTCCGCCCCCGCTTCTACCACAACTGTCCAAAAACATTACACCTAACTACCCGGACGCTCCATTTGAGTTCGAGGTAGACCAGACAGCTCTGAAACTGAGCAAGTTGGAAAAACTCTTCAAGAAATCACAGAGGGTGAAGGCCATCCCAGACATTGAAGACGGCTATACTGATGTGGCCGTGACATTGCCGGATAGATTTAAGATGCCCCAGATCGATCGCTTTGATGGATCCGGGGACCCCATGGTCCACCTCCGGCTATTTTCAGACATCTTAAGACCAATGGGCCTAACCCGACCGCAAAAGCTTTCCTTGTTCGGTCGGACTTTATCGGGTGTGGCATCCACTTGGTATGCAAAGCTGGAGGATGATGTGAAGACAAACTGGGATGAGATGGCCGAGGCCTTCGTTGCACAATATTCATATAACACACAGATCGAGATTACCACTCGTGATCTCGAGACAACGAGGCAGGAGCCTAAAGAATCTTTTTCTGACTTTGTAACCCGGTGGAGGGCGAAGGCATCGATGATGACCTTAAGGCCAACAGACAGAGATCAGATCCGGATGATTGTGCGCAATCTCCAGCCGGCATTAATGAAGAAAATGATCGTAGTCCCTTTCCCCACTTTCGCAGATCTACATGATATGGGGATGCAAATAGAGGATGCGATGAAACAAGGTCTGTTTGACCAAGACCGGGATCAGCCCCGAAGAACATTCAACCGGAATACCAATGCAGGCCCGAGTGGCTCTGCCAATACAAGAACTTCAGAGGTCGGGATGGTCACCACCAATCCCCCTCCCCAACCAAGGTCCGCAGCGGCCACACCTTTTTCTGATGCCTCTGGGAGCAGTAACCAAGCTTCAAGGTACCAACCCAGGGGTCAACGAACCTTCTCCCCATTACATATGCCTTTGTCCAAAGTCCTCGGGGTTCTAGTCAGAAAGGGGCATCTGAAACCCTTGGAACCGAGGCCCCCTCCAAATCCACTCCCCCCTTCCCACAACCCAGCCAAATATTGCAAATACCACCAGCAGCATGGTCATGATACCGACCAATGTTACAGGCTGCGTCATGAGATTCAAGACCTCATTGACAAAAACATCATTCTACCTCCCGAGCGACCCAACGTTACAACCAACCCACTCCCAGTACATAACCAAGATCCACCCAAAAGAATCAATTTTATCCAGACTGGGTACGTATCTTACGACCCTAGCATCTACATTACTCCCTCCCACCTACCCAAGCCGGAGGTGATCCTCCCTGATAGCACGGATTTGTGCATGGTGGACACCTCCACGACCCAACCTGAGCCAAAGGTGGTGACCACCGAGAATGGAACGGGGCAGGCTTCCGAGGAGAGCAAAGCTGTTGAGTCTGGGGTGGAGCAATCTGAGAATTTAGCTGGCGGAGCTTATGATCCGAGTGGATATATCTTGTCAATGAGCCAACCTAAGCTGAGTACGGGGTTGCCAGAGAAGGTTGAGTTGTGTATGATCCGGGGAGATGAACTTGAATCAGCAGGAGATGATTTGACTGTGGCGGAAGAGGGCTTCGCCAACCTTCAATTTTTCAACGATCAGGAAGCGGGTGATGCATCAATTAATTGGTTTGATTACGAGGAGTCAGCGGAAGTCGTCGGGTGGTTGGATGATCAGCCTGACATTGTACCATTTGTGGCCGAAAGGGCCGAAGGTCAGAGTGAATCGCCGGAGAGCGCCGGTGCGAAGAATTCCGCTCGGGACCAAGACATTTTGAAAACTGAACAACTGGCACTGGAGGAACAAGAAAAGAGATGGGTTTCTGAGAGAGCCCGAAAAGCGAAGAACCATGAGGAAATTGAGAGTGCTGTGGGCACAAAAATTGAACATGCTGTGAGCATGAGGGAGGAAAATGCTGAGAGCACAAGCAAGTCAGAACCAGACAGGTGCCTGCTAGATGCTAATGGAATGTGGTGGGAAGATGATGACTTGTATCTCGCCCACACAGACGAAGATTGGGCAGGTGGCCAACCAGACAGCACCTGGTATCTTGAAGAAGTGGACCATATGACTAGAAGTGGGCGGTATTTCAAGCCCCCACACCTTGATCAACCCGAGGTATCAGGGAAAGATAAAGAAGCGGAGAAGCAGAAGGAGAAGCAAGTTGAAGAGGAGGCTGTACTGAAGCAGCTAAAGAAAATACAAGCAGACATCTCCATCTGGGGACTGCTTATGGCTTCCAGGGTACACCGGCAGGCTGTCTTATCTGCCATGGACAGAGCGAAACTCTCCATCGAAACTACGCCGGAACAACTAGTTGGTTTGGTCTTCCCGGGAGGAGGTTCCCCGGCATTGACCTTTACGGATAAGGAACTGCCGCCTGAGGGCGTGGATCACAACAAACCCCTCTACATCTCTGTAGAATGCAGGGACAAATGGATTCCGGTGGTACTGGTTGATACCGGATCCGCTATCAATGTCTGTCCGGCCAGGACGGCCTATGCGATTGGGTTAAAGCCTGCGGACTTCACCCCAACTTCTCAAGTGATCAAAGCTTATGACAATACGAGTAGGGATGTCCTGGGGACAGTAAAAATCCAAACCAAGATTGGGCCTGGACAACAAGAGGTAGATTTTCACGTCTTGGAGGTCCCTGCATCTTTTAACATGCTTTTGGGGCGACCCTGGTTGCATCAGGTGAAGGCCGTCTCATCTACTCTACATCAAATGGTGAAATACCCCTATGGAAAGGGAGTAGCCATTGTTTTTGGGAATTCATCAATCCATCCTCCTCCGGAGGTATCTACGCCAGTCCTGGAGATTGAACACGGCATGGAGGATATGTTTATATCGGGATTTACTTTGGCTGAGGCCCGGGTAGTACAAAACATTATGGCTGTGAATGAGGGTGTGTATGTCAGCGCTCAAGCCGTCTACCTCATGAACAAGCTACAGCATATCCCGGGGATGGGATTGGGAAGAAGCGGCAGGAAAGGAGTCGCAACGTTGGCCGAAGTGCCACATAATCCACATACCTTTGGATTAGGTTATCTGCCTACCAAAGAAGACTGGGCGAGGAAAGGAAAGGAAATGGCCGGCAGGGCCAGGGCGAAGCAGGCTGGGAAGCCTTTTGATCTAATGCACAGGCCCATCCAGGGTACCCTGAACGGACGCTTCGTCCGGGAGGGGGAGGACTTTCCATTTTGCGGCTTCCCAGAGCCGTGGCTGAACGCGGAGAAGAAGCGCGTGCCAGGCTTCGAGATCTTCTTCGACCTGCAACTATCCGGGGATGACGTTGCCACAGAGCAGACAGACCCAACAACTGAGGTTGAGCAGAATAAGGCAGTGGATCCTGAGGGCATTGAATTTGAAATGGGGGTAGCACTGACCTGTCTCCTCTCTGATCCTCCGATCGACCAAGAGTGCTTGGGGGATAACTTTGTGGTTTCCATGATCGGGAATGAAACGGCTGCGAGCCGACCAGCAGCCATCTTGGACACATCAATCGCACCCTCCCTCATCTGGCAATACGAGGAGGGATTTCTATCCAGCAGCACCGGGTCAGGTAGTGAGCCGGAATCTGATTCCACCGAGTCTTGTGAGTCGGAATCAGGTTCCAGCTCGACTGAGTCTGAGTCTGGTACTCCTGGGGATGTTCACCCGGATGCCAAAGTCCTGTCCAGGTCGTCTTTTTCTTTCTCATTTGAGTCTATTGTAACCGAGGACGATTTGGATGAACTTAATGAGAATCAGGCAACTGTGGTTTCTGAGTATTTTTCTGTGCCCCTGATTTATTGTATTAATTCAGACTTTCAAAACTTTGATGAAAACGAAGAGGACGAAGTTCCTCCGGTTTTACAACGTTTAATTGAGCAGGAGCAAGAGAGATTTGTTAAGCCACTAGTGGACGAAATCATTTCTGTGAACATTGGTACTGAGGAGGACCCGCGGCTGGTCCAGATCGGGTCCACGTTGTCTTCAGAGGAACGCGAGCGCTTAGTCGCTTTATTAAAAGATTTCAAAGATGTTTTCGCGTGGTCCTACGAAGACATGCCTGGAATCGATCCTGAGATTGTACAGCATCGGATCCCCCTCGACCCTGAGGCCCGACCTGTCAAGCAGAAGCTTAGAAGGATCCGCCCGGATTGGGCTCTCAAGATCAAAGAAGAGGTCACCAAGCAAATTGATGCAGGCTTCCTGCTGGTATCCGAATACCCGACTTGGTTGGCCAACATTGTGCCGGTGCCGAAGAAAGATGGCAGGATCCGGGTATGTGTAGACTTCAGAGATCTGAACAGAGTTAGTCCGAAGGACGACTTTCCCCTACCGCACATCGATGAGTTAGTGGACTTCACAGCAGGGCACGCTTTGCTCTCATTCATGGATGGCTTCTCAGGGTATAATCAGATAGTGATGGCACCCGAAGACCGGGAAAAGACTGCATTCACTACCCCGTGGGGGACATATTGCTACCGGGTAATGCCTTTTGGATTGAAGAACGCTGGAGCTACTTATCAACGGGCCGCGACCACAATACTACATGATATGATCCACAAAGAGGTTGAGGTGTACGTGGACGACATGATTGTCAAGTCCAAAGACAGAGAGGGCCACTACACCGCCTTGCACAAGTTTTTCCAAAGGATCAGGGAATTCCGGTTGCGGTTAAACCCTCAGAAATGTACGTTTGGTGTTACAGCGGGAAAAATGCTGGGGTTTCTGATTACACAAAGGGGCATCGAAGTCGACCCTTCCAAAATCAAGGCCATCCTAGAAATGCCCCCACCGAGGACTGAAAAGGAGGTGAGAGGCTTTCTGGGTAAAGTGCAATTCATAAGACGGTTTATCTCAAAACTAACCTTGACTTGTGAACCACTTTTTGGCCTTCTGAAGAAAGGAAAGAAGTTCCAATGGGACGGCCGATGTCAAGCTGCATTTGAACAGATTAAAGAATATCTACAGAACCCACCCGTTTTATCACCACCAGAACCGGGGAAACCGTTGATTTTGTATCTGTCAGTGACTGAAACTACAATGGGCTGCATGCTTGCGCAAGAATCAGAAGACAGGGTGGAGAGAGCCATCTACTATCTGAGCAAAAAGATGCTAGAGTATGAAACTCGTTATACACCGCTGGAGAAGGCTTGTTTAGCTTTGGTATGGGCTACCAGGAAGCTGCGGCACTACCTGTTAGCTCACTCTGTAATGTTGGTTTCACGACTCGATCCCATCAAATATCTTTTCGAGAAACCAGCACTTACGGGTAGGTTAGCTCGTTGGTTGCTGTTGCTCTCCGAATTTGATCTCACATATGTCACGCGCAAGTCAGTGAAAGGAAGAGCAGTAGCAGAGTTCCTTGCCGACCATCCGGTTGAGGGGGATGAAGCAGTTGAGTATCTATTCCCAGATGAAGCAATTCTGTATATCGACGATGAAGTTTGGACGATGTACTTTGACGGAGCGTCAAATCAACATGGGTATGGGATAGGAGTATTGCTGATAGCACCCGATGATTCCCGTATCCCTCTAGCCTTCAAACTCCGGTTCAAAGTCTCGAACAACGAAGCAGAATACGAAGCATGCATTGCTGGTTTGGAAGCAGCCTTAGAACTAGGGGCAAGACGGCTGGATGTCATTGGGGATTCGAACCTTGTTGTGTCTCAAGCTAAGGGAGACTGGAAAGTAAAAGAGGAAAATATGATGATGTATCACCAGACCTTGGACTTACTGATTCCTCGGTTTGAAAAGTTAAGTTTTACTCATCTACTGAGAGAGAACAACAAGTTCGCAGACGCTTTAGCAACTCTATCATCAATGATAGACATCCCGCGTGGAGTCCGAATGCGTCCAGTCATTATCGATCAGAAATTTGCGCCTGCCTATGAGTCGATTGCAGCCATAGATGAAGTTCAGGACGAACACCCTTGGTATCACGATATCTGGAATTTCTTGGAGAAAGAAGCGTACCCGTCAGGGGTAAATGCCAAAGACAAAAGGGCAATAAGAAGATTGGCCGTTCAGTTCATCATCTGTGGGGGTAAGCTGTATAGAAGAGGTCATCTGGGAATGCATAAACTGTGTGTCGATGCAGAGGAGTCAAAGCGTCTGATGGAAGCCATCCACGGGGGAGAATGTGGTGCACACATGAATGGGGTAATGCTGGCACGGAAGATTCTCAGACAGGGTTATTACTGGTCCACCATGGAGGAGGATTGTATTGGTTTCGTCCGGCGATGTCACAAGTGTCAAATTCATGCAAATCGCATGAACATTCCGCCGTCAAAGTTGTACAACATGACTTCGCCATGGCCGTTTTCTGTCTGGGGAATTGATGTAATCGGGGCTGTCACGCCAAAAGGGTCGAATGGGCATGAGTTCATCCTTGTAGCGATAGATTATTTCACGAAATGGGTTGAGGCCCAGTCTTATGCAGTGTTGAAGGCTTCACACGTTGCGAAATTCATCAGAAACAACATCATTTGTCGCTATGGGGTCCCAAATGAAATCGTTTCAGACAATGGTTCCCACTTCAAGAAGGAAGTGATAGACTTGTTGGAAAAATACAATGTGGCTTTTCATAAATCGTCTACTTACCGGCCGCAAACCAACGGAGCAGTTGAGGCCGCCAACAAGAATATCAAGCGTATACTACAGAAAATGGTGGAAACCTATCGGGACTGGCCAGATAAGCTGCCGTTCGCTCTGTGGGGCTACAGGACTTCGATCAGAACTTCTACTGGGGCGACTCCGTACTCATTAGTCTATGGGATGGAGGCCGTTCTACCTATTGAGATTGAGGTTCCGTCATTACGAGTATTGGCCGAGTGCCAAATAGCCGAAGCGGATTGGCAGCAGAACAGATTCGAAGAACTCATGCTTTTTGATGAAAGAAGGTTGAAGGCACTGTACCACATTCAAGGCTATCAACGCAGAATCGCCCGGGCTTTCAACAAGAAGGTGAAGTCCAGGAATTTGAAAGAAGGAGATTTGGTACTCAAGGACAACCGAGCTCCCATACACGACCCAAGGGGCAAGTTCAGACCCAATTGGACTGGTCCCTACATCATCAAGTCAATCTGGTCAGGTGGGGCTGTGGTCCTGATGGACCTAGATGGCTTGGAGTTTTCCCAACCGATCAACATGGACAAGTTGAAGAAATACTACCCTTGAGAGGCTCGCTAGGCCGAAAACCCGAAAGGGCGACCTAGGCAAAACTCAGAGCACAAAAAATTTGAAAATATAAAAACTGAGCTCGCAAGGTTGAAAACCCGCAAAGGGCGGCCTTGGCAAAAGTTAGAGCGCAAAAGGAGAGTAAAAATACCCGAGCGAACCTACGCCTGAACTACGTAAGGCTTGATTCCCATCTATGGGATACGTAGGCAGCTTCATCCTGAAGTTCAGCCATAATCTTTTCCCCGATCAACTTTGTCCATATTGATCATCTCAGTCATCTCTATTCATCAGCATTTATCGCGATCTCCGGTACAGTGCTACTCAAACTAGGGGCAACTTTCCGTTGCAATGGGGTGCTGTGGTATCATTTCAAACTAGGGGCAACTTTCCAGTTGCTAGGATCCGGGGTTGTGCATCTCAGTGACAGATCTCAGGCGTGTCCAGTTCTGATCCATATCGAAAATAGTTTTGAAAAGTTTTAATAAAAGTTGACTTTGTTCAAATTAATCTTTTCACAACTAAGACCATTTTTGGACCAAAGCGGAGAATTTTCAGTACCACAACCTTCAATTTCATTGATTTCAAAACAGAGTTCTCTTGCTCTTGCATACAATTGAAGTTGCTTTTTATTACATTCGTGAAGAAAACTTGGAAGTACTAGTAAAGCAATAAATCTGGGGCATAGTCAAGTCAGGTGTCCCTGCCCCCCCTTCCAGAGCTAGTTGAAGCCTCTGATGCCAGCCTAGGCCCAACCTGTGCCTCTTCATTTAGCCAATCCCAGCACTCGTCAGATAAAGTGCAACTGAAAACAGGGGCAGGGGACAGGAGCTCTCTGGCCCTCCAAGCCGTAATGTGTCGGGCAAGATGTGCGCCTCGAACCGGGAAAGCGACTGGATACTCAATTCCCTCCGGAGGGCAAGTCTGATCATGGCCAAGCTGGCGCAGAATACGAAATGGGAAATAAAATACACAGTGAGTCAAGCCGATCAGACGAATCCCGGTATCCTGGAACATGCTATAGCTCATCGCCGGGAGATTGAGCCAAGGACAACGCCAAGCAATGCGTTTGGCTGACAAGTTGCACATCCATTCAAACCACCAGCTCTCATCAGGAGCATTGACTAGGCGTTGCCGAAAGAAGTAGCCACGAGCTGAGTAAGCAGGGCAAGAGTCCACAACTTGCAATTTATCCATCAACCATATCTGGGGAGGGATGAAAAATGAGAGAATAAAGAATAGAGAGATGTATGAGGAGAGAAAAGTAAGATAAGGGTTTTGTGAGAAAAAAAAACCGAGCCCGAAGGCCGAGTGATGTGAGCAAATATATATGTGAGGTAGGGTGGGAAACATTACCTGCAGCAGTAGTGGACTCCCTGCGAACCTGGTCGTCTCCCGGCGATAGAAGGTATCTAAACCCATCAGTGTCTCGGCCAAAGTCATAGCAATACAGCTCTTTCCTTCCTTCAGGCCTTGAGCGACTTCAATCAAACGGATATTAGCTCCTCCGGAGCCAGAGACAAACAGAAAGTGAGATAGTAGGCACAAACAGAGGGCGTGCTGCCGGAAGCCTTGCCAATGATGATCATTGCGGTCACCAGCATTGGAGAATCGGTAAATCAGGCTCGGGATATCCAACATCCCATTACAAATCAGGGATCGGGCATCATGCGCGTTGAGACCACACATCCGCCCTAGAGCTTGGGCATGGCCAAAACGAGACTGGGGCAGGACCTCCTCCGAGCGTTCAGACTCCATCAAAATTTGGAAATCTTCAAAAGTAGGACATACCTCTTGCCCGCCAAAGCTAAATACGTGCGTCACCGGGTTCCAAAACCTTGCCGCAGCTTGGAGGAAAGGGAGGTGCAGTGGGGTCCGGCCCAGCGTGAATAGTGCATTCAAGCCGAAACCCCGGAAATTCAACTTTTCCGAGCCATCTAAAGAAGAAATCCAAGACATGAGATTTTCGGTGAGAAAGGCTTCCATTTTTGAGAGGAAAGGTGATGAAATGAACAAGTTCCAAGAGTGGAGCTTTTATAGAGGGGCAAAACACTATTCAAGGGACACTTGTCAACATTTCGGTGGTTGTGGGAGGGGTGGCCGGCCGGCCACCTATCCTAGTAGGCCGGCCACCTTTTCGCCTTCAAAAACGAAATGCTTTCGGCCTCGCATTGGGTCCCATTTTGCCCACCGGAAGAAAGTTTGAAGCATTTACATGCATCGGGAATGTCGAAGGCCTCCATTTCTCTCGGTTTCGGGCACATTCCGTTATCCAAATTGTCCATCTGAAGAACGTTTTGTTGTGTTTTGCTTATCGAGTTGTTGTTTTGTTTATCGAGTTGTAAGTTTTGTCGAGCTGTCGCATTTTGCGTTATGAATTGTTACCTTTTTAGTTACACAATTTTGTTGAATCTTGTTTATTGAGTCGTTAATATTGTTGCATTTTGCTTATCGAGTTGTAAACTTGCTAAGATTCTGTTATTTCTTAGTGAGTCGATTTGTTTTGATTTGTTGCGTCGGTTCACTACCTGACCCGATAAATACATGAGGCACGTTTCTATTCGATTCCATTTTTGTGCAAAATGATGCGATGCGATGCCAAGAATTTCTAATACAAACATCTTTTCAAAGCTGTTTCATTCCATCATGTTTTACAACAAAGCAAAGGTACAAGTTTTACTGAAAATAAAACTGCCTAACAATGTGCAAAGTGCTACAAACTACTAGCTAAAAAGTAGAATAAAGCAGAAAATAACATCAGTGTCCTCGGGAACGGGAATGTGGGGGCCCTCTCATCCTCTTCTGCGGGATAATCTCTGCATCACCATCACCATCTGGATCGGAGCTGTCATCCTCTGGATCTCCCTCAGGCTCATCTCCGCTCCCGGAACCAAGACCGGAACCTCCTTCTCCAGGAGATGCCTCTGACACATGATCTGTGACCTCCTCCTCGTCATCCTCGACAATGGGTGCCCTGCGTCTGCGAGACGACCCTGCTCCTCGAGCTCTTCGGTAAGGCCTGGATGGCCCAGCTCCTTGAGTCCCTGTACCTCGAGCGGGTCTAGCGCCTCGACCTCTCTGAAAAGGCCCGGGAGGCCCACCTCGTGTCGAAGCGTACACGGGAGGCATCTGAAAATAAAAAGTGCAATCCATCAGTTCAGACATAAAAGCAGGTGCAAGTACAGTGTGTGAGTGGGGTGTGTATTAGATGTGTTCTACACAGCCTATCAGTGCAGCAGAATGCTCATAGCCAGCATGATTAACAAAAATATGATAAATACAAGAAAGATGAAGGGTACCTGGAAGCCCATGATGGACATCTGTGCCTCTCTACGCAGGACCATCCCCTCAAGCGAGGCCACCACCCCGAGCATCTGGTCTACGTACTCTCGAGGTGGCTGCAGACACAAGCTCAACTTATCAATAAAACAAGCAACTGCCAAAATGACTGTGTGACAAATGAAAAAGGTAGAACATACCGGTGGTGAGTCAGGATCACTGACGTATCTGTGACCAGGTGTCGGAGGCTCCATAGGGATCGGAATCGGGGAGGTAGCCCCATACTGCCAACTCGTCAACTCAGTCGGCATCTCTGGCCATCCAGGGTGATCAAGAGTCGGAGGGATCGGAGGAATCGAACTGCCCCTACCTCTAGATGTACCGGCCCTGCTAGAAGAAGGGATATCTGTAGCACGGGCGCGACTCGATGATGGTGCGCCAGTAGACCTCCGTGGTGGAGCCCGTACTCCCGTCAGGGGGGGCATCAGGTATATGCGGCGATAGGTGGCGTAGTTCCCCTCAAGAAGATGTAATAAAGCATCACTGCCCTGCATAGCACTACCGACCTCCTCAGGGGATAATCTACCAGCAGTCCGCATGGTGTCTGGAGGCACAGCAGGAGGGTCCTGAGAATTGCCCCCCCATATCTGGCGCTGAAAACGTTCCCCCAAGAACCAAGCCCTGCCGACTGGTCCCTCGAGAAGGAACCTGTACTGGGAACTAGTCGACCCTCCGGGGAACTGATTGTCGAGATCATCGCCAAAAACTGCCCAGGGCTGCCAAGTGATCTGCGGACAACCAGTGCATAAATCAATCAGAAATCAGAATATATAACAGATCGAAGATGAAAATGAAAGGAGCTGAGAGTTCTGAAATACCTCTGTCGCCCGAACAGTGTCAAAGTACTGCCGCAGAGAGAAGAGAGTCTCTCGAGGCCTCGGTAGATGCTCACCCTCAAACATCAATGAATACGGAGTCGTCGGAGGCCCTGCCACCTCCATCTCCGGAGCCAATGTGGGAAAATACACATATACCCATAGCTGAGAAAAGCAGTGTAGAATGTGAATACAGAATGCAAACATATACCCATAGCTGAGAAAAGCAGTGTAGAATGTGAATACAGAATGCAAAGTGCGCCGTATGTGCAGTGAACAAGTAATAAGGAGCAAAAATGTAAATCAAGAGGACAGAATGTACCTCCCAGGCTCTCCAGTAACCGCCGAGTAAATCCCCTCGTGTGCGAGAGACTGCGCTCATGTAACAGTACAGGGTAGCCAGGCCAGCGCCGCCCCAATCATACTGGCCGACCTGTGAGAGGTCTACCAGAGCGCTCAGGAGATATAATCCTACCATGTTCCCTCTATCAGCGAACAAAGTGGTGCCGAAGAGATACATAAGGAAACCGCGGGCATACTGCTCCGCCTCCTCAGGAGTCTCAGGCTCCATCTGTGGACGCCGAAAATGGGAAGCAAACCAGGAGTATCGGACCCTCCCCGAACCTCTGTCTACAGGCGGGTGTGCCCCCAATAGGTGCATCCAGGCAGCCTCCCACTGACCCATATCCTCGTCGTAGGGAATGGGCCCACCGCCTACGTCTAGGCCGGTGAGTACAGCAAAGTCCAACGGGGTCATGGTCATATCCCCGGTGGCAGAAAAATGGAAAGAATTGGTGGTGTCCCACCATCTCTCCGCCAAAGCAGCAAATAAAGTCCTACTGATGAGGCAATGAGATAACCCTCTGCAGAATGGCCCGAATCCTGCAAAGTCAACTAATCCCCGAACAGCTTCCGGAAGCTCAAAATACCACTCCCTCGCGGCGACGGAGCCATATCCTCGCACTGTGCGAGAGTGAACCTGCATTTCGAATAAATGCATAAATCAACAAATGAAGTGAAAATGAGCTGTGTGCAAATGAAGTGAAAATGAGCTGCGTGCAAATGGAGTGAAAATGGGCTGCGTGTTCAGTGAATTTGGTATTTGGGCTGTGTGTTCGCTTCAAGTTTGGGACTGTGTGTTCTACTTCAAATCAGTGGGCTGTGTGTTCGCTTCAAGTTTGGGGACTGTGTGTTCTACTTTCAAATAGTGGGCTGTGTGTTCGCTTCAAGTTTGGGACTGTGTGTTCTACTTTCAAATAGTGGGCTGTGTGTTCGCTTCAAGTTTGGGACTGTGTGTTCTACTTCAAATCAGTGGGCTGTGTGTTCGCATCAAGTTTGGGACTGTGTGTTCTACTTTCAAATAGTGGGCTGTGTGTTCGCTTCAAGTTTGGGACTGTGTGTTCTACTTCAAATCAGTGGGCTGTGTGTTCGCTTCAAGTTTGGGACTGTGTATTCTACTTCAAATAGTGGGCTGTGTGTTCGCTTCAAGTTTGGGACTGTGTGTTCTACTTTCAAATAGTGGGCTGTGTGTTCGCTTCAAGTTTGGGACTGTGTGTTCTACTTCAAATCAGTGGGCTGTGTGTTCGCATCAAGTTTGGGACTGTGTGTTCTACTTTCAAATAGTGGGCTGTGTGTTCGCTTCAAGTTTGGGACTGTGTGTTCTACTTCAAATAGTGGGCTGTGTGTTCGCTTCAAGTTTGGGACTGTGTGTTCTACTTCAAGTCAGTGGGCTGTGTGTTCGCATCAAGTTTGGGACTGTGTGTTCTACTTTCAAATAGTGGGCTGTGTGTTCGCTTCAAGTTTGGGACTGTGTGTTCTACTTCAAATCAGTGGGCTGTGTGTTCGCATCAAATTTGGGACTGTGTGTTCTACTTCAAATCAGTGGGCTGTGTGTTCGCATCAAATTTGGGACTGTGTTCTACTTCAAATCAGTGGGCTGTGTGTTCGCATCAAATTTGGGACTGTGTGTTCTACTTCAAATCAGTGGGCTGTGTGTTCGCTTCAAGTTTGGGACTGTGTGTTCTACTTCAAATCAGTGGGCTGTGTGTTCGCTTCAAATTTGGGACTGTGTGTTCTACTTCAAATCAGTGGGCTGTGTGTTCGCTTCAAGTTTGGGACTGTGTGTTCTACTTCTAATCAATGGGCTGTGTGTTCGCTTCAAAGCTGGGCTGCGTGTTCAGAAAATCTGAGTTTTGGGACTGTGTGTTCTACTCTTAGTCAGTATGTGCTGTGTGCTCATTTTCGACTTCAGGTGTTCATGAAATTCAAGTGTTTAAGTCACATGCTCAGGATGCAAGTATCGTGCCGTAAGCTAAACTGTGTGTCTAAGCATGGCAGGAGTATGAAATGCACGAGAAATACAGAGAATCAAGTGAAATACCTCTGCATCATAGGAGAGGTGCTGCTCCGGCTCTCGTAAAAGAAGATCCCCGGATACCCGATCGTTGAAATCGGTGAAATGACGAAAGGTGGCTCGCGGAAGCCTATGCACCGCTGGAGCATAACGATCGGGAATGAAAGGGCGGACCCTCGGGGGTAGTGTCATGGGATCAAAATCGTCTCCGGCACCCGGAAAACCTCCACCGAATGGAAAATGACCCGCCATTGCAAGAAATCTGCAAAGAGAAGCAAAAATGAGCAAAATGAGCCAAAATTGGAAAAAGTCAACAAAAAGTCAACTCTCGGGAAACGAAAAGTCAACAAAAGTCAACTCCCGGAAAAATTTTCCAAATATTGAAACAAAATTACCTCAAGTGGTGAAAATGAGAAGAGAAGTCCCGAAATCAGAATTTAGTCGGTTCAAAGTGCTTAAATCTGAAAGATTTCGCGAAAACAATTCGCGTGGGAGGCCGAGGGGCGCGTATAAAATGCAGATCTGAAAGAGAAAATGGCTCAGAGAGCAAGAGGAGAGAATTCCACACTTTGGGGTGTGATTTCGGAGGCAATGGGCAAGCATATATATAGAAATGCTGAAAATGACCAAAATGCCCCTGCTTTGGGCAGGTGGCCGGCCGGCCACCTAACCTGGCTGGCCGGCCCCTCTACTTTTGCCCCTGGCCGATGGCCTCTCCTAGGGAAGAGAGCTGGCCGACCATGTTCCCCACCCCCTCCCCTACCTCTCTGCAAATTTTGAGGAAAATCGGAGCTCCCGGGACCCGAAAAGTTGAAGAAAAGTGCACTTTCTGGCGCCGAATCGCTCCGCTGAAACTTTAATTGCAATTATTGACATGTGTCTCATCATTATTCATCAAAATCGGAGTGTATCCTTTTTAAACATGTTGTGACTTCTCCGGGAGGTAAATCAGAGGCCGCGATCAAGTTGCCGCCACCAAATGCGCGTTTTCCGGCTCAACATTTCATGTCAGACGGACACCCTCACTTATGTTTGTTTTGCATTATTTGGCTCATAATTTGCGTTTTGCATGTCAGGCATGATTTCTTGATATGTAATACTCCTGCGCTTGAACATGCGTTGTCGCGCATTATCTTTTCTCGCGTTGTGTTGCATTCATTCACCGACACTGTGTGTGTCAAACTTTTCGAATTACAGGAATCGCATTGAATATATGTTGTTAGCATATTGTTCTTGTTAGATTTCTCTCTTTTGCAGGCACGATATTGTATGTACGGTTCATTTGAGGCTGGTGCGACCAGACGAATCGCGTAGGTATTGTATCTTCTCCGTGTGAGACGCGACGAGAATTGAATAATTCTCCGCATTCCTAACTGCATGAAATGTAGTTGCTGCTTTGCATTCTTGCTTAAAACTGTTGCATCTATTTATCAATACTTGCTTCATTACAGCTTGTTGCACTTGCATCATCACTTGGCTCCGTGCCTATCACTTTGCATTTTGCTCCCTTTGCCTGAAGGCACGCCTGCGGGCACACATTTCTGTTTATCCTGTTTGATTGTCTAAGTCTTCGGCCTTGTCAAAAATGGGTCGTCTCTGGGCTTTGACATTCACTCACGTCACTTCTTGACTTCCGAGTTCTGTCAAAGAGGGGCAACTGTAGACACCCCATTTTTGACCGACCTTAAGACTCAGACGTCACCGATTGAGCGCTTGGTGATGTTGCATATTGTGCTCGTTCAGAAGTCTCAGAGTCGCGGCCGTGCGCCTTGCCTCCGGACTTCCGAACTCTCTTCTGTGCCTTGTCTCGGTTTGCGAACCAGGCTCGGTTTTCTCTGTTTTCTTTCCTGAGGGGAGGGAGTGGTCCTGTAGACTATCTCTCAGTGGCCGTGAGCTACTTTTTGTGGCCGTAGGCCATTTTGCCCATTTCGGAGCCCGGTTCCCGGTTTTCGGGATCGTCAGGCCGTGTGCCTCGGCTCGGGACCGCCCAACCATCTCCGAGTTCTCCGGTTTTTGGCTTGCACCTCTGTTTTATAGTTCCGAGGAACACTGGGGCCTCTGATGCCCACTTCGTGGCCGTATGCCACTTTCGGTGCCTGTAGCCGGTTTTCGGGACCCCGAATCGCGCGGTTTGGGCCCCGAGCATTCATTTTGCATCGGTTTTCTCTGATTTTTGGCAGGGACCTCTGTTTTGTCATTCCAAAGGACACTGGGGCCGCAGATACCCACTTCGCTGCCGAACACCACTTCCGGCACCCGCAGCCCATTTTCGGGATCCCGAATGGCTCGGTTTTGGCCCCGAGCGTTCATTTCTCATTAGTTTTTGTTCAAATTTGGCAGGTACCTCTGTTTCAACACCAGGAAGATCCCTTGGGGGTGGGAGGCCAGCAATTATCCCAGATAACCAGTTTCGCTCCTCCGGAGCCCGTTTTTCTCACTTCCGGGCCAATGTTGACCACCCTGGGGGTATTTTCTTCCCACCAAAGCCACATATCTGTGATCAGGAGACATGGGAGGACCCTAAACAAATATGGTCGGCCAGAAATTGTGCATTTCATTTTTGAGGCTCTCCTTCAAGCTCTATGTTGTGGCTCCTGCTTCAGAGTTGCCAGATTCCGACCTTGGGGCCTTGATCTACACACATGGGAGGACACCACTGCATGGTGGTCGGCCAGCAATTTTTGAGTTCATTTTTTGGGGGTGGCCGGCCGGCCATGGTGGGTGGCTGGCCGACCAGGTGGGGTGGCCGGCCGGCCACCTCCCAGAAAGTTACCTGGCCGGCCAGCTTCCTTCTTTCCAGCTCAGTACAGCTGTCCGGATATTTTTGCTGAAATATCCCCCCATCCGGGGGATATTTTGGGAGGGAAAGCTTGGATGCTTCTCCCTCCCCTTTTACACCTTGTTTTGCCTATTTAAAGGGACCATCAGCTCCTTCCTCAAGGTTAGAAAATTTGCTCTCAAGAACACCTCTCCCAAATCCTTCATTTCCATAGCTAAAAACTCAAAAAAACCTTCAAGTCTCTAGCTCTTCTCTTCATCAACCCTTAGCTCCACCATGCCAACTTCGATTCCAGCAGCTAGGAAGTGAATTTCAGAGGTTGAGAAGCTACAAATCAAAGCCAAGAAGCAAAGAAAGACAAGTCTTCAAGGGTAAGTATTCAAAACCAACTTTTAGGGCTTTTTCTTGATATTTTTTTATACTCTAATTGGTTGAGAATTAGGGGTCCGACCCCTACTGCTTTCTTGCTTATTTTGAGCCCCTCTACAACATTGTAGAAGGGCTCAACTTCATTTGGTATTTCTATATACTAGTTCCTTCAATATTCACCAAGTTTGTCACATTTTTGCATGCTAAAATTGACCTATTTGTGTTGGTTTTTAGGGGTCCAACCCATACTGATTTCTTGCTTATTTTGAGCCCCTCTACAACATTGTAGAGGAGCTCAACCTCATTTGGCCATTCTATACACCACCTCTCTTTGAAATCCATTTTAGGCCCTAAATCTTGCATGTTTTGTAGCCTTTTGTGCTTGTGGTTTTAGCTCTTGGTCAGAACTGAGAGGGGTCTTATTTTGACCTCCTTTACATGTTTCATGAAGAAAATTTTGACATTTGGTGTGTGCTTTGCATATCTCTTGTTATAACCTCTTTTAAGCTCCATTTTGCATGGAATTGTTAGCATGATTTTATTCTGATTTTGGGGTTGCCATAAACTGAATATATGCTTATTTTTGGACCCTCTTCAGTATTGTAGAAGAATGTTTTTTCATTTGAATTTTCTATATACTACTTGCTTCAATACCCCTCTTTTGGCCCTTATTCTTGCATGCTAATGTTGACCTATCTATGCTTACAATTTGGCCTTGTTTTGTACTGAAAAAATGCCATATTTGGGACTTCCTGGCTACTGTTTTTGCTGTCGTGTGTCAATTTTGCATATATAGCATAGCCGTAGGCCATTTCGGGCACTTAGGATTGCATTTCGGGATGATTTCGTGCGTTGATTGTCATTTCGTATCATTTCGGGGCTGTTTTCCCCTTTATTTAGGTGCTGAAATTCCATTGCTATGCTTGCATATCATTTCCCATGTCTTTTCATGCCTTAATGCATTGCCTCGGTTTGCGTGCCCGTGTGCACGCACTTCGAGGTACCTCTGTTTTATCCGACGGCAGCCTATGTGAGTGCGGCTGAGGCTCTCATGTTGGCATAAGCCCATCACTGCATTCTGTATGCCATTTTGTGCATTCCTCGATTTGCGTGTCCGCGGGCACGCGTTTCGAGACAGCTTTGTTTTTTTACCCGACGGCAGCCTATGTGAGTGCGGCTGAGGCTCTCCCATGTTGGTGTAAGCCCATCGCGGCATTCTGTGTGCAATTTCATCTTTCATCATCGCCTCGGTTTGCGCGCCTGTGGGCACGCAGTTCGAGGCACTTCGGTTTTATCCGATTTTCATCTTTCATCATCGCCTCGGTTTGCGCGCCTGTGGGCACGCAGTTCGAGGCACTTCGGTTTTATCCAATTTTCATCTTTCATCATCGCCTCGGTTTGCGCGCCTGTGGGCACGCGGTTCGAGGCACTTCGGTTTTATCCGATTTGCATTTCATCATCGCCTCGGTTTGCGCGCCAGTGGGCACGCATTTCGAGGCACCTCATCCTTTTCATTCCGGCATCCTATATGAGTGTGGCTGAGGATCCCTCATGTTGGTATAAGCCCATTATTGCATTTCGCATGTCATTCCGCATTCCTCGGTTTGCGTGCCTGTGGGCACGTATTTCGAGGCATCTCCTTTTCATAGCATTGCGCATGCTAGGATTGTATGTTAGTTGCATTTCATGCATATCATGCATATTGCACGGGAAACGAGGTACGTTTCGCACTCCGAGTGGCGGAACGGGTCTCAATTCCCAAGTCGCCGATACTCCGGATTACCCATGATGGAGTCAGGTTTTGTTGTCGCATTCATCCGCATGCATCCTATATTGAGTTGTGCAAATCGGCTCCTCGGCCATCATGCATCGGTATGCGTGATTGGTGGCACGAGGATCGAGGCATGCATATATTTGTGAAATACATTGCTATGCCCCTTTCCTGCTCTCTGTTGCAGCAAAATCCAGAATCAGCAAATTTTCGGAGTCCGGCGCGCATTTCGAGAAATACTGCAAACAGAGGCTAATCGGGGCATCCCAGTGAATTTCCGCGCCAGGCAGCCCAACCGGCGGCATCTATCAGAAGCAAGGCAGTCCCTGGCTTGCACGCCAGTTTTACAGCTTTTATCAATTAATTTGTTAATTAATTAGAATTTTGTAATATTCGGACTGTATATTCGGACTGTATATTCTTTTTTTCGGACTGTATTATTTATTCGGACCCTCTGTGCGAGGGCAATATTGTAATAAGTGTGGGTGTGTGTGATGTATGTCTTCCAACCCCCATTTCTTTCTCCCTTTTATTTATCCGCTTACGATGGTTAGATATAGGGCATATTTCAATTAGCATACAGTATGACAGCATGTTTGCATCATTCATCTGTTTTGCACGCACCGGGCTCGGCGCATCATACAAACTGCATCTGTATTTCAATTCCAAGTTGAGTACTTGATAGCCGTTGCATCTCATATGCCATGTTTAGAATAGCCGAGCCTGCTATAGTTTGCATCTTTGCATGTGTTGCATTAGGCATTTCAGCATACTTAGGATCATGCATGATTTCTAATCAGCTTTTGTTTTGGCTTGGAGTACTCGGTAAGTTTTATGCTTTAGCATCCTTGCATGCGTGTGAGTGTTGCCATGAATAGCATGCTTACCATGAGGCTATTTGCTTATGTGGTATAACTGCCTTGAATGCCTGTGGGTGGAGGTTGAGTTATCTGAATCGGGACAATGCATTGACTGTTTGTTTTAAGCCCACTAGATAGTGGCAAAATCATTGTTTTCTTAAGCCCACTCGAGGGTGGCAAATCTGCATCTTAAGCCTACCTGCGGGTAGCACCATCACACCATTTTCAAACAAACAAACATGAAATGTTTTGTTCCAATTCAGACGGCCCAGTCTATACTTGTTTGCTGCGAGCATCACATAGTAAACCTAGGCTAATAACCGGAATAAGAACATACAAAGTTTTCAAAAACAGATATCATGGTTAGTAGAGGCCGGTCTTTGACCGGGCGAGCGGGGGTGCTCACGATGTGACCTTCCCCAATCGTACCCAAGTTCCCGAGCCGAGGCAACTTTGGTGATGACGGACACGTGGCCTTTGGCACCGAGTCAGGGTTTCCTAAATTTCCCATTTTAAAATATTTAGGTGGCGACTCTGTTATCTGGCAAAGCAGTCCATGTTTGGCACTTCTTTCAAAAAAATCTGTTTTTTCTTCAAAACGATTTGCCAGAGTTGGACTCTTTGGTTCAGATTTAGAACCGCAACAAAATCGAGTCCGAACTGTAGCGAGGTCCCCCGCGGGCGTTGTTACAGTTTCTGGCGACTCTGCTGGGGATTTAGAGAACTTGACTCGAACTCATGATATCTGGTTTTGACTACACTTGTGTGTTTCTTTGCATTGCATTTGCATTGGTGCGCCTAGGACACCGTGTTTGCCATATGCCATTCCCGAACGATTTGCCGGAGGCTTGTCTTGTCAAGTCATGTCCGTAAGGCTGATCAGCTCTGGGCTCTGACAGCATGGGAACACAAACCCCGGTTTTACCGGGGCACCCTTTTTGACCATTCGACCTAGTGCATATTCGGATCCATAGTGACTATACCAAACTAGGACAGGTTGCTTACCCGTTTATAGGTTGTTTGAAGCCGCTGCATGCGTAGTGAACCCCTAGTTCCTGACGAAATAGGACAGGGAAACCCTACCCCAACATAGGGGTGTTTTGGCTCTCATTTATCTGTTATGTGCTTGTTAGAGTGCGTCTCTACAGGGAATGCATATATCAGTATGAGTTTGGGCATCAGGCCTGCGGGCATTGGTTTATCAGTTTCGATATCAGGCCTGCGGGCATCAGTCAGTTATCTGAGAATCAGTCGTCTGCGGATATCCGATTCAGTTTTGGGAAACAGTAATACAGGAACAGTGATCAGTGGTTGAGGACAGTGTATTTCCAGCTTATAAACTGCGTGTTGCATGCCCGACTGTATGTTGTGTGTATTTAAATTTAAGCTGTTATGCTGCCCGTTTTTCTGGTCATTTATTTCCTTTTTGCTTTATTATCTTTTTGTTAGGGCAGTTTGTGGCACAATTGCTTCCGAGCCATCAGATATTCCCCAAGCACTTTGGACACGAGGTCGCCGACTTACACGATCCGAGGATCTAGTTGACGGACATCCGGTGTTCCATTCATTACCCCCGGTTATCAGAAGGAGGCCGAGGAAACGCAGTCCATCAGAGCAGAGATTACTGGTACAGCAGCCTACTCTAGTGTCAGACAGTCGGGTTGAGATTCCTGTTTCTGCTATAGAGATACACTTGCCGGTTATTCAGATGGAACAACAAAATACAGCAATGGAGGCGATGATGCGCCAGATGAATGAGAGCATGAAACAAATGCAAGATGATGCTATCCGCCAGGCGGAATTTTCCAAACAGCAGGCCGCTGTTATGGCCCAACAGTCTGAGTTGATCACCAGATTACAACAGCAGAATGCAGCATCTGCTTCACACCAACTCCCTCCTCCACTAGGGGCGCATCAGGTTCCTCCACCACCCGGGGCCTCATTACCTGAGCCGACATCTACTGGCCAGAATGCCACTCCAAATCTGCAGAATACCCAAGCTACCCTCCCGAATCCACAGAATGCTCCGCCAAACCCACAAAACACCCAAGAGGACACGGGTCTTCCAACGGGGCTGGCTCCGCCCCCGCTTCTACCACAACTGTCCAAAAACATTACACCTAACTACCCGGACGCTCCATTTGAGTTCGAGGTAGACCAGACAGCTCTGAAACTGAGCAAGTTGGAAAAACTCTTCAAGAAATCACAGGGGGTGAAGGCCATCCCAGACATTGAAGACGGCTATACTGATGTGGCCGTGACATTGCCGGACAGATTTAAGATGCCCCAGATCGATCGCTTTGATGGATCCGAGGACCCCATGGTCCACCTCCGGCTATTTTCAGACATCTTAAGACCAATGGGCCTAACCCGACCGCAAAAGCTTTCCTTGTTCGGTCGGACTTTATCGGGTGTGGCATCCACTTGGTATGCAAAGCTGGAGGATGATGTGAAGACAAACTGGGATGAGATGGCCGAGGCCTTCGTTGCACAATATTCATATAACACACAGATCGAGATTACCACTCGTGATCTCGAGACAACGAGGCAGGAGCCTAAAGAATCTTTTTCTGACTTTGTAACCCGGTGGAGGGCGAAGGCATCGATGATGACCTTAAGGCCAACAGACAGAGATCAGATCCGGATGATTGTGCGCAATCTCCAGCCGGCATTAATGAAGAAAATGATCGTAGTCCCTTTCCCCACTTTCGCAGATCTACATGATATGGGGATGCAAATAGAGGATGCGATGAAACAAGGTCTGTTTGACCAAGACCGGGATCAGCCCCGAAGAACATTCAACCGGAATACCAATGCAGGCCCGAGTGGCTCTGCCAATACAAGAACTTCAGAGGTCGGGATGGTCACCACCAATCCCCCTCCCCAACCAAGGTCCGCAGCGGCCACACCTTTTTCTGATGCCTCTGGGAGCAGTAACCAAGCTTCAAGGTACCAACCCAGGGGTCAACGAACCTTCTCCCCATTACATATGCCTTTGTCCAAAGTCCTCGGGGTTCTAGTCAGAAAGGGGCATCTGAAACCCTTGGAACCGAGGCCCCCTCCAAATCCACTCCCCCCTTCCCACAACCCAGCCAAATATTGCAAATACCACCAGCAGCATGGTCATGATACCGACCAATGTTACAGGCTGCGTCATGAGATTCAAGACCTCATTGACAAAAACATCATTCTACCTCCCGAGCGACCCAACGTTACAACCAACCCACTCCCAGTACATAACCAAGATCCACCCAAAAGAATCAATTTTATCCAGACTGGGTACGTATCTTACGACCCTAGCATCTACATTACTCCCTCCCACCTACCCAAGCCGGAGGTGATCCTCCCTGATAGCACGGATTTGTGCATGGTGGACACCTCCACGACCCAACCTGAGCCAAAGGTGGTGACCACCGAGAATGGAACGGGGCAGGCTTCCGAGGAGAGCAAAGCTGTTGAGTCTGGGGTAGAGCAATCTGAGAATTTAGCTGGCGGAGCTTATGATCTGAGTGGATATATCTTGTCAATGAGCCAACCTAAGCTGAGTACGGGGTTGCCAGAGAAGGTTGAGTTGTGTATGATCCGGGGAGATGAACTTGAATCAGCAGGAGATGATTTGACTGTGGCGGAAGAGGGCTTCGCCAACCTTCAATTTTTCAACGATCAGGAAGCGGGTGATGCATCAATTAATTGGTTTGATTACGAGGAGTCAGCGGAAGTCGTCGGGTGGTTGGATGATCAGCCTGACATTGTACCATTTGTGGCCGAAAGGGCCGAAGGTCAGAGTGAATCGCCGGAGAGCGCCGGTGCGAAGAATTCCGCTCGGGACCAAGACATTTTGAAAACTGAACAACTGGCACTGGAGGAACAAGAAAAGAGATGGGTTTCTGAGAGAGCCCGAAAAGCGAAGAACCATGAGGAAATTGAGAGTGCTGTGGGCACAAAAATTGAACATGCTGTGAGCATGAGGGAGGAAAATGCTGAGAGCACAAGCAAGTCAGAACCAGACAGGTGCCTGCTAGATGCTAATGGAATGTGGTGGGAAGATGATGACTTGTATCTCGCCCACACAGACGAAGATTGGGCAGGTGGCCAACCAGACAGCACCTGGTATCTTGAAGAAGTGGACCATATGACTAGAAGTGGGCGGTATTTCAAGCCCCCACACCTTGATCAACCCGAGGTATCAGGGAAAGATAAAGAAGCGGAGAAGCAGAAGGAGAAGCAAGTTGAAGAGGAGGCTGTACTGAAGCAGCTAAAGAAAATACAAGCAGACATCTCCATCTGGGGACTGCTTATGGCTTCCAGGGTACACCGGCAGGCTGTCTTATCTGCCATGGACAGAGCGAAACTCTCCATCGAAACTACGCCGGAACAACTAGTTGGTTTGGTCTTCCCGGGAGGAGGTTCCCCGGCATTGACCTTTACGGATAAGGAACTGCCGCCTGAGGGCGTGGATCACAACAAACCCCTCTACATCTCTGTAGAATGCAGGGACAAATGGATTCCGGTGGTACTGGTTGATACCGGATCCGCTATCAATGTCTGTCCGGCCAGGACGGCCTATGCGATTGGGTTAAAGCCTGCGGACTTCACCCCAACTTCTCAAGTGATCAAAGCTTATGACAATACGAGTAGGGATGTCCTGGGGACAGTAAAAATCCAAACCAAGATTGGGCCTGGACAACAAGAGGTAGATTTTCACGTCTTGGAGGTCCCTGCATCTTTTAACATGCTTTTGGGGCGACCCTGGTTGCATCAGGTGAAGGCCGTCTCATCTACTCTACATCAAATGGTGAAATACCCCTATGGAAAGGGAGTAGCCATTGTTTTTGGGAATTCATCAATCCATCCTCCTCCGGAGGTATCTACGCCAGTCCTGGAGATTGAACACGGCATGGAGGATATGTTTATATCGGGATTTACTTTGGCTGAGGCCCGGGTAGTACAAAACATTATGGCTGTGAATGAGGGTGTGTATGTCAGCGCTCAAGCCGTCTACCTCATGAACAAGCTACAGCATATCCCGGGGATGGGATTGGGAAGAAGCGGCAGGAAAGGAGTCGCAACGTTGGCCGAAGTGCCACATAATCCACATACCTTTGGATTAGGTTATCTGCCTACCAAAGAAGACTGGGCGAGGAAAGGAAAGGAAATGGCCGGCAGGGCCAGGGCGAAGCAGGCTGGGAAGCCTTTTGATCTAATGCACAGGCCCATCCAGGGTACCCTGAACGGACGCTTCGTCCGGGGGGGGAGGACTTTCCATTTTGCGGCTTCCCAGAGCCGTGGCTGAACGCGGAGAAGAAGCGCGTGCCAGGCTTCGAGATCTTCTTCGACCTGCAACTATCCGGGGATGACGTTGCCACAGAGCAGACAGACCCAACAACTGAGGTTGAGCAGAATAAGGCAGTGGATCCTGAGGGCATTGAATTTGAAATGGGGGTAGCACTGACCTGTCTCCTCTCTGATCCTCCGATCGACCAAGAGTGCTTGGGGGATAACTTTGTGGTTTCCATGATCGGGAATGAAACGGCTGCGAGCCGACCAGCAGCCATCTTGGACACATCAATCGCACCCTCCCTCATCTGGCAATACGAGGAGGGATTTCTATCCAGCAGCACCGGGTCAGGTAGTGAGCCGGAATCTGATTCCACCGAGTCTTGTGAGTCGGAATCAGGTTCCAGCTCGACTGAGTCTGAGTCTGGTACTCCTGGGGATGTTCACCCGGATGCCAAAGTCCTGTCCAGGTCGTCTTTTTCTTTCTCATTTGAGTCTATTGTAACCGAGGACGATTTGGATGAACTTAATGAGAATCAGGCAACTGTGGTTTCTGAGTATTTTTCTGTGCCCCTGATTTATTGTATTAATTCAGACTTTCAAAACTTTGATGAAAACGAAGAGGACGAAGTTCCTCCGGTTTTACAACGTTTAATTGAGCAGGAGCAAGAGAGATTTGTTAAGCCACTAGTGGACGAAATCATTTCTGTGAACATTGGTACTGAGGAGGACCCGCGGCTGGTCCAGATCGGGTCCACGTTGTCTTCAGAGGAACGCGAGCGCTTAGTCGCTTTATTAAAAGATTTCAAAGATGTTTTCGCGTGGTCCTACGAAGACATGCCTGGAATCGATCCTGAGATTGTACAGCATCGGATCCCCCTCGACCCTGAGGCCCGACCTGTCAAGCAGAAGCTTAGAAGGATCCGCCCGGATTGGGCTCTCAAGATCAAAGAAGAGGTCACCAAGCAAATTGATGCAGGCTTCCTGCTGGTATCCGAATACCCGACTTGGTTGGCCAACATTGTGCCGGTGCCGAAGAAAGATGGCAGGATCCGGGTATGTGTAGACTTCAGAGATCTGAACAGAGTTAGTCCGAAGGACGACTTTCCCCTACCGCACATCGATGAGTTAGTGGACTTCACAGCAGGGCACGCTTTGCTCTCATTCATGGATGGCTTCTCAGGGTATAATCAGATAGTGATGGCACCCGAAGACCGGGAAAAGACTGCATTCACTACCCCGTGGGGGACATATTGCTACCGGGTAATGCCTTTTGGATTGAAGAACGCTGGAGCTACTTATCAACGGGCCGCGACCACAATACTACATGATATGATCCACAAAGAGGTTGAGGTGTACGTGGACGACATGATTGTCAAGTCCAAAGACAGAGAGGGCCACTACACCGCCTTGCACAAGTTTTTCCAAAGGATCAGGGAATTCCGGTTGCGGTTAAACCCTCAGAAATGTACGTTTGGTGTTACAGCGGGAAAAATGCTGGGGTTTCTGATTACACAAAGGGGCATCGAAGTCGACCCTTCCAAAATCAAGGCCATCCTAGAAATGCCCCCACCGAGGACTGAAAAGGAGGTGAGAGGCTTTCTGGGTAAAGTGCAATTCATAAGACGGTTTATCTCAAAACTAACCTTGACTTGTGAACCACTTTTTGGCCTTCTGAAGAAAGGAAAGAAGTTCCAATGGGACGGCCGATGTCAAGCTGCATTTGAACAGATTAAAGAATATCTACAGAACCCACCCGTTTTATCACCACCAGAACCGGGGAAACCGTTGATTTTGTATCTGTCAGTGACTGAAACTACAATGGGCTGCATGCTTGCGCAAGAATCAGAAGACAGGGTGGAGAGAGCCATCTACTATCTGAGCAAAAAGATGCTAGAGTATGAAACTCGTTATACACCGCTGGAGAAGGCTTGTTTAGCTTTGGTATGGGCTACCAGGAAGCTGCGGCACTACCTGTTAGCTCACTCTGTAATGTTGGTTTCACGACTCGATCCCATCAAATATCTTTTCGAGAAACCAGCACTTACGGGTAGGTTAGCTCGTTGGTTGCTGTTGCTCTCCGAATTTGATCTCACATATGTCACGCGCAAGTCAGTGAAAGGAAGAGCAGTAGCAGAGTTCCTTGCCGACCATCCGGTTGAGGGGGATGAAGCAGTTGAGTATCTATTCCCAGATGAAGCAATTCTGTATATCGACGATGAAGTTTGGACGATGTACTTTGACGGAGCGTCAAATCAACATGGGTATGGGATAGGAGTATTGCTGATAGCACCCGATGATTCCCGTATCCCTCTAGCCTTCAAACTCCGGTTCAAAGTCTCGAACAACGAAGCAGAATACGAAGCATGCATTGCTGGTTTGGAAGCAGCCTTAGAACTAGGGGCAAGACGGCTGGATGTCATTGGGGATTCGAACCTTGTTGTGTCTCAAGCTAAGGGAGACTGGAAAGTAAAAGAGGAAAATATGATGATGTATCACCAGACCTTGGACTTACTGATTCCTCGGTTTGAAAAGTTAAGTTTTACTCATCTACTGAGAGAGAACAACAAGTTCGCAGACGCTTTAGCAACTCTATCATCAATGATAGACATCCCGCGTGGAGTCCGAATGCGTCCAGTCATTATCGATCAGAAATTTGCGCCTGCCTATGAGTCGATTGCAGCCATAGATGAAGTTCAGGACGAACACCCTTGGTATCACGATATCTGGAATTTCTTGGAGAAAGAAGCGTACCCGTCAGGGGTAAATGCCAAAGACAAAAGGGCAATAAGAAGATTGGCCGTTCAGTTCATCATCTGTGGGGGTAAGCTGTATAGAAGAGGTCATCTGGGAATGCATAAACTGTGTGTCGATGCAGAGGAGTCAAAGCGTCTGATGGAAGCCATCCACGGGGGAGAATGTGGTGCACACATGAATGGGGTAATGCTGGCACGGAAGATTCTCAGACAGGGTTATTACTGGTCCACCATGGAGGAGGATTGTATTGGTTTCGTCCGGCGATGTCACAAGTGTCAAATTCATGCAAATCGCATGAACATTCCGCCGTCAAAGTTGTACAACATGACTTCGCCATGGCCGTTTTCTGTCTGGGGAATTGATGTAATCGGGGCTGTCACGCCAAAAGGGTCGAATGGGCATGAGTTCATCCTTGTAGCGATAGATTATTTCACGAAATGGGTTGACGCCCAGTCTTATGCAGTGTTGAAGGCTTCACACGTTGCGAAATTCATCAGAAACAACATCATTTGTCGCTATGGGGTCCCAAATGAAATCGTTTCAGACAATGGTTCCCACTTCAAGAAGGAAGTGATAGACTTGTTGGAAAAATACAATGTGGCTTTTCATAAATCGTCTACTTACCGGCCGCAAACCAACGGAGCAGTTGAGGCCGCCAACAAGAATATCAAGCGTATACTACAGAAAATGGTGGAAACCTATCGGGACTGGCCAGATAAGCTGCCGTTCGCTCTGTGGGGCTACAGGACTTCGATCAGAACTTCTACTGGGGCGACTCCGTACTCATTAGTCTATGGGATGGAGGCCGTTCTACCTATTGAGATTGAGGTTCCGTCATTACGAGTATTGGCCGAGTGCCAAATAGCCGAAGCGGATTGGCAGCAGAACAGATTCGAAGAACTCATGCTTTTTGATGAAAGAAGGTTGAAGGCACTGTACCACATTCAAGGCTATCAACGCAGAATCGCCCGGGCTTTCAACAAGAAGGTGAAGTCCAGGAATTTGAAAGAAGGAGATTTGGTACTCAAGGACAACCGAGCTCCCATACACGACCCAAGGGGCAAGTTCAGACCCAATTGGACTGGTCCCTACATCATCAAGTCAATCTGGTCAGGTGGGGCTGTGGTCCTGATGGACCTAGATGGCTTGGAGTTTTCCCAACCGATCAACATGGACAAGTTGAAGAAATACTACCCTTGAGAGGCTCGCTAGGCCGAAAACCCGAAAGGGCGACCTAGGCAAAACTCAGAGCACAAAAAATTTGAAAATATAAAAACTGAGCTCGCAAGGTTGAAAACCCGCAAAGGGCGGCCTTGGCAAAAGTTAGAGCGCAAAAGGAGAGTAAAAATACCCGAGCGAACCTACGCCTGAACTACGTAAGGCTTGATTCCCATCTATGGGATACGTAGGCAGCTTCATCCTGAAGTTCAGCCATAATCTTTTCCCCGATCAACTTTGTCCATATTGATCATCTCAGTCATCTCTATTCATCAGCATTTATCGCGATCTCCGGTACAGTGCTACTCAAACTAGGGGCAACTTTCCGTTGCAATGGGGTGCTGTGGTATCATTTCAAACTAGGGGCAACTTTCCAGTTGCTAGGATCCGGGGTTGTGCATCTCAGTGACAGATCTCAGGCGTGTCCAGTTCTGATCCATATCGAAAATAGTTTTGAAAAGTTTTAATAAAAGTTGACTTTGTTCAAATTAATCTTTTCACAACTAAGACCATTTTTGGACCAAAGCGGAGAATTTTCAGTACCACAACCTTCAATTTCATTGATTTCAAAACAGAGTTCTCTTGCTCTTGCATACAATTGAAGTTGCTTTTTATTACATTCGTGAAGAAAACTTGGAAGTACTAGTAAAGCAATAAATCTGGGGCATAGTCAAGTCAGGTGTCCCTGCCCCCCCTTCCAGAGCTAGTTGAAGCCTCTGATGCCAGCCTAGGCCCAACCTGTGCCTCTTCATTTAGCCAATCCCAGCACTCGTCAGATAAAGTGCAACTGAAAACAGGGGCAGGGGACAGGAGCTCTCTGGCCCTCCAAGCCGTAATGTGTCGGGCAAGATGTGCGCCTCGAACCGGGAAAGCGACTGGATACTCAATTCCCTCCGGAGGGCAAGTCTGATCATGGCCAAGCTGGCGCAGAATACGAAATGGGAAATAAAATACACAGTGAGTCAAGCCGATCAGACGAATCCCGGTATCCTGGAACATGCTATAGCTCATCGCCGGGAGATTGAGCCAAGGACAACGCCAAGCAATGCGTTTGGCTGACAAGTTGCACATCCATTCAAACCACCAGCTCTCATCAGGAGCATTGACTAGGCGTTGCCGAAAGAAGTAGCCACGAGCTGAGTAAGCAGGGCAAGAGTCCACAACTTGCAATTTATCCATCAACCATATCTGGGGAGGGATGAAAAATGAGAGAATAAAGAATAGAGAGATGTATGAGGAGAGAAAAGTAAGATAAGGGTTTTGTGAGAAAAAAAAACCGAGCCCGAAGGCCGAGTGATGTGAGCAAATATATATGTGAGGTAGGGTGGGAAACATTACCTGCAGCAGTAGTGGACTCCCTGCGAACCTGGTCGTCTCCCGGCGATAGAAGGTATCTAAACCCATCAGTGTCTCGGCCAAAGTCATAGCAATACAGCTCTTTCCTTCCTTCAGGCCTTGAGCGACTTCAATCAAACGGATATTAGCTCCTCCGGAGCCAGAGACAAACAGAAAGTGAGATAGTAGGCACAAACAGAGGGCGTGCTGCCGGAAGCCTTGCCAATGATGATCATTGCGGTCACCAGCATTGGAGAATCGGTAAATCAGGCTCGGGATATCCAACATCCCATTACAAATCAGGGATCGGGCATCATGCGCGTTGAGACCACACATCCGCCCTAGAGCTTGGGCATGGCCAAAACGAGACTGGGGCAGGACCTCCTCCGAGCGTTCAGACTCCATCAAAATTTGGAAATCTTCAAAAGTAGGACATACCTCTTGCCCGCCAAAGCTAAATACGTGCGTCACCGGGTTCCAAAACCTTGCCGCAGCTTGGAGGAAAGGGAGGTGCAGTGGGGTCCGGCCCAGCGTGAATAGTGCATTCAAGCCGAAACCCCGGAAATTCAACTTTTCCGAGCCATCTAAAGAAGAAATCCAAGACATGAGATTTTCGGTGAGAAAGGCTTCCATTTTTGAGAGGAAAGGTGATGAAATGAACAAGTTCCAAGAGTGGAGCTTTTATAGAGGGGCAAAACACTATTCAAGGGACACTTGTCAACATTTCGGTGGTTGTGGGAGGGGTGGCCGGCCGGCCACCTATCCTAGTAGGCCGGCCACCTTTTCGCCTTCAAAAACGAAATGCTTTCGGCCTCGCATTGGGTCCCATTTTGCCCACCGGAAGAAAGTTTGAAGCATTTACATGCATCGGGAATGTCGAAGGCCTCCATTTCTCTCGGTTTCGGGCACATTCCGTTATCCAAATTGTCCATCTGAAGAACGTTTTGTTGTGTTTTGCTTATCGAGTTGTTGTTTTGTTTATCGAGTTGTAAGTTTTGTCGAGCTGTCGCATTTTGCGTTATGAATTGTTACCTTTTTAGTTACACAATTTTGTTGAATCTTGTTTATTGAGTCGTTAATATTGTTGCATTTTGCTTATCGAGTTGTAAACTTGCTAAGATTCTGTTATTTCTTAGTGAGTCGATTTGTTTTGATTTGTTGCGTCGGTTCACTACCTGACCCGATAAATACATGAGGCACGTTTCTATTCGATTCCATTTTTGTGCAAAATGATGCGATGCGATGCCAAGAATTTCTAATACAAACATCTTTTCAAAGCTGTTTCATTCCATCATGTTTTACAACAAAGCAAAGGTACAAGTTTTACTGAAAATAAAACTGCCTAACAATGTGCAAAGTGCTACAAACTACTAGCTAAAAAGTAGAATAAAGCAGAAAATAACATCAGTGTCCTCGGGAACGGGAATGTGGGGGCCCTCTCATCCTCTTCTGCGGGATAATCTCTGCATCACCATCACCATCTGGATCGGAGCTGTCATCCTCCGGATCTCCCTCAGGCTCATCTCCGCTCCCGGAACCAAGACCGGAACCTCCTTCTCCAGGAGATGCCTCTGACACATGATCTGCGACCTCCTCCTCGTCATCCTCGACAATGGGTGCCCTGCGTCTGCGAGACGACCCTGCTCCTCGAGCTCTTCGGTAAGGCCTGGATGGCCCAGCTCCTTGAGTCCCTGTACCTCGAGCGGGTCTAGCGCCTCGACCTCTCTGAAAAGGCCCGGGAGGCCCACCTCGTGTCGAAGCGTACACGGGAGGCATCTGAAAATAAAAAGTGCAATCCATCAGTTCAGACATAAAAGCAGGTGCAAGTACAGTGTGTGAGTGGGGTGTGTATTAGATGTGTTCTACACAGCCTATCAGTGCAGCAGAATGCTCATAGCCAGCATGATTAACAAAAATATGATAAATACAAGAAAGATGAAGGGTACCTGGAAGCCCATGATGGACATCTGTGCCTCTCTACGCAGGACCATCCCCTCAAGCGAGGCCACCACCCCGAGCATCTGGTCTACGTACTCTCGAGGTGGCTGCAGACACAAGCTCAACTTATCAATAAAACAAGCAACTGCCAAAATGACTGTGTGACAAATGAAAAAGGTAGAACATACCGGTGGTGAGTCAGGATCACTGACGTATCTGTGACCAGGTGTCGGAGGCTCCATAGGGATCGGAATCGGGGAGGTAGCCCCATACTGCCAACTCGTCAACTCAGTCGGCATCTCTGGCCATCCAGGGTGATCAAGAGTCGGAGGGATCGGAGGAATCGAACTGCCCCTACCTCTAGATGTACCGGCCCTGCTAGAAGAAGGGATATCTGTAGCACGGGCGCGACTCGATGATGGTGCGCCAGTAGACCTCCGTGGTGGAGCCCGTACTCCCGTCAGGGGGGGCATCAGGTATATGCGGCGATAGGTGGCGTAGTTCCCCTCAAGAAGATGTAATAAAGCATCACTGCCCTGCATAGCACTACCGACCTCCTCAGGGGATAATCTACCAGCAGTCCGCATGGTGTCTGGAGGCACAGCAGGAGGGTCCTGAGAATTGCCCCCCCATATCTGGCGCTGAAAACGTTCCCCCAAGAACCAAGCCCTGCCGACTGGTCCCTCGAGAAGGAACCTGTACTGGGAACTAGTCGACCCTCCGGGGAACTGATTGTCGAGATCATCGCCAAAAACTGCCCAGGGCTGCCAAGTGATCTGCGGACAACCAGTGCATAAATCAATCAGAAATCAGAATATATAACAGATCGAAGATGAAAATGAAAGGAGCTGAGAGTTCTGAAATACCTCTGTCGCCCGAACAGTGTCAAAGTACTGCCGCAGAGAGAAGAGAGTCTCTCGAGGCCTCGGTAGATGCTCACCCTCAAACATCAATGAATACGGAGTCGTCGGAGGCCCTGCCACCTCCATCTCCGGAGCCAATGTGGGAAAATACACATATACCCATAGCTGAGAAAAGCAGTGTAGAATGTGAATACAGAATGCAAAGTGCGCCGTATGTGCAGTGAACAAGTAATAAGGAGCAAAAATGTAAATCAAGAGGACAGAATGTACCTCCCAGGCTCTCCAGTAACCGCCGAGTAAATCCCCTCGTGTGCGAGAGACTGCGCTCATGTAACAGTACAGGGTAGCCAGGCCAGCGCCGCCCCAATCATACTGGCCGACCTGTGAGAGGTCTACCAGAGCGCTCAGGAGATATAATCCTACCATGTTCCCTCTATCAGCGAACAAAGTGGTGCCGAAGAGATACATAAGGAAACCGCGGGCATACTGCTCCGCCTCCTCAGGAGTCTCAGGCTCCATCTGTGGACGCCGAAAATGGGAAGCAAACCAGGAGTATCGGACCCTCCCCGAACCTCTGTCTACAGGCGGGTGTGCCCCCAATAGGTGCATCCAGGCAGCCTCCCACTGACCCATATCCTCGTCGTAGGGAATGGGCCCACCGCCTACGTCTAGGCCGGTGAGTACAGCAAAGTCCAACGGGGTCATGGTCATATCCCCGGTGGCAGAAAAATGGAAAGAATTGGTGGTGTCCCACCATCTCTCCGCCAAAGCAGCAAATAAAGTCCTACTGATGAGGCAATGAGATAACCCTCTGCAGAATGGCCCGAATCCTGCAAAGTCAACTAATCCCCGAACAGCTTCCGGAAGCTCAAAATACCACTCCCTCGCGGCGACGGAGCCATATCCTCGCACTGTGCGAGAGTGAACCTGCATTTCGAATAAATGCATAAATCAACAAATGAAGTGAAAATGAGCTGTGTGCAAATGAAGTGAAAATGAGCTGCGTGCAAATGGAGTGAAAATGGGCTGCGTGTTCAGTGAATTTGGTATTTGGGCTGTGTGTTCGCTTCAAGTTTGGGACTGTGTGTTCTACTTCAAATCAGTGGGCTGTGTGTTCGCTTCAAGTTTGGGGACTGTGTGTTCTACTTTCAAATAGTGGGCTGTGTGTTCGCTTCAAGTTTGGGACTGTGTGTTCTACTTTCAAATAGTGGGCTGTGTGTTCGCTTCAAGTTTGGGACTGTGTGTTCTACTTCAAATCAGTGGGCTGTGTGTTCGCATCAAGTTTGGGACTGTGTGTTCTACTTTCAAATAGTGGGCTGTGTGTTCGCTTCAAGTTTGGGACTGTGTGTTCTACTTCAAATCAGTGGGCTGTGTGTTCGCTTCAAGTTTGGGACTGTGTATTCTACTTCAAATAGTGGGCTGTGTGTTCGCTTCAAGTTTGGGACTGTGTGTTCTACTTTCAAATAGTGGGCTGTGTGTTCGCTTCAAGTTTGGGACTGTGTGTTCTACTTTCAAATAGTGGGCTGTGTGTTCGCTTCAAGTTTGGGACTGTGTGTTCTACTTCAAATCAGTGGGCTGTGTGTTCGCATCAAGTTTGGGACTGTGTGTTCTACTTTCAAATAGTGGGCTGTGTGTTCGCTTCAAGTTTGGGACTGTGTGTTCTACTTCAAATAGTGGGCTGTGTGTTCGCTTCAAGTTTGGGACTGTGTGTTCTACTTCAAGTCAGTGGGCTGTGTGTTCGCATCAAGTTTGGGACTGTGTGTTCTACTTTCAAATAGTGGGCTGTGTGTTCGCTTCAAGTTTGGGACTGTGTGTTCTACTTCAAATCAGTGGGCTGTGTGTTCGCATCAAATTTGGGACTGTGTGTTCTACTTCAAATCAGTGGGCTGTGTGTTCGCATCAAATTTGGGACTGTGTGTTCTACTTCAAATCAGTGGGCTGTGTGTTCGCATCAAATTTGGGACTGTGTGTTCTACTTCAAATCAGTGGGCTGTGTGTTCGCTTCAAGTTTGGGACTGTGTGTTCTACTTCAAATCAGTGGGCTGTGTGTTCGCTTCAAATTTGGGACTGTGTGTTCTACTTCAAATCAGTGGGCTGTGTGTTCGCTTCAAGTTTGGGACTGTGTGTTCTACTTCTAATCAATGGGCTGTGTGTTCGCTTCAAAGCTGGGCTGCGTGTTCAGAAAATCTGAGTTTTGGGACTGTGTGTTCTACTCTTAGTCAATATGTGCTGTGTGCTCATTTTCGACTTCAGGTGTTCATGAAATTCAAGTGTTTAAGTCACATGCTCAGGATGCAAGTATCGTGCCGTAAGCTAAACTGTGTGTCTAAGCATGGCAGGAGTATGAAATGCACGAGAAATACAGAGAATCAAGTGAAATACCTCTGCATCATAGGAGAGGTGCTGCTCCGGCTCTCGTAAAAGAAGATCCCCGGATACCCGATCGTTGAAATCGGTGAAATGACGAAAGGTGGCTCGCGGAAGCCTATGCACCGCTGGAGCATAACGATCGGGAATGAAAGGGCGGACCCTCGGGGGTAGTGTCATGGGATCAAAATCGTCTCCGGCACCCGGAAAACCTCCACCGAATGGAAAATGACCCGCCATTGCAAGAAATCTGCAAAGAGAAGCAAAAATGAGCAAAATGAGCCAAAATTGGAAAAAGTCAACAAAAAGTCAACTCTCGGGAAACGAAAAGTCAACAAAAGTCAACTCCCGGAAAAATTTTCCAAATATTGAAACAAAATTACCTCAAGTGGTGAAAATGAGAAGAGAAGTCCCGAAATCAGAATTTAGTCGGTTCAAAGTGCTTAAATCTGAAAGATTTCGCGAAAACAATTCGCGTGGGAGGCCGAGGGGCGCGTATAAAATGCAGATCTGAAAGAGAAAATGGCTCAGAGAGCAAGAGGAGAGAATTCCACACTTGGGGGTGTGATTTCGGAGGCAATGGGCAAGCATATATATAGAAATGCTGAAAATGACCAAAATGCCCCTGCTTTGGGCAGGTGGCCGGCCGGCCACCTAACCTGGCTGGCCGGCCCCTCTACTTTTGCCCCTGGCCGATGGCCTCTCCTAGGGAAGAGAGCTGGCCGACCATGTTCCCCACCCCCTCCCCTATCTCTCTGCAAATTTTGAGGAAAATCGGAGCTCCCGGGACCCGAAAAGTTGAAGAAAAGTGCACTTTCTGGCGCCGAATCGCTCCGCTGAAACTTTAATTGCAATTATTGACATGTGTCTCATCATTATTCATCAAAATCGGAGTGTATCCTTTTTAAACATGTTGTGACTTCTCCGGGAGGTAAATCAGAGGCCGCGATCAAGTTGCCGCCACCAAATGCGCGTTTTCCGGCTCAACATTTCATGTCAGACGGACACCCTCACTTATGTTTGTTTTGCATTATTTGGCTCATAATTTGCGTTTTGCATGTCAGGCATGATTTCTTGATATGTAATACTCCTGCGCTTGAACATGCGTTGTCGCGCATTATCTTTTCTCGCGTTGTGTTGCATTCATTCACCGACACTGTGTGTGTCAAACTTTTCGAATTACAGGAATCGCATTGAATATATGTTGTTAGCATATTGTTCTTGTTAGATTTCTCTCTTTTGCAGGCACGATATTGTATGTACGGTTCATTTGAGGCTGGTGCGACCAGACGAATCGCGCAGGTATTGTATCTTCTCCGTGTGAGACGCGACGAGAATTGAATAATTCTCCGCATTCCTAACTGCATGAAATGTAGTTGCTGCTTTGCATTCTTGCTTAAAACTGTTGCATCTATTTATCAATACTTGCTTCATTACAGCTTGTTGCACTTGCATCATCACTTGGCTCCGTGCCTATCACTTTGCATTTTGCTCCCTTTGCCTGAAGGCACGCCTGCGGGCACACATTTCTGTTTATCCTGTTTGATTGTCTAAGTCTTCGGCCTTGTCAAAAATGGGTCGTCTCTGGGCTTTGACATTCACTCACGTCACTTCTTGACTTCCGAGTTCTGTCAAAGAGGGGCAACTGTAGACACCCCATTTTTGACCGACCTTAAGACTCAGACGTCACCGATTGAGCGCTTGGTGATGTTGCATATTGTGCTCGTTCAGAAGTCTCAGAGTCGCGGCCGTGCGCCTTGCCTCCGGACTTCCGAACTCTCTTCTGTGCCTTGTCTCGGTTTGCGAACCAGGCTCGGTTTTCTCTGTTTTCTTTCCTGAGGGGAGGGAGTGGTCCTGTAGACTATCTCTCAGTGGCCGTGAGCTACTTTTTGTGGCCGTAGGCCATTTTGCCCATTTCGGAGCCCGGTTCCCGGTTTTCGGGATCGTCAGGCCGTGTGCCTCGGCTCGGGACCGCCCAACCATCTCCGAGTTCTCCGGTTTTTGGCTTGCACCTCTGTTTTATAGTTCCGAGGAACACTGGGGCCTCTGATGCCCACTTCGTGGCCGTATGCCACTTTCGGTGCCTGTAGCCGGTTTTCGGGACCCCGAATCGCGCGGTTTGGGCCCCGAGCATTCATTTTGCATCGGTTTTCTCTGATTTTTGGCAGGGACCTCTGTTTTGTCATTCCAAAGGACACTGGGGCCGCAGATACCCACTTCGCTGCCGAACACCACTTCCGGCACCCGCAGCCCATTTTCGGGATCCCGAATGGCTCGGTTTTGGCCCCGAGCGTTCATTTCTCATTAGTTTTTGTTCAAATTTGGCAGGTACCTCTGTTTCAACACCAGGAAGATCCCTGGGGGGTGGGAGGCCAGCAATTATCCCAGATAACCAGTTTCGCTCCTCCGGAGCCCGTTTTTCTCACTTCCGGGCCAATGTTGACCACCCTGGGGGTATTTTCTTCCCACCAAAGCCACATATCTGTGATCAGGAGACATGGGAGGACCCTAAACAAATATGGTTGGCCAGAAATTGTGCATTTCATTTTTGAGGCTCTCCTTCAAGCTCTATGTTGTGGCTCCTGCTTCAGAGTTGCCAGATTCCGACCTTGGGGCCTTGATCTACACACATGGGAGGACACCACTGCATGGTGGTCGGCCAGCAATTTTTGAGTTCATTTTTTGGGGGTGGCCGGCCGGCCATGGTGGGTGGCTGGCCGACCAGGTGGGGTGGCCGGCCGGCCACCTCCTAGAAAGTTACCTGGCCGGCCAGCTTCCTTCTTTCCAGCTCAGTACAGCTGTCCGGATATTTTTGCTGAAATATCCCCCCATCCGGGGGATATTTTGGGAGGGAAAGCTTGGATGCTTCTCCCTCCCCTTTTACACCTTGTTTTGCCTATTTAAAGGGACCATCAGCTCCTTCCTCAAGGTTAGAAAATTTGCTCTCAAGAACACCTCTCCCAAATCCTCCATTTCCATAGCTAAAAACTCAAAAAAACCTTCAAGTCTCTAGCTCTTCTCTTCATCAACCCTTAGCTCCACCATGCCAACTTCGATTCCAGCAGCTAGGAAGTGAATTTCAGAGGTTGAGAAGCTACAAATCAAAGCCAAGAAGCAAAGAAAGACAAGTCTTCAAGGGTAAGTATTCAAAACCAACTTTTAGGGCTTTTTCTTGATATTTTTTTATACTCTAATTGGTTGAGAATTAGGGGTCCGACCCCTACTGCTTTCTTGCTTATTTTGAGCCCCTCTACAACATTGTAGAAGGGCTCAACTTCATTTGGTATTTCTATATACTAGTTCCTTCAATATTCACCAAGTTTGTCACATTTTTGCATGCTAAAATTGACCTATTTGTGTTGGTTTTTAGGGGTCCGACCCCTACTGATTTCTTGCTTATTTTGAGCCCCTCTACAACATTGTAGAGGAGCTCAACCTCATTTGGCCATTCTATACACCACCTCTCTTTGAAATCCATTTTAGGCCCTAAATCTTGCATGTTTTGTAGCCTTTTGTGCTTGTGGTTTTAGCTCTTGGTCAGAACTGAGAGGGGTCTTATTTTGACCCCCTTTACATGTTTCATGAAGAAAATTTTGACATTTGGTGTGTGCTTTGCATATCTCTTGTTATAACCTCTTTTAAGCTCCATTTTGCATGGAATTGTTAGCATGATTTTATTCTGATTTTGGGGTTTCCATAAACTGAATATATGCTTATTTTTGGACCCTCTTCAGTATTGTAGAAGAAATTTTTTTCATTTGAATTTTCTATATACTACTTGCTTCAATACCCCTCTTTTGGCCCTTATTCTTGCATGCTAATGTTGACCTATCTATGCTTACAATTTGGCCTTGTTTTGTACTGAAAAAATGCCATATTTGGGACTGCCTGGCTACTGTTTTTGCTGTCGTGTGTCAATTTTGCATATATAGCATAGCCGTAGGCCATTTCGGGCACTTAGGATTGCATTTCGGGATGATTTCGTGCGTTGATTGTCATTTCGTATCATTTCGGGGCTGTTTTCCCCTTTATTTAGGTGCTGAAATTCCATTGCTATGCTTGCATATCATTTCCCATGTCTTTTCATGCCTTAATGCATTGCCTCGGTTTGCGTGCCCGTGTGCACGCACTTCGAGGTACCTCTGTTTTATCCGACGGCAGCCTATGTGAGTGCGGCTGAGGCTCTCTCATGTTGGCATAAGCCCATCACTGCATTCTGTATGTCATTTTGTGCATTCCTCGATTTGCGTGTCCGCGGGCACGCGTTTCGAGACAGCTTTGTTTTTTTACCCGACGGCAGCCTATGTGAGTGCGGCTGAGGCTCTCCCATGTTGGTGTAAGCCCATCGCGGCATTCTGTGTGCAATTTCATCTTTCATCATCGCCTCGGTTTGCGCGCCTGTGGGCACGCAGTTCGAGGCACTTCGGTTTTATCCGATTTTCATCTTTCATCATCGCCTCGGTTTGCGCGCCTGTGGGCACGCAGTTCGAGGCACTTCGGTTTTATCCGATTTTCATCTTTCATCATCGCCTCGGTTTGCGCGCCTGTGGGCACGCGGTTCGAGGCACTTCGGTTTTATCCGATTTGCATTTCATCATCGCCTCGGTTTGCGCGCCAGTGGGCACGCATTTCGAGGCACCTCATCCTTTTCATTCCGGCATCCTATATGAGTGTGGCTGAGGATCCCTCATGTTGGTATAAGCCCATTATTGCATTTCGCATGTCATTCCGCATTCCTCGGTTTGCGTGCCTGTGGGCACGCATTTCGAGGCATCTCCTTTTCATAGCATTGCGCATGCTAGGATTGTATGTTAGTTGCATTTCATGCATATCATGCATATTGCACGGGAAACGAGGTACGTTTCGCACTCCGAGTGGCGGAACGGGTCTCAATTCCCAAGTCGCCGATACTCCGGATTACCCATGATGGAGTCAGGTTTTGTTGTCGCATTCATCCGCATGCATCCTATATTGAGTTGTGCAAATCGGCTCCTCGGCCATCATGCATCGGTATGCGTGATTGGTGGCACGAGGATCGAGGCATGCATATATTTGTGAAATACATTGCTATGCCCCTTTCCTGCTCTCTGTTGCAGCAAAATCCAGAATCAGCAAATTTTCGGAGTCCGGCGCGCATTTCGAGAAATACTGCAAACAGAGGCTAATCGGGGCATCCCAGTGAATTTCCGCGCCAGGCAGCCCAACCGGCGGCATCTATCAGAAGCAAGGCAGTCCCTGGCTTGCACGCCAGTTTTACAGCTTTTATCAATTAATTTGTTAATTAATTAGAATTTTGTAATATTCGGACTGTATATTCGGACTGTATATTCTTTTTTTCAGACTGTATTATTTATTCGGACCTTCTGTGCGAGGGCAATATTGTAATAAGTGTGGGTGTGTGTGATGTATGTCTTCCAACCCCCATTTCTTTCTCCCTTTTATTTATCCGCTTACGATGGTTAGATATAGGGCATATTTCAATTAGCATACAGTATGACAGCATGTTTGCATCATTCATCTGTTTTGCACGCACCGGGCTCGGCGCATCATACAAACTGCATCTGTATTTCAATTCCAAGTTGAGTACTTGATAGCCGTTGCATCTCATATGCCATGTTTAGAATAGCCGAGCCTGCTATAGTTTGCATCTTTGCATGTGTTGCATTAGGCATTTCAGCATACTTAGGATCATGCATGATTTCTAATCAGCTTTTGTTTTGGCTTGGAGTACTCGGTAAGTTTTATGCTTTAGCATCCTTGCATGCGTGTGAGTGTTGCCATGAATAGCATGCTTACCATGAGGCTATTTGCTTATGTGGTATAACTGCCTTGAATGCCTGTGGGTGGAGGTTGAGTTATCTGAATCGGGACAATGCATTGACTGTTTGTTTTAAGCCCACTAGATAGTGGCAAAATCATTGTTTTCTTAAGCCCACTCGAGGGTGGCAAATCTGCATCTTAAGCCTACCTGCGGGTAGCACCATCACACCATTTTCAAACAAACAAACATGAAATGTTTTGTTCCAATTCAGACGGCCCAGTCTATACTTGTTTGCTGCGAGCATCACATAGTAAACCTAGGCTAATAACCGGAATAAGAACATACAAAGTTTTCAAAAACAGATATCATGGTTAGTAGAGGCCGGTCTTTGACCGGGCGAGCGGGGGTGCTCACGATGTGACCTTCCCCAATCGTACCCAAGTTCCCGAGCCGAGGCAACTTTGGTGATGACGGACACGTGGCCTTTGGCACCGAGTCAGGGTTTCCTAAATTTCCCATTTTAAAATATTTAGGTGGCGACTCTGTTATCTGGCAAAGTAGTCCATGTTTGGCACTTCTTTCAAAAAAATCTGTTTTTTCTTCAAAACGATTTGCCAGAGTTGGACTCTTTGGTTCAGATTTAGAACCGCAACAAAATCGAGTCCGAACTGTAGCGAGGTCCCCCGCGGGCGTTGTTACAATAAAGCCTAGAACTCTATCATGTATGATCAAGAGCGTTGGCGACTGGGAATTAAGGCATGTTTCATCACTATAAGTATGAAACGTCCATTTTTTCCCATGTTTGGACTAACACGTATTCCAAACAACAATGCAACACATAACATGGCTCAATACAAACAACAACTTAGCATACTCAATGCAACGTGACATGATCAACTTAACAAAGCTAATGCATGCATGCACAATGTAATGCTACAAGGGCAACTTAGCATTGTTAGGAACATGCATACTCAATGCAAAGAAACAACTTGGCATACGCAATGCAAATAACCACATGGCATGCACAATGCAATGTAAGATGGCATACTTAATGCAATGAAACAATATGGCATACTCAATGCAATACACATGGCATAATCAATGGACTTAAACTAAGATGGACAGACCTTAGCCATGCCCAAATTAGTGGCCATTGGTGATGAAATTAAGGCACAAAAGGCAATGTATGCATGCACAATACATTGGCCATTCAACTAGGCCCAATAGCACAACCCTCAAGAAGGCTTAGAGAGTGACAAATGTGCAAGTGTGACAACACTAAAGTGCACTAAAATGAGGTAAGAAATGATGCCAAATCATTCAAACAATGCAAGTAAAGCACGCAACAATCCTAAAGCATGAAAGCTAACAAAGAGGATTACTCTAGAGACATGCAATACATGGCACAAATGGATGAACCAATCATGGACAGAGCAGAAATAGGTTGAAACATGGACCAAAACATGCTAAGATGGAGGCTCAAAGACCTAGGCATGCAAGCATACAAGCTAGGCTACAAGTAAGGCAACAATGCACAACACTTAAAGGCATTCAAAGCATGAATGAAGTGAGAACATGGCAATACTAAAAGCTCTGAAATGTCATGTTAGATGATGCCAAATCATCTAAATAGCTCAAAGATAGCATGCATGAATCAACAAAGCACAAAGCTAGCGAGGCCAATTGCACTACAGCTATACAAAGCATGAAGCATGCGACCAAGGCAACCCAAAATAGTCCTAGAACATGTCAAAATGATACTAAAACATGCATGGAAAGAAGCCAAAACAAGCTAACATGAAGGGCATAAGGCATAATGCATACAAGGCAAATAAGGTGGATTACACTACACCTATTAAGACCAAGCATGGGATGACTTAAGCAATAAAAATCAGAGTTATATCATGGCAAAATAACCCCAAATAAGCACTGAAATGATGGCTCGCAAGCTAAGGCATGAAGGCGTACACAATGACTCATGTTAAGACATAAAAGGGGCAAACCCTCCAACGCATTGAATGAGTGATAAATGCAAGTGCATGAGCATGAAACATGGACTGAAATCACATAATAAATAATGCCAAATCATTCAAATAGTCCAAGTAAAGCATGCTAGTGGACTTGATGCACAAAGCTAACAAGCTAGAATGCATTATAGCTATACAAAGCAAGTCATGCATGGCCAAAACAACCAAAAACAGAGCTAAGACATGTTAAAATATGGACAAAATTTTCATGAAGTTAAGCCAAAAGCATGCTATAATGACATGTTAAAGCATGAGACACACTAGGCTATTTCATGGAAATGCACTACAAGTGCATGGAGCATGCAAAGGCCAACCAAACCAAACCCTAACAGAGGTATGACATGGTAAAACAAGCCAAAGAACATACTGAAATGGACTCAACACAAGCTAAAATGACATGCTACTTCATGAAGCATACAAAGTTAGTGTGTGTGATTTACACTACAAGTGTATAAGGCGTGCATGGAGTGACAAAACCAAGCAAAAACAGTGGCATGCTACAGCAAAATAACCACAAATACAAGCTAAGATATGACCAACAAAAGCTTAAAACGCATGCTTACATATGAGGCTAATGAAGACAAGTATTGAAAATACAAGGAGAGGGGATGACCCTCTCCTTTCTGGGACCTCAAAACCTCCTCTCCACCACTGAAAATCCTTTGGATTTCAGTGGTAGAAAGGTCATGCAAAGGTGATCCCAAAGCTCAAAAAGAAGGCACAAAAGCAAGGCCAAACAAGGCCTAAGAGGGGGTAAACAACCCCAAACACAAAAGTGACCTTAAACAAAGATCTTAAACACACAAAAACAGAACTTTTTTTAGTAGGAAGCTAAGCTCAAAATAGCATACAAAAGGGTTCAAAAGCTTAAGCAAGAATGGGGGATTTAAGGGTTAAAGATTCACCCTTGGAGACCACCTTTACTACTGAAAACTCTAGTACGTTTTTTGAACTAAAACCAGTCCAAGAACTTCAAGAACAACCTCAAGGGACCTCAGCTCCAAGGGTAAGGTGTTTGAGTGTGTGTTTATGTGTTAAAGTGAGACAAAACTACACTTTTAAGGCACAAAACCAAGAACAAGAGCAATATAGAGACAAAGCTATATCTATCACTTTGAAGGCCAATTTTTCTGAACCTAGAGGAGGGAGGAGATGGTTCTCTCTTATAAAGAACCAAAAGCAAAGCTTCTTGGAGAAGCTAAGGTCCAAGGAAATCCTTCTACACACGTGTATGGAGGATAGCTTCAGTGCCTTCCAGCTATGCCAGCTGGAGGAAAATATCTTCAAAAAGGTGGCAAAAAGCAGCCGACCACTTGAAGTGGTCGGCCAGCTACTTCAAGTGATCGGCCGACCACCACAAGTGGTCTCCCAAGACAACAAGTGGTCGGTCATGGTGGGAGATGATCAGCACACTGAAAACAAGCCAGGGGTGGGGTGGTCGACCAGAAAAGATGGCTCAAACCCCTAGGAGACTAGTTATCAGATCAAAAAACTAGCTGGTGGGAAGAAAAGTGGTCTCCAAGAAAAAAACCTGGTCTCCCACCCTTGGACCACCTTCCAAACAAGGAAAACAAGGTTTGCACCAAAAACAAACCAAAATGGATGCAAGACGAAAGTCTGGGAGGCAAAGCGCACAGCCGGGAGCCTCGAAAACTAGCTGACAAGCACCAAAAGTGGTTCGCGACCACAAAAGTGGTCTCCCAAACCACAGTGGCCCTCCAGGCCAAGGAAACAAGGTGTGGTTCAAAAACCACGCCAAACGGAGAACGTTAAGCGGTCCTAAGACAAGGCACGTGACTGAAAGCTCTGAAAACCGGAAACTAGTCTCCAAATGGGAAAAGTGGCCTACGACCACAAAAAGTGATCTACAACCACAAAGAGATGGTCTACCAGACCACTCCCTCCCTCAGGCAAGGAAAACCAGACTTGGTCCGCAAACTGAGTCGAAACACAAAGAGTTCAGAGGCCCGGGGGCAAGGCTCTTAGCCAAAACTCCGAGACCTCGAAATGAGCACAATATGCGCAATCACCGAGCATTGAATCGATGACGTCTGAGTCTTAAGGTCGGTCAAAAATGGGGTGTCTACAGGGTGGTTCATCCTTCTCACTCTTTTGTTGTTAAAGCTTTTGTGGCTTTATTCATCACTTTCAAACCAACTTTTTCAAACCTTTTAACCACTGAATTTCAGAGGTTTTTCAATAGTAAAAACGTAGTTTTGAAGTCCAAAATTGGAGGGGTTAACCTCCCTTCCTTGTGTCTTATTTGCATGCCTAAATAGCTTAACATGTGAGCATGTTTTTCTAGCATTTTGTAGCTTAATCTCAGCATGTTTTTGCCTCTGATTTGGGCTGCTTTAGCTCTGTTTTGGGCTGTTTGTGTTGTATGAGTAGTCTTTTGCATGGTTGTAGTGTAATCCCATGTTTTAACTTATTGTTTTAGCTACTCTTATCTTCATTCCAACATGTTTTCCAACTAATTTTGGGCTATAAAAACTCTGTGTTTTTGGGCTAAATCTTGGGTCCTAAGGCCATTAAAGGTTGAGGGGTTGATAGGCCTTCTTTGTACCTTGTTTTGAAGGCCTTTGCCCTTGTGTTTCCCACCCTTTTGCTATCTTTTTCCAAGCTTTTAAAAATTGTTTTTTAGAGCTATTTCAATGGATAAAAACATGTTTTGAAGTCCAAAAATGGAGGAGGTAGCCTCCCCTCCTTATGTCTTGCTTACTAGCCTAGCATGCTTCATGTTTTAGCCTATTCTTCTAGCTTGTGTTAGCTTAATTTCAGAATTTTTTAAGCTATATTATGGGCTATTTTGCATCTGTTTTGGGCTGGTTGTTGCTTTTGAGCATTGTATTGCATAGCTGTGGTGTAATTTTCTTAACTAGCTTAGTGTTTCTAGGCATTAAGCATCATTTGTGTATTTTGGCTGCATGTTTTAATGCGTTTTCATGCCTAATTCCAGCACCTTAATATTTGCAACCTCTCTCACTTCTTCACTTTTCATTTGCTTTGAGGGTTGGTTAACCTTCGGGTTGTGTTTAAGCTTGAGATCGAAGTTCGTGCTTAACGGTTTCAATCCTTTTTTGAGGGTTTCTACTAACCAAAGGCATGACCTCTCTCTTGCCTTAAATCATCCCTTGGTTGACACCTGTTCCATTAGAGAACGCTTACCTTGGACTTAATCAATTAAAGAATGGATTGGTAAGCTAAAACGAGTAAATAAAAACGAACAAGTAAAAGAGGCAAGAGTAAGCGTCTTCGTGTTGCATTGCATGTGTTCAGATCAGACGTTAATTCAAACACGAGGCAAATGGGACATTTCATACTCAAAAGTGATGAAATGTGCCACTTTCCTTGGTCGCCATCACCCTTGATCATACGTGATAGGGTTGTGGCTTTGTTGAGTCTTGTTTTGTACTCATTAAGCTCGTACAAGTTTGGTTCCTTAGCCATCACGCATTGAAAATGCTTGGTTGATGGTTTGAGGGCCAAAAGTTACACTATTTTGAGCTTGTGTAATGATAAGGAGAGTAACAGTACATACACTCCTTGAGAATACACTGCTTTGCTTCTGTTTGCTCTTTGTTGCAGCAAAAAAGGAAAGTTTAGGGAAGGGGTGGCCGACCGGCCACAAACAGTGGCTGATCGGCCACCAGAAGCAGTCGACCAGCCACCAATGGTAGTCGACCGGCCATCAATGAAAAATTGCACAAGTGTGCTCCTGAGTTGGAGCAGAGGCATTCTGGAAGTCGGCAGCATTGTTGGTGTTCAAGCATTTGCAAACAAAGGATGTAATGGCAAGGCGGTAGCATTTTCGGGCGGAGAAGTTGAGCATGCATGCATCCCTCGCCCCTCGAGGCCATTTAACTGCTTTATTTAGTTCATTAGTGGTAGCTAATTTACTTGCTTTGTAATTAGTTAGTTAAAGTGTTTAGCTAATTAATTCGTTTTGTAATATTTAATTAGCTTAGAATAGTTACTTAATTAGTTTCGTGTTGTAATAGCTTAGCTTAATTAGCATAGCTAGTTGGCTTATTCATTTGGACCCTCCTTCGCGAGGGCGTAATGTTGTAATAAGTGTGTGTACGTGTGTGTATGTCTTCCAACCCCACGTCTTTCTCCCTTTTATTTAATCGCTTTTGATGGTTAGATTAGGGATCATATTTTCAATTAGCATACCTTATGCTCGCATGTTTGCATCCATTCATTTGTCTTACATGCACCGAGACTCGGCGCATCATTCAAACTGCATTGCAATTTCAATACACTTCTTTGAATACGTGTTTCAAAGCATGTTATCAAAGTGTTGCAAATACCATGATTAAATAGCCGAGCCTATTTAGTTGCATTATTGCATACGTTGCATTAGGCATCTTGTATAGTTAGGATCATGCATCTTTCTAACTAGTTTTTTGTTTTGGCTCGGAGTACTCGGTGAGTCTTTTATGCTTTAGCACACTTGCATGAGTGTGATTGCCATATTGCCATGTTTCGCATGCTTGCTATGAGGCTATGTGCTTAAATGCTAAATTGCATGAATGCCTGTGATGAAGGCTTGTTGTTTGAATTGGAACAATTCAACGAATACACGTTTTAAGCCCACTTTATTGTGGCAAAATCATGTTTTAAGCCCATTATGTTTGGTGGCAAATCCACATCTTTTAAGTCTACTTGAGGTGGCAAATTCAAACCATTTTCAAATACAAACATGACTTGAAATGTTCCAAGTCTTGCAACTAGTCTATACTTGCTTCTGCGCATCACATAGTAAGTTTAGATTAATAACCGAAATAAGAACGCATAAGGTTTATAAAATGATATATCATGATTAGTAGAGGCCGATCTTTGATCGGGCGAGTAGGCGTGCTCATTTCAGGACCTTCCCCTCTCGTACCCAAGTTCCCAAACCGAGGCAACTTTGGTGATGACGGACACGTGACCTTTGGCACGAGTTAGGGTTTCTTAAATTTTCCCAAAAACAAAATATTTAGGTAGCGACTCTGTATCTGGCAAAGTAGTCCAATTTTGGCATTATTTGATTTAAAATTGATTTTCCAAAAAGGTTTGCTGGATTTGGACTCTTTGGTGTTTATTAGTTTCACATTGCACTTGTGAGACTAGATTCAGAACCACAGGTAGAGTCCGAACTGTGAGGCCTTCTTTTCAAACCCTTTCCGAAAGGCAGGGGCACGGAAAAAGGCGAGTCCACAATGAGTCAAACCCAAGTTTAATAATCACAAGAAAGATTCCCAATAACAACATACTTTGTAAAAATGTATATATAACTCAAAGAAAAATCCCTACCTCAAGTTCTTTAAGGAAAAAGAGATGCAAGCCCCAAATTTAATGGTGTCGAAACCCAATCTCCACCGCACATAATGTAGCCCTTGAAGATTTCTCCAACTTTGATCAGGGAACTAGGGTCAAAATGTTAATGGATTTGGAGAAATCAAGGATTTAATCTAGTTTGGTGTAGGAAATGTAGAGAGAAGGAAGAGAAAAGTGTTTTTAGAGAGAGAGAGATGATGAAAAAGTGATATACACTCAGCCCAAGAAGAAAGAAAAAGGCTTATTTTCAGACTTAGCAGAGTCTTGCACGTGCGCCCCTTTCCCCGCACATGCGGCACGCCTCCACCGCATGTGCGGCTTGTACCCTCACACGTGTGGCCTTCACCTCCGCACGTGCATCCCTTCCCGCACTTGCTACTTCACGTGTAATTATTTTAGTATTGCATCCAAGCCTCCCCTGTTTTCTGCACGTGCGGCCTAACCTCCCACACGCACGGCCCCTCTTCCACACGTGCAACCCTACCTCCCAGCTCGAAATTCTACCAACTGAGTGGAAAACTCTCGGATCCAACCCCTACCTCCCGAAACACGTGAGACTCAACATCAGAATAAATAGGAACGAGGATTTTGAGAAAAGTTTCCAAAAACAACAAACCCAAACAGTTAACAAGACGTCAAGTTAAACTTGACACTCAAACAAGATCAAACTAAACATAAATCAAAGAGGAACGAAGCGGTTTTGTGTATCCGATCATCATAGAACAAGATTCAAAGGCCAAACAAATCATACAATAAAAGGAAAAAAAATAACAAAAAAATAAAAAGCCTAGTTACGATTTAAGAAAAAACATTAATCTTTTCAAAGATATGGTCTAAAAAGTAAAATTTGTAGCAAAATTTGTTTGAAAACCCGTTATCCTCGTCGAAGTTGTCTTTGTCACTACTGACCATCTCTGCCACTGCTGTTGCCGTACTTCGAACACCATTAGAAGGTAGAGTTGAGAAAGAGATACACCCACAATAGTATGTGAGAAGACTTAAAAGAGGCATGAATCAATGTGAGAGTAGAAAATCTAAAAATTTATGCTGAAAATGAAAGAGAATATTCTCAAACTTTTATTTCAGATATAAAAATTCTAAATTTGCATTCTAAAATTGCAAATTTATACTCCACTTTAGAAACATAAAATAATTTGTAATCGTTGGAACACTGCCGGAAAGAGAATCTTTCTGGAACTTTTTAGAGACAGACCTCGTTTGTGAATAGGCTATTTTAGTAACTTTTTGACTTTTTATGAAAAGATGTGTAGAAAAGTAGAGAGTGAAGTTATAGTGATTCCGGGTTTTGACCCGTTACTTATTGCATTATGGACTCGAGTTGGTTTTGTTTTGAATAGTTATTCAAAACTCTTTCCATTGTTTTCCTCTTTATTTTAGTTATCGGGTAGTAGTTGTGCGTTTGGGATAGGTTGGTTACTTGTTTTTCCAAACCTTTGTTGCCCAGATTTTGACTCTCCCGCTCGAGCGGGCTTCACAAATTTTGCTTCTCCACTCGAGCAACCATTCTTGCGCTCGAGTAGGATTTGCCACTTCTCAGCATTTCTTTTGCAGTTTTGAAAATACTGGGAAAGTGCTTTGGATGCTCGAGCGTCCAGTCCCATGCTCGAGCAGGGACCCTCATCTACAAAACTTCTGGAAATGTGTATTCTATGCTCGAGCACCAACTTTCACGCTCGAGCGGAACCTTGTGTCTGACACTCGAGCGGGGCTTTCCACGCTCGAGCAGACTGTACGTATAACGGTTCGAAAAGATGATATTTTGAATCACTTTTTCATATCTCTCTCTCTCTCTAAAACTTTCCAAAAAGCTTGTTCTTGAGCCTCTCTCTCTAGAATTCACATTCTCTCTTAGATTTCATCTCTCTCTCTAGAATTCACCTTTTCTCTTAGATTTCATGTAGATCCATTGATCTTTTCAACCTAGTGCCTTTGAGAAAAAGGTAGAGCTCGTCAAGATCTACATTTTGATTAGAATAGAAGTGGGTTTCGGCGTTCTTAGAATTTCTCTCTTGTTTGACTCATCTTTTTCCTTTGAGGTAGGGATCTTTTCTACACTTTCATATGATAGTTAAGCTGAGTTATTTGTATCTTGTGTAATAATGACGTGATTTGAGGGTGTTGTAAGCAAACCTAGGATTTGGGTATAATATGGAAAGAGGGATTGTTGAAGAACATGAAATAAACGAATGTGGGTTGCGGAAATGAAATTATGTTGGGTCAAAATGGTTGTAAATGATATTTAGGTTGATAATTAGAAATGGGAAGGTTTTGCCCTAAGATGACTACCATGATTATTTTATATAGACAATTAAAGTTGTCATTGAAAATGTGAAATTGAGAGGATATTGGTATGAATGATGGGATTGGTTATGTATTGATTCATTCTTTGGAAGTTTGAATAAATTATCTGTCATGAGATTGGATATTTGTTTAGAAATAACTGTATTGGGCTATCAGTGGAGGATAGCCATGTAATGAAATGAAATGAATGGAAATCGGTACTTTATGACTGTATAACTGTGAATATCTCTATCACTGACGTAGTGTATGCATAGTGTACTTATACCTTTGCTAACTTTCATATATTGTGCTAGATGATTTCTACTGGGTTGTGGCTCACCTTATTTAGGAATAACATTTTCAGGTGTTGGTAACTTACCTCCACCAAGGCAATAGCTTGGAGGGATATTTTGGGAGCAAGAGCTTCTTTATTTGAATTGTAGATTTTTGTATAGCCTAGGGCTAAATGTGTATGAGCTAGTCTCTGTTTGTGTAACCAAGTCAAAGCTTGGAAATATGTAAGTCAATAGGGCATTTAATTCTATTAAACTCTTTTGTATTATTAACTTCATGTAATAAAAAGATTATTTACCCTGATTCATGTTGTTATTGATATGTGTTTGGATTGTATTCATTGTATTATTTTGGGGGCGCGACAACTTGGTATCGGAGCGTACCAAGTTTGAATACTTTGGGTACGTGGGAAGTGGTTAGTACCATAATGGGTTTGTCTCGCTTGCTAGAGACTTAAGTGTAAACGATATGTGTTTATATGACAACATGCTTCTATGATTATTTGGGTATGGATTGAATTTCTAGGATGTTGATTGGGTCCACGGGTTTCTAGGAGTCCTGTTAGAAAAGCACTTGATCACTACTATTTCTAATTGGAACTGTAGCAACACTGTGGGACGGTCATTATCCGGAAATGAAGTTCGTATGTGTTTACATGATTATATGCTTATGTGGAGTGGATTACAGTTGTCCAATGTATTAAGATGCGAGGGAGTTAGCTTCGGCACATTTGTGAATGTGCTAATTTCTTGTGTTACCTTTATTAGGATGTCAGGATGTGGTCGTGGAGGTAGGCATGGTAGGCCTAGGAGGTACGAGATGCCTATATCGGATGAGATTCCGGCGCATGAGGAAGGGGTTGGTCAAGCTAATGTGACCGAGCTAGTAGGTCAGTAGGCCATGGGCACCTTAGCCCGCAAAATGGCCAGAGCATTGAGGGAATCTATAGACATTCTCAGAGCAAAGAATCAAGTCCAGGCCCAGGTAGTTGAAGCATGGCCATCTTTTCTGAAAAGGGAATTCTTCCGGTCGAATTCAGATGAGTTTTTGGGTGACCCAAAGGAGCCGCTGAAAGTAGATGAGTGCCTAGAACAGATGGTAAAGACTTTTGAGATGCTCGGCATCAAAGATGGGGGCATGAGAGTGACCTCGGCATTCTTCCAATTGAAGGGAGACGTGGGTCAGTGGTGGAAGTATGCATGGGGACGCATTGGAGGGACCTGGGAGGCCTTCGTCGATGCCTTTCAGGAGAAGTTTTTACCTCCCACTGTTAAGGAAAAGTTGAGGGATTAGTTCTCTCAACTCAAGCAGTTGAACATGCATGTGGCCGAGTTTGAGGCCACCTTCACTAGCCTCTCTAGGTTTGCACCTGAGTTAGTGGCGACTGAGGAGCGCCGTTGTTTGGAGTTTGAGAAAAGGCTGAGGACCGGACTCATGTTTAGAGTGGTCGGATCCATGATTATGGATTATGGGCATCTTGTGGAGGTAGCGGTCCATCTTGAGACCGTCATATTGGCAGATAAGGAGAGGATGAGGGTCTCCAGGAGGAGTCAGGATAGTCAGGGGGATGGTAAGAGACATAGGGGCTCTAACCCTCAGCAGTCCCAGGGAGTTCAGTCGAGATCTAACTTTCTAGTGCCTAGCCCGGGTTCTGAGGGAGGTGGTCAGGGAGATGTAACTTGTTTCAAATGTGGCCAGTTGGGTTACAAGTCTCTAGTTTGCCCACAGAGAGGAGGAGGGCAGTGAGTAGCATCATCTTTGGCTCGTTCTCAAGGCCAGAGTTAGGGTAGAGGACAGCCGCCCACTTGTTATTAGTGTGGTTAGGCGGGGCACTTGAAGAGGTCTTGCCCACAGTTGAGTGGTACGTCTAGTGCGTCTGGTTTGAGACAGGCACAAAGTCACTAGCCAGTACAGCCAGCATAGGCCTCGAGAGCCAATCAGGGAGCTTCTTCAGTTCAGTCAGTGCAGCAGGCTTATGGTATGAGGGGTGAGGAGGTAGATTAGAGGCCAACAGGGCATGTGTACTCAGTTACAGCGCCATATCTTGTGCTTGCTCCTTTAGTAGTGAGAGATACCATCTTGTTTTGCAATTCAGTTGCTAATGTGTTGATTGATATGGGTGCATCCCATTCTTTTATCTCGCCTACATTTGCATCAGTTTTGGGGTTGGAGTTGGCATAGTTAGCATCTCCTATTTGTGTAGAGTCACCTATTGGTGGTGAGGTCATCTTGAAATAGGGGTGTTGGGGATGTGACATAGAGGTTGCAGGTCGTCGACTTCCATTTGTATTTGTTTTGCTTGACATGTCTAGCTTTGATGTTATTTTGGGTATGGACTGATTATCGTTATACCGGGCTATTATAGATTGCTATCACCAAAGGGTTACTGTATGTACGTCGAGCGGGGATTGCTTTTATTTCTTGGGGGACCGAGTGGATAGAGTCTTATCATCGGTATATGATCCGCGTGGATGGAGTGAGCTTAGCTGTCTTCTTGCTAGCCTCTTGAGTAGTGAAAGTGATGAAGTCCAGCTTGAGTTCCCAAGGGTAGTTTGTGAATACCCGGATGTCTTTCCCAAGGATCTTACTAGTTTACCATCTCATCGAGAGATCGAGTTATCTATCGACTTAATGCCTAGCACGACATCGATTTTTATGACACCATATCGTTTTGCACCTGTTGAGTTGAGTGAGTTGAAGATTCAACTCCAGGAGTTATTAGATAATGGTTTTATTTGCCCTAGTACTTCACCTTGGGGAGCGCCGACCCTCTTTGCTAAAAAGAAAGATGGAGCCTTGCGACTTTGTATCAATTACCGAAAGTTGAACCAGGTTACCATTAAGAACAAATACCCAATGCCTCATATAGATGATCTGTTTGATCAGTTGAAAGGATCTTATTGTTTCTCTAAGATAGATCTGAGATCGGGTTGCCATCAATTGAGGGTAAGGGAGGAGGATATTCCGAAGACGGCATTTCGTACACAGTATGGCCATTATGAGTTTCTAGTGATACCTTTTGGGCTGACCAACGCTCCAGCTATATTTATGGACTTAATGATTCAAATCTTCTGTGAGTTTCTAGATTGATTTGTGGTCATCTTTGTGGATGACATCCTGATTTACTCACCCTTTGAGGAGGAGCACGAGGAACATTTACGAGTGGTGCTTGAGTTGCTTAGAGCCCATAAGTTGTATACTAAGTTTGGGAAGTGTGAGTTTTGGCTAAAAGATGTTAAGTTCTTAAGCCACGTGGTATCGGGGGAAGCAGTGACTGTGGATTCATCCAAGATAGAGGCGGTGCAAGATTGGGCACAACCTAAGAATGCTTTCAAGATCCGTAGTTTCTTGGGGTTGGCTGGGTATTACCAAAGATTGGTGAAGGATTTCTCCAAACTAGCCTCACCTTTGACTAGACTGACGAGAAAGGGAGTTAAGTTTGAATGGAACGAGACTTGTGAGAAGTCATTCCAAGAGCTTAAGGTTAGACTCATCACTGCTCCAGTTTTGATTATCCTAGAGAAGGATTTAGGCTATTTTGTATATTGTGATGCCTCATAAGAAGGTTTAGGTTGCGTTTTGATGCAAGAGGAGAAGGTAGTAGCCTATGGCTCGCTGCAGTTGAAAACACACTCCTAGAGATTACATTTTCTCCCACTCTCTTGTCAAACAACTAAACACTCAATCTGTTTATAGACTAATCCTGCAATGTAACAAACAATCTAAACACAAGGAAAAAACACACAGCAGCTAAACAAAACCAAATTGGACTCCTTTTTCTAGGAGGTTCTTCAACCTTCATTCTTGACTTTGTAGCCTCCAAATACACAATGATGGATGGTGGTGAAGGTTCTAGTGAAGGCTCTACTTGAATCAACTTACAATTCATCATCCCTCCATAAGCTTGATTCTCTATGTAACTTTAGGAGTGCAAAAATGGCCTGCGGCCCATGGGTGGCCCGAAGCCTGCCCACGGCCCGGGATGGGCCTAGTCTATTTAGGCCCGTTTGGGCTCGAGCCTAGGCCTAGGCCATCATTTTGAAGGCCAGCCCATCGGCTGACTCAAGGCCCACCTCGCTCGAGGCCTAGTGTCTTTTTTAGTAAAAAATAATAAAATTTTGGTCGAAATTTTTTTTAAAAATAATTTAAAAAAATGTCAAGCTTGCCCAAGCCCAGCCCAGGCCTACCGGGCTGGCTTGAGGCCTGAATACCCCTAGGCCTAATTTTTTGGCCCGTGGGCTAGCCCGATCCAGCCCGAATTTTGGCAAGATCCCACGGGGCCCAATATGGGCCAAGCCAGGTCCGATTTACATCCTTACGTTTGGGAGTGTAAAAACGACCCGCGGCCGGGGTAGGCTCGGCCCATTTAGGCCTGTTTGGGCCCGAGCCTAGCCCAAGCCCTTGGGCCATCATTTTGAAGCCCAACCTAGCCCGTGGGCCTAGCCTGCTTGGCCCGACCCATGGCCCAGCCCATCGGCCCACTCAAGGCTCGGTCTGCCCGAGGCCCAGTGTCTTTTTTAGTGGAAAATAATAAAATTTTGGTAGAAAAAAATTTTAAAAATTAAAAAAAAATGGTCAAGCCAACCCAAGCCTGAGGCCAGGCCCAGGCCCAAGCCCATCGGGCCAGCCAGCTTGAGGCCCAAATACCCTTGGGCCAAGGACTGGGCCTAATTTTTTGGCACGTGGGCTAGCTCGACCCAGCCCGAATTTTGGTAGAAGCCCGCGTGGCCCAAGATGGGCCAAGCCGAGCCAAGCCAGATTTACACCTCTACCTACGCTGCTTCATTCCAAGCATTGCTTTTTGTCACACCCCAACTTTTATTAACCGAATCCATTACCAAATCCATTATAATAGTTCCATTTATTTGAGAACATGAACGAGAATAAATAATAACATTCTCTCACAACAACAATGATGATATAAATAAGTCATGGCACAATACCCTCAGGCTTACACTGAATGACAATAAATAAAATAGAAGGGATTTACCCTTATACAATACATAGCACACGGCCAACAAATAAAAGGTCCCGTGGCCAACAATTAAAGACTTCAAGTCATATACGATTCCTCCAGCCTTGTACCTGAAAAAGTTTATCAACATGTGGGATGAGCACTAAGCCTAGTAGAGATCCCAAAGATCCTAACCAATCGCAACATATAGATAAATATGATCATGAATGCTCAAGATATATCATATAAGTAGTGTGACATTTAATATCCAAAATATACGCATAAAACTACATTTTCTCAAAACGTCCCGCTTGATACATTTCAGTATGAAACCAGTTCTTCTCTTTCACATTTCCATTATTACTTCCAAAAGAAAATATTTTAAAATCTCATTCTTTATTTGATAAAACTTCTGACGTTAACATAAAAGAATCTCACTTGAACCACCGTTCTGAAATTATAATCCCACATGCAAATCATAATCCCCATCCTACCTCTCAATACACCATAAGCATTTACACCCCAACACATATCTCTACAACCTTCCCTGACCATAGGTCCAAGGATTTAAACGGTGACTGGTATGAAACCATTAACATAGATATACATTTAAACAAGATAACTAAAGCAATACATGCTACCAATCTCATCTCCACAATATGAAAACGGACAACACGTATATATATTCACAGCGAAATGATTAAAGTAATACATACGACCAATCTCATCTCCACCAGCCTATAGCATGGATAGTCGATCAAACAATACCAATACCACATATCACTTTAGCAGCCTCACCCGGAAGGAGGTGCTGCTCAGATCATACTTTACTAGGCACAAACCGAAAGGGAATGAAGAACCTATCACATGGTGCCATGCTTTGCCGGCTAAAATACGGCGGGAAACGGACCCCCTGTTTGCACTTTACCGGGCGCAAACTAGAAGGGAACGAAGAGCCTATCACAAGGTGCCATGCTTTGCCGGCTAAAATATGGCGGGAAATGGACCGCTTTTTCACACTTTACCGAGCACAAACCAAAAGGGATGAAGAAACCTTTGTCAAGGTGCCATGCTTTGCCGGCTCAACACGGTGGGTAACAGACCCCCAAACAACATCACATCAAAAGCATAACAAACTAACCAACATCAATAATACAAGGGTGTAATACATATACCTAGTCCAATTAACACTATATCGACTATTAATAGTTAAATACATTAACTCATTTCCATCAAAACGTGCTCCACGCACCACCGTTCAACAACAGGTTTTCTTACATTCTTAAAGTGTTTCCAAACGCAACCCGGATTACTAAACATCAAAATCATACTATCCGACAACCGTCTCATAATACAAATACATTTGTAAGCGTTGCAGTTACCTCTTTAACTACACAATCCATAACTCACCACTGAAATTGTCTATTCACAATGTTCACTTACAACTAACATTATATCATCTTATATCACATAGTCTATCCTACAATAATACACATGGCATATATCTGAAAACAATCAATTCCATCCTCCACCAATGGCCAAGTACAAAACTCTAGATGTCAAATACATAATCCGAAATAATATATACACCTTTGGGTAATTCCACACTCTCGTTCATCACAAACTCTCAAGTTTTATAAAAAGAGTAATTAGTTCCATTTTGTTTTGAAAACAAAACCTTACTACCCCAAATCCCAACAAACAACACAGTGGTCACGTCCACCAACATTAAACCAAAGCCCCAATTATTCATAACAACCACATTATAACCCCATTTCTATTTAATATTAAACTTCTCTTTAATATTCCAAATCAATAAACTAAACACCCAACCTTTCCAATTCATATCTTATACACGATTTACAACCCACAACCAACTATACACAACCCACGAACTCACCAATATAAACCCAAATCTACCCATATGTTTTTTAATAAAATCAACCACAAACTATGCTTTTAAATGTAGTGAAAAATACCACAAGTCTATCTATAAAGATGTATTGAAGAGAAGCTCAAGAATCCCTATCTCTTGGAGTGAAGAGGAGAAAAGCCGAAAATCCACCAGCGATGAAAACACAATCCGCTCATATCAAAAGAAAGCCATCGTGACCCTCTATATTTTGATCTAAAGGACTAGGGGTAGAAAATGGGTGTATCTCCTAAGCTTTTAGGTCCAAGAAACCTTAACAATGGCAAAAAGGAAGAGAGAGAAGAGAGAGAAAAGCAAAAAGTGACTTTTTCAGCGTACTGCGGCCTTATATAGACGCGCAGTCCACTCGAGCACAAGAAGTGATGCTCAAGCGTCGAGACACAAAAAGTGTGACCGCGCAAAAAGTGTCGCTCAAGTGTATAATAGAAACTCTCAGAAGTTTTACAGACAAGTGACCACCACTCGAACACAAGAAGTAACGCTCGAGTGAACACCACTCGAGCGCAAGAATGGCCACTTGAGCGAAGAATAAGAACTCCCAGTATCTCTACATGCCTGCAAAATTGCTAGAAGTTCACAAAGACCGCTCGAGCGCAGAAGAAAATTTCTAGGAAACAACAACTTGAGAAACAAGTCACCAACATGTTTCCAACGCAACCAAGACACTTCGATAACCAAACCCAAAAAAACAGTGAGCGGAAACAAGACAAGAATGACCAAAAAGGCAATAAAACCCAGATCCAAAACATCAATGGGTCGGATTCAAACTAAGGTCGCTATACTTTTAATTTGATAAACAAATCTTGCTTGAGGGGCTTGGTAAAGATGTCCGCATTTTGGTCATATATTCTGCAAGAAATAAGCTCGACTTTTTTGTTTTTCACATATTCTCTGATGAAATGATAGCAGGTGTTAATATGCCTGCTTTTTTTTTTTTTTTGATAAACTGGATTCTTTTCTAGAGCAATTGCTGATCGATTGTTGATGTAGACTTCTGTGGGATTATTTTGTGGAAATCCCAAATATTTCAACACATTCCTGACCCATATACAATGGCAGACAGTTAAGCTGGCAACAACATACTCAGCTTCACAAGATGACAAGGTCACAATAGTTTGTTTCTTTGATGACCATGTAAAAGTTGTATCTTCCATGAAAATGTAAATCTAGTTATGCTTTTTCTTTCATCCAAGTCTCTTCTCCAGTCGGTATCTAAATAACCAGTAAGTTTGAAATCTTGACTCTTTGTATGGAATAGTCCATCATCAATGGTACCCTTGATATAACAGAGTATTCTCTTTGTTGCATTTAGATATGACTGATCAGGGATGTCCATGTATCTGCTAACAAACCCAACTCTATAGAGTATATCTGGCCTAGTACATGTCAGGTATCTCACGCTTCCAATCAAAATCTTGAAACATGTAGGATTAACATCTCCTTGCTCGTTCTTCCGTAACTCTTATCTTGTTTCAACAGGTGTTGTGATAGAGTTATAGTACTCCATGCCAAATCTCTTGAGAATATCCTTTGCATAATTACTCTATGAGATGAAGATTTCATCGTTGCTCTGATACCACTATTGGCAGTGGTAAGCTCTAATACCACTGTTGGGAAATTGTGGCAATTTCCATTGTAAACTCTGATACCATTTTGGAAATAGGAGAGGGGTATAAATCACTTGTTATGATTCACAAAGAGACACAATATTTAATGTGATTGGGCCTCACTGCCTACGTCCATGGGAGAGTAACCATTTTTACTACATAATGAAAATTACAAAGAGATTACAATGAAGGAGAACTCTCTCTCTCACTCAACTCTCATTGAGCTCCCCTCTCTTCCATAGAGGTCAATCTTTTTTACTCTTTGAACAGAGCAACTCTCTATAACTCTCAAATTCTCTTAGAATCCAATCTCTGTGACTAAAGATGACTTTGTATCTCCCACTTCTAGAGAATATATTTTTTTTCCCACTTTATTTAAAACAATCTTACAACCTCTCTATTTATATATTCATCTAACAATGTAAACACACAATCTGAATACAAGAAAATACAAATAGTATGAAACCAAATCCAAATTGAATTACTCAGTTCCGAAAGTTTTTTTCTTCATTCTAGACTCTCTTCTTCAACTTGAACTTTGCAGCCTCCAAATGCACAGTGATGAAACTTTATGAATTCTTTAAAAGCTTCTAGCTTCTTCTTCTCTTCTTCAAATTCAAATTGAAATCCTCTTTTTCAATCTGGAATTCTCTAGAACTTTCTTATCCAAACTCAAATTGAGTTTGACTTCCAATATCCCCCCTTAAACTCAATTTGTTGGATTCTTTTAATCCAAGAAATCTTCAAGATTATAACTTCAACAACCCCTCTTAAGCTTGATTGTTGACATAATACCTCATATGTGCTCGTAAATCTCATCATGACCACTTGTCTAGCCTTTGTAGTCAATCCTCTATTAACTTCTATCTCTCTCAAAGCAACCACCTGTTGTTCGGTGTTGTTAACCTCTTATTGACGCCTTCTCTCTTGCAAATCAACCATATGTTGTCTGTTGCATTGTACAAGCATCTGTTATCCACGGTAGTCAACCACCTGTTGACATATGTCTATTCAATGTTATAGAGCAACCACCTATTGCTTATTTCGTCCATGATATCTGGGACGCCTTCTATCACCCATCTGTGATGTCTTCTTTGTTGTATTGTTCGACTCCCGCTTTGAATAATATTTTTTTCCTTAATCTCTTCAAACAAAATCTGTAAATTGCTGCTATGGAATTTGCAAAATATGACCATACAGATGTATCTAGAATGCTCCAAATAGATAGACACGACTATTGGATCATCAAAATCTGACTTCAAATGGCTCAGATCTATCCACAGCTATTTGGCCAGCTCAGATCAATGGTTGCACCTTAACCATGTCATACCGGAAAATAAGAGAGAGAGAGAGAGAGAGAGAGATTTGTAATATATGCTCTGATACCACTATTGGTAGTGGTAACACTAAAAGAAAATGCAGAATTCGCGACTAAAATAAGTTTTTTCGTCGCTGAAAGTAGTACAAATGGCGACTAAAATGGAATTAGTCGCCAAAATTGGTCACTTTTGCCGACTAAAAGACTTTAGTCGCCAAATATGAGGGTTTTAGCGACTAAAAGTCAGTTTAGTCGCTGAATATAGGGGTTTTAGCGACAAAAAAAGTTTTAGTAGCCAAAGGTTAAGGTTTTTGGTGACTAAAAACATTTAGTAGCCAAAACTATACGTTTTGGCGACTAAAAACCAGTTTGGTCGCCGATTCTACATGTTTTGCCGACTAAAAACAGTTTGGTCGCTGGAAGTCAAGCTTTTTGGCTACTAAAAAAAAATTAGTAGCTAAAAACAGGTTTATGGCGACTAAAATTCACTTTAGTAGCCAAAAGGGGACGTTTTTGGCGACTAAAAACAGGTTTAGTCGCCAAAAGGATAGGTTTTTAGGCGGAACAGTTTTCTTTAGCGACGGAAAATTAATTAGTAGCCCAAAATAATAGAATTGGCGACTAAATAATTTTTTTAGTCGCCAAAAGTAATCTAAATTTTTTTTAGTAAGTATTTTATTTTTTACATAAATTATAGAAAATATATATAATTATATTTATATATATATAGTTTTGTATTAATATTGGTGAAAGTAATATATAAATAATATAAGTTGCAATTATATTCATGTGATGGTTCAGTGGCATAGTGGGCTGGAGTGTGTTGTTAAGGTTTGGAACTTGGAGGTCTCAGGTTCGAAGCGTGGGTGGTCTGAGGCAGAGAGGGTAATTTTATTTTTTTTTCAAAAATGCTTTTGGCGACTAAACACTGTGGTCGCCAAAAGATTGACAATTGCTGATGAAAAAAATAGTCGCCAAATGTATAAATAAATAAAAAAAAAATTCACTATTGGCGACTAAAACTTTAGTCGCTAATATATAATTTCCAAAAATGGAATTGACTATTGGCGACTAAAACTTTAGTCGCTGAAGACTTGTATATTGCTGACTAACACTTTTTTAGTCGCCAAAGGTATTGGCGACCGTGTATTGGCGACAAAACCGGCGACTAAAAGATTTAGTTGGGGAAAGTGAAAATTTGACTTTTGGCGACTAAAAAAGGACTTTTGGCGACTAAATCCAAAGGTGTGTTTTCTTGTAGTGTAAACTCTGATACCATTGTTGAAAAATTATGATGATTTTCTTTATAAGCTTTGATACCACTGTTGGAAGTGTGAGAGGGGTATATTTTGGTTGTGATTGTGAGGCTTGGAAATTTTGTAACAAATTTATTAAATAAAAATTATCTTTTTCTTGAAAAGTTATTTTAATTTAATGCATAAGATATAGAAGTTTGACACACTTTAAATTAATTATTGTTTAGAGACATTGATTAAACTAAATCCTAATTAACACTAACCCTCACAATTAAATTAAGGAAGCTTCTATTCCAACAGATACATTAACCAAAATAATACCGTTAATGCCCGAGAAAACATCATTTTCTTTCTAAACTCATTCTCCAAGCATTATTCAACTATGACATCCTATTTTGGTCAAAAGTCCCAAAAGTTAAACATAATTCATTTGTTTTCTTTAAAAATGCTCTTTTGATCGTAAACTGGTAAAAATTTCAAAACCGATTGAGTTGAAATCCGTTTTTGTTCAAATTTAAAACATAACTCTTTTATAACCTTACAAACATATTCCAATTTTATACTTTTGCAATTTGGGCATCAACTCTTTATTTTTCTCAAATTTTCTATTTTGAGTAAATAAATCACAAAATTTTTAAAAATTCTAATTAACTGGTTTGGCAACTCCCATATAACCCCAAAAGTCAAAAAGTTACACAAAAAGCAAAAAAGACATTACTATTCACAAATAAAAAATATTAAAAAAATATTTTATATATGTTTTTATAATACAAATCAGAGAGTGGACGTGACAGCCGTCCTTGTGATTGAGACCAAGCCATTTTACACTTTTTTTTGGGGCAAAAAAAAAATTTCATAGGTAAAGTTACAAAGTTTGATGGTAATATTTGGCCCTTGGGGGCCCACTAAGGGTTTCGTTTTGATAATCCGAACCGTTCAATATGTAGAACTCGTCGAGTAATATGTGCCTGTAAAAAAATCACATTGATCAGATATCATTAACTATATGATCAAATCAGTTTTGTATAAATAAAACGAATGGTGTGATAGTTAACTATTGAAAAAAACTAATCTGATTATATAGCTATCGATATCCGATCAACGTGATTTTTTACAAACATATAATACTCGACGAGTTGTACATATTGAACGGTTCGGATTATCAAAACGGAACCCTTAGTGGCCCCCACGGACCGACCATCACTGCCCAAACACGTTGCCTCGAAGGAGGCAATTATTTTCTATGCAGACATGCTGGGGCAGTCACAGGGCAGCCGTATGACCAATCCAATTTCTTCCACTATACATTTTATTTATACAATTTTTTATTGCACATTTTTTCATAAAAGATAAAAAGTTAACCCAAACATCCATATTTTTTTCCTCAACTTTTTAGTTCAAAAAGACAAAAAGTGCACTTATTTAGGACACCCCAAACAACCCCTTAAAAATTATATACAACTCTAAACTCCATATAATCAAGTAAAAGTGCATAAAAAAGTATAGGAAAAATCTCTACCTCAAGCCAAGAAGCTTTCAAATTTTTGGCAACATAAATTAAATCTGTTCGGAGCCAAACGATGCCTTTTTCGCCTCCTATGTTTTGATCCAAAGCACTATGGGGTCAAAATGACTTACACTAGATCAAGCCAATGAAAAGCCAACTTGGAATCCCTTTTTTCTTTTCTCTGGGCAAGCACACCCAAAAGTATGAAGAAAAAAAATCTAGGAGGTTACTATTTATAGATATTTTCTTTTTTATTATTTTGTTTTTAACTAAACAAATATCTAACTATATATATATATCAATTAAAAATACATGTTAACATCTTTAATGACAAAAGTAAATATAATATTTTTTCACCACAAAATATATTTCATTTAACGGTACATGTCTTAAATATTCACAACTCTTTTATGGTAATCAAATAATAATAATAAAACCACAACAATATTACATGGTTACTAACGGGTCAAGATTCAATCAATTGGATCCAAAATGAATGGAGTTTAATAGTTTAAAATAAATTATTAACTGGGATTAAAGTATAAATTCAATTTGATTCAACTTGTTACATGCTCTGATACCACTGTTGGCAGTGGTAAACTCTGATACCATTGTTGGAAAATTATGACAATTTTCTTTATAAGCTCTGATACCACTGTTGGAAATGTGAGAGGGGTATATACTAGTTGTGATTGTAAGGCTCGGAAATTTTGTAACAAATTTATTAAATAAAAATTATATTTTTCTTGAAAAGTTGTTCTAATTTAATGCATAAGATATAGAAGTTTGACACATTTTAAATTAATCATTGTTTAGAAGCCTTGATTAAACTAAATCTTAATTAACACTAATGTAGACACCCCATTTTGACCGGCCCTAGGACTTGGGCACTTTGTTTTGACGACCCCATGATGAAAATTGGAATATGCCACTTTATAAATTTCTCAGCCGAAAAATCAAATTGAAGCTTTAATTCCAAACCTCACCCATTTTGGCCATCACTAATATTTTATTAATTTATAGTATTTTATAATTTTATATTTTTTATATAAATTTATGTGTGTGCATATTTGTTTTAGGTGTGTTTTATATTGATAAATATAAAAGAAAAAAAAATGATGAAATGACAATAACAAAACAAAAAAAAAAAAAGAAAATAAGAAAAAAATAATAATAATAGAGTATTATCATGGTATTTTTGGGAGAAGTTAAACAAATTTTTGTGGAGGAATGATGATGATTATATTCGGTGGAGAGATGAGCTGTGTTTGAGAATATTAGAAAGTACGAAAGAAATAGGAGGATTCGGTGGAAAATTATTTGAGAGTGGGGTGGTTTAGAAAATAAAATAAAAAAAGAAAGATGAGTGGAATAGGTGGAGAGTGTTTTATTGAGAGATAACATTGAGAAAGAAAAAAAGTGGGGTCGGTGTTTGTTTTCGGTGGAAGATAAGAGGAGAGGGCAGGTGAAGATTGGAAAAAAAATGGGAGCAGGTGAGAGTGGATGGTGGGAAAATACAATGATAAAAAAAGACACAAGGCACATGGGGTGATGGATCTCTCTCTTGGGTGAAGTATTGAGTGAAGGATTGATAGACACACATGAGTCCGGATCCTCAGCCGCCCTACCCAGCGGCCCTTTGCAGCAGCGCCCCAAAATGACGTCGTTTTGGGGCTAATTTCCCCCCCCCCAAAAAAAAAAAAAAAAAAAACAGAACGAGGGTCTGCAACTGCTGGATTCATCCATATATATATATATATATTTCCTTTGTAAATTTTCGAAAAGAAATGAAGAATGATCCAAATCTGGGAAGCATTCTTGTAAAATTTGGGGAAGCAGTTCTTGAAGAATGATCCAAACACACCCGAGGTCTTCATCATCTACCAACATTCAGTTCATCTTCATCATCAAAAACACACCTTCATCAACAATAACACAGAGGTCTTCATCATTTTCAGATAAAAAAAAAAAAACAGATCGGTGATCAAATCAATTTTTGAATGCATAAAAAAACAGATCGGTGGTCAGAAAAAAAACACAGAGGTCTTCAACACAGGAATCAATTTTTTTTCCCCCCCTTTAGATCCAGATCCAAATCAACTAAAAAAAAAAAAAAAAAAAAAAGGTAGAGAAAGCAGAGGCCATCGACGATAAAATTTTTTTTTGAACATCATCATTAGCTTCATCATCTTCATCAACAATCAAATCCAGCTAGGTAATCACATACACACAAACAAATCCAGATTTTGAACATTTTTTTTTTTTTTTTGATGATGAACCCAGCAGAACCTAGCAGCTCCTTCTTCCGCTTCTTCTTCTTTTTCTTCATCTATAGATATAAAGATATGAATAATACTTGAGACCCCCTTTTGGGGGTCACCCCCTCACCCCCTTTGCCATGTGTCAGGGAGTGATTGGAGGAGCAGGAAAAAAAAGAAAAAGAAAAAGAAAAAGCAACCAATAAGAGAGAGAGGGGGTCAAAGGGGGTGATGGGAAAAGGAGGGATGAATCATTGTTGTAAAGATATATATATATATATATGGATGAACCCAGCAGTAGTAGACCCTCGTTCTGTTTTTTTTTTTTTTTTTTGGAAAATTGGCCCCAAAATGACGTCGTTTTGGGGCGCTGCTACAAAGGGCTGCTGGGTAGGACGGCCGAGGATCCGAACTCGATACACATAGATAAGGGGATAGGGGAGTTTCTTTGACAGGAGGGAGGAGACCACAAGAGGAGAGACCAACTTTTCTCTCTCTAGACACCCATTCGGCTCTCTCTCATCTCTCTCTGGCACGGCAACACCCACCCACGAGGCACACATGCTCACACAGACACATGGAGGACACGGTTTAGAGGAAAAAGGGCAACACACACAAGGGACCAACTGCTCTCTCTCAGGGCTCTCTGCCTCCCTCACGGCTCTCTTGAATGACAGCAACCCAGCTCCATTCTCCACAGCCACAGACACGGCAGCAGCAACCCAGCTCCACTACACAACCCAGCAGCTCACACACACACTGCCATCCTCACCCACTGATACACTCACCATGCATACACACGGCACACTGACATGGGGCTTGATCTGAACACAGCCACGGCAAACCCACCACACCACCTACACACACAGCACACAACACACCCACACACGCACACAGCACACAACACACCCAACACATACTCACACGGCATACAGACACTCAACACACACATGCATACACACCATTGACACACACCATTACACAGTAGCACACACGGGCATGGAGACACCAAACCCATCTCTTTCTTCTCTCTCTAGACATTCCTAGGCTGCTCTCTCTCTCTAAAGACTCACAGAGACTCTCTAAAAAAAACAGAGGCACACTACACACACGGGACCTCTCTTTCTCTCTCTCTCTCTCTCTCTCTCTCTCTCTTGGTGGAGAAAATAAAAATGAAAACAACACAGCACTAGTCTCTCTCTCGATGGTGTTCATGTGAGTGGTGTTCATGAGTGATATTGTTTGGAGAGAAAATGGGTTGAGGAGGATGAAAGAACTCTCTTGATTTTTGGGTTGAAAACACACACACAGAGGCGGCAGTTGTTCAAAGCGGCCTCTGCTCTCTCTAGCGAGCTCAAACGCACATCTCTCTCTCAGCGGGGATACATTTTTAGCAAAGGGACAAAGCCATCGCTGGGCTCTCTCTCTTGGTAGATCGTCCTCTTCTCGGCACATCCGAAGACAAAATCAAAGAAGAATCTGTATCAAAACCAAACAAGGTGTCAACGTTGGTCCTCTTATTTCAGACGTAAAATTGCATGGGTGTTACACTGACGCTGTATCTTCGCCGGTGCGTTGCTGTGGTGTGGACACTGGTGCACTGCCGGTGTTGTTGTTCTGGTGGAGATTTGCAGTTGGACTTGGGTTTCATGCATGCTCATGCATGCGTGACCCAATTTGTTGATGCAGAGTCGAGCATGGGTTATTATTTGAAAGGAGAAGAGGCATGTGGGTCTAGTTGTGGACGGGTTTAGTTCTTAATGGTTTACGGTTTACATGGGCTGAGGTTAATATGTGCTGTTGAGATGCAAATGGGGTGAATGAGCCCACGATAATTTTGTCAAGCCATGGGTTGGTGTTGAGTTTGGCTAAGGGAGTGGACATGGGTTGGATTGGATTGGATTGAAAACACATAGATCTTTCTAGTTGCCGAATGGCTGGGATTTAAAACTTGAGTAATGTTAGGCATCATGAAAAATATATCATGAAATACATTATGAAAATTTTTCATCCCTTGAGTAGTCTTGATTAGTGTGTGATGTTTTATTGTATTGATAATCCAAAGGTTCAGAATCTTTCATGATAATATTCATGATACATTTTTCATGATCCCTAACATTACTGTTAAAACTTTTATTTTGATTTTGAGAGTTCGTGAGGATTTTTATCTTTATTTGTTTCTTTCCTTCTCCTTTATTTGGATTTGTAATATTTAAAATATTGTAATAATTCCCGTACCCCGCTTCTTTCTATCCCATTCTTTAATCACTTTCCCTAACTGTACATATATATATATATATCTTGACATGTCATGCATATCCCTGCTTTACATCCATGCTCTATGCATAAGATTCGGCTAAATTTGCATCTTTATGCTTTAATTGATTATCTCATGATTTTGTGCGCTATCATATATTTTGCAATGTTTCACATGTCATATCTTAGAAGCCGAATCTTTAGCTGCATCTCATGAGTGAATTGCATTAGGAATTTGTATATAAGATCATGCATATTTTACTAACTTTGTTTTGTAGCTGTTCGAGGGACGTCAGTCAATCTATGAGCTTTTATGCTTTAGCATCCCATTTGTGTGTGATTTTCTTACTATGTGTTAGCATCCTACCATGAGGCTAATTGATTAAATGATAAACTGTTTGAATATCTGTGGATGAAGGCTTGTTGATTGAATTGGAATGGTTTAACGAATGTACGTTTTAAGCCCACTTTTGTCAAGTGGCAAATTCAAACTCTTTTTCGAAAAACAAACATGAAGTTGAATTGTTCCAATTTGAGCAAAATAGTCTATACTTGTATGCTTCACATAGTAAATTTTAGGATTCACTAAAATAATCAGAACATGAACATATAAAAAAAATAAAAGTCATATCATGGTTTAGTAGAGGTCGATCTTTTGATCGGGTGAGCGGAGGTGCTCATTATTGACCTTCTCCTCTCATACCTAAGGTTCCGAGCCAAGCATCCTTGGTTACGATGAACAGTGGCCTTAGCACTGAGTCATGGGTTTCCAAATTTCCCAAAAATATTAGGTGGCGACTCTGAGATCTGATGACGCAGTCCATTTTTGACAAAATTGCAGTAAAATAGATTTTCAATAAAAGTTACCAAATCTGGACTCTCATCTATGTTTCACATCGCACTCGTGAGACTTGAGATCAAAGAGATCTCGGGACTCCGAACTGTTTAACGCGCGCGGGTACCCCCTGGGCATGTTACAGCTAATCCTCACAATTAGATTAAGGAAGCTTCTAAAGGCAATCTAGAATTTTGTCCTCACCTAATTATCTTATTAATGAGTGTATATAAAAATAAAAATTAAAAAAAAAGGAGGAGAGGGGAGCATGGGTGTATATTTCATAGTGAGTAAAATATTATATTTTATGGTGTATAAAAATGTTATATTTTGTAGTGAGAAAAATTATATCATTTTATAATTTATATTATAAAATTTTGAGGTATTATTATAAAAATTATATTTTCGGGGAAATGAATTTTTGGGAAGGCAACCCACGTGGGGCTGCCTCCTCTCCCCCCTCCCCTCCCCGGGGCGGTCCCTCTTCTTTGTCTCTTCTTTCTTTTCATTTTCCTTCCTTTTCTTTAATTGGTTTTGACAGAGAGGGGGTGAAACCTCTTTGTCCGTCTCTCTCTCCCTGTTTCTTTTTCTATAGTTGCTCAAGTTTTAGGCTTAGAGTGGGAGCATTTAAATTGAGATTTTGCAAAAGTGTTGTAAATGAAAGTCGAAGAGCTCGTCGTGATTTTCGCAATGGTGGTCTCGAATCCATTATCGGGTTATGTTTGCATTTTCGTATTTGCTTTTCTTCATATTTGAGGTAGGGACTTTCTGCATATCATTACTTTAAAACCATGTTAAGGTTATTTTGATAAAATATGTCATTTTAAGAAGTATTGTATATACATATATATATGTTTTTCAGATTTTTATTTGGTAATTTTTGGAAGAAAAATTATGTTAAAATATTAAGAATGTTAGCATTTTGAGATTAATTTGGGAAAATCATTTTGTATTGATAATTTTGTAAAAAAATCCGAAAATAAAATTTAAAAGTTGTATGGATTGTATCTACATCATATTATGATTAGATGATTTAGTTTGAGAAATATAAAGTTGAAATTTTTTTTTATCTTTGATTTTGGAATTATTTTTGAAAAAAATAAATTGATATTGAGAAATATTGTGTAAATTGTTAAGTTGAAATTATAGAGTTGTTTTGGGATTAAAAACTTTAAAAGTGTTATATTCATGATACTTTATGGAAGGTGATATGTTGATGATTAAGTTGTGTTCATTTTTGTGAAAATGAAAATGTGAAATGTGGACTTTTGAACTTACAACCTTGAAAATGTCACTCTTGGACATATTTTATAATTTTTAATGTAAATATCATGCTGATTAGGTAATTTTTAAAAAAGTTACGAAATTGTTATTTGTAGAGATTTAGGGAAAATTGGCAAGACATGAAATGTGGGTGTATTTGAGAGATGAGACATGTGAGGTTAAGTTTGGTGTTTTTAATTTGGAAGATGGTGAAAATAATGAACTTACTAATTTGATGAATTAAATTAGTTTGGTTAATATTTTAAATCCTTCGTAATTAAAGGGGTGTTATTGGTTTAATTCCTGACCTTAATATTATGAGATTAAAGGTAATAAAGTTGACCAAGTATGAGATTTGAAGAAATAAACGAGATTGAGTTGATGTGGTATGATATTGGGTTCTTAGTTTTACTAGTTGAGTAATGTTATAATAATAATTTCATGCTTCAAAATTTTTATGAAATATTTGAATTGTTTGGCAGTTTTTTCAAGAAAAGAATAAAATGTGATTTTAGCTCGTTTGGAGCAAATGGATGAATTGGATTAAAAAAAAAAAAAGAGTTATCAAAACTTTTATTTATTTATTATTTTTTCCTTGTTTTAATTCGATGGGGTGAATGTTGATAATAGAAAGTGAACACTCGTGTTATATTTTATAATTGTAGTCAATTGAAGATTTTGATATAATTGATTAAGTGTTGGAATATTCACTTATGCTTATTGAGAATTATGATTGAACTTGAAGATCCCGAGATTTCACTTGCATGGGAAAAATAGGAATTTTATTCGATTTAATGTTTGGGATGGGGATGAGTTTTGGAAAGATTGTAATGACTTTTTATTGATAAAGTATGTGAGTTAGAAATTGATGAAACCTTGAACCCTTCTTGGTGTTATATGTTATCGTTATTGATGAACCTATTGTTTAAAAGTTTTGATTTTGGTAACCAGTAGAGGATTTTCATGTTGGTATTTGAATGAGGAGATTCTTGGAAAGATAAGAAAATGTTTAATTTTGAAAATTTGTTGTGTATAAAGAATATTGTTGAATTGTCTTGAAAAGACTAAGTTGGAAGTTATTAATTTACATGTGGTGAATACATGAATATTGACATTATTATATTATCTCTTGGGATTGTATCATGGTATTACGTTGATAGAGATATGGAAATTGATCACAATGGAGTATTGTGTCGTAGAATTGAAATTGGAACTCTTCTAATGCATTGTTACATATTGTATTGCCATTCAATTTCATTGTTATCATGGATTTCGAATTACAATTGAAAACTACTATTTTGAGAAAGGAATTGTTTTGTGAAATAAGATCATTTGGATTTTTTTGGGCAAATAGGTTGGTAAGTCCGGATAGAGGGTGTAGTTTGATATTGGTGAAGTTGGCCTGAGTGTCCGTGGTGAAAGATCGAAAACAAGCGCGGAGGAGGTACCATGTGCCTTCCGGTGAGAGATCGGTAAAGTGGGGATTTGGTAGTGCTCGATATGCCTTGCCTAGGGATTACCTGAGTCCTATTTACCACCTTAGAATAATATTGAAATGGTTGGATTAATGTGTTTTCAAATTGGCATTGTGCATAAGATTTTCAAAAGATGAGAAAAATATTTTGAGCATGGCATGGCATATGCATTCATCTCATAAGACTATATAAAATGTATTTAATGCTTTGTTAAATGTCACTATGAATTGTTTAACTATTTGATTCAATTGACAAATGGGAAATTGAATGAATTGAAAAAGATGTCATGTTGCTATTGAAGCATGTTTATTTATTTAAGTTAACTAGTTGTGGTTAATTAAAATAAATATAGCGATTCCGGTTTTGATCCATCACTTATTATATTTCGGACTCGGGTTGGTATGGTTTAGAATGGTTATTCTTATCTTGTTTCCCTTGTCTTCTCCTTATTTTGGTTGTCAGTTTGTAATTGTGCGTTTGGAACAGGTTGGTTGCTTGTTTTTCCAAACCTGTGATGCCTAGATTTTGGCTTTTCTACTTGAGCGGGCATTCTTACGCTCGAGCAGGCTTCACAAATTTTGCTCCTCCGCTCAAGCAGTCATTCTTGTGTTCGAGCGGGATTTGTCAACTCTTATTACTTTTGCAGATCTGCAAATACTAGGAGAGTGCATTGGACGCTTGAGCGTCCAGTCTCACGCTCGAGTGGGGTTCTTCATTTTCAGAACTTCTGGAAGTGTGTATTCCATGCTTGAGTGTAACTTCTCATACTCGAGCGTGAGAAGTTTTTTTTTTTTTTTTTTTTTTGTAAAAAAACTTCTCACGCTCGAGCGGAACTTTGTGTCTGATGCTCAAGCGTCACTTTCCACGCTCGAGCGGACTGTGTGTATAACAGTCCGTGAAGATGATGTTTTTGTTCACTTTTTCATTCCTCTCTCTCTAAAATTTTCCAAAAACCTAGATCTTGAGTTTCTCTCTTTAAAATTCACCTTCTCTCTACTATTTCATCTAGATCCATTGGGATTTCCATCCTAGTGCCTTTGAGAAAGAGGTAGAGCGTCTCAAGATCTTTCTTTTGATCTGAATAGAAGTGGGTTTTGGTGTCCTTGGAGTTCCACTCTTGCTTGGCTCGTCTTCTCTTTTTGAGGTAGGGATTTTCTACATTTTAATATGGTTTTTAACTTTGTTATTTGGCATTGTGAACAATAGTGGGATTTGGGGGTAATGTGAACAAACCTAGGGTTTGGATATAAAATGAAAAGAGGAATTTTTGGTGAATGTGAAATAAATGAGTGTGGGGTTTGAATATGAGATCATGTTGTGTCAAAATGTTTGATTTTAATGTTTAGGTTGACATTTGGAAAAAAAGAAAGAAAAAAAGAAGGGTTTTCGCCCTAATTGAGGAAAATTGTCGTTTTGTATAAATAATTGGAATTGACATTGAAAAGGTGAAATTGGATGATTATTGATATAAATGATGGGATTTGTTAAGTATTATCTCATACTTTTGGAAGTTTTGAATAAACTATCTGTCTCGAGATTGTATATCTGTTTAGAAATAACTGTATTGGACTATCAGTGGAGGATATCCATGATTGTTGTAGAAATCGCATGAGAATTAGGTAAATTGAAACTAATCTCTTGTTAGTTGTCACTAAATATTACTATGTTTAAATACATTGCATATATATGAATGATTGTTTGGGAGGAGAAACTGGATGGACTCCATTATAATTAAGTTGGCCAAAGCGTCCTAGGTGAAAGTCCCAAAATTACACGTGGATGTTGATCTCGCGAACAAAATATCCATAAAATGGCAGTTTGAAGTGTTTTTATGTTGATGATATGATTGTAGAACCATTGAGTTGCAGTCTCATTTGGGTTATTAAGGAATGATGAAACTGGCTTATGTATTGAAATAAATCGAATGGAAAGGGATTAAGATTTGGAATTGGTATCTTATGACTATGTAAAAATGTGGATGTTTTTATTATGGCTATCATTTATGCATATTGCACTTATACCTTTGTTAAATCCCATATATTGTGTTAGATTATTCCTACTGGGCTGTGGCTCACCTTATTTGGGAAAAATAGTTTCAGGTAATGATGGCATGCCTCCACCAAGACATTAATTTGTAGGGACTTTTGGGAGCAAGGGCTTCTTCATTTTGATTGTGTATTTTGTATAGCCAAGGGCTTTATTTGCAAGAGCTAGTCTCATTTTTGTTGTAACCAAGTCAAGGCTTGGAAAGATGTAAGCTTATAGGGCATTTATTTCTGTTAAACTCTTTTGTACTATTAATGTTATGAAATGAGAGGACTTTACACTCTAATTTATGCAGCAGTTATTTATACTTTGGGTTATATTTATTGTATTATTGTGGGAACGTTACAATAAATTAGATTTAAGAGGTTATGTAATAAAATCATATGGTTTTGACATGACATGATTTCACGTATATGTATGAGTATTTTGGTACCCGCATATCTTCTAACATTATAATATGAGATTGTTTAGTGAGCTAGTTGTTGTTCACCCCCTACCTGTACATGTGTACAGGGAATGTTTTCGGATTTGAGGATCAAACACATGGCATAGTTGTAAAGTGGTGATGAGCTGTAGTGCTTTTTAATTGTTTCTTTGGTTGAGCTTTATGATTTGTAATGGACAACGGTCTCTTTTTTATTGTAAGTCTTAGGGCATTTCTTTTGTTTGTATGTAAAAATGTCGTTGTTGTATCACGAGAGGGAATATGTATATTTAATTATTCATCATTTCATCAAAGGATGAATTGACATTTGTGTAGCTTGACTTTTTCGTGTCCCCTTTCGGAAGTTTGAAATAAGCCCTACAGTTCGGACTCCCGCTGTTCTGAATCTAATCTCACAAGTGCAATGTGAAATTGATAAACACCAAAGAGTCCAAATCCGACAAATCGTTTGGAAAATTCATTTTGAATCAAATTGCCAAAAATAGACTGCTTTACCAGATACAGAGTTGTCACTTAAATATTTATGGGAAATTTAGGAAACCCATGACTCGTGCTAAAGGGCACGTGTCTGTCATCACCAAGATTGTCTCGGCTTGAGAACTTAGGTACGAGAGGGGAAGGTCATGAATACTTTTGAGCACGCCCACTCGCCTGATCAAAGATCGGCCTTTACTAGTCATGATATGATTTTTATCAACATTATATGTTCTTATTCTGGTTTATTAGGCTAGCATTACTATGTGATGTGCACACACATAAGTATAGACTAACTTGCAAAAATTGGAATATCTCAAGTCATGTTTGTTTTGAAAATTGTTTCGAATATGTACCACTTGAAAAAGTGATCGCATATAAACATTACTCAAATTATTCCAATTCAAACAACTAGCCTTCATCCACAGGCATTCAAGTAGTTAAAGCACTTAAGCAATTAGCGTCATGGCAAGCATGCTAAACATAGTAACAATCACACACATGCGATATGCTAAAGCGAGTAAAGACTCATCTGGTATTCCAAGCCAAAAAGATATGAGTTAGAAAAATGCATGATTCCTAACTTATACAATATGACTAATGCAACACATGCGATATGCAATCTAAATAGGCTCAACTACTAGTTTGGAATATGAATCAATTTGATAACATGCGGTCTAAGTATGTATTCAAAAAAACGTAAGCAATAACAATGCAGTTAGAATGATGAACCGAGCCTCGGTGCATGCAATTCGAAATGGATGCAAACATGAAGAATGCTAAACAAAACGTGATGTCCCTAAATTAACCATCATAAGCAGTTAAATAAAAGGGAGAAAGATGTGGGGTTGGAAAACATACATATTATTACATTGCGCTCTCACGAAGGAGAGTCCGAATGAATAAACTAGCTAACTATACTAAGCTAATTAATCTAACTAATTAGACTAAAGCTAATTAAGCTAATTATTACAACACTTGAATTAACAAACTAGTTAACTAACTAATTAAATAATTGCAACACATGAATCAACTAACTGTTCTAGTTAATTAAGTTACAACACTTGAAAAAAAAAAATAATTAGCTACAACTAATTAATTACAACAAATATTTAATCTAAATATTTAAACTTTAAATAGGCTCGGAATGCGAAGGATGCTTATGCACGTGCTCAGTTTATACCCGAAAAGCCACTGTTTTGCTTCTGAATGCCTCTATTTGCACAGTTGAACACAAACATTGATGCTCACCCTGTTCTGCCTTACAAACTCATTGCTGAATTTTGCACCAGTGGCCGGCCGGCTGGCCAGTGATGAACGTTGCCGGCCATGAAAGTGGCCTGCCGGCCATCAAAGGTGGTCTGCCGGCCATCTCTCGCCCACTACTGCATAGGTTTATCTTGTTACAACAGAGGACAAACAGAGCATATACAGGGTATTTCAAGGGTTTGTTTGCACAACTCACCCCTCATTTTCATGAGCAAATTAAAGGAGTAGCAAGTTTGGTTCACAAACCATCAATGGATTTAATTTCATTGCATGATGGCTTCTGAAACCAAGTGTGCAAGCTCAATAAATGCAAAACGAGACACAAACCTCCTCCCTTTCATGAGAGATCAAGGGAAATGATGACTTTGGAGACTTGAATTATTTCATCACTAGCAAGTCTGAAATGGCCTAAGTTCCATGTGTTCAATTAACGTCCGATTGAACACAACCAAATTAACATCTTGCTCATTTTTAATTCCAAATTACTCCATTTTAGTTTACCAACCATTCTTTAATTCAATTAAGTCCAATAATGAATTAAAGTCCTCTAATGAAAAGAGGGCTCAAAATACAAGTTGCTTTAGGTATAAAAGAAGCATCATACCATTGGTAATGAACCCCCTAAGTGATTAAACCAATAAGTATGAAATCTTAATTTCACACTTGGGCAAACAAGTGATTTGAAACCACTTTCAACGCAAAATAAAAAGTCAAGAATGAATGGAGGTTGCAAAGATTATTAATACTGAAATGAAGTATGAAAAGCCCAAAATAAGTGCTATCAACTCAAATAAGTGATGTCTAAGACCTAAAACATCAAGCTTATGAGGACTATTACACTAGAAGCATACAAAACGAAGCTCAAATGCAAACAATAGCCCAAAATAGTGCTAATACAGCCTAAAATAAGTCTTAAAACATACTAGAATTGAGCTGAAAAAGTCTAGATTAAAATGCTAAAACATGGCACCAACTAGGCTAGTAAGCAAGACACAAGGAGGGGAGGCTAACCCCTCCAAATTTGAACTTCAAAACATGATTTTGGCCACTGAAAAAGCTCTAAAAATTAGTGTTTAAAAGCTCAAAAAAAGATAGTAAAAGGGTGGGAAACACAAGGGTCAAGGCATCCAAAACAAGGTACAAAGAAAGGCTATCAACCCCTCAACCTTTAATGGCCTTAAACCCAAACTTCAGCCCAAAAAACACAGAGTTTTGACAGCCCAAAACAATGGAAAAATAGTAAGAAAAATAATAGAGAAAGCAAGCAAATAGGTAAAGCCTTGTACCTCTTGAAGAGAAGAAGTAATTCCAAGCGACAAAAGCAAATAAACACACCTTCTAGAGCTCAAACCAAGCTCAAAAGTACCTCATATCAAAGGTGAGAAGATTTGTTAAGGATGTATAGGCAAAGGTTGAAGAATTGTAGGCAAAAGTGTGGAGATTTGGTAGAGAGAGAGAGAGAGAGAGAGAGAGAGAGAGAGTTGTAGAGAGAGGAAAATTTTTAAGCTCAAAATTTTCTAACCTTAAAACAAGAGAGAGGGGCTTCCTATATATAGAAAACATGAAATTCCCTCAAGGAGATCCAGCCCTACACGTGGGGATAGATGCATGCATCTGTGCAAACAGCTGGCACAACTGGCATAAAATATCTACAAAATACAATGGTGGCCGGCCGGCTACAGCTGGCACAACTGGCATAAAATATCTACAAAATACAATGGTGGCCGGCCGGCCATCACTGGTGGCCGACAAGCCACATTAGTGGTCGACAGTCTCTAAACCTTACACCCAAGGCATGGTCCAAAAATAAGGCAAAAAGGGTGTAAGGTTTGAAAGGCTCAAAGCTGTGGCATTCCGCTGAGGATTTCGAGCACTGGGCGAGCAAATAAACTCATCATCGGGTGTGCATGCAATAGTGTCCAAGTCGTAAGGGCCGTTAAAAATAGGGTGTCTACAATTTGTAAATGGACTTAATTAATGAATATTGGTAATGTTATCCGAGTAATAAAATACGAGGCGTGACACTAGCCAAGTCAACTCTCATGGGGAAGGGTTGATTTTGTCTTATATGAAGATTCATCTCAAAAGTGCAGCCCTCTTAGAATGCTTAAATAGCCATTTTCTTACCTTTGAGTGAAGAGATGGGTTGTCATAAGTGTGCTTATTGGGTAGACAAACCCCCAATGGCTATACATTCATGGATTCTTTACCAAATATTTTCTCCAAACTCTCCCTCTCATTTTGTCTAAAAATGAAACACAAGCTCCCCCCCACTTACAATTTTCGGCTGGAGCTAGAGAGTGGAGAGCGGAAGAAAGAAAAGAGAGAAAGGAGAGACAAAGAGGGGAAGAAGGAGAAAGGAAGGAGAATGACTCATAACTTGAAAGGTCTTCAAAGCTTCACTAAGGTACGATACTTAGAAATACTCCACTTCTTTAAGTTTTAAAAAAATGTGTGCAAAGTAATCTGATATGTCTTATAATACGTGAAGGAAGCAAGAACAAACTCAATAGGAGAGATCTCTCCTGTATGCCTTAGATGAACTCACTTGTCTTATTCCTTGTTTTTATTTTTATATTCTCTTTGCTCTATTGTCATAAGATGTAGTACCTCTTGAATGCAAGAAAAATACCTCTCCATAAATAACGTAGCCTAGTATGCCTAAGTAGGAAACTAAGGAAGACAACCCACTACTCATTCGAATAGAAACTACACTGTGCAAAATTTGTTTTCACTTCAAAACCATGAAATAAATGCTTTATTTATTATTTTGAAAATCTGAAGCTACTGGAATTACTTTAGGGTCTTATTTATATGTGAGAATTCTGCAAAAATTATTTGACACTATTTTATAGCCAAAAATATGCTTTATGTTCACCTCTGTTGTCAAGACAACAACAAGGCCTACTTTACATGGCCACGGTTTCTTTCACAGAATCAAATTTTGAGTAATTAAATTGGCAATGTGAGGTTTTTAAGTTATCTTTCCAATGCCACAGGTTTCAACTCGTTTCATAAAGCATGGGGTGAGATATGTCTGTTTTTCAAAAACGCGATGAATCTGGAGCTACCTATTATTTTTAATTTATTTGGACATCTTCTAGTGGCCAAATGACTTCGAGCCCTCTTCAAAAGTGTTCCCAACTTAATAATCTATAACTCCACCAAACATCAAAAATTTTAAATATTATTTACTATCATTTCTATATTTTTATTTGAGGGGACAATTTGCTAGAAACCGTTCGGAATCTAGAATCAAGTTAGTGATGGCTTAAAACCTTTCTGTATTGTCTCATTCTTACATAGTTTGTCTTGCATGCACTTAAATACACTTGATCAGTTGGAATGAATTATGATATGTGTATTTTCATCAAGAGCTATTATAACCATAATATAGGGAAAATGAAATGGGTGGTTTTGGACCATGCGCATGCGGATGAATACAAGGAAAAGGTATATCGATGTTTTGTTGGTGCAGGGTGCGACCTGGTTCTAAGAAAATGTGATTATTTGGCTTGCGAAGCCTTAACATGGCCCGGATCTTATTCTGACCTCACGGATTTGGTTTTGGGATAAGGGTGGCAGTGAGGGTCTCACACAGAGGGAGTACCTCTGGAAGACCGGTTCTCTTGTGACGGACCACTAATGATACACCCTAAGTATTTAACTCAGCACATAGCATCTTTAGATCCAGTGCCTTGTGATCAAGAGGAAGTGTAGAATAGTCCCTGGCCAGGGTCAATGGTTGGGTAGGACGGCACTTCATAGGGAGTCACCGTAGGCTCACCGAATTTACAATTAAATGAGATTACGTTATGAACTCTAAGATAATCTAACATTTTCATTGTGAATATATTCGTGATGGATCATGTCTATATGTATATATGTTGTTTTCGCTTCGCTATTATCTTTTTCATGATGATTGTATATTTTTAAATATTGTTAATTAACTCCACTATGTTATTATTGTATAAGTTTTCAAACTGTAAGAAGTGCTAGTTTTTTTTTTTAGTTTCTTGTATCCTATTGGGCTTTGCAGCTCACGGCGTTTAATGCCAGGTGAAGAAGAAAGAGAAAATCTCGGGGAAGATTTTGTCGAAGATGCCGAAGTTCAACCATGGTTCACTTAGAACTGTCTTAGCCTGGCCATTAAGGCCTATTTTGCCCACCTTCTTATCTATTTTGATGAAATTTTATGTATTAACGTAACAATGTCTAGAGATTAGTGTAAGAAATCAATCATTTAAGATTATATTAAGATTAAGCTTTAGAATGTACTTCTTTAACTTTTATATTCGAACTTAATACTTAACCATGTTGAATTATTTATATTAATATATGATGTCCAAAAGTGGGGGTGTCACAGTGATAGTATACAAAGAGAAAAATTAATTGAACAAACACTCACTCCTTTTATTCAATCACAAACAAATTATATAAAATATAGCTATCTCTTTGTAAACTCTCAAATTCTCTCAACTCTCTTAGAATTCTTCTTATCTGGAGATGTTATGTTTCTCCCAGCAGATTACATTTTTCTCTCACTTTCTCTGAAACAATCTCATAGCTTTTTATTTATAGACTCGACAATCGCGTACAAACTGCGTATAATCAGTGTGCTACAGTATTTCTTCTAAGCTAGGTTTCATCAATGAAGCTCCCTTCTTCTTATTCATTTTGGCTTTCTCTTCTTCTCTTCGAAACTTTCCAGCAGCGTCTTGCTTGTTCTCCTCTTCTCTAGAATTCTCATTCACCAAACTCAAATTGAGTTTATCTTTCCAACACATGTTCCACTATTCTTTTCAAAACTCCGATATCATTCTTTAAGCTCCAATCCAAATCAGCTCCTAAGCGAAAATATGAAAATATATAACTATAAACGATAGGAAATTAAACAAGTAATAGTAAATGGATAAAAAATTTTAAATTAATATACATATTGTATTTGTTTTGGGTCATGAAACATAACTTTACTTGCTCCTGTCAGCGATTCTAACTCTCTTTATCTTTCACCGTTTCACTCACATTTTCCTTTCTTTTTCTATATCCCTTTCTGAATTCTCAACCAAACACAGTGGTAGGAGATTTCCATGGTACTCATTTTTTAATGACCTTGCCAAGGCATCACCAATTTGCCTATACAAGTATTGATGAGCAATTTTTTTTTTTTAAAAAAAAAAAAAAATCATTAAATTGATAATAATAATATTTGAAAACATAGAACACAAAAAAGATGCAAAAGACAAACCTGAAAACAACACAGAAATTAAATCCCATTGAAATAATCTTCGACATATCGTAACTATACTTCCATATGCGTATATAGAAAACAGATCGGATATCCTCTCAGTCACAGACAACATTGCATTACTCCATATATCCAGGAAATAGGGTTTCAGGATTGAAGGATCATCATAACTCCTTAGCCTTTGGTGATAATCAAATTGTCGAGCAAATTATGTCCTCTTGAAAACGTTGACAAAAAGTTGAGAAGGACGGAGAGTATATATGATGTTGAACGCATTGTATCCTCGCTTCCTATTTCTCATGTATAAAATTCAACCACACTAAAAGAAAACATAAATATTACTATTAGTTCAATAGAATTTCCGAAAATATCAGAAAACGAAAAATAGAAATATAAGAACAAATCCTTCTTTGAAACCCTAAATTCACCATTGAGAAAGAAGCAACAATTGCAAGTTTGAGAACAGCAACATGGAGGGCAACATATATATACACACATAAAGTGAAGACTGCTCTTTTTCATCTTCACTCCAAACTTCACTTCTCCAAATTTTGGCACAATTTTGCCTAAACAAGAGTTATACACAAAAGATATAGCGATCCCAGTTTTGATCCTTCTTTCACGTTTTGCCACTTCGACTGGGCCGGTCGGGGGTTGAGGGGCAATGCACGTGTTGGATTGGATCGACTTAGAGGTAGATGAGGATGCCTCGTATGAGAAGAGACCGATAAGAGTCTTGGATAGACAGGATCAAGTTTTGCGATGCAAGACAATTCTCTTGGTAAAAGTATTGTGGAAACATCACGGAGTTAAGGAAGCGACTTGGGAACGTGAATTAGAAGTCCAAGGGAAATATCCAGATTTGTTTGTTAATACATGAGCATATATTGAGAATTTATTGCATTAATGAAAAGTCTAAGCATTGTATATGTTTTAACTTATGAAAACATTGTATATGTTATAGTTGTTTGGGAATAACATGGATTCAATATAAACATTGCTTATGTATTGAGAATTTGGAATATTGTTGATGTTGTATCATTTTTGGAAGCATTGTATATGCTATGTACGATTTTCGAAAATTTGGACTTTGGTTAAACATTGTAAATGTTTTGGGAAAATTGAAAATTTCATTTTAATTTGGGACTTGTGGATCGAGTCAGTGTGAATAGATGACTGGAGAATGGGTCATGGTGTCGAACTTGTGGGAATAACATGGTTGAGAATAGTTCAATTATGATTTAGAGCCTGATTTGTAATTTCGGGGACGAAATTTCCTAAAGTGGGGAGGTTATAGCGATCCCGATTTTGATCCTTCTTTCACGTTTTGCCACTTCGACTGGGCCGGTAGGAGGTCGAGCTGCCCGGTCAGCTCGTGGGGGTCCAGGGGGCAGCGCCCCTCGAAGCAAAAAGGAAAAATGCATTCGAAGGTGCTTGTCCGATCGAGCGTTCATTTCCCCACTCGAGCGGAGAATGTTTGGTTCCTACACTTTAACCTGTCTGCAAACGTACTGGAAAGGTGTATTCAATGCTCGAGCAGAGCTTTCCATGCTTGAGCAGGAGTCTATGTCTTACGCTCGAGCGGACCACATTTTATCAAATCGTGAAAGTGACATTTCAGATCATTTTCTGCTTTCTCTCTCTCTCTCTAAAAGTCTCCAAATTTCTAGATCTTGAGCTTCTCTCTCTAGAAACTCACCTTCTCTCTAAGATTTCATCTAAATCCATTGAGTTCTTGACCCTAGTGTCTTTGAGAATAAGGTAGAGGGCTTCAAAAGCTTCGTATTGATCTAAGTAAAAGTGGGTTTCGCCATTTTTGGAGTTGAACCTTGCTTTGCTCGTATTCTCTTCTTGAGGTAGGGAATTTCTATACTCTAATATGGTTTTTAGCTTAGTTATTTGCTATTGTGTATAGATGATGAGATTTGGTTGTGGCTTGGACTAATCTAAGATTTGGGTGTGAAATGAAAAGAGCGGTTTTGTTGAATATGAGGTAATTGAGTATGAGGCTTGAATATATGATCATGTTGTGCCAAAATAGTTGATTTTGGTGTTTGGGTTGATATTTGGGGAAAATGGGGATTTTGCCCTAATTTGATTAAATCATTATTTTGCCTAAATAATTGGGATTAACATTGAAAATGTGAAATTGAAAGGTTGTGGTTATAGATGGTGATATTGGATATGTAATATCTCACCTATGGAAGTTTTGAATAAACTATTTACTTTGAGATTGAACATGTCTTTAAAAATAATTGTATTGAGCTATCGGTGAAGGATAGCTATGCTTGTTGTAGAAATTGCATGAGGATTAGGCGATTTAATGCTAATCCATTGTTGGTGTCATTGAATATGATCATGTTATAAATACATTGTATATGTATGTTTATTGAGAGGAGAAAGGGGATGTACTCCATATATGACTATGTTTATTGGGAGGAGAAAGGGGATGTACTCCATATGTGATTATGTTTATAAATACATTGCATATGTATATTTCTTTGGGAGGAGAAAGGGGATGGACTCCATTTTAAACAAGTTGGCCAGAGTGTCCTGGGTGAAAGACTTGAAATTTCATATATAAATGGGTGCCGATTCCTTCGGACGAAATATCCGTAAAATGGCAAGGTTTGAAGTGTTTATATGTATTTTGCATAGTTGGAAAACCATTGAGTTGTAGTCTCATTTTTTGTTGTTGAAAGATAATGAATTTAACTCATGAATCGGGTAGCATATATGAATTGGAAGTGAATCGAAGGAAAATGGAATGAGGTTAGGTCTTAGTGGCATATGAATATGCAGGCCTTGTGATGTTTTGGTATCGGCATTGTTTATGCATGTAGTATTTATACATTTGCTAAACCTCATATATTGTGTTAGATTATTTCTACTGGGCTGTTGGCTCACCCTATATGGGGATATCATTTTTAGGTGCAAGTGAGATGCTTCCTCCAAGGCAATAGTATGGATGGACTTTCAGGAAGCAAGAGCTTCTTATTTATGCCTTATGTGTGTATGTTTATTATTTGTAAAGCCAAGGGCTTAAGATATAATGAGCGAGACTTAAGTTGTGTAACCAAGCAATGACTTGGAAAGATGTGAGCCTATATGCATTTAACTAGTTGTTTAACAGTGAACTCTAATGTATGAAAGTATGTTGTTTCTCATATTTATTCCGCATATGAGTTATCTTTATTGTATTATTTTGGGGGCGTTACAAAAGATATAGTTGAAAATTTTCTGATGTTACACTGATTGCAAGAACCAGGCAAAGAGGGAGTAAGAGAGAGTAACAAACTTGATGAAATAGGTTTGAAATGTTGACTGATATTTTGGAAAGAAGAAGGAGGAATAGACTGAGGGTTTGAAATGTCTCTTTCATCTTCACTCCAAACTTCACTTCTCCAAATGTTGACACAATTTCGGCTAGACAATAGTCTTACACAGAAGATGCAATTGAAAATTTTCTGATCTTACATTGGCTGTAAGAACCAGGTAAATGGGCAGTAAGAGAGAGAAACAGAGAGATGATAAAATGGGTTTGAAATGTTGACTAAAATTTTGGGCGGAGAAGAAGAGAGAGGAAGAGACTAAGAGTTTGAATTGTCTCTTTCATTTTCACTCCAAACTTTACTCTACCAAATGTTGACACAATTTTGGCTAGACAATAGTCTTACACAGAAGATGCAGTTGAGAGAGTAAGAGACATGAGAGAGTAAGAGACTGAGGTTTTTGTTTTTATTTTTATTTTTGTTTAAACATGTAAAATATTTATACTTTAAAATCAACAACCGAACATGTAACGCCCCAAGAAAATATACAATAAGAGTACACCAACCACCGTTCTTTATGATGAACTGAAATAAATCTCCAACACTTACATTACATGATCAAAATAGGTTTTTACAAAATAGTCCCACATGCGAATATACATTCAACAATTTCTAGCACATGAATCTATAGCATGTAGAACGTCCAAGCAAAAGTAAATAAATGCCCTCAAAGGCTACAACGTCCAAAGCTTAAGCCCGATTACACAAAATGGTTGCTCGAACCCATACAAGTATAGCTCTTGGCTTGCAAAAATATAATCACAACAAAACAAGAGCTTTGTGCTCTTAACTTACACATCCACTCCCTAGTTTGGCAGAATCACCACATCTTTTCCTGTACCAAAATCCCATAGGGTGAGCATAAAGCCCAGTAGGAAATTCTTAACAAAATATATATATTTTATACAAGTGTCCGGAATTGAAATGCACATGCCATGCTATGCTTTTAAAAGAAAGTCACGGTATCACCTTTTTTTTTTTTTTTTTGAGAACCATCATGCTCAATGAAAACTTGAAGCTAATGTTAGATTGGTGTCTATAAGTAGGCATAACTAACACTACCAAATCCCCACTTTACCGGTAGCTAACCGGAAGGCAAGTGGTACCTCTTCTGTGCGTGTTTTCGGTCTTTTACCCTGAACACTCAGGCCAACTTAATCAATTTCATCTACAACCCCTATCCGGACTTACCAACGTATTTACCCCAAAACATTTCAATGAGATCTTATTTCACAACATTCCTTTCTCAATGCAAAAGTTTTCAAATCTCAATTCAAAATTTGTAACAACCAAATAAATTGAAATACGAATGCAACGTATATCAAGGCATTATAATAGTCTTCCATTCGCAATATTTCCACACAATTTCTCCATTTCGATCACAATTTCCATTTCCCTTTGCAATGCAATTTCACAAAATAAACATATATTAATTTATATCTATCCAAGAGTAGCAATACTTCCGCATTTCATGCATCCTCAACAAATTAGTCATTTCATGAGTATATTCACATTTTTGAATGACAACTTCAAAATAACTATTCCTCATATTCCATGAAATTCTTTTCATTCAACATTGTCATAACCTTTGTCAAAAATCAATTTCATAACATCACTACATTTTCTTTAAAATTCCCAAATTTCTAGGGTTTCCATACACTAGGTCTTCTCTTCATTTTGAAAGATGTCATTTCAATATAGTACTCATCTACAACAAAATAATCCAAAATCTCAAGGCTTTTTAGAAAACATTATGGAAACCCACTTTTAAAATTATTCACAACACATGAGTCAAACCCAAGTTTGATCATTACAAGAAAGAGTCCCAATAACAACATACTTTGTAAATGTATATAGAACTTAAAGAAAAATCTCTACCTCAAGTTCTTGAAGGAAAATGAGATGCAAGCCCCAAATTCAACGGTGTCGAAACCCAATCTCCACCGCACATAATGTAGCCCTTGAAGATTTCTCCAACTTTGATAAAGTAACTAGGGTCAAAATGTTAATGGATTTGGAGAAATACAAGATTTAATCTAGTTTGGTGTAGGAAATGTAGAGAGAAGGAAGAGAAAAGTGTTTTTAGAGTGTGAGAGAGATGATGAAAAAGTGATATACACTCAGCTCAAGAAGAAAGAAAAAGGTTGATTTTCAGACTCAGCGGAGTCCTGCACGTGTGCCCCTTTCCCCACACATGCGACACGCCTCCACCGCACGTGCGACTTCACCCTCGCACGTGCGGCCTTCACCCCCGCACGTGCGACCATCCCTTCCCGCACCTGCTGCTTCACGTGCAATTATTTTAGTATTGCATCCAAGCCTCCCCTGTTTTCCGCACGTGGGGTCTAACCTCCCACACGTATGGCCCATCTTCCGCACGTGCAGCCTTGTCTCCCAACCCAAAATTCTACCAACTGAACAGAAAACTCTCGGATCCAACCCGTACCTCCCGAAACACGTGAGACTCGACACCGGAATAAATAGCAACGCGGATTTTGAGAAAAGTTTCCAAAAACAACAAACCCAAACAGTTGACAAGACGTCAAGTTAAACTTGACACTTAAACAAGAGCAAACTAAACATAAATCAAAGAGGAACGAGGTGGTTTTGCGTACCCGATCATAGAACAAGATTCAAAGGCCAAACAAATCATACAATAAAAGGAAAAAAATAACCAAAACAAAAAAAAAAAAAACCACTAAAAACGCTAGTTACGATTTAAGAAAAAACATCAATCTTTTCAAAGATATGGTTTAAAAAGTAAAATTTGTAGCAAAATTTGTTTGAAAACCCGTTGTCCCCGTCAAAGTCATCTTTGTCACCATTGAGCATCTCTGCCACTACCGTTGTCGTACTTTGAACACCATCAGAAGGTAGAGTTGAGAAGGAGATACACCCACAATAGTATGAGAGAAGACTTAAAAAGAGGCATGAATCAATGTGAGAGTAGAAAATCTAAAAATTTATGCCGAAAATGAAAGAGAATATTCCCAAACTTTTATTTCAAATATAAAAATTTACATTCTAAAATTGCAGATTTATACTCCACTTTAAAAACAAAAAATAATTTGTGATCACTGGAACACCACCGGAAAGAGAATCTCTCTAGAACTTTTTAGAGACAAGCCTTATTTGGGAATAGGCTATTTTAGTAACTTTTTGACTTTTTATGAAAAGATGTGTAGAAAAGTAGAGAGTAAAGTGACAATTTATGGTGACTTTTTGGCTTTTTGGCTAAAATGTATAGTTGACAAACAAGGCCTGAGGGTTTGAAATGATTTCAATGTAAGAGAGAGAAACAATGATGATAAATGGATACGAAATGTTTTGGATTGAAATTTTGAGAGGTGAAGAAAAGACGAAATGCGTTTGAAATGTTTTTGAAATGGTTTCAATTTTCAAGCAATATTCAACTTTTAAATCTTAGGCTTGTTTTGGGAATTAGGTTAAAAGTTAATTTTTTTTTTATATATTTTTATATTTTTTTATAAAAATATAAAAAAAATGATGTGATTTAAAAAAATCAAAAAGTTAAAAAAATGACTTTTAGCCGAGTTGCCAAAACAAGGCTTAAGACCTTTGGATTCTCTCTATATTTCTAGCCTAAATGGAAATTTAAGTTGCATTTGGAAAGTAATTTTTTTTTTTTACTTTTTACGAGAATATGTGCAAAAAATAAGGAGACTAATATGATTACTTATAACAACTTTTTGATTTTTTGACTAAAATGTTTAGTCTGCAAACAAAACCTTAGAGATTGGTAAGGCCTAACATGGCTAAAATTTGAAACAATAGGTAAAATGCCATCATTTAATCAATTTTTTTTTAAAAAATAAATTTTCTTAATCTAGATATATGTAAAAAAATTATTAAAAGTTTTTGTCACGCCCCAAATTTTAATTACTCGGAAACACTACCAAAAGCCTATAATTTAAGTCCATTTTCTATTTTTCTATTTTTTCTATTTTTTTTTTTTTACAAATATCTATTACCTTTCAGTAATAGAAACATAATAACACATGTTCTCTCTCGCAATGAATACAACAATAATAATAATGCATTCTAACCTCCACTGTGGAGCTACAAATAAATAAATACAAACACCAATGTACAAGGAGATTACACATAAGAGGTACATGAACTTCTTAATCCTCCAACCAATCAATTCAAATTCTCTCCCTATAAGAAAAAAATGAACAACAAGGGGTGAATACAATTGCCCAGTAGGAATCTCATAGTTCAAAAACAATAACCATCCTATAGATAGAAATGATCATGCATGCAGGGTGATACCATATAATAAAGTGACGTTTTGTAATTTCAAAATATCATACGTAAAGTACCTTTTTCTCAAAAGTTATTTAAACATTTAAGGAAAACCTTCAGCCATAAAAATTGTCCCTTATTATCAGAAAGCCATAAATCTTTTCGAAAACAAATGTGCTTAAGGAACAACATCATTTTAAATTATCCAATTATGATAGTCACAAGCAATCCAATTCTTTCAAGCAATCCAATGAATCCATAATCCAACTACCATTTCATTTTCCATTCTTTCAAATAATGTCACATTAAACACTAGATCCATTAACAAGTCATCTCCATGAGTCACACGCTTTACTGGTCACAAGCCGGAAGTAATGCGGAACCTCACGCTTTACCGGTCACAAACCAGAAGGAACGCGAAACCTTTACATGTCCTAACATACCACACGCTTTACTGGGTGCTACTCCGGAAGGAATGCGGAACCTATTTCAGGCGCCACGCTTTGCCAGCTCAAAATACGGCGGGAAATGGAACCCAAAAGAACATTACATTCCATAAATTCTATCGAGTCATCCGTCATTGTGATTAGTGGGCAAAGCCAACACATCATCCATTATTCCCGTAACACATTAGTTCAAAACACATCCACCATATGTTAAAATTCCATTTACATAACAAGTACACATTATGTTCCACCACCTTTTTCTCTTACCCAGCAAGTCATCCATGTGTTCATAATTCTTGGGTTCAAACTATTTCTTTACTCTTCCATATTATTATCAAGTCTTCCAATTCAATTTTTACAACACATCGATTATCAATTACTATGTGAGGCTATAAATTAAATCTCTAACATTAATTTCTTTGATACAATTCCTTCACGTAACACCGTCATATTTCACAATCTCACATTTATTGTTACTCACACTCATCTTAACCCAACCTTGACTTAACACAATTTAACATAACTCAATTCAATTCAACATAACACAATAAGATTCTTAAATATTCACTTCATCATTTTATCACAATTCTCACATCATCCTTACCATTAGTAATTTCTTTTCCCCAAGTTTGGTTTCATATTATAACATAATTTAAAATATCACATTGAGGGCTCAATCGCAACTTTTACATAAATTTTCAAACTCTTTAAATTTTCAATTAAACTTGTACATGCGTAATTTAACACCTCAATTTCATGATTATACTATCAATTTAAGCAAAACCATCATCTATCTTCATAAGCCAAACTAGGGTTTTTAAGAAAAATTAAAGCTTTTCACAAAAACACATTTTATTCCAACCCTTTTGTTACTTTTACACCCAAACTCATAACCTAAGATCATAACCCAACAAGTAAACCCAACTCTCTTCAAACCTTGACCCCTAATCTCATGATTCGTCACAATATGCATTAAAATATAAAATTTTGTATGTATGTAAAGAAAATACCACAAATCTATCTATAAATGAGAGTATTAAAAGAGAACAAGAAACCCTTACCTCTTGAAGCAAAAGATGATGACCCAAAATTCACCGGTGACGAAACCATGAACTATTCAGATCAAAATGAAGCCCTTGACGAGATCTACACTCTTTCTCAAAGGACCAAGGTGAAAAGATCACTCTAGGTGAGTAGATCTAGAGATTTAAGTGAAAAAGCTTGAGTTTTAGAGAGAGATGGTTTGAGAGAGCGGAAAGAAGAGAAAAAGTGAAATAGTTACAAGGTAATAATATAATAATAGCCCAAAGTCAAATGAAAAGAACAAGTCAAAAACCCCCAAAAAGTAGGGCTCGAACCAGCCTAAAAAGCTGAAAATTACACGCAGGTGTCGACCCTTTGGGCAGAGGTGTCGACCCTTCAAGAAGAAAAGCAATATGTGCAACAAGCAAGGTGTCGACACCTCCCAGACTGGTGTCGACACTAAATTTCAGGAGGCAACTTCCAGATTCAGCAACATACAAGGGTCGACCCTTCCCAGACAAGTGTCGACCCTTGTGGACAGCAATAAGAGGCAGGTGTCGACACCACCAAGGCTAGTGTCGACCCTAAATTCCAGCAACACTTCCAGAAACTTCACCAACAAGTAAGGTTCGACCCTTAGGAAGGCTGGTGTCGACCCCATAATAGAATTTCTAAGTTCCCAAGGAACTTTTTGACAAGAACAAGTGCGGACAAACAAACCCAACAAGTTTAAATCGGATTAGACTCCTCCAAAACCAACATTCAACAACTCCAACGACTCCCAAAAATGAAAATAAGGGAATTAAATACACTCTCCAATGGATTAAAGGATATGGGTGTTATAGTCTTTAAAAAATTCATTAAATATAAAAATATACAGATATTTAATCACTTTATTTGGTTTTAATTTTTTTGAAAATTGAAATTTTTGTTATTTTGTTATTTATTTATTTTTTTGTTTCCAGTATTTTTTAATATTTTAAATATTTTTTTTAATTTTTAAATATATTTAACTTAGACGTACTTAAAAAGTAAAATATTTATGAGAAAATTAAGATTTTTAATTTAAGATTCTTGATATTAAAATTTTATAAGATAAAAAATATACTAATATTTTTATAATAATTAAGATTTCTAAATATTTTTACACTTTGAACTGTTGAACAGAGAAGTTTTTAAGCAGCGATTACTTTACAACTGTTACAAAGCATGTGTCATCATTTGATTAATTTTATTACTGGTAGGAGCAACAGGGAGTGTCATCGATATAAATGAGATTTGTTGCTTACTATTCCTACATGATCCCTCTGCTTCTCTTACCAACCCTCGTTTGGCAACTGACTTTTTTGAGGTTTGTGATTTTTTTAGTCATAAAAAGATAAAATAAGTTTAAAAATTAATAAGAAAAAATATCACATTTAAATTATAATTGTTATTTTTTTTTATAAAAGTAAAAAAAAAAAAAACAAAATTTTTAATTCTAGACTAAAATGGCTAAAAAAATTAAAAATCCAACTTGAATAATGTTAGGGATTCTAAACTGCCTTTTGGCATGTGATTTTTGTGATGCCCTCAAAATAAGACATAACCCAACCATTCAATAAATCCATAAAGCATAATAGAAATATCATCATTTCATTCATCAGAGTTTGTATTACGATGGATATTACATGATCGCAACAAAATGAATGCCCTACGGGCTTACAGCTTTCCAAGTCATCACTTGCTTACAACAAAAGAGTCCTAGCTCTATACATAAAAAGCCCTAGGCTTGAATATACATTTAACATCAAAACGAATAACAAAAAGGAGTCTTCAACTCCAAACCCTCCCAGCTAAGGTCTTGGAGGCAGCATATCACCTGTACCTGAAAAATGGTGTCCCAAATAGGGTGAGCCAAAGCCCAGTAGAGACATGCTAAACAACATATGAGAATTAACTTAGCATCCGATAAATGTTTAACACTTGTAAACCAACTTACACCAAATCCACTACAAATCAACATTGATATCCTAATCAATCCACTCTCCTTTATTTATCAAAATCAATTCATTTACATAGCTCATTGTTATTCAAATAATTCAAAACGAGACTACAACTCATTTATCAATACTTCAATCATAAATATCATTCATATACTTCCATTCACTTGCCATTTTACGGAACTACGTCCGAGGGAACCGGCACCCAAATATATATAAGATTTCGGGACTTTCACCCTAGACACTCCGGCCAACTTAATTATCCATGGAGTCCATCCCCTATCTCCTCCCAAACAATGGAGTACATCACCTATCTCCTCCCAAACAAGATACATATGCAATGTATTTAAACACGTTGTCATATACAATGACCAATTAAATCACATATTCAATGTGTTAATCCAACCGTCATATTCAATGACATAATCCAATTGATTTGTTTCAATTTACCTAATCATCATGCATTTTCTACAACAATCATGGCTATCCTCCACCGATAGCCCAAAACAGTTATTTCTAAACAGATAAATAAATCTATCAAATAGATGATTTATCAACTTTACCATAGGTGAGTGATTTATCAATTCAACTACACCATTTAATCACATTTTCCCCCAATCTCATAATTTCCAAACCAATTTCATATTTCCACACTTGATTTCATTAATCATACAAATAATTTATTTAATTCAAATTTGGGCATTTTCCCCCTTTAACTTACATGGTACCCAAGACCCAATTTCACCAATTATATCCAAGCAATAACATGTTCAAGACCTCTCATACCTATAAGGAACCCAAATTAGAAAACCCCTCATTCAAACATTTCAATTTCAAACCCTAACTTCACCCAAACTTTCCAAATCCCGCCATTTATACCAAATGACAAATATCTATGTGAAAACTCATATAGGAGAGTAGAATATCCCTACTTCAAGTGTAGAAGCCCAAGGGAGAAGAGCCAAGCACGAGATAAACTTCGAAAGTGATGAAACCAACTTTTACTCGGTTGAAAATGGAGATCTTGAAGAGCTCAATCTTTTTATCAAAGGAAGGAGGGTGAAGAGATCACTAGATCTAGGTTGAAATGTAGAGAGAGAGAGAGAGAGAGTATTTTAGAGAGAGAGGCTCTCAACTTAGGGTTTTGGAAAGTTTTTGAGAGAGAAAGGACAGAAAAAGTGATTTAAAAAGTCACTTTCACAATCTGATATACGCACAGTCCGCTCGAGCGAAGAATTTGACGCTCGAGCATTAGACACATAAATTCGATCCGCTCGAGCACAATAAAGGCCGCTCGAGCGCCAAGACACAACAGCAAGGCACTACTCGCTCGAGCGCAATGAGACCCATTCGAGCATAGAATACACTTGCCCAGTATTTTACAGACTTCAGACAGTCGCTCGAGCGCTAGAGGGGCCGCTCGAGTGTAACAAACTCTGCTGGAGCATGAAAAACACTTCTGCAGTAATTTTGTAGACGCACAAAGTACTGAATGATTGCAAACCCCGCTCGAGCGCAAGAAGGCCCGCTCGAGCAGAAGACCAAAATTCTGGGCAATAAGGTTCTAAACCAAGTAGCAACCAACCTGTTCTAAACATGCCCAAGACATTCAAAAGCCCAAATTCAAAGGGTAATAAGAGGAAAAGACATAAACAACAACATTAAACCACAAGACCCGAGTCCGGGACGCCATAAAAGCTGGGTCAAAAACCAGGATCGCTATAATTTTTGTAGTTAATTTTTTGGCTTTTTAGTTATTTTAGCTCTGGCTAAAAAGTTTATTTGAATTGATTTTTTTAGATTTTTTGACTTTTGGTGAAAAAAAAAAGAAAAAGAAATAATTATAGTTTGGAGTTGATATTTTGTTTTATTAATTTTTTAACATATTTTATCTTTTTGTGGTTAATTTAGTCTCATCCCAAATGCCAAACGAAGCCTAAATATTTTATCAACATTTTTATTAAATATTTCATATTGGTGTGAGATTTACGCGGGATCTATATGCGTATGGGTCTTACATTCATGTGAAATATTTGATAAAATTATTGATAAAACATTTACGCTGTGTTTGGTTAGAGGATTTGAGAAGGGATTTGAAAACGAAAATGAAAAATGTAAGTGAAATGTGAATAAAATATACCTATATTTCACATAGTTTCACATACCTTTTTTCCTTTCCCTTTCCAAATCTCTTCCTAAATCTCCCAACCAAACACAATGTTACAATTTTTAATATTGTTCTATTAGAAAAAAGGTCTAAGGTTTGAAAGTTGGATATAGGCTTGAAAGTTGAAATCATTTCAAAAACATTTCAAACCCATTTTGTCTTTTCTTCACCTCCCAAAATTTCAGTCCAAAGCATTTCGTAGCCATTTCATTATCAATGTTTCTCTCTCTTCCATTGAAATCCTTTCAAACCCTCAGTCTCTAAAAAGTTTCGAAGATATCCTTTATTTGGCGGTCTTCCGGCAATACTTCAGCGACTCATTTTATATTTTTAAAGTGTAGATTTATATTCTTAAAGTATAAATATGTAATTTTAAAATATAAATTTGGACTTTTTATGTCTGAAATAAAAGTTTGAGAATTTTCTCTTTTGTTTTCAGTATAGATTTTGGATTTTTTACTCTTACATTGATTCCCTCCTCTCTTAAGTTTTCTCTCATATCATTGTGAGTGTATCTCCTTCTCAACTCTACCTTCTGGAATTATCCAAAAACTCTACCTTCTAGTGGTGTTCGAAGTACGGCGGCAGTAGTGGCGGAGATGGTAGTAGCGATGAGGATGGCAATTTTTTAAATAGATTTTCTATAAATCTTACTTTTCAAATCATATCTTTGCGAAGATCATTAATTTTTTTTTTGAATCGTAACTAGTCTTTTTGGCGAATTTGTTTTGTTTTGTTTTGGTTTTTTTTTTTTTCCTTTTATTGTATGATTTGTTTGCCATTTGAATCTTGTTCAGTATGTTGTTGGTTTTAATAAATGTTTTACATGTTCTGGAAAAACAATAAAAATAAAATAAAATAAAATTCAATCTCTTACGCTCTCTTCTTCTTTGCCCAAAATTTCAATAAACATTTTAAATCTATTTCATCATCTCTCTGTTTCTCTTTCTTATTATCTCTTCACGTAGTTCCTACAGCCAATGTAGCATCAGAAAATGTTCAACTGCATCTTCTGTGTAAGACTCTTATATAGCCAAAATTTTGTCAACATTTGAAAGAGAAAAGTTTGGAGTGAAGATGAAAGAGACATTTCAAACCCCTAGTCACTTCCTCTGTCTTCTTCTCTACCCAAAATTTCAATCAATATTTCAAATCCATTTCATCATCTCTCTGCTTCTCTCTTTTACAGCCTCTTCACTTGGTTCCTACAGCCAATGTAGCAAAAAATCTTCAATTGCATCTTCTATGTACTCTTGTCTAGCAGAAATTGTGTCAACATTTGGTGGAGTGAAGTTTGGAGTGAAGATGAAAGAGATATTTCAAACCCTCAGTCTCTTCCTCTCTCTTGTTCTCCGCCCAAAACTTCAGTCAACATTTCAAACCCATTTCATCATCTCTGTTACTCCCTCGGCCTCGTTTGGCAACTTAATATTTTAGTATAAAAGTCAAAAAGTCATTAAAAAAAATTAAAAAGCCAACAATCTATATCAAAAAGTCAAAAAATTTCTTTTCTCTCTACTTTTTACACATCTTTTCGTAAAAAAATCATTCCAAACATACTAATTTTTTTACCTCATATTTTAGCCCAAAAAATCAAAAAATTATTAAAATAGCCTATTCTCAAACAAGGTGTGCATATCATGGGTTTTACGCTAATTTTATAATAAACAAATTTTTTTAATATTTTAAATAATTTTTTTATTTTTTTGATAAATTTAATATAAATCTAATTAAAAAAAATAATATTTATAATTCAAATAAAATAATATATACTATTTTAGTATAGAACAAACATCTTGTAAATATGGTAAGAGAAATCTCATTTATATGGTAAGAAATCTCATTTATATCGACCTCGACGAGGACATTTCGTGTTGCTCCTACTACGGCAATGGAGAACCTACCCTATGGGTACCCATGAAGACCCGACCCAAATATATGGATTTTTCATTTTTTTTCTTACCCGTCGGGTTGGGTAAGTGGTGTTTTTTAAATATTCATAGGGTATGGATCGGGGATGGGTACCCACCCATTTCCCCCATATGTCATGTTTACAACTAGGGTTCTCATTCTCACAGTGAGCCTAAGCATATCAAAGTCTCACTCTATTCCTCTCATCATCTCACTTCAGCATCGATAACTTGCAACAGAGATCTTCGTTGGCGCTTACCATGGTGGTTCTCTAGCGTGATGAGTTTTTGTCTCTCATTCTCTCTTTCTCTCTTGTTCTCTTTCTCTCTTTTGCTTCCTGAAATTAAAGACAAATTTCATTGATTTGTTGCTGAATATACATGAAATCCCTCAACAATTCAACAGTTTTTACATATTTCATGTCCTTACCCTAACAATTGCTATTAATTGACCTTTACAACATGTATATGTTTTATGTATATATGTGTGTGTGCGTGTGTGTTTGATGCACTGAAATCACCTCAACAATATGTTCACATTTTTTTTTAATTGAAGATCTCAGCTGTTTGACAAAATGCCTAACGTTTTTTTTTTCCTTATTCTTTTTCTTCTTCTTCTTCTTATGTTTCTTTTTGCAGGTTTGAACTCAAATATTTTGATCCTTTCCTTGTGCTGGAAGAATTCTCTAGTAGGCCTCTCTATTTTCCTCTTTATTTATTTATTTATTTTGATAATGAGAATTCTAGGGTTTTTTTTTTTTTTTTGACTAAATGCCTAAATGGGTTTTATTTATTTATTTATTTATTTATTGGTTGTTAACCCTGAGCAAATTGAAAATGTACATGGCATCTAAAAATTGTAGCTGTTATGTGTTTGGCTTCTCCTGAAATTGATTTAGGTGGTGTTTAAAGCCTTAATCTAACAGAATGAAGAATTCTAGAGGGTGGGTTATGCACACCTCCAAATTTCAAATATTATTATTATTATTTTTTTATCATAGTTCCAATTAATATACTAATTAGTGTAGTAACGGATGATGTGATATAATTTTAGAGATTTTGGGCTTTTATAATTTGTATAATGGGTGGTGTCATAATTTTGAAGTGACAATGTCATAACATAGGTTGGTACATTAATTAATATTCTAATTGATGTGTGTAGTACTATAGTTTTTATTTTCTACTCTATAACTACAAATTTTCATTTTTTATGTTGACCTTTGTTTATGACATTTTTTGTCCACACATGTTTCCTATGCTATGTTGATTTCTTGATAGCATTTAATTTGTAGAATACTAAGATTGCTTTGGTTCACAGCAACTGTTGATGTCATACTGGGTAGTGAGTATGACATTTCAGCTCCATTGGATAGTTGTAGATTTCAAATCAAAGATTTGAGATTGTATTTTAAGTAACTACTTTTGAGTAGGTATGTCGAATGCATAATGATAAAACTCTTTAATATAATCTCAAAATACTTTGGTTATAGCGATTCCGGTTTTGAGCCAACTCTTGTTGCATTCCGGACTTGGGCTATTGATTTCTGAATGTTGTTCATTGTCGTTTTTCCCCTTATTCCTCCTTACATGTGGTTATTGGATTGTAGTTGTGTGTTTGGAACAGGTTGGTTGCTTGATTTTCTAAACTTTTGTTGCCCAGATTTTTGCTCCTCTGCTCGAGCGACCATTTTTGCTCTTGAGCGGGTTTTGCAAACTTTCAGTATTTTTGCAGACCTGCAAATACTGGAAGAGTGTATTCTACGCTCGAGCGTATGGGCACTCGAGCGTCCAATCTTGAGCTCGAGTGATGTCTTTCGTTTGCAAAACTTCTGAAAGTGTGCATTCTGCGCTTGAGTGGAACAATGTGTCTAACGCTCGAGCGTCACTTCTCAAGCTTGAATGGATTGTGTGTATATCAGTTCATAACAGCCACATTTTTACATCACTTTTTCATTCCTTTGTCTCTCTAAAACTCTCCAAAACCTTAGATCTTGAGTTTCTCTCTCTAACATAATCTTCTTTCTATATTTTCACCTAGATCCATTGAGTTCTCCACCCTAATGTCTTTGAGAAAAAGGTAGAGCGTCTCAAGATCTTTATTTTGATCCGAATAAAGTTGGGTTTGAGCATCTTTGGAGTTTCATCCTTGCCTTGCTCGTCTTTTCTCTTTGAGGTAGGGATTTTCTACACTTTCATATGGTTTTTAACTTAGTTATTCGTTGTTGTCTAACAATGGTGGGACATGGGAGTGTTATGGAAAAACCTAGGGTTCGGATATAAAATCAAAAGAGGGGTTCCTAAGATGAATGTTGATATAAATGGTGGAGTTGGATATTTATTACCTTACATCTATGGAAATTTGAACAAATTATCTGTCTTGAGATTGAATATCTATTTAGAAATATCTGTATTGGGCTATGAGTGGAGGATAGCTATGATTGTTGTAGAAATCGCATGAGGATTAGGTGAATTAAAACTAATCTATTGTTGGCTATCATTTAATATGACTATGTTTTAAATACATTGTATATGTATGATGTTTGGGAGGAGAAATGGGATGCACTCCATGTTTGGGAGGAGATAGGTGATGGGCTCCATTGAAATTAAGTTGGCTGGAGTGTCCTGGGTGAAAGTTCCAAAACCGCGTGTATACATGGGTGCTGATCCCGTGGACGAAATTTTCATAAAATGGCAAATTGAAGCGTTTGTGTGGTAATTGTGTTGGTTGAAAAACCACTGAGTTGTAGTCTCAGTTAGGTTGTTGAAAGATAATGAAATTAGCTCATGAATTGAAATGAATTGAAGGAAAATGGATTAAGGTATGAACTTGGTACTTTATGATTAATAAAATGTGGATGTTTTGTCATAGGCATTGTATATGCACATTGTACTTATGTCTTTGTAAAATCTCATATATTGTGTTAGATTATTCCTACTCGGCTTTGGCTCACCCTATTTGGAAAAAACTATTTTCAGGTATTGGTGATATGCCTCCGCCAAGGCAATAGTTTGGAGAGACATTTGGAGGCAAGAGCTTCTTTGTTTTGTTGTATTCTTTTGTATAGCCAAGGGCTTTAACTGTTTTGAGCTAGGCTTACTTTTGTTTTAACCAAACAATGACTTGGAAATATGTAAGCCTATAGGGCATATGATTACTTGTTTAGTTTTCAGTTCTCTTATCATTGTAACACATGCTGTAGATTTAGGATGAACAGTTTGTGAATGTATATCACATGTGTTATCTTTTGGATACAAACTTTGATGAATGAAGGCATATTATTTCTATTATCCTTCCGCTTATGGGTTGTATTTATTATATTATTTTGGGGGCATTACATTGGGAAACTATTAAATCCAAATTTGAGACATTCTTGTTGCTCTTTCCTTGAATGACTAATTTCAAATTCATAAATATAAATGGTGCCTTATTGTTGACATATATGTTTACGATTTGGTGTGGTTTGTTGAATGTCGTGTACATAACTTGATCCCCTTTCTGGTCTTCCTCTTTTTTTTGTTTTTCTTTTTTGGTTTGTGGAGGAATTCCATGTTGCTTTGGTGTTACGGTTTGAAAATTGATAATCTGATGACTATGATTCCACATGACCTCATAATTGTTTATATATATTTTTTTGTTTGATGTTTTGTTAATTTTTAATCATCAATATGAGGCCATATGGAAAAAGAATTTGTTACTTCATTTGTTTGATATGATGTTTGAGTACCTAGCTAATGTCAGCTACCAAAAAGAGATTGAAAAAGTAATGTATTGCTTTATGTTCTCCAGGATTTTCAAGCATTGAAAATGTCTGAAGCTGGAGCAAACTCTCAAGCAAACTCCCAACTACTCGTTGATGGTTTTCAACCATCAATATCGGTTGAGAGTGAGACCTCTCTACCATCACAACATCCCCTTCCAAATTAAAATGTCCTTGATGTAGATGATTCTGATTCTAGTTTAGCTACTAGAAGAAAAAAAAAAAGAAAAAAAAAGAAAAAAAGAAAAAACCCCAAGTTTTATGTGGCAACACTTTAAGAAGGAAGAAATTAATGGAGTATGGAAGGCAATATGTAATTATTCCAACAAACATCTTGGGGGTAATCCGAAACATGGAACTTCACATTTGCGTGATCACTATAGGAGTTGTCTTAAGAAATGGAGGGAATGGACATGAGGCAAAGTGTTTTAATGTAACACCCCAACCATTTATATGTCATCGATATTGTCCGCTTTGGGCTACACCCACACAGATTTGTTCTTCCTAGTGGGTCACCCATCCCAGAACTACTCCAGCCTCAGCACGCTTAACTAAGAGTTCTGCTAGGGATTTCACCACTCAGGAAAAGGCCTCGATGCTATATAACGGTCTAGGTTTTTACTTTTATAGCCTAGGAACTCCCCATCAATTCCCAATGTAGGACATCGGGACCTTACAATCCATACCTCTTAGGGCTGCACATTCTCATGCAGTAGCATGCCAGCGCATAAGCCCACCCACATGCACTGAGAGACGCTAGGGGCCCACACTTGGTACTCTAGAGAGTCGGCTCTGATACCATTTGTATTGCCCCAACCTTTAACATGTCATCGAATATTGTCCGCTTTGGGCCATGCCCCACACAAATTTGTTCTTCCTAGTGGGTCACCCCTCCCAAAACTACTCCAGCCTTAGCATACTTAACTGGGGAGTTGTGTTAGGGATTTCATCACTCGGGAAAAGGCCTTGATACTATATAAAGGTCTAGGTTTTTACTTTTATAGCCCAAAAACTCCCTCTCCATTCCCGATGTGGGACACCAGGACCTTACATTTAACTTGTAACTCTAACAAGGAGAGCCCGAAAGTCTCTTATAGTTTTGATAAAGATATTGCCAGGAGAGAGCTTTCAAATTCCATAATCTTGCATGAATATCCTTTGTCTATTGTGGATTGTATTGGGTTTAAAAGATATTCGATGGCAATTCAACCATTGTTTAAAGTACCTTCTCGAAACACAATAAAAAATGATATTTTGAATATCTATGACAATGAGAAGGAGAAGATAATGAGATTGGTATAGAGTAATCAAAGTAAAGTGACAATCATAATTGATATGTGGACTTCTAGTAATAAAAAAAAGGGTTCATGGCAGTCACGGCACACTTTATTGATGATTGTTGGTCATTGTAAAGCCATATTTTGATGTATCTTTTTGCATATAAATTAATCTATGCTTTATTACAGATTGTTATTGCATCATATATTATATGCATTCTACTGAAAACATGTCTTGATATGCTTTTAGTGTTGAACAATTACAATGGAAACTATTCATAATGTTTTGTTGATCGAAATTTTGTTTTAATTAGTTCTTTTTGTGTGTGTGGGGGGGGGGGGTTAAATTGTCTGATATGTATCTTTTGAAATTGCTGGTAATGGTGTGGTTAAATTATTATATGTAGGATATCATTGTTGTGGTGTCTAGGTGGAATTCAACATATTTGATGCTTCAAACTGCCTTGTTGTATAAGGATGTATTTTACCGTTTGAAATATAAAGAGACCCAATATATAACATTGCCAAGTGAGGAGGAATGGGAGTTTGCTAGAGAAATTTGTGGGAGATTCAAAATATTTTATAAAGCAATTGAATTGTTTTCTAGAACTAAATATCCCACAACTAATGTTGCTTTTCCAAATTTATGTGAGATTAGGATAACTATCTCTCAATGGCTCTCTTGTTCAATTGAGATGGTTAGATCAATGGCATCAAAAATGTTGGGAAAGTTTGATAAATATTGGGTTGTTATACATGGTCTTATAGGAGTTACTGTTGTACTTGATCTTAGGTACAAACTTAGTGTGTTGGAGTTTTATTTTGATAAACTTTATGGAGATACTGCTGAAGAGGAAATTGCGAAGATTCGCCAACTTTATTATGATTTGTTGCAAGAGTATCAAAGAAAACTTAGTTTGAGAACTGATGGTGATGTTGAATCTTCTGCAAGTTCAAATTTTGGGGATTCAGAGGTAGTTTCATATTATGATTTGTTTATTGGTAGAAAACGAAGAAAAAAAGTCAACAATGTAACACCAGAGTTGAACCATTATTTAGAAGAGGATGTTGTGATAAGAACCCCCAATTTTGATATGTTGACTTGGTGGAAATCAAATGCATCGAAGTATCCAACCTTACAGGCAATAGCTAAGGATTTTTTTAGCTATTTCGGTATCAATTGTTACTTCTGTGCCCGCATTTAGCACTAGTGGTAGATTGGTGAGCCCGTTAGAGTATACTTCATCTAGATACTTTGGAAGCATTGATGTGTGCACAGAGTTGGTTGTGGGCTGTAGAGATACAAGGTACTTAAATAAATCAACATATATTTATTTTTAAAATAAATATATTTTCATTGAATAGTCTTAATACTTAATTTTTTTTCTTCTTTTCCAGGAAATTCAACATTGGAATTAGTTGGTTACGCCACCATATATAATGATATAGATGTGAATCAGAGTTGATCTTTCTTTTGCATTAGGTATTCCTTTAGTACATTGATTTTATTCTTATTTGTAATTCTTCTAACCAATATGCTATGGTTGTTTTTGTCCATACACAATGCTACTACGAACTTTCAATCGCACGAGTAGAATTTCAGTCTCAATATCATTGATTGTTCTTGAGTGAGCTTGTGGATTGGTGAGAATGAAGAATCAATGAATAGAATCTCTTGCTCTTTATGACTTTCAATTAGATGCTTCATCTCCTCCTATACAATTGCACTATCTATTGCAACTGAAGTCAGTTCAATACCTATTGTGGATAATAATGATTCATTGTTGGATATATATTGCCGGAGGTAATCTTTTGTGTCTTTATTTGTTATGCATTGAGCATCTCTACCCATTTAAAAAGTTTATATTTCTTAATTAAAGTTCATATTTGTTGGTTGTATTCCTTTGACAGCGATATAACTGCTTTGGCAAAAGACAACTTATGCGCAAATTAGTCTTGATGAAATACTGTTGTTGCTGGAGTGTTGCTACTGTTGTTGGAGTGTGGCTACTGTAAGAAATTAGAGTTGAAATGTCAAAGAATGCACATTGTTGAATTGGAGTTTTTGTTGCTTTTAACTTATATATATATTTCTTTTGCTTTTAGTTGAATTAGTGTGTTGTAAATATAGATGTCAATGAAATTCGATTAAAAAATTTGTAAGAATTTGGAGCCTAATTACATTTGAGTTACTGATTTCATCTAATATTAAATCTCCCTTTTACATGATTCTTGTAAGATTTTTTTTTTCTTTTACTGTCTTTAAAATGTTTTGATGTGGCACCATCAGGTGAAAACACTAATCACTAAAAACTTATTTGATTGTCTTAAAATTATATATTCGATTACTTTAAAATGAACTTCTTAATTAATTAATTAATTAATGTGTATTTGATTTTGTTGTTAAGCCAAAAAAAATAAAATAAAATGTACATTTAGCTTTGGTTGTGAACCTTAAAAAAAAAAAAAAAAAAAAGTCAAGTTGGGCTGGGAAAAATCCAAACCCATTAGGGGATGGGGAGGGTAGTATCCATGGGGGATAAAGAAAAATTATTATACGGAAATGGGGATGGGGAATTAATATTCGCCCCATTGCCCTCCATTGCCCTCCATTGCCATCCCTAGTACCAGTAGTAACATTAATCAAAAGAAAATGCTATAAACCTAAATAATCTATCAAATTTTCTACCAAACCTCTCACATGAGTGTGGGATCTACACAAACCCACATGTGTGTGGGTCCCACACCCATGTGAGAGGTTTGGTATAAAATTTGGTAAATTATTTAAGATCCCTAGCATCACTCTTAATCAAATGATGACATAAGCTTTGTAACAGTTGTAAAGTATTCAATGTTATTGAATTCAAAGGACTATTTTAACGAAACCCCTTTGCCCAAACAAAGCCTATGTCAAACATATTTGAAAGAATAAAATTGATAGTACTTTTTTACTTGTTGTGATATTGATCATAAAAATTCAAAAAAAAAATAAATAAATAAATAAAAATTAATTTGTATATTTTATTTTTTTTCTAACTAGGTTTAATAAATAATTTTTTTTTAACAAATTTATTAACAGACACACATTAATTTTCTTAGGCCCTGTTTGTTTATCGTATATAAGATGCGGATATAAAGGTGGGGACTGGATATAATATGAGTGGGTCTCACATGTTTTCTTGTCTCCATATATCTCTTGTTTAGTTACGCCAAATATAAAGAGTCTAGTATATGATGCAAAAGGGAGGATATGCAATACCAATCCCCCATGGTATTGTGTATCACCCACCATCGAATATAGGGAATCTTTCATCCAAAGGTAAAAAATAATTACTTTCCTCTTATCCCATCCTGTATCCTATCTTAACCAAACATATTATAAATGACCCCACACTATATATATAGTTGGGAGAAAGAGATAGAGAACGTAAGGATTGAGGTGAATTGGGAGGTGAGAAAATTGGTGAAAGGTCAAATCTTAGGACCTTTGGATTCAACAGCATTAAATACTTTACAACTGTTACAATGTAACGAGTTGAATCAAATTGAATTTTGCCCTTATTATTATTGTTGTGGTATCGTGGACCATTCTATTTAAATTAGTGAAAACAAATTATATTACTTGTTCATTTCGACTTCGTAAGGCCTATTAGACAATTTTTTTTGAGTTTTAATTATTCTTGGATCTTGAGTATTAAATGAGATATAAATTTAATTTTTGAAACTTTTTTGATTAACTCATACTTAGTCATTTTTGTTCATATTTAATTATGTGAATGGTGAGGACCACCATGAGTCTATTTAGATTATTTTATATTTTAATCTTAGTTGGAGATTTGTTCTAGATTATTAAATTTGATTCATTTTGAATCTAATTGATTGAATCACGGTTCGTTTATAACCACCTACTATTGTTATTGTTACTATTATTATCGTTATTATTTATTTTATTATCATGAAAAGAATACGAATATTTATGGTGTGCATCATCAAACAAAACATATTTTATGGCGAGAAATCAATTATATCATTTTATATTATATATTGCAAAATCTCTTATGGTATTATTATGATGTACTTTTAGTGATTTATATAAACATAATAGATAGATATATTGATACTTGAAAAAAAAAAATTTGTTTATTAGAGAAGGACAAGCCCACGTGGGGGCTGCCCTCCCTCTCTTAATTTCCACTCATTTTCTATTGTTTGGGAGAGAGCTTATATCATCGTCTTTGTTTCAGCTCTCTCCTTCGACTCTCTCTCTCTCTCTCTATATATATATTTTTTTCTTTTCGTCTTTCCCTATAACATTCATTCCACAAATCCCTTGATCTATCAAGATCTATTGGGTTTTAAACCCTAGTTCCTTAGACAAAATTGAAGAACACATCAAGAGCTATATTTTGATCGGTGGAAATCGAAATCCAACAAAGTTGATTTTGGATTTTTCTTCTTTCTCCTCTTCTAAAGCTTAAGGTAGGGATTTTCTAAACATTGGGTTTGTATTTTAGCTTTATTATGTGTTATTTTGATAGTGTGATATTTGAAAAGATTAGGGTTTTGTTAATGGTATATTAAATGCATGAAAAGGGGGAAGTTCTCAACTTTCTTTTTTTTTTTTTTTTTAAAAATCTCTTGTTAGTTGAGTGAGATTTTATATGACTCATGGATTTTGAGGAAATGTATTTTTTATGAGAAATCCTCAAATTTTTGTGAAACCCTAGAAATTCAAATTGCTAAGATTAAGATTTTTGGCTAAATTTGTGAAAAGCTTATAAGGGTTAAAAACAAATTTTTATTTGAACAAATGAGAATTTCAAAGTGGATGTTCAAATGAATGAGATTGATGAGAATGTTTTAGGAAATATTGAAAACCATTGAGGTTCCTTTTGAAAATATTGAACTCTTTATTTATCATGTTGAGGCATTGAGAAATGTTGAAAGAAACTTACGTTATTTTTAGCATTTTGAATATTTTTGGTGAATTCTTAAGTTTGAATAAAAGGGAAAATGGATGAATATTTTGGAAGAATATTGTGATTCTTAGTTGAGTTGGGAAATAGGAGATTGAACATATGACTGTTACTCCTATGTTGAATTTATTGAAGATCGAAGATTATGCGTTATTTATTGTCTTTTGAAATTTATATTTTGTATAGAGATAATTGTTTTGACAACCAATGGAGGGTTGTATTGATGGTTGTAGAAATTGTATGTGAATTAGGTAAATTGAAATATTTTCAAATTCATGCATGGCATTGAACATTGTATAATCTCATGATTTCATCCTCGCATTGGATTTGAGAAATTGATTTTTTTTTTTTTTTCAAATTGATTTTTAGAGCACAAGGCTCAGTTATTTATTTGTTTTGTTTTGTTTTGTTTTGCAAGCCAAGGGCTATCTATGTATGGGTTTGAAAACCACTTTGTTGTAACCAGGAAAAGCCTTGGAACTTGTAGCCATTAAGACATTAAGTTGTATTTTGTTGCTTTAACTTGTTATTATCACATGTTATAGATTCATATCTTTGGGATGATGGATGTATTAATGAATGTTGTAACGCCCTCAAAATTGTACAATAAATATAACTCAAAGCATACATAATTAGTAACATAAATCAGAGTAAATAGTCCTTTCATTTCATGAAGTTAATGATACAAAAGAGTTTAACACAAATAAATGCCCTATCGGCTTACATCTTTCCAAGCCTCGACTTGGTTACAACAAAAGAGAGATTGGCTCTTACAAATAAGCCCTTGGCTATACCAAAAAAAAAAATTCAAAACAGAAAGCTCATGTTTCCAAAAGTCCCTCCCAGTTATTGTCATGGCGGAGCCATGCCCTCAATACTTGAAAATGTTATCTCCAAATAGGGTAAGCCACAACCCAGTAGGAACCATCTAACATGGTATATGAAACTTAGCAAAAGTATAAGTATACTATGCATACACAACGTCAGTGATAGAACAACCACAATTTATATAGTAATAAGATACCAAATTCAATTCTTAATCCATTTCCCTTCAATTCATTTCATTACAGGAGCGAATTTCATCATTTCTTTAACAATCCAAATGAGGCTACAACTCATTAGTTCTATAATCACATCATCAACGTATAAACACTTCAAACTTTCCTTTCACAGATATTTCGTCCGTGGGAAATCGTCAAACGAGACCCATGTAAACGTAGGCTATACAAGCACTACAATTGCCATTTTACAGATATTTCGTCTGCGGGATCGGTACCTATGTATAATTTCGGGACTTTCACCTAGGACACTCCAGCCAACTTAATTATAATGGAGTCCATTCCCTTTCTCCTCCCAAACAGTCATTTATGCATATGCAATGTATTTAAACACAATCATACGTGGAGCATATCCTCTTTCTACTCCCAAATAACCATACATATACAATGTATATAACATAGTCATATTCAATGACAACTATAAGAGATAAGTTTCAATTCACCTAATCCGCATGCAATTTCTACAACAATCATAGTCATCCTCCACCGATAGCCCAATACAGATATTTCTAGACAGATATACAACCTCTTGACGGATAATTTATCCAAAATTTCCAAAGATGTGAAGTATTACATACTCAATTCCACCATCTATTCTATCACTTGCTTAATTTCATTTTTACCCCCACCAATTTCAATTATTTATATAAAATAATTATAATGGTCAATTTAGGGCAAAAATTTCCCTTTTTCAAATATCAATCCAAGCATCAAACTCAACCAATTTGACCCAACATAATTTCATTTTCACAACCCACATTCATTTATTTCATATTCAACAACAATCCCTCTTTCCATATTATACCCAAACCCTAAGTTTGCTTGAAACGCCCTCAAATCACATCGTTGTTACACAAGAGACAAGTAACTAAGCTAAATATCATATGAAAGTGTAAAAAAGATCCCTACCTCAAAGAAAGAAGATGTGCCACGCAAGAGAAAAACTCCAAGGACACCGAAACCCACTTATATTCGGATCAAAATGTAGATCTTGAGGTGCTCTAACTTTTTCTCAAAGGTACTAGGTGAAGAGATCGACGGATCTAGATGAAATCTAAGAGAGAATGTGAGTTTTAGAGAGAGAATGTATAGATCTAGGTTTTTGAAAAGTTTTAGAGAGAGAGAAATGAAAAAGCGATTCAAAACATCATCTTCATGGACTGTTATACATGCAATCCACTCGAGCGTGGAAAGTGACGCTCGAGCGACAGACACAAACTTCTGCTCGAGCGCAATAAGCGACGCTCGAGCGTGGAATACACATTTCCAAAAGTTTTGCAGACAAAGCACCCCACTCGAGCATAAGACTGGACGCCCGAGCATCTAATGCACTCTTCCAGTATTTGCAGGTCTGCAAAAATACTGAGAGTTGACAAGTCCCGCTAAAGCGCAAGAATGGCCGCTCGAGCAAAGTAGCAAAATTTGTGAAGCCCGCTCGAGCGGAAGAGCCAAAATCTAGGCATCATAGGTTTGAAAATACAAGTAACCAACCTGTTCCAAACGCACAATTACAACCCAATAACCAAAATAAATAGGAGACAAGGGAAACAAGATATGAATAACCATTCTAAACCATACCAACCCAAGTATGGAATACAATAGATAACGGGTCAAAACCAGAATCACTATAACCTCCCCCCTTAAGGAATTTCGTCCCCGAAATTACAAATCAAGTTCAAAATCAACATTAAACCATTCACAACAATGTTATTCCCACAAATTCAATACCATGACCCATCATGTGCTCATCCATTTCCATCGACTCGATACACAAGTCCTGCATTGAAATTACATTTTACAATTTCCTGAACATTTGCAATGTTTAAATCAAAGTCCAAGTTCTCAACATTTTACATAGCACATACAATGCTTCCAAAAGTGATATAATACATATGATATTCCACATTCTCAAACATATACAATGTTTATAATGACTCATATTTCCAAAATGTAAACAGCATATACAATGTTCTCACATTCTATCAATCATAATTGCAATGCAATACATGTTTAAACATCAACAAATAAGTTCGGATACTTTTCTCGGACTTTCAATTCATGTTCCCAAGTTGCTTCCTCAACCCCGTGGTGTTTCCACAATACCTTTACTAAGGGAATTGTCTTGCCTCGCAAAACTTGATCCCGAGTATCCAAGACCCTCACCGGTCTCTTCTCATATGAGGTATCCTCATCTACCTCTAAGTCGGTCCAATTCAATACATGCGATAGGTCCAACTCATATTTCCGAAGCATACTAATATGAAACACGTCATGAACCCCAAAAAACTATGGCGGTAATGCCAAACGGTAAGTAACCTCCCCAATCTGCTCAAGGATCTCAAAAGGGCCAATAAATCGAGGAGACAACTTTTTACTCTTCCTAAATCTCATCAAACCCCGTCTAGGTGATATTTTCAGAAAAACATGATCTTCTGCCTCAAAAGACAAAGGTCTCCTTTTACGGTCGACATAACTCTTTTGGCGACTCTAAGCCGTAACCAACCTCTTATGAATAAGTGCTACCTTCTCCGTTATTTCCTGAACTAACTCTAGGCCCAACAAAGGTGCATCACCCACCTCGGCCCAACACACCAAGGATCTACACAGTCGGCCATACAGGGCCTCAAATGGTGCCAAGCCAATACTCGATTAGAAACTGTTGTTATAGGAAAACTTCACTAAGGGCAAGTGCCTCTCCCATGACCCCTTAAAATCAAGCACACACCATCGAAGCATGTCCTTAAGAATCTGACTAGTACGCTTGGACTGCCCGTCAGTCTGAGGATGATATGCAGTACTAAAGGTCAATCTAGTGCCCAAGGCACTCTGCAAACTCTACCACAATCGGGCTGTGAAACATGGATCTCTATTCGAAATAATCATTACAGGGACTCCGTGCAACCTCATTATGTCCCTGATATACAAGTAGGCAACATAGTCCACAGAATCACTCACGCGCATAGGTATGAAGTGTGCAGACTTGGTCAACCAGTCAACTACCACAAAAATAGCATCACTACCCCGTTGAGTCCTCAGAAGACCCACAACAAAATCCATTGTGACATGCTCCCACTTCCATTCAGCTATAGACAAGGGTTGCAACAAACCCACTGGCCTCTGATGCTCAACCTTCACTTGCTGACAAGTAAGACATTTCGATACAAATACGGCTACATCTTTCTTCATACCTCTCCACCAAAACTGGCGACTCAGATCATGATACATCTTTGTGCCTCCTGGATACACTGCAAGGCGAGAATGGTGAAACTCTCAAAGTACTTCCTCACGACAAGACTCCAGCACAAACAAATGGTCACGGTATCTCACACTCTGGTCAAGATACACATTCAAGCCCCACTCCACTTTCCTACTGGAAATCTTCTCCCTGAGGGTCTCTACTTCAGGGTCACTCTTCTGCGTTTCTAACACTCGATTCACAAGTGTAGGTTGTGCAACTGCTAAAAATAAGGCTACAGATTCAACAAATTCACCAAGATGCAGGTCAAACTCCCTAAGAGCATCTAACATCTCCCATTCCCGAATGGCAACACTAGCCACACTGCTAATAGACTTCCTACTCAAAGCATCGGCCACAACATTAGCCTTCCCCGGATGATAATGCAACTCCAAATCATAGTCCTCTATGAATTCTTTCCACCTCCTCTACCTCAAATTTAAGTCTTTCCGTGTAAACAGATACTTCAGGCTTTTGTGATCGAAGAACACCTCAAATTTCTCACCATACAGATAATGCCTTCAAATTTTCAAGGCAAATATCACCGCTGCTAGTTCTAGGTCATGAGTAGGGTAGTTCCTCTCGTGTATTTTCAACTGTCGCGAGCCATAGGCTACTACCTTCTCCTCTTACATTAAAACGCAACCCAAACCTTCCCGCGAAGCATCACAATAAACTGAATAACCCAAATCCCTCTCCGGGATAATCAAGACTGGAGTAGTGGTAAGTCTAACCTTAAGTTCTTGGAACGACTTCTCACAAGTCTCATCCCACACAAATTTGACTCCCTTCCTCGTCAGTCTAGTTAAAAGTGAAGCTAGCTTGGAGAAATCCTTCACAAATCTGCGATAATACCCAGCTAATCCCAAAAAACTACAGATTTCAAAACCATTCTTAGGTTGTGCCCAATCTCGTACTTCTTCTAGTTTGGATGAATCTATAGTCAACCCCTCTCTAGATACTACGTGAGCTAGGAACTTAACTTTTTTCAGCCAAAACTCACATTTTCCAAATTTAGCATACAACTTATGGGCTCTAAGCAATTCAAGCACTACTCGCAAGTGTTCCTCGTGTTCTTCCTCGGAGGGTGAATAAATCAAAATGTCATCCACAAACACGACCACAAAACGATCTAGGAACTCGCGAAAGATCTGGTTTATCAGATCCATAAACACCACTGGAACATTGGTTAGCCCAAAAAGCATCACAAGAAACTCATAGTGGCCATACCGCGTGCGAAATGCCGTCTTCGGGATATCCTCCTCCCTTACCCTCAATTGGTGGCAACCCGATCTCAGGTCTATCTTAGAGAAACAATAAGACCCCTTCAACTAATCAAACAAATTATCTATACGAGGCATTGGGTACTTGTTCTTAACATTAACCCGGTTCAACTTCCCATAATCGATACAGAGTCACAAGGCTCCATCTTTCTTCTTAGCAAAGAGAGTTAGTGCTCCTCAAGGTGAAGTACTAGGGCGAATAAAACCCTTATCTAACAATTCTTGGAGTTGAATCTTCAACTCACTCAACTCAGCAGGTGCAAACCGATACAGTGCCATAGAAATCGGTATCGTGCCAGGCACTAAGTCAATAGAGAACTCAATCTCTCGGTAGGGTGGTAAACTAGTAAGGTTCTCGGAAAAAGCATTGGGGTATTCACAAACCACCCTTGGCAACTCAACCCGACCTTCATCATACTCACCACTCAAGAAGCTAGCAAGAAGACAACTAAGCTCACTCCGTCCACGCGGATCATACACCAGTGATAAGGCTCTATCCACCCGGTCTCCTAAGAAATAAAAGCAGTCACCGCTCAAGGTACATATAGTAACCCTCTACCGGTAGAAATCTATAACAGCCCGGTATGACAATAACCAATCCATACCTAGAATAACATCAAAACTAGACATGTTAAGCAATACAAATGCAAAAGGCAATCGGCGATCGGTAACCTCGATATCACAAGCCCAACACCCCTGTTTCAAGATGACCTCACTACTAATAGGTGACTCTACACAAATAGGAGATACTAACTGTGCCAACCCCAACCCCAACCCCAAAACCGATGCAAATGCAGACAAGATAAATGAATGGGATGCACCCGTATTAATCAACACATTAGCAACTGAATTGTAAAACAAAAAGGTACCTCTCACTACAGATAGAGCCGGTACAAGATCTGGTGCGGTAACAACATATATACACCCTGTTAGCCTCTGATCTACCTACTCGCCTCTCAGAGCATAAGCCTGCTACACGGATTGAGCCGAAGAGGCTCTCTGATTGGCTCTCGAGGCCTGTGCTGACTGTGTTGGCTGGTGGCTCTGTGTCTGTCTCGAACCAGACGCACCAGGTGTGCCACCCAACTGTGGACAAAACCTCTTCAGGTGCCCCGCCTGACCACACTGATAGCAAGTGGGCGGTTACCCTCTACCCTAACTCTGGCTCTAAAAACGAGCCGAAAATGAAACAGCTCGCTACCCTCCTCCTCTCTGCGGGCAAGCTGGAGATTTGTGGCCCAACTGGCCACACTTGAAACAAGTCACATCCCCCTGACCACCTCTCCCAGAACCTGAACTTGGCACTGGAAAAGGGGACCTCAACTGAGGTCTATGGGACTGTGGAGGGTTGGAACCCCTCTGCCTCTTACCATTCCCCTAATTATCCTGACTCCTCTTGGAGCCCCTCATCCTTTCATCTTCTGCCTATATGATGGTTTCACAAGGCACCCATAATCTCTAATCATGGATCCGACCACTCTGAACATGAGTCTGGTCCTCAACCTCTTCTCGAACTCCAAACAACGACGCTCCTCAGACGCCACCAACTCAGGTGCAAACCTAGAGAGACTAGTGAATGTGGCTTCAAACTCTGCTACAAGCGTGTTCAACTGTCTAAGTTGAGAAAACTGATCTCTCAACTTCTTCCTAATTGTGGGAGGCAAAAACTTGCCCTGGAAAACGTCAACGAAAGCCTTCCAAGTCCCTCCAATGCGTCCACCATTGACTGGCATACTTCCACCATTGACTCATATCTCCCTTCAATTGGAAAGACGCCAAGGTCACTCTCAAACACCCGTCTTTGATGCCAAGCATCTTAAACGTCTTCACCATCTGTTTCAGCCATCTACCTTCACTGGCTCCTTAGGATCACCCACAAACTTGTCTGGATTTGACCAGAAGAACTCTCTCTTTACGAAAGATGGCCCTGCTTCAGCAACCTAGGCCTGGACTTGATTCCCAGCTCTGAGAACGTCCATAGATTCCTGCAAAGCTCCGGCCATCTCGCAGGCTAAGGCGCTCATGGCCTACTGATCGACTAGTTCAACCATGTTGGCCTGACCAACCCCTTCTTCCTGCGCCGGTATTTCATCCGGTATAGGCATCTCGTGCCTCCTAGGCTTACCACACCTACCTCCACGACCACGTCCTGACATCCTAATGAAGATAATAAGAGATTAGCACATTCACAAATGTGCCGAAGCTAACTCACTCGTGTCCTAACATATTAGACAATAGTAATCCACTCCATATAAGCACGTAATCATGTAAACACATACGAATTTCATCTCCGAATAATGACCGTCCCGTGGCGTTGCTAGAGTTCCAATTAGAAATAGCAGTGATCAAGTGCTTTTCTAATAGGACTTCCAGAAACCAGCAGACCCAATCAACATCCTAGAAATTCAATCCCATACCCAAATAATCACATAAGCATGTTGTCATATAAGCACATATCGTTCACACTTAAGTCCCTAGCAAACGAGACAAACCCATTGTCATACTAACCACTTCCTACGTACCCAAAGTATTCAAACTCAGTACGCTCTGATACCAAGATGTAATGCCCTCAAAATTGTACAATAAATATAACCCAAAGCATACATAATTGGTAACATAAATCAGAGTAAAAAGTCCTTTCATTTCATGAAGTTAATGATACAAAAGAGTTTAACACAAATAAATGCCCTATCGGCTTACACCATTCCAAGCCTCAACTTGGTTACAACAAAAGATAGACTAGCTCTTACAAATAAGCCCTTGGCTATAACAAAAAAAAGAAAAAAAAATCAAAACGGGAAGCTTGTGCTTCCAAAAGTCCCTCCTAGTTATTGTCTTAGCGGAGGCATGCCCTCAATACCTGAAAATATTATCCCCAAATAGGGTGAGCCACAGCCCAATAGACACCATCTAACACAGTATATGAAACTTAGCAAAGGCATAAGTACACTATGCATACACAATGTCAGTGATAGAACAACCACACTTTATATAGTCATAAGATACCAAATTCAATTCTTAATCCATTTCTCTTCAATTCATTTCATTATAGGATCCAATTTAATCATTTCTTTAACAATCTAAATGAGGCTACAACTCATTAGTTCCACAATCACATCATCAACGTATAAACACTTCAAACTTTCCTTTTACAGATATTTCGTCTGTGGGAAACCGTCAAACGGGACCCATGTAACGTAGGCTATACAAGCACTACAATTGCCATTTTACGGATATTCCGTCCGCGGGATTGGAACCCATGTATAATTTCGGGACTTTCACCTAGGACACTCCGGCCAACTTAATTATAATGGAGTCAATTCCCTTTCTCCTCCCAAACAATCATTCATACATATGCAATGTATGTAAACACATAATCATATGTGGAGCACATCCCCTTTCCACTCCCAAATAACCATACATATACAGTGTATATAACATAGTCATATTCAATGACAACCACAAGAGATTAGTTTCAATTCACCTAATCCGCATGCAATTTCTACAACAATCATGGCTATCATCCACCGATAACCCAATACAGATATTTTTAGATAGATATACAATCTCTTGACAGATAATTTATCCAAAATTTCCAAAGATGTGAAGTATTACATACTCAATTCCACCATATATTCTATCGCTTGCTCAATTTCATGTTTACCCTACCAATTTCAATTATTTATATAAAATAATTATAATAGTCAATTTAGGACAAAAATTTCCCTTTTTCCAAATATCAGTCCAAGCATCAAACTCAACCATTTTGACTCAACATAATTTCATTTTCACAACCCACATTCATTTATTTCATATTCAATAACAATTCATCTTTCCATATTATACCCAAACCCTAGGTTTGCTTGAAACACCCTCAAATCATATCATTGTTACACAAGAGACAAATAACTAAGCCAAATATCATATGAAGGTGTAGAAAAGATCCCTACCTCAAAGGAAAAAGACGAGCCACGTAAGAGAGAAACTCCAAGGACACCGAAACCCACTTCTATTCGGATCAAAATGTAGATCTTGAGGTACTCTTTTTCTCAAAGGTACTAGGTGAAGAGATCGACAGATCTAGATGAAATCTAAGAGAGAAGGTCAGTTTTAGAGAGAGAATGTGTAGATCTAGGTTTTTGGAAAGTTTTAGAGAGAGAGAGAAATGAAAAAAGTGATTCAAAACATCATCTTCACGGATTGTTATACACATTGTCTGCTCGAGCGTGGAAAGTGACGCTCGAGCGTCGGTCACAAAGTTCCGCTTAAGCGCAAGAAGGGACGCTCGAGCATGGAATACACATTTCCAGAAGTTTTGTAGATGAAGGACCCTGCTTGAGCATGAGACTGGACGCTCCAACGTCCAATGCACTCTTTCAGTATTTGCAGGTCTGCAAAAGTACTGAGAGTTGACAAGTCTCGCTCAAGCACAAGAATGGCCGCTCAAGCGGAGGAGCAAAATTTGTGAAGCCTACTCAAGCGGAAGAATGCCCGCTCGAGCAAAAGAGCCAAAATCTGGATATCGCAGGTTTGGAAATACAAGCAACCAACCTGTTTCAAACGCACAATTACAACCCGATAACCAAAATAAAAGGGAGACAAGGGAAACAAGATATGAATAACCATTTCAAACTATACCAACATGAGTCTAGAATACAATAGATAACGAGTCAAAACCAGAATCGCTATACATGTGGTCTCTTTTTTGTGAAATCTCATATTGGATATCTTTAATGGAAAAATGGTGATTCAGTATGAATATTGACTATTGAAAGGTCTATATTATTCAATGTTCTTGTATGTAATAATGAGAAGTAATGGGATTTAGATTATGTCTATGAGTTAATTTGGTTATACCAAATGCTAATTTTTGGGGCATTACATACAAAGCTTATGTCATCTTTTGATTAATGTTGGTACTGGTGGTAGGAGAAATAGAGAGTGCCCTCCTCGATATAAATGAGATTTGTTGGTTACAATTCTTTCACGATCCCTCCGATTCTCTTATCATATTTAAGTAGTGTTTGACACGTGCTAAAATAATATATATTATTTTATTTAGATTATAATTATTTTATTTAAATTATAAATATATTTTTTTAATTGTATTTATTTAAAAGGTAAAAAAATTTGCTTATTATAGAACTAACGTAAAACACATGCTATACATGGGCAATTAACAAAATGTAATAAATAATACTAAATATGTTAAAAAATTAACTAAATACTATGATATTAATTTAGATGCATATTTAAATAATAGATTTGAATGATTTCACTATATTTATATAAATATGTAGGACTAGTTAATTTTTTTGAAATATACTCAATCGAATGAACCCAATTGAAAAGGAAGAGTAAAAGTGAAATTCTATAAAGATTAAAATAAAAAAAAAATTAAGTTTAAAATTTGAAGATGAATATAAAAAGAGAAAATTAGATAAATCTTTGAAAAACAATAAACTCAACTGAAAAATCAAAAGTGGTAATGGATTTTGTAAATATAAGATAAAGATAAAAAAAAATCTAATTTAAATTTGAGGATGAGCTATAAAAATATAGAAAGAGAAAATTAAATAAATTCTAGAAAAATGAGGTATAAAGAAATTTAACAACTATCAAATGAAGATTGAAAAAAAAAAAATCAAATTGAAATTTAAAAATTCGAAAATAAAATAAACTTGGAAAAAAAATTTTAATTTAACTATAATAATAGAAAAACAGAAGAGGGTAACAGTTAAAAAATTGGATAATGGTGAAATGTTACTTATAATTTTTTAAACAATGTAAAAATTAAAAATAAAATAACATAATAAAAAAATAAAACTCTCAAAAATAAGAACTAAAGTATAGTAAGTTAAAAATTACATAAGTGTTAAATGGAAACTATAAAATTTAAATTTTGTGTAGTGAAAAAATAAGCATTTATGATATCTTATTATACAAATTTTAACTCTATTTTGTGTAAACAACTAAAAAATTTTAACAATTTTTGTATTTTAAAGCTACTGTAACGCCCCCAAAATAATATAATAAATCCAACTCATTAGCGAAGAATAATAGAAACAAAATACTTTCATTCATCAAATTTTGTATTACAAAAGATAACACATGCAATATATATTCATAAATGTTCATCCTGAATCTATATCATGTAATACTAGTTAATAATCTACAAAATAAATGCCCTATGGGCTTACATCTTTCCAAGACATTGCTTGGTTACAACAAAAGAGAAAGTCTAACTCAATATAACTTAACCCTTGGCCATACAAATAAATAAACAAAAGGAAGCTCTTGCTCTAAGTCTCCCCAAACTACTGTCTCAGCGAAGGCATGTCTCCAACACCTGAAAATGGTTCCCAAGTAGGGTGAGCCAAAACCCAGTAGAAACATACTAACACAATATATAAGAATTAACAAGATATGAGTATAATGCATATGTTCCTTGTCCCATCACAGAATCTTTGTAACTTTTTCCAAAATCATGTTATACCAAACTCGCATTTCAATTCATTCATTTTGGTTCAATAGATACATCCATTGTATTTAACCCATCAACACAGGTTACACCTCAAATGTTTCCAACAGATAAAATTATCATACAAATACATTCACTTCTATTTGCCATTTTACGAAAATTTCGTCCATGGGAATCGGCACCCATGTATACAAGTGGCTTTCGGAACTTTCATCCTGGACACACAAGCCAACTTAATTCAATGGAGTCCATCCCCTTTCTTCTCCTCAAAACATGCAGTACATCTCATTTCTTCTCCCAAATATCATGCATATACAATGTATATCATTCATAATCATATTCAATTTTCTCTATCCACATGCGATGTCTACAACAATCATGACTATCCTTCACCAATAGTTCAAAGCAGGTATTTCTAAACAGATATACAATCTCTATAACAGATAAATCATCAAATTTTCATAGGTGAGTGATTAAACAAATCCAATAACACCATTCATGTATACTTCCTCCCAATTTCACATTTTCCATACCAATTTCATTATTTATACAAAAATAATTATTCAAGACATTTTAGGGCAAAGCTCCTTATTTTCCGAATATCAACCTAAAGGCCAAAATCAACTATTTTAACACAAAATGACCTCATATCTAAACCCCATAATCATTTATATGACACCCACATAGAAACCCCTCTTTTCAAACTTGAACCCAAACCCTAGGTTTACTCAAAACACCCCCAAAATCTCACCACCTTCACACAACAACCTATAACTAAGTTAAAACTCATATTAAGGTGTAGAGAGTCCCTACGTCAAGTTTAGAAGACCAATGGAGCAAGGACGAAACTTCAACGACACCGAAACCAAACTCCAATCTGATTAAAACGGAGCTCTCAAGATGCTATACCTTTTTCCCAAAGGCACTAAGACGGAGAGATCAACAGATCTAGGAGAAGATATAGAGAGAGAGTATTAGAGAGAGAGAGTGTGTCACTTTAGGGTTTTTGGAAGAAAAGATTTGAAAAAGTGATGTAAAAAGTCATTCTTGTGAATTGATATAAGCACAGTCCGCTCGAGCTCAAGAGTTGACACTCGAGTGTTAAATACAATAAGTTGTTCTGCTCAAACGCAGAAGTGACTCGCTCGAGCGTAGAATACACATGACCAGTATTTTTACAGGCAGCCGACAAACCGCTCGAGCGCAAGAAAAGCCGCTCGAGCGCCCACCACTCAAGCATAAGAAACGTCGCTCGAGCATAGAAAACACTCTTCCTGTACTTTTGCAGGCATGCAAGGTACTGAGAGTTCGCAAATCCCGCTCGAGCACAAGAGGGGCTGCTTGAGCAGCGGACTAAAAATCTGGGCAACATAAGGTTTGAAAACCAAGCAACCAACCTGTTCCAAACACGCTTAACACGTCCAAAAAACCAAATTTAAGGAGGAATAAAGGGAAAACAACAATGAACAATATTCAGAAACCATAAACTTAAGTCCAGACTACCACAAGTGTCGGGTCAAAACTAGGATCACTATAACCTCCCCCCATTAAAGAATTTTGCCCCCGAAATTTCAAATCAAGTTTTAAAATACAATTAAAACTAATTACGACAACGATAACCATTCAATTCCATCACCATGACCCATTCACTAGTCATCTATTCCCAACAACAAGGTAAACAATACCTCAACGCTGAATATACAATTCATACTTTCCTAAATCATATGCAATGTTTAATCAAAATCCAAGTTCTTTTTCTGAAATTTACATGACATATACAATGCTCCCAAAAGTGATACAACATACAAAATATTTCATATTCCTAAAACATATACAATGCTTATATTGAATCCATGTCTTCAAAACACCTATAACATATACAATGTTCTCATAATTTAAAACATATACAATGCTTATACTTTTATTAACATAATCAAAATCTCAATATATGTTCAGCCACCAACAAACAAGTCCAGATATTTCTCTCGGACTTCCAATTCATGCTCCCAAGTCGCTTTCTCGACCCCGTGATGTTTCCACAATACCTTTACTAAGGGAATTGTCTTGCCTCACAAGACTTGGTCTCGTCTATCCAAGACTCTTACTGGTCTCTCCTCATACGAGGCATCCTCGTCTACCTCTAAATCGGTCCAATCCAACACGTGTGATGGATTCGGCTCATACTTCCGGAGCATGCTAATGTGAAACACGTCATGAACCCCGGAAAGTTGAGGCGGCAATGCCAAATAGAACGCTACCTCCCCAATCCACTCAAGGATCTCTAAAGGCCCAATGAATCGAGGGGACAACTTCCCACTCTTTCCAAATCTCATCAAACCCCTCCTAGGTGATATTTTCAAGAACATATGATCCCCCACCTCAAAAGACAAGGGTTTTCTCCTATGGTCGGCATAACTCTTTGGGAGACTCTGTGCCATAACTAACCTCTTACGGATAAGCACAACTTTCTCCGTCGTTTTCCAGACCAACTCTGGACCCAATAAAGGAATATCACACACCTCGGCCTAACACACAGGAGACCTACACAGTCGGCCATACAAGGCCTCGAGCGGTGCCTTGCCAACACTAGATTGAAAGCTATTGTTATAGGTAAACTCCACTAAGAGCAAGTGTCTCTCCCACGAACCCTTAAAATCAAGGACACAACCCCGAAGCATATCCTCTAAAATCTAAATGGTACGCTTTGACTATCCGTCAATCTGAGAATGATATGTTGTGCTAAAAGTCTGTCTAGTGCCCAAGGCACCCTGTAAACTCTGCCATAACTGGGCCGCAAAACGCAAATCTCTATCCAAAACAATCATCACTGGGACCCCGTACAACCTCACTATGTCCTGAATATACAAGTCAGCAAGGAAATCTACTAAGTCACTCACACACATAGGTATAAAGTGCGCTGACTTGGTCAACTGGTCAACTACCACCCAAATGGCATCACTACCCCGTTGAGTCCTTGGAAGGCCCAAAACAAAATTCATCATGACATGCTCCCACTCCACTCGGCTATAGGCAAGGGTTGCAACAAACATGCTGGCCTTTGATGTTCGACCTTCACTTGTTGATAAGTAAGGCACCTCGATCCAAATACCGCCACATCCTTCTTCATACCCCTCCACCAAAACTGGCGACTAAGGTCATGATACATCTTTGTGCCTCCCGGATGCACCGCGAGGTGTGAATGGTGAAACTCTCGGAGTACTTCCTCTCGGCAAGGCTCCAATACGAATAAATGGTCACGGTATCTCACACTCAAGTCGGAATACACATTCAAGCCTCTTTCTACCTTCCCATTGGAGATTTTCTCCCAGAGGGATTTTGTCTCAAGGTCACCCTTATGTGCTTCTATCACTCAGCTCACAAGTGTGGGCTACGCAACCAGGGAAACCAAAGTGGCAAACTCAACACACTCGCCAAGACGTAAGTCAAACTCTCCAATAACACCCAACATCTCCCATTCCCAGATGGCAATACAAGCTACGCTGCTAATAGATTTCCTACTCAATGCATCGGCCACAACATTGGCCTTTCCTGGATGATAATGCAGCTCAAAATCATAATCCTCTATGAACTCCATCCACCTCCTCTGTCTCAAATTCAAGTCCTTCTATGTAAATAGATACTTTAGACTCTTGTGATCATAAAATACTTCAAATTTCTCACCGTACAAATAGTGCCTCCAAATCTTTAAGACAAAGATCATCGCTGCTAACTCTAGGTCATGAGTAGGGTAGTTTCTCTCATGTGTTTTTAGCTGCCGCGAGCCATAGGCTACTACCTTCCCCTCTTGCATCAAAACACAACCCAAGCCTTCCCATGAGGCGTCACAATATACTGAATAACCCAAACCCCTCTCCAGAATAATCAAAACTGGAGCAGTGGTCACTCTAACTTTAAGTTCTTGGAATGATTTCTCACAAGTCTCACTCCACACGAATTTGATCCCTTTCCTCATCAGTCTAGTCAATGGCGAGGCTAGTCTAGAGAAGTTTTTCACAAATCGACGATAATACCCGGCCAACCCTAAGAAACTACGGATCTCAAATACATTCTTAGGTTGTGCCTAATCTTGCACCACCTCTATCTTGGATGAATCTACCGTCACCCTTCTCCAGATACCACATGGCCTAAGAACTTAACTTCTCTCAGCTAGAATTCACACTTCCAAACTTAGCATACAGCTTGTGGGCTCTAAGTAACTCAAGTACTACCCGCAAGTGTTCATCGTGTTCCTCCTCAGAAGGTGTGTAGATCAAGATGTCGTCCACAAAGACGACTACAAAACGGTCTAGGAACTCATGAAAAATATGATTCATCAAATCTATAAATAAGGCCGGTGCATTTGTTAGTCTAAAGGGCATCACTAGAAACTCGTAGTGGCCATACCACATACAGAATGCTGTCTTCGGGATGTCCTCCTCCTTCACTCTCAATTGGTGATAACCCGATCTCAAGTCTATCTTAGAAAAGCAACAAGACCCCTTCAATTGATCAAATAGATCATCTATACGAGACATTGGGTACTTGTTCTTGATAGTTACCTGGTTCAACTTTCGATAATCTATATAAAGCAGCAACGCACCGTCTTTTTTTTGGGCAAACAGGGCCGGTACTCCCTAAGGCGAAGTACTAGGGCAGATGAAACTCTTATCCAACAAGTCCTAGAGCTTAATCTTCAACTCACTCAATTCAGCAGGAGCAAACCTATACGGTGCCATTGAAATTGGTGTCGTACCAGGCACTAAGTCAATAGAGAACTCGATCTCTCAGTGAGGTGATAAACTAGTAAGATCCTTAGGAAAAACATCAGGGTATTTACAAACCACCTTTGGCAACTCCACTTGGGCCTCATCGCACTCACTATTCAAGAAACAAGCAAGAAGGCAACCAAGTTCACTCCACCCACGCAGATCATATATCAGTTATAAGACTCTATCCACCTAGTCCCCCAAGAAACAAAAACAATCACCACTCAAGGTACATACAGTAACCCTCTAACAGTAGCGGTCTATAACAGCCTGATATGAAAACAACCAGTCCATACCCAATATCACGTCAAAACTAGACATATCAATCAATACAAATGCAAATGGGATTCAGCAACCTGTAACCTCTATGTCACAACCCCGATATCCCTGTCTCAAAATAACCTCACCACCAATGGGTGACTCTGCAAAAATAAGATATGCTAACTGTGCTAACTCCAATCCCAAAATTGATAGAAATGCAGATGAAATAAATGAATGGGATGCATCTGTATCAATTAACACATTGGCAATTGAATTCCAAAACAAGAAGGTACCTGTCACGACCCAAACCCGCCCCTAAAAGTTTGGCGTCGTAACCGGCCAGTAATCCTTGGATTACCAAAGGCCTTCCTGCATAATCAAAAATACTCGGGGCTTGCGGAAGCAATAGACAACAACAACAACAACAACAACAACAACGATAATGATAGTCCAATTAGCTGTGCATCTATATGAATAAATATTTACATGCAAAAAGTTACTTTACTCACTTACCAAACATAACGTATAGTATAATCTCGTATACAAAACAAGGGCACAGGTCCTAAGTGTACATCATAATCAAAACTTGACAACGGCCTTCCTAGCCTAGCCCCAACTCGGAGGCACTCAAAATGGTGGCTCGACTAAAGACCCTTCTGGGCTTTCCCTCCGGAACGCTCACCTATACATAGATAATAAAAACAGTGAGCTAAGCCCAGTGAATAACTTTAAAGTAAAGGAATTAGTGAACGAATTCCAAATACAACGTATCCATAAAACAAATCATGACACAATCATACATATCAGTCTCATATCAGAACATAACATAATGGTACATCCCACAGAACGTATCACATATCGTCTTCTGACTAGAGTAATCAATTCTGGATACTGATTAAACACATATCACCACAATGAAGTGGCTAACGAGATCTCGTATCACATATATGTCATGGACCTGCATTTATATGTCATCCCCCACGACTTGGGACTATCTGTGGATGCCATAATAGATTCGCAAATAGGACATTCGTTCACATAATCAAAATAGAATTTCAAGAAACCATAGCTTATCGATAACAGTTAAAACATAACTCATATCAACATATCTTTACAAAAATGTTACTCACTGTGGCCGTCCAATAATGATTGCGTGGTCCCCGATTTGTGACCCATAAGCACAATGCACATAACATAACCTATGTCTTAGCAAAGTCCAGTTACAGTTCATCATTTGCTTGTTCGGTTCTAATCGTTCATTTAATCATGCTAATGCACTCATGAGATGCAAATGCACATGAAACACTTTAAAACCATGCAAACGGAGGCCTAGAAGGTGGAAAAGTGGAGCGAAAAAAGAAGTCAGGATTGCTCAAAGGGCCACATATGCGGGGGCCTCAGCTGCACGTGCGGTGACTACGACCGCACCTGTTCTCGCATGTGCAATTTAAGCAGAATGCACAAAACCACTGCGGCATGGGGCCCTGCATGTGCGGTTCTGGGTTGTTTGGAATCCGAAAATGGCTCATCAATTTGGACTAGCAATTCTTCAAAATTAGACACCAAAATCATATATTTCAACTCCAAAATTCACATAAACAAGCTTGACTAGGATCTATTAATGTCAAATAGAAATCAAACTTGGAAATAATTCCAAATTCCCAATTTGAAAGATCATAGACTCTAATTCAATTACAAATGTCCATGTAAAAGCTCACAAACTTGAATTAAGTTGGTAAAAAGCATAAACATGCACATAAGAGTTCCATTTCTCAAATCTATGGAGTTTCCTCCCCAAATATGACAATCATGCAAGAAAACACGATTTATAAACATGAAAAAATGCCATGGATGTTTACAAGTCTTCTATTTCAACTCAAGTGAGATCTAAACAACAATTTACACTACTCAACTCTTTAATTCCACTTAGCTTCAAGAAATTAGGGATGGATTCTCACCTTAGATGCTTGATTTGGTGGAGATTTGACTTCAATCCCCCTTTGATTTTCTTCTTCCTCTTCCTTTCTTCTCTTAGTCTCTAGAACTCTCTCTATCTCACTCTCTCTCTCTCAGATTTTTTTCTTCTTTGTTGATTCCACCACAACTAAGGCCCATATCTATATTTATATATAATTGTCTAAAGGATGAGCCAAACATGGCTAAGTGAATTAGACAAAATCAATTTTCAATTAAACTTCCCAAATGGCTGTAAAAATTCCCATTAATATATCCATGTGCTCAATTTCTGTTTCTGAACCCGTTAAAGCTGTCAATTTCAGTCCTAAAGTTGTAGCCTCAATAGATATTTTTCCCAATTCAAATAGATATTCTCAAATTAATTTGTATTAACGCATATTTAAATAAGGATAATTTGAGACCGTTACAGTACCTCTCACTACAGAAAGCGCTGGTACCAGATTTGGAGCTATAATAGTATACACAAGCCCAGTAGGTCTCTACTCAACCTGCTCACCCTTTGGAGCATAAGCTTGATACACTGACTGGGCTGAAGAGGCTCCCTGATTGGCCCTCAAGGCCTGTGCCGACTGTGCTGGCTGGTGGCTTTGTGTCTGTTTCGAACCAGACGCACCGGGTGTGCCACCTAACTGTGGGCAAAACCTCTTCATGTGCCCCATCTACCCACACTGGTAACAAATGAGCTGCTAGCCTCTCCCCTGACTTTGGTTTTGAGAACGAGCCAAAGACGGTACAGATCGCTGCCCTCCTCCTCTCTGTGGGCAAGCTGGAGACTTGTGGCCGAACTTACCACACGTAAACAAGTGAAATCCCCCTGACGACCTCTCCCAGAACCCGAACTCGGCACTAGAAAGGTAAACCTCGACTGTGCTCCATGGGACTGTTGGGGGTTAGGACCTCTCTGCCTCTTATTGTCCCCCTGGGCATCCTGACTCCTCCTAGAGCCCCTTATCATTTCCTCCTCCAACTGCATTACGGTCTCCAGATGAGCCGCCCCCTCCACAATGCGTCCGTAATCCCTAATCATCGAACCGGCCACTTTAAACATTAACCCGGTCCTCAACCTCTTCTCAAACTCCATGCAACGGCGTTCCTTAATCGCCACAAGCTCGGGTGCAAACCTTGACAAACTAGTGAATGCAGCCTCAAACTCGGCCACCGGTGTATTTAACTGCACCAACTTAGAGAATAGATCTCTCAACTTCTCCCTAACCGTAGGAGGCAAGAACTTGTCCTGAAGGCGTCAACAAAAGCCTCCCAAGTCCCTCCAATACGCCCTCGCGCATACTTCCACCATTGACCCGCGTCGCCCTTCAACTGGAAGGATACTAAGGTCACTCTCAAACCTCCGTCTTCGATGCCGAGCATCTCAAACGTCCTCACCATTTGCTCTAACCACTCGTGCACCTTTAATGGCTCTTTGGGATCACCCAAAAACTCATCTGGGTTCGACCAGAAGAACTCCCGCTTTAGAAAGCATGGCCCTACCTCAGCTACTTGGTCCTGGACTTGATTCTCAACCCTGAGAATGTCCACGAATTCCCTAAATGCTCTGGCCATTTCGCGAGCTAAAGCGCTCATAGCCTGCTGACCAACTGGTTTGGCCACATTGGCCTAACCAACACCCTCCTCTTGTGCCCGAATATCATCCAGTATCGGCATCTTCTACTGTCTAGGCCTACCACGCCTACCACCGCGTCCACGTCCTGACATCCTAATAAAGGTAACAAAAGAAATTAGCACATTCACACATGTACCGCAGCTAACTCGCTCGCATCCTAATACAATGGACAACAATAATTCACTCCACGTAAGCACATATTCACATAAACACATGAATCTCATTTCCGGATAATGACTGTCCCACGGTGTTGCTAGAGTTCCGATTAGAAACAACAGTGATCAAGTACTCTTCTAACAGGACTTCTAGAAACCCGTGGACCCAATCAACATCCCAGAAATTTAATCCCATACTCATATAATCACATAAGCATGTTATCATATAAACACATATCGTTCACACTTAAGTCTCTAGCAAGCGAGACAAACCCATTGTGGTACTAACCACTTCCCACGTACCTAAAGTATTCAAACCTGATACGCTCTGATACCAAGTTATAACGCCCCAAAATAATATAATAAATCTAACTCATTAGCGGAAGAATAATAGAAATAAAATACTTTCATTCACCAGAGTTCGTATTACAAATGATAACACATGCAATATATATTCGTAAATGTTCATCCTGAATCTATAGTATGTAATACCAGTTAATAATCTACAAAATAAATACCTTACAGGCTTACATCTTTCCAAGACATTGCTTGGTTACAGCAAAAGGAAGAGTCTAACTCAATACAACTTAGCCCTTGGCTATAGAAATAAATAAACAAAAAGGAAGCTCTTGCTTCAAGTCTCCCCAAACTGCTGTCTCGGCGAAGGCATGTCTCCAACACCTGAAAATGGTTCCCAAGTAGGGTGAGCCAAAACCCAGTAGAAACATACTAACACAATAAATAAGAATTAACAAGATATGAGTATGATGCACATGTTCCTTGTCCCACAATAGAATCTTTATAACTCTTTCCAAAATCATGTTATGCCAAACTCGTATCTCAATTCATTCATTTTGGTTCAATAGATACATCCATTGCATTTAACCCATCAACACAGGTTACATCTCACACGTTTCCAACAGATAAAATCATCACACAAATACATTCACTTTTATTTGTCATTTTACGAAAATTTCGTCTGCGTGAATCAGCACCCATGTATACAAGTGGTTTTTAGGACTTTCACCCTAGACACACAGGCCAACTTAGTTCAATAAGTCCATCCCCTTTCTTCTCCTCAAAACATGAAGTACATCTCCTTTCTCCTCCCAAATATCATACATATACAGTGTATATCATTCATAATCATATTCAATGATAATTGTTAAGGGGTTAGTTTCAATTTGCTTAATTCACATGCGATGTCTACAACAATCATGACTATCCACTACCGATAGCCCAAAGCAGATATTTCTAAACAGATATAGAATCTCTATAATAGATAAATCATCAAATTTCCATAGGTGAGTGATTAAACAAGTCCAACAACACCATTCATGTATACTACCTCCCAGTTTCACATTTTTTATACCAATTTCATTATTTATACAAAATAATTATTCAAAACATTTTAGGACAAAGCTCCTCATTTTCCAAATATTAACCCAAGGGCCAAAATCAACTATTTTAACACAAGATAACTTCATATTCAAACCCCATAATCATTTATATGACACCCACATAGCAACCCCTCTTTCCAAACTCTAACCTAAACCCTAGGTTTGCTCAAAACACCCCCCAAATCTCACCACCTTCACACAACAACCTATAACCAAGTTAAAACTCATATTAAGGTATACAGAGTCCCTACCTCAAGTTTAAAAAACCAATGGAGCAAGGACGAAACTTCAACGACACCAAAACCAAACTCCAATCGAATCAAAACAGAGCTCTCAAGATGCTCTACCCTTTTCCTAAAGGCACTAAGGCAGAGAGATCAACGGATCTATGAGAAAATTTAGAGAGAGAGAGAGAGAGAGAGAGTATTTTAGAGAGAGAGTGTGTCACTTTAGGGTTTTTGGAAGAAAAGATTTGAAAAAGTGATGTAAAAAGTCATTTTCGCGAACTCACAATCCGCTCGAGCGCAAGAGTTGATGTTCGAGCGTCAGACACAATAAGTTGTTCCGCTCGAGCGCAAGAAGTGACCTACTCGAGTGCATAATACACACGACTAGTACTTTTGTAGGCAATCGACAAACCGCTTGAGCACAAAAAAGGCCGCTCGAGCGTAGAAAACACTCTTCCTGTACTTTTGCAGACGTGCAAGGTACTGAGAGTTCGCAAATCTCACTCGAGTGCAAGAAGAGCCACTCGAGCAAAGGACCAAAAATCTGGGCAACATGAGGTTTGAAAATCAAGCAACTAACCTGTTCCGAACACACTCAACACGTCCAAATAACCAAATTTAAGGAGGAATAAAGGGAAAACGACAATGAACAACATTTAGAAACCATAAATCTGAGTCCGGACTACCACAAGTGTCGGGTCAAAACCGAGATCGCTATAGCTACTTAATTTAAAAATATATATATATATCAAGGAATCACCTTTTTATTTCTTAATTTTGTTTTGTGTTAATAACCTATAAATTTCAATAAGTTTTGCATTCTAAAGCTACTAATAAAAAAAAAAAATAGCATCACTTTTCTTTTTAAAATTTTAGTTAGTTTCATTTTAATTTTGTTTTGTGTCAATAACATATAAATTTTAGCAATTTTTGTATTATGAAGTTACTAAATAAAAAAAAATAAAAAAAATCACTTTTCTTTTTAAAATCTTAATTAGTTTTATTTTTACTTTGTGTTAAGAGCCGGTAAAGTGACCTTAGTAATACTGTGCACGAGTATAAATAAACAATCAAAAATTATTTTTAAAATTAAATAATAATATAAAATTTATATAAAATATGTAGTAAAAATGATTTATAATCAATTAAATTTTATTCATTTTTATTGGAATTACACATAAATGACTTGTATATTTATGTCAACGTAATATTCACCTAATCATTAAAAATTATCTTGGTCTATAACCAACTTATGAATCGTTTGATCGATTTATTTATTAAATTGGTAAATAAATATCTATAAGTATTTGTTAATTTTTAAATAAGAAATATGAACATATTTTATGTAGACTTTTTAAAAAATTTGAACTTAGGTAAAAAATATATTTATTTATGTTAACGCTATGAAATAAATAGTTACATATATTCATATATTAAAAAAAATTATCTATGATAGAGTTGCCCTAAATTATATGTCATATTTTAGCTTTAATCTTTGTAAAAATATTTGATAATAATAAATTTAAACATTGTGTATAAATTATATCACAGTATGATATAGTTTGGGAGTTCTAATACCGGATTAAATATTTAATGAGCTAATTTTTGGGCCCCCTTTTGATAATCCGAACTATTCATATTTTAAGATTCGTTGAGTACATCATCCATGCAAAAAATAAATCGATTAGATAACAGAGATCACCTGTTTGGATCAATTTTGTCTGAACCATTTATTTTCTCACCACACATTTTTTTATACAAAACTGATACAAATATATGGTTGTCATTATCTGATCGACTTGATTTATTACAAGGATGATATACTCGACGAATTCTAAAATATGAATGGTTTAGATTGTCAAAATGGTGCCTAAAAGTAAGCCCACAAGACCCAACAGCACCTCTCCATTCTGATGGAGGACTGAAGAAGCTCATTGCACCGGCCATGTTAAAAAATCAACAATGTTTAAATTTTAAGTTAAAAAATTAATTATTTTCCATGTGTATGTATGAATGTATCAAAATCATGCATTAGTGTAATCTGAGGGAAGTAATTTTGAAAATAAATTTGGTATGGTAAACATAAATTAAGTAATTTGAAATGGCAATTATGGTGGCATAATTTAAGAGTTTAATATAGAACTCCATGAATTTAATTATGAACTAATTAAAATGTAACATATAATGAGTTGAGAGTTTGAACTTTAAAGAAACCCTATTAACCAGGGGCGGAGGGAAGGTGGGCCTAGGGGGGTCACGTGCCCCCCTGAGTTTTGGATTTTTTTTTTTTTTTTATAAACATAAAGAAAATATTTTATATAAAAAAATTTATAAAAATATTATTTAGAGTGAAATGTCAATGATATATTTAAAATTATAAGAACAATAATGATTATTTTGATTGAAAATAAAGAGACTACGATATTATTATCTATAAAAATTTCAATATAATAATGAGCTCTATCATTATTGATATACAAATATAATTAATCCCAATGAAAATATAAAATTTATTGAATTGTTAATTACATTTAATATGCAAGGTTCATACTCCATGTGTTTCTTTATTATTGGTTAGTAATATCACATGTCAATAATTGCGTAGTATGGCTATTATATTGAATTTTTATGCATATTTTGTATAAAAAATTATTTTATCATTATATAATTTATTTTAAAACTTTATATCCATGACTTTTTTTAATGTTGTCCATAATACACTAATTACAAATAACATATTCACTTTGTTTGGTTTAAGTTTTCTAAAACCACTTTTCAAAAAATTCTATACTTTTGTTTTTCGTATTTTTTTGTTTTTATTGAAATTTTTTTAATATTTTAAGCAATTTTTTTAATTTTTAAACACACCTAGCATAAATATATTTAAAAAATATAATTTTTTGCGAAAAAATCTTTAAAAATTCAATAAATACCAAAAATTTTAAAAAAAACAAAAAATTAGTATATTTTTCGTATTTTTATGTATTTATTAATTTTTTAAAATATTTTTTCACAAATATTTTATTTTTTTAAATACATCATGCATCTAAAACAGTAAAAAAAAATGCTTTAAATTTTAAAAATATTCACTAAATACAAATAAAAAATAAAAAACTTAATTTAAAAAATTCAAACCAAACACACTGATTATTATTTTATTTTTTTTTATCTTTCTCGAAGCCAATCGTAAAAATTTATGTGAAATATTTTTGTAAATATTTTCAATATTGTAATTAAAAAGTACCCCCTCTGATTTATTTTCTTGGCTCCGCCACTGCTATTAACATATACTATGTATAGAAATAATGAGGTTTGATATATATGTTGAGTAGTAATGGCTATGGTAAGAGGAAGAAAAAAAGGTTACAAAATTTTAATTATATAAATTATTTTATGTTTTATGGTGAAGAATTTAAAATATTTTATGACGAAATATTTTTGAATGTGTGATTTTTTAATTGGAAAACTCTTTTTGAGTGTGTAATTTATTAATTATTTTTTCTTATTTGTAAATCTCTTTCCTTGTTTGATGGTAAGAAATGAATGATTTTAGGAATAAAAAATGCATTCTTTGTTTAAAACAAAAAGCGTTAATGTGTGGTTTATTAATTATTATTTTTTAAATTAAAAAATTAAGAAATTTATTAATTATTTTACCCGTTTAATTATATTTTAAAATTTTTTTTTGTAGTTGTTATGTCATTGATTATATATTCTAAGTTTTCAATAACAATAGATGTCATAATTTAATTGGTTGAGAGAGAGAGAGAGAGAGAGAGAGAGAGAGAGAGAGAACGTAGAGTACATTACAAAGATTATATTTATGATAAATAAAAACAGATGTTATCATATAAGTTTTTCAGTTTTGATTTATTCAATGTTAGAGTTTGCCCAATTGTGTATATACTTAAAAATTTCATTCATATTTTCTATTTAAATATTTTTTAACTGAAAATAAATAAATTTTATTTGGAATCTTCTTTTAATCTCAAATAAGATGCAATTTAGATATGATTAAAATTTTATTTTTAATTTTCCATCTACAAATTTTTAAATTAAAAAAAATAGAGAGATTGGATAGACCAGTAATTTTATACATGTATATCTTATGCCACACATTTTTAATTTTAAAAAAGAAAAATAGATGGCTTAGATATGGTTAAAATATACCGTTAAAAACGTATATATTTTTAAACACGACACATGTACTTTTTACTTTATGTTTACATTTGTCATGAGAATTTCTCTTTTAATTAATAGACGTGGTATAAATATTTGATGCCTAAAATCTTAGTTCTTTAGATAATACACGTTTTGTTTAGTTTTTAAAAATAAAAATAGAAAATTTTGAATTAAATATTTTTAAATTTGAAATTATATAAGACTAAAATTATATTCGAAATTTAATTTTTTAGTTTTATTTATTTTTTATTTCTATATTAAGATTTTTAAGTTTCAAAATACTAGATATGATTAGATGGACCAATATTTATGTAACACGTGCACTTCTTAATGTTTACAAATTTAACAAAATTAAGAAATTTAGATTAATGCTTTGGAACTCATATAGTCTTTGAAACGAAAAAATCTCTTTTGCTAACCTCTTGTATATGTTGCATTAGATTGCATTAAAAAGCTCCTAGTGTTGGAAGGCTACATGTTTAGGATTTTCAAAATTTTATCATTTTCAATTTTAATTAATGTTTTTTATTGGCATTACTTAGAAAGGGTGAGAGTGAGGCAAAAAATGAGACACGTCAATGGTTTTTTATATTAGTAGGATATTTGAATTTTGAAATCCAAATTTAAAGGATAATTAAAGTTTTTTTTTTTTATAGTTAGTTAACCAATAAAAAGTTTTTTTTTTAATTATTTAAAAATATAAAAAATTATGAAAATTAGTTTGAAGTTTTGGAGTTCACAAGACTTTTAAAATTATATTAAAAAAAAATACGACTTTCGGCTCAAAAGCCGAATCTCTAATTTCTTTCTTTCAAAAGTCTAAGCAGTATAATACTTTGTCCACAAGGATATATCTTTGCGAAATGACAAAATCACACCTTCTCATTTGCACACATTCCTATTAGGAAAATGTTATAGATCCTAAATAATCTATTAAATTTTCTATTAAACCACTCACATGGATATAGGACCCACACAAATGTAAGTCCTACACCTAGAGATTTGACAAAAAATTTGATAGATTATTTGAGATCCCTAACATAACTTTTCCTACAAATATTTATCTGTTCTATAACCCCATACCCCATCACCTCAAACACTCCTCATCTCTCTCTCTCTCTCTCTCTCTCTCTTTCTCTCTCTCTAAACCAAGCTCATCTCTCTCATCCGCTAGCTCCACCACCACTATTGCCATCCATCGAAGCTGGTGCTATCACGCCTCACTTTTTATTACGCGAATTTCCACTACCAAAGCCATTGTTATATATTCAATTTCAGAGTTAACATATAGAAACTCATTATATAAATAAGGAATGCATAAGTATAAATCCTCTCATTCGAATATAAAATGAATGCAACATGAATTTACATTCAAATAAATTGCTCATAAGCTTACATCATTTAAATCAAGAGAAAGGGTTCAACCCTTTTACACCAATGGCATTTTGCCTACACATAAAAGGCCCCGTGACCATCAAATAAGGAAGATCCGTGACATTGTGGCACATCCTGATATTTATCTGAAAAAGATTTAACAACGTAGGATGAACATAAAGTCCAGTAGGGATCTCAACATGGTCCTTAACAATAACAACTTACAGATAATTATTGTGTATGTCAATTTCCAACCACACTGCCAAATTAGTACTTAGCTAGAGAGCACCGGCAGAATAGATTAAGCACGAATGACCTGCAACAGAAAGAAGAGATTCCGGCGGCGGTTCGTCCACCTGGGGGCACTCCGACGATCAAGTCAGTTATCTCTTAAAGATAGCAAAAATGCTTCACTCACAATTCATAATATAAATTGCGTACTTTAGACCCATGGGGGTGCCTCTCTTTTATAACCAACACAAATCTAGTCCCAATAGAAGCCTAACTTCAATAGACTTAGGATTATTGCTAATATTGGACACCCAGTAGGATTGGGATAAACTCTCTAAGAGTCTTATCTTTACCCAAACTGAAGTCTTCTCCCATTGTAGGACTCTTGTCCCTTATCCACTTATCCCGGATTCCGATATCTTCGGAGATAACCTCGGCGTATCCAAGATAACCTCGACGTCATGACCAGGGCACGTGGCACCTCGGCTGACACTTCGGCGTCACCTTGGCCACGTGTTGGCACTCAGAAAATATGTCCCCACAACTGCCCCCTAGGTTCTATTACCTCGGCATCCTCAGGTGATGGAACCTATATCGTCATGTCGTATATCATGTCGGCTATCTTGCTCTATCATCCATTACCAAGTCCTGTAGTCTGTCTCATCAAGTCTTTTTAGAACCAATAACCTAGTTTGTTCAAGTTCCTCAACCGAGATTATTCTCCAAGCCGAGGTACTGCTCCATTAAATCAAGAACTCCAACAGTTTTCTTCATGCATGTGAGTTGTCACGCACAATATTTCAACTGTTTCTGTCATGCGTCTTTCCCCTACTGAGCCATTCCCTACACGCGCCATCAAGTCGCGTTGTTTTTTGCGTACGCCGTCTGACACGTTCGCCGTCTTAGGCACATTAATTGCCTTTATGCCGCCATTTCGAGTTTTGACAAAAACCTTTCCCTCTCTCTTCGTTGCTTCACTTCTTTATCATCACTTTTGCGAAAAAACCCTCTCTCTCTCTTACTTTCTCAAATCCGCCATTGTCTCAAGCTCGCAAGCTCTGTGATCGCTTCCAGTCTTCCCCTCCGGTGAAGTTTTCACCGCTCTATCGTTTTACTATTGTCATCTGACTTCGGCGAACTCAACGCCGGCTTCATTTTTCTTCGGTGAGTTACTTATTCCTCTTTTATCAGTCTGTGTTTCTCTTCAAAAAGCTTTACTTTTTTATTCGTTGCCATTGCTGTTTTGCTCAAGTTCTTAATTTATGAATCACATATCTGAGCACGTTCATTTTACGATTTTGCTTTTTCCCAATTCGTGTCTTGAATACACACACTGCTCACAAATTTGTTCACTTTTGCCACTGTTCTTGGCCTCGCACCCTTGTGCACACTTTGTCACAGTGTTCTTGATAGTTCATCACTGTTCTTGATTCTAAAACACGTTCATGTTTTATGTTTTCTATGTCTTTTCCAAATTCATGCCTTCAATCTTCGTTTCCATAGATCTAGGTTTGGGATTTTCTTGTAGAGCCCACAAATTTTAGGAAAAACTGAAACGAATTCCCCTTAAAATCCCCACAAATTCTTACCCCAGCTCACATTTAGGTTTTAGCCGAGGTCCTTCATAACCGTCACAAAACACTTCCTTCTGAAATCCAATACTCTCCCTCTAAGCAGATATCATGGGTATGTGGAAGCATAGGGTAGATACCCTAACCAAGTTAGAATATTTCAGGTGGGAGTTTTCCATCCCAGCCGACATCCATCTGAGGTTGGCTGGAGATGATGACTCCATCATGCCCACAATCGATTCTATGCCCTTCCTAGTTGTAGCTTTCATAAAGTGTGGACTTAAGCTACCACTCAACATCCTTTTTCGAGAAATCCTTCATTACAATAAATTGAACCCAATGCAGCTTACCATCAACTCTTACCGAGTTATCAACGGTATAATAGCCTTAGCCAAACAAGAGAATGCTAGGGAAACTTTAGCCGATATCCAGTATTGCTACACCATGTGTGGGCTTAAATTAGAAAAAAGCTACATTTACTACCTTAAGCCGAGGTCTACAGAGTACAAAATTGTTGTCGACCTTCCAGACACCAACAAGGGAGCCGAGGACGATTACTTCATTGTCTCGGGGAAGGGAGTTCGCTCCAGATGATGACCTCCACCTCTACCCTCTTAGCCGAACAATTTTCGTTGAGGGTAATGGTAAGAGCCTAGTGTCAATACTTGTTTTTCAAAGTCTTCAATACTTTGTTTTTTATACGTTCTAACGTTTGTTTTCCTTGCAGCTCTTCCTCAGCCGGCAAAGGATTTCCACAAGTCCTTTTTCCCGAGCAAAGGCTTGAAAAAGTTGTTAGACCTGCCAGTTCACAGGCAGAAAGTCCCCTGTAGACAAGCCCGCGGAGGGGACCTCGCTACAGTTCGGACTCGATTGTGTCACGGTTCTTAATCTGAACCAAAGAGTCTAAATCCGGCAAATCATTTTGAGAAAACAGATTTTTGAAAAGAAGTGCCAAACATGGACTGCTTTGCCAGATACAGAGTCGCCACCTAAATATTTTATTTTGGAAAATTTAGGAAACCCTGACTCGGTGCCAAAGGCCACGTGTCCGTCATCACCAAAGTTGCCTCGGCTCGGGAACTTGGGTACGATTGGGGAAGGTCAGCTATAAGCACCCCCTCTCGCCCGGTCCGAAGACTGGCCTCTACTAACCGTGATATCTTGTTTTGAAAACATTATGCGTTCTTATTCCGGTTATTAGCCTAGAATTACTATGTTATGCGCATAGCAAACAAGTATAGACCAAATCGCCTAAATTGGAACAAAACATTACATGCTTATTTTGAAAACGGTTTGCTACTCGCAAGTAGGCTAAAATGCAGGTTTTGCCACCCTCAAGTGGGCTTTAGAAAAGACGGTTTTGCCACTATCTAGTGGACTTAAAACTCACAGTTTTAATGCATTATTCCAATTTAGGTAATTCAACCTCCACCCACAGGCATTCAAGCAGTTATATCATATAAGCAAGTAGCCTCATGGTAAGCATGCTGTCATGGCAACACCCACACGCATGCGGTATGCTAAAGCGTAAGAGCTTACCTAGTACTCCAAGCCAAAACAGAAACTAGTTAGTAATCATGTGGATGATCCTAGTTTATGTCAAGATGGCTAATGCAACACATGCAAGATGCAACTACAATAGGCATGGCTATTCTTAAGATGGCATGTGAAATGCTGCAACTAACAAGTACTCAACTTGGAATTGAAATACAAGTACAGTTAGCATGATGTGCCGAGCCCGATGTATGTAAGACGAATGTATGGATGCACGCATGCACAGCATCAGGTATGCTAAATTAAATATTCCCTAATACTAACCATCAAAAGCCGGTAAGTAAAAGGGAGAAAGAAGCAGGGGTTGGAAGACATGCACACACGCACCCACACTTATTACAATTCGCCCTCGCTCGGAGGGACCAAAATAATAATACAGTCTGAATAAATAATTAACTATCCTAGCTAATTAAATATTACAAAACTTCTAATTAATTAAACAAATTAACTAAGCTAAGAAAGCAGTAAAGGCCTCGGGAAGAGGGTCCAATGCGCGCGTGCTCGGGTTTGCTCGGAAATCCAATGCCATGCACAAGTTGCCTCTATTTACCCTGCTCTGCTCCTCTGAAAATTGCACAAGTCCCAGGGTATGCTCCCTGGACACTGTGGAACACCACCGGCTGGGAGGAATGGCCACCGACCATGGGGAAATGACCACCGGCCACTGGTTAAGCTATCGGCCAACAATTTATTGCCGGTCAACACTCTGTGAAGTCGATCGGCAAAAAGTTCCTGCATAATTTGTTTTGACAGCAGCAGAGGGCAAAACATGGCATGGCAATGCATTTCAAGCAAATGTGTGCACCACCACATCCCTTATCATGTTTGTGACTCAAAGGGGTATGGTGCTTGATTCTCGGACCACCAATTGCGCATTTCAATGCGTGATGGCCCAAGAAGCTAAGTTGTGCATTTTAATGTCAAATGTAATGGACACAAACACATAAGGAACCCAACCTCAATCATGGCGATTCAAGAGGCAAGGCATGCATGCCAAATGCAACCTAAGCATGTGAGCTAAATATGCAATATGAGCATGCAAGCAAGTAATGTACATTAGGCACACAACCTAAGCAAACAAGTATGCAAGGCATGAAGCAATGTAACAACATGTAAAGAGTGGACTTAAACTAATTTGGGCAGCCCTCGACTAGGCCCAAAACAGTGGCCAAATGCCATGGAAATGAGGGCCAAAACACATACAAGCATGCATGCACACAAGGTCCAACACTTAGGCACCAAAGAGCAACTTTTAAGCACACTTAAAAGAGGATAAACATGGATACATGGCATGCATAGAAAGCTCTGAAATCACATTATAGAAAGTGCAAAACCAAGTAAACAAGACAAGCTAAGTATGCAACAATGGTCTAAAACTCAAGGCAAGCCAAAGGGAGATTACATGGTAGCTATACAAAGCAAAGCATGGATGACCTAAATGACCAAAAACAGTCCTCAAGCACATCAAAATAAGCATAAAAACTTCACAAGGCCTAGCCAAAAACATGCTAGAAACAAGGCTCAAAGCATAAAGCATATTAAGGCAAATCATGGCATTACAAGACAAGTATGCAAAGCAAGCATGGTGTGTCTAAACCACTTAAAAACAATGCTATATCATGGCAAAATAAGCACAAATAACACTTAAGACATGGCCAACATGAACTTAAAAATGGTGCTCACACATGAGGCTAAAATGGAACTTTTTGAAGGCAACAAGGAGAGGGGGTGGCCCTCTCCTTCTTAGGACCTTAAACCACCATCCTCACCACTGAAATCCCTCAAGATTTCAGTGGTAAGGAGGCCCAAACAAGGTGGTCCCGAAGCTTACCAAAAACACACAAAAATGAGGCCAAACAAGGCCTAAGAGGGGGGTAAACGACCTCAAACACAAAAGTGGTCTTAATGAAGTATCTTAAACACAAAAAAACAGAACTTTTTTATGTTATACACAAAGCTCAAATCAGCAAGAAAGACAAGCTAAAAGTGTGTGCAAAAACGGGGAATAAAAGAGGTTTAGATGCTCACCCTTGTAGACCAACGGGGACAGCAGCCTTTGGTCCCAAAAATCAGTTCCTTAGCCTCTGAAAATGGCCTCCAAGAAGCGTAGATGGATGATGGAGAGGTGTGGTTGAGAGATGGTGTGCAAAGGGGCCAAGAACAAAACCCTTTTGAACCCTTTAACACACCCAAATGTAGAGAGAGAGGGAGATATAGAGAGGGAGTGATATATATATCTTATATATCAAATTTTTCTAACCCTTGAAATGGAAGGAGAAGCCTTTCTTATATAGACAAGGCAAAGGCTCCAAGCTTCTAAGAGAAGCAACATAAAAAGGGTCAAAGGGGTCAAGCTTCTAAGGGAAGCTAAGCAAAGGAGTCAAGCTTCTCTTAGAAGCTTGATCAAAAGGTGCAAGCTTCTCTTGGAAGCTAGAAAGGTGCAAGCTTCTCTAAGAAGCTAAAAAGGCCAAGCTTCTTGGAGAAGCTAAAAAGGGTCAAGCTTCTTGGAGAAGCTAGAGTAAAGGGTTCAAGCTTCTTGGAGAAGCTAAACCAAAGGTGCAAAAGGTTCAAGCTTCTTGGAGAAGCTAAACCAAGGGTTCAAAAGGTTCAAGCTTCCTCAAGAAGCTAGAATCAAGGGTTCAAAAGGGTCAAGCTTCCTCAAGAAGCTAAAACAGGGGGTTCAAAAGGTTCAACCCCCCTCAAGAAGAGGTCTCGGCCAGAAAAAGAGTCAATCGGCCAAATAAAGATGGCCGACCGACCAAACATAGTGCCAACCGGCCAAATATATGGCCGATGGCAACAAAACACTGGCCGGTGGCCTCTAGCCATGGCCGGTGATGTGTGGGGATGTCTCACAAGCCGCCCCCTGCCCCTCAAAAGCAAAACACAAGTGTTTGGTGCAAAACCAAACACAAAACAGTCGAGTCGGGAGATCCTGAGGCAAGGCGCGTAGCCGAGACCTCCGGGAACTCGACACGAACACAAACATGGATGATCACCGGGTGTTCAAACGGTGACGTCCAAGTCTTGAGGACGGTCAAAAATGGGGTGTCTACAGTTGCCCCTCTTTGACAGAACTCGAAAGTCATAACAACGACGGGAGTGAGTGTCAAAGCCCAGAGACGACCCATTTTTGACAAGGCCGAAGACTTAGACAAAGCATACAAGATAAAGATATGCGCCCGAAGGCAGGGGGCAAAATGCAACTGACAATGCAAGAAGCCGAGCATAACTTATGATCATGCAAAGAAAGCTGTAACGAAGCACACATGCAACAGTTTTAAGCTAGCATACACCAAACTAAACTACAATGCAGAAAGGATGTAAGAGAATTATGAAATTCTTACGAACATGTGCGTTAGATACACAAAAAGCGAACAAAGTGTGATAGATACACTAAGTGGACAAACATGTGTGATGGATACACAAAAGTGAAGAGAGTGTGATGGATTGTAGACACCCCATTTTTGACCGTCCTCAAGACTTGGACGTCACCGCTTGAACACTCGGTGATTATCCATGTTTGTGTTCGTTTGGAGTTCCCGGAGGTCTCGGCTACGCGCCCTGCCTCAGGATCTCCGAACTCGACCGTTTTGTGTTTGGTTTTGCACCAAACACCTGTGTTTTGCCTTGGAGGGGCAGGGAATGCCTTGTGAGGCATCCCCACACACCACCGGCAGTGGCTAGAGGCCACCGGCTGGTTTTTGTTGCCACCGGCAATGTATGTTGCCGGTCGGCACTCTTTATTGCCGGTCGGCAGTCAATTTTGTCAAAATGACATTTTTGGCCGGCCGACTACTGTTCAGCTGCTTTTGGAGATATTTTGAAACAGCTGGCTGGCATTTTCTTCCCCTCCATACACGTGTATGAAGGGATGCCCCTCTTGTTAGCTTACATTGTAAGTTTACAAGATTGGCTCCTCTATAAGAGGAGCCCTCCTCTCCTTTGCTCAGGGGTTAGAAAAATTAGAGCTTTTTGCTTAGAAAACACAGAGGAAGCTCTGGTTTTAGGGTTAGGGTTCAATACATATTCTATCTCTATATTATTCTTGTGTGTGTTTTAGTCCATACTATTGCACACAAGCACCTAGTGCTCCACCTTCCTTTGGCTACTGAGGTTCTAAGGGCTTGTTCTTGCCATTTTTGACTGGATTGAAGCTCAAGGAGGCAACAAGATCACCATTGTTGAAGAAAGGCTTCAAGGGTAAGAAACTAGTCCTTTTTACCCCATTTTTGCATCATATTTCTACCTATCTTAGAACTGTTTTTGTGTTTAGTGTATAACATAAAAAAGTTCTGTTTTTAGACCCTCTTGATTGTTTGTTAAGAGTGTTTTGTGGTTTGGGTGTGTTTGACCACCCTTAGGCCTTGAAAGGCCCCATTTTTGTGCTATTTTGTGCAAGTTTCGAGACTTTGGTGTTTGGACCTCTTCACCACTGAAATCTTGAGGGATTTCAGTGGTGGGGATGGTGCCTTGAAGTCTCCAAAAGGGGAGGGCCACCCCCTCTCCTTGTTGTCCTTGAAGGGGACCATTTTTGGTCTCTTAAGGGAGCTTATGTTTGAGTGTGTGTTGAGCATGCCATGAATGTTTTTCATGCTTATATTTCCATAATATAACATGGTTTTAAGTTGGTTTTGGTGTACCATGCATGTCTTGCATACCTACCTTGTAATGCCTTGTGATTGCCTTAATATGCCTTAGGTTGTGTGCCTTTGTTTTAGCATGTTTTAGGCTTAGATTTGTGAAGCTTTTGTGCTTATTTTGCCATGCTTTAGGTCTGTCTTAGGTTGTTTGAGTCAACCCTAGCATGCATTATAGAGCCTCTTTGCATTTTTGGGCTTGTTGGCCTTAAGTATGTAAGTGTATAGCATGCTTTGTTTGCTTTGATTTAGTGGATTGGAGTCATTTTTTTTTCATGATATTTCAGTCCCTTTAACATGTTTGTATGCTTGCCTTGCATGCCTCTTTAACGCCTTATGAGCTTGTATTGTATGCTCCTTGAAAGTGCATGTGTGCATGCTTTTGAATTCAAGCCTTTTAGATGCCATCTAGGTGTCCCTCGGGTGTTGTTTAGGTCTGCCCTCGACCTATTTTGAGTCCCCTTAGCCTTGTGAGGCTTGGTGGGTTTGACCTTGGTTTAAGCCTCTTGGCTTGCCCCAAGTACTTGGGCCATTTGCATGCTTTACTTGCTTGAATTAGTTGGTTTGGCACCTCTATTTTGTGCAATTTCGGAGCCTTTGTTGCATGCTAATTGTCTATGGTTTGGTCTCTTTAAGTGTGCTTAAGAGTTGCCTTGTTTACGCTTAAGGTGTTGGACCATGATTGCGTGCATACGTGTGTGCATTTTGGCCTTCATTTCCTTGGTTTTGGCCACTGTTTTAGGCCTAATTGGAGCTGTCTAATTCATGTGCAAGACCATCATTTGCTTAGTTGTATGTTTACCTTACATGTTTGCACATTGTCCATGTTCATGCTTGCATGCTTGCCCTCATGATCATGTTGCATATTAGCTAACATGCCTAGGATGCATTGTACTTTGCATGCATACCTTGTCCCTTGATTTAGTGATAAGGATTGGGCCTTGGTTTGATTGTTTGCATTGCATTTGAAATCAAGTTGCACACTTGATTCTTTGGGCCATCATGCATGGAAATGCGTGATTGGTGGTCCGAGAATCGAGACACATGCCCCTTTGAGTCGCAAACATGATAGGGGGCATGATTGGTGCATACATTGTTTGAATTGTATTGCCATGCAAGTTTTGCTCTCTGCTGCTGTGAGTTGCAGGTTCTGCAGGTATTGTTTGCCGACCGGCAACATTTTGTGCCGGCCGGCAGTAAGTTATCAGCCGATTGGTTCATTTTGTGCCGATAGCCACATCCTAGTGCCAGTGGTCATTCTACTTAGCCGGTGGGATCCCCCAGTATCCTGAGAGGCATTCCCGAGACTCTGGCAGTCTTCAGAGGAGCAAAGCAGGGAAAACAGAGGCAGACTATGCATGGCCGTGCACTTCCGAGCGGGACCCCGAGCATGCGCTGTATCTGGCCCCTCCTCCCGAGGCGGTTTACTGCTTTTCCTAGTTTAATTAGTTTGTTAACTGATTAGGCAATTTGTAATATTTAATTAGCTTTCGTAGTTAATTAATCTGTAATATTTATTTAATCCCTCTGAGCGAGGGCAAATCTGTAATAAGTGTGCGTGAGTGGTGTGCATGTTTTCCAACCCCCCACTTCTTTCTTCCCTTTTATTTACCCGCTTACGATGGTAGATTAGGGCACGTTTATTTTAGCATACCTTATGCACTGCATGCGTGCATCCATACATTTGTCTTACATGCACCGGGCTCGGTACATCATACAAACCGCATTGTATCTTCAAATCTAACTTGAATACGTGCACCGAATGATTGCATTTCGCATGCCATTTTAGTGGTTAGCCGAGCCTATCCTAAACTGCATCTCTGTATGTGTTGCATTAGCCACTTAACATGAACTAGGACATGCATGTTTGCTAGCTAGTTTCTTGTTTTGGCACGGAGTACAATGTAAGTATTTATGCTTTAGCATATTGCATGCGTGCGAATGTTGACATGACAGTAGGCTTACCATGTGGCTAAATGCTTATATGAGATAAATTGTTTGAATGCCTGTGGGTGGAGGTTGGATTGCTTGAGTTGGAAAAACTCGTTTGAAATCCGTGTTTTTAGCCTACTTGCGAGTAGCAAATTCCAAAGCACTTTCAAAACAAACGGATATGCAATGCTTATTTCCAAATTAGGCAATCTAGTCTATACTTGTTTGCTGTGCGCATAACATAGTAATTCTAGGCTAATAACCGGAATAAGAACACATAACGTTTTCAAAATCGGATATCATGGTTAGTAGAGGCCGGTCTTCGGACCGGGCGAGAGAGGGTGCTCATAGCTGACCTTCCCCGATCGTACCCAAGCTCCCGAGCCAAGACAACTTTGGTGATGACGGACACGTGGCCTTCGGCACCGAGTCAGGGTTTCCTAAATTTCCCATTTTAAAAATATTTAGGTGGCGACTCTGTATCTGGCAAAGCAGTCCATGTTTGGTACTTCTTTTCAAAATCTATTTTTTTCTCAAAACAATTTGCCAGAGTTGGACTTTTTGGTTCAGATTACGAACCGCAACAAACAAAAAAGGGGAGTCTGAACTGTAGCCGAAGTCCCTCGCAGGCTTGTTACATGGATACACTATATGAATAAAGTGTGGTTGATACACTAAGTGAAGCAAAGTGTGACAGATACACAAAGCAAAACGAGTGTGATGGATACACTAAGCAAATATGTGATAGATATACTAAGCAAATGTGTGTGGTGGATACACAAAGGGGGCATGTGCGATTGATACACAAAGCGAGCGTGTGTGATTGATACACAAAGCGAGCGTGTGATAGATACGCAAAGTAGGCATAGTGTGATAGATACAAAGCGAGTGTGTAATAGACACACTATATGAACAAAGTGTGAGTGATACATTAAATGAATGAAGTGAGCAAAGTGTGATGGATACACAAAAGGCAAACACAAAGTGTGATAGATGCACTAAGTGAACAAGGTTTGATTGATACACTAAATGTGAACACGAAGCGTGATAGATGCACTTAGTGAACAAGTATGATGGATATACTAAATGTGAACACGAAGTGTGATAGATGCACTTAGTGAACAAGTATGATGGATATACTAAATGTGAACACGAAGTGTGATAGATGCACTTAGTGAACAAGTATGATTGATATACTAAATGTGAACACGAAGTGTGATAGATGCACTTAGTGAACAAGTATGATGGATATACTAAAGATGAACACGAAGTGTGATAGATGCACTTAGTGAACAAAGTATGACTGATATACTAAAGGTGAACACAAAGGGTGATAGATGCACTTAGTGAACAAGTATGATGGATATACTAGAGGTGAACACGAAGCGGGATAGATGCACTTAGTGAACAAGTATGATGGATATACTAGAGGTGAACACGAAGCGGGATAGATGCACTTAGTGAACAAGTATGATGGATATACTAGAGGTGAACACGAAGTGTGATAGATGCACTTAGTGAACAAGTATGATGGATGTACTAAATGTGAACACGAAGTGTGATAGATGCACTTAGTGAACAAGTCTGATGGATATACTAAATGTGAACACGAAGTGTGATAGATGCACTTAGTGAACAAAGTATGATGGATATACTAAATGTGAACACGAAGTGTGATAGATGCACTTAGTGAACAAAGTATGATGGATATACTAAATGTGAACACGAAGTGTGATAGATGCACTTAGTGAACAGAGTGTGATTGATACACTAAAAGTGAACACAAAGTGTGATAGATGCACTATGTGAACAGAGTATGATAGATATACTGAATGAATGAAGTGTGATTGATACACTAACTAAATGAAGTGTGATTGATACACTAAAGTGAATATATGCGTGATAGATACACAAAAGGATAATGTGCGTGATAGATACACAGAATGAATGAAGTGTGATTGATACACTAAAGTGAAGAGAGTGTGATTGATACACAAAATGAGAATGTGTGATAGATACAAAGCGAGTGTGTGTGATTGATACACAATATGAACAAAGTGTGATTGATACACTAAATGAATGATCTTAAACGGAACTTCTTTGAATGAACCGTACATACAATATCATGCATGACTGAGAAAGAAATTTGATAGGTACAATGCATTACAATGCATGATGCTTACGGAAAGCAATAAATGGACAAAGCGGCGCTTTAGAAAGCACCTCATGAGGTGAGTGGCGGTGAACCGCTCTTCTCCGACGGGGATCTCCCCTTGTGCTCTTCGAACACTTTACCTTCAACTCACAGTACAAAGGTTCTGAAATACTGACAAGGGTTCTTCATGTAGAACACTTTGGATGCTGCCTTTCTTCCTGATCATATTCACAACTTTCCCTATTCTCCAACGGGGTGACAGACTAGGTTGGTTCAGTATCCAGAATTGAGGTGCATACACGCTATCTCAACCTATGGGGCTTCCATACGGATTTCAAGCCGAGGGCACGCCTCTGGGTATTTAAACCAGACTTTAGTCTCGGAAATCCCGAACCTTTGCGTTCTAGGCAACAACCATTCGAACTCTAGTTTCCACCGTCGCAGTTGGTCTCCTAGAAACTCATTGCAAACGCAGTCAAGATGCATTTGGCAGGGGCTGGTATTCAGAGAGAGCATTCCTGATTGCCATTCTGGCTTGAGGCAGACTTGATCTTGAGCTTGAGGTAGAGGCACACTCATACTTCGGAGCATTGACAAGACCTGACAAGGTGTATACGGAATGCGATCTCAGAGCTTACTGAAGTTGAAATAAACTCAGATGCCCGACATTTTCCTTTTTTTGCTTTTGCTTTGCAGTCCGGAACCATTATAGCTTCAGACAGGTCTTGGTTTCACTGTTCTCATATGACCTGGGTTGAACCCTACGGTTTTATGAAAGAACAAATACTGTTTTGAACAAATGTGGAGAACGGCACGGCACTCGGATCACAAAATGATTTTATTTTCGAAATTGAGAGATGAGTTTTCGACCAGGTATTGAGCCTACGACTGAACACAGCAACACGACTCAACAAGGAAATAAAAGGCACACAACCTAGACACATCGAGTAACACTCGAAACGACCCAAAACAAAATCGAGATAAAACAAAAAGACACGACACTCAGACGTGCACAGGGAGCCTGTTTCACCGAGTAGTGTTTCCCACCCTTTCTCATTTGTGGTTCTCACATCACTCGGCCCTCAAGCTCTGTTTTTCTGAAAAAGCCCTTTTCTCACTTTTTCTCTCATCGCACATTTCTCTATTCTTCAATCTCTCATTTTTCATCCCTCCCCTGGGTGGTTGATAGATAAACAGCAAGTTGTGGGCTCGTGCCCCTAGCATTCTGCTAGATTCTTCTTCTTCTGCACGCAGCTAGTGAGTTTCTCCCATAGAGGGGTTGTGCTACAACTGGGTGTGTAGCAAATCTGTAGCTGACATCGATTGATGATGCTCTGCTTGGAGTTTGGACGTGATCAGATCTGTCCAGATGAGGGAGTGGAATCTCTGGTCTCATTCCAGTTCGTGCTTCGCACTTGGCTTGATACCTTGTTGCTCGGAGGATGTGAGAGCTTTTAGCCTTTTGTTGTGCCCTTCAGTTGTGCCTTTTCTGGCAGGTAGAGTGCCCTTCTTGGCAAGTATTTTGACAAAGGGGAAAAGACAGAACTCCTGACTCGACTGCGCCCCTAGTTCATCATTTTGACCATTTTTGTTTTTTTTTTTTTTTGCTTTCTACTAAAACAATTTTGACCCACATGAGAGTTAGATTAACATGCTTGTTCAATTTTTGATTTGAAATCATGCAAGTCAGGCTATGAGCACTGAAAATTTTCCTTTTTTGGGTCCAAGAAATGGTCCAGTTTTTGGAAAAGATGGAACAATTTTCGAGAAAATTAGTCAACCTCAGTAAAAATTCTCAAAAACTATTTTTGCAAACGGCCACTTGCTCAACGAGCATGAAACCTACTCCTGAGATGCACAACCTCGGATCCAAAGGAAAACTGCCCCGTGCTTGAAGAAAGCTGCACGGCAACGGAAAGTTGCCCCTTGTTTGAACGACACCGCGGCGCATTGAATGGCAACGGAAAGTTGCCCCTTGTTTGGATGGCACCGCAGCGCGTTGAATGGCAACGGAAAGCTACCCCTTGTTTGGATGGCACCGCAGCGCATTGTAGTCAGTCCTCAGAGTGCTGAACGCAACCAAACTCTCGGATACAGTGAAGACAAAAATGACTAGAACCATTGCATGGACACAATCAAATTTGAAGTGTTTTACGGCTGGACTTCAGAATGAAGTTGCCTACGTATCCCAAAGATGGGAATCAAACCTTACATAGTTCGGGATTAAGGTACACTCGGGTATTAACCTCTCCTTTTTAGGCTCTAACTTTTGCCAAGGCGCCCGTCGCGGGTTTTTGACCTTGCGAGCTTTGTTCTTCTTTTTCTCTTTTTTCTTCATTTTTTCACTTCTTTTCTTCCTTCTTTTTCTTTTTCTTCATTTTTTCATTTTTTCCTTTCTTTCTTTTTGCATTTTTTCTTTCTTTTTTCTTTTTGTTATTTTTGCCTTGCCTTAACTTTTGCCTGGGTCGCCCTTTCGGGTTTTCGGCCCAGCGAGCCTCTCAAGGGTAAAAGTGTAGCTTTGTCCATGTCAAATGGTTTTGATATCCCGAAGTCATCTGAATCCAGGAGAATGGCTGCTGTTCACTGCCAATGCAGGAGTCCATCCAATGGGGGGCTGAGTTTGCCCCTAGTGTTGTGGATCGGAACTCAGTCGTTCTTCAGCAGAAACTGTCTTCTTTCCTCCCTCTGGGATTTGGCATTCTTGCCGACTTTCTTTGATTTGTGGAATGATTCATCTTCGGCTCTTTGAGCACATTTGAAATTCTTTGCCCCTAGTTCCAGGGGTGCTTCTGATCTAGCTTTGCAAGCTTCTTTTGATAACATCTGATCTTCTTGATCTGACTTTTCGTGACTCTTGTTCGAGGGCTGCTTCAAATCTGGCCACACAAGCCTTACGTTGCGGTTGACCGTTGAACACTCTAAATCCAGGTTCAAGGTTTGAAAGCAAAGAGGGTCAAGTCTCGAGGCTGAGAGCGATCCTAAGCTGCACAATCTCAAGAGCGATTCCACACAGGTCTTCGCAGGACTGCGCAAAACATTTTTTGAAATCTTTTAAGAAAGCGACAAATCGCTCGCGCTGAAGACAGTGTGGAGCCAATCTGGATCAAGCCAGGATCCTTCTCAGTACTCACATTAACAAGCATGATCTCAATCATTAAGGGCTTAGCATGCCTCTCTTTCTCTCAGTTTGATCAAAGTTTTGCAAATCCCGAGGAATTCCTTCCTCTTCATTTTCATTACTACAGTGTTCAAAAGGTTTTGAAAAACTCAGGTCATTACAATGACTTCAAGGCACAGAAAAGACAGAGCTTCTAGTCAAATACTGCCATCTCATTTAGAATTCCTGGCACAACTGGCACACGGCAGAAGCGAGCACAAGAATGTGAAAATCACTGCTGTTTCATTCAGATCTGTTGGTGTAACTAGCTCCAAGGCAGAAACAGACTCAAAAGGAAACAAAAAGACAAACACAAAACAAGATAGTGATGTCCGAGGAAACACCCTCGGAATCACCCGACCTTTGTACAAGACAGACCCTTAATCAAAAAGACTGACTCAAAACAAAGAGACAAACTCAAAACAAAACTACAGAACTGACTCAACACCCAAGTCAGAAACTACAAAACTAGCATTCGCAAATGCTCAAAACAGTGCGTGCCAAACGCCATATCTGGAGTAAATTGAATGCCGCCCACAGGTGGTTCATCCCTTGATCACATATTCGTACTATCCCCCAAGTTCACTGATCCAGTGGTGATAGACTTTGATGAGCTGGTGCGGCAATGACCTTGTTGTCAAACAAATCTTGTACATCATGGCGCAGACGAAAGCAGCTATCGGTCTCATGACCGGTTTGTTGATGGTACGCGCAGTACTTGGTCTGGTCATGCTTTGGAGGGAGAGGATCAGGTAAAGGCCGTTGTTCCAATGGTTTCAGATGTCCTTTCCGGATTAAGACCTCTAGAGCCTTTGACAAAGGGATATAAAGCGGGGTAAAAACCCTCTTGACTCGAGGCGGATATTTGGTTTTCTGTGAGCTACTTCCGGACGCACCAGCGAACGGGGTAGCCTCTTTTGATGTGGTGGTGGTAACCATGCCCACTTCAGAAGATCTTGTGGCTGCATCACCGCTGGTGGTCACATTTGAACTACGGGAAAACGCCCGCCTAGGCTGCTCCTTCTCCTAGTCAATAAGGCCTTGCTTTATAGCGTCCTCGATTTGTACCCCAATCTCATGGAGGTCTGCAAAGGTGGGTAGGGGGAGGACGATCATCTTCTGCATCAGCCTGGGTTGGAGATTGCGCACAATCATCCGTATCTGGTCCTTGTCGACCGGCCTGGTGGTCATCGAAGAAGCTTTGGCCCTCCAACGGGTTACAAAGTCAGAGAAGCCCTCTTTCGGCTCTTGCCTGGTCGTCTCGAGATCACGGGTCGTGACCTTGATCTGAGTATTATAGGAGTATTGAGCAACGAAGGCCCCGGCCATCTCCTCCCAGTTCCTTTTGCCGGAATCCTCCAATTTTGCGTACCAGATAGCCGCTATACCCGACAGGGTCCGGCCAAACAATGATAGCTTCTGTAATCTGGTGAGACCCATTGGCCTTAGTATGTCCGAAAACAGCCACAAATGCACCATGGGATCCCCAGATCCATCAAAGCGGTCGATGTGCGGCATCTTAAATCTGTCCGGCAATGTCACAGCCGAGTCTGTATACCCATCTTCAATGTCAGGAATGGAGTGGGCCCCTTGAGACTTCTTGAACAATTTTTCAAGCTTGCTCACTTTCAATGCTGTGGGGTCCGTCTCAAACTCAAAGGGGGAGTCTGGTAGGTTGGTGGGTGTTTTAGATAGCTGGGGTAGAACCGGGGGCGGAGCCGGCCCCGTTGGGATGTCCGTATCCTCCTGGACATTCTGAACATTCGCCGTCTCCCCGAGTATTGGGACTCTTGGTGGGGGAGGAACTTGGTGTGAAGTAGATACTCCAGTTTGCTGCTCTAGCCTAGCAATTGTCTCTGCCTGTTGGGCTATGACCACAGCCTGTTGCTTGGCGAATTCTGCTTGACGGACAGCGTCTTGCTGCATGGCTTTCATACTATCCTGGAGTTGGCGCACCATCTCTTCCAGACTCGACATATTGTCCTGATCTAACTGAGCAACCGGTATATCTATGTCTGCAGTAGGCTTGGAAATCTCAACCCGACTACTCAAAGATCACTGATCTGGTAGCTGTTGTACTGGTGGTCTGTGCTTGACTAGCCTTCTCTGGCCCTGATTACCCTTGAACTGAGTCTCTGACCTGACAAAGTCTATCAGCACAAATCCAATGTACCCGGGGGATAGTGGAGCCTTCTGAAGCTATGATTCCAGGACTACCCCTAGCAAAAAAGAAAACAGACAGCATCTCAGCTCAACTTCACCAAAACAGATACGAGCAGAGCTGAACGACTGTATTCTATTACTGATCACTGTTCCCCGAAATCACTGCCCCAAATCTGAATCTGATATCCGCAGATATAACCGATTCCCAAAATACTGATACTGGTGCCCGCAAGCCGGACACCCAGACTCGCAAACTGGTATATGCATTCCCTGTAGAGATATACTCTAAAAGCACATAGCAAGTAAATGAGAGCCAATACACCCCTATGTTGGGGTAGGGTTTCCCTGTCCTATTTTGTCAGGAGCTAGGGTTTCACTATGCACGCAGTGGTTTCAAACAACCTATAATCGGGTAAGCAACCTGTCCTATCGTGGAATGGTCACTATGGATTTCGATATGCACTAGGTCGAATGGTCGAAAAGGGTGCCCCGGTAAAACCGGGGTTTGTGTTCCCATACTGGCAGAGCCCGCAACCGGTCAGCCTTATGGTCATGCCTTGACAAGACAAGCCTCCGGCAAACCGCTCAGGAATAGCAGATGGCCAACACAGTGTCCTAGGCGCACCAATGCACATGCAATGCAAAGAAACACATAAGTGTAGTCAAAACAAGATATCACGAGTTCGAGTCAAGTTCTCAAACTCCCCAGCAGAGTCGCCAGAAACTGTAGACAAGCCCGCGGGGGGGACCTCGCTACAGTTCGGACTCGATTGTGTCACGGTTCTTAATCTGAACCAAAGAGTCCAAATCCGGCAAATCGTTTTGAGAAAACAGATTTTTGAAAAGAAGTACCAAACATGGACTGCTTTGCCAGATACAGAGTCGCCACCTAAATATTTTATTTTGGGAAATTTAGGAAACCCTGACTCGGTGCCAAAGGCCACGTGTCCGTCATCACCAAAGTTGCCTCGGCTCGAGAACTTGGGTACGATTGGGGAAGGTCAGCTATGAGCACCCCCTCTCGCCCGGTCCGAAGACTGGCCTCTACTAACCGTGATATCTTGTTTTGAAAACGTTATGCATTCTTATTCCGGTTATTAGCCTAGAATTACTATGTTATGCGCATAGCAAACAAGTATAGACCAAATCGCCTAAATTGGAACAAAACATTACATGCTTATTTTGAAAACGGTTTGTTACTCGCAAGTAGGCTAAAATGCAGGTTTTGCCACCCTCAAGTGGGCTTTAGAAAAGATGGTTTTGCCACTATCTAGTGGACTTAAAACTCACAGTTTTAATGCATTATTCCAATTTAGGTAATTCAACCTCCACCCACAGGCATTCAAGCAGTTATATCATATAAGCAAGTAGCCTCATGGTAAGCATGCTGTCATGGCAACACCCACACGCATGCGGTATGCTAAAGCGTAAAAGCTTACCTAGTACTCCAAGCCAAAACAGAAACTAGTTAGTAATCATGTGGATGATCCTAGTTTATGTCAAGATGGCTAATGCAACACATGCAAGATGCAACTACAATAGGCCCAGCTATTCTTAAGATGGCATGTGAAATGCTGCAACTAACAAGTACTCAACTTGGAATTGAAATACAAGTGCAGTTAGCATGATGTGCCGAGCCCGATGTATGTAAGACGAATGTATGGATGCACGCATGCACAGCATCAGGTATGCTAAATTAAATATGCCCTAATACTAACCATCAAAAGCCGGTAAGTAAAAGGGAGAAAGAAGCGGGGGTTGGAAGACATGCACACACGCACCCACACTTATTACAATTCGCCCTCGCTCGGAGGGACCAAAATAATAATACAGTCTGAATAAATAATTAACTATCCTAGCTAATTAAATATTACAAAACTTCTAATTAATTAAACAAATTAACTAAGCTAAGAAAGCAGTAAAGGCCTCGGGAAGAGGGTCCAATGCGCGCGTGCTCGGGTTTGCTCGGAAATCCAACGCCATGCACAAGTTGCCTCTATTTACCCTGCTCTGCTCCTCTGAAAATTGCACAAGTCCCAGGGTATGCTCCTTGGACACTGTGGAACACCACCGGCTGGGAGGAATGGCCACCGGCCATGGGGAAATGACCACCGGCCACTGGTTAAGCTATCGGCCAACAATTTATTGCCGGTCAACACTCTGTGAAGTCGATCGGCAAAAAGTTCCTGCATAATTTGTTTTGACAGCAGCAGAGGGCAAAACATGGCATGGCAATGCATTTCAAGCAAATGTGTGCACCACCACATCCCTTATCATGTTTGTGACTCAAAGGGGTATGGTGCTTGATTCTCGGACCACCAATTGCGCATTTCAATGCGTGATGGCCCAAGAAGCTAAGTTGTGCATTTTAATGTCAAATGTAATGGACACAAACACATAAGGAACCCAACCTCAATCATGGCGATTCAAGAGGCAAGGCATGCATGCCAAATGCAACCTAAGCATGTGAGCTAAATATGCAATATGAGCATGCAAGCAAGTAATGTACATTAGGCACACAACCTAAGCAAACAAGTATGCAAGGCATGAAGCAATGTAACAACATGTAAAGAGTGGACTTAAACTAATTTGGGCAGCCCTCGACTAGGCCCAAAACAGTGGCCAAATGCCATGGAAATGAGGGCCAAAACACATACAAGCATGCATGCACACAAGGTCCAACACTTAGGCACCAAAGAGCAACTTTTAAGCACACTTAAAAGAGGATAAACATGGATACATGGCATGCATAGAAAGCTCTGAAATCACATTATAGAAAGTGCAAAACCAAGTAAACAAGACAAGCTAAGTATGCAACAATGGTCTAAAACTCAAGGCAAGCCAAAGGGAGATTACATGGTAGCTATACAAAGCAAAGCATGGATGACCCAAATGACCAAAAACAGTCCTCAAGCACATCAAAATAAGCATAAAAACTTCACAAGGCCTAGCCAAAAACATGCTAGAAACAAGGCTCAAAGCATAAAGCATATTAAGGCAAATCATGGCATTACAAGACAAGTATGCAAAGCAAGCATGGTGTGTCTAAACCACTTAAAAACAATGCTATATCATGGCAAAATAAGCACAAATAACACTTAAGACATGGCCAACATGAACTTAAAAATGGTGCTCACACATGAGGCTAAAATGGAACTTTTTGAAGGCAACAAGGAGAGGGGGTGGCCCTCTCCTTCTTAGGACCTTAAACCACCATCCTCACCACTGAAATCCCTCAAGATTTCAGTGGTGAGGAGGCCCAAACAAGGTGGTCCCGAAGCTTACCAAAAACACACAAAAATGAGGCCAAACAAGGCCTAAGAGGGGGTAAACGACCTCAAACACAAAAGTGGTCTTAATGAAGTATCTTAAACACAAAAAAATAGAACTTTTTTATGTTATACACAAAGCTCAAATCAGCAAGAAAGACAAGCTAAAAGTGTGTGCAAAAACGGGGAATAAAAGAGGTTTAGATGCTCACCCTTGTAGACCAACGGGGACAGCCGCCTTTGGTCCCAAAAATCAGTTCCTTAGCCTTTGAAAATGGCCTCCAAGAAGCGTAGATGGATGATGGAGAGGTGTGGTTGAGAGGTGGTGTGCAAAGGGGCCAAGAACAAGACCCTTTTGAACCCTTTAACACACCCAAATGTAGAGAGAGAGGGAGATATAGAGAGGGAGTGATATATATATCTTATATATCAAATTTTTCTAACCCTTGAAATGGAAGGAGAAGCTTTTCTTATATAGACAAGGCAAAGGCTCCAAGCTTCTAAGAGAAGCTAACATAAAAAGGGTCAAAGGGGTCAAGCTTCTAAGGGAAGCTAAGCAAAGGAGTCAAGCTTCTCTTAGAAGCTTGATCAAAAGGTGCAAGCTTCTCTTGGAAGCTAGAAAGGTGCAAGCTTCTCTAAGAAGCTAAAAAGGCCAAGCTTCTTGGAGAAGCTAAAAAAGGGTCAAGCTTCTTGGAGAAGCTAGAGTAAAGGGTTCAAGCTTCTTGGAGAAGCTAAACCAAAGGTACAAAAGGTTCAAGCTTCTTGGAGAAGCTAAACCAAGGGTTCAAAAGGTTCAAACTTCCTCAAGAAGCTAGAATCAAGGGTTCAAAAGGGTTAAGCTTCCTCAAGAAGCTAAAATAGGGGGTTCAAAAGGTTCAACCCCCCTCAAGAAGAGGTCTCGGCCAGAAAAAGAGTCAATCGGCCAAATAAAGATGGCCGACCGACCAAACATAGTGCCGACCGGCCAAATATATGGCCGATGGCAACAAAACACTGGCCGATGGCCTCTAGCCATGGCCGGTGATGTGTGGGGATGTCTCACAAGCCACCCCCTGCCCCTCAAAAGCAAAACACAAGTGTTTGGTGCAAAACCAAACACAAAACAGTCGAGTCGGGAGATCCTGAGGCAAGGCGCGTAGCCGAGACCTCCGGGAACTCGAGACGAACACAAACATGGATGATCACCGGGTGTTCAAACGGTGATGTCCAAGTCTTGAAGACGGTCAAAAATGGGGTGTCTACACCCCCTACTACTCAACTTCATTCCCACTTACAAGTCGGTCCTTCCCGACGTTCCGAAGAAGAGTCAGTCTCCTCCGTCCGCCACTACTCCTCCAACAACTTCATCATCTCAGCCAGATCAAGGATCAACCTCTGATCCAGCTGAGCAACCATCAACCTCGGCTCCATATCTGATCCCCCCCATCTCAATGCAGACTCCAACGCCGTACTGCAATCCCTACCAAGATGGGTCGCAAAAAAGCAGTCGCTGAGGATCTTTTGGCCGACATCCCTACCTTCGTTGACGTTCAACCAGCACCGTCTCAGCCTCAACCAAAGCTGAAACAAAAAAGACTGAAGAAGGCTCAGCCAAAGGCAACGGTGACTCATATTGATACTGAGGACACCCTGCCAATTTCAAAACTGGCTGACAGTGAAAAGAACTGCTTCGCCACCGAGAAGAGGCCCGCCGAGGCCGAACCATATCAATCCACTCGGTCCAAAAGGCCGAGGTCTAAATCGGCCACAACATCAAAGCCAATAAATCAGATGCCCCCTAGGCCCCCCCAATCACCATCGAAGACAAGCTAGTCAAAGCTGGCAACAGTGTGACTGACCTCGAAGTCGGCATCGCCCTCTCCACGGCTTTGTTGCTTCCAAATGATCTTAACCGGAACGCCGAGATGAGCGAGTATGAAAACTTTGCTCTGATGCTCCAGCATTCTATTCAAGTAAGTCTTTCACACTTGGTATTTTTCTTTCTCTATCCTTTTATACTCAGAGAATTTTTCTAACTCCTATTCTGTTCATTTTCTTTTAGGCGATCCAGCATGTCCACTCCTTCTCTATGCAATCTTTTGAAATAAGAAAGGAGTTGGCCGACAAGATCAGGGAGGTTGGTGGTTTACAGAAGGCCATCAAAAGGGTCGAGGCAAAAATGAAGACCTTGTCAGATCAGGCTGCGACAGCCATTATAGCCAAAGACATGGCCGAGGAAAAAGCAGATGCGGCAGAGGCCATTAAGAAGGTTCTTGAGGCCGAAAAGAAAGAGGACGAAGAAAAGACGGCCGAGGCCCAAAAAGAACTCCAAGATACCTTAGCCACAAAGGAGACCAAGATCAAGGCCGCCGATGAGAAGGCATACGCAGAGGGGGCGGCCGACGTCAATGAGGACTACAAAAAACAAGTGAAGCAGGCATGCAACAAGGGTTTCACCCTTGGTTGGATGGCTGCCCTCAAGAAGTTGGACTTCCCCGAGGACTACCCCCTCAAGAACGCCGACGACCTTCCCCTGCCATTCCCACCTACTCCAAACCAATCCGAAGACAGTTCTGAGTCTGAAGAGGAAGCTTTGGTTAGGAAGACGAAGGACGTTGCTGGGGCCAAGCCCCCTACTCTGAGTGAGCAAGTCTTGGACTTGACTCAGGATGAGGAAGGTGAGGTCTCCAAAGACACTCCTCCTGAGAAGGCAACATCGGAGGCGCCTATTGCCAACAAGAGCCTCGACCAAACTCTTCAAGAAATTGATGTCGAGCTCATGGCTGAGAGGGCCGCCGAGATGTCTTCTCAGCTATCTTCTGAACTCCAAACCCAACCAGCCATAGACGCCGAAGAGTCTTAGTTTGACGTTCTTCTCTTTTTTTTTCCTGTACCTTGTATTTTTTTCTTTCTTTTTTTACAACAGTGTAAGTTTTAATTTGGCCGACATGCCATCTTTTGAATGTTAATACAACTTCCTCTCTTGAATGATTGTATCTTTGTCTTTCTTTTACTGTCTTGTATGATTCTGTACTTAGAATAATTTTGCATGCTTTCAAGCGTACATCTTATCTGTGCAATTTCCTCGGGGTGATATACCTCGGTTATACAAACCAATGGTTTTCCTCGGCAAGTACATAAGTACTTCTTTTAGTACAACCTTGGTCTTGACTTGTAAATTTTTCTAAAAAATTTCAACAAGTGTTTAGACCAATTTTCTTTTAGTCATTACCTCGGTTTAACTTCAACTTGTAAATTTTTCACAAATTTCAAGAAGTGTTAAACGTGACCTCGGTTTAACTTCAACTTGTAAATTTTTCACAAATTTCAACAAGTGTTAAATATGACCTCGGTTCAACTTCAACTTGTAAACTTAAGTTTCAACAAGCGTTAAACATGACCTCAGTTTAACTTCAACTTGTAAACTAAAGTTTCAACAAGTGTTAAACATGACCTCGGTTTAACTTCAACTTGTAAATTTTTCACAAATTTCAACAAGTGTTAAACATGACCTCGGTTTAACTTCAACTTGTAAACTAAAGTTTCAACAAGTGTTAAACATGACCTCGGTTTAACTTCAACTTGTAAATTTTTTACAAATTTCAACAAGTGGTAAATTGATTTTAGCTTGTAATTTCTACCTTTCCAAGAACCATTTTCCAACTCGCTGCCCCCTAATGTGAACTTAAGTTCCACTTGGGTTCTCATTATGCATGTATTCTAGAAACATCGTCAAGTATCTTATCAATCACGAGTATAAAAAAATCAAGCTAAAACTTTATTTATTACTTCGGCTAATAACAAAGAACAAGAAAGTCTAATGATAGAAAAATTTCATATTACAAGTATTCCAGGGCCTTGGCAACTCTTTGCCTTCATTATCTTCAAGCCGATATGCCCCATTTCCTAATACCGAGATGATTCTATAGGGTCCTTCCCAATTTGGGCCAAGCTTGCCTTCTCTAGGATCCTTCTTGTTACCGACGACTTTTCTCAGGACGAGGTCACCAACTTGGAACTCTTGTGGGTTCACCTTTTTATTATAAGCCCTGGCAAGCTGCTGCTAGTATGTCCCCAGCTGAATTGCTGCTTTCTCCCTTCTCTCTTCTAAAAAATCTAGATCTCGGGCTAAAAATACATCATTAGTTCCATTCTCCACTACTTGGGTTCTGATCCCTGGGATGCCGACCTCCAGCGGAATGACTGCTTTTGTGCCATAAGCCATGGCAAACGGGGATTCTCCAGTTGATCTTTTCGGCGTAGTCCGATAAGCCCATAGTACACTGGGCAATTCATCTATCCATTTTCCCTTTGCTGCTTGCAGCCTTTTCTTAATCCCATCCAGGATAACTTTGTTGGATGCTTCTGCTTGTCCATTGCTTTGAGGAAAACTTGGGGTGGAAAAATTATTCTTGATTTTGAACTTGGCACAAAAACTCTTGATTAGCTTACTGTCAAACTGTGTACCGTTGTCAGCTATTATTGCTCTTGGGATTCCAAACCTGGTGATGATGTTCTTCCATATGAAGTTCTTTACATCCACATCCCGAATCTTGGCAAGAGGTTCAGCTTCTACCCACTTAGTGAAGTAATTTGTCGCTACCAGCAGGTACTTCCTTTGTCCAGTTGCTTGAGGTAGTTTTCTGACAAGATCCATGCCCCATTGGGCAAATGGCCAAGGACTAGATACTGGGTTCAAGTTAGCTGCTGGCTGATGTATCAAAGGTGCAAACCTTTGGCACTTCTCACACTTCTTCACATAAGCTTCGGCATCTTTCTGCATATAGGGCCACCAGAACCCCTGAGTGATGGCCATATGGACAAGTGACCTGCCCCCAGCGTGGCTTGCACATATTCCTTCATGTATCTCGTACAGAAAATCTTCAACCTATGCAGGATGCACACACCTTAGAATGGGTCCAGTAAATGATCTTCTGTAAAGGTGTCCTTCTGGGGTCAAACTGAGTCTTGTTGACTTCAGCCTGATCTTGTGCGCTTCTTTTCGGCCATTGGGCAGCTTCCCGTCTTTAAGGAATGCTATTATTGCATATATCCAATTTGGTCCCATCTCCACACACATTGCTTCGTGCTCTATGTTCAGTGGTTCTATGCTTGGACCGGGCAAGTAGTCAACCATTATCGTCCTTGCCTTTCCAGGTTGTATTGCACTAGCCAGGTTGGCCAGGGCATTAGCGTGACTATTATCATCTCGGCTAACCTACTGTAGTCAGCAATTCTGAAACAGGGCCACCAATCTGTCGGCCTCCTTTACATAGGCCGACATCCTTTCATCTCGGACTGCGAACTCGCCTATTATCTGGTTGACTATAAGCTGAGAGTCACAGAAGACTATCACCTCATCTGCTTCTACTGCTACTGACAGTTTCAGTCTTGTAATCAGTGCTTCATATTCTGCTTCATTATTTAAGGTCTTGAACCCCAAACGAATGGATTGTTCTAGTATCTGTCCATCTGGAGATACCAGTACTACTCCTACCCCCGCTCCTTGTCAGTTTGAACTCCTATCTACAAATAGTCGAAAGGAGTCCCTGATGTGAATGCTGCAAGGCATGAGTTTTTCTTCCTTCCTTTGTTTCGTTGCCCTCGGCTAGGCTCCTCTTTGTTCGTTTAGACATCGTTCACCTCGGCTCAATGAAGCCCGATGTACGATGGCTCCTGGTATGAACTCGACCACAAAGTTGGCCAAAACTTGGCCTTTGATTGCTGTTCTGGGTCTGTATTCCAGGTCATACTGGCCCAAGGCCACTGCCCATCTGGCTATTCTGCCTATCAGATCTTCCTGCTGCAACAGGGACTTCAAAGGATATTCAATTAGCACCACAATTTTGTGGGCTTGAAAGTAATGGTTCAGCTTCTTTGAAGCCATTACTAAAGCCAGTGTTAACTTCTCCAAGGATAAATACCTGGTTTCTGCATCAGCCAAGGTTTTGCTTACGTCGTAAACAGCCCTTTGTTCCCCTTTTTCTTCTCGGATTACCACTGCACTTACCATATGTTTTGAAACTGCTAAGTACAGGAATAGCTCCTCTCCAAGTTCTGGATTTGAGAGAACTGGAGCCGTGGTCAAATACTTCTTCAAGTCGACCAAGGCGACTTCGCACTCTTCTGTCCATAAGAAGTCTGTGGCCTTCTTCACTAAGCTGAAGAAGGGTTTGCATTTGTCAAAACTTCTACTTATGAACCTATTTAGGGCTGCAATCCTTCCAGTCAACATCTGTACTTGCTTCGCCGATGTTGGGCTTTTTAGTTCTAAGATGGCCTTGATCTGATCTGGGTTGGCCTTAATGCCCCTTTTAGTCACCAAGTATCCCAAGAACTTACCAGATCCAACTCCAAATGCACACTTCGATGCATTGAGTTGGAGTCGATATGTTTTTAGGATGTCAAAGACTACCTTTAAGTCTTCCAGATGGTCCTTAGGTTCCCTGGTCTTCACAACCATGTCATCGATGTATACCTCCACTGTTCGGCCAATCTCTAGTAAGTTGCTCCTGCATTTTTCAACACAAAAGGCATCACTCTATAGCAATACAGCCCTTTTGGGGTGATAAACGTAGTCTTCTCCTTATCTGGGGGGTACATAGCTATCTGATGGTACCCCCTGTAGGCATCCAGGAAGCTCATCATTCCATGCCCTGAAGTGGCATCCACCAGTTGGTCAATCTTGGGTAAAGGAAAACTGTCTTTGGGACAGGCCTTATTTAGGCTGGTAAAGTCTACGCAGACCCTCCATTTACCATTCTTTTTCTTCACCACCACTGTATTCGATAGCCATGTCGGGTAATTTACCCCTCGAATGGCTCTGGCCTCCAGAAGTCTGTCTACTTCCTCTTCCACTACCTCAACATGTATCAACGTCGGTCTTCTTGCTCGTTGGATTACATGTTTGGCCGACCTGTCTACGTTCAGTTTATAGCAAGTGACCTCGGGGTCAATGCCAGGCATTTCGTAAGGTGTCTAGGCAAACACCTCAATGTTTGCTCTCAAGAAAGCCTCCAGTTCTTTTTCATCTTCTTCGGCTAAGCCCGAGCCGAGAAGGAAGAAGCGTTCCTCATCCCCTTCCTGGACAAGGATTTTCTTCAGGGCTTCTTCACTCTTTTCGGCTGGCTCTTTGCCGACGTCCTCTAGGACCTCCACGTCCTCGTCTTCGATCTCTACTGTCTTTGGTTCTCGTATGCTGCAGGTGGTTTTCATTGCCGCCATAGAGCAGTTCTTTGCCTGCAGCTAATCCCCTCTGACCTCCTCTATCCCATGCTCTATTAGGAACCGCAACAGCTGATGCAACGTTGAGGAAACAGCCCCCATTGCATACAGCCATGGCCTTCCCAAGATAGCATTGTAGGGGGGGTGTCGATTAAGGTGAATTCTGTTTTTATCTTTTTGGTGCTAGCCTGCACCTTCAAGCTTGCTACTCCCAGTGGCCACGTCGACATTCCGTTGAACCCGACCATTGGGCTGTTGGACTGCTCCATATCGTCTGGGTGAAGCCCAAGCTCCTTATAACACCTAACATACATGATGTCACAAGAGCTGTCTTGGTCAATTAGGATGCACTTCACTTGGCACTCCCCAACTTGGAGGGATACTACCAAGGCATCGTTATGTGGATGCTGCACCATCTCAAGGTCGGCTTCAGTAAAGGACACTACTAGTCCCTGGCACTCCTCAGCCCGAGGTCTTTTCTCCCAGACCTGGTACACATGATGCAAGTGTTTTACCTTCTGGGTCTCCCATCGTAGTTCGTTTTCGCTAACCTTCAAGTGAATTTCATTAATTACCCGAGGTCCGCCTACCTGCGGTTGCTGTGATGGGGGAGGTGGAGCTGCTGGTGCCTGAGGCAGTCTTACCTACCCTTCCCTTGTCCTGGCTTCATCTACAAGGTCCCTTAAATGGCCTTGCCTCACCAGGTCTTCCAGGTGTGCTTTCAGGGCTCTGCAACCCTGAGTCAGATGCCCATCTTCATTGTGGTAAGCACAATGCTTACCAAGGCTTCTTCTCATAAAGTCTCCTAGTACCCTTGTTGGTGCTCTGAAATAGGACTGGGTTCGGATTTTATCCAGGACTTTGTGAATTGGAATTCGGAATGCAGTTGTGACTGCTTGTGCAGCCCTCAGTCCTATCTCTTGCTTGTTAGATCCATTGTTACCTCGGCCTCGCTTCGGCGAGCTGTTTCTTTTCTCTTGCTTTGTCTCCTTAGTCCCTAGCGTGTCTTCCTCGGCTCTGGCATATTTCCCAATTCTGGCCATGAGCTCTTCCATACTTTTTGGCAATGTCTTTGCCAATGACTTTCGTAGTGGACAATCATCTTCTAGGCCGTTCTTGAAAGACACGACCGCCACCTCTTGGTTGCACTCGGGTATCCGGTTGAATACCTCATAATACCTTTTGGCATAGGCTCTCAGGCTTTCGTCCTTGCCAATTTTCATAGCCATCAGGGCATCTACCCTTAACGGCTGTAGTTTGTTTGTCACGAACCTAGCCACGAACATCTCAGCCAGGCCTTCCCAGGTCTTCACAGTTTCTTTCGGCAGTTTGTGAAACCAATCCGATGCGATTTCCCCGAAGGATGAGGGGAACACCTTGCAAAGCAACGGCTTGTTCTCAGTGTACAATGCCATCGAGTTCAGGTATAAACCGACGTGAAAATTGGGGTCCAACTTACCATCGTATATCTGGAACCTCGGCATACTGAATCTTTTCGGGGCCTCAAATTTGTCCAACCCCACCGAGAATGGTGTTCTCGGTTTAACCGGGGAGGTTACCTCGGCATTTTGTTGCTTCCTCTTGAGGTAATCTCTGAAGTCCTCTTTGGTCCGCCCAGGAGCTCGGCTATCTCCTAATTTCAGTCTTTTAGGTGCACTACTCTCAGCTTCGTTGTGGAGCCCTTTTTGACCTTTCTTTATTAGTTACGTCGAAGCACAACTCCTGCCTTTGAACATGCCAATGTTCTTTGGGGCCTGCTTTCTTGGTGCGATGTGTCCTTCGAGATTCTTTCCTTCTCGACTCTCCTCGCCCGACCTCCCTTGAAGGCCGGTGAGAGTGTTTTTCGCTCCTGGTGTGCTGGAGGGCTACAGGGATTGTTTTCTGCCCTCCCTTCTGAGCATTGGCCGCTGGAATTGGCGTGTCCTGTAGTGGGAATGGTGGCTACATGACATTGTTTTGCATCATGAAATTGACGACTGATTGCAGGTCTGCCAATTTGTTCACCATCCCCTTCATCTCTTCATCTCTTCGTCCCTCCGTAGGCATCTATCTTTCCATACCTGGAGGTTATCCTCGTTATAGTACTCATTTCGGTTTGATTTCTTCGGTACGTCGCCCTCCTGGCCGACGTCCTTTCCTTCATGATTCTTATCACGAGTCTCTCCATTGCAGTTGTCTCCTTCGACGTCAAGGTCAATAGGTTTTCCACTCCCAGTAGGAGTGTCGTCCCCAACCTTCTCTCTCTGTCTGTCGTTGGCCATCTATTCTCATTTCTTTCCCACAGACGGCGCCAAATTATGTGTGTCAAGTTCCGACCACACTGCCAAATTAGTACTTAGCTAGAGAGCACTGGCAGAATAGATTAAGCCCGAACAACCTGCAACAGAAAGAAGAGATTTCGGCAGTGGTTCGTCCACCCAGGGGCACTCCGACGATCAAGTCAGTTATCTCTCAAAGATAGCAAAAACGCTTCACTCACTATTCAGAATATAAATTGTGTACCTTAGACCCATGGGGGTGCCTCTCTTTTATAGCCAACACAAATCTAGTCCCAATAGAAGCCTAACTTCAATGGACTTAGGATTACTGCTAATATTGGACTCCCAGTAGGATTAGGATAAACTCTCTAAGAGTCTTATATTTACCCAAACTGAAGTCTTCTCTCATTCTAGGACTCTTGTCCCTTATCCGCTTATCCTAGATTCTGATATCTTCGGAGATAACCTCTGCCTAGCCGAGATAACCTCGGCATCATGACCAGGGCACGTGGCACCTCGGCTGACACTTCGGCGTCACCTTGGCCATGTGTTGGCACTTAGAAAATATGTCCTCACAACTATGATCATGAAATGGTAATCTCATACCATATAAATAATGTGATATTTTATAACCAAAGTATACATACATAAATACTTTTCTCAAAAACTTTTAATTTATTCAACAGCACCAAGTTTCGCTTTTACTACCCATTTCCCATTTAAACAATTATTGCACGATAACCATATTTTCCATTTGTGACAAAACACCACATGATAACCGTTTTGTTTCTTTTGAAAAGCACGTTCACCAAGCCCGATTTCTTTACATTATTTATACTCAAAATACAACAAAGTCCACCTCCACACATTCATCACATTCTCAACCCTAAACTCGAAATTTAACAAGACATTTTCAACGAAATAATTTATGTTAAGAATTTCCCCCTCAACCACTCTCTAGCATGTCCAAAGATATATGAACACATCTACTCCAAATACAGGGCAATTCAATCTTACAAAAATCATAATCATCATAACACAAGACACACACACAGTCAAACTGAGACAACAATGATAAATAATCTCTGCTCTACCAGCCTGAAGCATGGTAAGCCAATGATACATCTCTCCACAAAACATGCCAATTTACCAGACACCGGCTAGAAGGGAATGGTACCTCTGCCAATTCTCCAAGCGCTAGTTGGAAGGGAATGGTACATCTGATTCTCAGCACAGCCAATTCTCCAAGCGCTAGCTGGAAGGTAATGGTACCGCTGTTTCTCAGCGCAACACACACTATCAACCATCACAACATGAATAGGTACAACCAACAAGTATAATGCATACACACAACTCATCACCACAACAATGTCATCCTCCACTGATGACCAAGGACAAAACCTCTAAGCAAAACGTATTAAGTGCACATAATACCATTAACCAATTCTTACGAGGTTTTAGGCCAATAACAATAGTACTCCAAGGTTTCATCTATTACTTGAAATTCTTTTCTCAGTTAAAAGAAAGTTATCCTTACTTCTTCTTTTGATATTTATTTTCAAAATTTGCTAATTTACAATACACCAACTATACCCTCCATAACTCAATTTCCATCATTTAGACAAAGAGAATCCAAACATGGATAACAAAATCATAATCTGTTCAATTTCTACTTAACGAAAGTGTAACCCAATATTATTCTAATCTCATGATTAAATTCCCTTTTTGACCATTAACAACTTATCGATTCGCTACATTTAAACTTAGTCAATCCAACACAAGTTAAATACTAAATCAATAATCAAATTTCTTAATTCATAACATGACAATTTCATCATTTAAATCCCTAAATTCATAACATGCTTATCCCACAATTAAAACTCATTTTTATCAAATGAGCATTATTATTAAAAATTAGGGCTTCACCTCTCTCTCGACATAAACAATTTAAACTATTTTCCAAAATTAATCCTACAACAATAAATTTCCCAAAGCTCAACCTCACACAACCCATCTTAGATTCTCATTCATGATTTTAGAAACAGTCCACAACAACATGGTTTTTATGCAATAAAAACTTACCACATATCTATCTATAAAAGAGGTATTGAAAAAGAGTAAGGAAATCCCTACCTCAAGAGAGAAAAGGAGAAAGAGCTCAAAAATCAACTTTGCCACAATACGATCTCCGCTGGTCAAAATGAAGCCCTCGACATGCTCATCATTTTGGTATAAGGAACTAGTATCCAAAACCCAACGGATTTCATGGGATCAAAAGAAATGTAAATTTTTGAGGGTTTGGGTAAAAAGAGATGAGAGAAAAAGAGAGAAATATTGTAGAGAGAGAGAGAGAGAGAGAGAGAGAGACATTCTTCAAATGAAGTGAAAAGGGTCAAAAGAGCCAAATAAAGCTGAAAAGCATGAAAAACGAGATAGAAAACGCGTCCAGCCGCACGTGCGGAGCGGCCTCCCGCATGTGCGGTCTCCCCCACACCTCACTTCCGCACCTACCTTTTAGGTAGTGTGCACACAGCTCAAACCCCTGCTTCCCACACCTACGGCTTGATCTCCCGCACGTGTGGCCCCCTTCCCGCACGTGCGGCCCAAGGCCCCGCACATGCGGCCCTGGCCCTCCAGCCCGGAAAAACTTCGACTTCCCTCCCCGACATTCCGGAGTCAACCCCGCACCCTCTGAAACAAGTGAAAACTCAGAATTGGGACAACTACAATAGAAAATATTTTAAGAAAGAATTTTCAATAACATTCACTCGACACAACTCAAAGGAAACGAGACGGCTTTCGAACCGGTCATCACAGGTGCCACCGTAGATCTGGGAACCGGAGCCGCCGCAGGTGAGGTGCCAAATCCATCGCTCAGATTTATCCATTTTGCATCGATGCAGTCACAGAGAGAGACTCAAATTTCTCTGAGAAAATTCCATGAAACCAATCACTTAGTCTCTCTTTCTCTCTCTCTATTTCTCTACGTAAAATCGAGCGAAAATGGGGTACTATAACAGCAAGAACACCGATTCCAAGGCCACTAACATAGCTCAGTGGTTCTCCACCGGCCCAAATTGTAGGTTCATTTCTCTTCTCATTCTTCAATCCATCAATTTTTCATGTATATGTACATTTGTGTGTGTGTGCGCTCGTATGTTTGTATGATTGTGTGTATTTTTCATTGTATTTATGTTTTTGTATCAATCACTCCTTAATGTAATTTATCAATAAAAATTTCTTTTGAAATTGAACAAATTATGTAATTAAAGAAAGGTTAGGTAGAAAAGAGTACAAAGTAGAACGTTGATATATATATATATATATATTCAAATTCCACAAATCAAGGTATAATATTTAATTTTAAACAATTAATATGATGAGTTACTCAATAGTATTTTTTTAAAATAATTTTAAAATTAAAAAATTAATTCCTACTAAAAAGATGTTAATTAGTTAGGTAATATGTATAGTATTGTTTTTTTATTATGGAAAACAATTTTTTAAATCATGTATATTTTGTTAGGAAGCAAATTTTGAAATTTGAATTCCTAAATCATAGGTGAATATTCATTAACTGATTTATTTACTATGATTTAAATTTTAAATTTCAATTTTTAGTAGCCAATTGATGTTTTCTTTTTTTTAAAAAAAAATATCAAAAATCAAGATAATTGGGTTGAGATTTTGAAGCTCTTAGGGCTCTCATAGTTAGAACAACAATGATTCATCCCCCCTTTTCCCCCCACTCCCTTTGACCCCCTCTCTCTCTCATTGGTTACTTTTTCTTTTTCTTTTTCTTTTTTTTCCTGCTCCTCCAATCACCCCCCGCCACGTGGCAAATGGGGTGAGGGGGTGACCCCCAAAAGGGGGTCCCAAGCATTATTCTAGTTAGAAACTCACTTTCTTTATATAATACTACTGGCCATTCGTACGATGCACGGGGTTTCAAAAAGTCAATAATTCTTTTAAAAAAATTGTTATTTATTGTATTTCTTAATATTTTTATTTAGTTTGTGTATATAAATCTTATTTCACATCATTAAAAATATTTAATATATCACATTATTATTATTTTTTTTAAAAACTATGATACATTAATTAAATTATCACATAAATAATAGCTAATTTAGCTAAGAATTATTTCAGACAATTAAAAGTAGTGTAATAAAGGCATATTATAATTAATCACAATGACTAATAGTAAATAAAAGTAATACTAATTTTGTTTAATCAACAGTAGATATTACATTAATCATCCCACATAGTATAATGAATTAAAATAAATTTAATTTTAATTCCCATTATATTTAGTTAGTAGCTTAAAATTTTTTACATACTATTTGTTTTTTGGTTATATTGATTCATTAAACATAAATAGGTTTAGAATGATAAAAAAAAGGTTTGGAAATGCATTAAAGTTGAATTGACAAACATAAAGAATATAAATATTTAAATTATTCAAAAAAATTCCATTTTCTCACACTCTAAATTTGAATAAAAAAATTATAAAAAAAAAAAAAGAAATTTGTGGCTTAGTTCTCAAAAGAAATGAGTTCTAAAAATAAATTTAATCATGAGTTATTTCAATAGGATAATCAACAATAAAAAAAAAAAAAAAATCAACTGATGAATACATTTAAAGTATAAACTCATATCCAATAAATTTTGATGTGTTCATCATTTTCAATCTAACATCTGCACCAAAAAAAAAAATTAAACACAAATAGTCAATAAATAAGAAAGTTACAAATTGATAATAGTAGCACTTTAAATAAATAAAATAAAACAAAAAGAAGAAGAATTAAATCTCAATTAAATGACACATTATTAGCAAAAAGAAAGAAATAAAGAAAAATATAGATTGTAACAAAAAAAAAAATTAAAAATAAAATAATAATATCCATTTACATAAACTTACTTTCACACAAATGTAAAAACTCATGCAAGTACTCATTTCAAACGTAAAGCAAATATTTAAGATTTTAGGCAGGGATAAAACATGGCTCAATGTTAATTGTTTTTCCCTCCAATCTTCTATTCATGATTCTTTTTGCAGGAACTTGTTTTTATATTGAAAAGATTATGCTTAGACAAAAGATATAAGAAAAAATAGTCTAAGGTCCCTCTCCCACTTTTAATAATAGAAGAGATCCACAATGTTATTTTATGATGTCTAAAGTCCTTCAACACCAAACCCATATATCACAGACAAATTTTAGAAGAAATGAAAGGGCTTCAAAACTATCTTCAAAAACTAAGTTTGGTCTCTCTCTTCTCATTCCCTGCTCCCTCTCTCTCTCTCTCTCTCTCTCTCTCTCTCTCTCTCTCTCTTCCCTACATCAATGGCAGCTGGGTTGGTATCTAACAGTCAGTCAACCGATCAGTCATCTGCTGATCGATCATTGATGAAATTACAACACACTCATTGAGTCACTTCATATCAAAAAGAACTCAATCCCCGAAATGTCCAAAATCAGATCCAATTTCCCAACAACCCAATCAAACACCTATTCAATCTGTTGCCTGACTAAGACCCGAGAGTTCACTTCGATTGAGGTAATTCTTGGTGGATCGATGAAGATATTGAGAGAGACACCAACCTCGATGATAATGAGGTTCAAGGCTGGGAGCGTAGAGTCAGCTCATCACCACATTTTTGGGCATGATTTGGTGGTGCTGAAGGGTAGCAAAAGCGTGTAGATTTTGAGCAAGAAAGAGAATTACGATTTGGGTGTTGGTGATTTCTTGTTCACGCCGGCTGGGGATGTGCATTGGGTGTAGTATTTTGAGGATACTGAGTTTTTCATCAAGTGAGATGGGCATTAGGATCTTTTGATGGATGAGGATTTTGATGCTACCAATGCTTCTATTCAGAAGGAGATTTAGTTGATGGGTTGGTGTGAAAATGGAGGTATGGGTGAGCAAACGAAAGAAAATTGTGTTAGCTTTTTAATCAATTTTTTCTGATTGAGTCAACGTACAAAGAAAATGGTTAGTAAATTGGAGAGAAATTCTAGAATTTTCAAAGAAACCCAGAGAAAATTCAAATTTCTCTGGGTTCGTTTTGACCAAATTTTTCTGGGTTCAAATTCAAATTCAAATTTCTCTAGGTTCATTTATAAACCAGAGAAAATTTAAATTTCTTTGGATTCATTTTAACTAATTTTCTCCGGATCAAAAAGACACATTATTTTATGAAATCCAGTAAAATTCCTGAATACATCTTCAAAAAACTAATCATCAAATAAATTTATTCCAACAACTGTTAATAAGTTAAAACAAACCAAAAATCAAATTTGAAAGTACTCTGTTATGGATTTCTATGCATTCACTTTGTCATGTCTGATTACAAGATTGATCACCTTCTACATTATTGATGTGCGTTCATTCAAAGTGCAAATGAAGGCAAATGGTGTGTCATTTTGAGGGCTGCTGATATTGTGGTTTTTTTTTTTTTTTTTTTATGTTAGTCCATAGATCTAAAAAAATTTGAATGTTCAAAATCTTGAACCCAGAGAAATTCGTTGGAAGCCCATAATTTCTCTGAATAGAATTTTCCTGGGAAAAATTTCTCTGGGCTAAAATTTCTCTGGTTCAATGTTGAGAGACCTTAGACATTATGAAAATATTAAATGTCATTTATACTATAAAATTTTAATATCAAGGACCCTAAAATAAAACCCCCAAAGATATATATGGAATTCTATCATATTTAAAATTTATATGAATAATCAATTGATAATTTTAAAAGATAAAATATTAAGTTCAACTTGAAGATAAACTTTAAAAAGATTAAGCTGAAATATATGGAAATTCTATAACAAACTAACAAAAAATAAATATAGATCGTTAAAAAAATTATCATCTTTTTGGGATATTTATATCCCAATCTTAATCTTTTTTATTTAAATATTTTGTTATCAATTTCCATTTTGCAGTTCAAATCTAAATAGTTATATTTTTATTTTTGTATATTTTTTTCATCTCTATTTTTTTGTTATTCATATATAAATAGTTATCTTTTTATTTTAAAAATTAAAAACATTAAACTGAAACAAACTCACAGAAGGTAAATATAGATCGTCAAAAAATTTATCATCTATTTGGGATTTATATTAAAAAATTTATCATCTTTTTGGGATTTATATCTCAATCTTAATATTTTTTATTTAAATTTTTTTTATATTTTATTTTAATTTTTATTTATGGAATTTTATTATATTTAAAATTTATATGGGTAATTAATTAATGATTTTAAAAGATAAAATATTAAGTTCAACTTGAAGATAAACTTTAAAAAGATTAAACTGAAATATAAGGGAAGTCTACAACAAAATCACATAAGGTAAATATAGATCATTAAAAAATTTATCATATTTTTGGAATTTATATCTCAATTTTAATCTTTTTCATTTAATTTTTGTTTTTTATCTTTATTTGAATTTTTATTTTTCAATTCAAATCTAAATAGTTATATTTTCTTTTTTTTTGTATATATTTTTATCTCTATTTTTTTTTCATATATAAATAATTATCTTTTTATTTTAAAAATTATTTGACTTTTTTTTATTTAAATATTTTTTAATTGTTTATATATAAATAGTTAACTTTTTAATTTTCAAATTAATTGACTCGTAATATTTTTTATTTAGTTATTTTTTAATCTTTTATTTAGCTCTTTATATTATTGATTGAAATTTGAATAGTTATCTTTTTATTTTATTTTTTTTTTGTATTTTTATCTCTACTTTTTTGTTGTTCATATCTAAATATTTGTTGTTTATATCTAAGTAGTTATCATTTTATTTAAGAGTCCCACTATGTAGCTCGAAAGATTAGAGGCTTAAGTGGCCCGAAATCCCAAAATGACGCCGTTTTGGCTTCTTCTTCTTCTTCTTCTTTTTTTTTTTTTTTCTTTTCTTCTTCCTTTGTATAACTTGCAGAAGAAGAACAAAGAAGAAGAACAAAGAAGAGGAGAGGAGAGGAGCAGAGAGAGAGAGAGAGAATCATCATCATCAACCAAAAATCAAACCCACCCAACACATCATCATCATCACACATAGAGATCAACCAAAAATCAAATCAACCATAGAGATCAACCAAAAAAAGAAATATAGAATCTGGAAAATTTCAACAACACATCATCATCAACAACAACCAACAATCATCAACAAATTTTTTTTTTTTTTCTTTCATCATCAACAACCAACAAAAAAAAAAAAAAAAATGTAGGATCTGAATTTTTTTTTCAACACATCACCATTATACACAAGTCTATGTCCTCTGTGTGTATACCGAGCTCGTGCTCTAATGTCAAGAAGAATCGGAGATCGGAGATCGGAGGCGGCGATTGACGGGCGGTGGAGAAGAACCGGAGATCAAAGGTAACGAGAGGGTTTTAAAGAGCTTAATCGGCTCGGACTTCTCCACCCAACACAGAGACGAGAGGGATGAGCGAGTTCAGAGAGAAGAGAATGTTGGGTCTGAGAAAGAGAAAGAGAGAGAAAGAGAGATACAAAATAAGGAGAAAAGAGAGAGTGAGTCATGGAGAGAGAGAGAGAGTTGTAATTTTCGAGCCATTCGAAGCGGAGCATTTCGAGCTACGAGGCATTAGTCTTTATTTAAATATATATATATATATATAATCCTTTCGGCTTTTGAGATTTAGATAATTGACATATGATTAAAAAATAGGAAAAGTGAGAGGGGAGACTTAAGAGGTGACACATAGAAAAGAGAATTCGTAAAAGTTTAGTATTAAGAGTTTGGAGAATTCTCAAACTTCAATACAAATTTATCATCTTTTTGGGATTTATATCTCAATCTTAATATTTTTTTTTATTTAAATGTTTTTTTATATTTTATTTTAATTTTTATTTATGGAATTTTATTATATTTAAAATTTATATGGATAATTAATTAATGATTTTAAAAGATAAAATATTAAGTTCAACTTGAATATAAACTTTAAAAAGATTAAGCCGAAATATATTGAAATTCTGCAACAAACTCACATAAGATAAATATAGTTCGTTATAAAATTTATCATATTTTTGGAATTTATATCTCAATCTTAATCTTTTTTATTTAATTTTTTTTTATCTTTTATTTGAATTTTTATTTTTCAATTCAAATCTAAATAGTTATATTTTTGTTTGTATATATATAGTGATTCCAGTTTTGACCTGACTCTTGTTATATTCCGGACTCGGGTTTAATGGTTTCATATTGTTGTTTACATCTTACTTCCATTGAATCTCCTCAAATTTGGCTTTGGGATTGTTGTGGTTGAGTTTGGGACAAGTTAGTTGTTTAGTTTCCAAACTCTTGTTGCCCGGAATTTTGCTTCTCCGCTCGAGCGGTACTTCTTGCACTCGAACGAGCTTTGTAAACTCTCAGTACTTTTGCAAGTCTGCAAAACTACTGGGAGAGTATATTCTACGCTTAAGCAGTTATTTCTGCACTCGAGCAAGTTCAGTTCGAGTGGCCATTCTTGCGCTCCAGCGATTGGTCTGTTATCTGCAAAACTACTAGGAGTGTATTCTGCACTTGAGCATCACTTCTTGCACTCGAGCGGACTATGCGTATATCAGTTCGTAACAAACACTTTTTATATCACTTTTTCATCTCTTTCTCTCTCTAAAACATTTCAAAACCCTAGATCTTGAGTTTCTCTCTCTAGAATTCTCATTCTCTCTACATTTTGATCTAGATCCATTGGTTTCTCTACCCTAGTGTTTTTAGGAAAAAGGTAGAGCACCTCAAGGGTTACGTTTTGATCCGAATAAACCTTGGTCTCGGTGTTTTTGGAGTTCCTCCATTGCTTTGCTTGTCTTCTCACTTCAAGGTAGGAACTTTCTACACTCTCCTATGACTTTTAACTTAGTTATTTGTTGATTGTGTAACAAATGTTGGGATTGGAAGATTTTAGACAAACCTAGGGTTTTGGTTTAAAATCTAAAGACAGGTTTTCAAATGAAGGTATTGAAAATGGTTATAGGTGTAGACATGAGGATGTGTTGTGTTAAATTTGTTGATTTTGACACATGGGTTGGATTTGAAAGAAAATGAAGCTTTGTCCTAAAATGTTTCAAATAATTATTTTGTATAAATAATGAAATTGGTGTTAGGAATGTGAAATTAGATGAATGTGTATATAAATGGTAGAGTTGGATGTGTATCATCTCTCACCTATGGAAATTTAGATAATTTATCTGTCTTGGAAATTGTATATCTATTTAAAAATATCTGTTTTGGGCTATCGGTGGAGGATAGCTATGACTGTTGTATAAATTACATGAGAATTAGGTGAACTGGAACTAATCTATTATTTGTTGTCGTTGAATATGACTGTGCTTTAAATACATTGTATATGTATGATGTTGGGAGGAGAAAGGGGATGTACTCCATGCTGGGAGAAGAAAGGGAATAGACTCCATTGAATTAAGTTGGCCTGTGTGTCCAAAGTGAAACTCCCGAAAACCACGCGTATACATGGGTGCCAATCCCACGGATGAAATTTTCGTAAAATGACAAATTTGAAGTATTTATGTAATAATTGTATTGGTTAGAGAACCACTGAGTTGTAGCTTTTGTTGGGCTGTTTGGATAACAATGGACTTGACTCATAAATTGAAGTGAAATGAATTGCCATGAAATGAATTAAGATAAAATAGCTTGAAATATGAAACTTGGCATATTATGATCTTATAAGAATATGAATGATTTTATCATAGGCATTGTATATGCACATCATACTTATATCTTTGTCAAGAATTATAGTTTGTGTTAGATTATTTCTGCTAGGTTTTGACTCACTTTATTTGGGAAAACCATTTTCAGGTGTTGGTGACATGTCTCTGCCAAGACAATAGCTTGGGAGGAATTGGAACTAAAACCTTCTTTTGTTTATTATATTATCATTTTGATTTAAGTTTAGGGCTTTATATGTATTGGATTTGTATCCACTTTTATTGTAACCAGGTACAGCCTTGGAAAGATATAAGCCGTTAAGGCATATGAATATTTGTTGAACTTTCATTTCTTATAACTACTTGTAACATATATTGTAAATTCAGGATGAATCATTTATGAGTATATCATGCATGTGTCACCTTTTGTGTATCGACTCTAAAAGATTACTATTTTGTTTATATCACTATGCATATGTTGTTGGGAGTCGATTTATGACATTTATTTCGGAACATTACAATATATTTATCTCTATTTTTTTTTTTCTTCATATATGAATAATTATCTTTTTATTTTAAAAATTATTTGACTTTTTTTATTTAAATATTTTTTAATTGTTTATAAATAAATAGTTAACTTTTTATTTTTAAAATTAATTGACTCGTAATATTTTTTATTTAGTTATTTTTTAATCTTTTATTTGGCTCTTTATATTATTGGTTGAAATTTGAATAGTTATCTTTTTATTTAATTTTTTAATATTTTTATCTCTACTTTTTTGTTGTTCATATCTAAATATTTGTTGTTTATATCTAAATAGTTATCATTTTATTTAAATATATATAATCCTTTTGACTTTTGAGATTTAGATGATTGATATATAATTAAAAATCAGGAAAAGTGGAAGAAAAAATTTGAGAGGTGACACATAAGAAAGAAAATTCGTAAGAGTTTAATATTAAAAGTTTAAAAAATTCTCATATTCCAATACATTTGTTTATATGATTGCATTATTGGAAGTACGAGGGATAATGTGTTTGGTCATGTTTTTGTAGCCTTACATAAAATTTATACAAAATCTATAGAGAATGATAAAATAACCAACAAGTTTAAGCACAAAAATTAAACATAAACACACAAAATATATTTGATTGGACAACTCTTCGTGCCCATTTTTTAGAAGTAGATCCTATTACTTAATTTAGATACATCTAAAAATTAAAATAATAATAATAATTATTATTATTATAACTAAAATATGAAAAAAAACACAAAACAAGCAAACAAACAAACAAACAAACAAACTAGCATATTTCTATGTTTTTTTCTCTAGTTTTTTTTTTTTTTTTTTTTTTAAGATTTTTTCGCATATATTTTTCTTTTTAGTTTTTAGGTGTCAATTTTTTTTTTAAAAAAAAAAAAAGATTAATGTATATATATAATTTATTAAAGACAACAAAACTCAAAAAATAAGAAGTAAAAAATTAGTTTTTGAAAACCAAAACAACCAAGTTATAAGTCCCACCTCAATATGAATCCAAACAACTAATAAGCCTCTCTCTTCCTTCACTCTCTTCTCTACACTCAATAATACCTCTTTTTCAAATTCAAACACACAGATCCACATTCACTTGGCAGAAATCAGAACATGATTTTGACTGTTCACATTCTTACCAAGTCCTACTTTCATGTCCACAAGACTACTCATCAAAATACATCAACATCAAAACTCAACTTATTTTTCTCACAGCATGACCATTCATATCCCTCATAAAAAGATCCACAAACAGGTCGAGATCGAAACCAGACACACAAACTAAAAAAACAAAAAACAAAAAGCAAAACACAAAACACCAAAAAACATTGAAGAAAGAGAGTCAATAAAGAAACTAGATATGCACAACACTGCACTTCAACCCCAGGCAATCAAAACCAAAAAGCGTCTCCTATGCCCGCTGCCTAGGTTTAGAAGAAGTCAAGATATGACTCGTGGTTAGACATTTTTTAACCTGACAACTCTTTAATAGTTTGAGAAGATCATCGATGAAACTAAAAGAGCGTGCTGCCTTGTTGAGTTCCGCTTCTCATCATTGTGCAAAATTCTTCGTAGTTGATTCTCCCATCCTACGAAGTTCGAAAGAATCAGCACGGAATCAATAAAAACATATGATCCTGCAAGAGGGTTTGAAATGTCTAGGCTCGAAACAACTTACATTGTCCGTGTCAACCTCTGATATTATTTCCCTTATGGTGTCATCATCGCCCATTCCATACTCCTTCATAGCACTTTCCAATTCATCTCTTGTAATAAAGCTGTCATGACATTTCATGATCAAACCAACAATTCTTCTCATAGAATTCATGAGTTGAAAACTATATAGAGAGCAGGCAATACGATTACATCTCCACAACGCAGAGACAATATATTACTATTATTATCAACATGGAAAATTTATGGACTCACCCGCTGTTATCCTTGTCAAAATATTGAAATGCCTTAAATAGATGCTCATCTCTTTCTAATTTGTGTCTATGCATTGTTGCAGTGATAAATTCGATGTAGTCAATTGTTCCGTTTCCATCCACATCAGCCTGCAGTGTAGGACAATATATATAGTTATATTTACGAAAATAGTTAAGATGCAAATAAGTCTAATTCTTGTAGATTTAAAACTTACAGCTTCCATGAGTTGCTTTACTTCAACCTGAGACAACTTTGACCCGAGCCGGGCCAATCCTGTCTTTAATTCCTCATAGGTGATAGTGCCACTCTTGTCTGTGTCCATGTTAGTGAACATTGCTTTAAGACCTTTGATGTCTTCGTCAGATAGATTTTCCGCAATGACCTAGAAGTATTTTTAAAAGCCACCAAGACCCAAAACATTGAATATAAGACCTTCTTCATGCAATTTAAAATAGTTTTTTAAAAAAATTCTTAGTAATTTTGTTGGATCGATAGAGAGGGGTGACTTCTATAAACTACACAATGTGTAATCTAAGCTTTCAAAGGGGCTTCATCTTAATTAGTTGCACAAAACGGGGCGAGAGCAGGAGTGGGGCAAGGGAGTGAGGGCATATTCAAGTTTCTAAGATTGGAAGCGTCTAAGATCGTGTATATACTGTAAATATTAAATATATTCTAACAATTATTTGTTTTTATTTAGTTGTAACATATCATATATGTGTTAAAATATGAATTATTATTTGAGATTAGTGTCAACAACAAATTGTTTTTGTTAAATACAAATAAATAGGGGACCTCCCTATAGCTTTAGAGAAAATGCAACATGCCCCACAATTTTGGCATAATTACACCGACCTTCCTTTTAGCAAGACTAAAGCATCTAGAACTAATACAAATTGTATGAAAATACGAGGATAAATATAGAAAAATATACATTTTAATTTACAAGCAAATAATAAAATCATTTTTCCATCCATAGGAGTAACGAATTGTTGATGAAAAGGGGGCAAAGTATTATGTGAATTAAAACTTATGAGAAACCAATGTAATAATGCCAAAAATTGTGGGGCTTGATGTATGTTTTCTAAACCTCATGGGAGGTCAGTGTAATCTCTCCAAATAAATATATATAAATAAATAAGTTCGAGTTGCTTTTTTTTGCTACTTTTAGATTTGTATATTTGAGAGGTTTAATCTCAATTAGAAGCGAGTTTCTAACAGGTTTCTTAATTAAGAGTGCAAAATTGCGTTTTTGAGTAAGAAACGTCATCCAAGTAGGAGTCTCCTGCTACCAAGGGCTTCATATCACAATTTTCCAAACCTGCCGTTTTACATTTACTTATTTTAGAATGAGCAGAAAATATAACTGCGAACCTTCAACGCAAGTTGTTTCATCTTATTCATTGCCCTGAATTGCTTCATTCTAGAGAGCACTGCACTGTCTATTGGCTTGTCAGATGCATCTCCATCTTCCCGAATCCATGGGTGCACTTAATCAACAACAATGAAGTATACATTAAATGTTAGTCATACACAAACATTTAGAACATTTATAGCAAACTTAGTATTGGAAACCAACCTATGAACTTAGTATTGGAAACCAACCCATGAACAAGTGAAGCTATGTCAATTTATTCATGGTTGATATCCAAATGATATTACAAGAATACAATAATACTGCATTTTTTCATCATGAGCTCTCCAAGATTTCAAATTTCAGAATTTGGTGAGTTGTCGAATTCAAAAGCAATATGAACCATGTGATGAAATACTCAACCAATTGGCACTTAGCTCTCCCTCTGTTGAATCATTTCATCAGCACGAAATACATCGTCAAACTAACCAAAAATACATTATCAAGGACACGGGGCAACCACTTTTTGCACTATGCCAAAAGTTAAGTGTGTACCCAATTTTTCTCCTCCCGAACACATATTAATGTGTACTAATTAAGCGTTGTTTTTTTTTTTTCATAAGAAGCAGATGACAGTCAAAATACTAAGACACAAACTATTTTGAGAAATAAAAATATAGAATTGTTGCTTCCAATACAAAATACTAAGACATTAACAAAACTTCTTTCTTTTTTTTTATTTATTTATTTAACCACCTAAGCCAAAGATGTTTTGAAGCTTGTTACATTTTCAAACCAAGCTTGAATAATCTATTGCTCAACTTGGCTTGTTTACAGCCTAGGGCTAGCCCAGAGTAAGAGTTGAACTTGGACCTCTAATTTAATTCTTGAGCCTTAAACCGTGCAGGAAAAATATATATATATATATATCATATTAAGGAGTACCATACCAAGAACTTTTGCAGCAGTAATCCTCTTTCTGGGGTCCTGTGTCAGCATCTTCCGCACGAGGTCTTTGGCACTGTCTGATATAGACGGCCAAGGTGGGCTTACAAAGTCAAGTTCCCCTTGCAGAATGGCATCAAATATACCCTTCTCAGTTTCTGCCCCACAAATCCAGTGAAATAAATGTCTTAGTGCATATTTTATCCCAAGTCATAAAAGAAAATAAAAAATAAAAATTTGCCAATAACAAGAAAATACACGATAATAGTATTGTCGTCTTTACCAGCCCAAAATGGGGGTACACCACTGAGTAGAATATACAAAATAACACCTGCACTCCAAACATCTATTTCCTTTCCATAACTACGCCGCAAGACTTCAGGAGCGACATAGTAAGCACTACCCACTATGTCTTTGTACACCTTTCCTGACATTAGTTTTAAACAAATATGTCAATGATCATTAATTTTCATATAGATATCGCACATGACTACATGCTAGAGCAGTATTACTCAAAGTTAAGTGGACAAAAGGATATAACAAAATGAAAATGTCAACCAGTGAAAGCCAGTAGGAACTGTACATATATGACATGTCCTTATATACAAATCCTCATTAGAAGTTCATAGTAAGTGAAGAAACTGAGTGCTACTCACTGCTTTAAACAACAAAGGTACACATGAAAAAGGTTCTCTGTGAAATAAATTAAAAAGTCATTCTCCATGGGAATGAACAATTTGATGGTATGCTTCCAAGTGCCATTGCAAGGGAGAACTTTGGATTTGAAAGGAAGAAAGTTGAAAAGGTTATTCATATGGTCATGTTGTAAACCTTAGCTTCACAATATACCAACCAAATGGCAAAGATGGTCGGGTGCTCCGATTAAAGTCCAGTTCATATTAATCAAGAAAAGCACAATACAGAGCTTTGCTGGTTGTCTTAGTTACAACCATTTTTTAAGACAGGCTTACAGCTCTAAAAACAGAATTCATAAATTTGTGTGTTCAAACTTAGCTGGCATAGTTTAAAGCAAGTTTACACTCAATCCATTGTGAAAACAATAATCCAAATACGAAAGTAAAAAACCCATATCAGGAAAAGCTCATATAACGAAAGATGGGCAAAATATCAAAATAAGAAAAAAATTGATGCATAGATCTAATACGATTCAACCTAATGCTATGTATTGTGTTTTATATTTTAGGTCCACGAACATGACAAACTAAGCTGTGTTGTGTTCAAGCTTAACTCATTATTAGCAGCTTGCTACAAATTGTCACATTATTTCTCTACTTTTCTGTACATCTTTTCGTAAAAAGCCAAAGAGATACTAAGGCCTCGTTTGGGAATAGGCTTTTTTAGTAATTTTTTGATTTTTTGGCTGAAATATGATGTAAAAAAAATAGTATGTTTGCGATCACTTTTTGATTTTTTACGAAAAGATGTGCAAAAAGTAGAGAGAAAAGGAAATCTTTGACTTTTTGATATAAGTTGTTGGTTTTTTGATTTTTTTTAATGATTTTTTTACTTTTTGGCTAAAATCACCACTTGCCAAACGAGGCCTAAATAAGCAAACCCCAAAGACACTAAATGAGCTCAAAAGTAAATCTCAAGCCCAGATCATTTACATAATGAATGAACAAAACATGCTCGTCAACAAGCTGAACACAAGCAGTTCATGAACATCTCAGATCATTAGCAACCCTTGCTAAGTGCACATGCTATTATTGAGTGGTATTATATTTCAGTGTTAGACACCAAATTCCATGTTATTATGCACCAGAAAAACTTTTTATAATTGAGGGTTCTCAATAGTGTATGCATATGCAAGATGCACATTGCAAATACTAACCAAACCATTCAAATGTCTCTTGAATTATCCAGTTTTTTATCAAACAGATACTATTCTAATAGCTGGAGAATAAACACATTAAACTTGAAAATTCTCAAACTGAAATTCATACAATTACAACACACACAAAAGAAAAACAAGAAATTTACCCTCTTCGATGAACACTGACAGCCCGAAATCAGTAGCCTTCAACATAGCTCCCTCATCCTTGCTTGACAACAAGAAGTTCTCTGGTTTGAGATCCCTATGCATCACCCCCATAAAATGGCAAACGTGAACCACATTCACAATTGCCCTACAAATCCCAGCAGCCGCTCTCTCAGAATACTGTCCCTGAGCAATAATCCGATCGAAAAGCTCGCCGCCAGCGCAGAGCTCCATCAGCACATGTACCGATTGCCTATCCTCATAAGCACCCCTAAATTCCACAATGTTTGGCTGCCCACTCAAATGCTGCATTATCTGAACCTCTCTCTTCACATCATCTCTGTCATTCTTGGTTCTAAGTTTTCTCTTCAAGATTGACTTACAAGCATAGCTATGCCCAGTTGAATTCTCAGTACAAAGATAGGTTACCCCAAATTGACCCCTACCCAGTTCTTTTCCTAAAGTGTAGTGTGCTTTAATGTCTTCAAATGGCTTATCAAGTATTGTATCTATCTGTGATTTGTGAACATGCCTGGTGGGTGGTGGTGGTGGTGGGGGCTTCAATGGTGAGGGGATCTGCGGCGGCGGCTGTGGCGGAGGCTGTTGGTAGGTTTGTGGATGGGGCTGGCTGTATTCAGTGGAGGGTTTTCCACCATTAAAGCCTGGTTCTGAAACCTTTTCCTTGCTGCAACAAGAACCCATTTCTGCAACCTATCTCTTCAACAAAACCCAGATCAGGAAAACGGTATAGACAGTTGATTTTCTTGGAAATGTCACAGATTCATGAACTGGGAAGAACAGACCCAAAATAAAGGAATATGACTGTAGCGCAGAAGAAGACAAGAAAAAGGAAACAAAAGATAAGAAATGGCGAGGGGGTAAAAAAGAGAAAAGATCAACAAGATTGCTGTTTGACGCAAAACCCAGATCAATTGAGTGATTGATGAGTATGAAATTATGAAATTTTGAAATTTTGGAGGATAAAGAAATAATTTACTCAATTTACTCAATTTACTTAGGACTATTGTTTGTTGAGTGTTGACTCCTGAACCTCAATCCTTCAGGTTTACAGCTGATGGTTTTTACCACCTAAGGCTCTGTTTGGATTGCATGTAGATGGTAGTTGGTAAGATGGGTGGTTGAGTTGGGTGGCCAAGGCTGATGACGCGCACACGTGGCAGGGGGTGATTGGAGGAGTAGAAAAAAAAAGAAAAAAAAAAAAAAAGAGTAACCAATGAGAGAGAGAGGGGGTCAAAGGGGGTGGGGGGAAAAGGGGGATGAATCATTGTTGTTAAAATAAATATTTATAGAGTCAGAAATATTTAAAATTATTTAAATAAGCATATTTTTTAATTTTTTATATAAATATATACAGAAAAATAAAGAAGTGATATGACCTAAATAAGTGTACTTTTATATTGCATGACAAATAAGTTAAGTTAAAATTTCATAGTCATTCAATATTTAAATTGAATTTAATATAAAACTAGAACTGAGCAAAAAATCATAAAATCCGTAATCCGATCCAGTCTAGTTCAATCCGATAGGTTTGGATTGGTTTTTGAATCCGTGGTTCGGTTTCGGATTGAAGAATTAAAAATCCGTAGTTCACGAATTGGTTTCGAATTGAACCCCACTGTTCCGGATTGGAACCGATCCGGACCGTATACAAATAGTCTATATTTTTATTATACATCCTCTCCCATAGTATCTTCTCTTATTATATATAAAACCTAAACTCAAACCTAAACCCCGTATAATATATTCTTTTATTACTTTTGTTTGTTAGTTTTTAGTTATAATTTGTAATGGTCTAAATACTTATGGTGAAACCAGTGTTCTTATGATTGTTTAAATTCTAAAACATTATGTCGCTATTATAGAAAAACATATTGCTATTGTGGAACTAATATAGTGCTATGTTTGTATTTTTATGAAATTAAAGTGTTATATATATATATATTTTTATTATTTAATTATGTGAATCCGCGGTCCTAAACCGATTCAATCCGTGTTTAAATAAATTGATTCGGATTGGTTTCAAGATTTAAACGGATTGGATTGGTTCTGATTTTTTAGGAACAGTAAATAACGATTGGTCCTAATTTTATCCTAATCCGATCCAATCCGGACCATGTTCACCCCTAGTGGCCAAGGCCGATGACGCGCCCACCCCAATCAATATTTTTAGAGTTTTAAAATAAATATTTATAGAGTCAGAAATATTTTAAATTATTTAAGTAAGTATATTTTTTAATTTTTTATAAAAATATATACAGAAAAATAAAGAAGTGATGTAACCTAAATAAGTGTACTTATATATTGCATGACAAATAAGTTTAGTTAGAATTTCATGCTCATTCAATATTTAAATTGAATTTAATATAAAACTGATTTATTGTCTTTTCTATAAGAAAAATGATTTGTGGCACTAAAACTGTTGGCACTAATGGCACTAATTTCCTGTTTTGGTAACTTTTTTTTTTTTTTTCTTTACCTGATATAGAAATTAGTGCCATTAGTGCTCAACAAATTAGTGGCACAAATCAAAGCCCTTTCTATAATATGGTGTCAATAGAGTTATAGCAAATATTATAGAAATTAACAAAAGAAACATTAAAAGAAAGATTTTTAAAAAATTAGCTTTTAAGTTCATTTAAATACCGATATTTTTTTATTTATGTATAATTTTTAATATATTTATGAAGTGATTATGTACAATTTTTCATAAGCCCTCTACGAAATTATTTTACAAGTACTCATCAACAGCTCCTCTACAAATTTTTCATGAGACCCCTACAAAATTATGATTAAGGGTTTTGCCTTCCGTGCCATCAAAAATGGGCAACCCAATGGCTCTCCAAAATTTGCCTCAAATAGCCTTAAAATTAAGGGAAAATTACAAAATCAACGGTACCTTTTCAAAATAATTATAGACTTATGAAAAAATTTATGACTTTAATCATTAAATTTTTTAAAATTTTCACTGAATTGTTATTTTTTTAAAAATTAAAATCCCTTGTGGTCTATTATTTTTTTTGTTCTTTAAACTAGTAAAATGGACAGTCCAATGGCTCATCCATGAGTAAGGATTCTCTCATTGCCTTCTTTACTTGACCCCCTCTTTACTTAACGGCTCAGATTACTTTATTAAAAAAAATTAAAAATTAAAAAGTAATTTTTTTTTTAGAATGATCTGAACCATTGAATTCTCTTATAATGAATCTTGATCATTGTAAAGAGGGAGTCAAATAGAGAAGGTAAAGAAAGGATACTTGCTCCACTAAAAATGGCCTCAAATGGCAAAATTCAAGTAAATTGATGTTCTTCAATCCCCATAAAGTTGAGGGTTTGAGTTCCATGTGGAGTGGGGGTTGAAGCCCTTTCACTTTCCCCTTAAGCCAAGACTAGTGCAGGTTTTAACAAGTGAAAAAAATAAATAAATAAATAACTTGATGCAACATAAATTTCTGTCTCATGAGACCAGAAATATCATAGTCCATAATAATTGATACATCACACATATTGGTTGTTTGATCCAGTTTTTTTTTAACTTATTATAACTTATTTTATTTTGAGAGTCCTTATTAAATTGTTTAGTATAATTTCTACTTGTCATTTATTAAGAAAAAATAGCTTAAATGAACAAGAAAAAAAATAATTATCTAAAAATTAAAAAATGAGTGTTTTTAACTTCTGGTGTTTATGATTATCAACTTGTTACTTATAATAAGCTCCATCAAACCCACCCTCAGATGAACTAAACTTCATGACTTATTCTTTTTGCCTTCCAAAAAAATGGCAGCCCATATGGCCTCCCAAACCTAGAACATAAGGGCCCATTTAAATTTAATATATGGGAAGCCCAGACAAAGCCCACTACAATGCCTTAACAGCTCCAAAGGTTTCCTGTGGTCCAAATTCTGCTACACAACACTCTTTAAAAAAAAAAAAAAAAAAATATTGTAACTCTTTAGACCATCGCAAACTTAGAGCATAAGGGCCCATTTAAATTTAATATATGGGCAGCCCAGACAAAGCCCACTACAATGCCTTAGCAGTTCCAAATGTTTCTTGTGGTCCAAATTCTGCTACACAAAACTCTTAAAAGAAAAAAAAAAAAAAAAAAAAAAAAAAAAAAAAAGGGAAAATTGTAACTCTTTAGACCATATCTCCATAGCACATGTGATTGGATTAACAATCCTTTAAGATACTAATTATCTTCTCACTCAATTCCATAATAAAGAGGCAGGGCCTTAAAATCCAAATTTCATGGCTCATAAAAGGCCCAAATTCTAGTCCTTTAAAAGCCCAAAAAAACATACATCCATTTGTGCTTCATAAAACCAAAGAAAATCATGGACTTCCAAAAGTCCTAAGTTTTACAACCTCAAAATTCCGATAGAGCATTGCTAAAGGTTAATAATTTTACTCTTAAACTGCGTTTGGTTAGAGAATTTGATCAAGAAATGAAAAGGAAAAAGAAAATGCAATCTCACTTTTTGTTTGGTTATAATGGAAAACATAAGGAAAAAGAAAGTAAGAGGAAAATCCAATCTCACTTTTTTGTCTTTTGAGCTCACTTAGTCTTTCTCTATTTTCTAACTTAACCAAACATAACTTGGAATTCAAATCCATTCTTTCTCTTTTCTTTTTTTTTTAAATTTTCCTCATCAAATCTTCCAACTAAACACATCCTTATAGGTCACAAATTCCACTAAGTTAATCTTGGCAATTAAACATACCCACTTTAAATTTTTGTTTTATTTTATTTTATTTCACCACTTTAAGGTGAAAAGGTTGAATTGTCACAATTATAACGGTTTTATGAAAATCCCATTGTGGATTAGGTACATTAGAAATCAATTTTTTTCCCCTTGACAATAAGAGCGTATGCTAGTTAATTTGGATTGTTTAAGAGAAATAATCTCAACTAAATTGTTCTCAGTGGCCCATATAAATAAATTTGAAAAAATTTGTCCTCGATGAGTTGATGACTTTATAACTTGCGGCCAACCTACACAACCTCAAAATCGGCGGGTAGATTTGAGTAATTTGGTGGCTTTGAACCAACGGATTGGTTGACTGTAAAATCTAACACATCATATGAACACAATCTAAACTCATAAGCCTTACAATGTAGGACACTTAGGCCATAAATTCAATTCTAAAACTTGCTTCATTGACCCAAGTTTTAATACTTTCAAGCCAATTACAAATTAAAAGACTATTGATTTATATTACCGCCAATTATAAGAGCTAATCTCTCCCTATCCAAGCCACCTCACACCACCATCTGTTGACACTAGAGGAGATGCCATCATATTGATTTTTATTTTATTTTTTTCTTTGGGAGACAATAGGTTTGGGGAAATTTACTTCATTGATAAAAGATTCTCTTTTTATTATGTGAAAATTTGAATAGAGAAACTTTAGAAAAATTTGCTTGAGGATGTTGTCTCCATTGATAATGACTTCTTTTTTTTTTTTTAAAGTAAAAAATGAAAAAGCTTTGGACAAAATTTTGAAAGATGGCCCCTATTACGCTGGGGCTAAATTGATTTTTTGTTAAAAAAATTGCAACTTGAACTAAAACTAACAAAGTGTGAATTTTAAGTGTGCCGTTGTAGATGAAGTTGTATAATGTTCGTTTGGAGCTGTGGACTACATTACTAGCATCATGGAAACTCTTCTTTATTTGGATGAGCCTATTTTCAAAAGAAACAGACTTGCGTTTGTGAGAATATGCATTGACATACTAGTAAATAAAGAGATCCTTGAATCTCTCAAAATAAATCTTAGTTATGGCGACCCGTAGATTCAAGTTGAGGTTCCATGGAAGTCTCAAAGGTGTGATATCTGTAAAACTTTTGGTCATATCACTAATTTGTGCTCTCAAAAGCTAAAGAATTTGAACCCTCCCTCTTTCAAACAAGAGTGGAGAATCAAGGAGATTAAAATACAAATTCCGACTAAATGGGAAGTGGTGAAGAAAAATGAGAGAGATAGTGGATAAGGTTCAATGACAGTGATAAACAGAGAGAGAGAGAGAGAGAGAGATATGCAGTCTTCCGCCCCCTCAACATCTAATGCCTCTGATGTCCTTAAATTGTGTGATATGAGAGAGTTAGGGAATGAAGAATTAAGTCGAAAATTGTTATACCAAATAAAGAGCCTAAGAAATAGAGAGAGCCTATCTCCAAGCGACCCCAGTAATAGGGAGACTACAAAAAATGATAACAGAAGAAAACTCAAAGTGAAACTTCATAACTTGAAGGGTGCTAGAGAGAAATTTTAAATCATTTTTGTTGTGAATATTGTGTTTGTCTTCTGTAGGTTTAGTTTTGTTTCTTTTGAGTGAATAGTTTGTTTTTATTTATTTTTGTTGTCCCTGCAAAAGATGTGTATTGAACTTTGTATATATTTCTTTTTTGGTTATAATATGACTTGAGCAAGAATCCTCTAGAGTGTTTTTTTTCTAAAATTTCATAAAGTGGTGCATTGTGTGGTTGAGATTTAATGATAAGTCACATTAATTTTTCAGTATTAAATTTCAACTACACAATACCACTTTAGGAAACTTTAGAAAAAAAACACTCTGAAGAATCCCATATAATGGAAAATAAAAAAAAGGTTTGGGGATGGGAGTCTTGCCACAAAGGTTTGTGTGATATGACTTAATTATCAAAGAAAAAAAAGGCTTGGGGATGGGAGTCTTGCCACAAACAATGCCGAAACCCATATAATGGAAAATAAATACTTTATGTATGTTTTGGTGTTCCATATAATGAAAAGTATTTTTTTTTTGTAGTAATACAAAACAAGTTTATTTTAAAACTAAAATATTATTAATGTTATCATACTATTGCCGTGGGCACTGCCACCACCTTGCCTTTACTACCCCGCCACTGACAGTACTATCAATATATTAGTTTTAAAATTGTCATCAAATATAAAGTAAAATATATATATATATATATATATTAAAAATTACTTTCACCGAAATAAGTGTTGGTGAGGGATCACCCTTTCATCTTTATCCTTTTCTAATCTTAGTTTTATATAATTAACCACTCTCTCATTCTCAAAATTATGGAGACATTATTCGAACACATTTAAGATTCGTATGATTATGTGACACTAACCCTGAAAGTAAGGATTTATTAGGATACTATTCCAACGCACCCAAAAACATGTGTTTGATTGGGGGAATAAGGGAGGGACTATCCACTATTTGGACTCCATGTCCGGCCTCCCTTCTTATCCGTCGTTTGATTTTTTTTTAGTCCGCCGGACTCCATATCCCCCATATGGGGGACTATCCTGTCCCCGGGGGGAGGGGTGGGATTGTTTTGGGGGGACTAATCACTATTTGGATTAGATGCGAAAATGACAATTTTGACCCTCTACTATTTAATTATGTATTATATTTAATAAAATTTAATAAAATTTAAATGTCTCAATTTAAAAATAAAATAATTTTATTTAACTTTTTATTAATGTTTTATTTATTTAATTTTTTAAAATAATTTCTTATAGATATTTTATTGATGTTTTATTTTAAAATTTTGTTTATGTTTTATTTAATTTCATTATTTAAATTTAATAGATGTTTTATTTAAACAATTAAATGTTTAATTTCAACAATAAATAATTTCATTTATTTAAATTACGTTTTATTTAAACATTTAAACATCTGTACATCAACATGTTTGTTAAATTATTTCAACATCTGTACATCAACATGTATATTTATTTAACATATATTAAATTATGTTTTAATACATCAACATTTGATTACATCAACATTTGTTAATTGTTAATTACATCAACATTTGTTAATTGTTTAAACATAATCTGTACATCAACATTTATTTAATTGTTAATTGTTAATTGTTTAAACATAATCTGTACATCAAAATAATTTCAATGTTAATTGTTTAAATAAAAATTTAAACATTTAACCATTAGTATGTTTAATGTTTACTAAAAATTTTTATTTGTTTAAATAAAAATAATCTGTACCAGTCAAAAAATTTTATCAATATTAGTATGTTTAAATATCTTTAAACAAAATTTAACCATTAGTATGTTTAATATTTACTAAAAATAATTAAAATATTAAAGATATGTTTAATATTGCTATTACTTAGTAAACAATTGAAAAAGGGTAAAATAGTCTTTTGTTCATTTATCATATCCAGTCCGTCCAACTAAACGTTGGATTCACTGAAAATAGTCCTATCCAGACATCTAATCCCATGAAAAAACAAACACAGAATACATATCCAATCCAACCAAATAGTCCGGGGGATTCACAGTACAGGACTCAAGTCCGATGGATTCTAATCCTCCCTTTTCCAATCCGTCCAATCAAACACACCCTATGATTATGTGACACTAGCCCCTAATGCAAGGATCAACCAGATCAACAAAATCATGCTACTCTTAAAAAACGTTTTAGGAAAAACTCCACAACCAAACAATAATTTTTCCTCTTTTTTGACTTGACGATGGCATTGCAGGAGGTTGGGACCCCCTAAATATTTGTTTAGTTTAATAAATTACAACTTAAGAAAACAAAATTTGTTGCAAGTCCAATACAATCCTGAATTGGCTTTTTATGGGCTGAGGAGGTGTTCCTAATTTAAATATTAAAAGATGCCAAACAAATCATTCATCCACTAATTCACTCTAATAGCCAAACAAGGCCTACAGCGCTACACTTTAATGATTGAAAACAAAGAAATAGACTTGCCAACATAACCACTACCACAAGTTCAGCCATCACAACCGCCCTTAAGAATGGATTCTAAGAATCTTTTTTTGAGGTGTTCTAGGCAAAAATAAAATAAATAAATAAACCCAATCCAAGTGGTAGAAGAACCACTTTGGTTATGTTTTCAATTTCTTTAAAAATGTTTTTGGAAACCTTAATCACTCTATTTGGTTTTATATGTTTATAAACACATTTTTTTAAATTTTGAGTTTTTATATTTTTATTTTTCATTTTTTATTGTCTTTAGTGAATTATTTTTTTCATATTATAGTCAAAAAAAAATATTTTTTAAATGTACCTAATCTAAATATACTTAAAAAGTGAAACATTTCTAAAAAAACTTAAAAAGAATTAAATAAATACAAAAAGTACGAAAATGTACTATTTTTTATAATTTTTTTTGTATTTAGTGAATTTTAAAAAAAAATCACAAATTTTATACTTTTTAAGTGGATCTAAAAATTAAATTTTTTTAATTAAAATATTTAATTTATTTTTACAAACACTAAAAATTAAAAATTAAAAGCTTGAAAATTATTTCTTAAAATTCCAAAATCAAACAAAGTATAGTTTTCATACCTTTTTTCGTTTTGATAGTTTTTATAAATTTAAAAACAATTTTTTTAGTATTTATTAAAAAGAAAATTATTTTCAGGTTACCAAACAATTTTTATGTACTTTATGTAAAATGAAAACAAAAAACGAAAACAAAGCGAAATATACCCATTTTCTGTTAACTGTCATTGTAGCTGAAATTAATTCTAACAGTTTGAAGGAACAATTTCAATTGTTTGTTGTAACATCAATGTGTACGATGAGCTCACACTCACATAATGAAAGAGGTTTCAAAAGCTTTGCAACCCATGAATTGTTTTTTATTCTATGTATTTATTTGACAAAACCAACCCATGAAGTTGACACATGACTTTAATTAGTGACTATGATAAGTTTAGAATCATGAATAAAATAAATTATAATGTAAAAGAATAATTAGGTATGATGTCTTTATAAGCATTTTCAATGGATGAGCTCAAAAGGGAGAAATTAGAGAAATTGATATTTGTTGAGATGAGGTCGGTCGATCCCGACGCAGTAATATGGTCAAAGAAGTGGGATCGATGATTATAATTTTCTTTTTGAGTTTTAGAAGGACAAGATTCTTAGAAATTTTTCTTAATTATTCAAAGATCGGTTGGAGTATAGGTTGTCGACCGTATCATAAATAATAGTACTAATTAATTGGAAATCTCTACGCAAAGATTATTAGGAATATAATAATGTGATTTAATTTGTAGTTTATAATAGAATCAGAAGATGGATCAACAACTATGATGCAAAAAGCTTCAAAAAACAGATTATTCGTGAACTGTTCAATCAGCATTTGTCAAGTGGGTGGAAGACTATGATCATTTTCAACATCAATTATCTTTCTTTTTTTCTTTTTTTTTTTGTTGATACCTCTAAATGTTAATGCACCAATGTTGAAAAAGGATACAAATGAAGCAAATGCATGGTTTCCTCCTTGAATATTCTTGAAAGGAAAATAATTCATAAACACAAAATTTATACATAAAACACACATGGAATAACTTCAAGCGGTTGGCATGGTGGTCAAGGCTTGGAGTTTGGGAGTGTATTCCTTCCAAGGTCTCGAGTTCGAACCTCTTAAGTGCAAAAAATTTCCTAAGGTCAGTCCATACAGGATAAACCCTAACTTTAATTGGGACCCTTGCAAGTGAACGGTAGGATTAGTCTCTCAAATTAGTCGCTTCAATGGATTGGATACCGAGTTATCAAAAAAAAAAAACATACAAAATTATATTTAATAGAAATTTTAAAATTATTAAGACAATGATAAGGTTTTTTTTTTTTTTTTTTTAATTAGAAATGAAAAGACCATAAAAATGTATATAGTTCTTTATGAAATTCTATACAAATAGTTTATTTGTATGTCATTACTCTTCTTCTTGAAAACAAATATGTTCCATACATTGTATTAAATAAGACCATGTATAGAGACATTTCACAAGTAATTGTAGCAAAATGTGTTAAAAAAAGTTAACTAATAGTCTTTTGTTGCAATTTTTAAATTATTTAGGTTTCATTTGGCTGTGACTTAAAAATTAGCTTATTAGATTTTTAAAAAAAATCATTTTTTTAAATAAGTAAATAAATAAAATTTTAGTTCATTTAGCAAAACTATTTCTCTCTAAAAAGTATATTTCAGTCAGTTGAAAAGTAAATATATTAACTAGAAAAATTAGAAATATGACAAGAAGTTAAATTTTTAATATTAACCTTTTTATAATTTTTTTTAATCAATAAGTTAACTATTTAACTAACTCGAAAGAAAAATGCCATGCACATGAATATATAGCCACAATGTGGGATTGAACCCAAAACCATGTAAACTCTTAAAAAAATATTTGAGGGCCACAAAATCAATGACTCAAATGGCTTGAAACTGTCAAAACGACGTCGTTTTGCGTCGTTTTGAGCCCAAAATGACGACGTTTTGACAGTTTCGAGCCATTCGAACCACTGAATTTCGGACCACCAACCATTGCTGAAACTCTTAAATGATTGCAAGGGTTTTCTTAAATATATTAATAAATGCCCTATTTTATTATTATTATTATTATTTTTGGTCAGATTTGGCGTCTCCTTAGTAATTGATTTATGAAATAGAATTATGCAGTTATTGTAGATTTTACCACTCCTCCCATAATTAGATAAATTACACATTTAACTCTAAAAAATTTATCTATATTTTAGTTTGATCTTTTATCTTTTAATTATAAGATTTCATATTTTAACATGTGTTTCACTGTGATACTCTTGTCACTCATTGTTAAAAATTTAAAATAAAGATGCTCATTTGAAGCCATGCAAACACTTTTTATGAGCATTAAAAGAAAAAAAAATTAAGAAAAATTGTACCATTTTCCTTTTAATTTTTATTTAAATTTCAAATGATAGGGCAATAGTAGAACCAACGTGAGGGATTAAAGTGAAAATTGAAAAGTAAAAATTGTAATTTATCAATATATATATATATAGGAGAAATGCTTCAGTGTGCAATGTATACTGTATGAAATCTTACATAAAATTACGTAAGTTTTCACGAATTTACCTACATAAAAATATATAAATTAAAACCAAATTTATATAAGTTCACGAAAACTTATATGATTAAGTGAATTTATATTGAACTTACGTATTTTTATAAAACCAATTATATAAATTCGTGACAATTTATGTAATTTTGTGTAGAGTTATGTATGGTGTGGAATGCACACCTAATATTTTTCCATATAGATGTTGATGCAATGTTTTGACAGCACACGTATACGAATCAACTAGAACTGGTGTTCACAAGAGCACCCCTCTTGCAATGTCATGGCACTATCAACCATAGCTAGAGTAAATGAGATGGGCACATGCTTAAGACAGTGTTTGGACCCTACTTATATATAAATATATATAGTCCCCCTACCAACCCCACCAAATAGGTGAAGGGAAGCAGTTGTGAGGTGGAAGAAATTGAGCTGAGCCCCACCACCTGAGCGGAAAATTATTGCTTATTGCTGGGACAAGCTGATGTGGTATTTTAATTTGATTGTTATTGGTTGAATTAATGGGACTCACCACCTTTCTGTCTCCTTTTAAGAGAAAATGGACACTTATCTTTCAATAAATAGTGTGGAGCAATACTCCAAAACCAATCAATTACTTCTCCCACCTGAGCTGCCACCATTGGTGGTGTCAGCAATTAAGCTTTGCAGTGATTGTTGCCACTGCTGCTAGACTTCTTTCTCTCATGCCATTCTTATCATTTTGTGAACACTATTTGTTGTTTGATTGTTTGGAGTGTTTTTATTATTATTAAATAAGTTTAATTACATTTTTTCTCTATGTGATTTAATCTAAAACATGTTAGCTTCCTATAGTTCAAAAATAGTGATTAGTGGACTGGAGAGGTTGGATTGAAGAGGTAATGTTGGACTCGTGGAATATGAATCTGATATTCATATCTTCATGATTTTATTATATTAGTCTTTTAAAAAATGAACGATAAATAAAGTATTCATTTTTTTAAAAAAAATAAGTATGATATGATATAATTATATAATTATAAAAATTGGTTTAGTTTGAATTTTTTTGTGATGATATACACAAATCTACAAAATTAACTGTTTGGACCATGATAAGTTCCATGGACTCCAACAACACCTCGTCACTCCATTGTTAGACTAAAGAGAAGTCATTCCCTAAAGATATACAGTTAACCCTCTATGTTCTGGAATACAGATGCAAAGTAATAGAATCTATCTAAATTAACAATGCGTGTAATATGCAATTAATGCTATATATTATTAAAGTGCATCACGTTTTCACCTCTAAAAAAAAATTGCATCATGTTTAAAATTTTAAAATTTTATTGCTATGTTTATAAGATTTGTTAGTTTGTATGATAATTTTCTATTCAAAATACACTAGAAATGGGGGAAGAAAAACGAGTTATACAAATATTTAATTCTGAAATCTTAGAGGACAATTCAGGGGAAGTTTTTCCAAAATTAAAATAACCATCTCTTGTTTTATTCATAGGGCTATTTTGGAAAGATTGTTAAAAGTCATTTTTTAACTTTTAACTTATTTTAGGTCATATTATCTCTCATATTTTTTTACACATTTTTATAAAAAAAAAATTAAAAAATTAATTTTTAATCATTTTCCTAAAATACCATAGTATCTTCAAATGCTTAAACATTCCTAGGCTTTAGTGGTACCTAAATTTTTAAAAATTTTAAAAAATTTGTATCAAAGCAGTTGACCAATTCATCAGTTCAAAAAGAAAAATGTTTGGAACTCCTTTTTTTGGAGACCCCCACAATCTCTTTGAATTTCAACCATTGATGTATATGTGGGACTCACTCATATATGTATGGGATCTACACTATCAATGGTTGAGACTCAAATGGAATTGTGGAGGTTTCCCAAAAAAAAAATAGAGTCTCAATCATTGTTAAGTACAGAAAATGGTCCAAATCAACCTTTCAAATCGTTCTTTCAATAAGAATCAGTGACAATCATCATGTAGATAAGGTGGTGTTTCAATAAAGTTAGTTTGGAAATTAGATATTTTAATAATTTTTTAACTTTTTATAAAAGAATATGTAGAAAAAATAGAGAGAGTAATATAATAACTTATGGTAACTTTTTGACTAAAAGTGAAGGTTGCCAAACTAGAATTAAAACAGATTATTTGATATTATAGCGGTTCCAGTTTTGACCCGTCACTTGTTGTATTTCGAACTTGGGTTTGCATGGTTTTGAATGATGATTCATATCTTGTTTCCCTTGTCTCCCTTTTATTTTGGTTATTGGATTGTAGTTGTGCATATGAAACAGGTTGGTTACTTGTTTTTCCAAATCTTTGTTGCCCAGATTTTTGTTTCTCCGCTCGAACGGGTTGTGCAATCTTTACTCCTCCGCTCGAGCGGCATTTCTGCGCTCAAGCAGACTTTACAAACTCTCAGTACTTTGCAGGTCTACAAAACTATTGGTAGAGTGATTTCTATGCTCGAGCGGTGTTTCCTATGCTCAAGCGTTGGTTTGTTGTCTGCAAAACTTCTGGACGTATGTTTTCTACGCTCAAACGGCGAATTCTTGCGCTCGCTCAAGCGGTGAGCGTCCGTTGTGTCTTGACGCTCGAGCAAACTTTGCACACGAGCGAAACAACTCTTTTTGTGTCTGACGTTCGATCGTCAACTTTTCCGCTCGAGCGGATTGTACGTAAATCAGATCGCGAAAATGATATTTTATATCAATTTTTCATTATTCTCTCTCTCTCTCTAAAAATTTCCAAAAAAACTAGATCTTGACTCTCTCTCTCTCTACATTTTGACTTAGATCATTTGGTTTCTCTACCCTAGTGTCTTTGAGAAAAAGTTAGAGCATTCCAAGCGCTTCATTTTGATCTGATTGGAACGTGGTCTCGACGTTATTGAGGGCTCTACTTTGCTTTGCTTGGTCTTCTCTTCTTGAGGTAGGGATTCTCTATACTCTAATATGATTTTTAACTTAGTTATTTTTTGTTGTGTAACAATGGTGGGATTTGGGGGAAATGTGAACAAACCTAGGGTTTGGGTGTAAAATGAAAAAAAGGGGGTTTTGGTGAATGAGAGGTAGATAATTGTGGGGTTTGAAAATGATGTTGTATGGTGTCAAAATTATTAATTTTGGTACTTGGTTGAGACTTGGGAAGAGAGGGAGTTTGCCCTAAAATGATTATGATATTTATTTTGTATAAATATATGAAATTGGTGTTATAAACGTGAAATTGGACGAGTATTGAAATACATTGTGGAATTGAGTAGATGACACGTCTCGTCTTTGGAAATTTTAAATAAATTTGTCTTGAGATTGTATATCTGTTTAGAAATAACTGTATTGGGCTATCAGTGGAGGATAGCTATAATTGTTGTAGAAATTGCATGAGGATTAGGTGAATTAAAACTAATCCATGGTTGGTTATCATTGAATACGATCATGTTGTAAATATATTGTAAATGTATGATTGTTTGGGTGGAGAAAGGGGATGTACTCCATGTACGATTATGTATTTAAATACATTATATATGTATGATTGTTTGGGAGGAGAAAGGGAATGGACTCCGTTATAATTAAGTTGGCTAGAGTATCCTGGGTGAAACTCCTGAAATTTATACATGGGTGCCGATCCTGCGGACAAAATTTCCGTAAAATGGTAGATTTAAGTGTTTGTGTGTTAATGGTGTGATTGTAGAACCATTGAGTTGTAGTCTCATTTGGGTTATTGAAAAATGGTAAAATTAGCTTATGTATTGAAATGAATTGAAGAGGAATGAAATGAAATATGGACTTGGTATTCTATGACTATATGAAATGTGAATGTTTTATCCCTGTCATTGTATATGCACATTGCACTTATATCTTCGTTAAATCTCATATATTGTGTTAGATTATTTCTACCGGGATGTGGCTCACCCTATTTGGGAAAAATCATTTTCAGGTACTAGTGACATGCCTCCACCATGGCAATAGCATTGGAGGGACTATCGGGAAACAAGAGCTTCTTTGTTTTGTTTCACTTTTTGTATAGCCTACAGCTTTAATTATATGGGCTAGTCTCACTTTTGTTGTAACCAAGTCAAGAATTGGAAAGGTGTAAGCCATAAGGGCATTTATTTATGTTAAACTCTTTTGTACTATTAATATTATGAAATGAAGGAACTTTACACTCTGATTCATGTCGTTATTCATACATATTTGGGTTGAACTTATGGTTATATTTTGGGGGCGTTACAACTTGGTATCAGAGCATACCGGGTTTGAATACTTTGGATACGTGGGAAGTGGATAGTACCACAATGGGTTTGTCTCACCTTACAGAGATATTTGAATGCTAGTAATGTTGTAGGATAACATGCTTACATGATTATTTGAGTATGGGATTTAGTTCCTAAGATGTTGATTAGGTCTACGGGTTTCTAAAAGTCCTATTAGAAGAGCACTTGATCACTGTTGTTTCTAATTTGAACTCTAGCAACGCCGCGAGACGGTCATTATCTAGGAAGGCAATTCGTATGTATTTATGTGATTACGTGCTTATATAAAGTGATTTACTATTGTCTATCGCACTAAGACGTGAGTGAGTTAGTTTCGGCACATTTGTGAATGTACTAATCTTTTTGTTACCTTTATTAGGATGTCAGGATGTGGTTTGTGGTGGTAAGTGTGGTAGGCCTAGAAGGCACGAGATACCTATGCCGGATGAAATTCCAGCACAAGAAGAAGGGGTTGGTCAAGCCAACGTGGCTGAGCCAGTAGATCAACAGGCCATGGGCGCCTTAGCTCGTGAAATGGCCGGAGCTTTGCAAGAATCTATGGACATTCTCAGAGCTGAGAATCAAGTCTAGGTCCAGGTTGCTGAGGTAGGGCCATCTTTTCTGAAGAGAGAGTTTTTCCGGTCGAATCCAAATGAGTTTTTAGGTGATCCTAAGGAACCACTAAAAGCGGATGAGTGGTTAGAGCAGATGGTGAAGACTTTGAGATGCTCGGCATCAAAGACGGGGGTTTGAGAGTGACCTTGGCATCCTTCTAGATAAAGGGAGACGTGGGTCAATGGTGGAAGTATGCACGGGGACGCATTGGAGGGACTTCGGAGACTTTTGTTGACACCTTGCAGGACAAGTTTTTGCCTCCACTGTTAGAGAGAAGTTGAGGGACTAGTTTTCCAAGCTGGTGTAGTTGAATACACTAGTGGCTGAGTTTGAAGCCACATTCACTAGCCTCTCTAGGTTTGCACCTGAGTTGGTGGTGACTGAGGAGCGTCATTGTTTGAAGTTTGAGAAGAGGCTGAAGACCGAGCTCATGTTTAGAGTAGCCGGATCCATGATTAGAGACTATGGGCGCCTTGTGGAGGCAACATCCCATCTTGAGACCATTATGCAGGCAGAGGATGAGTGACTCTAGGAGGAGTCAAGATAGTCAGGGGAACGGTAAGAAGCAGAAGGGTTCTAACCCTCAGTCATCCTAAGGAGCTCAGTCGAGGTCTACCTTTCTAGTACCTAGTTTGGGTTCTGAGAGGGGTGGTCAGGGAGATTTTACTTATTACAAATGTGGTCAATTGGGCCACAAGTCTCCAGCTTGCCCACAGAGGAGAGGAAGGTGTAGACACCCCATTTTTTACCGACCTTAAGACTCAGACGTCACCGATTGAGCGCTCGGTGATGTTGCATATTGTGCTCGTTCAGAAGTCTCAAAGTTGCGGCCGAGCGCCCTGCCTCCGGACTTCCGAACTTTCTCCTGTGCCTTGCCTCGGTTTGCGAACCAGACTCGATTTTCTCTGTTTTCTTTCCTGAGGGGAGGGAGTGGTCCTGTAGGCTATCTCTCAGTGGCCGTGAGCTAATTTTCGTGGCCGTAGGCCATTTTGCCCATTTCGGAGCCCGGTTCCTGGTTTTCGGAGCCGTCAGGCCGTGTGCCTCGGTTCGGGACCGCCCAACCATCTCCGATTTCTCTGATTTTTGGCAAGTGCCTCTGTTTTATCATTCCGAGGGACACTGGGGCCTCTGATACCCACTTCGTGGCCGAACACCACTTTCGGTGTCTGCGGCCGATTTTCGGGACCCCGAACTGCGTGATTTGGGCCCCGAGCATTCATTTTGCATCGGTTTTTGTTCATTTTCGGCGAGTACCTCTGTTTTATCATACCGAGGAACACTGGGGTCTCAGATACCCACTTCGTGGCCGAATTCCACTTTCGGTGCCTGCAGCCTATTTTCGGGACCCCGAACTGCGTGATTTGGGCCCCGAGCATTCATTTCGCATCGGTTTTTGTTCAATTTTGGCAGGTACCTCTGTTTTAGCACCAGGAAGATCACTGGAGGGTGGAAGGCCAGCAATTGTTCCAGAAAACCAGTTTCGCTCTTCCGGCGCCCGTTTTGCTCACTTCCGGGCCAATGTTGAACACCCTAGGGGTATTTTCTTCGAGCCGAGACTACATATTTGTGATGAGGGGACATGGGAGGACCCTAAAAACTGGTGGTCGGCCAGTAATTGTGTTTTTCATTTTTGAGCCTCTCTTTCAAATGCAATGTTGTGTCTCCTGTTTCAGAGTTGCCAAATTCTAACCATGGGGTCTTGTTCTACACACATGGGAGGACCCTAAAAAGTACTGGTCAGCCAGTAATTGTTACTTTCATTTTTGAGCCTCTCCTTCAAGTTCAATGTTGTGACTCCTGTTTCAAAGTTGTCAAATTCCAACCTTGGAACCTTGTTCTACACACCTGGGAGGACACCAAAACATGGTGGTCGGCCAGCAATTGTTCAGTTCATTTTTTGGCCATGGCCGGCCGGCCAGGGGGAGTGGCTGGCCGACCAGTTGGGGTGGCTGGCCGGCCACCTTCAAGAAATATACCTGGCCGGCCTGCTTTCTGCTTTTGAGCTCTTTACAGCTGTCCAGCTGCTTTTCAAAATATCCCTGTCCTCCGGGGGATATTTTGGGAGGGAAAGCTTGGATGCATTTCCCTCCCCTTTTACACCCCTTTCTTGCCCATTTAAGGGGCTGATCCCCCTCTTTGCTAGGGTTACAAAAATTCATCTCAAGAGGTTATCTCCATTTGACTCCATTTTCCATCTCCAAAACCCTAAAAAGCTTCAAGTTCCTAGCTCATTCCTTCATCAACCCTAAACCTCACCATCACCACCTCCATTCCAGCAGCAAAGGAGTGATTTTCAAAGGCTTAGAAGCAACTTTCATCAAGCCAAGAGGTAGCAAAAGTGAGGTCTTCAAGGGTAAGTCACTAATTCCCTTTTTCTAGCACTTTTTTGCATCAATTCTTTACCCTATTTTCTCTCTGTTTTGGGCTCCAACCCCTACTGAGATTAGGCTTATTTTGAGCCCCTCTACAACATTGTAGAAGGGCTCAACCCCATTTGGCACCTCTATGATACACCTCTTTCAATATCACTCTTTATGCCAATATTTTGCATGCTTTGTTTGGCTTATGAGTGATCCATTTTCGAGCTTGATATAAACTGTGAGTGGGCCTATTTTGAGCCCCTCTTCAACATTGAAGAAGGGCTCAACCATGTTTGGCCTCTCTATCATGCACTTTCTTTGTAATCCTCCATATTTCCCGTAAAATTGCATGATTTATTTGGCCTATTTGTGATCTGATTTGGAGCATCTCATGAACCAATATTATGCTTATTTTTAGCCCCTCTTCAACATTGAAGAAGGGCTCAACCTTGTTTTCATGCTCTGCATGCCACTTGCTTTGAATTCATGTTATACTCTTACTTTTGCATGCTATTTTTAGCTCATGAGTGATCTGTTTTCGAGCATGCAATATACTGTGAGTGGGCCTATTTTGAGTCCCTCTTAAACATTGAAGAAGGGTTCAACTATGTTTGGTAACTCTATCTTATACTTGTTTCACAATTCCTTCAGTTTACCGTAAAATTGCATGCTTTGTTAGGCTTGTTTAGCTTCTGTTTTCAGCCTTCATCAGGCTTATAAAGTGTCTTAAAATGACCCATTCTTCATGTTTTGTTAAGGGTCCAGGGTTGTTTGATGCATGGTTTTGGTACCTCATGTTATAGCCTTTGTTGGCTCATTATTTTGCATGCTATGTTTAGCCTATCTACATACTGAATTGGGGGATGTCATCTCTTGTAAATGTGCATATTTTTGGCCCCTCTTTAATTTTGTAGAACTGTGTTTTTCAGTTTGAGCATTGTATATACCACTTGCTTTGTAATTCTCCTCTTTTCCCCCATTTTTGCAAGCTATTTTTGCCATACTTGTGATCATTGTTTGGCCATACTTTGTACTGAAAAAATGCTAGTTTAGGGGCTTCCTTGCTACTGTTTTACATGTTATGTCCATATTGTGCATGTTTAGTAGGGCTGTAGGCCGTTTCGGGTGCATAACATTGCATTTCGGGCATCGGGTGTAATTTTGTCATAATTCGGGGGCTATTTGTGCATCATTTTAGCTACTGAAATTTGCATTTTTCATATGCCATATGCCACGTTTCATTTGCATGTCATTTGCATTGCGTATGCCACCGCCTCGGTTTGCGTGCCCGTGTGCACGCATTTCGAGGCACTTCATCTTTTTTATCCGCCGGCATCCTATGTGAGTGCGGCTGAGGCCCTCTCATGTTGGTGTAAGCCCTCATTTCATTTCATATGTCATTTCATGCCTGTATGCCATTGCCTTGGTTTGCGTGCCCGTGTGTACGCATTTCGAGGCACTTCATCTTTTTTATCCGCCGGCATCCTATGTGAGTGCGGCTGAGGCCCTCTCATGTTAGTGTAAGCCCAATTTGCATTTCGTGCCATTTCGTGCCTTCATATCATCGCCTCGGTTTGCGTGCCCGTGTGCACGCATTTCGAGGCACTTCACTTTTCATCTATTGGCCTCCTGTGTGAGTGTGGCTGAGGCTCACTCATGTTGGTATAAGCCCATATTACATTATCATGCCATTTTTTAGTCTCATTATATCGCGTGTGTCATTACCTCGATTTGCGTGCCTGTGTGCACGCATTTCGAGGCATCTCGTTTTCGCCAGCATAGTGCATACTAGGTTGTATCTTAGATTGCATTCATGCATTACCTCGGTTTGCGTGCCTGGGTACACGCATTTCGAGGCATCTCATTTTCATCTGCATTGTGCATACTAGGTTGCATATTAGCTACATTTCATGCATATCATGCATATTGCATAGTGTTCGAGATAGGAATTAGCCCGGGCACGGGAAACGAGGCACGTTTCGTACTCCGAGTGACGGAACGGGTCTCAATTCCCAAGTCACCGACACTCCGGATTATCCATGATGGAGTTAGGTTTTGTTGTAGCATTCATGTGCATTCATCCTATATTGAGTTGTGCAATTCGGCTCCTTGGCCATCATGCATCGATATGCGTGATTGGTGGCACGAGGATCGAGGCATGCATATATTCGTGAAATACATTGCTATGCCCCTTTCCTGCTCTCTGTTGTAGCAAAATGAAGAATCAGCAACTTTTCGGAGTCTGGCACGCATTTCGAGAAACATTGCAAACAGAGGCTAATTGGGGCATCGCCGTGGATTTCCGCGCAAAGCAGCCCAAACATACATCATTCATCAGAATCAAGGCAGTCCCTGGCTTGCATGCCAGTTTATTTATTTTCTTAGTTAATTTGTTAATTAATTAGGAATTTGTATATTATTTCGGACTGTAATATTTTGGATTGTATTATTCTTTTATTTCGGACTGTATTATTATTTATTCGGACCCTCTGCGCGAGGGCATAATTATAATAAGTGTGGGTGAGTGTGATGTATGTCTTCCAACCCCACATCTTTCTTCCCTTTTATTTACCTGCTTACGATGGTTAGATATAGGGCATATTTCAATTAGCATACAGTATGACAGCATGTTTGCATCATTCATCTGTTTTGCACGCACCGGGCTCGGCGCATCATACAAACTGCATTTGTATTTCAATTCCAAGTTGAATACATGTTAGCTGTAACATTTCACATACCATGTTTAGAATAGCCGAGCCTGCTATAGTTGCATTTTGCATGTGTTGCATTAGGCATTTTAGCATATTTAGGATTCATGCATGATTTCTAACCGGTTTCTGTTTTGGCTTGGAGTACTCGGTAAGTTTTATGCTTTAGCATCCTTGCATGCGTGTGAGTGATTGCCATAAATAGGATGCTTGCCATGAGGCTATGTGCTTATGTGATATAACTGCCTTGAATGCCTGTGGGTGAAGGTTGAGTTATCTGAATTGGAATAATTCATCGATTGTTTGTTTTAAGCCCACTAGATAGTGGCAACACCATGTTTTCTAAGCCCACCCGAGGGTGGCAAAATCTGTATTTTAAGCCTACCTGCGGGTAGCAAATCATCTTTCAAACAAACAAACATGAAATGTTTTGTTCCAATTCAGGCGACTCAGTCTATACTTGTATGCTGCGCGCATCACATAGTAACCTAGGCTAATAACCGGAATAAGAACATACAAAGTTTTCAAAAACAGATATCATGGTTAGTAGAGGCCGGTCTTTGACCGGGCGAGCGGGGGTGCTCACGATGTGACCTTCCCCAATCGTACCCAAGTTCCCGAGCCAACTTTGGTGATGACGGACACGTGGCCTTTGGCACCGAGTTAGGGTTTCCTAAATTTCCCATTTAAAAAATATTTAGGTGGCGACTCTGTATCTGGCAAAGAAGTCCATGTTTGGCACTTCTTTCAAAAAAATCTGTTTTCAAAACAATTTGCCGGATTTGGACTCTTTGGTTCAAGATTTAGAACCGTGGCACAAATCGAGTCCGAACTGTAGCGAGGTCCCTCGCGGGCTTGTTACAGAAGGCAACGGTCTGCATCGTCTTTGGCTCGTTCTCAGGGTCAGAGTCAAGGGAGAGGGCAGTCGCCCACTTGTTATCAGTGTGGGCAAGTGAGCCACTTGAAGAGATTTTGCCCACAGTTAGATGGCACTTCTGGTGCGTCTGGTTCAAGGCAGACACAGAGTCATCAGCCTGCACAGTCAGCACAGGCCTCGAAGGCCAATCAGGGAGCCTATTCGGCTCAATCAGTACATCAACCATATGCTCCGAGGGGTGAGCAAGTCGAGCAGAGACCTACAAGGCGTGTGTATGCTGTTACCGCGTCAGATCTTGTACCAGCGCCTTCGGCAGTGAGAGGTACCTTCTTATTTTGCAATTCAGTTGCTAATGTATTGATTGATATGGGTGCATCCCATTTATTTATCTCGTCTGCATTTGCATCGGTTTTGGGGTTGGAGTTGGCACAATTAGCATCTCCTATTTGTGTAGAGTCACCTATTGGTGGTGAAGATGTCTTGAAATAGGGATATCAGGGTTGTGACATCGAGGTTACCGGTCGTCGATTACCTTTTGCATTCGTATTGCTCCATATGACTAATTTTGATGTTATTTTGGGTATAGACTATTTATTGTCATACCGGGCTATTATAGATTTTTACCGTTAGAGGGTTACTGTATGTATCTTGAACGGTGATTGCTTTTATTTCTTGAGGGACCGAGTGGATAAAGTCTTATCACCGATGTACGATCCACGTGAACGAAGTAAACTTAGTTGTCTCCTTGCTAGCTTTTTGAGTAGTGAGTGTGATGAAGACCGGATTGAGTTGCCAAGGGTGGTTTGTGAATACCCAGATGTTTTTCCCGAGGATCTTACTAGTTTACCACCCCACCAAGAGATCGAGTTCTCTATTGATTTAGTGCCTGGTACGGCACCGATTATAATGGCACCGTATAGATTTGCACCTGCTGAATTGAGTGAGTTGAAGATTCAACTCCAGGAATTGTTAGATAAGGGTTTTATCTGCCCTATTACTTCACCTTGGGGAGCACCGGCTCTTTTTGCTAAAAAGAAAGATGGAGTGTTACGACTCTGTATAGATTACCGGAAATTGAATAGGGTAACTGTTAAGAACAAGTACCCAATGCCTCGTATAGATGATCTATTTGATCAGTTGAAGGGATTTGTTGTTTCTTTAAAATAGACCTGAGATCGGGTTATCATCAGTTGAGGGTAAGGGAGGAGGATATCCCGAAGACGATATTCCGTATGCGGTATGGCCATTATGAGTTCCTAGTGATATCTTTTGGGCTAACTAATGCTCCAGCGGTATTTATGAATTTGATAAATCTAATCTTCCGTGAGTTTCTAGACCGCTTTATGGTTGTCTTTGTAGACAACATCTTGATTTATTCTCCCTTCGAGGAGGAACACAAGAGACACTTACTGTAACAAGCCCGCGAGGGGACCTCGCTATAGCTCGGACTCGATTTTGTATCACGGTTCTAAATCTTGAACCAAAGAGTCCAAATCCGGCAAATCGTTTTGAGAAAACAGATTTTTTTGAAAGAAGTGCCAAACATGGACTGCTTTGCCAGATACAGAGTCGCCACCTAAATATTTCATTTTGGGAAATTTAGGAAACCCTGACTCGTTGCCCAAGGCCACGTGTCCGTCATCACCAAAGTTGCCTCGGCTCAGGAACTTGGGTACGATTGGGGAAGGTCACTTCGTGAGCACCCCCGCTCGCCCGATCAAAGATCGGCCTCTACTAACCATGATATCTAGTTTTGAAAACATTATGCGTTCTTATTCCGGTTATTAGCCTAGATTTACTATGTGATGCGCACAGCATACAAGTATAGACTGGGTCGCCTGAATTGGAATGAAACATTTCATGTTTGTTTTGAAAATGATTTGCTACTCGTAAGTAGGCTTAAAATGCAGATTTTGCCACCCTCAGGTGGGCTTTAGAAAAGATGGTTTTGCCACTATCTAGTGGGCTTAAAACTCACAGTGAATGAATTGTTCCAATCTACCTTCACCCACAGGCATTCAAGCAGTTATATCGCATAAGCATATAGCCTCATAGTAAGCATGCTATTCATGGCAGTCACTCACACGCATGCAAGGATGCTAAAGCATAAAACTCACCGAGTACTCCAAGCCAAAACAAAAGCTCATTAGAAATCCATGCATGATCCTAAATATGCTGAAATGCCTAATGCAACACATGCAAAATGCAACTATAGCAGGCTCGGCTATTCTAAACATGGCATATGGAATGCTACAGCTAACAAGTATTCAATTTGGAATTGAAATACAATGCAGTTAGTATGATGCGCCGAGCCCGGTGCATGCAAAACAGATGAATGAATGCAAACATGCTATCATACTGTATGCTAATTGAAACATGCCCTAATCTAACCATCATAAGCAGGTAAATAAAAGGGAAGAAAGACGTGGGGTTGGAAGACATACATCACACACACGCACACTTATTACAATTATGCCCTCGCGCAGAGGGTCCGAAAGAATAATACAGTCCCAAATGAATATTACAGTCCAAATATGTACAAATCCCTAATTAGTTAACAAATTAACTAAGGAAAGCAATAAACTAGCATGCAAGTTAGGGACTGCCTTGACTCTTCTTCAGATGATGAATGATGCATATCCGGGTTGTCTTTGCGCGGAAATCCACTGTGATGCCCCAATTAGCTTCTGTTTTGCAATAATTTTTGGAAAGCGCGCCAAGCCCCAGAAGACTGCTGATTTTTGATTTGCTGCAATAGAGAGCAGGAAAGGGGCATGGCAGTGTATTTTCACAAATGTATGCATGCCTCGATCCTCGTGCCACCAATCACGCATCTCGATGCATGAGGGCCGAGGAGTCGAATTGCGCAACTCAATATGGAATGAATGCACATGAAAATACAACTAAGACCTAACTCCATCATGGACAATCCGGAGTGTCGGTGACTGGAGAATTGAGACACGTTCCGTCACTCGGAGTACGAAACGTACCTCGTTTCCCGTGCCCGGGCTAACTCCTATCCCAAACACAATGCAATATGCATGATATGCATGAATGCAACTAAGATACAACTTAACATGCACAATGCTATGAAATGGCATACACGATGCACGAGGTAACATGGCATACACGATGCGCTAACATACAACCTAGCATACACAATGCTATGGAATAAAATGGCATACACAATGCATAATGGACTTACACCAACACAAGTGAGCCTCAGCCACACTCATATAGGAGGCCATTAGATGAAAATGAGACACTCGAAATGCGTGCACACGTGCACGCAAACCGAGGACCGACCCTAAGGCATGGAATGCCACTCTAACAAGACATGACAAGGCATGGAGTATGGAATATTAGCATGCAAATTTCAGTACCAAAATGTGATGCAAAACAGCCCCGAATCATAGAAACATGGCACCCGATGCATGGAATGATCCCGAAATACAAAACTAGGTACATGGAATGGCTTACAGCTATACAAAGCATGCATTATTTGAACATGAGACATAAATACAGAATCAAGGCAGTCCCAAAATAAGCATATTTACAGTTTTAAGAAAGGCCAAAAAGTGAACACAAATAGGCCTAAGTTAGCATGCAAAAATGGGCCCGAAAGCGAGATAATGAAGCAAGTAGAAGCTGCTAGCCTCGAACAGAGAAGGGCCCTCATAAAATGTTGAAGAGGGGCCCAAAATATGGTATTCTACAGTTGGTAGCCGAGCCAAAAACAGTACACAAGCATGCTCAAAATACTATACAAAATAAGGCCTAAAAAGAGGTCTAAACACAAGGAGGAAAAAGGAAACATCAAACGGCAAAAGACCCTTAATGAAACATGAAGAGGGGGTCAAAATAAGGCCATTTACAGTTCGGACCAAAGTCCAGAAACACAAACACAAGGGGCTAACAAATCATGCAAAAATGAGGCCAAAAGAAGGATATAAAGGCAAGTGGAAAATGGAAGCCACAAACAGTGATGAGCCCTTCAACAATGTTGAAGAAGGGCTCAAAATAAGCTTCTTTACAGTTTGGACCAGAGCTCAAAACAGTTTACATATAGGCCTAAAATAATATGCAAGAAAATGGCATACAAAGGAGGTAATGAAGCAAGTGCAAAAAGGGAGCCTCAAACAGTAAGAGGCCCTTAAAAAAACATGAAATAGAGCTCAAAAAAATGATATTTTCAGTTAGGGTCGGAGCCCCAACGTGCAAGCACAAAGAGCTAAGATATGAACCAAGAAAAGGGTTAAAAAGGGGAGAAGAGGACTTACCCTTGAAGACTAATCTTTGACAGCCTTTTGGACCAAGAAATGCTGACTCCTAAGCTCTGAGAAGACCCTCCAAGCTGCTGGAATGGAGTGGTGGTGTGGTGCTAGGTGATGGTGAGGAAATGGTGTAAAAATCAAAGGGTTTTTTAAGGCTTAGAGTAGAGAGAGAGAGAGAGAGAGAGAGAGATTTAATGTGAAAGCTCCAAACCAAAATTTTATAACCCCTAAAACACAGCTGGGGGGTCTGTTATATAGACACAAGAGGGTGGAAAAGAGGGGGAAAAATGGGGGGGAAATGAAATTCAAATTTCCCCCCAAAATTGGCCTAAAAGGGAGATAAAGGGGAAAGTGATAGTAGGAGATCTCAAACCGAAGAGAGCCCTTCAACAAAGTTGAAGAGGGGCTCAAAATAAAATACTTTGTAGTTTATGACAAGCCACGAAAATAAATACAAGTAGGCCTAAACTATCATGCAAGAAAAGGCCTAAAAGAGGGGTAAAGAAGCAAGTGGCAGTAGGAGATCTCAAAAAGCAAAAGGTCCTTAATAAAACATGAAAAGGATCTCAAAATATGACTATTTCAAGTTTGGGTCGGAGCCCAAAAATGCAGAATGAAGGTTCGGGAGCCAAAACACGCAGTTTGGGGCCCCGAAAGTGGGCTGTTAGGCACCGGAAGTGGTGTCCGACCACGAAGTTGGTCTCTCGGACCACAGTGTCCCTCAAAAGGGAGGAAATAAGGTGTGTGCCAAAAACCGGAGCAAACGGAGGTGGTTAAGCTGTCCCGAACCGAGGCACACGGCCGACAGCTCCGAAAAATCGGGAACCGGGCTCCAAACGGGAAAAATGGCCTACGACCACAAAACGTAGCCTACGGCCACTGAGAGATGGTCTACGAGACCTCTCCCTCCCTTCGGGAAGAGAAAACAGGGAAAATAGGGCCTGGTTCGCAAACCGAGGCAAAGCACAAAAGAGTCCGGAAGTCCGGAGGCAAGGCTCGCAGCCAGGACTCCGCAACCTCAGAACGAGCAAAATATGCAATATCACCGAGCGCTCAATCGGTGATGTCTGAGTCTTAAGGACGGTCAAAAATGGAGTGTCTACACTTACGAGTAGCGATTGAGTTGCTTAGAACCTGTAAGTTGTATGCTAAATTCGGAAAGTGTGAGTTCTAGCTGAAAGAGGTTAAATTTTTAGGTTATGTGGTATTCGGGAATGGGGTGACTATAGATTCATCCAAAATAGAGGCAATGCAGGATTGGGCATAACCTAAGAATACTTTTGAGATTCGTAGTTTCTTGGGGTTGGCCAGGTATTATCGAAGATTTGCAAAGGATTTCTCTAGAATAGCTTCACCGTTAACTAGACTAACGAGGAAGAGAGTTAAGTTTGTGTAGAATGAGACTTGTGAGAAGTCATTTCAAGAGCTTAAGGTTAGGCTTGCCACTGCTCCACTCTTGATTATTCCGGAGAGAGGTTTGGGCTATTCGGTATATTGTAATGCCTCACGAGAAGGTTTTGGTTGTGTATTAATGCAAGAGGGGAAGGTAGTAGCCCATGGCTCACGGCAGTTGAAAACACATGAGAGGAATTACCCTACCCATAATCTAGAGTTAGCAGCAGTGATATTTTCCTTGAAAATTTAGAGGCACTATCTGTATGGTGAGAAATTCGAGCTATATTCTAATCACAAGAGTCTAAAGTATCAGTTTACTCAGAAAGACTTGAATTTGTGACAGAGAAGGTGGATGGAGTTTATAGAAGACTATGACTTTGAGTTGCATTGTCATCTTGGAAAGGCTAATGTAGTGGCCGATGCCTTGAGTAGGAAGTCTATTAGCAATGTGGCTTATGTTGCCATCTGAGAATGAGAGACGTTGGGTACTCTTGGTGAGTTTGATTTGCATCTGGGCGAATCTGTTGAGTCTGCAGCCTTATTTTTAGTGGTTGCACAACCTACACTTGTGAGCCAAGTGTTAGAAGCGCAGAAGGGTGACTTGGAGGTGGAATCGTTCCGAGAGAAGATTTCCAATGGAAAGGTAGAAAGAGGCTTGACCGTATATCCCGACCAGAGTGTGAGATATTGTGATTGTTTGTTCGTGCCGGAGTCTTACTGAGAGGAAGTATTCCGAGAGTTTCACCATTCACGCCTTACGGTGCATTCAGAAGACACAAAGATGATCACGACCTTAGTCGTCAGTTTTGGTGGAGAGGTGTGAAAAAGGATGTAGCTGTGTTTGTATCGAAATGTCTTACTTGTCAGCAAATGAAGGCCGAGCATCAGAGGCTAGTGGGTTTGTTGCAACTCTTGCCTATAGCCGAATAGAAGTGGGAGCATGTCACGATGGATTTTGTTGTGGGCCTTCCAAGGACTCAATGGGGTAATGATGCCATTTGGGTGGTAGTTGACCAGTTAACCAAATCGACGCACTTTATAGCTATGCACGTAAGCAATTCGATAGACTATCTTGCCGACCTTTACATTAGGGATATAGTGAATTTGCACGAGATCCCTGTAATGATTGTTTCGGATAGAAATCCACGTTTTATAGCTCGATTGTGGCAAAGCTTGCAAAGTGCCTTGGGCACTAGACTGACTTTTAGCACAGCGTATCACCCTCATACTGACGGGCAGTCCAAGCGTACCGTTCAGATCCTTGAGGATATGCTTCGAGGTTGTATCCTTGATTTTAAAGGGTCGTGAGAGAGGCACTTGCCCTTAGTGGAATTTGCCTATAATAACAGCTTCCTATCGAGTATTGGCATGGCACCATTTGAGGCCTTGTATGGCCGACCGTGTAGATCTCCAGTGTGTTGGGCCGAGGTGGGTAATGCACCTTTGTTGGGCCCAGAGTTAGTTCGGGAAACAACGGAGAATGTGGCACTTATTCGTAAGAGATTGGTTACAGCTTAGAGTTGCTAGAAAAGTTTTGCCGACTGTAGGAGGAGACCCTTGTCTTTTAAGGTAGGAGATCATATCTTTTTTAAAATATCACCTAGAAGTGGTTTGATGAGATTTGGGAAGAGTGAAAAGTTGTCCCCTCGATTTATTGGCCTTTTTGAGATCCTTGAGTGGATTGAGAAGGTTGCTTATCGTTTGGCGTTACCGCCACAACTTTCTGGAGTTCATGACGTGTTTCATATTAGTATGGTTCGAAAGTGTAAACCAAATCCATCGCACATATTGAATTGGACCGACTTAGAGGTAGATGAGGATGCCTTGTATGAGAAGAGACCAGTGAGAGTCTTGGATGCTCGGGATCAAGTTTTGCGAAGCAAGACAATTCCCTTGGTTAAAGTATTATGGAAACATCATGGAATTGAAGAAGCAACTTGGGAATGTGAATTGGAAGTCCAAGAGAAATATCCGAACTTATTTGTTGATATTTAATTTTATGTTGAGATTTTCATCATGTAAATGAAATGTAAAGACATTGCATATGTTATGGACATTTTAGAAACATGGATTCAATATAAGTATTGCATATGTTTTGAGAATATGGAATATTGAGGGTGTTGTATCACTTTTGAAAGCATTGTATATGCTGTGTAAATTTTTAAAAACTCGGATTTTGATTAAACATTGTAAATGTTTTAAAAAATTGTAAATCACACTTTCATAATAAGACTTGTGTATCGAGTCAATGAGAATGGATGACCGGAGAGTAGGGCATGGTGCTGAGTTTATTAGATTAACATTGTTGTGAATGGTTTATTAATGATGCTGAACTTGATTTGAAATTTCGGGGATGAAATTCTTTAAGGGGGGAGGTTATAGTGATTCTGGTTTTGACCCGTCACTTGTTGTATTCCGGACTCCGGTTTGTATGGTTTTCAATGGTGATTCATATCTTGTTTCCCTTGTCTCCCCTTTATTTTGGTTATTGGATTGTAGTTGTGCATGTGGAATAGATTGGTTGCTTGTTTTTCCAAATCTTTGTTGCCTAGATTTTTGCTTCTCCACTCGAGCAGCCATTCTTGCACTTGAGCGGGCTTTGCAATCTTTGCTCCTCCACTCGAGCAACATTTCTTGCGCTTGAGCGGACTTTACAAACTCTCAGTACTTTGCAGGTCTGCAAAACTACTGGGAGAGTGATTTCTTCTCTCGAGTAGTGTTTCCTACGCTCGAGCGAGTGAGCGCTCGAGCAGCCTTTCCTGCGCTCGAGCGTTGGTTGGTTGCCTGCAAAACTTTTGGATGTGTGTTTTCTACGCTCGAGCGGTCTTTATTGTGCACGAGCGGAACAACTCTTTTTGTGTCTGACGTTCGAGCGTCAACTCTTCCGCTCGATCGAACTGTGCATATATCAGATTGCGAAAATAACATTTTATATCACTTTTTCATTCTTTTTCTTTAAAACTTTCCAAAAAAACTAGATCTTGACTCACTCTCTCTCTCTACATTTTGGCGTAAATCCTTTGAGTTCTCTACCCTAGTGTCTTTGAGAAAAAGTTAGAGTATTCCAAGAGCTTCATTTTGATCCGATTGGAACGTGGTCTCAGCGTTGTTGAGGGTTCTGCTTTGCCTTAGTTGATCTTCTCTTCTTGAGGTAGGGATTCTCTACACTCTAATATGGTTTTTAACTTAGTTATTTTTTGTTGTGTAACAATGGTAGGATTTAGGGGAAATGTGAACAAACCTAGGGTTTTGGTGTAAAATGGAAAGAGGGGTTTTGGTGAATAAGAGATAAATAATTATGGGGTTTGAAAATGATGTTGTATGGTGTCAAAATTGTTGATTTTGGTACTTAGTTGAGACTTGGGAAAGAGAGGGAGTTTGCCCTAAAATGATTATGATATTTATTTTGTATAAATAAATGAAATTGGTGTTATAAACATGAAATTAGACAAGTATTGAAATACATGGTGGAATTGAGTAGATGATACGTCTCGTCTTTGAAAATTTCAAATAAATCTGTCTTAAGATTGTATATCTGTTTAGAAATAATTGTATTGGGCTATCGGTGGAGGATAATTATGATTGTTGTAGAAATTGCATGAGGATTAGGTGAATTAAAAATAATCCATGGTTGGTTATCATTGAATATGATCATGTTGTAAATACATTGTAAATGCATGATTGTTTGGGAGGAGAAATGTGATGTACTCCATTGTTTGGGAGAAGAAAGGGGATAGACTCCATTATAATTAAGTTGGCCAAAGTGTCCTAGGTGAAACTCGCGAAATTTATACATGGGTGTCGATCCCGCGAACAAAATTTTCGTAAAATGATAGATTGAAGTGTTTGTATGTTAATGGTGTGATTGTAGAACCACTGAGTTGTAGTCTCATTTGGGTTATTGAAAAATGGTGAAATTGGCTCATGTATTGAAAGGGAATGAAATGAAATATGGACTTGGTATTCTATGACTATATAAAATCTGAATGTTTTATCCTTGGCATTGTATATACACATTGCACTTATATCTTTGTTAAATCTCATATATTGTGTTAAATTATTCCTACTAATGGCTCGCTCTATTTGAAAAAAATCATTTTCAAGTGGTGACATGCCTCCACTAAGGCAATAGCATTGGAGGGACTCTCGAGAACCAAGAGCTTCTTTGTTTTGTTTCACTTTTTGTATAGCCTGCAGCTTTAATTGTATGGGTTAGTCTCACGTTTGTTGTAACCAAGTCAAGACTTGGAAATGTGTAAGCCATGAGGGCATTTATTTATGCTAAACACTTTTGTACTATTAATATTATGAAATGAAGAAACTTTACACTCTGATTCATGCCGTTATTCATATATATTTAAGTTGAACTTATGGTTATATTTTGAGGGCATTACAGATACATATAAGATCAAATTTAAAATTTATTATTTAAATTGTAACTTTTAATTATTATGTTGCAATGGCAGTTGTGGTGACAAATGATGGTAGAGATAAATTGTTTTGAGAAATTGGTTAAAAATTGACTTTTTAATTAAATCAGAAGTTGTTTGGGATGAACTATATAAATGCACGTTTTGACTTTTTAACTAAAAAAGTAGAGAAAAGAAAATATGGTTGTTTGAGATAACTTTTTAACTTTTTACAGAAAAATGTGTTTTAAAATATTGTATGAAATATCGAAATTACCGAACTATCCTTCTGACATACACATTTGTTTTCGTGCATGTCAGTGAATTGTGACATGCACATTTCACTGCACTTTGCTTTTTCTTTTTTCTTTTTTTTTTTTTCTTTTCACCCGTGCATGTCAGAGGATTTGACAAAAGCAAGGGTAATTCAGTCTTTTTTCCCTCTGTGCATGCTAACTTTTTTTCCATCCAATTAATTAGTGAATAGTGTTAATTTTTTTGTTTTGTTTTGTTTTTTTTTTTTTTTTTGTAACTTTTTGACTTTTTGTCTTTTTCAGTGGATCCCAAACAAGCACTCAAATTTAAATATATTTTTGACGTCATTAAAAATTGTTAATTGACTTTATGAGTATTTATTAATAAAATTGATCATTTGTTGTGCAATTATAAACTTGAAGGGGTGTAATATATTTTCTAAAACTATAAAGGGTAATTTGTATTTCAAGCAAATCTTATGGGTATATTTGTAATTTACTCTAAAATTTTTGAACAAGAAGACTCATATCAATGATATAATAAGTGTCACATAAACAATGAATTTTATATATATATATATAAAATTATTAGTTTATATAGTATAGTATTACTCAAAAATATAAGTTATATTTCATGACCTTTGCTATTGGAGTCTGATCATCATATCAACTTTGATGTTCAATCAATTATAATTTGTCATATTAAAATATTAAAAAACAAATGAACCTAATTTTTTTATTTTGTCAGAATTCAAATCCTCAAGAAGGAAAAAAGTAAGATATCAACATTCTTTCTTGTTGGGGGCACAAGGCCACATTGTGGGGATGAACGTATGAATATTGAATAGTGAAGATGCTATGTATGTGACTTTTGATACACACACAAAAAAGAAAAAAGAAAAAGTATGTCCCAACTATCGTACATGCATCATTAAACCTCGGATCTAATGGATCTAGTTAAACTAGTTATAAATGTTTTAGTTTATTTTTATTTATTTATTTTTTTTTATTTTCAAAAAAAAAGGCACTAATGTTTAAGTTAATGGTAAGATTAGGAAAGGGAAAAAGAGGAGTCAAAGATTCAAAGAAATTTGTAAATGGTTGAGTGGAAGTTTAGGTTGAATGATAAATGATTAATACAATACTCTAATATACCAATTACTTTTTTTGTCTTTTTGAATTTTATAGTTATCTTGGTTTTGTTGCAACAAGTGCTACAAACTATTTAGTACCAAGAGGTTGCATAAAGGTTGGTAACACATCATTTGTGGGAAATTTTGATATGTATGGTATGTCTCAATTATAAGATTTATGATTTTTTATTATAATTTATTATTGTATTAGTTATAACTTGGTTATGCATAGTACAGTGTTATTATGACATTATTTTATTTAAAATCTAAAAAGTCTTTGATTATATTTTATATAATATTTGGTTATGACTTATTATTATTTTTTTAATTATGACTGGAAAAAATTTAATTATAATATTTATGATAATCAACATCATAAACGTCATAACTTATCTAAACAAATGTGTATCACAACATGAACCATCATTTTGTTACCAAGGATACTCTTTCTGTAAACCCCACTATTAGGGAAGTCTTGCTCATTGCCAAGGCAATTGGTTTTGAATGAACAAAACTACCCCCAAAAAATTTCACTAGAAAATTCACTATGTAATGTGACTTGGATGCAATTTTGTTATTTTCCAAGAAAATTGTCTACCAATAATTGGGGAGCTTCTATTTGCATACCAAACATTCTCTCAATTCACATAATTTTTTATTTTTTATTAAAATTGTGTTAATAAATATTCAAAATACCTTCGTCTCTTACCTCAACCAAACCCCAACCCACCATTACACCACCATCGACCTCCACTACTATCTAGCTTCTTCACCAACCCAGTCTATCACCACTAACCTTTCACCACCTAGTTTGCCACTACGGCAAGAGAGAACCCCACAATCGCAAACCACCCATCATCATGAACCCCTCTCACCGATTTCTCTCATGTGATATTTAGTTCCCTCTCTCTCTCTTTATTCTTAACCTTAACCATTGTTGGCCAGCCATGGCAAAGTAGGGGTTGAATTGGCTGTGGACATTGGAGGAGAGGGTTGGGTGGTCAGAAAATGGTGGAGTAAGGGGTGACGGTAACAGGGAAGGGTTCTCAATGGCAGGGAAAGGTGGGTGAGATGTTGCGGCAGTAGGGATTGATAGTGGATGTGGTGGTGGGTTCGCATTGGATTGGCAACGGTAGGATGGTGTGCTAGGGTTAGAGTTTTGAGAATTGAAAAATGTGAGAGTACATTGAAATTATTTAAGAATAAATGGCGTGAATTTGAAAAAATTCAAAAATTTGAAATTGAGTGTAGTATGAATTAAATAAATGACATGTAGTTGAGAGAATATGTGAGGTACAAAATAAAGCTCCCATTAACTAGGCCTGCCTAACAATAATCCACCGTTGTCTATTTTATTTTTTTTTTGAACGGCGAAACAAATGATCTTTATTGATGAAACATACGACGTATGACAAAATACATCAATAAAGAGGAGCTTGAAGCTAACACAAGCTTCAAGCTCCAGTTGGCAAGGAGCCAACAAGAATAGAAACAGCAACAAAGATAGGAGCCAACAAGAGCAGAACAAAGATAGGACAGAAACAGAACCAAAAACAGAACAAAACTACCAAGCCATGGACAGCAGCAACCAGAGAGCTCTTCCCAGAATCCTGGAGACAGAGCACTACAAAACCAGAGCACATGAACCTGAATGAACCAAAACCTGCGGCCATGAACCAGAACCAGCACCTAAATGAATCAGAACCTGTGGCCATGAACCAAAACCACTGCTGCCTGAAGGCACTACTGAAAATAGACAGAACCAAGATAGAACAAAAATAGAACCAAAAAACAGAACAAAACTGCCATGCCATGAAACAGAACTAGCACTTGAATGAATCAGAACCTGCGGCCATGAACACTGCTACCTGAAGGCACTACTGACAAAAACCTCAACATAACAGATTACCATGCCAAGAGCATTATCGACCAAAGTATCTCATGAGCGAATGCAGTGCCTTACACCAGAAACATTGAAGAGAAGATCATTAATGGAGAATGGAAAATGATTGGAAGAGGACTTTAACTAGATTGCAAGCCTGATGATGATGAGATCCTGCAGCAACTGAGTGTTAAGTTGGGAGGCTTGAAAGAGACACTCGTTTCTAATCTTCCAGATGGACCAAAGGGTGACCAAAGGAATGGCACACCAGATTCTCCTCTCCTTTTTCTTGCAGATGAACCATGCCCACCACTGCAACAGATCCTCAATAGAGGCAGGAACCACCCAGAGAATTCCCTACCATTGTAATAACCCAGTCCAAATTCTCCACACCAAAGGGCAGTGAATCAGAACATGTTGGACAGTTTCCTGCTGTGATTTACAGAAGAGACAAAAGGTAGAAGCCGACCTATCCAATACACCAATCCATTGCAAGAAGATAGATGTTTTAACCTTGTGTTTCCAAGTGAGCCAACCAAAAAATTGCACTTTAGGTGGCAGATAGTTGAGCCAAACCAAACCACTAGAATTAACAGTGTTGCCAAAGGCAAGGTTAGAATGATTATAAAGAGTGGAAACAAAAGACTGACCAGGATTTAGTGCTGCCCAAACTACACTGTCATCAACACCTAGATTCAAGGAATGAAGAGCTGCTATGGTGGTAATAAGTCTGTGGAGCTTATCCTTTTCCCATTCGAAGAGGGCTCTCCTGAAGGTAAATAGCCAAATTGAAGCTGTGTTTGACACGAAATCCTTGAGAAGTCCCTCATTACTATTGGACAGTTAAAAGAGTCTGGGAAATTCATCTTTGAGGCAAAGAACCCCACACCATTAATCATACCAGAACTTAATTCTACAGCCATTCCCCACTTTTAAGTGAAGATTACTAACATAGAACATTAGGAGAGACTCTTGCTTATCTGCTGCTGCCACAATGCCACCCCAGATATTAGAATGATGATTACTAGAGCAGAGGTTTGGAAGCCATGACCCTCGTAGAAACTTGTATTTACTACATAAGACCCTCTTCCATGATGAATCATGATCTAAGGCAAACCTCCACCACCATTTGAGTAGTAAGCACACATTCACATCCCTTATTCTTTTGATGCCCAATCCTCCTTGTTTTAAGCTCTTTGTTACCTCTGTCCATTTAACAAGATGTATCCTCCTCTTTAGATCTGGGCCTCCCTAAAGAAATGAAGCTTGAATTTTGTCTATCTCCTTAGCTACGCCTTCAGGTATCTTAAACAGAGATAAGTAAAATACTGGCAAGCTTGACAGCACTGCTTTCACCAAAGTCAACCTCCCAGCATGGAAGAGGAACCTCCTTTTCCACCCAGCAAGCCTCATTTTGAATTTATCTACAACTGGTTTCCACATTCTCTTTCTTTTGGGATTAGCACCTAGAGGCAATCCAAGATACTTGAGTGGTAAGCTTTGGGTCTTGTAATTCAGTAGATATGCAAACTCCTCTAGAGCATTGCCAGAAATACCAACCGCACAAACCACACTCTTATGATAGTTGATTTTGAGACCTGACACTACCTCAAAGCACCTGAGGAACCTTTTCAAAGTGAGGACTTCTGATAACTCAGCTTCACAGAACAAAAGAGAATCATCTGCAAATTAGAGATAGGACAACTGGACTTGATTATTTCCAATGGCAACCCCTTTGAGAAAATTCAACTCCCGAGCTCTCTGGAGGAGAATGTTTAGTGCTTCAACAACCAAATTGAAAAGGAAGGGGGATAGAGGGTCACCTTGTCTGAGGCCTTTTTGAGGATAAAATTCCTTAGTTGGGGAGCCATTTACAAGGATTGAAATTCTTGTAATAGAGACACATTCCTTGATCCATGAAGTTCATTTGGGGCCAAACCCAAAGTTTGTTAACATTGAGAGAAGAAAATCCCAATTGACAGAGTCAAAGGCCTTTTCGAAGTCCAGCTTAAATAGCAGCCCAGATTTTCTGGATTTAAGCCAGCTATCTACAACTTCATTTGCAACCAAAACTCCGTCCAAGATGTTCCTACCTCCCAGAAAAGATAATTGTGAGTCACCAATGATCTCAGGCATAACTTTTTTGAGTCTGGATGCAAGGACTTTAGATAGAATTTTGTACACAGAACCAACAAGGCTTATAGGCCTATACTCATTTAAGGTGACAGCTTTCTCTTTCTTTGGAATCAGTGTGATGAAAGTACTATTATAACATGCTGCTAATCTGCCGCTAGTGTGGAAGTCCTTCATAAAGTTGAGCACCTCCACCTTAAGCATCTTCCAAAACTTTTGAAAAAACAACAGGTTATAGCCATCCGGCCCAGGAGCTTTGTTCCCATTACAATCAGCTACAGCTGCTCAAACTTCTTCTTCAGAGAACTCTGCCTCAAGCAAATGGAAGTGGTCGCTAAGCCTTACACTCTTGAAATCTCCAACAAGAACTGGTCTATGCTTCCAAGCTTCGGACAAATGATTAGAGAAGTATGACCACACTTCTTTTTTAACTTGATTTGGTTCCTCAAAGACTACATCTCCCACTGTGATGGAATTGAGAGAATTTCTATTTTGCCTACAAGTAGCCATAACATGGAAAAATCTTGTATTTTTATCTCCTTTCATATTCCAATCCTGCCTAGATTTTTGTAGCCATTCTCATTCTAACTTCTTGCTCAACTTCCACACTTCATTCCTTTTCTCTCTTTGCTGCTTCAGGTCTTCCTCCACCAGAGGCCTAATCTCAGCTTTCAAGTCCAATTGATGGAGTTCATTTTCAATAACTTGCAGCTTAGATGAGACATCACCATATACTTCTTTACTCCATTTTTTTAAAGCCAACTTAAGGGTATACAACTTTCTCTGAAAGATGAAACCAGCAGGCACTGAGAACTGTGAGTGACTCCAAGTATGTTCCACAAAGGATGCAAAATTCAAATGCAACATCAACACATTTAAGAACTTAAATGGTTTAGGCCCCCAATCTCTAGTATCATCCATAAGTACAATAGGGCAGTGATCAGATAAGGCTCTAGCAAGACCCCACTGGTTGAATTTAAATTTTTCTAGCCATTCAGGACTGAGTAGAAACCTATCAAATCGGTTCCACTTGTGACCATCAGTTGCATTACACCAAGTGTATTTTCTACCTAGCAAAGGAAGATCAACTACCTCACATTTGTCAATAAAATTGTTGAAATCTTTCATGCCCCTATCCCTAAGTGATACACCTACTCTTTCCCCTATATTTCTGATCTCATTGAAGTCACCACCGATACACCACGACATGGGGAAATGGGCTTTCAAGCTTAGCAGAGATTCCCAAAATTTCCTTCTCCTTATGATGTCAGTAGGAGCATGAATATTAACGATAACACAATCAAAGGAGTTGAGTAATTTACCAAATAGGAGAATGAAGTTCCTGTTGCAACAGCACTCAGAGAGTTCAAATATGACTGGATCCCAAATGCAAAGCAGACCACCAGCGAAGCCTTCAGCATCAACATTCATAAACTCAAACCTTTCTCTTAGCTAGACACTTTTCACCATCGGGTTGGTTAGGCTTTATTTTTTTGTTTCTTGGAGCAAAGCCATGTCAATCTTTTTATCAAATAACAGCTTTTTAATTTTGCTCCTCTTTTCATGTCTTCCTAGCCCTCTGATATTCCATCTTAATGTCTTCATATGAGAAAAAGAATGACTCTAATAACACCCAGTGATTGCAGATTATTCCACAATACCCTTCCCTCTTTCCAGTCTCTCCTTGTCCCTTTCCTCCATTTGTACTAGTTCTCTAATCACCTTGGATTCCTGACCCTTGAATTCTAAACCCAGTCTTTGCCCCATTTGCAGAATGGATTGAGCCTCTTGAAGAAATCCACGATCGGAAGATTATTGTAATACTGGACTATGAATTAAGACAGGTAGAGCTGCAGACCCAGATCTGGAGCTTTTGGCGAGTCCCTTATTTGAAGTTGCACCTTTATACCCTATTCTTCTAGCAAAGCCAGAGAACTTACCAGCTAACAGGCAGTGCTTGAGGCTTTCTCTTCTACTCCCTTTCCTCTTACCTCTCTTCAATCGTTGAGTAATAGAGCTAGAAATAATCGGACTGGAGCTGGCACTTAACTTTGTTTGCGAGCCCACCCAAGATGATGCACAAATTGGCCTTACAGATGGAGGCTTTAGTCTAGGACTGGAGAGCCCAATAGGCAGTGGCCCAAACGAATTATGACCCAATGCAATCTCCAGCTGAATACCAAGCCTATCTTTGAATGGTTGGCTTAGGCTTTTAAGAAAGCCTGGGGTAAGATTATGAACATGCACTGCAGATGCAAGTGCAAGTGCACCATTTTGGACTTCATGAGTACCCCCTACTGACTGTTGCGTATTACCCACAAATGGAGCTTCCACACCATTCTGAATTTCATGATTACACTGTCCCTGATGCTGACTAATCACAGGTAATGATGATTCCACGAAAAACCCCCGCAATCCCTGGTCTCTTCCACTACTGATACATGGCTTAAACTGCCCCCTTCAGCTGTCTTGTCAGCATCCACGTTAGATGTTAATGCCACATCAACTGCCTTGTCAGCATCTTCCCGCACCAAGCTGGGTTCTGCAGGGAGGAGAAGCCCCCCATTGATGTTGGAGCAAGCTTCTTTGGCTGTGTCATTAGAATTCAAACCAACGGAGCTAATGCTATCCTCTTCTGAAATCTGCTCCTCCAAGACTCGAATAAGATAGATTCTACCTTTACACTCCAGATTTAGGCTGGTATTGATAGGATTCATAACATTTGTAACAATCTTGAACCGGCCACAGCAGAAGGATTTAGGGGAACTGACATCCCCATTTAGAAGGACCACCTCTCCCCAAAGCCGCCCAATCTTACGAAAAGTATCTGAGTTCCACAGGTTGAGGGGCACTCCATAGCAAGTGACCCAGACACACCTCTCATGTTGAAGATACATGCCTGATCTCCATTCTGTGATATACTCACACCAGTCATGGAACCAAGATTTAAACAGAGTCATTTTACTCACCATCTCTTCCTTGGAGCTGAAGAAGATGATAGCATCACGCCCTCCTCCCTCCCTTACCAAAATATCCTTCGCCCCTTTATTTATGAGCTCCTTTCTTACCTGCAGAACAGAGTAAGGTGTTTTGAGCCTCATAATCATGCTTTCGTAGAGCCATCCATTCCCGATTTCATCTACTTTAATAGTTGTCACTGGTTGATAACTGGGTTCAGCTCCCTTTATGACCTCTGCAAATGATCTACCATCAGTGCGTTGTTGCCAGATCTGATTTGGTGCTACAGTACTAGCCTTCAAGGGTTCAAAAAATCTTGGTGGTAGCAGATTCTTCCTATGACTATCCACTCTTCCTTTACTATATTCTGCAACTTTCACTGATAAAGACTTATCATCAACCCACAAACCATTGGCCTTTTGCTCAGCTACATTAGCTGCAATAGAACAATCATAGCGCACGAACCCAAATCTGGTGTTTGTTGCTTTCCTTCTCTTTTATGGAATGAAAACATCCTTCACCACACCAAACTTGTTGAACAGATCATGAAGCTTTCTGGGTACCATTGATTCAGGCAAGTTATCCACAAATAATGTATACAAAGATGCTCTTTGATCTGCAAACCGCGAGTTGGATCGCAACTGTCTAGCTCTTTGTTTAACCACTGGTATCAAACCTCCCCTTGCTCCGTTGTCCATAGCTAACTCCGTTATTGATAATTTACCGTTGTCTATTTTATACTATCACTAAAAATTGTGTATGAAAAAATAAGTAACTAATACACAAATGTCTATTATTTTCGGAAAAAAATACTACACAAATGTCTATCATTTTCTAACCATTTAAATCTATTACTCAAACCTAAACAATGGGATTAGTTCGTTGATGAGAAACTTTTGTATTTCATTAAGAATTCAACTCTTCTTGTTTGTATAACTTTTATTTTATTTTATTTTATTTATATTTGTTTGAGATCTCTGTCTTTTAGTTTGAAAGTTCACTTATAAATTGCTGGTTTATTTTATATATAATTATTGATGCATTTTACTTTGTCATATTACCATACATTATAATAATAAACAATAAAAAAAAAAAAACTTTTACTTAAATTGGCTTTGAGTATTCTGTTTGCCCTTTAAAATCTATTGCTACTAAACACTATTTTTTGTAATTTTTCCATTAAAGAATGGGAATAAGATGATGATGATGATGATGATGATGAAAGGTACAATAATTCACATAATATAAATGTATACTGTGTGGAGATCACATGGAGATCACTTGGGGTGGGGGGTTTGGGGGGGGTGGAGAAGCAGGTCAGATTCTGATACTGTTTTGTTTTGTTTTGTGATTATTACAATCATACAAAAAGGGGTAGAGTAGTAGTGGTAGTGGAGGCCACCCTTTCAAAATCTTGTCTTTGCATCAGTTGGGCCATTGGAAGTTGGAGAGGTTATTTAATGTGCCTTGGGTATGATCTTGTGATATTTTAGAGAGGTTATAATTAGTGAAAGGGGTGAAATTCTCGATTTTGTGAGAAATGTTTCCTCCTCATATCATTATCTTTCATATTCATCTATATTTTATGGGCATTATTTTTGGTTCACAATGATAATTTGAGTCATTTATCTCGTACATCTTGTAGTAAAGACTATTTGTGCAAAAAACTAACCATTTGTGCAAAAGATTAAATCATATTTTGTTTTGTAAAATAGATGTTAAAATTTAAACTCATAAATACTGTCTATTTTAAAAAATAAAATATAATTTTCATGTATTTATTAGCATCCAATAAAATTGATTTTTTGTACAAATAATCTTTACTATGAGATTTGTAAAATGAACAACTCATATTATCACTATGAATCCAAAATAATGCCCATAAAATATAGTATGAAACAATATAGAAGAGAGTAGTATCGAAGACAACCATTTCTGATTTTGTATTGGGCATAAAAAAACTGTAGGAGAAGACATTATTATTAATGATTGACTGTCCATAAATACACATCATACCCTTAGAGCATCTAATAATTTTTCTAGTAGTTGGAAACTCTTCTAATGCATGATGAAATCAGAACCCTATTGATTGAGTTGAGGGCAGTTCTTTTGGGTTGTCATGTCTTATGTAAGGGACACAAGTGGTGGTCTCACATGAATGACAATCTCAAATCAGTTATTTATTGGTAAAATAATTTTATTTTCATGAAAGTATACATCCTATTCTGTGCAAAGATTAAATGTGTATTTAAAAGATTTTTATTTGTAGTATAATTATTTCAGAATTGTCTTATTAAAATGCTATTTTCCGATGTGTTTATAATCATGTTTATGTAACTTTTTGTATATTGAAAATTAATAATAAAAATAAAAATAAAAAATTGGAATTAAAAGTATCATCTCCTTTAGCTTTTAAATAATTATTCATCAAACATTCGATCACAATCTCTCAAAATAAATAAAAATTATGAACAATTCATATGAGCTGCATCAAACAACCACTATATACACAATCTATGATACGATTTATGTAAAGATCAAGGGGTTGGCTTGACACTTCTTTATCAAGTAATATTATGCATAATCTATTTTTAATTTCATTTTCTCACTCCGATACAAATATTTATGGAACTCACTCTCTTATGTTTAAAGGTGAAAAAATACAATAAAAAATGATATATGTATGTCAAAAATTAGTTTTTTCCATTTGAATTCAGCTTAACCAGTTGACAAATTAGAAAAAGCAACTTTTTAACCTGATCCACTCCCGTTTGACAAGTGTTTAAAAAAATGTGATTAGTAAAATGCATAAACTTTTTTTGTCAAATTTTTGCTAAAAGAAAATAAATAAAAAATAAAAGTAAAAACTACTAAAAAGAATTTTCAAGCCAACCCTGAATACAAATTTAATATATTAGAATTGATTATTTTTTCACACAAATTGGAAAAGTGACACCAAATAATAACATAAGAAAAATAAAGATGTTAAATTAATTTTTAAACCCGGATAAGTAAATTATACTTTGTAAAAGTTTTTACTTTTGAAGCCACTAATGCTAAGCTTTCGACAAATGATGGTGTTTTTTATTTTTTTTTTCCACAAAATACATCTCACGTTTTATGCAACATCAACAGTGCTTGGCTGCTTAAGCTTACCCAAATTCAGGCCTCTTTCATTTCGTCTTTTTTTTAACCTTTTTTTAGTTGTTTAAAACTTAAAAAGTTGCGTAAAAATGCAGTTAGTTTATACTTTTGACATAATTATATTAGTTTTTCTTAAAGTTATAAGTCACATACTAATTAGGCCATTTTTTATTAGTAATTTGTTAGTTGTATGAATGAAAAAAAATGATATTATAATATATTCTCAATTAATAAAATGTATATTATCTTTATTTATTTTAGCCCCTACCCATCATCTGCATTAGTTTTAATAAATTTAACCATACTCGTTTAAAGGAGGAGACCATTATAATTATACTATATAAGTGTGATTTAAGTGTAATTTATCCTAAAAAATTTAACAATTAACCTTTTAGCTATGGTTCATTTATATGATAATTAAAAAAATTAAACAAGATTTATCTCTATTTGGCAACTGTTAAAAAATTATATTTTAAACCTTTTTTTTATCTTTAATGATTTGTTGTAAAAAAATAATAAAAGAAAAATCACTAATATATATTTTATAATTTTTCAAGTTCTTTTAGCCTCCGTTTGGCAAGTTGGGTTACGGGCTTTTTTGGCTACTTTAACCATAAAAGACAAAATAGACTATTTTAGCCACAATAAACAAAACATCACATCCAACCCATAATCATTACACTCTTCTCTCACAAAAAAAGTCTAAAAAGCCAAAAAGCCCTTCCCAAACCAAGCTTTTTAGCCCAGACTAAAATAGCCAAAAAGCCAACTCACTTCCCAAACGAAAACGAACTAAAAAGTAAGAAAAACAAAAAGATCTGAAAAAATACCAACAACAAAAAAATAAAAAATAAACACACACACACATCAACTTACAGTTTTTGAATTTTTATTTTAATAAAAAAATTGACCTAAATGCATTTAAAAAGTTAAATATTCATGAAAATATTTTTTAAAAATTCACTATTTTTTTTTTTTTTTGTATTTATTGAATTTTTTACAAATATTTTACTTTTAGTTGCATCTAAAAAATAATTAAAATATGAAAAAAAAATCATTACAGGAATATGAAAAATTGAAAATTCTGATGTGTTTATAATCATGTTCAATGTAACTTTTTGTATATTGAAAATTGATAATAAAAATAAAAATAAAAATAAAAATAAAAAATTGGAATTAAAAGTATCATCTCCTTTAGCTTTTAAATAATTATTCATCAAACATTCGATCACAATCTCTCAGAATAAATAAAAACTATGAACAATTCATATGAGCTGCATCACACAACCATTATATACACAATCTATGATACGATTAATGTAAAGATCAAGGGGTTGGCTTGACACTCCTTTATCAAGTAATATTATACATAATCTATTTTTAATTTCATTTTCTCACTCCGATACAAATATTTATGGAACTCACTCTCTTATGTTTAAAGGTGAAAAAATACAACAAAAAATGATATATGTATGTCAAAAATTAGTTTTTTCCATTTGAATTCAGCTTGACTAGCTGACAAATTAGAAAAAGCAACTTTTTAACATGATCCACTCCAGTTTGACAAATCTTTAAAAAAGGGTGATTAGTAAAATGCATAAACTTTTTTTGGCAAATTTTTGCTAAAAGAAAATAAATAATAAATAAAAGTAAAAACTACTAAAAAGAATTTTCAAGCCAAACCCGAATACAAATTTAATATATTAGAATTGATTATTTTTTCACACAAATTGGAAAAGTGACACCAAATAATAACATAAGAAAAATAAAGATGTTGAATTATTTTTTAAACCCGGATAAGTAAATTATACTTTGTAAAAGTTTTTACTTTTGAAGCCACTAATGCTAAGCTTTCGACAAATGATGATGTTTTTTTTTTTTTTTTCCACAAAATACATCTCACGTTTTATGCAACATCAACGGTGCTTGGCTGCTTAAGCTTACCCAAATATTTTAAAAATATTTTACTATTTTTTAAAAATATTTTAAAAAGTTAAATATTCATGAAAATATTTTTTAAAAATTCGCTATTTTTTTTTTGTATTTATTGAATTTTTTACAAATATTTTACTTTTAGTTGCATCTAAAAAATAATTAAAATATGAAAAAAAAAATTCATTACAAGAATATGAAAAATTGAAAATTCAAAAATTGTATTTAAAAACTCAAAATCAAATAGAGCAGTAAGCCTTTTTAGTAATAATTTTATTAAAATAAAAAATATTACTAAAAAACAAAAGACTAATTCCAAATAAATAAAATAATTACACTACATACGTTAATCTTTTTTATACAACTTTGAAATATAAAAAAATTTACACGAAACACATGAATAGACTTGTACTATACATCATAAAAATAAAATAAATAACTTACACCACTATAAAAATAAAATATTTTTTCACTACTTAATTGAATTAAGATTCCCCCATAAACCCAAATGTCAAACCCAAGCTCACTGAGCTATAGTTTCCTTTTTGGGGTGGATACTGAGCTATAGTTTTCATCACATTCAAAATAATGTTCACCAAAACACGACAAACAATAAACATGAAAAAGGAAAATCATGAGGGACCTTATCAAAGTGATGAGACTTTAAGTGTAATGGTAGATCTAAGATGATGAAAGGTGATGATGATGATGATAAGTTAGAGAGATTCCATAATACAAAGGGTAGGCCCACATTAACAACTTGTGATCAAAACTGATTACAACCGTCCAATAAGCAGTCTCATGACCAGCATAGGATACTTCATTTTTGCTATGATGGTTCAACAATTTAAAAGCTCAGAGTTTGGAGCTAGGGTCCACGTCTGGCAAAACAAAACCCAACCATTAAAAAAAAAATAATTAGTGTATTTGATTAAAATTTTTTAAATTTAATTATTTAAAAATTAAATTTTATATTTTTCATATATTTTTTTTAATGTTTAGTGAATATTTTAAAATTTTAAAGTAATTTTTTTTTATTTTTTTAGATGTACCATACTTAGATGTGTCTAAATAGTAAAATATTTGTGAAAAAATATTTTAAAAAATTAATAAATGCACAAAAATATAAAAAAATGTATTGAATTTTCTTCTTTTTTTTATATTTTTGGTATTTAGTGAATTTTTTAAATATTTTTTCACAAATACTATACTTTTTAAGTGTATTTATATTAGCTATGTTTAAAAATTAAAAAATTGCTTAAAATATCAAAAAAATTCAGTGAAAACAAAAAAATACGAAAAACGAAAAAGTAGAATTTTCTGGAAACTGAAACCAAACAGAGTGAATAATGTTATGGATTCAGATATAAAATTTTAAATATCAATAATTTAGATTCATTTTATATATAAATTTTATCAATTCAATCTCTACCGTACATATTTATTTTTAGATAAATTTTGAATCACAAATTTCGAAGAGAAGTGATTGAGACCCCCTCCAATCACCACCCCCACCACCCCCACACACACGTGGCGGGTGGTGATTGGAGGAGAAGAAAAAAAAAATAAAAATAAAAATAAATAAAATAAACTGACCAATCAGAAAGAAAGGGAGTCAAAGGGGTACCTCCTTAAAGGGATCCAACTCATTTTCCAATTTGGAAACCTAACTTTTTGCTCAAAATGGATCCTGACAAGTCCAGCCAATGCCATTTGGTAGGGTCGAAAAAAAAATAAATAAATAAATAAATCCAAGAAATCATAATTTGGTTCCATCATCATCAAATCATACGGTTTGATTTAATTTTTTAAAATTTTTACTTTTAAAAATATGTGAACCGAATGTTTTGTGGTTTGATTCGTAATTTTATAATTGTGATTTGTGTAAAATATACACAAATTTAACTTTTTGAGTTTAACCAATATTTATTACGGAAATTACAAATTAGTATATCTCTCAAAAAATAATTATAGATTCATGAAAAAATTTATAATTTTAATTATTAATATTTATAAAATTTATCACTGATTTTTAATTATTTTTTAAAACTGTCACTCATTTGATATTTTTTAAAATCTGTCTATCTTGAATTTGTTGATTATGTTATGGCTGGAATCCTAAATGGTGACCTACCCAAATTGGGAGAATTTGTAGACATTATTGCAGGTTAATCTATGGAGGAGTTTTTTTTTTTTTTTTTTTTTTTTTTTTAACTGGATGTTTAGGTCAGTTTACGAGCACATCAACTAATTCTAGGAGACCAATCCCACTACTCACTTGTGGGGCTCCATTTAAAACCAGAGCAAACGCTTGTATGGACTGACTCCAAGAAATTTATTACAGTTAAACTTGAGATCTAAAGGGAGCACACTCTTAATCTAAATTGTGCCCACATCTATGGAGAGGTTGTTTGGAAAGAGCCAAATAACTCAATTTTTTTTTTGCAATTTTTTGCAATTTTTTTTTCAAAATTATGTTAATTTTTTTTTTTTTTTTTTTGTAGTCTGTGTGGATGAATCTAAAAAGTAATATTTTTTTTGAAAAATCTAAAAAAAATTAAGAAGCCAAAATATGCCCCAAAAATCTAGTATTTTTGGCTTATTTTTATCGTTTCTACACTTTTTTGAAATTTTTTAAAATTCTTTTAATTTTCTGGTTAATCTCGTGCTTAAAATTTATTGAATTTTTTTTTTTCAAATTCACTATAGATAAAAATAAACCAAAAAAGCAAATCCGAAATGCCCGCTAACAATAAATTAATATTAACTTTTCATACTGACAGAGTTTTCACGAGAGGTATTGCAAAACAGGTACAAGTAATATGTAATTTGTTACTTATAGACACTCGAGTACCTGATTAACACCTAGTCCTATCATCTCATAATCGTCTGCTTTTAATCTTCAACAGTGATAGACACCACTAATTTTGGAGTTTTAAAAGATCACTAATCACATGGCACTCAATAAAAAAAAAAAAAAATACAACACCAAAATCAAAACATCAAATCATTTATGGTGAGGCCTACTGCCACATCATTAGTGGTAGCACTAATTAGTGCTCTCACTCAGTTTCCTTTAATCTTTGGACTCCCTCAATTTTTAGTAATTTTTTTGATTTTGTTTATGAAAATATGTATAAAAATTAGAGAGAGTGGTAAATTTATAAACTTTTTAACTTTTTAGTTAAAATGTTTAGTCCCCAAACGAGAGAAAATTACATCACAATGTAAGGCCTATTTTGGCAACTAAAAAAAAGTCAATTTATTAGTTTATTAACTTATTTAAGTCACGTCACTTTTTTATTTTTTTTACACGTTTTTTCAAATAAAAATAAAAAAAAATCAAAAAATTAGTTTTTTCTTACTTTTCAAAATAGGCCTAACAGTATAAAAAAATAAAATAAAATAAAAATTATAAATCAATGAAAAAATTTATGCATTTTAATAATTAAAATGTTATACTTTTTTATGATTTTATATTTATTTTTTTTTACCACTGTACTGATATTTTTCCTTGAATTATTTATTACTGTGAACAAATACATGACATATAATATTGCTATTAAAAACTTTGAACATCTCATGAAAACTGGACACTTATAAGCGTGTTGTTATATAGTGATAGAATTATTTTTAAATAATCTTTTAAATTTGGCAATGATAATTTAATTTGAGCGTAAATGAAACAATTATTATTTGATTTTTAATAGAATAACTTCTTCTTTTTTTAAGATGTGATTTATATAAGATATTATAATAAAACTCAACAAATTATAATTATAGCAATGAAGATTAAATACAATATAAATTGTTTTTACAAAAAAATTCCCAAAGTGGTAGAAAAAGTCCCAACTAATCTATGGGAAATAAGACCCACACACAGGTGGGGAGATTCAAACTACTAACCTCCTAGTGAAGTGTAGGGGTGCAACTCGGACGAGCTCAACCTGAGCAACCCGTACCCGGCCCAAGTTTTTTTTAGGGCTTGGGCAACAATATATTGTAATTTGAGCTAGCCTGGGCATATTTTTGATATCCGAATTGCAATTTGGATTGGGCCTGAGTAGAGATTGTTTGTAACCCGAGCAACCCGAACCCAAGTTGCATTTTATATATTATAAAAATTATATAATATATGTATAAAGAGGTGGTCCTTAAATTTTATTTTATTTTATTTTATTTGTTGGGCTTTGGCCCGTAGATTAGAATCATGTATTTGGACCATTAGATTAAAGTAAATACTAAACCCTACCTATTCTTTTCTTCCCTCTCTGTGTCTCAGACTCTTATTTCTTCCTCAAAAGGTTGAAGAACGACAGATAGAGGAACAAGGACCACGAAGTTTAATCAAGGAAGGATTTCATCTGTGTAAATGTTTCTGCTCTTAAGGATTCCAAGTAAGCAATCCAGTTATACTCTTGTATCTTGATTACTATTTTACTAGTCTAGCTTGTTTACTGATAGCAAAATATTTATCCTAGCCTTCATCCATGAAAATCAATAGTTTAATTATGAAGATGCTGATCATTTTGGGTTATGGTTCAAATCCACTGAAATGCACCATTACCAGTCCTCTATTTTAGATTTGGATGCATTCTGCTGCTGCATTTGCAGAAGTTCAAATAATGATGAAATTAACTACTTATTGGATTGTGGTGGTCAATACTTAATCAGGGTGTGCATCTATACAGGTCATGTTTAACTTAAGTTTTTTTTCCTAATTTCTTCTGTCAATATGAAAGTATAAAAAATGGTTTCTTATTGTAATATCAGCATATTTCTTGTGAAATTTGGGCAATTCGAGCTAGTCCGAGTTCAGATTATGAAGTTCGGTCCAGACTTGGGCAACCAAGCTCAGGTTGATGGACAAGCTTGGGCACTACCAAACACAATTTGGGCTAGGCCTGGGCAACCTTCCAATCAAAGCAAACCCGTCCGAGTTACACCCTTAGTGAAGTGCATGAGTTATAACCAATCAACCTAACCCCATTGGTTAACTTCTTTTTTTCTAAATCAGTGAATGGTAATTCAATTTAAACTATAAATTCATTTTCTTTTTATCAAATCAAACATGGGAATAATGAGTATTTTCTTCAAATACTATTTCATTTCAAGTTTTATTTCAGCAATCAAATATTATGCTAAATAGTTTCAAAAGTCAACCAATCATATAGATTTCTATTAAGGTTTCCTTTGAGTATTAGATAAAAAATTAGTTTATTGGGAAAAAAATAGCCACAAAACCAATCACATAGTTTTGCATCAAGTTTTCTTTGAAATTTAGCTAAAAAGTTAGTTAATTAGTTAAAAATAAACCTACAAAAAGTTCATATTAAAAAATTAATTTATTTGGTACATTTTTAACTTTTTTATATTTTCTTAGAGCATCTCCAACGGTGAACTTCTTTTTTCATCAAATCTGAGGAAAAACAGGACGATTTTCTCAATTTGATACCACTGGCTCCAACGGTGAACTTTCATCAAATCTGCGCCGGGACAACCGGTTGGTCGACCGGCCGGTCGACCTATAAGGGCAAAAAAAAAATATATATATATATTTTTTTGAATTGTTTGAACCTATAAATTTGAACTGTTTGAACTTTTTAGTGGTCGACTGGTTGGTCAACCGGCTGGTCGACTGGTTCCTCTCCCCCAACGGTAACAAACAATAATTTGCTGAAATTTGGGCGTGTTCTCACTTTGATGAAATGTTTGGTGAATTCTCGATTTGATACCGATTTGGTGAAACCGTTGAAGTTCCAAACAGTAACTTTTTCACCAAATTTCAAATTTGATGCCAGGTTTGGTGAACCGTTGGAGATGATCTTACGATATTTTAGAGTGCCTGAAGTGGAATTAATTTGTCAAATGAACTCACAAATGTTTACCAAATGACTCTTTTTTATTAACAAATTAACTTTTTAATCACAACTAAATGAAATTTAAGAGTTCATATGATCATGTAATTTTTAAAACTATAAAACCATTGTCTTAAAAGGATAAACATTGAACATTTTTTTTTTGGTATCACATTTATGTATTCTGTATTTAATTCTTTCTGCAGATATAACATAGCTGCTTCAATAAGCATTTACATAGCATAACATAGCATCAACTACCAAACACAAATTGGTGAAACAAATACCCAAAACAGATAATAATAATAATAATAATAATAATAAAAAGAAAAAAAAAAAAGAGCAATAAAACAAAAAACTTGCAGCTGTGGTCCTTGGCTTGGGCTAAATAAGGTCCCTTTAGGGGGGCCTTTGATGGTGAAGTACCATTTGATGGTGAGTGAGAGGGAAAAGGTTGTTTCTTCCTTTACTTCACAATAAAGGACAAGCCCTAGTAGGACCTACAATGGCACCCACCAAAACCATTATCAGCCGTCCAATGTGCCCCATCATGGACTTTTCTATTCTCAACCCCCATTTGTCTCTCCCATAATTTTACTGAATTATTAACAGAAAAATTATAAATTAGTGATTTATTCACAAAATATTTATAAATTTATGATTTTTTTTGTAATTTTAATTATTAAAATTGATAAAATTTACCACTAATTTTTATTTTTATTTTTATTTTTTGAAAACATACATTGATATGAAATTTTCTCAAATATTAATAGCCAAAGCTAATTTTGTTTTTGCATCATAACAATCAATTGATGAGATTAAATTTGGAGTGTGTTTGGCAATCCTTTTGATTTTTTTTCATCTTAAACAAAAAATTCAAAAACTTTTCACTAGTCTTTCGTGAAAGTAAAAATAAAATAAAATAAATCAGTAAAAAATAACACAACCAAAAAAAGTTGTTGTTCGTTTTTTTTTTTTTTTTTTTTTTTTTGTCTTCTTTAGAAAAATAAATATTATACTTTATAGGTGCATCTAGATTTGGTATATCTAAAATAATAATTGATTAAAATATGAAAAAAAATTTAAAGAATAAAAACTTAGAAATAGTATATAAAAAAGATATTTATGAAAAAATTTCATTAAAAATAAAAAATAAAAAAAAATGTATTTTAATTTTGTTAATTTTTTTTTTCAGATTTTTTAAACAATATTCAGGTGACTGAATTATCATTTTATTTTGTAATCTTTCTAGTGTCTTAAAATTTAGTTTTTTTTTTATTTTTTTATTTTTAATATTGGATAAATTACAAACACACCCTCTGAGATTTACTTAAATTACAAATTACCCCAATAGTTTTAGAAATTACAATTTAGCCCTAAAATTTCTAATTTCATAACAAATAGGTCCTTTTATTAATAAATTATCAAGTTAATTAACCGTTTTTAATAATGTTAAAATTTTATTTTAATTAATAATTCAAATAATTTTATTATTGTATAAGTGAATAGTTAGAAATTTTACTTTTTTAATTAATTTTATGAAATGAAAAATTCTGATAAGAAAGTATTTATAATTTTTCAAATTATAAAAAATAATTTATATTTTAAATAAATCTCAAAGAAGGTATATTTGTAATTTAAATATTTAACCAAGACTCACTATTTGTTGTACACATGGCATTGAAGGGACCAAAAAAGTGGGACCCACGACTATAGTAGGATAAACGTGTTGATCTGTGAAAGGATGAAAGTTTGGCATGAGGGCATTTCAGTCACGTGGCATGTGGGACCCTGGTTCGCTGCAATTCATGAAGTCAAACATGATAGGAGTGTCTAGTTCCCAAAAAAAAAAAAAAAAAAAAAAAAAAAAAAAAAAAAAGAAGAGGATTGGAGTGGGAATTCCATACAGATGTGAATGTTTAATAAAAATTTAAAAAATTTAGACATACAGACCACCGAACACTAATTTAAACACAAAAATTATGGGTGTGTTTGGTAACGTTTATGTTTTTAGTTTATATTGACAAAAATTTTATAAACTGGCTTTTGTTTATTTTTAGAAAAACATAAACTACAAACGCGTTTGGTAATTGACAAAATGTTTAAAAAATTTTAAAAATATAAAAAAGAGTGAGAAATTGCAAGTGTTGGCAAGTGGCGGCGGAAGACGGTGGTGGAAAGTGGTGACGATGGGTGGTGGGTAGCTGGTGGTGGTGGGTGGTGGGTAGCTGGTGGTGGTAGGTGGTGGTGGTGGTGGGTGGGTGGGTGGGTGACGGTGGCGGGTGGTAGGTGGTAACGAGTGGGTGGTGGTGGTGGTGGCAGGTGGTGGATAGCGGTGGCAGGTGGGTGGCGGGTGGTGGGTGGTAGCGAGTGGGTGGTGGCGGGTAGGTGGTGGTGGTAGGTGGGTGGGTGACGGTGGCGGGTGGTGGGTGGTAGCGAGTGGGTGGTGGCGGGTGGGTGGTGGTGGTGACAGGCGGGTGGCGGATGGCGGGTGGTGGTGGGTGGTGATGGTGCGTGGGTGGGTGACGGTGGTGGGTGGTAGCGAGTGAGTGGTGGTAGTGGTGGTGGGTGGTGATGATGGGTGGTTGGGTAACGGTGGCGGGTGGTGGGTGGTAGCGAGTGGGTGGTGGTGGTGGTGGTTGTGGCTGGTGGTGGCAGGTGGGTGGCGGATGGCGAGCGGTGGATGGTAGTGGCAGGTAGGTGGCGGGTGGTGGTGGTAGTGGTGGTGGTGGGTGGGTGGGTGACGGTGGCGGGTGGTAGGTGGTAGCAAGTGGGTGGTGATGGTGATGGTGGTGGTAGTGGTGGTGGTGGGTGGTGGTGGTGGTGGTGGTGGTAGTGGTGGTGGGTGGTGGTGGTGGTAAGTGGGTGACGGGTGGGTGGTGGGTGATGATGGTGATGGTGGTGGTGGTGGTGGTGGCGGGTGGGTGGCAGGTGGCTAGTGGTGGTGGGTGGATGGTAGTGGCAGGTGGCTGGTGGTGGTAGCAAGTGACTGGTGAGTGGTGGTGGCAAGTAGGTGACGGGTGGTGGTGGTGGCGGGCGGTGGATGGTAGTGGTGGGTGGTGGGTGGTGGGTGGTGGCGGGTGGATGGCAGGTGGGTGGTGGGTGGTGGTGGTGGTGGCGGCGACGGCGAGGGGTGCGTGGTGGTGGCGAGTGGGTGGTAGATGGGTGGTGGGTGGTGGGTGGTGCTGGTGGGTGGTGTTGGCAGGTGGGTGGTGAGTGGTGGTGGTGGGGGGTGGGTGGTGGTGGCGGAAGACGGTGGTGGAAAACGGTAGTGAGTGGTGGCTAGTGTTGGGTGGTAAAAAAAAAAAACTGAAAACTTAAAATGGAAACACATTTTTTGTGTTTTCATTTTTTGGCCAAATTTATAAACTGAGACCACTGATTTATAAATTAAAAATTTTACTAAACAAGTTTTTATTTGAGTTTTTAAAATTTTTGTAAATATAAACAGAAAACTGAAAATGTAAGTGTTACCAAACGGCACCTATATATTCGGTGGTTTGGTCAGTTAGAGTTTATTGACGACAACTATCATCTTGGCTAGAGTTTGTCAATCATGATTGGTATGATGTCTTCTGATTGTTCGATCAATCATCTAGTGAAACAATTTTTGTGTTTGGTCCAGTGTACGTATCATTGCTGATAAAAATTTTATATTTCTAACATTGTTCAACAAGATATGTTCATGGGGTTGACTTGGAGGAGAGAGAGTAAAAATCTTTTAAAAGCCGAGCGGATTTTGCTCGGCAAGTTGGTTGTTAATGGTTTTGATCTTCAAAATTCCTTGCCGAGCTAATTTTGCTCGCCAAGAAGCAAGTTGCCAAGCTAACCTAGCTCGCCGACTTTGAAATTCCTTACCGAGTTGATTTTGCTTACTAAGAAGCAAGTTGCCGAGCTGACCTTGCTTGGCAGCTTTGGAGTTCTTTGTTGAGCTGATTTTGCTCGCTAAGAAGCAAGTTACCGAGCTGACCTTGCTCGCCAACTTTGAAGGTCCTTGCCAAGCTGATTTTACTCACCATTGAAGTTGTTGAGTTTGCTCGTCAAGAAGTAAGTTGTCAAGTTGATTTTGCTCGCTAACTTTGAAGTTTCTTGCCAAAATGATTTTACTCGCCAAGAAGCAAGTTGTCGAGCTGATTTTGCTTGTCAACTTTGAAATTCATAAATCGAGTTGAAGTTGAGTAATCGCATTCATGTTACAACATAAGGGATTTAAGGCCAACGACCGAGCAAAGCGAACAACCAAGCAAAGAGTCAATGTAATTCCGGTCACGCGAATGTGGATAGAATTAAAGGGCAATTGAGAGGGGAGTTTGCGCCAAGCAAACAGGCCGAGCTAGTTGTGACTTGGGCCTTACCGTTGGATTACGCGATCGAGTTGGCATAGCCGAGGGTAGTTTGGCCGAGGTTCTAGGTCATGCCGTTGAGTTAGCCCAAGGTTCTGAAGTTGGACCGGGCTAAGCCGAGCTAGGTGAAGCGATGGCCCAAGGCCAAGCAAGGTCAGTAGGAACAAACGGAGTTGGGCAAACCGAGCTAGTTATTGAGCTTGACCCTGAAGATCGGCCAGAATTGAAGTTGGAACTGATTGGGCTATGTCTAGCTCCCTGGAAATTGCCAAGTGGTCCAATTGGAATGTGAGAAGAGAAACCCGCCAATGGTGTGCGTCAATACCGTTTGGCAGTTTGGCCAATGTTGTTTGGCGGTATTGACGGGCAGTGCAGTGCTTGCAGAGGCTATATAGACTGAACGGCGCCTCTATACAAGAGGTCTAGATGTCTGGCGACCTAGAGATCTATCCGTCTTTGGTCTCCTCTCTTTTTCTTTCTTTAAAAAGGTGCTAACTTGATCATCGGAGAGGCTTTCCGGCATCACACCCGCCAAGCAGCTCACCGTCGCTTTGTTCTCAGGTTAAACAACGTTGTTCGAAGTAGCGTGGAGCTTAGACACTAGGAGTATGGACATCGACGAATATTTGGCCCCCGTACAATTCCATTTAGTCCACATTATTTTCTTATGTTTCAATAAGTCTTATGGGTGACATAATTACCAAAATACCTGTGACAACCCTCACCACTGATTAGTGCTAATCTATGATTAAGTATGTTAATTGACTGATTGACTGAAATCCTGAACTGATTGATTGAGTATATTAGTTAAATGCATTTCTATCTGTTTGTCATCAAATTATCTATTCATGTATTATGTTTAAACTGCAAATTGAAGGCCTTATCGGCGGCCGAATCTGAAATTGATTAATGTTTTATGCTAGTTGGAATTTATGTGATTTTATGGTAGATTTAATTGAAATTTGATTTGGTATGATTAAATTAGATTAAATAATGTTAAACTACACTAGTTATGTTTATTACCCTTTTGCCATTTAGTGGGCCACTTCACTAAATGTTGTTTGAAGCTTAGTCTTGCATCATTCTTCACTTCCTCTAAGACCAAAAACGTGAGAGAGAGCTAGAGTGTTGGAGACATTGAAGTCATCTAGAATTCTTGCTTGAAATTAGAAGTTTTGAAGAGAGGATTGCATATTTGAGCTTTTACATTTGAAATTGGAGACTTAAGGTAGAGAATTTACCTTATTGTTCATATTTTGGGTTGGTTCTTGCATGGTTTAGAGGATTGTTGGAGTTTAGAGCCAAGTTATGGCTTAAATTGTTGAATTGAAGCTTAATCATGCATGCATGTACACATTTGTGAGTTTTGAGGTTGTTTTCATGGAAATTGTTACATGCATGCTCATATCTTGATTATAGTTCATGAATTCATCATGTTTTTGAAAGAATTGACTCATTTGGTCATGTATTTGAAGATTTGAATTTGGTTGAACACATGCATGTTTCATACACTTTGTGTTCTTGAAGTTTATTTGAAAATGGTGTTTAATTGAACTACCTTTGGGCTTTGATTTCTCAAATTGATCTTCGAAACATATAATATTATGGGTTTTGAAGTGTTTTCCAGAAAATTAGCCCAAGAAGATCGAATTTGATGCTTTAAAGTTGAGTTTTGAGCTTGAGGTTCAAATCTGGAAATTCCAGATTTTGGACTCACGCTCGAACGGGAAACTCCATGCTCGAGCGTACACACTGAATTCATGCAGTCCGCTCGAGCGGGGAAAGTAAAGCTCGAGCGGGAAATGCGTGTATCCAGTACTTTCATGTGTTTTACAGTTTGCTCGAGTGAGGGAATGCACGCTCGAGCGATGACTTGTGTCTCACGTTTGAGCGGGGGTCGAGCGCCCTTCGAGCGTGAATTTCATGCATCCAGTACTTTTGCCATGTTTTACAGTCCGCTTGAGCGAATAAAGTGACGCTCGAGCGGGGATCCCTTGTCTGCATGTCCGCTCGAGCGTAGAAAGCCACGCTCGAGCGTGACCCCTGTTTTCTGAAAATTTTGTAAAGTATTTAAAAGTGCATCTTTGCATCCTCTTTCCATCCTAGGCATTCCTAGAGCATGTTTAAGGCATCTTAATGAGGATATTGATGTAGAACCACACCGAGGCAAATTAGGGATTTAGTTATTTTTTTCCCAACTGTGTAGCTTAGTGTGTGTTCGTTCTGTAACTGTGTAGGGTTGGCATCCAAGAACGCTCTAGCTGTTTATAGCCCAGTACTCTGTGAGTAACAATGTTGTAAAGATATGTTCAATTGAGATTACTTTTCTGAACGAATGACTGAACTGCTTTATGAAATAACATTGTTTACTGAATGAATGCTTGTCCTATTTGCGAACTGTATTCGTGGCATCCATAGCAATTTACTGTTACTGTACTGTACTGCTACTGTCACAGAGATCTCTGTCGGTTCCCATGTTTGGAACCACTACTGTTTACTGATATGATGGCCATCAACTGACTATTCGGTCTATTAAGACCTACTGTACTATTTGCTATTGGATGTACCACTTATAACTGCTATGATCGAATAACTGATATACTGTTCAAATGACTGTTTTAAATACTGAAAGGACATTCATTCTTAACCTCTTTACGCGTATGTTATTCACTGGGCTTTAACTTACTACTCATATATATATGTAGGTGTACAGGCACCGGACCGTTGCTAGGAGCGTCAGGCTAAGCTCCCGTTTTGTCAAGCCAACCTTTGTGCCTCACCTCGAGGTTCCAGATCTGTTCAAGCTAAGGCTGCCTAGGGGTGTTTTAGATATTCCCCTTTTGTATCTGTTTTTGTAATATTGTATAGACTGTACCTATACTGTACTGTTATGGTAGGGATTCGGTCCCTAACCAAATATCTGTATATGACGTATGTATATGCTGTTTTGTTTCGAATGTGAATATGTTATAAAAAGTCTTTTTGCATACAGACTGTCACAGCTCATTGGACATCTTTTAATTACTGTTTTAGCTTCCGTTAGCCCCTGTACTTTGTATTACTGTCTTACTGTTAAGTAGGCCTTCGGTAATCTCGGATTATTGGCCGGTTACGGTGCTAAACCCATAGGCGCGGGTTTGGGTCGTGACAATACCCCTAATAATATTCACATTTACAGTGTGAATGTTTCGTAATGTGAATGTTCACACCATTAATGTTAATGTTAACATGTTAATGTGAATGTTCACATGACAATGTGAACATTCACATTGTAAAATATGAATATTGACATCACCAAATTGCTGACCATTCAAAAAATATTTGTAAGGGTAGAAATATTCATAAAATACCTTAAATATAAGAATTAGGATTTGGTAGATCAAATGTCTAAATAATAGGACTTATTAGAACATAAGAATATCTTATGGATTAGTTGGGATACAAACACTTGAAAAAAGAATTTTCTAATAACTTTCCTTTTAATATTTGTGAGATTACTTTGAAGTTTATTATAGGAGCATTTATACTCAAGTTTTAATTTATGAAATTATACTTTATTAAATTTTAACTAAGATTTTTTTAAACCTTTAAGTCTCATTAAATTTTTAATAGTTAGAATTGTCTTTCAAACAATGATGGTTCATCATTTATGATTATTTATAAAAGAACATGATGATTTAACATTTATTTTGATTTTCAAAATTTTAAAATATCAATTTTCAAATTGAAAAAACTAAAAAAAATTATGTGCAATTTTTGAAAAATTGAAAAAACTGAAAAAACTGAAATTATTTTTTGTGCAAAACTGAAAATTTTGTGTCTATAAAGGAGTATGATGATGGGACATTAATGTGCAAAACTGAATAAATAAATAAATAAATAAATAAATTTAAAAATGAAAAAACCAATAATGTTCTCAATTTTAAATTGGGAAAAAAAAAACTGCTAATATTTTCGGTTTTATTAGATAGTTTAATCAAATCAATAAGTAGAAAGGCAAAAACGTTTAATCTCATACTCCGTCTCATATTTTGTTGTTTTTCATCAGTTAGTCAAACAATTATCTAGAACATTACTATGCAAAATTAATAATGTTCTTAGTTTTAAAAATTGGAAAAAATTGATAATATTCTCAGTTTTACTAAATATGACTTATTGGTTCAAAAAATCTTAAATAAGATTTGAATTACCATAACATTTGTAAATAGAATTTTTAGGTAATCAACTATTTATTATAAGTCTGGACATAACAATGATTGAAATATTTATTACAATTTTAAAGTCAAGGAATTATTGAAATAAATTATTCATGCCCTATTAAACAAAAAATTATCAAATTGAATTTGAATTTTTTTAATAATAATAATAACACTAATAATAATAAATGTATTCAAATTTAAAATATTTACCTACAAACTGGTTTTAATAAATTTTTAAAGGGTAAATTATATTGACCTCTCCTAATATTTATAAAAAAAATACAATAAGCTCTATAAATTTGACATAATTACATTTGAGTTCCTTTAATATTTTAATTCAAATAATACTTATCACATTTTTTCAAACAGTAATTAGTCAGTCATATATATGAAAAATAATGTTATCTCTGTAACATTAAAGCGCATATTTTACGTTATTTATTTTTGTAGCTTTGCATCATTTCTATCTATTAATTCTACTCTTTTTAGCCATACTAAAAAGAAAATTATTGTAATTATTCTAAAAATGTAGGAATTATAGCATTTTTTAATTCAAATTTCAAAGAATATTAGAATAATTTTTTTTTTCTTTTTTTTAAAATTATAGAATGTATGAGTTAGGTTGGAACAACTTCACTCCTTATTACCCACCCAAAAAACTTCACTCCTTATTTTTCAATGAAAAATATTTGAGGAGGGTTTTATCTTTTTGAAAGTCTCACACAAATGTCAGAAAGTTTGATCAGTGATTCATTTATGTGTAAATAGAAAAATAATTTTTCAAAAATTTTAGGAATCTTCAAAAAAATTATTAAAATTTTTACACAATATTTACCTGGTGTGTGAGTCCTACATATCCATGTGAGTATTATATAAAAAAATTTAATAATTTTTTTGAGATCTCTAACAATTTATATATTTATTAGAATAAAGATTCATATTTCTACTAACTAGCATGTGTTTAAATCTCAAGGACTAATCAGGCAATAAACTTAAGGTAAGATTCAAGATTTTTAATTTGAGTCACCTCAAAAGGCTATTAGAGATTTATCATGTACATAACTTTAGAGTCTGTGGATTGGAATTAGTCGAGATGTGCACAAATTGAACTGAATTTTTGATTATCCCAAAAATAAATAAATAAATAAATAAGAAATTGGCACGTGTTGACATGCCATTGAACAGCTAGAAATCACCACTTTCATTTAGCCTAATTATTTTACAGTGTCGTGCTTGTCTTCTATTCTCACCAGATGTTTGTCCGGAAAGCAACATCAATGAAATTTAGACAAAATGAACTCCAAATTCAAATTCAAATGATTAAACCAAAGTGGGTCCCACTATCTTCACCCTCCTTCGGCCAAATCAAAATGTTATATATACAATCTCCAAGGCTTCAACCCCACGCCAGCTTAAAACTTTCATCTCTAAAATGAAAGAGCTATAGATATACATATAGAAATAGAATTTATATATTCATATAATTTAGATACATAGAAAAAACTCAGGTGGGTCGCCGGAAAATCAAGACTCTGGTGACCGGCCGTGGTGGTCGCAGTGGCGGTGATGATATATGGCGAAGGGTCGGAGATTGACGACCAGCCGGAGCGAGCGATTGCTCGGAAGCTACAGCAGCTACAGTCACGACCAAGGCACGGTGGTGGCCGACACCACGGAGCTTGCCGAAGACGACGTGTGGTCCATGGTCGATGACATGGTGGTCAACGGCACTGATGGTGGCGGTGGCAATGATGATCGGTCGATGAATGGTCCACCACGCGCCACCATCCCTAGCCGCCAGTGTGTGGCGGTGCAAGAGGAGCACCGCCACGTGGGCGGCTTGTCGTTGGCTTTTGAGGATCCGAGCAAGGCGGCATCGCCTCGGATCGTGCACCAGTTTCGTGGCCAGGACAGCATGGCGAGTCCATGTGGACAGCGACAGATGGCCACGTCGGCACCCGTGAACGTCCCTGATTGGTCGAAGATTTACCGAGTTGACTCGGTTGAGTCGATGCATGACTCGGACGATGATCATGAGTTCGAGATGGTTCCACCGCACGAGTACTTGGCGCGTGAGCACCGTGCCACGGCGGCGAACTCGGTTTTTGTAGGTGTCGGTCGGACTTTGAAAGGCCGAGATTTGAGCCGAGTTAGGGATGCAGTGTGGAGTCAAACCGGGTTCGATGGTTAAATTAAAAATCATTGTTAGCTGCATGAAAGTGAAATAGTTTTTTGGGGAATTTTTGAAGTTGGTATTATTGCTAATTTTTTTTTCTTTCCCAGAGGGCAATGATTCGACCGAGTGAACTCGGACTGAATGAGTCAACTCGGCAATGACTGAGCCCAGCCGAGTTCTGATTGAGGTCTTTGTTTGTTCGTAAACCTGTGAGCTGTAGCTTCTCTGTCAGTGGTAAAATGGTAACAGTTGTGATTTGTGACACTAAATTTTCTGACATTAATGGCACTAATTTCTCTATCAGGTAAAAAAAATAAATAAATAAATAAAGTTACCAAAACAGGAAATTAGTGCCATTAGTGCCAGGAAATTTAATGCCACAAATCATTTTTCAAATGGTAATTTCAGTACGATCTGGTGAAATTTTTAGCTGACGTGTCCAACAAAGTCAAGAAATATATAATTTTGTTTACAAGTGATTATATGATACGCAAATAGATAATTTATATATATATTTTGAGATAATTACATAAAAAACTTAGTGTTTGTCTCTTAGGCCCCGTTTGGGGACTTACTTTTTTAGCCAATTAGCCAAAAAGTTACTAAATTAGCCAAAAAACCAACCACTCATACCAAAAAGTCAAAGATTCTCTTTTCTCTCTACTTTTTGCACATCTTTTCGTAATTAGCCAAAAAGTCATCCCAAACATACAAGTTTTTTTTACCTACCTTTTTAGCCAAATAGCCAAAAAGTTACTAAATTAGCCTGTTCCCAAACGAGGCCTTATAATAAAATAAATTTTTAATTTTTATATTGTCAATTTAAACTCTAATATTTTGTTAATGAATAAAATATTTTTTTTCCCATTAATTTTACTTTGTGAAAATAGGAAAATGATTTAAATTAAAAATAAATTAAAAGATTGGAGTTTTTATTGACTAAATAAAAAATTTAAATTTTATTTTGTTACAAGCTTCAAATCTTAATGTTTATTTTATTTATTTTTTTATAATTTGACCATAATATTTTTATGGTATAATGTGGTTCAATCTCAACATTTCACTTTAAAGTAAAACACTTTTAAAAAAAATTATTTACAAAAATTACATTATTCTGATATTTTTTGTTTTTATAAATTTTTCATATGAATAAAATTTTATTTTTATCTGATTGATTTCATTATTTTAAGCGCAGTTGAAAATAATAGATTCTAATAAAATCACAAGATAACATGAGTAAACAAAATTAAACTCAATAACACCAGCACAAATGTCAATGGGTAGAAAGAAAGATAATACTAAAATATCTTAATAGAATTTAGGGTTATTTATTTATTTTTTATTTCTATTATTATTATTATTATTGGGTTTGGAGGGGGGGGGGGTGTTATTCACTCCCTAATTGCCAAGGGTATTAGTAAACATTTATGCTGTGTTTGGTTGAGGGATTTGAGGAGGGATTTGGAAAGAGAAATGAAAAAAGTAGGTGAAATGTGAAAAAAACATGCCTATATTTCATATAGTTTCACACACCTTTTCCCTTTCCCTTTCCAAACCTCTCCCCAAAACCCCTAACCAAACACAGCGTTAGACTATTAGCCAACTTTGTATAACTTCTTTTTTTAACTGCTTTTTAAATTATTTATATTTGTGGGGTTGTTATAAATTTATAATCATAATATTTTAAATATTTTGGATTTATTTTATTACAATTATTTCGTAGTTAACATTAGTAGATAGGTATTATGGTAAGTAGATCATATATGTCTTTGCTTTTTTTACTTATTATTTTTGTATTTAAATAAGTTATGAATCAATAGGAAAGAAAGTTGAATTCTTTGAAATTTTGGAGGTGTCGTTCTCCTCAAATAATAAAGATTTTTCAAAATTAAAAGAAATGTTTGTAGTAATGAGTAACAAGCTTAAACTAAATAGCAACAAAACAAAGTTGAAGATCATCCTTAGTACCAATGGCTTTATAATAAATTTGATATATAGAAGGTTGCAACAATTCGACATGACAGCAATGGGCAAATAAGGAAATTCAAAAAAACTCATTAGCTGAAGATTCCACTTAAAAAAAATTATATATAAAATACAAAATAAAATAAAATAAAATCATGGATCACGAGCCACAAAAACGAGCACGAGAAGCCCAATCCAAGTACCCACATTTTGTAGAATTCACTAGAGAGAAGTGAACAAGGGAGAATAAAGGTTATTATGGACAAGATTATTTTAGGGTCCACTCTTCCCCAGGATATAGAAAGATCAATTGTGTTTATGAAAATTGTGTCTATGATGCTTTCCACCAATTAAATCACATAAAAAGATAGATAAGATTGATATTTCTCACTTAATCTTCAATGATTGGTCAAGTTATTTTTACTCATTCTGAAATAATTGTCTTATATGAGGGTAGTTATTTCCCACTCAATTGACAACTCAAGCCGGTTTTATTCGTTCGAGTGAGTTCTTGTTTAGTTTGACTTAGATGTCCAATTCAAATAGTCAATATTTGTCATGTCGGTATTTTTTTTTTAAATTAATGATTTAAATTTTATCTATCTACTTACAAACTCAATACTAGATCGACTTAAAAAATTTGACTCAATATTTAATGGATAGATATCTAAACTTTTAATTTACAAAAGTACAGATGTGGCACAAATCTGTTGTCCAGACTACTCTCTCTGATTTAAACTCAAAGTAAAGAGAAATTATTCTCACTCCAAAAATAACATATCAACGCGTTGAATTGGTTGGTACTCTCCAACATGCTTTTAGTGAAATGTGATGGATGAGGGGCATAGTGGCACTAATTGGAACAATACATTATTTTTTAAGGCGTAGATACCTTCGAGATTTACCATTTTCAAGAAAGGGACACGAACCCTTTTTGTTTTGGTCCACTGAGAGTGTTGAGAGCCACCTGCTCATTTCTTCAAGAAGAGTTTTTGGTTGTTTAATGAGGTCCACACTTGGTATCTATGATCAAAATCTGCATCACATACACTCATAATTGATTGGATAATAATTACAGAGTAAATATATGCATACAGAAACTAAATACAGAATGAGACACAATTTTCTTATAAGGAGTGGAGCTCACATGTATGGGACCCATATGTGGGACTCATCCTTTGTGAGAGAATTGTGTCCCATTTTGTATTTAATTTTTTTATTTCTAATATTACTGATAATTATATCTAAATTGAAACTCAAAATAATTACAATTTTGATAGACATATAAGTGACCCAATGTCTAATGCAAGTGAAAGTTGTATGATATAACACCCCTCATTTACATCTCTACAAAAATAAATTTGTTTTAATTCATTCAACCAATTCATGTAGAAACTATTTTCTAGTCTTTATTTAGATTAGATGGTATTAGATGGGTCTAATCCAACCATATGGGCCCATTGCAGGGAAACAAAATACAATGCAATAATGATATAATACATGATATTATTATTCAATAACAAACTATCATGTACCTATATTCTAATTTTCATAATTTTTTTTTTTTGTATTTTTGTATTTTTGTAAAGAAGTTTTTTTTTAAGGATATAATCTACATCTTACATGTATGCAGAAATTATTTCTTGAATGCCTAGACTTTTTTCTCTACCATCCAACACTTGATTATCGATACAATCACCACCCATCGCCATTAACACAAGCTCAAAATTGATTCTTTCATTTGATAATAAATAAAGAGCATTGATAGAAACATCCTCCAATCACCACCCCCACAATCCCACACATACGTGGCGGGTGGTGATTGGAGAAAAAAAAAAAAAAAAAAGCAAAAGAAAAAGTAGCCAATCAAAAAAGAGAGGGGTCAAAGGGGTGAGGGAAAAGAGAGTCTTAAACATTTTTGATAAATAAATTAGATAAAATCTCTAAAACATCACCGGTCCGCATTTACACACACAAAATAAAACCCGACGAAAATGAAACTAAAAATAAAGAGAGACAAAATAAAATTCAATACAGGGTCTGTCTGGTTAACTAAGTGGGTTCTACGAGTTTTGAAATGAAAATTCTTTAAATTTAATCTAATCTAGAAATGAAATCAAATACTATGTAATATTCTAAATTTGATTAGAAAATCTATATTTTATAGGCAATAATGGTTGATTTCATCTCAACTTAAAACTGATTTATTTTAACTACATTCAAAATATTTGGCTTTTATTCCTTTCTTCAATTTCTATTTCTCAAGTCTACATTGAAGGACAAATTTTAGTTAGTTTGCAATTAGTGTTGGTGTAATGCTCTGTTTTACCCTGTTTTGGGTGACATAGACATTCATATAAAAAGAGTCCAAATACAACAAGTAGTAGAGTTGTAATCTGCAATAAAAATTATTGGAGTACAAATCAACAAGTTCCTCTCATTCATTTCAGGTGTGAGATTACTTTTGAAGGGCATCTTCTTCCTTAACCAAGGATTATAACATTTCAACTCCTCAAACAACATAAATTTAACCAAAAAAAAATACTCCTCAAGGAACAAAACTATGATCGCTCAAGCTGTTATTGGGTTTAATTTGTTCAATAAAATCCCTCTCTTGACACATTGATTTGGATTTTATTGGGTTTAATATGTTCAATACAATCCCTCTCTTTGATGGGGGCAGGGGATAATATTGTGGTTGATGGTGGCTGCAAGTGATGAAGGTGTAGAGATCTTATTGGAAGAAGGATGCACAGGATGGTAACCAAAAATAAAAAAAATAAAATGAAACCATTTCGTTTTGAAGACAACAGAGGCACAACAGTGACCAAAAATCCTAAAAGTAATCTCATCATAGCTTCATTTGAAAAGTGGGGTTGATTTTTTGACTTTTTAATTTTTTTTGACTATTTTAGTCTAGGCTAAAAAACTTTTAAGGATTTTTTGTTTTTTGACTTTTTTTGTGAGAGAAGAGTGTAATGATTATGGGTTGAATGTGATATTTTATTTGTTGTGGCTAAAATAACTTATTTTGTCTTTTGTGGTTAAAATAGCCAAAAAATTCCCAAACCATCTTCCCAAACGATGCCATGGTGTATCTGCTGGCTACATAATGTTAGGTCTCGTTTGAAAATAGGTTATTTTAATAATTTTTGCTTTTTTATAAAAATATGTGCAGAAAAATAAAGAGAGTGGTGTGACAATTTATAGTGACTTTTTAATTTTTTAACTAAAATGTATAATTGACGAACGAGACTTTAATGAATATTTAAATTTCAATTTTGGGATTTACTGTCCCATGTGTAAGGCCTATTTTGACGATTGAATCTGTTCTTTTATTAGGCTTTCATGTGTTTCTCTATGAAAAAAAGCAAAAAAAAAATTAATCTAATCTTAATTACATGACTTTATTATATTTGTATTTAAAAAGAAAAAGAAAAAGAGACAAATATAAATATAAGAATGTATTGATCATTTATTTGAAAAATAATTATGATAAAATTATGTAGACAATATTATCAAATTAGTCTTACTTTTTTATAAATTATTTACAAACTGAAAATAAAACAATAAAACAACTTAAATAATTGAACGGGCTTTGTGAAAGTTCCATTATGTTAAACTGGGACCGTCCAATCGTTTTTAAACGATTGGAAAGAAGTTTCATTCTTTAAGGGTTTGGTTTCCTTCCAGTCTGTAATCGAATTGGAGACTATTGTTGGGCTCGTAGGAGCTCACTACAGGTGTCATTTTGATAATTTGAATCGTTCAATGTGTAGAACTCGTCAGTACTATATATTCGTAAAACATCACGTTGATCGGATATCGATAATTATGTCATCAAATTAGTTTTATATTAAAAAAATGGACGGTGAAAAAATAAACGGTTGATAAAAATTTGATTCCATGAAATAGCTATCGATATTCGATCAACGTGATTTTTTACAAGTATACAATACTGGATAATGTTTGGGAGCTCAATTTTTGTGGCTCAAAAGTGGCTCAAATGGCCAAAACGATCGTTTTGGCCATTTGAATGTTGTTTTGTACTCAAAACGATGTCGTTTTGGCCATTTGAGCCACTTTTGAGCCACAAAATTTGAGCTCTCTAGCATTTTCGTACAATACTCGACGAGTTCTACACATTAAATTGTTCGGATTATCGAAACGGGACTCCTGATGAGCCCTACGGGCCCAATAGCACCCTCTAATCCATGATCACGAATTGGACGGATTGGAGGGAAGCTAATCCCTTTCATATTTACGTGATTTATTTATTTATTTTTAAATTTTTTAGAGACGAATTATCATATTTTGCCAAACAAGATAAGTGGTGCTGCCACGTAGAGTGTGATATGGGCCAGGCCCGATGAGCCTATGAGTTGAAGCTTTTAATGTATTTTAATTGGGCCTTGCTATGCAAAGGATTGTTCCAAGAGAAAGGAAAATGATACGAAAATCAACAAATAAATTTCATTTCATTTATTATCCAGCATGACTTAAAAGAATTGATAAATGTACAAACAAGAAAAAAATTCTCTTCTTTTATCTATTCCTCTCACATAAGTGGGTCCAATCACATGAGAGAGATGATATGAGGCTAAGGCCAAGTTTGGCATCTTCAAAATAAGTCAAAAAGTCAAAAAGTCACTATTCTATTTAAATCACATCATCCTATTTAAGTCACATCACCTCTCTACCACATCACTTCAAACCCAACCCATATTTCATAAAAGTCAAAAGTACACTTATTTAGAACATCCCAAACAACCCCTAAAATGGCTATGGACTAGTCCCTTTCTGAGTTGATGCAAATTATCAGAGTGTTTAAATCATAAATTTTAGTAGATTTTTAGATAGAAACTAGGAAATAAAAAAAATTTATTTCATTCACATTTTTTTTTAAAAATTCCTATAATCCATATACAATTTTAGTAAATTAAAATGCATATATTATATTTGGGGATTGGTTTTGTTCAATCGAGGAATGAATTAGACTTATCTAGTTTGACCTGTTGAGTCTATCACAGGTTCTACATTAGCCCTCGTTTGGCATAAGCTAAATGGGGTTTTTTTAGCTAAAATAGTTACAAAAAGATAAAATAAGTTTTTTAACCCAATAAGATAAAATGTCACATCCAAACCATAATCATTTCATTTTTTTCTTTTACAAAAGTTAAAAAAGCCAAAAGCCTATCCCAAACGAGACTTTTTAACTTAGGCTAAAATAGCCCAAAAATTAAAAGCCAACTCACATCCCAAATCAACACTTAATAATTTGAAATGTTCATTATTTAGATCCTCTTGCGATAAATCGCCATTATGAGAAAATCAAAATTGACTTGTTATTTATATTATAAACCATTATAGTTATTTATTTTTTACCTTCGTAATTGGGCCTCTCACATTTTTCTTTTAGAAAAAATTATTTGAAAAAAAAACCCGCAAGGTTTAACCCTTCAAATAAAAGTAAACTTGATTTTTTAAGTTTGTCAATTTAAATTATAATCTTTTAATTTATTTTCAATCTAAGCCGTTTATCTATTTTTATTAAGAAATTTGGGATGATATTGATCTTTGATAGTGGCAGTGGACAATATTGTGGCTTGATGGTGGCTGCGAGTAAAATAAAAGATAAAATGAAAAAAATAAAATAAAACAAAATGAAACGGTGTCATTTCAAAGTACAACAGAGACACAATAGTGACCCAAATCCTATAAGTAACTCCACAATGTGTATGTGCTGGTTACATAATGTTAGTGAGTATTTAAATTTTCAATTGTGATAGAGACCCCCACGCATACATGACCCTCACAATTCACACTCTCATCCCAACCACTCATAATGTGAGGCTCACACATACACATCAAAGGCCAAGATCAAATTGGGGGTCATGAAACCCCAAAAAAAGAGGGTCCAAATATTTCTCTTAAATTTCAATTGTGGGGGTTTACTCCCCGTGTGTGAGGCCTCTTTTGATGATTGAATCTATTTTATTAGGCTTTCACGCATTTATCTATGGAAAAATAAATAAATAAATTGATCTAATAATCTTAATAACATGACTTTATTATGTTTGTATTAAAAAAAAAGAAGACAAATATAATTATAAGAATGTATTGATCATTTATTTGAAAAATAATTATGATAAAATTATGTAGATAATATTATCAAATTAGTCTAACTTTTTTTATTTTATTTTTATTTTTATTTTTATTTTTATGAATTATTTACAAACTGAAAATAAAACAGGGTAAATTATAAACCCTGAGGTTTACTTAAATTACAAATTATCTCTGTGGTTCTAGAAATTACATTATGGCCCTTAAGGTTTATAATTTCATAACAAATAGGTCCTTTTGTTAATAAATCATCAATTTAATTAACAGCTTTTAATAATGTTAAAATTTTATTTCAATTAATAATTCAGATAATTTTATAATTGTATAGGTGAATAGTTAGAAATTTGACTTTTCAATTAATTCTATTAAATAAAAAAATTCTGACAGAGAGGTATTTGTAATTTTTTAAACTATAAGAGGCAATTCGTATTTTAAGTAAATCTCAGAGGGTGTATTTATAATTTATCCATAAAACAATAAAATGGCTTAAATACTTGAATGGGCTCCGTGAAAGTTCCATTATGTTAAACTGGACAACATGAACAAAAAAATAAAATAATAAAAAACTCCTCAAATAACAAAACTATGATCACTCAAGATGTTATTGGGTTTAATTTGTTCAATAAAATCCCTCTCTTGACACATTGATTTGGATTTAATTTGAGATGATATTGATCTTTGATGGTGGGAGTGGACAATATTGTGGCTTGATGGTGATTGTGAGTAAAATAAAAAATAAAATGAAAAAAATTAAAAAATTAAAAAATAAAACGGTGTCGTTTCAAAGTACAATAGAGGCAAAACACTGATCCAAAATCATGTAAATAACCCACCATATGTATGTGCTGGTTACATAATGTTGGTGAGTATTTGAATTTCAATTGTGTGGGGCTTACTCTCCCATGTGTAAGGCCTATTTTTATGATTGAATCTATTCTTTTGTTAGGCTTCCATGTGTTTATCTATGGAAAAAAAAATTTAAATTAATCTAATAATCTTAATTACATGACTTTATTATATTTATATTTAAAATAAAAAAAAGACAAATATAATTATAAGAATGTATTGATCATTTATTTGAAAAATAATTATGATAAAATTATGTAGATAATATTATCAAATTACTCTAACTTTTTTATAAATTATTTACAAACTGGAAATAAAACAATAAAATGGCTTAAGTACTTGAATGGGCTTTGTGAAAGTCTCATTATGTTAAACTGGACCGTCTAATCCTTTTTAAAAGATTTGAAAGAAGTTTCATTCTTCATATTTACGTGATTAATTTATTTATTTTTAAATTTTTTAGAGACGAATTATCATATTTTGCCAGATAAGATAAAGTGGTGCTGTCAAGTAGAGTGTGATATGGGTCAGGCCCGATGGGCCTATAATTTGAAGCTTTTAATGTATTTTAATTGGGCCTTGCTATACAAAGGATTGATCCAAGAGAAAGGAAAATGATAAGAAAATCAACAAATAAATTTAACTTCTTCCCTTCATTATCTTCTTATTACTTTTTCTTTACTTTACTTTTTTCTCCATAAATGCCTTCACACATTTATGATCCAAACATGACTTAAAAGAATTGATAAACATATCCAAAGTAAATAAAAAATAAAAAATAAAAAGAAACAAACAAGCAAACAAATAAACAAAAACAAAAAAAAAAAATTCTCTTCTTTTATCTCTTCCTCTCGCATAAATGGGTCCAATCACATGAGAGAGATGACTATACGAGTCTAAAATGGCTATGGACTCTTATTAACGGATTTGGGATGGCTGTTGTACGGGGTGTACAGTAGTTATTGTTGTACAGTTAAATGGCCTCATTTTGATAATTTGAACTATTCACATTTTAGAATACATCAAGTAGAACATACTTGTCAAAAATCAAGTTAATCGGATATCGTTTATCCATTCATCCATTCACATTTGTATCTACAAAAATAAATAATAATTGTAATTTAAAGTATTAAAATGAAGACAAATATGAGTGGATGAAAGGGTAAACGATATCCGAATAATTTAATTTTTTGCAGGTATGTCTACTTTGATATATTCTTAAATTTGAACGGTTTGGATTATCAAAATAAACCTCAATATGGGCCCATTTAGCTGCACAACAGTGACTGTTGTGCACCCCATACAATAACCACTCCAAATCCCTTATTAACTCCCTTTCTAAGTTGATGCAAATTTTCGGAGTGTTTAAATCATAAATTTTAATAGATTTTTAGATAAAAAATAGAAAATAAAAAAAAAATATATTTCATACACATTTTTTGTAAAAACAAATTCCTATAATCCATATACATTTTTAGTAAACTAAAATGCATATATTACATTTGGGGTTCGGTTATCTAGTTCCACGTGTTGAGTCCACCACAAGTTCTACATTAATAATTGGGAAAAGTTAGGGATCATGAAAATTTTATCATAAAAATGATCATGAAAAATTTATGATCTTTGGATTACCTTGATTAGCGTGTGGTGTTTTATTCTAAGTGTAATCCAAGGGTCACAAAGCTTTCATGATTATTTTCATGAAAGATTTTTCATGATACCTAGCATTGCTGTTAATAATTTGAAATGTTCACTATTTAGATCCACTTGCCATAAATCACCATTATGAGAAAGTCAAAATTGACTTGTTATTTATAGTATAAATCATTATAGTTATTTATTTGTTACCTTGCTAATTGGGCCTCTCACATCAGGGTTTAACCCTTAAAATAAAATAAATTTTATTTTTTAATTTTATCAATTTAAATTATAATTTTTTGATTTATTTTCAATCTAAACTGTTTGTTTTTTTTTTATTAAAAAAATTTGACTGAAAAAAATAACATTTTAAGATAAAACTCAATAAAAATAATATTTTAGATATCTAATATACCTACATTAAGTATAATGACTAAAATATCCTTTTTCTTTAGTTTTACTTAACGAAAATAGATAAATAATTTAGATTGAAAATAAAATTTGTTGTAATCTTTTTAAATCTTAACAAAATTGCAATTCAAGTTATCTTAAATTTCAGTTCAAAAAAAAAAAAAAGTTATCTTAAATTTTTTTTTTTTAAAAAAAAAAAAATTATGATCGGATGAAGGCGGTGAATAACCAACCATATCTTATATATATTAACCCTAATAACAAACTATTCTTTATCCAACTATTCTCTGTCATAGTATCCACATTCAAGAAACCATGTCTTCAACACTAGATTTGATCGATGAGGCCGAAGAGGCATTCCTGATGAACAACATTTCAGAGGCTGTAAATCTAGCAACCATGGCGAAGCAGCGATATCCATCTTTCGACTACATCGATAAGTTCTTGAAGGCTTATTCAATCCACTCCGATGCAACCAATAACAAGCTTGGTAATGGAGAAATCGACTGGTACGCGGTTCTTGGCGGGGTAGATTCGAAGAGCGAGACGAAAGACATCAAGAAACAATATCAGAAGTTGGCGCTTCTCGTTCATCCAGACAAGAATGCTTCTCTGGCGGCAGAAGGAGCATTCAAGATCGTATCGACCGCGTGGGAAGTTCTTTCCGAGACTTCGACAAGGAAAGCATACGATGATCGGAGGGATTTATTCAGAAGGCGAGTCGACAACACTACTACTGGCACATCACAGCCATCCTGGTGGCCGTCTTCATTTGGAACCCGGGAGTGTCCCAGATGCAGAGAGCCATGTTTCTATCTGAGTCAGAAGCGGGTCTCGATTTACTGCTTCCGTTGTGAACGGAAGTTTGCATTCCCTTCTACCGCCGCTCCTGCTCCTTCTAGGGTTCGAAGATGTATTTTTTGCCATGGTGTCTGCCATTACCAGAGCACCAACGGGTACGAGACCGTTACATGCACACAGTGTTCGTTCAGGCAGTCCGTTCCGACGATGCCCGGTTGGACGCCTCTGTTCGGAGGCCGCTTTGATGGTTGAGGTAAGGTTTACCATTTTTTCAACTTTATGAATTTATCTGTTAATGGTTTCTACGTAAGTTTACTGCTTTTATGTTACTAATAAACCTAGTTAATATGTACATATATTTTTTTTTAAAAAAAAAAACCAAAAAAATCAAAAAAAATCAAAAAAAAAAATCTATATATATATCTATGCAATAAATAAGAATAATTGTAGGAATTTATTAGTATATATATAAGTATATATGAGGCATATATACGTATATATCAAATTTTATTTTAAAAGTTTTATCATGATAATCTTAGTGTCTTATGGTATGATGAAAGTGAATTAAATATCTATACATAAATATACACTGTATGATAATCTTAGTGTTTTATGGTATGATGAAAGTGAATTAAATAAATATACATTCATATACACTGAGTAGTTATTGCTAGTTATCTCATTGACTATTTTAATATTGTGGTAGTAGTGTAACAAAAGAGTTTAAGGAAATTGTGGATTTCTTTTTTCTTCTAAAAAAGATATATATATATATAATTTCTAAATAGAATAAGGTGGATTATGGTAATCCATTTTGAATCAAAACATCCATCATTATATTCATAATTTCATATATCCATTATCACATGATTTTGAACAAACATTTTTAGTTTTTTTTTTTATTATTATAAATGATCTCTTTACAAATTATTTTTCTTAAAAGATAAGTAGTATCTAGTTTTACTGTGGTGTATTTGTTTTAGTAGTGTAACAAAAGAGTTTAGGGAAATTGTGTTTTTTTTTTATATTAAAAAAAAATTTATACAAAATTTCTATGTAGAATGAGGTGGTTTACAGTGATCCATTCATTTTGAATCAAAACACCCATCATTACGCTCATAATTTCATATACCCATTGCCACATCATTTTGAATACATTTTTTTTTTCTTTTTGTATAAATTATCTCTTTACAAATTATTTTTCTAAAAAGATAAGCAATATCTAGTTTTTTTTTTTTTTTTTTTTGATAAGTAAGTCATATTATAACAAAAAAAGATAGATATACAATAAAGTTCAATACACATCCTTTGTAGGGAGTACAAACATAAACAAAGAAATAAACTACTCCCTCAAAAGAAACAAACTAAACCTATAGACGACAAACACACCAAACACAACAAATATCTAGTTTTACTGTGGTGTATTGTTGTAATAGTTTAACAAAAGAGTTTAGGGAAATTTTGTGATGTATTGTTGCAGTAGTGTAACATAAGAGTTTAGAGAAATACTATTTTTTAAAGATTTTTTATACAAAAGTTTTATATAGAATGAGGTGGTTTATGGTGATCTGTTCATTTTGAATTAAAACAACCATCATTATACTCATAATTTCTTATATCCATTACCACATCATTCTAAATATATTTTTGAGAGATTGACCAATAAATCTCATATTTTAGACTTGTGATCTATATTATCCCATATTTTTTTCTTGTGATCCATTTAGTCCTTTTAGATATGTAATGACTGATCATTTACCCATCATATTGGAGGGTTACATTTGGAGAGTTACATTGGAGTGTTATTTTTAGAAAAAGTACACTAAGGAGTTTTTTATTGTGTTAGTGTTACATCGAAGTGTTACGTTGGCAAAAAGTACACTAAAGAGTCTTTTAGTGTGTTACATCAAAGTGTTATGTTTGAGGGGTATTTTAGTATGTTACATTGGAGAAGTGTTACATTTGTAAAAAGCACACTAAGAAGTTTTTTAGTGTAGTGTGTAATGTTATAGTGTTACATTAGAGGAGTTTTTCAATGTGTTACGTTGGAGGAGTGTTACGTTTGTGAAAATTATACTTAGGAGTTTTTTTGTGTGTTCATATTATATTGGAGTGTTACGTTTTGGAAAAGTACACTAAGAAGTCTTTTAGTGTGTTACGTTTGGAAAAAGTATACTACGAAGTTTTTTTAGTGTGTTACGTTGGAGGAGTGTTACATTTGAAAAAAAATACACTAAGGAGTTTTTTAGTGTAGTGTGTTATGTTGGAGGAGTTTTTCAGTGTATTACATTGGAGGAGTGTTACATTTATGAAAAGTACACTAAGGAGATTTTTAGTATGTTACGTTGGAGTGTTGAAGTTGTTACGTTATTGGAGTGTTATGTTTAGAAATATATATATATACTATGGGGATATTTTAATGTGTTACGATATAATGTTGGAGTCGTCTTTTAGTGTTATGTTGGAGGAGTAGTGTTACGTTTTTTCAAAGTACACTTAGTCTTTTAGTGTGTGACATTCTTACATTAGAGTGACGGAAAACATGATCCAAAAATTGGATCCAACTTCTCTAAGATGGCGTCCCCCAATGAGGAAAGGTAGAAACATCAACCAAATCATACCAAAATTTAAAATAGGATCTCATGGTAAGATTGTCAAAACAAAGAGGACCTAGCAGTGTATGAGAAAATTCATGGGACTATTTGGAGTAACTAATTCCCATATGGAACTTTTTCATAATTTTTCCTATATTTTTGTACAAATTATTTCTTTACAAATCATTTTTCTTAAAATATAAGGAATATCTTGTTATAGTGTAGTGTAACAAAAGAGTTTAGAGAAACTGTATTTTTTAAAGAATTTTTATACAAAATTATTATATTGAATGAGGTGGTTTATGGTAATCCGTTCATTTTAAATCAAAACATCCATCATTATTCTCATAATTTGATATATCCATTAGCACTTCATTTTGAATATATTTTTTTGTATAAATTATCTCTTTACAAGTCAATTTTTTTAAAAAGATAAAGAATATCTAGCTTTACAGTGGTTATATCGTTGTAGTAGTGTAACAAAAGTGTTTAGGAAAATTGTGTTTTTTTTATCAATTTTTTATACAAAACTTCGAACGTGGTTTATCGTAATCCGTTCATTTTTTTTATCAAAACACCCATCATTGGCATTGTCCTCATAATATCAAATATCCATTATCACACCATTTCTACAAATCATTTTTCTTAAAAATAAGGAATATCTACCTTTACCGTGGTGGAGATTTTAGAGGAACATGTTGGGCAAGAAATATAGGATTTGAGGGATGTTGGGTTACCTAATTTAGGCAAGGCCAAAGAGCTTCAACGTTGTATGCTTGTATGTTTGTTTCATTTTGCATGCTACTTGTGTGTGATAATAGAATCTCTTGAATTTTTATGTTGCTATAACTTTATTATTGATTCTGTGTGTATCAACTAATTTTGGTGTCCGTGCTGAAATTTGATATTATTATTATACATTCTCGAGAGTTGTTACATGCACTTATATTTATCATTTAAAACTCATACTCTCTGAAATCGCAACACATTCACAATGAGAAGTGTATTTTGAGAAAATCTTGTGATAATCAAAAGTATCTTTAGTTGCTTTGGGGAAGCCCTATGAGCTTAAACTTGATTGACTCGCGTTTGTGGTTTACCTATGGCAGCTTTCCCTCAATCATTTTCAAGAATGACTGGGCCGCCTACGGAATGTTGTGAAGCTACCTAGCACATGGCACACAGATGTGAAAAAATCACTTTATATTATACATGTTAATCACTTTATACGTGCTAAGGGAGGGCTACATGTTCCTATAAAAGGGGTGTAAGTCGCTAAGCATTCTTGTTCATGTCTGGCCGCCTACGGAATGTTGTGAAGCTACCAACACTGAATATTATTATCAAAAATTTACTTTATAGGTGTTCGGAGAGGGCTACGCATTCCTGTAAAAGGGGTGTAAGTCGCTCGACATGATAATCAAAAAAAATGGGGTTTGTGCGTTAATGCCTTAGGTCCAAACAATGGGTTTGACTTCTGTGTTTTTGGTCTTTGGACTACTCATAGCACCTCGAGAAACTTCTGCATTCTATAGATTTTCTTAACACACTAATCACCAGCACAATTCACAGATTGATGAGACATTTGATTGTTTTACTAGATAAATTTTGTTCATGTCTTAGCCCTTGCAATACAATTTATGATTTTTCATATTTTAGCATGTTGGTCATATGGTTGATACACATAGATATACAATAAAAAAGTTATAATTGTTTTATCAAGTTACAAGAGATTCTGTATAACTATATTTTTTTTTGGAGTTTTTGACTATCTATATCTATACATACTATTGCCTGCTTGCCTGCTTGGGGGGAAAAAAAAAAATCAAGTTGAATTACAAGTTCTGTGGTCTTTTTTTTTTTTATATTTAAAATAGGAGTTCAGTGGTTAGTTAGGTTAGAAACATGTCTGGTCCTTTATCGGGTAAAGTCTCTTTTCATGTATTTACAAGTGAGGGAATATCTGTAAATCTCTTGTAACCTATTATCATAGTGAAACCATAGCACCCGTGGATGTAGCCCTAATTTTGGGGTGAACCACGTAAATCTTCTGTTTTTTGTGTGTGCGTATAATTTAAAATTCTCTTTTCATTCAATTTTAAATATCATGACACAACCAAATGATGGCTAACAAACACAAAGAGTTTAAAAAAAAAAAAAAATCAGCAATTGACAGTTTTATGTGTGATATTCAGAGCAGTAAATATTTTGTTGACGTAAGACCCAATTCTTTGGATTTAATAGGTACTTCAGCGATTGGCTCAAGCTTTAACAGAAGTGCTACAAGAAATGCATGATTAACAAATTAGTAAGCAGGAAAATAAAAATAAAAATCAGAGTCGACCACCCATTTAGAGATAATAATAAATAAAGAAACGAAAGCAATGAAAATTTTGAAAACACTAACTGGTTTTCATATAGCTTTTATTTTTGTGTGATAACAGTTTAAAAAACTAAAAAACAACTTTTTGATATTTTCTAAACAATTTTCAAAAACCATTCAACAAAAAAGTTGGGAGGAAACAAAAGAATGAAAATGATAGCAAATTGGCAAATGTTGGTGAATATAAAGCATGCACATGCATGATATATGCATCAACAGTTAAAAAAGGAAGCAGATAGTTGGATGTCTCAAGAAAAGAAGAGTAACTTTTGAATCCAATGTCACAAGTAATTGCATTATAGAAATTTCAGCAACTTGTCATGTTTGTGTGGAACCAATCATAAGACCTTCATTAAAAGGTTATGAAAAAACATACATAAAGAGTACTAATACTCAATTTACATACCCAGCCAGGGTCCACTGCAAGAAGAAAGAAAAATAAGGAAAAGAAAATACAACCAACTAAATTCACAATCATCACCAAGCACTTGATATTCGATTTAAATATGAAGCTTCCAAAATGATAGTCTTCGAGAATCTAAAGCCAGCAAGCTCCTTGGCATCCTTCAGTCAAATAAACTCCAACACCACACATCGCAGATGAAAACCAAGACATCACAAGACCTGCAAAGAGAAGAGGTAAAAAAACAAAAGGCGTAAGAGTTGAATATGAAGTAAATTGTGACATTCAATGGGGTGGCTAATGGAGACAACGACGTTGATGGGCTTGGAAAAGATAACAATTAGAACAACTATCTTCAATGACTCTCCTTTTTCCTTTTTTTCCAAGAACAAGCTTGAGGTTGAGATACATCCATGACCTCATATAGCTCTCATTGCACGGCCTCAGTTCGCTTAGATCTTTTGCAAAAAGTTGAAATATTTTGGAGGAGCTAACTATATCACAAGTCACGTCTTTCTCGCTAAAAACAAAATCATGCTTATCCAGAATAGGGTTAGCATCCGAAGACTGAACTGTTGGAATGACCAATTCATCCACTCGAAGGATATTTGACCTGCAGCCAATAATGGAATTATTAGTCACTTCTATAGCAGGGGCTTGCATCTCCAAGGAATCGATATTCATTTGATTGTAGGGGCACTCTATCTTGTGAAGCTTGACATCTAAGACAAGCTTGGTCAATGAAAGAATTGGAATTTTTTACCAGGGGCTTGTGATTCATGGTTGCTATGATCAATGAGAAGAAAATTTCTTCCCAATGTATTGTTGTTGCCTTTGTTTAACAACTTGAAATGGCCTTGCTCTCATAGATTCCCAGATGTTTCTACAAGGGTAGGTATCGTTGAGTGTTGTATTTCATCCGTCATGGATGCCTCTTTAAGTTCCATCTCAAAGGATTGCTGCAGTGTATGCCTAGTTTCTAGCTCAACCTTCTCTATCAGTAGCCATCTCATAATTAGTAGAGGCTTTAGGGTGATCCTTTCCTTATTGGATAGACCTAGCACACAGTGGTTAAGCTTTTCTAGACGTACAAGAGCTTCAAGATCATCCTTACAATCTTCCAATAGTTGTTTGAAAGAATGTTGAAATTCCTCTGAATCTGAACAAGATGATTCTCTAACAAAGGATTTGATCAGCTCAATACTCAAAGGATCAAGGAATTAGTACATCTCTTCAAAGGGATTTTGGAGCTGGGCATTGAATCTTTCCTCGCACTGCTGGAAAATCTACTTTTAGCGGCGTTTTTTAAGGCCGTCGCTATAGCTTTATGGCATTTTAAAAACGTCGTGATATAAGTATAGGAGGCGTTTTAAAAACGCCGCTAAATGTCTTACCCTAACAGTCTCTGACGTCACACTATGATAATTAGCGACGTTTTAAAACGTCGTCATAGACATTTATACATTTTAAAAATTTAGCCGTTAGGGTTGAGATATAGTGACGTTTAAAAAACGCCGCCATAGCTTCTTTTTTTTTAAAAAAAAATTATGCTAATTTTTTGTGGTTGAACAAAAAAAAATACCTATGATAAACAATTATTAAGAACTAATAATTAATGTTTATTAAAATAATAAATAAACTAAGCTTGAAAACAAAATTAAAATACCCGTCAGACATTTATACATTTTTTTAAAAATAATAAATGAGTGTGTGTCATAGAATTTTCCTAATTTCAATTTGGTTCAATAATCGTCCTCAAAAAAAAATTTGGTTCAATAATGAATGTTTGACAACTTCACTGCAGAAAAACAACATTTGAAAATTTCAGATGCTGCCTATTAATAATGCACAAATCCAGAGTTCAGGAAGCTACAAATCCTCCTCACAAACAATTCTCACCCATCCCATCATGTAAACTACGGGAATGCCCAACAGAAAAAAATAATAAATGAATAAATAATTCCCTGCAGATATAAACAAAAATTTTATGGATACAAAACTAACCACAGAAATACAAATGCAATTGATGTATGTTGTTGGTTCTGACTCAATAAAATTATTGAGCTATTAATATACAAAAACAAATGCTGAGCATGAGACCTGCCAGCCAGCATCATTGATCAAATTTTTTTAACATTAGATTATCAGTTTATAACTTGCCAGAAGCTCAACCAATCAATTTGTCTTCTTGGCACCAGAGAGAAATTATATGCAGAGGTCTGTGTTTGTTCATACACAGACATACCTCAAGTAATGGGGAACACCATATTGGTGAAACAGTTAGAGGAGTTGCCATTGCCTTTTCCAACATTTCTGATAAAAATTCACTAATGTTTCATTACATTCATGAATTTAAATGCATGCAATTCAACAGAATTAACAGTACCAAATGAAGCTAGCTTACTTAAACAAGAAATTAACGAGTTTTAGAACATGTTCAAACCTATCTCGAACAAGATGAACACAAATTGAACTTAAGTAGTTTGGTTAATTTTTTATACCTCTAATATTGTATGTGTTTCCAACGTTGTTCTTTAGATGTTAATCAACCGCTCACCCAACTTTTGTTGCATTGAGCTGTCTTTGGAACTCAAGGAGACGGAGGAACAAGCCTATTAATCAAAAAAAAAAAAAAAAATCCAAAAAAAATTCAAATATTAATCAAATGATGGTCTAGTTTGTCTCTTGTAATGATCATCTACCATTTCTATTACATCCACTACCACTTGTCACTAACATCTATCAGTCTCTTTTGCACATTACCTCAACTTTGAGAAGATAATTTGCAACCAGAGTTAGTAAGAAACTACAAAATTGACAGTACAAACCTCTAGCTCACTTGCTTTTCATTCTGCACTATTTGAGCTTCGGAAAATGGCATCAGAGGCTGAATGAAAGCTCAATGCATACCTTAGGAGGGAAACACAGAATCCGGCTTCTGTGACTATTTGTGTGCACTGAAGGAAGAAACATAACCTGTAATCTTTGAGTTGGCTCTATGTACTTCCTCCTTGAAACTTTGCGGAAAAAGGCTGCACGTAGTGTTAAGAAGGATCAGATCAACTATCAAAGTAAAGTTTTACTTATCAAAAAGGGGTCACTTTATTCCAAAACCAAGTTAATCGTTAGCATGAAATCCACACCTAATGTAAAGGAAAGAAACAAAAATAACCTTGCCCAAGAAAATACTCGAAGATTGATTTGACTGGTATGTTATAGTTCCAAACAGAGATGTCATGTCAGCTTGCATTCAGCTGATTGCTGCATTGCGAAAATCCTCCACAGATCGAAAGGTGAGAGATACTATAAGGTGGGGATTATGGAGAAAAGAATAGGAATAAAACAGCTTCATAGCATACACAAGGGTACAAGTAATTATAAGATTTTCAGCAATAATTGGGTCAAAATCTTTACACACAGAGAGTTTGTCGATGTTCATCTTATCTATCATCTTTGTAATATGATTCAATTTACTCAATTCCAACAACAATATGCTATAAGGTATTTCACATATCACTAGGAGTTCGAAAATACTACAGTGACGATCCACATCACTAAGGTAGCCAGGTCAATCAACCTGCTAGATCCAACACAAACACCAGTCAGACCCATGTTGGGTAGCTGGTCACACAAAAATCAGCCTGCTGGACCAAACAAAACCAACTAGTGATTATAGCAAATCATCTAGTGATTATACATACCTAAGGAAGATAAAAAAAACACAAAAACAAAAACAAAAAACTGGAAGAAGGAATCAACTGATTACCTTATACTCCAGATGCAGCTGCTTTCTCACTTCAAAATATCCTAGAACAAAAGATACTCAAATGGCCAGTGGTACTTTGGATTTAGTATGTGAAGGTCCACATAATCTATCTATAAAATGTCATTAGCAAATGTAGTCCATCAATTATATTGCACAAAGGATCCATTAGATGAGATGTAAAGTGAAAAATTATCATGAAAGAAAGATGTGGATTAAATAAATAATAATTTCCACCAAAATTAAAGTAACATATTATTGGAATAAATCAAAAGATACACTTAGTGTCCCACCAAAATAACAACTCACATTATAGCACCGTAGTGGATGAAAAAGAAAACAACAAGTGTCCCACAAAAATAATGACTTATGTTACTACAACAATATGAATTACATACAGCCACACAACGATATGAATTACACACAGCCACACAATCATAATGATGCTTGTCATTATAATAACTAGAAAACCATGCATGATCTGCTCTTATGTTGCAGTTATGCACAGTTAGGTTTGTGTCATGCTCCACTACATAAATGATTGGGCATCAAATACAATCACTAATCAAAAGCATCAAAAAAATAAAAAATAAAAAAAAAATTTACTAACGAGGTGGAGAGGACTTCTACTGATAGATGTCAAGTTCAACTACATTTATGATTGCCCAACTAACATCGATTCGAGATCTAATGTCTCTAAAATTTTGCCATCTTATGCTCATCCACCTAGGATAGTTATAGAAAACAATCATTATAGAAGTTCTAAATTAAGATGTACAAGCAATGAATAGACTCCATTCAATTATGTTAAAATATAAATGGAAAATTCACCTCCAAATGCTATTCGAACAAATTTCAAAGGTCCTGTTTCAATTGACTTTACAAATATTTCTCAAGCTCAATGAGAATAATTCCACTTCAAAGCATACCATCACAATCACAAAAATAAATATGAAGTAAACATACAGCTCATTTTCTGGACTGCAGACGTTTACTAAATCTACTTTTCCCTGTGACAAAAACATTTTCAGATGTGCAAAACTCATACATGTAACTCAAATCACGAGGAAAAGCTTAAGGCACATGTGTTTGGTTTCATTATTGATGGGACTCGTATTAAGAATACATTTATATCTGAATAGCATGAACAAACACAGAATGTGGCGGTCTTGCGGAATCCTTTGAATACCATCAAGGAACTTAGATCGAGTACTTAATCATAATAAAACAAACAATTCTATTACATAGAATTTCATATTTCATTCATTTAAACTCTGTTAAATTTTGGAAGGTAACACAAAATTGGAATGGCTGAAAAGCTGTTTTTGACTTGAGAACCTTGTTTTCTCCTCATTGATAACAAAAATGCATTCACAGTATATTCAGCACAGTTTGGAGAATCATTTAGCTGAGCCAAATCCACAACACTGAAAAAGTAAGATCTTTTTTATTAACTTAAACGAAAAAAAGAAGCATAATTCATCGGATCTCCATGACACAGACATCCATCGTAAAATCAATTTTAGTTGAAGAAACAATAGAGTGGTATACATTAAGGTTCTCCATATCCCTGTAAGTAGGTCAAATCTTAAAGAACACAGATACACCAAAGTTGTAACACCCCACTTTCTTCTTCGATTAGCAGCAAAAAATAAAAAATCAAACTCCCAAATTAATTAAAGAAATATGTTCCCCAAATTATATATATAATCTAATGATTCTAGAAGGAAATGTGTGGCATATGTTGCAAATCATGTAAGAGAGTATTGCAACAACTCATAGAAGTTACGAGTGTTAAAGCTGCCATAAAATAATTCATCCTGAACAATAACAAGAACAAAATTGTCAAAACAGAAGTTACATTATTACATACCTCATTATGAAGGAATGGCATCTCAAAGTTTCATCATTGAACAAACACTTCAGTACAAATCAAGAAAGAGAAGTACGAAACAATTGCCATCCCATATGACGGGTGGGGCACCATAATTTCAAATTTCATCAACTAAGTTAAGTTCAATAATTACGGGTAAATCTTCTAGTTCAAGTTATTGCGTGGATTACAACCCGATAAAAAAGTTGAAGCATATATTAAAATCCAAACATATTAGTAACTCATTACCCAAAAGAAGATGAATAATTCTAAAACTAATCAGCAATTGAAAGAAAGAAATATCATAACAAAAGTGATGCTAATGAAAGGAATGATTCTCTCATTTCCCATAGCCAGCTGTATATATATTATGATATTATCCTTACAACTTATTGATATGAGCTTATTTAAAGACAATATATAGTTCAAATAAGATTAACCATAAAGGCACTCCTCTCTGCAGTATATAACTAGTCCTGTATCAAAATATGCTTCATGTACCGAAGTGTTTGTTCAATTGTTTCGTATTGCTCAAAATAGTGTTGTGGCTTAAACATAAATCCAATCAAAACTAGAAGACAGTAACAAATAGAATTTGGACCTGATATTTGCAGTTCTGATCGGAGAGATAGCAAATTTGAGGATAAGATCTAGGTCTCTAGATCTTTAACTTCTACTTGTGACCCATCTCGATTATATTAGCCGTTGCTTGTCCGGAGACACTGACACCGCACTTGAAACCCCAGACAAAGTACATCGCCACGAATGACAAGAGCTTTCCATGTATCCCATTGCATGGACTAGAAAGAGCAAGAGACCACAAATGAAGAGAAAGAACACAAAACAAAAGCAAAAATTCCAGAAATAAGCTAGATCAGGGGAAAAAAAGCATATGAATTTCCATACATCGACTTAAATATACTCCAAATCATTGTTTTAGCCATGAGATTTTATAGATCTTGAGTGAACTTAGCAAATCTAGATCAGAAAACCCTTACCTTGAGCCCTAGATCGATTTAGATCAGAGGGATTCGAACAATCTCGAAGATATATGCTCAAGTCAAGAGGGAGAACAAGATTTTCCAGATCAAAATCATCAAAAATCGATGGAAATCGATGGAAATCAAAGAATCAGACCTCAATCTCTCTCTCTCTCTCTCTCTCTCTCTCTCTCAAGTTGCGTCTCTGCTCAGTCAACCGAAATCGAAATATCTCTAGATAGATTTGGATTTCGTAGGTACAGATGCCTTTATAAAAAGAGGAGAAAAAAAAAACTCTTAGTTTAACACACAAAACTGTGTCGTTTTACACATATTACGTTCCGTACGCGGTTATCCCACCGTCACCAGGAATTTAAAAGATTGTTCAACAGATTTAGCGACATTTACAAAAAACGCCACAAAAAAAAATGTGGCTATATCCACGTTTTCCAGTAGTGTCGGTTGAAGTTGCTAAAATGGCTTTGCCTTTATCCTTTCTAGCACACTTGGGGTTTGCCTTGGCCATGGGACCAAGAAATCCTTTTTTCAATATTATTTGGTAGAGAATCAACCACAAGATGAAAAACAAACTCAAAAACACTAGAGGGATTAAAAAACTTGCTAAAGGAGATCAATGACTCAAGTGCAATTTGACACATGCAAATGAAATGATAGAACACAGTTGGAGTGATCTATGTTTGATCTCTACTTGGTTCAAAATCTCTAGCATATCAATGGCCACACCAGTTACTAGCACTAAATAGAGAGAAATGCACTTACAGTAGTAGAGATTCCAATGGACTTAGATTGTGAAAATATCCCAAATTGATAACCTTGCAAGCTTCTGTAATTTGTCCAATTACTACCATTTGAATGTCTGTAGTACTGAAGCTATGGCCTCACTATTTGGCAATGAAAAGTATGATGAATATCACAAAGAGAGACTAGATGAAAAGTGTTGGATCCTCATTAAAAGGTCACTAGAAAACTTGAGTGTGGATTGAAGAAAAATCCAACAATGGTAATGGAAAGGACATGCAAGTGATGAAAGTGAAAGAGGCTGAAGAAAGAGGGGAAGGGAAGGCCAGAGAGTTGGATCTATGCTGGAGAAGGGGGTTGTTGGCCGCCAAAAGCACTGTCGGCTTGGTAAACAAAAGTCAACACATACCGACACCCTTGATGGACGAGATCTGGATATAGATGATGAGAGCAAGCGTTTTATGGCCTTGCCGAAGTTTCGTCGGAGGGTCACTGGAAATCCCACTAAGATTGTTAAAAATCACTACTAAGAGCTCAAACAACAAGTTAAAAAAAAAAATCAGCAATGCTAGGTATTATGAAAAGTCTTTCATGAAAATGATCATGAAAGATTTGTGATCTTTGGATTACAGTTAGAATAAAACACCACACACTAATCAAGGTAATCTAAGAGTCACAAATCCTTCATAATCATTTTCATGAAAAAAATTTCATGATCCCTAACATTTCTAAAAAAAATAGACCAATTATTTAGTTAGAACGAAACTCTAAAGCAATTCAAAATCATCCAAAGTAGTTCACTACACAATGAAATTGGAAATGGAACTATAAGTCCTCATGAAAATAAGAGGGTAAGAGAATGAGCCATCGTATTCAAATGATAATCACTCAGGTACAAACTAAAGCGACCTCTAAACTTTGTCTCTATTTTTTAAAGTGGATCACCCATTTAGAGATATAATAAATAAAGAAAGGAAAACAATGAAAATTTTGAAAAACCATTTGGTTTTCATATATATAGCTTTTGTTTTTGTGTGATAACAGTTTAAAAACTCGAAATCAACTTTTTGATATTTTCGAAACAATTTTCAGAAGCCATTCAACAAAAAAGTTAGAAGACAAAATAATGAAAATGATACCAAACCGGCCAATGCTAGTGAATATAAAGCATGCGCTTGCATGTTATATGCCTCAAAAATTAAAGAATGAAGCAGATAAAAAAGTTAGATGTCTCAAGGAAAGATGAGTAACTTTTGAATCCAATGTCACCAGTAATTGCATTATAAAAATTTCAGCAACTTATCATGTTTGTGTGGTGCAAATAAATTAATTTTATTCTTACTTTGTTAAGAAAAATATAGAGATTAATCATCCTTACCTTCACACAAACCCAAGCCTCCCATATTGTTAGGGCTAAAATTCGAAGAGGGATGATGGAATAACCCTATAAAGGCGGTAGAAGAAGAAGAAGAAAAAATTAGAATGAAACCACTAGAGTTTTATAAAGCTAACCACCAACAATTTTATGAATTATCTTTTTGTAACAATGCTCAGGACCTCAAAGTGCTCTCATCATGGCACAGTCCTGTTTTAACTTTGATATAAGCAATCTAATTGTTATTTTCTTGACTTTCACCTATGTAGATAAGAATTGCCTATTTAACTATTGTAGGCTACCAAAAAAAAAAAAAATTTATAGAATCTTTTAAGCTGTGTTTGGTTGGGGGATTCGGGAAAGAATTTGGAAAATGAAAAGAAAAAAGTGTGTGAAACTAAGTGAAATGTAAGTATCTTTTATTCACATTTCACCTACCTTTACATTTTCTTTTTCCCTTTCTAAATCCTCCAACCAAACACAGTGTTAGTAAAATCAACAATGTAAACACTTTTTTGTTAAATATTCAACTATTTTTATGTTTACCGCAAAAATCACAATTTCCTTAGTTAAGGACACATATGCAAAGCATTTGCAGAAGCTTCATCTCTTTTGTGATATCAATTTTGTATGTATACTATGTTTTGATCTATTAGTTGTGAATTTTGATTTTGTATGTAGTGAAATTACATCCGTGAAATTTCAGTGACCTTTAAGTTGTGAATTTGCCTAGTGAAATTTCACCAAGCTACATAGACCACTAACACTTTTATTTGGGAAAAGTAACTTTACTACTAATATTTGAATCCTAATCTTGGAATTTGGCTAACACAATCTTCTCATCTAAGTGCAACAAACCTTAAATGCCCATTCATATTACAAAAGTATATATAAAACCTCATAAAATTCATGCCAAAGCAAGTCAAACTTCAATCCATTCACAACTATATGAAAATTATGCTTTTAAAGTTCTTATAAAATAATGCATTAGAGAAAAAAAAATACATGAATTTTATCATGTCAAAAGCTAACAAGTGCCCTAGGGGCATTGTTTAATATTGAGAAATGTAAAAGTGTCTTGAAAATATGTAAAAATATTAAAAATTATATTGATTTCAAAAAGTGCATTAAATTTAGTGAAAAATGTCGTATTTTTTTTCTTTTTCTTATTTTTTTTTTCGGTCTTTTACTTTAAAAAAGCCTTTGTTTAAGATTGGTATTTAGATTAAAAAATAGGTGAAATAGATAAAATGTGCATTGAATTCAACAAAAAGTATCTCGTGTTTTTAAACTAATGAATTCACAACATCTATAAATTAGATTTATTGTATTTTCTCCAAATTTCATGAGAGACCAGTGTAATTACCCCAATAAACTAATCAATTCACAACATCTAAAAACTTGACATTGATGATGTAAAATAGAAACAAATATGAGAGAAATAGACTCACCATTTTCAAAGCAAGGATTTGGAACAAATCTAAATGAGTTGCTATAAAAAAACATAGTTTTACAAACACAAACAAACAAGTACTATAATCAGACAAACAACAACAACAACAATAAAAATAATATAGTTCTAGATCCAACTGTTGATGTGTTGAAAAAATTTTTAAAAAAACACAACCTGTATATATAGGCAGATCTATATATGTATCAAAGGATGGAAATTCAAAATTTGGGGTTGTCGATTTCCTCAACATCTTCGTCAACAGCTTTGATTGATGGGTTTGTTGATTTGGGTTTCTGAATTTGGGTTCGGATTGAATTTGGCTAGTGTTGGCTGAGTGAGTCAGTAGTGTCTACAGAGAGAGAGGAGAGGGAGGTTACGATTATACAAAATGCAATCACTCTGCTGGTTTTTTTTTTAAAATGGTTTTCAACTTTTTAATTAGTATTTTTTTATTTTAATAAACATTTTAATATTTTAATTAAAAATTTTACTTTTTTATATAAATTTAAATAGGGTAAATACAAATATATCCCTAAGATTTGCTTAAAATACGAATTGTTTTTGGTAATTCTGAAAATTATGGCATATCCTTTCAAGTTTTTAATCGCATAACAAATTACCTTTTTTTTTAATAAATTATCAAGTTAATTAACAATTTTTAATGATATCATAAATATATTTTAATTAACAATTTATAAAATTATATTATTGTATAAAAGAATAGTTAGAAATTTTATTTTTTCTATTAATTTTGTTAATAAAAAATTATGAAAAGGGATTATTTAATTTTCAGAACTGCACGGGCAATCTATATTCTAAGCAAATCTCAGAAGTTGTTTTTGTGATTTACCCATTTAAAAATATATAATTTGTGAATTTTAAAAATTCATTAAATAGAAATATATATATATATATATGTATATATTTTGTACATTTATGACTTATTTACAAATATTTTATTTTTTAAATATAGAGTTAATTACACGTTTCACCCTAGTAGTTTGATTCAAATTTTACTTTAATCTATTATTTTAATTTGAACAATTTGGTTATTATACCTCAACTGTAGTTCGAATCCTTCCATCTAAATTGAAAGTAAAAATTCATAATTTTGGGATAATTATCAATTTTTTAAGGTAATAATTTGGTTGTTCTATCTAAATTGGAGGTTAATATTAATAATTTTTAAAACACTTGTCAATTTTTTAAGGTATACACATAAACAACATTAACAAAAATTTTAACGAAATAACCAAATTGAAATTAGACTTAAAGTGTAATGCCAAATTGTTCAAATTAAAACTACACAGACTACAGTGAAATTTACAAGGATAAAAAGTGTAATTAACCTTTAAATACATTTAGATTAGAGGCATCTATCTACAAAATAAAAGGCTCAAACTTAGTAATTTAACTTTACAATTCAAATTAAAAGTTCTTACAAATTACATGTAAACTTATTTAATAAATTTACTCCTAAAAATGTGAAAAAAAGTAATATTTAATTCATATTTTATAGTAGTTGTTTAACTCTTTATTTGGTATTATAATTTTAGATTTTGTTTGATATTTTTCTTCTTCTTCTTCTTCACTTTTTTAATAGATTGGGTGATTTTTTTTTTCTTATTGTAAATTGAATTTACTAAATTATAAAATAACAAGATTAATCTTACATGTTTATACTTTTTAGTTTTTAATTATTTTGTTTCATGTCTTAATATGTGTGAATAAATTGTAGTTATTATGCTTTCGTTTGGGATGTGGTTTGGCTTTTTGATTTTTTTGCTATTTTAGTCTGGGTTAAAAAGTCTCATTTGTGATGGACTTTTTTGGCTTTTTTAATTTTTGTAAGAGAAAAAATGAAATGATTATGATTTGGATGTGATATTTTGTCTTATTGACTTTTTAGTCTATTTTGTCTTTTTGTAACTAAAATAGCCACACAAAAAAAATTATCTCAAACATAGCCATATGCAAGCATATTTTATGTGAGTATTAGTATAAAAAAAATTAAAAATTAATAGTTTCATTTTATCAACAAATTTTTTTATGATTATGTACACAATAATACTATATATTTTTAAAAATTAACTCAAGAAAATATATTTATAAATCACACTCATCAAACTATGGATTACATCAAATTACACCTATTTTGAATTTACATTATCCACCTTCAAGATAAAATTTTGAATAAATACTTTTTTTTTTCTTTTAATATATGAACTGCCCACTTTTAAATTTCGTCTTAGACCCCGAGGATCTTAAGACGGACTTTATACGATCCACGCACTGATACTTTCACTGATACTTTTGTATAAAATTTTTAATAAAAATTACGAGTATGTAGTATTATAGTTTTAAACAAAGGGGTTTGTTTTTTTTGAATTCTTTTCAAAAATAAATAATAAAAAGATAATTTAAATTTAAAAAAATTACTCAAAAATAAAAACTTATATGAAAATAATGATTATTTTTTTTTATATAAAAATAATCTTTAAATTTTATTTAGAAACACATTTCGAAAACTTTACCAAACAATTTTTTTTATTTATATATATATATATATGTTGTTGCATGTTTAGGGAAAATTACCTACACCCGCCTTGAGGTTTAGCTAAATTACAGATTCCTCGGTTTCAAAAATTACATCCCACCACATTTGTAGACACCCCATTTTTGACCGACCTTAAGACTCAGACATCACCGATTGAGCGCTTGGTGATGTTGCATATTGTGCTCGTTCAGAAGTCTCAGAGTCGCGGCCGTGAGCCCTGCCTCCGGACTTCCGAACCCTCTTCTGTGCCTTGCCTCGGTTTGTGAACCAAACTCGGTTTTCTCTGTTTTCTTTCCTGAGGGGAGGGAGAGGTCCTGTAGACTATCTCTCAGTGGCCGTGGGCTACATTTCGTGGCCGTAGGCCATTTTGCCCATTTCGGAGCCCGGTTCCCGATTTTCGGAGTCGTCAAGCCGTGTGCCTCGGTTCGGGACCGCCTAACCATCTCCGATTTCTCTGGTTTTTGGCATGCATCTCATTTACTCCCTTTTGAGGGACACTGGGGTCTTAGACACCCACTTCGTGGCCAAACACCACTTTCGGTGCTTAACGGCCTATTTTTGGGACCCCGAACTGCGTGTTTTGGCCCCTGAGCATTCGTTTTGCATCGGTTTTTGTTCATTTTTGGCAGGTACCTCTATTTTATCACCAGGAAGGTCACTGAAGAGTGGGAGGCCAGCAATTGTCTCAGCAACCAGTTATGCTCCTCCGGCGCTCTCCGACGCCCGTTTTTCTCACTTCCGGGCTAATGTTGACCACCCTAGGAGCATTTTCTTCAAGCCCAAACCACATATTTGTGTTGTACACACATGGGAGGACCCTGAAAACACATGACTGGCAAGTAACTCCAATTGAACCTTTTGAACCCCTTCTAAAAGTGGCTTGTTGTCTCTCCTGTTTCAGAGTTGCCAATTTCCAACCATAGGGTCTTGTTGTACACACATGGGAGGACACCTTTTTCAGGTGGCCGGCCATTAATTCTTTGTGACCCTTTTGACCCCTGGCCGGCCAGCCATAGGGGGTAGCCGGCCGGCCACCTGCAACAAAAGTGGCAGGCCGGCCATGCTCCTTGGGAGGTGTGCGTGGCAGCTGTATAGCTTTATCCCCCAAAATATCTGATTTCGGGGGATATTTTGTAGCAAGGGAACTTAATCCCTTAAGGCCTACACTCTCTCACACACTTGGGCTCACCATCCTTGCATGCATACATCTCTCTCTCTCTCCCTCAAGAGTTAGAACACTTGCCTCAAGCCTAAAAACACATATCCATCTCTATCTCTTTGATTTTCTTGAAGTTTGGTGCCATTTCTTCATCACCATCAAGCAACACCACCACCACTCCATTTCCAGCAGGAAGGAGAGGTTCTCAGAGGCTTAGAAGCAACATTCCTCAAGCCAAGAGGTAGAAAAGAAGAGGTCTTCAAGGGTAAGTCTCCATTTCCCTCTTTTGTAGCATTTTCTTGCTTCATTTCTTAAGGCTACTTTCTCACTGTTTTAGGCTCCGACCCTAACTGAAAGGGTCACTCTTTTGAGCTATTATTCATGTTTGTTTAAGGGCTCAACCCTGTTTGAGCCCTCTATGGTGCACTTGCTTCAATATCATCTTATATGTCACATTTTTGCATGAAATTTCTAGCCTATGAGTGATCTGTTTTCGAGCATAATGTAAACTATAAGTGGGCCTATTTTGAGCCCCTCTTCAACATTGAAGAAGGGCTCAACCCTGTTTGGGCCCCCTATCTTGCACTTACTTCACAATCCCTCCTATTTACCGTAAATTTGCATGATTTGTTTGGCCTATATGTAAATTGTTTTGGAGCATATCATGAACTGTGAGTAAGTTTATTTTGTATCCCTCTACAACATTGTAGAAGGGATCACCCTTTTTTGGGGCCTCCATGTTGTACCTACCATTATACCCCTCTTTGGCCCCCATTTTTGCATGCCTTTTTAGGCTTACCTAGATTCTGTTTTCGGCCATCATCAGAACTGAAAGGGGTCATATTTTGACCCCCTGGATATATTTCATGAAGGGTCTTTTCTTATTTGATGAATGTTTGGGATACTTCATGTTATACCCTCTTGTGGCCTCAATCTTGCATGGCATTTTTAGCATGTTTTCATACTGATTTGGGGGATGTCATCTACTGTAAATATTCATATTTTTAGTCCCTCATCAGTGTTGTATAAGGGTATTTTTCCATTTGGGCATTTCATGTATCACTTGTTTCATTACCCTCCTTGTGGCCTATTTCTTACGTAGGAATTTTGCCATGCTTGTATATTATTTTGGGGTTTGTTTTGAACTAAAAAAATGCTTGTCTTGGGGCTGCCTTGCTACTGTATTTTCATTCCATGTCCATATTGTGCATGCATTGCATAGCTATAGGTCACTTCGGGTGCCTAAATTCGCATATCGGGACCATTCCTTACATTTGGTGTCATTTCGCCTCATTTCGGGGCTGTTTTGCATCATTTTTAGTTGCTGAAATTCATTTGCATGTTTGCATATCATATTCCATGCCACTTCATGCCTTAGGGCCATTGCCTCGGTTTGCGTGCCCATGTGCACGCATTTCGAGACACTTCATTTTCATCCATCGGCCTCTTATGTGAGTGTGGCTGAGGCTCTCTCATGTTAGTATAAGTCCATATTGCATTGTATATGTCATTTTAGTCTCATTGCATTCCGTATGCCGTTGCCTCGGTTTGCGTGCCCGTGTGCACGCATTTCGAGGCATCTCATTTTCATCTCATGGCCTCTTATGTGAGTGTGGCTGAGGCTCTCTCATGTTAGTATAAGCTCATATTGCATTTGGAGTGCCATTTTATGCTTTAGTATCATTGCCTCGGTTTGCGTACCTGTGTGCACGTATTTCGAGGCACTTCATTTTCATCCATCGGCCTCTTATGTGAGTGTGGCTGAGGCTCTCTCATGTTAGTGTAAGTCCAATTTGCATTGCGTATGCCATTTCATGCCTTAGGATCATTGCCTCGGTTTACGTGCCCGCGTGCACGCATTTCGAGGCATCTCATTTTCATAGCATTGTGCATGTTAGGTCATATGTTAGTTGCATTCATGCATATCATGCATATTGCATCGTGTTCAGAATAGGAGTTAGCCCGGGCACGGGAAACGAGGTACGTTCCGTACTCCGAGTGACGGAACGGGTCTCAATTCCCAAGTCACCGACACTCCGGATTGTCCATGATGGAGTTAGGTTTTGTTGTAGCATTCATGTGCATTCATCCTATATTGAGCTGTGCAATCCGACTCCTCGGCCATCATGCATCGATATGCGTGATTGGTAGCACGAGGATCGAGGCATGCATATATTTGTGAAATACATTGCTATGCCCCTTTCCTGCTCTCTGTTGCAGCAAAAATGAAGAATCAGTAACTTTTCGGAGCTTGGCACGCATTTCGAAAAAAGATGTAAACAGAGGCTAATTGGGGCATCCCAATGGATTCCCGCGCAAGGCAGCCCGGCATACATCATTCATCAGAATCAAGGCAGTCCCTGGCTTGCATGCCAGTTTACAGCTTTCTTAGTTAATTTGTTAATTAATTAGGAATTTGTATATTTATTCGGACTGTATTATTTCGGACTGTAATATTCTTTTATTCGGGACTGTATTATTTATTCGGACTCTCTGCGCGAGGGCATAAGTGTGGGTGAGTGTGATGTATGTCTTCCAACCCCACGTCTTTCTTCCCTTTTATTTACCCGCTTATGATGGTTAGATATAGGGCATATTTCAATTAGCATACAGTATGACAGCATGTTTGCATCATTCATCTGTTTTGCATGCACCGGGCTCGGCGCATCATACTAACTGCATTTGTATTTCAATTCCAAGTTGAATACATGTTAGTTGTAGCATTTCACATGCCATGTTTAGAATAGCCGAGCCTGCTATAATTTGCATCTTTGCATGTGTTGCATTAGGCATTTTCTGTATACTTAAGAACCATACATGATTTTTGACAAGCTTCTGTTTTGACTTGGAGTACTCGGTGAGTCTTATGCTTTAGCATCCTTGCATGCGTGTGAGTGTTGCCATGAATAGCATGCTTACCATGAGGCTATATGCTTATGTGATATAACTGCCTTGAATGCCTGTGGGTGGAGGTTGAGTTACTTAGATTGGGACAAATCCTTGACTGTTTGTTTTAAGCCCACTAGATAGTGGCAAAATCATGTTTTCTTAAGCCCACCTGAGGGTGGCAAATCTACGTCTTAGCCTACTTGCGGGTAGCACCATCAAACCATTTTCAAATAAACAAACATGAAATGTTTTGTTCCAATTCAGGCAACTCAGTCTATACTTGTTTGCTGCGAGCATCACATAGTAACCTAGGCTAATAACCGGAATAAGACCACACAATGCTTTCAAAAACAGATATCATGGTTAGTAGAGGCCGGTCTTTGACCGGGCGAGCGGGGGTGCTCACGAAGTGACCTTCCCCAATCGTACCCAAGTTCCCGAGCCGAGGCAACTTTGGTGATGACGAACATGTGGCCTTTGGCACCGAGTCAGGGTTTTCTAAATTTTCCATTAAAAAAACATTTAGGTGGCGACTCTGTATCTGGCAAAGCAGTCCATCATATGCGGGATAGCATATTTGGATGGATTATTAATTTGTACTTCACTTGTTTAACCAAATATCGGATTAATAATTTTATTAAACTATTAGTCCAATTCCAAACTCATGTCCATCCAAACAAACATGACCGAAGTGCCTTGATGTTGGGTTTAGATAGGGTGGTCATTGATCTGATGGTCTGTTCATGTTGCCTAATCAGCCCAGATTGACATTTTTTTTTTTTTTTGATTTGGAAAAATTATTTTCTTCATAGGGTGAGGTTGACTGGCGATAAAGAGTTCTAACCTAATTGTCACGCCCCCATATTTTATTACTCATAATCCATTACCAAATTCATTAAGTTTATTCAATTTCCAAGCTTAGTACTCAACACAACAACCTTTCCTAAGGCACACACTCGCCACCTCTAGGCTACAAGATACACTTACTTCCCAAAACATACAATTTCTATCGCATATAAAGAATTAAACACCTAAACACATAATCGAATCAAGTCCTCAAAGATAGACACTCATCCCAGAACTCTCAAGGAATTCCTATCAAAAACCACGTTGATTAGGCGTGTTTCCATAAGACCTCAAAGCAAGTTCACCGCCTATAAGTACTATCCAAGAAACTTTATCCCATGCTCACATAAATGCAACATATAAATCCTAACACTTATCCTAACTATATGCAACGTCCTCACCAAGCATAGTAAACCCGATGTGATAAAAACCACTCCCCACGAGCCCAAAGTATTCAAACTCGGCTCGCTCTGATACCAAGTTGTCACGCCCCACATTTTATTACTCGGAATCCATTACCAAATTCATTACGTTTATTCAATTTCAGAGATAATATGCGGAAACTCTTTGTATCATTTATAAGAATAGATAAAGATTCTCTCATTCGAAAATGCAACATGTTCATAACTAAATAAATTGCCTGCAGGCTTACATCTTTAAAGTAAAAGAAAGGGTTTAACCCTTTTTACATTAATGGCATTCTGCCCACAAATAAAAGGCCCTGTGGCCAACACATAAAGAAGATCCTCGATCTTGAAACCCATCTCGACGTTTACCTGAAAAAGGATTAGCAACGTGGGATGAACATAAAGTCCAGTGGGGATCTCAACATGATCCTAAACAATAGCAACTTACAGATAGCTATGATCATGAATGCTTAGTCTCATACTGTATAAATAATGTGACGGTTTATACAGAAATATACGAATATAAGAACTTTTCTCAAAATCGTTCATTTCATTCAATAACATAAGTAATTCACTTTTCTTTCTTCTTATTACCTTTTTCCAAAAATTCATATGATTATAAAAAATTTCAGAAGAAAACAATTTCACCAAGCCCATTACGTTTTCTATCACTTTCCAGACTTACACTTGATTTATCTTTTGAAACATGTTCCTGTGTATTCGATGTCCTTCACATTATTCACATTCTCAATACAGTACTTACGTCCGTTTCCAACAAATTCATGTCTATACATATATACATTCAGTACAAAGGGAAAACAACAAGCAACTAACAACTATCTACTCAACGAATGAGGCAACTCGGCCTTCCAAAAACCATAACCATCATAACCCATAATATACACAGATACACTGAGACAATAATGATAAATAAGTTATGTTCTATCTACCTTAAGCAAGGTAAGCTAAGGATACACCTTTCCATAACGAAATGCCAAGTCAAGGATACATCTTTCCATAACCAAATGCCAAGCCAAGGATACACCTTTCCATAACGAAATTCCAAGTCAAGGATACACCTCTGCCAAGTTCTCTAGGTGCTAGCTGGAAGGTACTGGAACCTCTCATTTTAAGCACTGCCAAGTTCTCCAGGCGCTAGCTGGAAGGTACTGGTACCTCTTATTTGAAGCGCAAGCACATTCCCAACCATTTCAACATACTAGAATGCATAACAACATAAGTGTAATACATACACAAAGTATATGAACACATAATCACATATGGAGTACATCCCCTTTCCACTCCCAAACAGCCATACATATCCAATGTATATAGTTATAGTCATATTCAATGACAAGCACAAGTGATTAAATTCAATTCACTTAGTCCACATTCAATTTCTACAACAGTCATAGCTATCCTCCGCTGATAGCTCAAAACATATATTTCTAAACATATATACAATCTCCAAATAGATAAACCATCAATATTTTCATAGGTGAGAGATTTCAAATATCCAATCCCACCATTTACATTCATATCTATCCATTTCTGCATCTAATACGAAAGGAAAACAAAATCCAATTCTCGCACGACTTTCAGTCCAATAACAATGATATTATGTGAAGGTTCCAAGATTCGACCTCAAGTTCATTATTCGTTTACAAAGTGTGATGATTTCATTTTCTTTCAAAAAGACCATTTTCTCTTTATTTTTCCAATCCACACAACTCCAACCATTCTCTAAGAATTCATTCTTGTCATTTTACAAAACCAAATTGGACGGATTGGAGGGAAGCTAATCCCCTTCATATTTACATGATTTATTTATTTATTTTTAAATTTTTTAGAGACGAATTATCATATTTTGCCAAACAAGATAAGTGGTGCTGCCACGTAGAGTGTGATATGGGCCAGGCCCGATGAGCCTATGAGTTGAAGGTTTTAATGTATTTTAATTGGGCCTTGCTATGCAAAGGATTGTTCCAAGAGAAAGGAAAATGATACGAAAATCAACAAATAAATTTAATTTCATTTATTATCCAGCATGACTTAAAAGAATTGATAAATGTACAAACAAGAAAAAACAAAAATTCTCTTCTTTTATCTATTCCTCTCACATAAGTAAGTGGGTCCAATCACATGAGAGAGATGATATGAGGCTAAAATGGCTATGGACTAGTCCCTTTCTGAGTTGATGCAAATTTTCAGAGTGTTTAAATCATAAATTTTAGTAGATTTTTAGATAGAAACTAGGAAATAAAAAAAAAATTATATTTCATTCACATTTTTTTTTTTAAATTCCTATAATCCATATACAATTTTAGTAAATTAAAATGCATATATTATATTTGGGGATTGGTTTTGTTCAATTGAGGAAGGAATTAGACTTATCTAGTTTGACCTGTTGAGTCTACCACAGGTTCTATATTAGCCCTCGTTTGGCATAAGCTAAATGGGAGCTTTTTAGCTAAAATAGTTACAAAAAGACAAAATAAATTTTTTAACCCAATAAGATAAAATGTCACATCCAAACCATAATCATTTCATTTTTTTCTCTTACAAAAGTTTAAAAAGCCAAAAAACCTATCCCAAACGAGGCTTTTTAACTTAGGTTAAAATAGCCCAAAAACTAAAAGCCAACTCACATCCCAAACCAACACTTAATAATTTGAAATGTTCATTATTTAGATCCTCTTGCGATAAATCGCCATTATGAGAAAATCAAAATTGACTTGTTATTTATATTATAAACCATTATAGTTATTTATTTTTTACCTCCGTAATTGGGCCTCTCACATTTTTCTTTTAGAAAAAATTATTTAAAAAAAAAACCGCAAGGTTTAACCCTTCAAATAAAAGTAAACTTGATTTTTTAAGTTTGTCAATTTAAATTATAATCTTTTAATTTATTTTCAATCTAAACTGTTTGTCTATTTTTATTAAGAAATTTGGGATGATATTGATCTTTGATAGTGGCAGTGGACAATATTGTGGCTTGATGGTGGCTGCGAGTAAAATAAAAGATAAAATGAAAAAAAAATAAAAAATAAAATGAAACGGTGTCATTTCAAAGTACAACAGAGACACAATAGTGACCCAAAATCCTATAAGTAACTCCACAATGTGTATGTGTTGGTTACATAATGTTAGCGAGTATTTAAATTTTCAATTGTGATAGAGACCCCCAAGCATACATGACCCTCACAATCCCCACTCTCATCCCAACCACTCATAATGTGAGGCTCACACATACACATCAAAGGCCAAGATCAAATTGGGGGTCTTGAAACCCCCGAAAAAGAGGGTCCAAATATTTCTCTTAAATTTCAATTGTGGGGGTTTACTCCCCGTGTGTGAGGCCTCTTTTGATGATTGAATCTATTTTATTAGGCTTTCACGCATTTATCTATGGAAAAATAAATAAATAAATTGATCTAATAATCTTAATAACATGACTTTATTATGTTTGTATTTTAAAAAAAATAAGACAAATATAATTATAAGAATGTATTGATCATTTATTTGAAAAATAATTATGATAAAATTATGTAGATAATATTATCAAATTAGTCTAACTTTTTTTATTTTATTTTTATTTTTATTTTTATGAATTATTTACAAACTGAAAATAAAACAGGGTAAATTACAAACCCTGAGGTTTACTTAAATTACAAATTATTTCTGTGATTTTAGAAATTACATTATGGCCCTTAAGGTTTATAATTTCATAACAAATAGGTCCTTTTGTTAATAAATCATCAATTTAATTAACAGCTTTTAATAATGTTAAAATTTTATTTCAATTAATAATTCAGATAATTTTATAATTGTATAGGTGAATAGTTAGAAATTTGACTTTTTCAATTAATTCTCTTAAATAAAAAAATTTCTGAGAGAGAGGTATTTGTAATTTTTTAAACTATAAGAGACAATTCGTATTTTAAGTAAATCTCAGAGGGTGTATTTATAATTTATCCATAAAATAATAAAATGGCTTAAATACTTGAATGGGCTCTGTGAAAGTCCCATTATGTTAAACTGGACAACATGAACAAAAAAATAAAATAATAAAAAACTCCTCAAAGAACAAAACTATGATCACTCAAGATGTTATTGGGTTTAATTTGTTCAATAAAATCCCTCTCTTGACACATTGATTTGGATTTAATTTGGGATGATATTGATCTTTGATGGTGGGAGTGGACAATATTGTGGCTTGATGGTGACTGTGAGTAAAATAAAAAATAAAATAAAATAAAATTAAAAATTAAAAAAATAAAACGGTGTCGTTTCAAAGTACAATAGAGGCACAACACTGATCCAAAATCATGTAAATAACCCACCTTATGTATGTGCTGGTTACATAATGTTGGTGAGTATTTGAATTTCAATTGTGTGGGGCTTACTCTCCCATGTGTAAGGCCTATTTTTATGATTGAATCTATTCTTTTGTTAGGCTTCCATGTGTTTATCTATGGGGGAAAAAAAAAATTAAATTAATCTAATAATCTTAATTACATGACTTTATTATATTTATATTTAAAATAAAAAAAAGACAAATATAATTATAAGAATGTATTGATCATTTATTTGAAAAATAATTATGATAAAATTATGTAGATAATATTTTCAAATTAGTATAACTTTTTTATAAATTATTTACAAACTGGAAATAAAACAATAAAACGGCTTAAATACTTGAATGGGCTTTGTGAAAGTCTCATTATGTTAAGCTGGACCGTCTAATCCTTTTTAAAAAAGGCCAATGATACAGACCCCCTCTCCCACTCACCCCCTCCACCCCCCACACACACGTGGGGGTTGGTGAGTGGGGGGAAAAGAAAAAAAAAAAAAAAAAAAACAGTTTTTATCAATAAAAAAATAAAGGGGGTCGTGGGGGTCAACTTCCGTGGGGGGCGCAGCCATTTTTCTTTAAAAAATTTGAAAGAAGTTTCATTCTTCATCTTTACGTGATTAATTTATTTATTTTTAAATTTTTTAGAGGCGAATTATCATATTTTGCCAGATAAGATAAAGTGGTGCTGCCAAGTAGAGTGTGATATGGGTCAGGCCCGATGGGGCTATAATTTGAAGCTTTTAATGTATTTTAATTGGGCCTTGCTATACAAATGATTGATCCAAGAGAAAGGAAAATGATAAGAAAATCAACAAATAAATTTAACTTCTTCCCTTCATTATCTTCTTATTACTTTTTCTTTACTTTATTTTTTTCTCCATAAATGCCTTCACACATTTATGATCCAAACATGACTTAAAAGAATTGATAAATATATCCAAAAAAAAAAAAAAAAAAAAACAAACAAACAAACAAGCAAACAAATAAACAAACAAACAAAAACAAAAAAATTCTCTTCTTTTATCTCTTCCTCTCACATAAGTGGGTCCAATCACATGAGAGAGATGACTATACAAGGCTAAAATGGCTGTGGACTCTTATTAACGGATTTGGGGTGGCTGCTGTACGGGGTGTATAGTAGCTATTGTTGTACAGTCAAATGGTCTCATTTTGATAATTCGAACTATTCACATTTTAGAATACATCAAGTAGAACATACTTGCCAAAAATCAAGTTAATCAGATATCATTTACTCATTTAACCACTCACATTTGTATCTAAAAAAATAAATAATAACTGTAATTTAAAGTATTAAAATGAAGACAAATTTGAGTGAATGAAAGGGTAAACGATATCTGAATTTTTTGCAGGTATGTCTACTTGATATGTTCTTAAATTTGAACGGTTTGGATTATTAAAATGAACCTTAAAATGGGCCCATTTGGCTACACAACAGTGATTGTTGTGCACCCCATACAACAGCCACCCCAAATCCCTTATTAACTCCCTTTCTAAGTTGATGCAAATTTTCGGAGTGTTTAAATCATAAATTTTAATAGATTTTTAGATAAAAAATAGAAAATAAAAAAATTCATATTTCATACACATTTTTTGTAAAAAAAAAATTCCTATAATCCATATACATTTTTAGTAAACTAAAATGCATATATTACATTTGGGGTTCGGTTCTGTTCAATTGAGGAGGGAATTAGACTTATCTACTTCGACTTGCTGAGTTCACCACAGGTTCAACATTAATAATTTAAAATGTTCATTATTTAGATCTTCTTGCGATAAATCACCATTATGAGAAAATCAAAATTGGCTTGTTGTTTATATTATAAATCATTATAGGTATTTATTTTTCACCTTGGTAATTGGGCCTCTCACATCGGGGTTTAACCCTTAAAATAAAATAAATTTGATTTTTTAATTTTATCAATTTAAATTATAATTTTTTTTATTTATTTTCAATCTAAACCGTTTGTTTATTTTTATTAAAAAAATTTGACGGAAAAAAATAATATTTTAGGATAAAACTCAATAAAAATAATATTTTAGACATATGTAATACACCTACATTAAGTATAATAACTAAAATACCCTTTTTCTTTAGTTTTACTTAATGAAAATAGATAAATAATTTAGATTGAAAATAAAATTTGTTGTAATTTTTTTAAATCTTAACAAAGATACAATTTAAGTTATCTTAAATTTAAAAAAAAAAAAAAAAAAAAATTATGATCGGATGAAGGCGGTGAATAACCATATCTTATATATATTAACCCTAATAACAAACTGTTCTTTATCCAACTATTCTCTGTCATAGTATCCACATTCAAGAAACCATGTCTTCAACACTAGATTTGATCGATGAGGCCGAAGAGGCATTCTTGATGAACAACTTTTCAGAGGCTGTAAATCTAGCAACCATGGCGAAGCAGCGATATCCATCTTTCGACTACATCGATAAGTTCTTGAAGGCTTATTCAATCCACTCCGATGCAACCAATAACAAGCTTGGTAATGGAGAAATCGACTGGTACGCGGTTCTTGGCGGGGTAGATTCGAAGAGCGAGACGAAAGACATCAAGAAACAATATCAGAAGTTGGCGCTTCTCGTTCATCCAGACAAGAATGCTTCTCTGGCGGCAGAAGGAGCATTCAAGATCGTATCGACCGCGTGGGAAGTTCTTTCCGAGACTTCGACAAGGAAAGCATACGATGATCGGAGGGATTTATTCAGAAGGCGAGTCGACAACACTACTACTGGCACATCACAGCCATCCTGGTGGCCGTCTTCATTTGGAACCCGGGAGTGTCCCAGATGCAGAGAGCCATGTTTCTATCTGAGTCAGAAGCGGGTCTCGATTTATTGCTTCCGTTGTGAACGGAAGTTTGCATTCCCTTCTACCGCCGCTCCTGCTCCTTCTAGGGTTCGAAGATGTATTTTTTGCCATGGTGTCTGCCATTACCAGAGCACCAACGGGTACGAGACCGTTACATGCACACAGTGTTCGTTCAGGCAGTCCGTTCCGACGATGCCCGGTTGGACGCCTCTGTTCGGAGTCCGCTTTGATGGTTGAGGTAAGGTTTACCATTTTTTCAACTTCATGAATTTATCTGTTAATGGTTTCTACGTAAGTTTACTGCTTTTATGTTACTAATAAACCTAGTTAATATGTACATATATTTTAAAAAAAAAAAAAACCAAAAAAATCAAAAAAATCAAAAAAAAAAAAATTTATTTCTATATATATATATGCAATAAATAAGAATAATTGTAGGAATTTATTAGTATATATATAAGTATATATGAGGCATATATACGTATATATCAAATTTTATTTTAAAAGTTTTATCATGATAATCTTAGTGTCTTATGGTATGATGAAAGTGAATTAAATATCTATACATAAATATACACTGTATGATAATTTTAGTGTTTTATGGTATGATGAAAGTGAATTAAATAAATATACATTCATATACACTGCGTAGTTATTGCTAGTTATCTCATTGACTGTTTTAATATTGTGGTAGTAGTGTAACAAAAGAGTTTAAGGAAATTGTGGATTTCTTTTTTCTTCTAAAAAAGATATATATATATATATATATATATATATTTCTAAATAGAATAAGGTGGATTATGGTAATCCATTTTGAATCAAAACATCCATCTTATATTCATAATTTCATATATCCATTATCACATGATTTTGAACAAACATTTTTAGTTTTTTTTTTTATTATTATAAATGATCTCTTTACAAATTATTTTTCTTAAAAGATAAGTAGTATCTAGTTTTACTGTGGTGTATTTGTTTTAGTAGTGTAACAAAAGAGTTTAGGGAAATTGTGTTTTTTTTTTTATATTAAAAAAAAAAATTATACAAAATTTCTATGTAGAATGAGGTGGTTTACAGTGATCCATTCATTTTGAATCAAAACACCCATCATTATGCTCATAATTTCATATACCCATTGCCACATTATTCTGAATACATTTTTTTTTCTTTTTGTATAAATTATCTCTTTACAAATTATTTTTCTAAAAAGATAAGCAATATCTAGTTTTTTTTTTTTTTTTTTGATAAGTAAGTCATATTATAACAAAAAAAGATAGATATACAATAAAGTTCAATACACATCCTTTGTAGGGAGTACAAACATAAACAAAGAAATAAACTACTCCCTCAAAAGAAACAAACTAAACCTATAGACGACAAACACACCAAACACAACAAATATCTAGTTTTACTGTGGTGTATTGTTGTAATAGTTTAACAAAAGAGTTTAGGGAAATTTTGTGATGTATTGTTGCAGTAGTGTAACATAAGAGTTTAGAGAAATACTATTTTTTAAAGATTTTTTATACAAAAGTTTTATATAGAATGAGGTGGTTTATGGTGATCTGTTCATTTTGAATTAAAACAACCATCATTATACTCATAATTTCTTATATCCATTACCACATCATTCTAAATATATTTTTGAGAGATTGACCAATAAATCTCATATTTTAGACTTGTGATCTATATTATCCCATATTTTTTTCTTGTGATCCATTTAGTCCTTTTAGATATGTAATGACTGATCATTTACCCATCATATTGGAGGGTTACATTTGGAGAGTTACATTGGAGTGTTATTTTTAGAAAAAGTACACTAAGGAGTTTTTTATTGTGTTAGTGTTACATCGAAGTGTTACGTTGGCAAAAAGTACACTAAAGAGTCTTTTAGTGTGTTACATCAAAGTGTTATGTTTGAGGGGTATTTTAGTATGTTACATTGGAGAAGTGTTACATTTGTAAAAAGCACACTAAGAAGTTTTTTAGTGTAGTGTGTAATGTTATAGTGTTACATTAGAGGAGTTTTTCAATGTGTTACGTTGGAGGAGTGTTACGTTTGTGAAAATTATACTTAGGAGTTTTTTTGTGTGTTCATATTATATTGGAGTGTTACGTTTTGGAAAAGTACACTAAGAAGTCTTTTAGTGTGTTACGTTTGGAAAAAGTATACTACGAAGTTTTTTTAGTGTGTTACGTTGGAGGAGTGTTACATTTGAAAAAAAATACACTAAGGAGTTTTTTAGTGTAGTGTGTTATGTTGGAGGAGTTTTTCAGTGTATTACATTGGAGGAGTGTTACATTTATGAAAAGTACACTAAGGAGATTTTTAGTATGTTACGTTGGAGTGTTGAAGTTGTTACGTTATTGGAGTGTTATGTTTAGAAATATATATATACTATGGGGATATTTTAATGTGTTACGATATAATGTTGGAGTCGTCTTTTAGTGTTATGTTGGAGGAGTAGTGTTACGTTTTTTCAAAGTACACTTAGTCTTTTAGTGTGTGACATTCTTACATTAGAGTGACGGAAAACATGATCCAAAAATTGGATCCAACTTCTCTAAGATGGCGTCCCCCAATGAGGAAAGGTAGAAACATCAACCAAATCATACCAAAATTTAAAATAGGATCTCATGGTAAGATTGTCAAAACAAAGAGGACCTAGCAGTGTATGAGAAAATTCATGGGACTATTTGGAGTAACTAATTCCCATATGGAACTTTTTCATAATTTTTCCTATATTTTTGTACAAATTATTTCTTTACAAATCATTTTTCTTAAAATATAAGGAATATCTTGTTATAGTGTAGTGTAACAAAAGAGTTTAGAGAAACTGTATTTTTTAAAGAATTTTTATACAAAATTATTATATTGAATGAGGTGGTTTATGGTAATCCGTTCATTTTAAATCAAAACACCCATCATTATTCTCATAATTTGATATATCCATTAGCACTTCATTTTGAATATATTTTTTTGTATAAATTATCTCTTTACAAGTCAATTTTTTTAAAAAGATAAAGAATATCTAGCTTTACAGTGGTTATATCGTTGTAGTAGTGTAACAAAAGTGTTTAGGAAAATTGTGTTTTTTTTATCAATTTTTTATACAAAACTTCGAACGTGGTTTATCGTAATCCGTTCATTTTTTTTATCAAAACACCCATCATTGGCATTGTCCTCATAATATCAAATATCCATTATCACACCATTTCTACAAATCATTTTTCTTAAAAATAAGGAATATCTACCTTTACCGTGGTGGAGATTTTAGAGGAACATGTTGGGCAAGAAATATAGGATTTGAGGGATGTTGGGTTACCTAATTTAGGCAAGGCCAAAGAGCTTCAACGTTGTATGCTTGTATGTTTGTTTCATTTTGCATGCTACTTGTGTGTGATAATAGAATCTCTTGAATTTTTATGTTGCTATAACTTTATTATTGATTCTGTGTGTATCAACTAATTTTGGTGTCCGTGCTGAAATTTGATATTATTATTATACATTCTCGAGAGTTGTTACATGCACTTATATTTATCATTTAAAACTCATACTCTCTGAAATCGCAACACATTCACAATGAGAAGTGTATTTTGAGAAAATCTTGTGATAATCAAAAGTATCTTTAGTTGCTTTGGGGAAGCCCTATGAGCTTAAACTTGATTGACTCGCGTTTGTGGTTTACCTATGGCAGCTTTCCCCCAATCATTTTCAAGAATGACTGGGCCGCCTACGGAATGTTGTGAAGCTACCTAGCACATGGCACACAGATGTGAAAAAATCACTTTATATTATACATGTTAATCACTTTATACGTGCTAAGGGAGGGCTACATGTTCCTATAAAAGGGGTGTAAGTCGCTAAGCATTCTTGTTCATGTCTGGCCGCCTACGGAATGTTGTGAAGCTACCAACACTGAATATTATTATCAAAAATTTACTTTATAGGTGTTCGGAGAGGGCTACGCATTCCTGTAAAAGGGGTGTAAGTCGCTCGACATGATAATCAAAAAAAATGGGGTTTGTGCGTTAATGCCTTAGGTCCAAACAATGGGTTTGACTTCTGTGTTTTTGGTCTTTGGACTACTCATAGCACCTCGAGAAACTTCTGCATTCTATAGATTTTCTTAACACACTAATCACCAGCACAATTCACAGATTGATGAGACATTTGATTGTTTTACTAGATAAATTTTGTTCATGTCTTAGCCCTTGCAATACAATTTATGATTTTTCATATTTTAGCATGTTGGTCATATGGTTGATACACATAGATATACAATAAAAAAGTTATAATTGTTTTATCAAGTTACAAGAGATTCTGTATAACTATATTTTTTTTTGGAGTTTTTGACTATCTATATCTATACATACTATTGCCTGCTTGCCTGCTTGGGGGGAAAAAAAAAAATCAAGTTGAATTACAAGTTCTGTGGTCTTTTTTTTTTTATATTTAAAATAGGAGTTCAGTGGTTAGTTAGGTTAGAAACATGTCTGGTCCTTTATCGGGTAAAGTCTCTTTTCATGTATTTACAAGTGAGGGAATATCTGTAAATCTCTTGTAACCTATTATCATAGTGAAACCATAGCACCCGTGGATGTAGCCCTAATTTTGGGGTGAACCACGTAAATCTTCTGTTTTTTGTGTGTGCGTATAATTTAAAATTCTCTTTTCATTCAATTTTAAATATCATGACACAACCAAATGATGGCTAACAAACACAAAGAGTTTAAAAAAAAAAAAAAAATCAGCAATTGACAGTTTTATGTGTGATATTCAGAGCAGTAAATATTTTGTTGATGTAAGACCCAATTCTTTGGATTTAATAGGTACTTCAGCGATTGGCTCAAGCTTTAACAGAAGTGCTACAAGAAATGCATGATTAACAAATTAGTAAGCAGGAAAATAAAAATAAAAATCAGAGTCGACCACCCATTTAGAGATAATAATAAATAAAGACACGAAAGCAATGAAAATTTTGAAAACACTAACTGGTTTTCATATAGCTTTTATTTTTGTGTGATAACAGTTTAAAAAACTAAAAAACAACTTTTTGATATTTTCTAAACAATTTTCAAAAACCATTCAACAAAAAAGTTGGGAGGAAACAAAAGAATGAAAATGATAGCAAATTGGCAAATGTTGGTGAATATAAAGCATGCACATGCATGATATATGCATCAACAGTTAAAAAAGGAAGCAGATAGTTGGATGTCTCAAGAAAAGAAGAGTAACTTTTGAATCCAATGTCACAAGTAATTGCATTATAGAAATTTCAGCAACTTGTCATGTTTGTGTGGAACCAATCATAAGACCTTCATTAAAAGGTTATGAAAAAACATACATAAAGAGTACTAATACTCAATTTACATACCCAGCCAGGGTCCACTGCAAGAAGAAAGAAAAATAAGGAAAAGAAAATACAACCAACTAAATTCACAATCATCACCAAGCACTTGATATTCGATTTAAATATGAAGCTTCCAAAATGATAGTCTTCGAGAATCTAAAGCCAGCAAGCTCCTTGGCATCCTTCAGTCAAATAAACTCCAACACCACACATCGCAGATGAAAACCAAGACATCACAAGACCTGCAAAGAGAAGAGGTAAAAAAACAAAAGGCGTAAGAGTTGAATATGAAGTAAATTGTGACATTCAATGGGGTGGCTAATGGAGACAACGACGTTGATGGGCTTGGAAAAGATAACAATTAGAACAACTATCTTCAATGACTCTCCTTTTTCCTTTTTTTCCAAGAACAAGCTTGAGGTTGAGATACATCCATGACCTCATATAGCTCTCATTGCACGGCCTCAGTTCGCTTAGATCTTTTGCAAAAAGTTGAAATATTTTGGAGGAGCTAACTATATCACAAGTCACGTCTTTCTCGCTAAAAACAAAATCATGCTTATCCAGAATAGGGTTAGCATCCGAAGACTGAACTGTTGGAATGACCAATTCATCCACTCGAAGGATATTTGACCTGCAGCCAATAATGGAATTATTAGTCACTTCTATAGCAGGGGCTTGCATCTCCAAGGAATCGATATTCATTTGATTGTAGGGGCACTCTATCTTGTGAAGCTTGACATCTAAGACAAGCTTGGTCAATGAAAGAATTGGAATTTTTTACCAGGGGCTTGTGATTCATGGTTGCTATGATCAATGAGAAGAAAATTTCTTCCCAATGTATTGTTGTTGCCTTTGTTTAACAACTTGAAATGGCCTTGCTCTCATAGATTCCCAGATGTTTCTACAAGGGTAGGTATCGTTGAGTGTTGTATTTCATCCGTCATGGATGCCTCTTTAAGTTCCATCTCAAAGGATTGCTGCAGTGTATGCCTAGTTTCTAGCTCAACCTTCTCTATCAGTAGCCATCTCATAATTAGTAGAGGCTTTAGGGTGATCCTTTCCTTATTGGATGGACCTAGCACACAGTGGTTAAGCTTTTCTAGACGTACAAGAGCTTCAAGATCATCCTTACAATCTTCCAATAGTTGTTTAAAAGAATGTTGAAATTCCTCTGAATCTGAACAAGATGATTCTCTAACAAAGGATTTGATCAGCTCAATACTCAAAGGATCAAGGAATTAGTACATCTCTTCAAAGGGATTTTGGAGCTGGGCATTGAATCTTTCCTCGCACTGTTGGAAAATCTACTTTTAGCGGCGTTTTTTAAGGCCGTCGCTATAGCTTTATGGCATTTTAAAAACGTCGTGATATAAGTATAGGAGGCGTTTTAAAAACGCCGCTAAATGTCTTACCCTAACAGTCTCTGACGTCACACTATGATAATTAGCGACGTTTTAAAACGTCGTCATAGACATTTATACATTTTAAAAATTTAGCCGTTAGGGTTGAGATATAGTGACGTTTAAAAAACGCCGCCATAGCTTCTTTTTTTTTAAAAAAAATTATGCTAATTTTTTGTGGTTGAACAAAAAAAAATACCTATGATAAACAATTATTAAGAACTAATAATTAATGTTTATTAAAATAATAAATAAACTAAGCTTGAAAACAAAATTAAAATACCCGTCAGACATTTATACATTTTTTTAAAAATAATAAATGAGTGTGTGTCATAGAATTTTCCTAATTTCAATTTGGTTCAATAATCGTCCTCAAAAAAAAATTTGGTTCAATAATGAATGTTTGACAACTTCACTGCAGAAAAACAACATTTGAAAATTTCAGATGCTGCCTATTAATAATGCACAAATCCAGAGTTCAGGAAGCTACAAATCCTCCTCACAAACAATTCTCACCCATCCCATCATGTAAACTACGGGAATACCCAACAGAAAAAAATAATAAATGAATAAATAATTCCCTGCAGATATAAACAAAAATTTTATGGATACAAAACTAACCACAGAAATACAAATGCAATTGATGTATGTTGTTGGTTCTGACTCAATAAAATTATTGAGCTATTAATATACAAAAACAAATGCTGAGCATGAGACCTGCCAGCCAGCATCATTGATCAAATTTTTTTAACATTAGATTATCAGTTTATAACTTGCCAGAAGCTCAACCAATCAATTTGTCTTCTTGGCACCAGAGAGAAATTATATGCAGAGGTCTGTGTTTGTTCATACACAGACATACCTCAAGTAATGGGGAACACCATATTGGTGAAACAGTTAGAGGAGTTGCCATTGCCTTTTCCAACATTTCTGATAAAAATTCACTAATGTTTCATTACATTCATGAATTTAAATGCATGCAATTCAACAGAATTAACAGTACCAAATGAAGCTAGCTTACTTAAACAAGAAATTAACGAGTTTTAGAACATGTTCAAACCTATCTCGAACAAGATGAACACAAATTGAACTTAAGTAGTTTGGTTAATTTTTTATACCTCTAATATTGTATGTGTTTCCAACGTTGTTCTTTAGATGTTAATCAACCGCTCACCCAACTTTTGTTGCATTGAGCTGTCTTTGGAACTCAAGGAGACGGAGGAACAAGCCTATTAATCAAAAAAAAAAAAAAAATCCAAAAAAAATTCAAATATTAATCAAATGATGGTCTAGTTTGTCTCTTGTAATGATCATCTACCATTTCTATTACATCCACTACCACTTGTCACTAACATCTATCAGTCTCTTTTGCACATTACCTCAACTTTGAGAAGATAATTTGCAACCAGAGTTAGTAAGAAACTACAAAATTGACAGTACAAACCTCTAGCTCACTTGCTTTTCATTCTGCACTATTTGAGCTTCGGAAAATGGCATCAGAGGCTGAATGAAAGCTCAATGCATACCTTAGGAGGGAAACACAGAATCCGGCTTCTGTGACTATTTGTGTGCACTGAAGGAAGAAACATAACCTGTAATCTTTGAGTTGGCTCTATGTACTTCCTCCTTGAAACTTTGCGGAAAAAGGCTGCACGTAGTGTTAAGAAGGATCAGATCAACTATCAAAGTAAAGTTTTACTTATCAAAAAGGGGTCACTTTATTCCAAAACCAAGTTAATCGTTAGCATGAAATCCACACCTAATGTAAAGGAAAGAAACAAAAATAACCTTGCCCAAGAAAATACTCGAAGATTGATTTGACTGGTATGTTATAGTTCCAAACAGAGATGTCATGTCAGCTTGCATTCAGCTGATTGCTGCATTGCGAAAATCCTCCACAGATCGAAAGGTGAGAGATACTATAAGGTGGGGATTATGGAGAAAAGAATACGAATAAAACAGCTTCATAGCATACACAAGGGTACAAGTAATTATAAGATTTTCAGCAATAATTGGGTCAAAATCTTTACACACAGAGAGTTTGTCGATGTTCATCTTATCTATCATCTTTGTAATATGATTCAATTTACTCAATTCCAACAACAATATGCTATAAGGTATTTCACATATCACTAGGAGTTCGAAAATACTGCAGTGACGATCCACATCACTAAGGTAGCCAGGTCAATCAACCTGCTGGATCCAACACAAACACCAGTCAGACCCATGTTGGGTAGCTGGTCACATAAAAATCAGCCTGCTGGACCAAACAAAACCAACTAGTGATTATAGCAAATCATCTAGTGATTATACATACCTAAGGAAGATAAAAAAAACACAAAAACAAAAACAAAAAACTGGAAGAAGGAATCAACTGATTACCTTATACTCCAGATGCAGCTGCTTTCTCACTTCAAAATATCCTAGAACAAAAGATACTCAAATGGCCAGTGGTACTTTGGATTTAGTATGTGAAGGTCCACATAATCTATCTATAAAATGTCATTAGCAAATGTAGTCCATCAATTATATTGCACAAAGGATCCATTAGATGAGATGTAAAGTGAAAAATTATCATAAAAGAAAGATGTGGATTAAATAAATAATAATTTCCACCAAAATTAAAGTAACATATTATTGGAATAAATCAAAAGATACATTTAGTGTCCCACCAAAATAACAACTCACATTATAGCACCGTAGTGGATGAAAAAGAAAACAACAAGTGTCCCACAAAAATAATGACTTATGTTACTACAACAATATGAATTACATACAGCCACACAACGATATGAATTACACACAGCCACATAATGATGCTTGTCATTATAATAACTAGAAAACCATGCATGATCTGCTCTTATGTTGCAGTTATGCACAGTTAGGTTTGTGTCATGCTCCACTACATAAATGATTGGGCATCAAATACAATCACTAATCAAAAGCATCAAAAAAATAAAAAATAAAAAAAAAATTTACTAACGAGGTGGAGAGGACTTCTACTGATAGATGTCAAGTTCAACTACATTTATGATTGCCCAACTAACATCGATTCGAGATCTAATGTCTCTAAAATTTTGCCATCTTATGCTCATCCACCTAGGATAGTTATAGAAAACAATCATTATAGAAGTTCTAAATTAAGATGTACAAGCAATGAATAGACTCCATTCAATTATGTTAAAATATAAATGGAAAACTCACCTCCAAATGCTATTCGAACAAATTTCAAAGGTCCTGTTTCAATTGACTTTACAAATATTTCTCAAGCTCAATGAGAATAATTCCACTTCAAAGCATACCATCACAATCACAAAAATAAATATGAAGTAAACATACAGCTCATTTTCTGGACTGCAGACGTTTACTAAATCTACTTTTCCCTGTGACAAAAACATTTTCAGATGTGCAAAACTCATACATGTAACTCAAATCACGAGGAAAAGCTTAAGGCACATGTGTTTGGTTTCATTATTGATGGGACTCGTATTAAGAATACATTATATCTGAATAGCATGAACAAACACAGAATGTGGCGGTCTTGCGGAATCCTTTGAATACCATCAAGGAACTTAGATCGAGTACTTAATCATAATAAAACAAACAATTCTATTACATAGAATTTCATATTTCATTCATTTAAACTCTGTTAAATTTTGGAAGGTAACACAAAATTGGAATGGCTGAAAAGCTGTTTTTGACTTGAGAACCTTGTTTTCTCCTCATTGATAACAAAAATGCATTCACAGTATATTCAGCACAGTTTGGAGAATCATTTAGCTGAGCCAAATCCACAACACTGAAAAAGTAAGATCTTTTTTATTAACTTAAACGAAAAAAAGAAGCATAATACATCGGATCTCCATGACACAGACATCCATCGTAAAATCAATTTTAGTTGAAGAAACAATAGAGTGGTATACATTAAGGTTCTCCATATCCCTGTAAGTAGGTCAAATCTTAAAGAACACAGATACACCAAAGTTGTAACACCCCACTTTCTTCTTCGATTAGCAGCAAAAAATAAAAAATCAAACTCCCAAATTAATTAAAGAAATATGTTCCCCAAATTATATATATAATCTAATGATTCTAGAAGGAAATGTGTGGCATATGTTGCAAATCATGTAAGAGAGTATTGCAACAACTCATAGAAGTTACGAGTGTTAAAGCTGCCATAAAATAATTCATCCTGAACAATAACAAGAACAAAATTGTCAAAACAGAAGTTACATTATTACATACCTCATTATGAAGGAATGGCATCTCAAAGTTTCATCATTGAACAAACACTTCAGTACAAATCAAGAAAGAGAAGTACGAAACAATTGCCATCCCATATGACGGGTGGGGCACCATAATTTCAAATTTCATCAACTAAGTTAAGTTCAATAATTACGGGTAAATCTTCTAGTTCAAGTTATTGCGTGGATTACAACCCGATAAAAAAGTTGAAACATATATTAAAATCCAAACATATTAGTAACTCATTACCCAAAAGAAGATGAATAATTCTAAAACTAATCAGCAATTGAAAGAAAGAAATATCATAACAAAAGTGATGCTAATGAAAGGAATGATTCTCTCATTTCCCATAGCCAGCTGTATATATATTATGATATTATCCTTACAACTTATTGATATGAGCTTATTTAAAGACAATATATAGTTCAAATAAGATTAACCATAAAGGCACTCCTCTCTGCAGTATATAACTAGTCCTGTATCAAAATATGCTTCATGTACCGAAGTGTTTGTTCAATTGTTTCGTATTGCTCAAAATAGTGTTGTGGCTTAAACATAAATCCAATCAAAACTAGAAGACAGTAACAAATAGAATTTGGACCTGATATTTGCAGTTCTGATCGGAGAGATAGCAAATTTGAGGATAAGATCTAGGTCTCTAGATCTTTAACTTCTACTTGTGACCCATCTCGATTATATTAGCCGTTGCTTGTCCGGAGACACTGACACCGCACTTGAAACCCCAGACAAAGTACATCGCCACGAATGACAAGAGCTTTCCATGTATCCCATTGCATGGACTAGAAAGAGCAAGAGACCACAAATGAAGAGAAAGAACACAAAACAAAAGCAAAAATTCCAGAAATAAGCTAGATCAGGGGAAAAAAAGCATATGAATTTCCATACATCGACTTAAATATACTCCAAATCATTGTTTTAGCCATGAGATTTTATAGATCTTGAGTGAACTTAGCAAATCTAGATCAGAAAACCCTTACCTTGAGCCCTAGATCGATTTAGATCAGAGGGATTCGAACAATCTCGAAGATATATGCTCAAGTCAAGAGGGAGAACAAGATTTTCCAGATCAAAATCATCAAAAATCGATGGAAATCGATGGAAATCAAAGAATCAAACCTCAATCTCTCTCTCTCTCTCTCTCTCTCTCTCTCTCAAGTTGCGTCTCTGCTCAGTCAACCGAAATCGAAATATCTCTAGATAGATTTGGATTTCGTAGGTACAGATGCCTTTATAAAAAGAGGAGAAAAAAAAAACTCTTAGTTTAACACACAAAACTGTGTCGTTTTACACATTACGTTCCGTACGCGGTTATCCCACCGTCACCAGGAATTTAAAAGATTGTTCAACAGATTTAGCGACATTTACAAAAAACGCCACAAAAAAAAATGTGGCTATATCCACGTTTTCCAGTAGTGTCGGTTGAAGTTGCTAAAATGGCTTTGCCTTTATCCTTTCTAGCACACTTGGGGTTTGCCTTGGCCATGGGACCAAGAAATCCTTTTTTCAATATTATTTGGTAGAGAATCAACCACAAGATGAAAAACAAACTCAAAAACACTAGAGGGATTAAAAAACTTGCTAAAGGAGATCAATGACTCAAGTGCAATTTGACACATGCAAAATGAAATGATAGAACACAGTTGGAGTGATCTATGTTTGATCTCTACTTGGTTCAAAATCTCTAGCATATCAATGGCCACACCAGTTACTAGCACTAAATAGAGAGAAATGCACTTACAGTAGTAGAGATTCCAATGGACTTAGATTGTGAAAATATCCCAAATTGATAACCTTGCAAGCTTCTGTAATTTGTCCAATTACTACCATTTGAATGTCTGTAGTACTGAAGCTATGGCCTCACTATTTGGCAATGAAAAGTATGATGAATATCACAAAGAGAGACTAGATGAAAAGTGTTGGATCCTCATTAAAAGGTCACTAGAAAACTTGAGTGTGGATTGAAGAAAAATCCAACAATGGTAATGGAAAGGACATGCAAGTGATGAAAGTGAAAGAGGCTGAAGAAAGAGGGGAAGGGAAGGCCAGAGAGTTGGATCTATGCTGGAGAAGGGGGTTGTTGGCCGCCAAAAGCACTGTCGGCTTGGTAAACAAAAGTCAACACGTACCGACACCCTTGATGGACGAGATCTGGATATAGATGATGAGAGCAAGCGTTTTATGGCCTTGCCGAAGTTTCGTCGGAGGGTCACTGGAAATCCCACTAAGATTGTTAAAAATCACTACTAAGAGCTCAAACAACAAGTTAAAAAAAAAAATCAGTAATGCTAGGTATCATGAAAAGTCTTTCATGAAAATGATCATGAAAGATTTGTGATTTTTGGATTACAGTTAGAATAAAACACCACACACTAATCAAGGTAATCTAAGAGTCACAAATCCTTCATAATCATTTTCATGAAAAAAATTTCATGATCCCTAACATTTCTCAAAAAAAATAGACCAATTATTTAGTTAGAACGAAACTCTAAAGCAATTCAAAATCATCCAAAGTAGTTCACTACACAATGAAATTGGAAATGGAACTATAAGTCCTCATGAAAATAAGAGGGTAAGAGAATGAGCCATCGTATTCAAATGATAATCACTCAGGTACAAACTAAAGCGACCTCTAAACTTTGTCTCTATTTTTTAAAGTGGATCACCCATTTAGAGATATAATAAATAAAGAAAGGAAAACAATGAAAATTTTGAAAAACCATTTGGTTTTCATATATATAGCTTTTGTTTTTGTGTGATAACAGTTTAAAAACTCGAAATCAACTTTTTGATATTTTCGAAACAATTTTCAGAAGCCATTCAACAAAAAAGTTAGAAGACAAAATAATGAAAATGATACCAAACCGGCCAATTCTAGTGAATATAAAGCATGCGCTTGCATGTTATATGCCTCAAAAATTAAAGAATGAAGCAGATAAAAAAGTTAGATGTCTCAAGGAAAGATGAGTAACTTTTGAATCCAATGTCACCAGTAATTGCATTATAAAAATTTCAGCAACTTATCATGTTTGTGTGGTGCAAATAAATTAATTTTATTCTTACTTTGTTAAGAAAAATATAGAGATTAATCATCCTTACCTTCACACAAACCCAAGCCTCCCATATTGTTAGGGCTAAAATTCGAAGAGGGATGATGGAATAACCCTATAAAGGCGGTAGAAGAAGAAGAAGAAAAAATTAGAATGAAACCACTAGAGTTTTATAATTAACAATTTATAAAATTATATTATTGTATAAAAGAATAGTTAGAAATTTTATTTTTTCTATTAATTTTGTTAATAAAAAATTATGAAAAGGGATTATTTAATTTTCAGAACTGCACGGGCAATCTATATTCTAAGCAAATCTCAGAAGTTGTTTTTGTGATTTACCCATTTAAAAATATATAATTTGTGAATTTTAAAAATTCATTAAATAGAAATATATATATATATGTATATATTTTGTACATTTATGACTTATTTACAAATATTTTATTTTTTAAATATAGAGTTAATTACACGTTTCACCCTAGTAGTTTGATTCAAATTTTACTTTAATCTATTATTTTAATTTGAACAATTTGGTTATTATACCTCAACTGTAGTTCGAATCCTTCCATCTAAATTGAAAGTAAAAATTCATAATTTTGGGATAATTATCAATTTTTTAAGGTAATAATTTGGTTGTTCTATCTAAATTGGAGATTAAAATTAATAATTTTGGAACACTTGTCAATTTTTTAAAGTTTTAATTTGGTTTTTTCATCTAAATTGAAGGTTAATATTAATAATTTTTAAAACACTTGTCAATTTTTTAAGGTATACACATAAACAACATTAACAAAAATTTTAACGAAATAACCAAATTGAAATTAGACTTAAAGTGTAATGCCAAATTGTTCAAATTAAAACTACACAGACTACAGTGAAATTTACAAGGATAAAAAGTGTAATTAACCTTTAAATACATTTAGATTAGAGGCATCTATCTACAAAATAAAAGGCTCAAACTTAGTAATTTAACTTTACAATTCAAATTAAAAGTTCTTACAAATTACATGTAAACTTATTTAATAAATTTACTCCTAAAAATGTGAAAAAAAGTAATATTTAATTCATATTTTATAGTAGTTGTTTAACTCTTTATTTGGTATTATAATTTTAGATTTTGTTTGATATTTTTCTTCTTCTTCTTCTTCTTCACTTTTTTAATAGATTGGGTGATTTTTTTTTTCTTATTGTAAATTGAATTTACTAAATTATAAAATAACAAGATTAATCTTACATGTTTATACTTTTTAGTTTTTAATTATTTTGTTTCATGTCTTAATATGTGTGAATAAATTGTAGTTATTATGCTTTCGTTTGGGATGTGGTTTGGCTTTTTGATTTTTTTGCTATTTTAGTCTGGGTTAAAAAGTCTCATTTGTGATGGACTTTTTTGGCTTTTTTAATTTTTGTGAGAGAAAAAATGAAATGATTATGATTTGGATGTGATATTTTGTCTTATTGACTTTTTAGTCTATTTTGTCTTTTTGTAACTAAAATAGCCACACAAAAAAAATTATCTCAAACATAGCCATATGCAAGCATATTTTATGTGAGTATTAGTATAAAAAAAATTAAAAATTAATAGTTTCATTTTATCAACAAATTTTTTTATGATTATGTACACAATAATACTATATATTTTTAAAAATTAACTCAAGAAAATATATTTATAAATCACACTCATCAAACTATGGATTACATCAAATTACACCTATTTTGAATTTACATTATACACCTTCAAGATAAAATTTTGAATAAATACTTTTTTTTTTCTTTTAATATATGAACTGCCCACTTTTAAATTTCGTCTTAGACCCCGAGGATCTTAAGACGGACTTTATACGATCCACGCACTGATACTTTCACTGATACTTTTGTATAAAATTTTTAATAAAAATTACGAGTATGTAGTATTATAGTTTTAAACAAAGGGGTTTGTTTTTTTGAATTCTTTTCAAAAATAAATAATAAAAAGATAATTTAAATTTAAAAAAATTACTCAAAAATAAAAACTTATATGAAAATAATGATTATTTTTTTTATATAAAAATAATCTTTAAATTTTATTTAGAAACACATTTCGAAAACTTTACCAAACAATTTTTTTTATTTATATATATATATATATGTTGTTGCATGTTTAGGGAAAATTACCTACACCCGCCTTGAGGTTTAGCTAAATTACAGATTCCTCGGTTTCAAAAATTACATCCCACCACATTTGTAGACACCCCATTTTTGACCGACCTTAAGACTCAGACATCACCGATTGAGCGCTTGGTGATGTTGCATATTGTGCTCGTTTAGAAGTCTCAGAGTCGCGGCCGTGAGCCCTGCCTCCGGACTTCCGAACCCTCTTCTGTGCCTTGCCTCGGTTTGTGAACCAAACTCGGTTTTCTCTGTTTTCTTTCCTGAGGGAAGGGAGAGGTCCTGTAGACTATCTCTCAGTGGCCGTGGGCTACATTTCGTGGCCGTAGGCCATTTTGCCCATTTCGGAGCCCGGTTCCCGATTTTCGGAGCCGTCAAGCCGTGTGCCTCGGTTCGGGACCGCCTAACCATCTCCGATTTCTCCGGTTTTTGGCATGCATCTCATTTACTCCCTTTTGAGGGACACTGGGGTCTTAGACACCCACTTCGTGGCCAAACACCACTTTCGGTGCTTAACGGCCTATTTTTGGGACCCCGAACTGCGTGTTTTGGCCCCTAAGCATTCGTTTTGCATCGGTTTTTGTTCATTTTTGGCAGGTACCTCTATTTTATCACCAGGAAGGTCACTGAAGAGTGGGAGGCCAGCAATTGTCTCAGCAACCAGTTATGCTCCTCCGGCGCCCTCCGACGCCCGTTTTTCTCACTTCCGGGCTAATGTTGACCACCCTAGGAGCATTTTCTTCAAGCCCAAACCACATATTTGTGTTGTACACACATGGGAGGACCCTGAAAACACATGACTGGCAAGTAACTCCAATTGAACCTTTTGAACCCCTTCTAAAAGTGGCTTGTTGTCTCTCATGTTTCAGAGTTGCCAATTTCCAACCACAGGGTCTTGTTGTACACACATGGGAGGACACCTTTTTCAGGTGGCCGGCCATTAATTCTTTGTGACCCTTTTGACCCCTGGCCGGCCAGCCATAGGGGGTAGCCGGCCGGCCACCTGCAACAAAAGTGGCAGGCCGGCCATGCTCCTTGGGAGGTGTGCGTGGCAGCTGTATAGCTTTATCCCCCAAAATATCTGATTTCGGGGGATATTTTGTAGCAAGGGAACTTAATCCCTTAAGGCCTACACTCTCTCACACACTTGGGCTCACCATCCTTGCATGCATACATCTCTCTCTCTCTCCCTCAAGAGTTAGAACACTTGCCTCAAGCCTAAAAACACATATCCATCTCTATCTCTTTGATTTTCTTGAAGTTTGGTGCCATTTCTTCATCACCATCAAGCAACACCACCACCACTCCATTTCCAGCAGGAAGGAGAGGTTCTCAGAGGCTTAGAAGCAACATTCCTCAAGCCAAGAGGTAGAAAAGAAGAGGTCTTCAAGGGTAAGTCTCCATTTCCCTCTTTTGTAGCATTTTCTTGCTTCATTTCTTAAGCCTACTTTCTCACTGTTTTAGGCTCCGACCCTAACTGAAAGGGTCACTCTTTTGAGCTATTATTCATGTTTGTTTAAGGGCTCAACCCTGTTTGAGCCCTCTATGGTGCACTTGCTTCAATATCATCTTATATGTCACATTTTTGCATGAAATTTCTAGCCTATGAGTGATCTGTTTTCGAGCATAATGTAAACTATAAGTGGGCCTATTTTGAGCCCCTCTTCAACATTGAAGAAGGGCTCAACCCTGTTTGGGCCCCCTATCTTGCACTTACTTCACAATCCCTCCTATTTACCGTAAATTTGCATGATTTGTTTGGCCTATATGTAAATTGTTTTGGAGCATATCATGAACTGTGAGTAAGTTTATTTTGTATCCCTCTACAACATTGTAGAAGGGATCACCCTTTTTGGGGGCCTCCATGTTGTACCTACCATTATACCCCTCTTTGGCCCCCATTTTTGCATGCCTTTTTAGGCTTATCTAGATTCTGTTTTCGGCCATCATCAGAACTGAAAGGGGTCATATTTTGACCCCCTGGATATATTTCATGAAGGGTCTTTTCTTATTTGATGAATGTTTGGGATACTTCATGTTATACCCTCTTGTGGCCTCAATCTTGCATGGCATTTTTAGCATGTTTTCATACTGATTTGGGGGATGTCATCTACTGTAAATATTCATATTTTTAGTCCCTCATCAGTGTTGTATAAGGGTATTTTTCCATTTGGGCATTTCATGTATCACTTGTTTTATTACCCTCCTTGTGGCCTATTTCTTACGTAGGAATTTTGCCATGCTTGTATATTATTTTGGGGTTTGTTTTGAACTAAAAAAATGCTTGTCTTGGGGCTGCCTTGCTACTGTATTTTTATTCCATGTCCATATTGTGCATGCATTGCATAGCTATAGGTCACTTCGGGTGCCTAAATTCGCATATCGGGACCATTCCTTACATTTGGTGTCATTTCGCCTCATTTCGGGGCTGTTTTGCATCATTTTTAGTTGCTGAAATTCATTTGCATGTTTGCATATCATATTCCATGCCACTTCATGCCTTAGGGCCATTGCCTCGGTTTGCGTGTCCGTGTGCACGCATTTCGAGGCACTTCATTTTCATCCATCGGCCTCTTATGTGAGTGTGGCTGAGGCTCTCTCATGTTAGTATAAGTCCATATTACATTGTATATGCCATTTTAGTCTCATTGCATTCCGTATGTCGTTGCCTCGGTTTGCGTGCCCGTGTGCACGCATTTCGAGGCATCTCATTTTCATCTCATGGCCTCTTATGTGAGTGTGGCTGAGGCTCTCTCATGTTAGTATAAGCCCATATTGCATTTGGAGTGCCATTTTATGCTTTAGTATCATTGCCTCGATTTGCGTACCCGTGTGCACGCATTTCGAGGCACTTCATTTTCATCCATCGGCCTCTTATGTGAGTGTGGCTGAGGCTCTCTCATGTTAGTGTAAGTCCAATTTGCATTGCGTATGCCATTTCATGCCTTAGGATCATTGCCTCGGTTTGTGTGCCCGCGTGCACGCATTTCGAGGCATCTCATTTTCATAGCATTGTGCATGCTAGGTCATATGTTAGTTGCATTCATGCATATCATGCATATTGCATTGTGTTCGAAATAGGAGTTAGCCGGGGCACGGAAAACGAGGTACGTTCCGTACTCCGAGTGACGGAACGGGTCTCAATTCCCAAGTCACCGACACTTCGGATTGTCCATGATGGAGTTAGATTTTGTTGTAGCATTCATGTGCATTCATCCTATATTGAGCTGTGCAATCTGACTCCTCGGCCATCATGCATCGATATGCGTGATTGGTGGCACGAGGATCGAGACATGCATATATTTGTGAAATACATTGCTATGCCCCTTTCCTGCTCTTTGTTGCAGCAAAAATAAAGAATCAGCAACTTTTCGGAGCTTGGCACGCATTTCGAAAAAAGATGTAAACAGAGGCTAATTGGGACATCCCAATGGATTCCCGCGCAAGGCAGCCCGGCATACATCATTCATCAGAATCAAGGCAGTCCCTGGCTTGCATGCCAGTTTACAGCTTTCTTAGTTAATTTGTTAATTAATTAGGAATTTGTATATTTATTCGGACTGTATTATTTCGGACTGTAATATTCTTTTATTCGGGACTGTATTATTTATTCGGACTCTTTGCGCGAGGGCATAAGTGTGGGTGAGTGTGATGTATGTCTTCCAACCCCACGTCTTTCTTCCCTTTTATTTACCCGCTTATGATGGTTAGATATAGGGCATATTTTAATTAGCATAAAGTATGACAGCATGTTTGCATCATTCATCTGTTTTGCATGCACCGGGCTCGGCGCATCATACTAACTGCATTTGTATTTCAATTCCAAGTTGAATACATGTTAGTTGTAGCATTTCACATGCCATGTTTAGAATAGCCGAGCCTGCTATAATTTGCATCTTTGCATGTGTTGCATTAGGCATTTTCTGTATACTTAGGAACCATACATGATTTCTAACAAGCTTCTGTTTTGGCTTGGAGTACTCGGTGAGTCTTATGCTTTAGCATCCTTGCATGCGTGTGAGTGTTGCCATGAATAGCATGCTTACCATGAGGCTATATGCTTATGTGATATAACTGCCTTGAATGCCTGTGAGTGAAGGTTGAGTTACTTAGATTGGGACAAATCCTTGACTGTTTGTTTTAAGCCCACTAGATAGTGGCAAAATTATGTTTTCTTAAGCCCACCTGAGGGTGGCAAATCCACGTCTTAGCCTACTTGCGGGTAACACCATCAAACCATTTTCAAATAAACAAACATGAAATGTTTTGTTCCAATTCAGGCGACTCAGTCTATACTTGTTTGCTGCGAGCATCACATAGTAACCTAGGCTAATAACCGGAATAAGAACACACAATGCTTTCAAAAACAGATATCATGGTTAGTAGAGGCCGGTCTTTGACCGGGCGAGCGGGGGTGCTCACGAAGTGACCTTCCCCAGTCGTATCCAAGTTCCCGAGCCGAGGCAACTTTGGTGATGACGGACACGTGGCCTTTGGCACCGAGTTAGGGTTTCCTAAATTTTCCATTAAAAAAACATTTAGGTGGCGACTCTGTATCTGGCAAAGCAGTCCATGTTTAGCACTTCTTTTCAAAAAAATCTGTTTTCAAAATCGATTTGTCGGATTTGGACTCTTTGGTTCAAGATTAAAAACCGTGACATTTTGAGTCCTTCGAACTGTAGTGACCCAATATCGAACCAGAACGGGGGGGACTCGCACTCCTTTCCCCGGGATGCCATTCGGGGACGTCTACAGTTTCTGGCGACTCTGCTGGGGATTTAGAGAACTTGACTCGAACTCATGATATCTGGTTTTGATTACACTTGTGTGTTTCTTTGCATTGCATTTGCATTGGTGTGCCTAGGACACCGAGTTTGCCATATGCCATTCCCGAACGATTTGCCGGAGGCTTGTCTTGTCAAGTCATGTCCATAAGGCTGATCGGCTCTGGCTCTGACAGCATGGGAACACAAACCCCGGTTTTGCCGGGGCACCCTTTTTGACCATTCGACCTAGTGCATATTCGGATCCATAGTGACCATTCCAAACTAGGACAGGTTGCTTACCCATTTATAGGTTATTTTGAAGCCGCTGCGTGCGTAGTGAACCCTAGCTCCTGACAAAATAGGACAGGAAAACCCTACCCCAACATAGGGGTGTTTTGGCTCTCACTTATCTGCTATGTGCTTGTTAGAGTGCGTCTCTACAGGGAATGCATGTATCAGTTTATGAGTGTTGGGCATCAGGCCTGCGGGCATCAGCATCAGTATTTGCTGGAATCAGTTTTACTTGAGGGTATCAGTTTACAGGCAGAATCTTGGGGCAGAATTCAGTAGAGGGCACACTCATTCAACTTTGCTTGTATCTGTTCAGGTGAAATCAGGCTGAGATGCTGTCTGTTTTCTCTTTTGCTAGGTAGTCCTGGAACCATAGCTTCAGAAGGCTCCGATATCCCCCGGGTACATTAGACTAGTGCTGATAGACTGTGTTAGGTCAAAAATTCAATTCAAGGGCAACCAGTGTTCTTTCGCTGAGGCAAGGCAAAGAAGGGCCAGACAGGGCTTATTGGTTCATCCGATCCGACAGTCACCAGTCACATCATCAGTAGACCCGTGATGGCACAGGGTTCGGAAGAATTTGTGGCCGTGATAGCAGCGCCAAATCAGGGAACTGCCCTGAGACCAGTATTGAAACACAGCGCCCATCTGGGGCATCTGCCTTACATCCAACTTTGGGACCCCAGCCGAACTTTGACCCACTTCCGCCAGTTGAAGATTTGCAGTGTCCGAATCCTCGAGAAGGGTTGGCTCAAGCCCAAGTTTTCAGACCTCTGGTGCAGCCTAATGAGAGGCGTTATCCCCTTGATGCTAATGACCTCGATCTGACTGCAGTGAAAATTGCAAATCTTGAGAAGCAATTCAGAAAGGCACAGGGCCTTAACTCCATTCCCGACATTGAGGATGGGCACACCGAGTCTGCTGTACGGCTCCCAGACAGATTCAAAATGCCACATATTGACCGTTTCGACGGGTCTGGGGATCCAATGGTACATATCCTACTTTTCTTGGATGTCCTAAAGCCTATGGGTCTGACTAAGCCACAGAAACTCTCTCTGTATGGAAGAACCCTGTCCGGTGTAGCAGCCACTTGGTACGCTAAGTTGGAGGACAAAATGAAGCAAAACTGGGAAGAATTGGCTGAGGCCTTTGTCGATCAGTATTCCTACAATACCCAATTTGAAATGACCATCCAACAGCTTGAAGCAACCCGCCAAAACCCAAAAGAGCCTTTTGTGGAATTTGTTACAAGGTGGAGAGCAAAGGCAGCACAGATGACAGATCGCCGCCCTTCTGAGAGGGATCAAGTGCAGATGATGGTGTGGAACCTCGAGCATGATATGTTGCAGAAATTGATAGTCGCTCCGCTATTCACTTTCAAGAGTTTGCATGAACTGGGGGTCCAGGTCGAGAATGCGTTCATCAGCGGGATCATTCCCAGAACAAGTGAACCGACAAGGAGGGTGATTTCAAGGAGTACCAATGTCGGAAGTAGCACTATTCCCGAGCCCACTGAAATCGATACAGTCGCCACAGCCAACCATTTTGCCAATCCAAGCCTGCAAATAGCCAACCCAGCCCGAGCTCAGGGCAGAACTTTCACCCCTCTCCCTATGAGCCTGACTAGCGCACTAAAAGTCCTGATGGAAAGAGGGCATCTCAAACCCCTCGATCCTCAACCTCTTCCCAACCCACTCCCAGCCAGACATAACCCTGCCAAGTATTGTATGTACCATCAGCAGCGCGGTCATGGCACCGACCGTTGCTACCGCCTTCGTCATGAGGTCCAAAATCTCATCGATAACCGGACGATAACTCCACCTTCAGACCCCAATGACCAAACATTTCCCACCTACCTCAATCTCATCCATACACTGCCATCCACCTATGACCCCAGCATATACATCACCCCGGCCCATCTACCCAAGCCTGAGGTGTTTATCCCAGAAAGCATGGACTTATGCATGATGGGTGCACCTGAACCCCAATCATCTCAAACCCATGAACCCACTACTTCCGAGCTGATGAGGATGATTGAAGATCTTCAGAGAACAGTGGCGGATTTAGCCTTTGGAGTTTTGGCTCCATCATCAACCACATTGCCTACCAGGGAGTTCATGTCAAAAAGCTCCCCAAGCTTGGGGCGGGCTACATCTGAGGAAGGCCAATCTCTTGGCAAAGTGGAAGCGAGTGGAAAGAACAAGGTAGGGGCAGGCATGGATCCCCATGAATATCTTCTGTTCGCTGTTGAGGCTTTGAAAGCCGAGGGACTGAACAAAGAGCAAGTCCTCACAGTTGTTGCAAAAGCTGTGGATGACACTTTCGCTACTCAAGTCAGGGGCAGTCCGAATCAAAGGGAAAACCGAGAGAAGGGCCGTTATACCAGAGGCAATCCTGTTAGCTCTAATCCTCCACTCAGAAGAGATCAGCAAACCAGGCCAGCACCTGCCAATTCCTTTGCGAGTGCACCCAGCAAAAATCCACAAGCCTTGAAGTACCAACCCCGAGGTCAGAGGGTCTTCCATGCCCTCTACATGCCTTTGTCCAAAGCTCTCCAAATCCTTGTTGGACAAGGCCATCTCAAACCCCTTGAGCCTTGGCCTCTCCCGAACCCTCTTCCGGCTACGCATGATGCTACCCAGTACTGCGCATACCATCAGCAAACTGGCCATGCTACCAACAACTGCTTCTGTCTTCGCCATGAAGTACAGGATCTATTTGACAACGGGGTCATCCTCCCGCCGAGCTCTGCAAAGTTTATCGGCACTGGGTCAGTGAACTTGGGGGATAATGATGTTATGTGATCGAGGGATGAACCACCTACGGATGGTGCTCAGATTACTCTAGCTGTGGTGAATGGCATGCACTGTTTTGAGCAATGTACAAGTGCTGTTAATTTTGCATTCTGACTTGGGTATTGAGTCAGTCTTGTTGTTGTGTTTTGAGTCAGTCTTTTTGTTTTGAGTCAGTCTCTTTTGTTTTGGGTCTGTCTTGTTGTATCGAGTCAGTCCTGTTGTATAGGAGTCGGGAGATTCCGGGGGTGTTACCTCGGGCGTCACCATTTTGTTTCGTGTTTGTCTTTTTGTTTTGTTTTGAGTCTGTTTCTGCCAGGGAGCCAGTTATGCCAATAGATTTTGAATGAAACAGCAGTGATTTCCACGCTCTCGCATTTGCTTCTGCCATGTGCTAGTTGTGCCGGGATTTGAATGAAATGGCAGTTCATTCCACCTGCTCTCTTGTGCCTTGAAGTCATTGTATTGACCTAAGTTTTTCAAAACCTTTTTCAAAACACTGCGGTGGAAAACAAAGAGGGATGAATTCCTCGGGATTTACAAAACTTTGATTATTTGAGAGAAAGAGAGGCGTGCTAAGCCCTTAATGAATGAAATCATGCTTGTTAGTGTGAGTACTGAGAAGGACCCTAGCTTTGATCCAGATGGGTCCTACACTGTCTTCAGCGCGAGCGATTTGTCGCTTTCTTAAAAACTTTCAAAAAAGGTTTTGCGCGGTCCTGCGAAGACATGTGTGGAATCGCTCTTGAGATTGTGCAGCTTAGGATCACTCTCGGTCTCGAGACTCAACCCCTTTGCTTTCAAACCTTGAACTTGGATTCAGAACGTTCAAAGGACAATCACAATATGAGGCCTGTGTGGCCAGATTTGAAGCAGCCCTCGAACAAGAGGCACCAAAGTCAGATCAAGAGGATCAGATGTCGTCAAAAGAAGCTTGCAAAGCTAGATCAGAAGCACCCCTCGAACTAGGGGCAAAAAATATCCGATGTGCTCTAAGAGCCAAAGGTGGATCTTTCTGCAAATTAATACAACAGCCACTCTCCCAGATACAGAGGGCTTCAATCTCAAAACCATTTGGCATGGACCTATTACACTTCAATCCTTTGAGAGGCTCGCTGGGCCGAAAACCCGGAAGGGCGACCCATGCAAAAGTTAGAGCAAAGAAAAGAATGAAAAAAGAAAAAAAAAAGAAGAGAAAAATGCAAAGATACAAAAAAAATGCAAAAAAGAAAGAAAAGAAAAATGCAAAAAAAAAAAAGAGAAGTTCCGGGTGACCCAGGCAAAAGTTAGAGCAAAGAAAAGAATGAAAAAAGAAAAAAAAAAGAAGAGAAAAATGCAAAGATACAAAAAAATGCAAAAAAAGAAAAGAAAAGAAAAATGCAAAAAAAAAAAAAAAAAGAGGAGAAAAAGGAATGAAAAGAATAGAAAAAGAAAATAAAGAAGAACAAAGCTCGCAAGGTTGAAAACCTGCAACAGGCGCCTTGGCAAAAGTTAGAGCATAAAAAGGAGAGGTTAAATACCCGAGTGTACCCTGACCCCGAACTACGTAAGGCTTGATTCCCATCTTTAGGATACGTAGGCAACTTCATTCTGAAGTCCAGCCGTAAAACAATTCAAATTTGATTGTGTCCATGCGATGGTTCTGATTATCTTCGCCTTCTCTGTATCCGAGAGTCTGGCTGTGTTCGTCGCTCCGAGGACTAACTACAATGCGCTGCGGCACCATCCAAACAAGGGGCAACTTTCCGTTGCCATTCAAAACGCCGCGGTGTCATTTCAAACAGGGGGTAACTCTTTGTTGCCATTCAGTGTGTTACGGCGCCATTCAAACAAGGGGCGACTTTCCGTTGCCATTCAATGCGCCGCGGTGCCGTGTATACAATGGGTAACTTTCCGTTGCCATGCAGCTTTCTTCAAGCACGGGGCAGTTTTCCTTCGGATTTGAGGTTGTGTATCTCGAGAGTGGGTTTCATGCTCGTTGAGCAAGTGGTCGTTTGCAAAAATAATTTTTGAGAATTTTTACTGAGGTTGGCTAATTTTCTCGAAAATTGTTCCATCTTTTCCAAAAACTGGACCATTTCTTGGACCCAAAAAAGGAAAATTTTCAGTGCTCATAGCCTGACTTGCATGATTTCAAATCAAAAAACTGAACAAGCATGTTAACCCAACTCTCATTTTGGTCAAAATTGTTTTAGTAGAAAGCCAAAAACAAAAAATGGTCGAAACGATGAACTAGGGGCACAGTTGAGTCAGGTGTTCTGTTTTTTCCCATTGTCAACATACTTGCCAGAAAGGGCACCATATTTGCTAAGAATGGCACTCTACCTGCCAGAAAAGGCACAACTGAAGGCGACGACAAACGGCTGAAAGTTCTTTCACCCTCCAAGCAGCGAGGTATCAAGCCAAGTACGAAGCACGAACTGGAATGGGGCAAGATATTCCACTCCCTCATCTAGACGGATCTGATCATGTCCAAACTCCCCAGCAGAGCATCGTCAACTGATGCTAGCTGCAAATTTGCTACACACCCAGTTGTAGCGCAACCCCTCTGTGGGAGGAATTCACTAGCTGTGAGCGGAAGAAAGAGAATCTAGCAGAATGCTAGGGGCACGAGCCCACAACTTGCTGTTTATCCATCAACCGCCCAGGGAAGAGATGAAAAATGAGAGATTGAAGAATAGAGAGATGTGCGATGAGAGAAAAAGTGAGAAAAGGGCTTTTTCAGAAAAACAGAGCTTGAGGGCCGAGTGATGTGAGAATCACAAATGAGAAAGGATGGGAAACACTACCCAGTAAAACAGGCTCCCTGTGCACGTCTGAGTGTCGTGTCTTTTTGTTTTATCTCGATTCTTGTTTTGGGTCGTTTCGAGTGTTACTCGATGTGTCTAGGTTGTGTGCCTTTATTTCCCCGTGTTGAGTCGTTTTGCTGTGGTCAGTTGTAGGCTCAATACCCGGTTGAGAATCATTTTCTCATTTTCAGAAATAAAATCATTCTGTGCTCAGAGTGCTGTGCCATTCTCCACATTTGTGCAAAACAGAATTGGTTCTTTCATAAAGCCGCAGGGTTCAACCCAGGTCACGTCAGAATAGTAAAGCAAGGGCCTATCTGAAGCTATTTAGGTTCCGGACTGCAAAGCAAAAGAATAGAGGGAAAATTTAGAGCATCTTAGCATGTCTCAACTTTAGCAAAATCCGAGGCTGCATTCCAGGTGCACCTTCTCAGGCCTCGCCATTTCTCTGGAGTATGAGTGTGTCTCGACCCCAAGTGTAAGCCTGCTTCAAGTCAGAATGGCAGTCCAAGCAGCACCCGAGGGTTTCACATGCAGATGTTATCTCTCGCCAATATGAGCAGGGTGTGCCCTTTTTTAGTTGAGTATGTTGTTAAATCCTCTAAGAGGCAAATCAGAGGCACCAGAGTACATATTTGATGCTCCTCAATTGCATAGAATGTGAACTTTCATATACACTGTTGTTGCATGTGTGCCGCGCATCGTTATGATTCATGCATAGAATATGCTTGCTTTCAATATTGCATAGAATGTGCTTCCATACTTGCATAGAAAATGCTTGTATCTATTGCATAGAAAATGCCCCCATACTTGCATAGAAGATGCATTTTATCGCACTTTCTTGTGCATTGTATCTCGCTCGCACTGTCTTGTGTACTTACACTTTATATCTCACTTGCACTGTCTTGTGCATCTTGTAGTTGTATCTCACTCGCACTATCTTGTGCATTGCATATCACTCGCGCTGTTTAGCGTATCGCGCTGTTTAGTGCATTTCAAATCAATCGCGCTGTTTAGCGTATCGCACTGTCTTGTGCATTTCAAATCAATCGCGCTGTTTAGCGTATCGCACTGTCTTGTGCATTTCAAATCACTCGCGCTGTTTAGCGTATCGCGCTGTTTTGTGCATTTCGAATCAATCGCGCTGTTTAGCGTATCACACTATTTTGTGCATTTCAAATCAATCGCGCTATTTTGCGCATCGCACTATTCTGTGCAGTTTATCATTTGCGCTATTTTGCGCATCGCACTATTCTGTGCAGTTTATCATTCGCGCTATTTTGCGCATCGCACTATTTTGTGCAGTTTATCACTCGCGCTATTTTGCGCATCGCACTATTCTATACAGTTTATCATTCGCGCTATTTTGCGCATCGCACTATTCTGTGCAGTTTATCATTCGCGCTATTTTGCGCATCGCACTATTCTGTGCAGTTTATCATTCGCGCTATTTTGCGCATCGCACTATTTTGTGCACATTACTTGCATTGTGCATGCATTTTATCGTGCTATCTTGCGCATCTCACCTGCACTTGTTAGTGCGTCACATCGCGCTATCTCGCGCACCTTACCTGTATCACACTGTTTTATGCATTCACCCGCCGGCACCGCGTGTGTCAAACTTTCGGAATCACATTGAATGTATGTTGTTAGTATATTGTGCTTGTTGCATTTCCCTCTTTTGCAGGCACGATATTGTATGCACGGTTCATTTGAGGCTGGTGCGACCAGACGAATCGCGCAGGTATCGTATCTTCTCCGTGTGAGACGCGACGAGAATTGAATGATTCTCCGCATTCCTAATTGCATGAAATGTAGTTGTTGCTTTGCATTCTTGCTTAAAACTGTTGCATCTATTTGCGAATACTTGCTTCATTACAGCTTGCTGCATTTGCATGATCATACATCTGGCTCCGTGCATATCGCTTTGCATTTTGCCCCCTTTGCCTGCGGGCATGCCTGCGTGCATATCTTTGTTTATCTTGTCTGATTGTCTAAGTCTTCGACCTTGTCAAAAATGGGTCGTCTCTGGGCTTTGACATTCACTCCCGTCACTTGTGACTTCCGAGTTCTGTCAAAGAGGGGCAACTGTAGACACCTCATTTTTGACCGACCTTAAGACTCAGACATCACCGATTGAGCGCTTGGTGATGTTGCACATTGTGCTCGTTCAGAAGTCTCAGAGTCGCGGCCGTGAGCCCTGCCTCCGGACTTCCGAACCCTCTTCTGTGCCTTGCCTCGGTTTGTGAACCAGACTCGGTTTTCTCTGTTTTCTTTCCTGAGGGGAGGGAGAGGTCCTGTAGACTATCTCTCAGTGGCCGTGGGCTACATTTCGTGGCCGTAGGCCATTTTGCCCATTTCGGAGCCCGGTTCTCGGTTTTCGGAGCCGTCAGGCCGTGTGCCTCGGTTCGGGACCGCCTAACCATCTCCGATTTCTCCGGTTTTTGGCATGCATCTCATTTACTCCCTTTTGAGGGACACTGGGGTCTTAGACACCCACTTCGTGGCCAAACACCACTTTCGGTGCTTAACGGCCTATTTTCGGGACCCCGAACTGCGTGTTTTGGCCCCCGAGCATTCGTTTTGCATCGGTTTTTGTTCATTTTTGGCAGGTACCTCTATTTTATCACCAGGAAGGTCACTGAAGAGTGGAAGGCCAGCAATTGTCTCAGCAACCAGTTATGCTCCTCCGGCGCCCTACGACTCCCGTTTTTCTCACTTCCGGGCTAATGTTGACCACCCTAGGAGCATTTTCTTCAAGCCCAAACCACATATTTGTGTTGTACACACATGGGAGGATCCTAAAAACACATGGCCAGCCAGTAACTCCAATTGAACCTTTTGAACCCCTTCTAAAAGTGGCTTGTTGTCTCTCCTGTTTTAGAGTTGTCAATTTCCAACCACAGGGTCTTGTTGTACACACATGAGAGGACACCTTTTTCAGGTGGCCGGCCATTAATTCTTTGTGACCCTTTTGACCCCTGGTCGGCCGGCCATAGGGGGTAGCCGGCCGGCCACCTGCAACAAAAGTGGCAGGCCGGCCATGCTCCTTGGGAGGTGTGCATGGCAGCTGTATAGCTTTATCCCCCAAAATATCTGATTTCGGGGGATATTTTGTAGCAAGGGAACTTAATCCCTTAAGGCCTACACTCTCTCACACACTTGGGCTCACCATCCTTGCATGCATACATCTCTCTCTCTCTCCCTCAAGAGTTAGAACACTTGCCTCAAGCCTAAAAACACATATCCATCTCCATCTCTTTGATTTTCTTGAAGTTTGGTGCCATTTCTTCATCACCATCAAGCAACACCACCACCACTCCATTTCCAGCAGCAAGGAGAGGTTCTCAGAGGCTTAGAAGCAACATTCCTCAAGCCAAGAGGTAGAAAAGAAGAGGTCTTCAAGGGTAAGTCTCCATTTCCCTCTTTTGTAGCATTTTCTTGCTTCATTTCTTAAGCCTACTTTCTCACTGTTTTAGGCTCCGACCCTAACTGAAAGGGTCACTCTTTTGAGCTATTATTCATGTTTGTTTAAGGGCTCAACCCTGTTTGAGCCCTCTATGGTGCACTTGCTTCAATATCATCTTATATGTCACATTTTTGCATGAAATTTCTAGCCTATGAGTGATCTGTTTTCGAGCATAATGTAAACTATAAGTGGGCCTATTTTGAGCCCCTCTTCAACATTGAAGAAGGGCTCAACCCTGTTTGGGCCCCCTATCTTGCACTTACTTCACAATCCCTCCTATTTACCGTAAATTTGCATGATTTGTTTGGCATATATGTAAATTGTTTTGGAGCATATCATGAACTATGAGTAAGCTTATTTTGTGTCCCTATACAACATTATAGAAGGGATCACCCTTTTTGGGGGCCTCCATGTTGTACCTACCATTATACCCCTCTTTGGCCCCCATTTTTGCATGCCTTTTTAGGCTTATCTAGATTCTGTTTTCGGCCATCATCAGAACTGAAAGGGGTCATATTTTGACCCCCTGGATATATTTCATGAAGGGTCTTTACTTATTTGATGAATTTTTGGGATACTTCATGTTATACCCTCTTGTGGCCTCAATCTTGCATGGAATTTTTAGCATGTTTTCATACTGATTTGGGGGGTGTCATCTACTGTAAATGTTCATATTTTTAGTCCCTCATCAGTGTTGTAGAAGGGTATTTTTCCATTTGGGCATTGCATGTATCACTTGTTTCATTACCCTCCTTGTGGCCTATTTCTTACGTAGGAATTTTGCCATGCTTGTATATTATTTTGGGGTTTGTTTTGAACTAAAAAAATGCTTGTATTGGGGCTGCCTTGCTACTGTATTTTCATTCCATGTCCATATTGTGCATGCATTGCATAGCTATAGGCCACTTCGGGTGCCTAAATTCGCATATCGGGACCATTCCTTACATTTGGTGTCATTTCGCCTCATTTCGGGGCTGTTTTGCATCATTTTTAGTTGCTGAAATTCATTTGCATGTTTGCATATCATATTCCATGCCACTTCATGCCTTAGGGCCATTGCATAGCTATGATCATGAATGCTTAGTCTCATACTGTATAAATAATGTGACGGTTTATACAGAAATATACGAATATAAGAACTTTTCTCAAAATCGTTCATTTCATTCAATAACATAAGTAATTCACTTTTCTTTCTTCTTATTACCTTTTTCCAAAAATTCATATGATTATAAAAAATTTCAGAAGAAAACAATTTCACCAAGCCCATTACGTTTTCTATCACTTTCCAGACTTACACTTGATTTATCTTTTGAAACATGTTCCTGTGTATTCGATGTCCTTCACATTATTCACATTCTCAATACAGTACTTACGTCCGTTTCCAACAAATTCATGTCTATACATATATACATTCAGTACAAAGGGAAAACAACAAGCAACTAACAACTATCTACTCAACGAATGAGGCAACTCGGCCTTCCAAAAACCATAACCATCATAACCCATAATATACACAGATACACTGAGACAATAATGATAAATAAGTTATGTTCTATCTACCTTAAGCAAGGTAAGCTAAGGATACACCTTTCCATAACGAAATGCCAAGTCAAGGATACATCTTTCCATAACCAAATGCCAAGCCAAGGATACACCTTTCCATAACGAAATTCCAAGTCAAGGATACACCTCTGCCAAGTTCTCTAGGTGCTAGCTGGAAGGTACTGGAACCTCTCATTTTAAGCACTGCCAAGTTCTCCAGGCGCTAGCTGGAAGGTACTGGTACCTCTTATTTGAAGCGCAAGCACATTCCCAACCATTTCAACATACTAGAATGCATAACAACATAAGTGTAATACATACACAAAGTATATGAACACATAATCACATATGGAGTACATCCCCTTTCCACTCCCAAACAGCCATACATATCCAATGTATATAGTTATAGTCATATTCAATGACAAGCACAAGTGATTAAATTCAATTCACTTAGTCCACATTCAATTTCTACAACAGTCATAGCTATCCTCCGCTGATAGCTCAAAACATATATTTCTAAACATATATACAATCTCCAAATAGATAAACCATCAATATTTTCATAGGTGAGAGATTTCAAATATCCAATCCCACCATTTACATTCATATCTATCCATTTCTGCATCTAATACGAAAGGAAAACAAAATCCAACTCTCGCACGACTTTCAGTCCAATAACAATGATATTATGTGAAGGTTCCAAGATTCGACCTTAAGGCCATGTTTGTTTGGGCGGACTGGATTAGCATTCCCATGACTAATAGTCCTAGGACTACGAATTCGTTGGATTATGTATCCTATCTTAACTAATAGTCAAGTTTAAAATAATTAGTCCGTACTTTAATTGTTTAATCAAACATCGGATTAATAATTTTATTGGACTATTAGTCCAATCCCAAGCTCATGTCCACCCAAACAAACATGGCCTAAGTTCATTATTCGTTTACAAAGTGTGATGATTTCATTTTCTTTCAAAAAGACCATTTTCTCTTTATTTTTCCAATCCACACAACTCCAACCATTCTCTAAGAATTCATTCTTGTCATTTTACAAAACCAAATTGGACGGATTGGAGGGAAGCTAATCCCCTTCATATTTACATGATTTATTTATTTATTTTTAAATTTTTTAGAGACGAATTATCATATTTTGCCAAACAAGATAAGTGGTGCTGCCACGTAGAGTGTGATATGGGCCAGGCCCGATGAGCCTATGAGTTGAAGGTTTTAATGTATTTTAATTGGGCCTTGCTATGCAAAGGATTGTTCCAAGAGAAAGGAAAATGATACGAAAATCAACAAATAAATTTAATTTCATTTATTATCCAGCATGACTTAAAAGAATTGATAAATGTACAAACAAGAAAAAACAAAAATTCTCTTCTTTTATCTATTCCTCTCACATAAGTAAGTGGGTCCAATCACATGAGAGAGATGATATGAGGCTAAAATGGCTATGGACTAGTCCCTTTCTGAGTTGATGCAAATTTTCAGAGTGTTTAAATCATAAATTTTAGTAGATTTTTAGATAGAAACTAGGAAATAAAAAAAAAATTATATTTCATTCACATTTTTTTTTTTAAATTCCTATAATCCATATACAATTTTAGTAAATTAAAATGCACATATTATATTTGGGGATTGGTTTTGTTCAATTGAGGAAGGAATTAGACTTATCTAGTTTGACCTGTTGAGTCTACCACAGGTTCTATATTAGCCCTCGTTTGGCATAAGCTAAATGGGAGCTTTTTAGCTAAAATAGTTACAAAAAGACAAAATAAATTTTTTAACCCAATAAGATAAAATGTCACATCCAAACCATAATCATTTCATTTTTTTCTCTTACAAAAGTTTAAAAAGCCAAAAAACCTATCCCAAACGAGGCTTTTTAACTTAGGCTAAAATAGCCCAAAAACTAAAAGCCAACTCACATCCCAAACCAACACTTAATAATTTGAAATGTTCATTATTTAGATCCTCTTGCGATAAATCGCCATTATGAGAAAATCAAAATTGACTTGTTATTTATATTATAAACCATTATAGTTATTTATTTTTTACCTCCGTAATTGGGCCTCTCACATTTTTCTTTTAGAAAAAATTATTTTAAAAAAAAACCGCAAGGTTTAACCCTTCAAATAAAAGTAAACTTGATTTTTTAAGTTTGTCAATTTAAATTATAATCTTTTAATTTATTTTCAATCTAAACTGTTTGTCTATTTTTATTAAGAAATTTGGGATGATATTGATCTTTGATAGTGGCAGTGGACAATATTGTGGCTTGATGGTGGCTGCGAGTAAAATAAAAGATAAAATGAAAAAAAAATAAAAAATAAAATGAAACGGTGTCATTTCAAAGTACAACAGAGACACAATAGTGACCCAAAATCCTATAAGTAACTCCACAATGTGTATGTGTTGGTTACATAATGTTAGTGAGTATTTAAATTTTCAATTGTGATAGAGACCCCCAAGCATACATGACCCTCACAATCCCCACTCTCATCCCAACCACTCATAATGTGAGGCTCACACATACACATCAAAGGCCAAGATCAAATTGGGGGTCTTGAAACCCCCGAAAAAGAGGGTCCAAATATTTCTCTTAAATTTCAATTGTGGGGGTTTACTCCCCGTGTGTGAGGCCTCTTTTGATGATTGAATCTATTTTATTAGGCTTTCACGCATTTATCTATGGAAAAATAAATAAATAAATTGATCTAATAATCTTAATAACATGACTTTATTATGTTTGTATTTTAAAAAAAATAAGACAAATATAATTATAAGAATGTATTGATCATTTATTTGAAAAATAATTATGATAAAATTATGTAGATAATATTATCAAATTAGTCTAACTTTTTTTATTTTATTTTTATTTTTATTTTTATGAATTATTTACAAACTGAAAATAAAACAGGGTAAATTACAAACCCTGAGGTTTACTTAAATTACAAATTATTTCTGTGATTTTAGAAATTACATTATGGCCCTTAAGGTTTATAATTTCATAACAAATAGGTCCTTTTGTTAATAAATCATCAATTTAATTAACAGCTTTTAATAATGTTAAAATTTTATTTCAATTAATAATTCAGATAATTTTATAATTGTATAGGTGAATAGTTAGAAATTTGAACTTTTCAATTAATTCTGTTAAATAAAAAAATTTCTGACAGAGAGGTATTTGTAATTTTTTAAACTATAAGAGACAATTCGTATTTTAAGTAAATCTCAGAGGGTGTATTTATAATTTATCCATAAAATAATAAAATGGCTTAAATACTTGAATGGGCTCTGTGAAAGTCCCATTATGTTAAACTGGACAACATGAACAAAAAAATAAAATAATAAAAAACTCCTCAAAGAACAAAACTATGATCACTCAAGATGTTATTGGGTTTAATTTGTTCAATAAAATCCCTCTCTTGACACATTGATTTGGATTTAATTTGGGATGATATTGATCTTTGATGGTGGGAGTGGACAATATTGTGGCTTGATGGTGACTGTGAGTAAAATAAAAAATAAAGTAAAATAAAATTAAAAATTAAAAAATAAAACGGTGTCGTTTCAAAGTACAATAGAGGCACAACACTGATCCAAAATCATGTAAATAACCCACCATATGTATGTGCTGGTTACATAATGTTGGTGAGTATTTGAATTTCAATTGTGTGGGGCTTACTCTCCCATGTGTAAGGCCTATTTTTATGATTGAATCTATTCTTTTGTTAGGCTTCCATGTGTTTATCTATGGGGGAAAAAAAAAATTAAATTAATCTAATAATCTTAATTACATGACTTTATTATATTTATATTTAAAATTAAAAAAAGACAAATATAATTATAAGAATGTATTGATCATTTATTTGAAAAATAATTATGATAAAATTATGTAGATAATATTTTCAAATTAGTATAACTTTTTTATAAATTATTTACAAACTGGAAATAAAACAATAAAACGGCTTAAATACTTGAATGGGCTTTGTGAAAGTCTCATTATGTTAAGCTGGACCGTCTAATCCTTTTTAAAAAATTTGAAAGAAGTTTCATTCTTCATCTTTACGTGATTAATTTATTTATTTTTAAATTTTTTAGAGGCGAATTATCATATTTTGCCAGATAAGATAAAGTGGTGCTGCCAAGTAGAGTGTGATATGGGTCAGGCCCGATGGGGCTATAATTTGAAGCTTTTAATGTATTTTAATTGGGCCTTGCTATACAAATGATTGATCCAAGAGAAAGGAAAATGATAAGAAAATCAACAAATAAATTTAACTTCTTCCCTTCATTATCTTCTTATTACTTTTTCTTTACTTTATTTTTTTTCTCCATAAATGCCTTCACACATTTATGATCCAAACATGACTTAAAAGAATTGATAAATATATCCAAAAAAAACAAAAAAAAAAAAACAAACAAACAAACAAGCAAACAAATAAACAAACAAACAAAAACAAAAAAATTCTCTTCTTTTATCTCTTCCTCTCACATAAGTGGGTCCAATCACATGAGAGAGATGACTATACAAGGCTAAAATGGCTGTGGACTCTTATTAACGGATTTGGGGTGGCTGCTGTACGGGGTGTATAGTAGTTATTGTTGTACAGTCAAATGGTCTCATTTTGATAATTCGAACTATTCACATTTTAGAATACATCAAGTAGAACATACTTGCCAAAAATCAAGTTAATCAGATATCATTTACTCATTTAACCACTCACATTTGTATCTAAAAAAATAAATAACAACTGTAATTTAAAGTATTAAAATGAAGACAAATTTGAGTGAATGAAAGGGTAAACGATATCTGAATTTTTTGCAGGTATGTCTACTTGATATGTTCTTAAATTTGAACGGTTTGGATTATTAAAATGAACCTTAAAATGGGCCCATTTGGCTACACAACAGTGATTGTTGTGCACCCCATACAACAGCCACCCCAAATCCCTTATTAACTCCCTTTCTAAGTTGATGCAAATTTTCGGAGTGTTTAAATCATAAATTTTAATAGATTTTTAGATAAAAAATAGAAAATAAAAAAATTCATATTTCATACACATTTTTTGTAAAAAAAAAATTCCTATAATCCATATACATTTTTAGTAAACTAAAATGCATATATTACATTTGGGGTTCGGTTCTGTTCAATTGAGGAGGGAATTAGACTTATCTACTTCGACTTGCTGAGTTCACCACAGGTTCAACATTAATAATTTAAAATGTTCATTATTTAGATCTTCTTGCGATAAATCACCATTATGAGAAAATCAAAATTGGCTTGTTGTTTATATTATAAATCATTATAGGTATTTATTTTTCACCTTGGTAATTGGGCCTCTCACATCGGGGTTTAACCCTTAAAATAAAATAAATTTGATTTTTTAATTTTATCAATTTAAATTATAATTTTTTTTATTTATTTTCAATCTAAACCGTTTGTTTATTTTTATTAAAAAAATTTGACGGAAAAAAAATAATATTTTAGGATAAAACTCAATAAAAATAATATTTTAGACATATGTAATACACCTACATTAAGTATAATAACTAAAATACCCTTTTTCTTTAGTTTTACTTAATGAAAATAGATAAATAATTTAGATTGAAAATAAAATTTGTTGTAATTTTTTTAAATCTTAACAAAGATACAATTTAAGTTATCTTAAATTTAAAAAAAAAAAAAAAAAAAAAAATTATGATCGGATGAAGGCGGTGAATAACCATATCTTATATATATTAACCCTAATAACAAACTGTTCTTTATCCAACTATTCTCTGTCATAGTATCCACATTCAAGAAACCATGTCTTCAACACTAGATTTGATCGATGAGGCCGAAGAGGCATTCTTGATGAACAACTTTTCAGAGGCTGTAAATCTAGCAACCATGGCGAAGCAGCGATATCCATCTTTCGACTACATCGATAAGTTCTTGAAGGCTTATTCAATCCACTCCGATGCAACCAATAACAAGCTTGGTAATGGAGAAATCGACTGGTACGCGGTTCTTGGCGGGGTAGATTCGAAGAGCGAGACGAAAGACATCAAGAAACAATATCAGAAGTTGGCGCTTCTCGTTCATCCAGACAAGAATGCTTCTCTGGCGGCAGAAGGAGCATTCAAGATCGTATCGACCGCGTGGGATGTTCTTTCCGAGACTTCGACAAGGAAAGCATACGATGATCGGAGGGATTTATTCAGAAGGCGAGTCGACAACACTACTACTGGCACATCACAGCCATCCTGGTGGCCGTCTTCATTTGGAACCCGGGAGTGTCCCAGATGCAGAGAGCCATGTTTCTATCTGAGTCAGAAGCGGGTCTCGATTTATTGCTTCCGTTGTGAACGGAAGTTTGCATTCCCTTCTACCGCCGCTCCTGCTCCTTCTAGGGTTCGAAGATGTATTTTTTGCCATGGTGTCTGCCATTACCAGAGCACCAACGGGTACGAGACCGTTACATGCACACAGTGTTCGTTCAGGCAGTCCGTTCCGACGATGCCCGGTTGGACGCCTCTGTTCGGAGTCCGCTTTGATGGTTGAGGTAAGGTTTACCATTTTTTCAACTTCATGAATTTATCTGTTAATGGTTTCTACGTAAGTTTACTGCTTTTATGTTACTAATAAACCTAGTTAATATGTACATATATTTTAAAAAAAAAAAAAAACCAAAAAAATCAAAAAAATCAAAAAAAAAAAAAATTTATTTCTATATATATATATGCAATAAATAAGAATAATTGTAGGAATTTATTAGTATATATATAAGTATATATGAGGCATATATACGTATATATCAAATTTTATTTTAAAAGTTTTATCATGATAATCTTAGTGTCTTATGGTATGATGAAAGTGAATTAAATATCTATACATAAATATACACTGTATGATAATTTTAGTGTTTTATGGTATGATGAAAGTGAATTAAATAAATATACATTCATATACACTGCGTAGTTATTGCTAGTTATCTCATTGACTGTTTTAATATTGTGGTAGTAGTGTAACAAAAGAGTTTAAGGAAATTGTGGATTTCTTTTTTCTTCTAAAAAAGATATATATATATATAATTTCTAAATAGAATAAGGTGGATTATGGTAATCCATTTTGAATCAAAACATCCATCATTATATTCATAATTTCATATATCCATTATCACATGATTTTGAACAAACATTTTTAGTTTTTTTTTTTTATTATTATAAATGATCTCTTTACAAATTATTTTTCTTAAAAGATAAGTAGTATCTAGTTTTACTGTGGTGTATTTGTTTTAGTAGTGTAACAAAAGAGTTTAGGGAAATTGTGTTTTTTTTTTTATATTAAAAAAAAAAATTATACAAAATTTCTATGTAGAATGAGGTGGTTTACAGTGATCCATTCATTTTGAATCAAAACACCCATCATTATGCTCATAATTTCATATACCCATTGCCACATTATTCTGAATACATTTTTTTTTCTTTTTGTATAAATTATCTCTTTACAAATTATTTTTCTAAAAAGATAAGCAATATCTAGTTTTTTTTTTTTTTTTTTTTGATAAGTAAGTCATATTATAACAAAAAAAGATAGATATACAATAAAGTTCAATACACATCCTTTGTAGGGAGTACAAACATAAACAAAGAAATAAACTACTCCCTCAAAAGAAACAAACTAAACCTATAGACGACAAACACACCAAACACAACAAATATCTAGTTTTACTGTGGTGTATTGTTGTAATAGTTTAACAAAAGAGTTTAGGGAAATTTTGTGATGTATTGTTGCAGTAGTGTAACATAAGAGTTTAGAGAAATACTATTTTTTAAAGATTTTTTATACAAAAGTTTTATATAGAATGAGGTGGTTTATGGTGATCTGTTCATTTTGAATTAAAACAACCATCATTATACTCATAATTTCTTATATCCATTACCACATCATTCTAAATATATTTTTGAGAGATTGACCAATAAATCTCATATTTTAGACTTGTGATCTATATTATCCCATATTTTTTTCTTGTGATCCATTTAGTCCTTTTAGATATGTAATGACTGATCATTTACCCATCATATTGGAGGGTTACATTTGGAGAGTTACATTGGAGTGTTATTTTTAGAAAAAGTACACTAAGGAGTTTTTTATTGTGTTAGTGTTACATCGAAGTGTTACGTTGGCAAAAAGTACACTAAAGAGTCTTTTAGTGTGTTACATCAAAGTGTTATGTTTGAGGGGTATTTTAGTATGTTACATTGGAGAAGTGTTACATTTGTAAAAAGCACACTAAGAAGTTTTTTAGTGTAGTGTGTAATGTTATAGTGTTACATTAGAGGAGTTTTTCAATGTGTTACGTTGGAGGAGTGTTACGTTTGTGAAAATTATACTTAGGAGTTTTTTTGTGTGTTCATATTATATTGGAGTGTTGCGTTTTGGAAAAGTACACTAAGAAGTCTTTTAGTGTGTTATGTTTGGAAAAAGTATACTACGAAGTTTTTTTAGTGTGTTACGTTGGAGGAGTGTTACATTTGAAAAAAAATACACTAAGGAGTTTTTTAGTGTAGTGTGTTATGTTGGAGGAGTTTTTCAGTGTATTACATTGGAGGAGTGTTACATTTATGAAAAGTACACTAAGGAGATTTTTAGTATGTTACGTTGGAGTGTTGAAGTTGTTACGTTATTGGAGTGTTATGTTTAGAAATATATATATATACTATGGGGATATTTTAATGTGTTACGATATAATGTTGGAGTCGTCTTTTAGTGTTATGTTGGAGGAGTAGTGTTACGTTTTTTCAAAGTACACTTAGTCTTTTAGTGTGTGACATTCTTACATTAGAGTGACGGAAAACATGATCCAAAAATTGGATCCAACTTCTCTAAGATGGCGTCCCCCAATGAGGAAAGGTAGAAACATCAACCAAATCATACCAAAATTTAAAATAGGATCTCATGGTAAGATTGTCAAAACAAAGAGGACCTAGCAGTGTATGAGAAAATTCATGGGACTATTTGGAGTAACTAATTCCCATATGGAACTTTTTGATAATTTTTCCTATATTTTTGTACAAATTATTTCTTTACAAATCATTTTTCTTAAAATATAAGGAATATCTTGTTATAGTGTAGTGTAACAAAAGAGTTTAGAGAAACTGTATTTTTTAAAGAATTTTTATACAAAATTATTATATTGAATGAGGTGGTTTATGGTAATCCGTTCATTTTAAATCAAAACACCCATCATTATTCTCATAATTTGATATATCCATTAGCACTTCATTTTGAATATATTTTTTTGTATAAATTATCTCTTTACAAGTCAATTTTTTTAAAAAGATAAAGAATATCTAGCTTTACAGTGGTTATATCGTTGTAGTAGTGTAACAAAAGTGTTTAGGAAAATTGTGTTTTTTTTTATCAATTTTTTATACAAAACTTCGAACGTGGTTTATCGTAATCCGTTCATTTTTTTTATCAAAACACCCATCATTGGCATTGTCCTCATAATATCAAATATCCATTATCACACCATTTCTACAAATCATTTTTCTTAAAAATAAGGAATATCTACCTTTACCGTGGTGGAGATTTTAGAGGAACATGTTGGGCAAGAAATATAGGATTTGAGGGATGTTGGGTTACCTAATTTAGGCAAGGCCAAAGAGCTTCAACGTTGTATGCTTGTATGTTTGTTTCATTTTGCATGCTACTTGTGTGTGATAATAGAATCTCTTGAATTTTTATGTTGCTATAACTTTATTATTGATTCTGTGTGTATCAACTAATTTTGGTGTCCGTGCTGAAATTTGATATTATTATTATACATTCTCGAGAGTTGTTACATGCACTTATATTTATCATTTAAAACTCATACTCTCTGAAATCGCAACACATTCACAATGAGAAGTGTATTTTGAGAAAATCTTGTGATAATCAAAAGTATCTTTAGTTGCTTTGGGGAAGCCCTATGAGCTTAAACTTGATTGACTCGCGTTTGTGGTTTACCTATGGCAGCTTTCCCCCAATCATTTTCAAGAATGACTGGGCCGCCTACGGAATGTTGTGAAGCTACCTAGCACATGGCACACAGATGTGAAAAAATCACTTTATATTATACATGTTAATCACTTTATACGTGCTAAGGGAGGGCTACATGTTCCTATAAAAGGGGTGTAAGTCGCTAAGCATTCTTGTTCATGTCTGGCCGCCTACGGAATGTTGTGAAGCTACCAACACTGAATATTATTATCAAAAATTTACTTTATAGGTGTTCGGAGAGGGCTACGCATTCCTGTAAAAGGGGTGTAAGTCGCTCGACATGATAATCAAAAAAAATGGGGTTTGTGCGTTAATGCCTTAGGTCCAAACAATGGGTTTGACTTCTGTGTTTTTGGTCTTTGGACTACTCATAGCACCTCGAGAAACTTCTGCATTCTATAGATTTTCTTAACACACTAATCACCAGCACAATTCACAGATTGATGAGACATTTGATTGTTTTACTAGATAAATTTTGTTCATGTCTTAGCCCTTGCAATACAATTTATGATTTTTCATATTTTAGCATGTTGGTCATATGGTTGATACACATAGATATACAATAAAAAAGTTATAATTGTTTTATCAAGTTACAAGAGATTCTGTATAACTATATTTTTTTTTGGAGTTTTTGACTATCTATATCTATACATACTATTGCCTGCTTGCCTGCTTGGGGGGAAAAAAAAAATCAAGTTGAATTACAAGTTCTGTGGTCTTTTTTTTTTTATATTTAAAATAGGAGTTCAGTGGTTAGTTAGGTTAGAAACATGTCTGGTCCTTTATCGGGTAAAGTCTCTTTTCATGTATTTACAAGTGAGGGAATATCTGTAAATCTCTTGTAACCTATTATCATAGTGAAACCATAGCACCCGTGGATGTAGCCCTAATTTTGGGGTGAACCACGTAAATCTTCTGTTTTTTGTGTGTGCGTATAATTTAAAATTCTCTTTTCATTCAATTTTAAATATCATGACACAACCAAATGATGGCTAACAAACACAAAGAGTTTAAAAAAAAAAAAAAAAATCAGCAATTGACAGTTTTATGTGTGATATTCAGAGCAGTAAATATTTTGTTGATGTAAGACCCAATTCTTTGGATTTAATAGGTACTTCAGCGATTGGCTCAAGCTTTAACAGAAGTGCTACAAGAAATGCATGATTAACAAATTAGTAAGCAGGAAAATAAAAATAAAAATCAGAGTCGACCACCCATTTAGAGATAATAATAAATAAAGAAACGAAAGCAATGAAAATTTTGAAAACACTAACTGGTTTTCATATAGCTTTTATTTTTGTGTGATAACAGTTTAAAAAACTAAAAAACAACTTTTTGATATTTTCTAAACAATTTTCAAAAACCATTCAACAAAAAAGTTGGGAGGAAACAAAAGAATGAAAATGATAGCAAATTGGCAAATGTTGGTGAATATAAAGCATGCACATGCATGATATATGCATCAACAGTTAAAAAAGGAAGCAGATAGTTGGATGTCTCAAGAAAAGAAGAGTAACTTTTGAATCCAATGTCACAAGTAATTGCATTATAGAAATTTCAGCCACTTGTCATGTTTGTGTGGAACCAATCATAAGACCTTCATTAAAAGGTTATGAAAAAACATACATAAAGAGTACTAATACTCAATTTACATACCCAGCCAGGGTCCACTGCAAGAAGAAAGAAAAATAAGGAAAAGAAAATACAACCAACTAAATTCACAATCATCACCAAGCACTTGATATTCGATTTAAATATGAAGCTTCCAAAATGATAGTCTTCGAGAATCTAAAGCCAGCAAGCTCCTTGGCATCCTTCAGTCAAATAAACTCCAACACCACACATCGCAGATGAAAACCAAGACATCACAAGACCTGCAAAGAGAAGAGGTAAAAAAACAAAAGGCGTAAGAGTTGAATATGAAGTAAATTGTGACATTCAATGGGGTGGCTAATGGAGACAACGACGTTGATGGGCTTGGAAAAGATAACAATTAGAACAACTATCTTCAATGACTCTCCTTTTTCCTTTTTTTCCAAGAACAAGCTTGAGGTTGAGATACATCCATGACCTCATATAGCTCTCATTGCACGGCCTCAGTTCGCTTAGATCTTTTGCAAAAAGTTGAAATATTTTGGAGGAGCTAACTATATCACAAGTCACGTCTTTCTCGCTAAAAACAAAATCATGCTTATCCAGAATAGGGTTAGCATCCGAAGACTGAACTGTTGGAATGACCAATTCATCCACTCGAAGGATATTTGACCTGCAGCCAATAATGGAATTATTAGTCACTTCTATAGCAGGGGCTTGCATCTCCAAGGAATCGATATTCATTTGATTGTAGGGGCACTCTATCTTGTGAAGCTTGACATCTAAGACAAGCTTGGTCAATGAAAGAATTGGAATTTTTTACCAGGGGCTTGTGATTCATGGTTGCTATGATCAATGAGAAGAAAATTTCTTCCCAATGTATTGTTGTTGCCTTTGTTTAACAACTTGAAATGGCCTTGCTCTCATAGATTCCCAGATGTTTCTACAAGGGTAGGTATCGTTGAGTGTTGTATTTCATCCGTCATGGATGCCTCTTTAAGTTCCATCTCAAAGGATTGCTGCAGTGTATGCCTAGTTTCTAGCTCAACCTTCTCTATCAGTAGCCATCTCATAATTAGTAGAGGCTTTAGGGTGATCCTTTCCTTATTGGATGGACCTAGCACACAGTGGTTAAGCTTTTCTAGACGTACAAGAGCTTCAAGATCATCCTTACAATCTTCCAATAGTTGTTTGAAAGAATGTTGAAATTCCTCTGAATCTGAACAAGATGATTCTCTAACAAAGGATTTGATCAGCTCAATACTCAAAGGATCAAGGAATTAGTACATCTCTTCAAAGGGATTTTGGAGCTGGGCATTGAATCTTTCCTCGCACTGCTGGAAAATCTACTTTTAGCGGCGTTTTTTAAGGCCGTCGCTATAGCTTTATGGCATTTTAAAAACGTCGTGATATAAGTATAGGAGGCGTTTTAAAAACGCCGCTAAATGTCTTACCCTAACAGTCTCTGACGTCACACTATGATAATTAGCGACGTTTTAAAACGTCGTCATAGACATTTATACATTTTAAAAATTTAGCCGTTAGGGTTGAGATATAGTGACGTTTAAAAAACGCCGCCATAGCTTCTTTTTTTTTTAAAAAAAATTATGCTAATTTTTTGTGGTTGAACAAAAAAAAATACCTATGATAAACAATTATTAAGAACTAATAATTAATGTTTATTAAAATAATAAATAAACTAAGCTTGAAAACAAAATTAAAATACCCGTCAGACATTTATACATTTTTTTAAAAATAATAAATGAGTGTGTGTCATAGAATTTTCCTAATTTCAATTTGGTTCAATAATCGTCCTCAAAAAAAAATTTGGTTCAATAATGAATGTTTGACAACTTCACTGCAGAAAAACAACATTTGAAAATTTCAGATGCTGCCTATTAATAATGCACAAATCCAGAGTTCAGGAAGCTACAAATCCTCCTCACAAACAATTCTCACCCATCCCATCATGTAAACTACGGGAATACCCAACAGAAAAAAATAATAAATGAATAAATAATTCCCTGCAGATATAAACAAAAATTTTATGGATACAAAACTAACCACAGAAATACAAATGCAATTGATGTATGTTGTTGGTTCTGACTCAATAAAATTATTGAGCTATTAATATACAAAAACAAATGCTGAGCATGAGACCTGCCAGCCAGCATCATTGATCAAATTTTTTTAACATTAGATTATCAGTTTATAACTTGCCAGAAGCTCAACCAATCAATTTGTCTTCTTGGCACCAGAGAGAAATTATATGCAGAGGTCTGTGTTTGTTCATACACAGACATACCTCAAGTAATGGGGAACACCATATTGGTGAAACAGTTAGAGGAGTTGCCATTGCCTTTTCCAACATTTCTGATAAAAATTCACTAATGTTTCATTACATTCATGAATTTAAATGCATGCAATTCAACAGAATTAACAGTACCAAATGAAGCTAGCTTACTTAAACAAGAAATTAACGAGTTTTAGAACATGTTCAAACCTATCTCGAACAAGATGAACACAAATTGAACTTAAGTAGTTTGGTTAATTTTTTATACCTCTAATATTGTATGTGTTTCCAACGTTGTTCTTTAGATGTTAATCAACCGCTCACCCAACTTTTGTTGCATTGAGCTGTCTTTGGAACTCAAGGAGACGGAGGAACAAGCCTATTAATCAAAAAAAAAAAAAAAAAATCCAAAAAAAATTCAAATATTAATCAAATGATGGTCTAGTTTGTCTCTTGTAATGATCATCTACCATTTCTATTACATCCACTACCACTTGTCACTAACATCTATCAGTCTCTTTTGCACATTACCTCAACTTTGAGAAGATAATTTGCAACCAGAGTTAGTAAGAAACTACAAAATTGACAGTACAAACCTCTAGCTCACTTGCTTTTCATTCTGCACTATTTGAGCTTCGGAAAATGGCATCAGAGGCTGAATGAAAGCTCAATGCATACCTTAGGAGGGAAACACAGAATCCAGCTTCTGTGACTATTTGTGTGCACTGAAGGAAGAAACATAACCTGTAATCTTTGAGTTGGCTCTATGTACTTCCTCCTTGAAACTTTGCGGAAAAAGGCTGCACGTAGTGTTAAGAAGGATCAGATCAACTATCAAAGTAAAGTTTTACTTATCAAAAAGGGGTCACTTTATTCCAAAACCAAGTTAATCGTTAGCATGAAATCCACACCTAATGTAAAGGAAAGAAACAAAAATAACCTTGCCCAAGAAAATACTCGAAGATTGATTTGACTGGTATGTTATAGTTCCAAACAGAGATGTCATGTCAGCTTGCATTCAGCTGATTGTTGCATTGCGAAAATCCTCCACAGATCGAAAGGTGAGAGATACTATAAGGTGGGGATTATGGAGAAAAGAATAGGAATAAAACAGCTTCATAGCATACACAAGGGTACAAGTAATTATAAGATTTTCAGCAATAATTGGGTCAAAATCTTTACACACAGAGAGTTTGTCGATGTTCATCTTATCTATCATCTTTGTAATATGATTCAATTTACTCAATTCCAACAACAATATGCTATAAGGTATTTCACATATCACTAGGAGTTCGAAAATACTGCAGTGACGATCCACATCACTAAGGTAGCCAGGTCAATCAACCTCCTAGATCCAACACAAACACCAGTCAGACCCATGTTGGGTAGCTGGTCACACAAAAATCAGCCTGCTGGACCAAACAAAACCAACTAGTGATTATAGCAAATCATCTAGTGATTATACATACCTAAGGAAGATAAAAAAAACACAAAAACAAAAACAAAAAACTGGAAGAAGGAATCAACTGATTACCTTATACTCCAGATGCAGCTGCTTTCTCACTTCAAAATATCCTAGAACAAAAGATACTCAAATGGCCAGTGGTACTTTGGATTTAGTATGTGAAGGTCCACATAATCTATCTATAAAATGTCATTAGCAAATGTAGTCCATCAATTATATTGCACAAAGGATCCATTAGATGAGATGTAAAGTGAAAAATTATCATGAAAGAAAGATGTGGATTAAATAAATAATAATTTCCACCAAAATTAAAGTAACATATTATTGGAATAAATCAAAAGATACACTTAGTGTCCCACCAAAATAACAACTCACATTATAGCACCGTAGTGGATGAAAAAGAAAACAACAAGTGTCCCACAAAAATAATGACTTATGTTACTACAACAATATGAATTACATACAGCCACACAACGATATGAATTACACACAGCCACACAATCATAATGATGCTTGTCATTATAATAACTAGAAAACCATGCATGATCTGCTCTTATGTTGCAGTTATGCACAGTTAGGTTTGTGTCATGCTCCACTACATAAATGATTGGGCATCAAATACAATCACTAATCAAAAGCATCAAAAAATAAAAAAATAAAAAAAAAATTTACTAACGAGGTGGAGAGGACTTCTACTGATAGATGTCAAGTTCAACTACATTTATGATTGCCCAACTAACATCGATTCGAGATCTAATTGCTCTAAAATTTTGCCATCTTATGCTCATCCACCTAGGATAGTTATAGAAAACAATCATTATAGAAGTTCTAAATTAAGATGTACAAGCAATGAATAGACTCCATTCAATTATGTTAAAATATAAATGGAAAATTCACCTCCAAATGCTATTCGAACAAATTTCAAAGGTCCTGTTTCAATTGACTTTACAAATATTTCTCAAGCTCAATGAGAATAATTCCACTTCAAAGCATACCATCACAATCACAAAAATAAATATGAAGTAAACATACAGCTCATTTTCTGGACTGCAGACGTTTACTAAATCTACTTTTCCCTGTGACAAAAACATTTTCAGATGTGCAAAACTCATACATGTAACTCAAATCACGAGGAAAAGCTTAAGGCACATGTGTTTGGTTTCATTATTGATGGGACTCGTATTAAGAATACATTTATATCTGAATAGCATGAACAAACACAGAATGTGGCGGTCTTGCGGAATCCTTTGAATACCATCAAGGAACTTAGATCGAGTACTTAATCATAATAAAACAAACAATTCTATTACATAGAATTTCATATTTCATTCATTTAAACTCTGTTAAATTTTGGAAGGTAACACAAAATTGGAATGGCTGAAAAGCTGTTTTTGACTTGAGAACCTTGTTTTCTCCTCATTGATAACAAAAATGCATTCACAGTATATTCAGCACAGTTTGGAGAATCATTTAGCTGAGCCAAATCCACAACACTGAAAAAGTAAGATCTTTTTTATTAACTTAAACGAAAAAAAGAAGCATAATACATCGGATCTCCATGACACAGACATCCATCGTAAAATCAATTTTAGTTGAAGAAACAATAGAGTGGTATACATTAAGGTTCTCCATATCCCTGTAAGTAGGTCAAATCTTAAAGAACACAGATACACCAAAGTTGTAACACCCCACTTTCTTCTTCGATTAGCAGCAAAAAATAAAAAATCAAACTCCCAAATTAATTAAAGAAATATGTTCCCCAAATTATATATATAATCTAATGATTCTAGAAGGAAATGTGTGGCATATGTTGCAAATCATGTAAGAGAGTATTGCAACAACTCATAGAAGTTACGAGTGTTAAAGCTGCCATAAAATAATTCATCCTGAACAATAACAAGAACAAAATTGTCAAAACAGAAGTTACATTATTACATACCTCATTATGAAGGAATGGCATCTCAAAGTTTCATCATTGAACAAACACTTCAGTACAAATCAAGAAAGAGAAGTACGAAACAATTGCCATCCCATATGACGGGTGGGGCACCATAATTTCAAATTTCATCAACTAAGTTAAGTTCAATAATTACGGGTAAATCTTCTAGTTCAAGTTATTGCGTGGATTACAACCCGATAAAAAAGTTGAAGCATATATTAAAATCCAAACATATTAGTAACTCATTACCCAAAAGAAGATGAATAATTCTAAAACTAATCAGCAATTGAAAGAAAGAAATATCATAACAAAAGTGATGCTAATGAAAGGAATGATTCTCTCATTTCCCATAGCCAGCTGTATATATATTATGATATTATCCTTACAACTTATTGATATGAGCTTATTTAAAGACAATATATAGTTCAAATAAGATTAACCATAAAGGCACTCCTCTCTGCAGTATATAACTAGTCCCGTATCAAAATATGCTTCATGTACCGAAGTGTTTGTTCAATTGTTTCGTATTGCTCAAAATAGTGTTGTGGCTTAAACATAAATCCAATCAAAACTAGAAGACAGTAACAAATAGAATTTGGACCTGATATTTGCAGTTCTGATCGGAGAGATAGCAAATTTGAGGATAAGATCTAGGTCTCTAGATCTTTAACTTCTACTTGTGACCCATCTCGATTATATTAGCCGTTGCTTGTCCGGAGACACTGACACCGCACTTGAAACCCCAGACAAAGTACATCGCCACGAATGACAAGAGCTTTCCATGTATCCCATTGCATGGACTAGAAAGAGCAAGAGACCACAAATGAAGAGAAAGAACACAAAACAAAAGCAAAAATTCTAGAAATAAGCTAGATCAGGGGAAAAAAAGCATATGAATTTCCATACATCGACTTAAATATACTCCAAATCATTGTTTTAGCCATGAGATTTTATAGATCTTGAGTGAACTTAGCAAATCTAGATCAGAAAACCCTTACCTTGAGCCCTAGATCGATTTAGATCAGAGGGATTCGAACAATCTCGAAGATATATGCTCAAGTCAAGAGGGAGAACAAGATTTTCCAGATCAAAATCATCAAAAATCGATGGAAATCAAAGAATCAGACCTCAATCTCTCTCTCTCTCTCTCTCTCTCTCTCTCTCTCAAGTTGCGTCTCTGCTCAGTCAACCGAAATCGAAATATCTCTAGATAGATTTGGATTTCGTAGGTACAGATGCCTTTATAAAAAGAGGAGAAAAAAAAAACTCTTAGTTTAACACACAAAACTGTGTCGTTTTACACATATTACGTTCCGTACGCGGTTATCCCACCGTCACCAGGAATTTAAAAGATTGTTCAACAGATTTAGCGACATTTACAAAAAACGCCACAAAAAAAAATGTGGCTATATCCACGTTTTCCAGTAGTGTCGGTTGAAGTTGCTAAAATGGCTTTGCCTTTATCCTTTCTAGCACACTTGGGGTTTGCCTTGGCCATGGGACCAAGAAATCCTTTTTTCAATATTATTTGGTAGAGAATCAACCACAAGATGAAAAACAAACTCAAAAACACTAGAGGGATTAAAAAACTTGCTAAAGGAGATCAATGACTCAAGTGCAATTTGACACATGCAAAATGAAATGATAGAACACAGTTGGAGTGATCTATGTTTGATCTCTACTTGGTTCAAAATCTCTAGCATATCAATGGCCACACCAGTTACTAGCACTAAATAGAGAGAAATGCACTTACAATAGTAGAGATTCCAATGGACTTAGATTGTGAAAATATCCCAAATTGATAACCTTGCAAGCTTCTGTAATTTGTCCAATTACTACCATTTGAATGTCTGTAGTACTGAAGCTATGGCCTCACTATTTGGCAATGAAAAGTATGATGAATATCACAAAGAGAGACTAGATGAAAAGTGTTGGATCCTCATTAAAAGGTCACTAGAAAACTTGAGTGTGGATTGAAGAAAAATCCAACAATGGTAATGGAAAGGACATGCAAGTGATGAAAGTGAAAGAGGCTGAAGAAAGAGGGGAAGGGAAGGCCAGAGAGTTGGATCTATGCTGGAGAAGGGGGTTGTTGGCCGCCAAAAGCACTGTCGGCTTGGTAAACAAAAGTCAACACATACCGACACCCTTGATGGACGAGATCTGGATATAGATGATGAGAGCAAGCGTTTTATGGCCTTGCCGAAGTTTCGTCGGAGGGTCACTGGAAATCCCACTAAGATTGTTAAAAATCACTACTAAGAGCTCAAACAACAAGTTAAAAAAAAAAATCAGCAATGCTAGGTATCATGAAAAGTCTTTCATGAAAATGATCATGAAAGATTTGTGATCTTTGGATTACAGTTAGAATAAAACACCACACACTAATCAAGGTAATCTAAGAGTCACAAATCCTTCATAATCATTTTCATGAAAAAAATTTCATGATCCCTAACATTTCTAAAAAAAATAGACCAATTATTTAGTTAGAACGAAACTCTAAAGCAATTCAAAATCATCCAAAGTAGTTCACTACACAATGAAATTGGAAATGGAACTATAAGTCCTCATGAAAATAAGAGGGTAAGAGAATGAGCCATCGTATTCAAATGATAATCACTCAGGTACAAACTAAAGCGACCTCTAAACTTTGTCTCTATTTTTTAAAGTGGATCACCCATTTAGAGATATAATAAATAAAGAAAGGAAAACAATGAAAATTTTGAAAAACCATTTGGTTTTCATATATATAGCTTTTGTTTTTGTGTGATAACAGTTTAAAAACTCGAAATCAACTTTTTGATATTTTCGAAACAATTTTCAGAAGCCATTCAACAAAAAAGTTAGAAGACAAAATAATGAAAATGATACCAAACCGGCCAATGCTAGTGAATATAAAGCATGCGCTTGCATGTTATATGCCTCAAAAATTAAAGAATGAAGCAGATAAAAAAGTTAGATGTCTCAAGGAAAGATGAGTAACTTTTGAATCCAATGTCACCAGTAATTGCATTATAAAAATTTCAGCAACTTATCATGTTTGTGTGGTGCAAATAAATTAATTTTATTCTTACTTTGTTAAGAAAAATATAGAGATTAATCATCCTTACCTTCACACAAACCCAAGCCTCCCATATTGTTAGGGCTAAAATTCGAAGAGGGATGATGGAATAACCCTATAAAGGCGGTAGAAGAAGAAGAAGAAAAAATTAGAATGAAACCACTAGAGTTTTATAAAGCTAACCACCAACAATTTTATGAATTATCTTTTTGTAACAATGCTCAGGACCTCAAAGTGCTCTCATCATGGCACAGTCCTGTTTTAACTTTGATATAAGCAATCTAATTGTTATTTTCTTGACTTTCACCTATGTAGATAAGAATTGCCTATTTAACTATTGTAGGCTACCAAAAAAAAAAAAAAAATTATAGAATCTTTTAAGCTGTGTTTGGTTGGGGGATTCGGGAAAGAATTTGGAAAATGAAAAGAAAAAAGTGTGTGAAACTAAGTGAAATGTAAGTATCTTTTATTCACATTTCACCTACCTTTACATTTTCTTTTTCCCTTTCTAAATCCTCCAACCAAACACAGTGTTAGTAAAATCAACAATGTAAACACTTTTTTGTTAAATATTCAACTATTTTTATGTTTACCGCAAAAATCACAATTTCCTTAGTTAAGGACACATATGCAAAGCATTTGCAGAAGCTTCATCTCTTTTGTGATATCAATTTTGTATGTATACTATGTTTTGATCTATTAGTTGTGAATTTTGATTTTGTATGTAGTGAAATTACATCCGTGAAATTTCAGTGACCTTTAAGTTGTGAATTTGCCTAGTGAAATTTCACCAAGCTACATAGACCACTAACACTTTTATTTGGGAAAAGTAACTTTACTACTAATATTTGAATCCTAATCTTGGAATTTGGCTAACACAATCTTCTCATCTAAGTGCAACAAACCTTAAATGCCCATTCATATTACAAAAGTATATATAAAACCTCATAAAATTCATGCCAAAGCAAGTCAAACTTCAATCCATTCACAACTATATGAAAATTATGCTTTTAAAGTTCTTATAAAATAATGCATTAGAGAAAAAAAAATACATGAATTTTATCATGTCAAAAGCTAACAAGTGCCCTAGGGGCATTGTTTAATATTGAGAAATGTAAAAGTGTCTTGAAAATATGTAAAAATATTAAAAATTATATTGATTTCAAAAAGTGCATTAAATTTAGTGAAAAATGTCGTATTTTTTTTCTTTTTCTTATTTTTTTTTTCGGTCTTTTACTTTAAAAAAGCCTTTGTTTAAGATTGGTATTTAGATTAAAAAATAGGTGAAATAGTTAAAATGTGCATTGAATTCAACAAAAAGTATCTCGTGTTTTTAAACTAATGAATTCACAACATCTATAAATTAGATTTATTGTATTTTCTCCAAATTTCATGAGAGACCAGTGTAATTACCCCAATAAACTAATCAATTCACAACATCTAAAAACTTGACATTGATGATGTAAAATAGAAACAAATATGAGAGAAATAGACTCACCATTTTCAAAGCAAGGATTTGGAACAAATCTAAATGAGTTGCTATAAAAAAACATAGTTTTACAAACACAAACAAACAAGTACTATAATCAGACAAACAACAACAACAACAATAAAAATAATATAGTTCTAGATCCAACTGTTGATGTGTTGAAAAAAATTTTAAAAAAACACAACCTGTATATATAGGCAGATCTATATATGTATCAAAGGATGGAAATTCAAAATTTGGGGTTGTCGATTTCCTCAACATCTTCGTCTACAGCTTTGATTGATGGGTTTGTTGATTTGGGTTTCTGAATTTGGGTTCGGATTGAATTTGGCTAGTGTTGGCTGAGTGAGTCAGTAGTGTCTACAGAGAGAGAGGAGAGGGAGGTTACGATTATACAAAATGCAATCACTCTGCTGGTTTTTTTTTTTAAATGGTTTTCAACTTTTTAATTAGTATTTTTTTATTTTAATAAACATTTTAATATTTTAATTAAAAATTTTACTTTTTTATATAAATTTAAATAGGGTAAATACAAATATATCCCTAAGATTTGCTTAAAATACGAATTGTTTTTGGTAATTCTGAAAATTATGGCATATCCTTTCAACTTTTTAATCGCATAACAAATTACCTTTTTTTTTAATAAATTATCAAGTTAATTAACAATTTTTAATGATATCATAAATATATTTTAATTAACAATTTATAAAATTATATTATTGTATAAAAGAATAGTTAGAAATTTTATTTTTTCTATTAATTTTGTTAATAAAAAATTATGAAAAGGGATTATTTAATTTTCAGAACTGCACGGGCAATCTATATTCTAAGCAAATCTCAGAAGTTGTTTTTGTGATTTACCCATTTAAAAATATATAATTTGTGAATTTTAAAAATTCATTAAATAGAAATATATATATATATATGTATATATTTTGTACATTTATGACTTATTTACAAATATTTTATTTTTTAAATATAGAGTTAATTACACGTTTCACCCTAGTAGTTTGATTCAAATTTTACTTTAATCTATTATTTTAATTTGAACAATTTGGTTATTATACCTCAACTGTAGTTCGAATCCTTCCATCTAAATTGAAAGTAAAAATTCATAATTTTGGGATAATTATCAATTTTTTAAGGTAATAATTTGGTTGTTCTATCTAAATTGGAGATTAAAATTAATAAGTTTGGAACACTTGTCAATTTTTTAAAGTTTTAATTTGGTTTTTTCATCTAAATTGAAGGTTAATATTAATAATTTTTAAAACACTTGTCAATTTTTTAAGGTATACACATAAACAACATTAACAAAAATTTTAACGAAATAACCAAATTGAAATTAGACTTAAAGTGTAATGCCAAATTGTTCAAATTAAAACTACACAGACTACAGTGAAATTTACAAGGATAAAAAGTGTAATTAACCTTTAAATACATTTAGATTAGAGGCATCTATCTACAAAATAAAAGGCTCAAACTTAGTAATTTAACTTTACAATTCAAATTAAAAGTTCTTACAAATTACATGTAAACTTATTTAATAAATTTACTCCTAAAAATGTGAAAAAAAGTAATATTTAATTCATATTTTATAGTAGTTGTTTAACTCTTTATTTGGTATTATAATTTTAGATTTTGTTTGATATTTTTCTTCTTCTTCTTCTTCACTTTTTTAATAGATTGGGTGATTTTTTTTTTCTTATTGTAAATTGAATTTACTAAATTATAAAATAACAAGATTAATCTTACATGTTTATACTTTTTAGTTTTTAATTATTTTGTTTCATGTCTTAATATGTGTGAATAAATTGTAGTTATTATGCTTTCGTTTGGGATGTGGTTTGGCTTTTTGATTTTTTTGCTATTTTAGTCTGGGTTAAAAAGTCTCATTTGTGATGGACTTTTTTGGCTTTTTTAATTTTTGTAAGAGAAAAAATGAAATGATTATGATTTGGATGTGATATTTTGTCTTATTGACTTTTTAGTCTATTTTGTCTTTTTATAACTAAAATAGCCACACAAAAAAAATTATCTCAAACATAGCCATATGCAAGCATATTTTATGTGAGTATTAGTATAAAAAAAATTAAAAATTAATAGTTTCATTTTATCAACAAATTTTTTTATGATTATGTACACAATAATACTATATATTTTTAAAAATTAACTCAAGAAAATATATTTATAAATCACACTCATCAAACTATGGATTACATCAAATTACACCTATTTTGAATTTACATTATACACCTTCAAGATAAAATTTTGAATAAATACTTTTTTTTTTCTTTTAACATATGAACTGCCCACTTTTAAATTTCGTCTTAGACCCCGAGGATCTTAAGACGGACTTTATACGATCCACGCACTGATACTTTCACTGATACTTTTGTATAAAATTTTTAATAAAAATTACGAGTATGTAGTATTATAGTTTTAAACAAAGGGGTTTGTTTTTTTTTAATTCTTTTCAAAAATAAATAATAAAAAGATAATTTAAATTTAAAAAAATTACTCAAAAATAAAAACTTATATGAAAATAATGATTATTTTTTTTTATATAAAAATAATCTTTAAATTTTATTTAGAAACACATTTCGAAAACTTTACCAAACAATTTTTTTTATTTATATATATATATATATGTTGTTGCATGTTTAGGGAAAATTACCTACACCCGCCTTGAGGTTTAGCTAAATTACAGATTCCTCGGTTTCAAAAATTACATCCCACCACATTTGTAGACACCCCATTTTTGACCGACCTTAAGACTCAGACATCACCGATTGAGCGCTTGGTGATGTTGCATATTGTGCTCGTTCAGAAGTCTCAGAGTCGCGGCCGTGAACCCTGCCTCCGGACTTCCGAACCCTCTTCTGTGCCTTGCCTCGGTTTGTGAACCAGACTCGGTTTTCTCTGTTTTCTTTCCTGAGGGGAGGGAGAGGTCCTGTAGACTATCTCTCAGTGGCCGTGGGCTACATTTCGTGGCCGTAGGCCATTTTGCCCATTTCGGAGCCCGGTTCCCGATTTTCGGAGCCGTCAAGCCGTGTGCCTCGGTTCGGGACCGCCTAACCATCTCCGATTTCTCTGGTTTTTGGCATGCATCTCATTTACTCCCTTTTGAGGGACACTGGGGTCTTAGACACCCACTTCGTGGCCAAACACCACTTTCGGTGCTTAACGGCCTATTTTTGGGACCCCGAACTGCGTGTTTTGGCCCCTGAGCATTCGTTTTGCATCGGTTTTTGTTCATTTTTGGCAGGTACCTCTATTTTATCACCAGGAAGGTCACTGAAGAGTAGGAGGCCAGCAATTGTCTCAGCAACCAGTTATGCTCCTCCGGCGCTCTCCGACGCCCGTTTTTCTCACTTCCGGGCTAATGTTGACCACCCTAGGAGCATTTTCTTCAAGCCCAAACCACATATTTGTGTTGTACACACATGGGAGGACCCTGAAAACACATGACTGGCAAGTAACTCCAATTGAACCTTTTGAACCCCTTCTAAAAGTGGCTTGTTGTCTCTCCTGTTTCAGAGTTGCCAATTTCCAACCATAGGGTCTTGTTGTACACACATGGGAGGACACCTTTTTCAGGTGGCCGACCATTAATTCTTTGTGACCCTTTTGACCCCTGGCCGGCCAGCCATAGGGGGTAGCCGGCCGGCCACCTGCAACAAAAGTGGCAGGCCGGCCATGCTCCTTGGGAGGTGTGCGTGGCAGCTGTATAGCTTTATCCCCCAAAATATCTGATTTCGGGGGATATTTTGTAGCAAGGGAACTTAATCCCTTAAGGCCTACACTCTCTCACACACTTGGGCTCACCATCCTTGCATGCATACATCTCTCTCTCTCTCCCTCAAGAGTTAGAACACTTGCCTCAAGCCTAAAAACACATATCCATCTCTATCTCTTTGATTTTCTTGAAGTTTGGTGCCATTTCTTCATCACCATCAAGCAACACCACCACCACTCCATTTCCAGCAGGAATGAGAGGTTCTCAGAGGCTTAGAAGCAACATTCCTCAAGCCAAGAGGTAGAAAAGAAGAGGTCTTCAAGGGTAAGTCTCCATTTCCCTCTTTTGTAGCATTTTCTTGCTTCATTTCTTAAGCCTACTTTCTCACTGTTTTAGGCTCCGACCCTAACTGAAAGGGTCACTCTTTTGAGCTATTATTCATGTTTGTTTAAGGGCTCAACCCTGTTTGAGCCCTCTATGGTGCACTTGCTTCAATATCATCTTATATGTCACATTTTTGCATGAAATTTCTAACCTATGAGTGATCTGTTTTCGAGCATAATGTAAACTATAAGTGGGCCTATTTTGAGCCCCTCTTCAACATTGAAGAAGGGCTCAACCCTGTTTGGGCCCCCTATCTTGCACTTACTTCACAATCCCTCCTATTTACCGTAAATTTGCATGATTTGTTTGGCCTATATGTAAATTGTTTTGGAGCATATCATGAACTGTGAGTAAGTTTATTTTGTATCCCTCTACAACATTGTAGAAGGGATCACCCTTTTTGGGGGCCTCCATGTTGTACCTACCATTATACCCCTCTTTGGCCCCCATTTTTGCATGCCTTTTTAGGCTTATCTAGATTCTGTTTTCGGCCATCATCAGAACTGAAAGGGGTCATATTTTGACCCCCTGGATATATTTCATGAAGGGTCTTTTCTTATTTGATGAATGTTTGGGATACTTCATGTTATACCCTCTTGTGGCCTCAATCTTGCATGGCATTTTTAGCATGTTTTCATACTGATTTGGGGGATGTCATCTACTGTAAATATTCATATTTTTAGTCCCTCATCAGTGTTGTATAAGGGTATTTTTCCATTTGGGCATTTCATGTATCACTTGTTTTATTACCCTCCTTGTGGCCTATTTCTTACGTAGGAATTTTGCCATGCTTGTATATTATTTTGGGGTTTGTTTTGAACTAAAAAAATGCTTGTCTTGGGGCTTCCTTGCTACTGTATTTTCATTCCATGTCCATATTGTGCATGCATTGCATAGCTATAGGTCACTTCGGGTGCCTAAATTCGCATATCGGGACCATTCCTTACATTTGGTGTCATTTCGCCTCATTTCGGGGCTGTTTTGCATCATTTTTAGTTGCTGAAATTCATTTGCATGTTTGCATATCATATTCCATGCCACTTCATGCCTTAGGGCCATTGCCTCGGTTTGCGTGCCCGTGTGCACGCATTTCGAGACACTTCATTTTCATCCATCGGCCTCTTATGTGAGTGTGGCTGAGGCTCTCTCATGTTAGTATAAGTCCATATTGCATTGTATATGCCATTTTAGTCTCATTGCATTCCGTATGCCGTTGCCTCGGTTTGCGTGCCCGTGTGCACGCATTTCGAGGCATCTCATTTTCATCTCATGGCCTCTTATGTGAGTGTGGCTGAGGCTCTCTCATGTTAGTATAAGCTCATATTGCATTTGGAGTGCCATTTTATGCTTTAGTATCATTGCCTCGGTTTGCGTACCTGTGTGCACGTATTTCGAGGCACTTCATTTTCATCCATCGGCCTCTTATGTGAGTGTGGCTGAGGCTCTCTCATGTTAGTGTAAGTCCAATTTGCATTGCGTATGCCATTTCATGCCTTAGGATCATTGCCTCGGTTTACGTGCCCGCGTGCACGCATTTCGAGGCATCTCATTTTCATAGCATTGTGCATGTTAGGTCATATGTTAGTTGCATTCATGCATATCATGCATATTGCATCGTGTTCAGAATAGGAGTTAGCCCGGGCACGGGAAACGAGGTACGTTCCGTACTCCGAGTGACGGAACGGGTCTCAATTCCCAAGTCACCGACACTCCGGATTGTCTATGATGGAGTTAGGTTTTGTTGTAGCATTCATGTGCATTCATCCTATATTGAGCTGTGCAATCCGACTCCTCGGCCATCATGCATCGATATGCGTGATTGGTAGCACGAGGATCGAGGCATGCATATATTTGTGAAATACATTGCTATGCCCCTTTCCTGCTCTCTGTTGCAGCAAAAATGAAGAATCAGTAACTTTTCGGAGCTTGGCACGCATTTCGAAAAAAGATGTAAACAGAGGCTAATTGGGGCATCCCAATGGATTCCCGCGCAAGGCAGCCCGGCATACATCATTCATCAGAATCAAGGCAGTCCCTGGCTTACATGCCAGTTTACAGCTTTCTTAGTTAATTTGTTAATTAATTAGGAATTTGTATATTTATTCGGACTGTATTATTTCGGACTGTAATATTCTTTTATTCGGGACTGTATTATTTATTCGGACTCTCTGCGTGAGGGCATAAGTGTGGGTGAGTGTGATGTATGTCTTCCAACCCCACGTCTTTCTTCCCTTTTATTTACCCGCTTATGATGGTTAGATATAGGGCATATTTCAATTACATACAGTATGACAGCATGTTTGCATCATTCATCTGTTTTGCATGCACCGGGCTCGGCGCATCATACTAACTGCATTTGTATTTCAATTCCAAGTTGAATACATGTTAGTTGTAGCATTTCACATGCCATGTTTAGAATAGCCGAGCCTGCTATAATTTGCATCTTTGCATGTGTTGCATTAGGCATTTTCTGTATACTTAAGAACCATACATGATTTCTGACAAGCTTCTGTTTTGGCTTGGAGTACTCGGTGAGTCTTATGCTTTAGCATCCTTGCATGCGTGTGAGTGTTGCCATGAATAGCATGATTACCATGAGGCTATATGCTTATGTGATATAACTGCCTTGAATGCCTGTGGGTGGAGGTTGAGTTACTTAGATTGGGACAAATCCTTGACTGTTTGTTTTAAGCCCACTAGATAGTGGCAAAATCATGTTTTCTTAAGCCCACCTGAGGGTGGCAAATCTACGTCTTAGCCTACTTGCGTGTAGCACCATCAAACCATTTTCAAATAAACAAACATGAAATGTTTTGTTCCAATTCAGGCAACTCAGTCTATACTTGTTTGCTGCGAGCATCACATAGTAACCTAGGCTAATAACCGGAATAAGACCACACAATGCTTTCAAAAACAGATATCATGGTTAGTAGAGGCCGGTCTTTGACCGGGCGAGCGGGGGTGCTCACGAAGTGACCTTCCCCAATCGTACCCAAGTTCCCGAGCCGAGGCAACTTTGGTGATGACGAACATGTGGCCGTTGGCACCGAGTCAGGGTTTTCTAAATTTTCCATTAAAAAAACATTTAGGTGGCGACTCTGTATCTGGCAAAGCAGTCCATCATATGCGGGATAGCATATTTGGATGGATTATTAATTTGTACTTCACTTGTTTAACCAAATATCGGATTAATAATTTTATTAAACTATTAGTCCAATTCCAAACTCATGTCCATCCAAACAAACATGACCGAAGTGCCTTGATGTTGGGTTTAGATAGGGTGGTCATTGATCTGATGGTCTGTTCATGTTGCCTAATCAGCCCAGATTGACATTTTTTTTTTTTTTTTGATTTGGAAAAATTATTTTCTTCATAGGGTGAGGTTGACTGGCGATAAAGAGTTCTAACCTAATTGTCACGCCCCCATATTTTATTACTCATAATCCATTACCAAATTCATTAAGTTTATTCAATTTCCAAGCTTAGTACTCAACACAACAACCTTTCCTAAGGCACACACTCGCCACCTCTAGGCTACAAGATACACTTACTTCCCAAAACATACAATTTCTATCGCATATAAAGAATTAAACACCTAAACACATAATCGAATCAAGTCCTCAAAGATAGACACTCATCCCAGAACTCTCAAGGAATTCCTATCAAAAACCACGTTGATTAGGCGTGTTTCCATAAGACCTCAAAGCAAGTTCACCGCCTATAAGTACTATCCAAGAAACTTTATCCCATGCTCACATAAATGCAACATATAAATCCTAACACTTATCCTAACTATATGCAACGTCCTCACCAAGCATAGTAAACCCGATGTGATAAAAACCACTCCCCACGAGCCCAAAGTATTCAAACTCGGCTCGCTCTGATACCAAGTTGTCACGCCCCACATTTTATTACTCGGAATCCATTACCAAATTCATTACGTTTATTCAATTTCAGAGATAATATGCGGAAACTCTTTGTATCATTTGTAAGAATAGATAAAGATTCTCTCATTCGAAAATGCAACATGTTCATAACTAAATAAATTGCCCGCAGGCTTACATCTTTAAAGTAAAAGAAAGGGTTTAACCCTTTTTACATTAATGGCATTCTGCCCACAAATAAAAGGCCCTGGGGCCAACACATAAAGAAGATCCTCGATCTTGAAACCCATCTCGACGTTTACCTGAAAAAGGATTAGCAACGTGGGATGAACATAAAGTCCAGTGGGGATCTCAACATGATCCTAAACAATAGCAACTTACAGATAGCTATGATCATGAATGCTTAGTCTCATACTGTATAAATAATGTGACGGTTTATACAGAAATATACGAATATAAGAACTTTTCTCAAAATCGTTCATTTCATTCAATAACATAAGTAATTCACTTTTCTTTCTTCTTATTACCTTTTTCCAAAAATTCATATGATTATAACAAATTTCAGAAGAAAACAATTTCACCAAGCCCATTACGTTTTCTATCACTTTCCAGACTTACACTTGATTTATCTTTTGAAACATGTTCCTGTGTATTCGATGTCCTTCACATTATTCACATTCTCAATACAGTACTTACGTCCGTTTCCAACAAATTCATGTCTATATATATATACATTCAGTACAAAGGGAAAACAACAAGCAACTAACAACTATCTACTCAACGAATGAGGCAACTCGGCCTTCCAAAAACCATAACCATCATAACCCATAATATACACAGATACACTAAGACAATAATGATAAATAAGTTATGTTCTATCTACCTTAAGCAAGGTAAGCTAAGGATACACCTTTCCATAACGAAATGCCAAGTCAAGGATACACCTTTCCATAACCAAATGCCAAGCCAAGGATACACCTTTCCATAACAAAATTCCAAGTCAAGGATACACCTCTGCCAAGTTCTCTAGGTGCTAGCTGGAAGGTACTGGAACCTCTCATTTTAAGCACTGCCAAGTTCTCCAGGCGCTAGCTGGAAGGTACTGGTACCTCTTATTTGAAGCGCAAGCACATTCCCAACCATTTCAACATACTAGAATGCATAACAACATAAGTGTAATACATACACAAAGTATATGAACACATAATCACATATGGAGTACATCCCCTTTCCACTCCCAAACAGCCATACATATCCAATGTATATAGTTATAGTCATATTCAATGACAAGCACAAGTGATTAAATTCAATTCACTTAGTCCACATTCAATTTCTACAACAGTCATAGCTATCCTCCGCTGATAGCTCAAAACATATATTTCTAAACATATATACAATCTCCAAATAGATAAACCATCAATATTTTCATAGGTGAGAGATTTCAAATATCCAATCCCACCATTTACATTCATATCTATCCATTTCTGCATCTAATACGAAAGGAAAACAAAATCCAATTCTCGCACGACTTTCAGTCCAATAACAATGATATTATGTGAAGGTTCCAAGATTCGACCTCAAGTTCATTATTCGTTTACAAAGTGTGATGATTTCATTTTCTTTCAAAAAGACCATTTTCTCTTTATTTTTCCAATCCACACAACTCCAACCATTCTCTAAGAATTCATTCTTGTCATTTTACAAAACCAAATTGGACGGATTGGAGGGAAGCTAATCCCCTTCATATTTACATGATTTATTTATTTATTTTTAAATTTTTTAGAGACGAATTATCATATTTTGCCAAACAAGATAAGTGGTGCTGCCACGTAGAGTGTGATATGGGCCAGGCCCGATGAGCCTATGAGTTGAAGGTTTTAATGTATTTTAATTGGGCCTTGCTATGCAAAGGATTGTTCCAAGAGAAAGGAAAATGATACGAAAATCAACAAATAAATTTAATTTCATTTATTATCCAGCATGACTTAAAAGAATTGATAAATGTACAAACAAGAAAAAACAAAAATTCTCTTCTTTTATCTATTCCTCTCACATAAGTAAGTGGGTCCAATCACATGAGAGAGATGATATGAGGCTAAAATGGCTATGGACTAGTCCCTTTCTGAGTTGATGCAAATTTTCAGAGTGTTTAAATCATAAATTTTAGTAGATTTTTAGATAGAAACTAGGAAATAAAAAAAAAATTATATTTCATTCACATTTTTTTTTTAAATTCCTATAATCCATATACAATTTTAGTAAATTAAAATGCATATATTATATTTGGGGATTGGTTTTGTTCAATTGAGGAAGGAATTAGACTTATCTAGTTTGACCTGTTGAGTCTACCACAGGTTCTATATTAGCCCTCGTTTGGCATAAGCTAAATGGGAGCTTTTTAGCTAAAATAGTTACAAAAAGACAAAATAAATTTTTTAACCCAATAAGATAAAATGTCACATCCAAACCATAATCATTTCATTTTTTTCTCTTACAAAAGTTTAAAAAGCCAAAAAACCTATCCCAAACGAGGCTTTTTAACTTAGGCTAAAATAGCCCAAAAACTAAAAGCCAACTCACATCCCAAACCAACACTTAATAATTTGAAATGTTCATTATTTAGATCCTCTTGCGATAAATCGCCATTATGAGAAAATCAAAATTGACTTGTTATTTATATTATAAACCATTATAGTTATTTATTTTTTACCTCCGTAATTGGGCCTCTCACATTTTTCTTTTAGAAAAAATTATTTTAAAAAAAAACCGCAAGGTTTAACCCTTCAAATAAAAGTAAACTTGATTTTTTAAGTTTGTCAATTTAAATTATAATCTTTTAATTTATTTTCAATCTAAACTGTTTGTCTATTTTTATTAAGAAATTTGGGATGATATTGATCTTTGATAGTGGCAGTGGACAATATTGTGGCGTGATGGTGGCTGCGAGTAAAATAAAAGATAAAATGAAAAAAAAATAAAAAATAAAATGAAACGGTGTCATTTCAAAGTACAACAGAGACACAATAGTGACCCAAAATCCTATAAGTAACTCCACAATGTGTATGTGTTGGTTACATAATGTTAGTGAGTATTTAAATTTTCAATTGTGATAGAGACCCCCAAGCATACATGACCCTCACAATCCCCACTCTCATCCCAACCACTCATAATGTGAGGCTCACACATACACATCAAAGGCCAAGATCAAATTGGGGGTCTTGAAACCCCCGAAAAAGAGGGTCCAAATATTTCTCTTAAATTTCAATTGTGGGGGTTTACTCCCCGTGTGTGAGGCCTCTTTTGATGATTGAATCTATTTTATTAGGCTTTCACGCATTTATCTATGGAAAAATAAATAAATAAATTGATCTAATAATCTTAATAACATGACTTTATTATGTTTGTATTTTAAAAAAAATAAGACAAATATAATTATAAGAATGTATTGATCATTTATTTGAAAAATAATTATGATAAAATTATGTAGATAATATTATCAAATTAGTCTAACTTTTTTTATTTTATTTTTTATTTTTATTTTTATGAATTATTTACAAACTGAAAATAAAACAGGGTAAATTACAAACCCTGAGGTTTACTTAAATTACAAATTATTTCTGTGATTTTAGAAATTACATTATGGCCCTTAAGGTTTATAATTTCATAACAAATAGGTCTTTTTGTTAATAAATCATCAATTTAATTAACAGCTTTTAATAATGTTAAAATTTTATTTCAATTAATAATTCAGATAATTTTATAATTGTATAGGTGAATAGTTAGAAATTTGACTTTTTCAATTAATTCTGTTAAATAAAAAAATTTCTGACAGAGAGGTATTTGTAATTTTTTAAACTATAAGAGACAATTCGTATTTTAAGTAAATCTCAGAGGGTGTATTTATAATTTATCCATAAAATAATAAAATGGCTTAAATACTTGAATGGGCTCTGTGAAAGTCCCATTATGTTAAACTGGACAACATGAACAAAAAAATAAAATAATAAAAAACTCCTCAAAGAACAAAACTATGATCACTCAAGATGTTATTGGGTTTAATTTGTTCAATAAAATCCCTCTCTTGACACATTGATTTGGATTTAATTTGGGATGATATTGATCTTTGATGGTGGGAGTGGACAATATTGTGGCTTGATGGTGACTGTGAGTAAAATAAAAAATAAAATAAAATAAAATTAAAAATTAAAAAAATAAAACGGTGTCGTTTCAAAGTACAATAGAGGCACAACACTGATCCAAAATCATGTAAATAACCCACCATATGTATGTGCTGGTTACATAATGTTGGTGAGTATTTGAATTTCAATTGTGTGGGGCTTACTCTCCCATGTGTAAGGCCTATTTTTATGATTGAATCTATTCTTTTGTTAGGCTTCCATGTGTTTATCTATGGGGGAAAAAAAAAATTAAATTAATCTAATAATCTTAATTACATGACTTTATTATATTTATATTTAAAATAAAAAAAAGACAAATATAATTATAAGAATGTATTGATCATTTATTTGAAAAATAATTATGATAAAATTATGTAGATAATATTTTCAAATTAGTATAACTTTTTTATAAATTATTTACAAACTGGAAATAAAACAATAAAACGGCTTAAATACTTGAATGGGCTTTGTGAAAGTCTCATTATGTTAAGCTGGACCGTCTAATCCTTTTTAAAAAATTTGAAAGAAGTTTCATTCTTCATCTTTACGTGATTAATTTATTTATTTTTAAATTTTTTAGAGGCGAATTATCATATTTTGCCAGATAAGATAAAGTGGTGCTGCCAAGTAGAGTGTGATATGGGTCAGGCCCGATGGGGCTATAATTTGAAGCTTTTAATGTATTTTAATTGGGCCTTGCTATACAAATGATTGATCCAAGAGAAAGGAAAATGATAAGAAAATCAACAAATAAATTTAACTTCTTCCCTTCATTATCTTCTTATTACTTTTTCTTTACTTTATTTTTTTCTCCATAAATGCCTTCACACATTTATGATCCAAACATGACTTAAAAGAATTGATAAATATATCCAAAAAAAAAAACAAACAAACAAACAAACAAGCAAACAAATAAACAAACAAACAAAAACAAAAAAATTCTCTTCTTTTATCTCTTCCTCTCACATAAGTGGGTCCAATCACATGAGAGAGATGACTATACAAGGCTAAAATGGCTGTGGACTCTTATTAACGGATTTGGGGTGGCTGCTGTACGGGGTGTATAGTAGCTATTGTTGTACAGTCAAATGGTCTCATTTTGATAATTCGAACTATTCACATTTTAGAATACATCAAGTAGAACATACTTGCCAAAAATCAAGTTAATCAGATATCATTTACTCATTTAACCACTCACATTTGTATCTAAAAAAATAAATAATAACTGTAATTTAAAGTATTAAAATGAAGACAAATTTGAGTGAATGAAAGGGTAAACGATATCTGAATTTTTTGCAGGTATGTCTACTTGATATGTTCTTAAATTTGAACGGTTTGGATTATTAAAATGAACCTTAAAATGGGCCCATTTGGCTACACAACAGTGATTGTTGTGCACCCCATACAACAGCCACCCCAAATCCCTTATTAACTCCCTTTCTAAGTTGATGCAAATTTTCGGAGTGTTTAAATCATAAATTTTAATAGATTTTTAGATAAAAAATAGAAAATAAAAAAATTCATATTTCATACACATTTTTTGTAAAAAAAAAATTCCTATAATCCATATACATTTTTAGTAAACTAAAATGCATATATTACATTTGGGGTTCGGTTCTGTTCAATTGAGGAGGGAATTAGACTTATCTACTTCGACTTGCTGAGTTCACCATAGGTTCAACATTAATAATTTAAAATGTTCATTATTTAGATCTTCTTGCGATAAATCACCATTATGAGAAAATCAAAATTGGCTTGTTGTTTATATTATAAATCATTATAGGTATTTATTTTTCACCTTGGCAATTGGGCCTCTCACATCGGGGTTTAACCCTTGAAATAAAATAAATTTGATTTTTTAATTTTATCAATTTAAATTATAATTTTTTTTATTTATTTTCAATCTAAACCGTTTGTTTATTTTTATTAAAAAAATTTGACGGAAAAAAATAATATTTTAGGATAAAACTCAATAAAAATAATATTTTAGACATATGTAATACACCTACATTAAGTATAATAACTAAAATACCCTTTTTCTTTAGTTTTACTTAATGAAAATAGATAAATAATTTAGATTGAAAATAAAATTTGTTGTAATTTTTTTAAATCTTAACAAAGATACAATTTAAGTTATCTTAAATTTAAAAAAAAAAAAAAAAAAAAATTATGATCGGATGAAGGCGGTGAATAACCATATCTTATATATATTAACCCTAATAACAAACTGTTCTTTATCCAACTATTCTCTGTCATAGTATCCACATTCAAGAAACCATGTCTTCAACACTAGATTTGATCGATGAGGCCGAAGAGGCATTCTTGATGAACAACTTTTCAGAGGCTGTAAATCTAGCAACCATGGCGAAGCAGCGATATCCATCTTTCGACTACATCGATAAGTTCTTGAAGGCTTATTCAATCCACTCCGATGCAACCAATAACAAGCTTGGTAATGGAGAAATCGACTGGTACGCGGTTCTTGGCGGGGTAGATTCGAAGAGCGAGACGAAAGACATCAAGAAACAATATCAGAAGTTGGCGCTTCTCGTTCATCCAGACAAGAATGCTTCTCTGGCGGCAGAAGGAGCATTCAAGATCGTATCGACCGCATGGGAAGTTCTTTCCGAGACTTCGACAAGGAAAGCATACGATGATCGGAGGGATTTATTCAGAAGGCGAGTCGACAACACTACTACTGGCACATCACAGCCATCCTGGTGGCCGTCTTCATTTGGAACCCGGGAGTGTCCCAGATGCAGAGAGCCATGTTTCTATCTGAGTCAGAAGCGGGTCTCGATTTATTGCTTCCGTTGTGAACGGAAGTTTGCATTCCCTTCTACCGCCGCTCCTGCTCCTTCTAGGGTTCGAAGATGTATTTTTTGCCATGGTGTCTGCCATTACCAGAGCACCAACGGGTACGAGACCGTTACATGCACACAGTGTTCGTTCAGGCAGTCCGTTCCGACGATGCCCGGTTGGACGCCTCTGTTCGGAGTCCGCTTTGATGGTTGAGGTAAGGTTTACCATTTTTTCAACTTCATGAATTTATCTGTTAATGGTTTCTACGTAAGTTTACTGCTTTTATGTTACTAATAAACCTAGTTAATATGTACATATATTTTAAAAAAAAAAAAAACCAAAAAAATCAAAAAAATCAAAAAAAAAAAAATTTATTTCTATATATATATATGTAATAAATAAGAATAATTGTAGGAATTGATTAGTATATATATAAGTATATATGAGGCATATATACGTATATATCAAATTTTATTTTAAAAGTTTTATCATGATAATCTTAGTGTCTTATGGTATGATGAAAGTGAATTAAATATCTATACATAAATATACACTGTATGATAATTTTAGTGTTTTATGGTATGATGAAAGTGAATTAAATAAATATACATTCATATACACTGCGTAGTTATTGCTAGTTATCTCATTGACTGTTTTAATATTGTGGTAGTAGTGTAACAAAAGAGTTTAAGGAAATTGTGGATTTCTTTTTTCTTCTAAAAAAGATATATATATATATATATATAATTTCTAAATAGAATAAGGTGGATTATGGTAATCCATTTTGAATCAAAACATCCATCATTATATTCATAATTTCATATATCCATTATCACATGATTTTGAACAAACATTTTTAGTTTTTTTTTTTATTATTATAAATGATCTCTTTACAATTTATTTTTCTTAAAAGATAAGTAGTATCTAGTTTTACTGTGGTGTATTTGTTTTAGTAGTGTAACAAAAGAGTTTAGGGAAATTGTGTTTTTTTTTTTATATTAAAAAAAAAATTATACAAAATTTCTATGTAGAATGAGGTGGTTTACAGTGATCCATTCATTTTGAATCAAAACACCCATCATTATGCTCATAATTTCATATACCCATTGCCACATTATTCTGAATACATTTTTTTTTCTTTTTGTATAAATTATCTCTTTACAAATTATTTTTCTAAAAAGATAAGCAATATCTAGTTTTTTTTTTTTTTTTTTTGATAAGTAAGTCATATTATAACAAAAAAAGATAGATATACAATAAAGTTCAATACACATCCTTTGTAGGGAGTACAAACATAAACAAAGAAATAAACTACTCCCTCAAAAGAAACAAACTAAACCTATAGACGACAAACACACCAAACACAACAAATATCTAGTTTTACTGTGGTGTATTGTTGTAATAGTTTAACAAAAGAGTTTAGGGAAATTTTGTGATGTATTGTTGCAGTAGTATAACATAAGAGTTTAGAGAAATACTATTTTTTAAAGATTTTTTATACAAAAGTTTTATATAGAATGAGGTGGTTTATGGTGATCTGTTCATTTTGAATTAAAACAACCATCATTATACTCATAATTTCTTATATCCATTACCACATCATTCTAAATATATTTTTGAGAGATTGACCAATAAATCTCATATTTTAGACTTGTGATCTATATTATCCCATATTTTTTTCTTGTGATCCATTTAGTCCTTTTAGATATGTAATGACTGATCATTTACCCATCATATTGGAGGGTTACATTTGGAGAGTTACATTGGAGTGTTATTTTTAGAAAAAGTACACTAAGGAGTTTTTTATTGTGTTAGTGTTACATCGAAGTGTTACGTTGGCAAAAAGTACACTAAAGAGTCTTTTAGTGTGTTACATCAAAGTGTTATGTTTGAGGGGTATTTTAGTATGTTACATTGGAGAAGTGTTACATTTGTAAAAAGCACACTAAGAAGTTTTTTAGTGTAGTGTGTAATGTTATAGTGTTACATTAGAGGAGTTTTTCAATGTGTTACGTTGGAGGAGTGTTACGTTTGTGAAAATTATACTTAGGAGTTTTTTTGTGTGTTCATATTATATTGGAGTGTTACGTTTTGGAAAAGTACACTAAGAAGTCTTTTAGTGTGTTACGTTTGGAAAAAGTATACTACGAAGTTTTTTTAGTGTGTTACGTTGGAGGAGTGTTACATTTGAAAAAAAATACACTAAGGAGTTTTTTAGTGTAGTGTGTTATGTTGGAGGAGTTTTTCAGTGTATTACATTGGAGGAGTGTTACATTTATGAAAAGTACACTAAGGAGATTTTTAGTATGTTACGTTGGAGTGTTGAAGTTGTTACGTTATTGGAGTGTTATGTTTAGAAATATATATATATATATATACTATGGGGATATTTTAATGTGTTACGATATAATGTTGGAGTCGTCTTTTAGTGTTATGTTGGAGGAGTAGTGTTACGTTTTTTCAAAGTACACTTAGTCTTTTAGTGTGTGACATTCTTACATTAGAGTGACGGAAAACATGATCCAAAAATTGGATCCAACTTCTCTAAGATGGCGTCCCCCAATGAGGAAAGGTAGAAACATCAACCAAATCATACCAAAATTTAAAATAGGATCTCATGGTAAGATTGTCAAAACAAAGAGGACCTAGCAGTGTATGAGAAAATTCATGGGACTATTTGGAGTAACTAATTCCCATATGGAACTTTTTGATAATTTTTCCTATATTTTTGTACAAATTATTTCTTTACAAATCATTTTTCTTAAAATATAAGGAATATCTTGTTATAGTGTAGTGTAACAAAAGAGTTTAGAGAAACTGTATTTTTTAAAGAATTTTTATACAAAATTATTATATTGAATGAGGTGGTTTATGGTAATTCGTTCATTTTAAATCAAAACACCCATCATTATTCTCATAATTTGATATATCCATTAGCACTTCATTTTGAATATATTTTTTTGTATAAATTATCTCTTTACAAGTCAATTTTTTTAAAAAGATAAAGAATATCTAGCTTTACAGTGGTTATATCGTTGTAGTAGTGTAACAAAAGTGTTTAGGAAAATTGTGTTTTTTTTATCAATTTTTTATACAAAACTTCGAACGTGGTTTATCGTAATCCGTTCATTTTTTTTATCAAAACACCCATCATTGGCATTGTCCTCATAATATCAAATATCCATTATCACACCATTTCTACAAATCATTTTTCTTAAAAATAAGGAATATCTACCTTTACCGTGGTGGAGATTTTAGAGGAACATGTTGGGCAAGAAATATAGGATTTGAGGGATGTTGGGTTACCTAATTTAGGCAAGGCCAAAGAGCTTCAACGTTGTATGCTTGTATGTTTGTTTCATTTTGCATGCTACTTGTGTGTGATAATAGAATCTCTTGAATTTTTATGTTGCTATAACTTTATTATTGATTCTGTGTGTATCAACTAATTTTGGTGTCCGTGCTGAAATTTGATATTATTATTATACATTCTCGAGAGTTGTTACATGCACTTATATTTATCATTTAAAACTCATACTCTCTGAAATCGCAACACATTCACAATGAGAAGTGTATTTTGAGAAAATCTTGTGATAATCAAAAGTATCTTTAGTTGCTTTGGGGAAGCCCTATGAGCTTAAACTTGATTGACTCGCGTTTGTGGTTTACCTATGGCAGCTTTCCCCCAATCATTTTCAAGAATGACTGGGCCGCCTACGGAATGTTGTGAAGCTACCTAGCACATGGCACACAGATGTGAAAAAATCACTTTATATTATACATGTTAATCACTTTATACGTGCTAAGGGAGGGCTACATGTTCCTATAAAAGGGGTGTAAGTCGCTAAGCATTCTTGTTCATGTCTGGCCGCCTACGGAATGTTGTGAAGCTACCAACACTGAATATTATTATCAAAAATTTACTTTATAGGTGTTCGGAGAGGGCTACGCATTCCTGTAAAAGGGGTGTAAGTCGCTCGACATGATAATCAAAAAAAATGGGGTTTGTGCGTTAATGCCTTAGGTCCAAACAATGGGTTTGACTTCTGTGTTTTTGGTCTTTGGACTACTCATAGCACCTCGAGAAACTTCTGCATTCTATAGATTTTCTTAACACACTAATCACCAGCACAATTCACAGATTGATGAGACATTTGATTGTTTTACTAGATAAATTTTGTTCATGTCTTAGCCCTTGCAATACAATTTATGATTTTTCATATTTTAGCATGTTGGTCATATGGTTGATACACATAGATATACAATAAAAAAGTTATAATTGTTTTATCAAGTTACAAGAGATTCTGTATAACTATATTTTTTTTTGGAGTTTTTGACTATCTATATCTATACATACTATTGCCTGCTTGCCTGCTTGGGGGGAAAAAAAAAAATCAAGTTGAATTACAAGTTCTGTGGTCTTTTTTTTTTTTATATTTAAAATAGGAGTTCAGTGGTTAGTTAGGTTAGAAACATGTCTGGTCCTTTATCGGGTAAAGTCTCTTTTCATGTATTTACAAGTGAGGGAATATCTGTAAATCTCTTGTAACCTATTATCATAGTGAAACCATAGCACCCGTGGATGTAGCCCTAATTTTGGGGTGAACCACGTAAATCTTCTGTTTTTTGTGTGTGCGTATAATTTAAAATTCTCTTTTCATTCAATTTTAAATATCATGACACAACCAAATGATGGCTAACAAACACAAAGAGTTTAAAAAAAAAAAAAAAAAATCAGCAATTGACAGTTTTATGTGTGATATTCAGAGCAGTAAATATTTTGTTGATGTAAGACCCAATTCTTTGGATTTAATAGGTACTTCAGCGATTGGCTCAAGCTTTAACAGAAGTGCTACAAGAAATGCATGATTAACAAATTAGTAAGCAGGAAAATAAAAATAAAAATCAGAGTCGACCACCCATTTAGAGATAATAATAAATAAAGAAACGAAAGCAATGAAAATTTTGAAAACACTAACTGGTTTTCATATAGCTTTTATTTTTGTGTGATAACAGTTTAAAAAACTAAAAAACAACTTTTTGATATTTTCTAAACAATTTTCAAAAACCATTCAACAAAAAAGTTGGGAGGAAACAAAAGAATGAAAATGATAGCAAATTGGCAAATGTTGGTGAATATAAAGCATGCACATGCATGATATATGCATCAACAGTTAAAAAAGGAAGCAGATAGTTGGATGTCTCAAGAAAAGAAGAGTAACTTTTGAATCCAATGTCACAAGTAATTGCATTATAGAAATTTCAGCAACTTGTCATGTTTGTGTGGAACCAATCATAAGACCTTCATTAAAAGGTTATGAAAAAACATACATAAAGAGTACTAATACTCAATTTACATACCCAGCCAGGGTCCACTGCAAGAAGAAAGAAAAATAAGGAAAAGAAAATACAACCAACTAAATTCACAATCATCACCAAGCACTTGATATTCGATTTAAATATGAAGCTTCCAAAATGATAGTCTTCGAGAATCTAAAGCCAGCAAGCTCCTTGGCATCCTTCAGTCAAATAAACTCCAACACCACACATCGCAGATGAAAACCAAGACATCACAAGACCTGCAAAGAGAAGAGGTAAAAAAACAAAAGGCGTAAGAGTTGAATATGAAGTAAATTGTGACATTCAATGGGGTGGCTAATGGAGACAACGACGTTGATGGGCTTGGAAAAGATAACAATTAGAACAACTATCTTCAATGACTCTCCTTTTTCCTTTTTTTCCAAGAACAAGCTTGAGGTTGAGATACATCCATGACCTCATATAGCTCTCATTGCACGGCCTCAGTTCGCTTAGATCTTTTGCAAAAAGTTGAAATATTTTGGAGGAGCTAACTATATCACAAGTCACGTCTTTCTCGCTAAAAACAAAATCATGCTTATCCAGAATAGGGTTAGCATCCGAAGACTGAACTGTTGGAATGACCAATTCATCCACTCGAAGGATATTTGACCTGCAGCCAATAATGGAATTATTAGTCACTTCTATAGCAGGGGCTTGCATCTCCAAGGAATCGATATTCATTTGATTGTAGGGGCACTCTATCTTGTGAAGCTTGACATCTAAGACAAGCTTGGTCAATGAAAGAATTGGAATTTTTTACCAGGGGCTTGTGATTCATGGTTGCTATGATCAATGAGAAGAAAATTTCTTCCCAATGTATTGTTGTTGCCTTTGTTTAACAACTTGAAATGGCCTTGCTCTCATAGATTCCCAGATGTTTCTACAAGGGTAGGTATCGTTGAGTGTTGTATTTCATCCGTCATGGATGCCTCTTTAAGTTCCATCTCAAAGGATTGCTGCAGTGTATGCCTAGTTTCTAGCTCAACCTTCTCTATCAGTAGCCATCTCATAATTAGTAGAGGCTTTAGGGTGATCCTTTCCTTATTGGATGGACCTAGCACACAGTGGTTAAGCTTTTCTAGACGTACAAGAGCTTCAAGATCATCCTTACAATCTTCCAATAGTTGTTTGAAAGAATGTTGAAATTCCTCTGAATCTGAACAAGATGATTCTCTAACAAAGGATTTGATCAGCTCAATACTCAAAGGATCAAGGAATTAGTACATCTCTTCAAAGGGATTTTGGAGCTGGGCATTGAATCTTTCCTCGCACTGCTGGAAAATCTACTTTTAGCGGCGTTTTTTAAGGCCGTCGCTATAGCTTTATGGCATTTTAAAAACGTCGTGATATAAGTATAGGAGGCGTTTTAAAAACGCCGCTAAATGTCTTACCCTAACAGTCTCTGACGTCACACTATGATAATTAGCGACGTTTTAAAACGTCGTCATAGACATTTATACATTTTAAAAATTTAGCCGTTAGGGTTGAGATATAGTGACGTTTAAAAAACGCCGCCATAGCTTCTTTTTTTTTTAAAAAAAATTATGCTAATTTTTTGTGGTTGAACAAAAAAAAATACCTATGATAAACAATTATTAAGAACTAATAATTAATGTTTATTAAAATAATAAATAAACTAAGCTTGAAAACAAAATTAAAATACCCGTCAGACATTTATACATTTTTTTAAAAATAATAAATGAGTGTGTGTCATAGAATTTTCCTAATTTCAATTTGGTTCAATAATCGTCCTCAAAAAAAAATTTGGTTCAATAATGAATGTTTGACAACTTCACTGCAGAAAAACAACATTTGAAAATTTCAGATGCTGCCTATTAATAATGCACAAATCCAGAGTTCAGGAAGCTACAAATCCTCCTCACAAACAATTCTCACCCATCCCATCATGTAAACTACGGGAATACCCAACAGAAAAAAATAATAAATGAATAAATAATTCCCTGCAGATATAAACAAAAATTTTATGGATACAAAACTAACCACAGAAATACAAATGCAATTGATGTATGTTGTTGGTTCTGACTCAATAAAATTATTGAGCTATTAATATACAAAAACAAATGCTGAGCATGAGACCTGCCAGCCAGCATCATTGATCAAATTTTTTTAACATTAGATTATCAGTTTATAACTTGCCAGAAGCTCAACCAATCAATTTGTCTTCTTGGCACCAGAGAGAAATTATATGCAGAGGTCTGTGTTTGTTCATACACAGACATACCTCAAGTAATGGGGAACACCATATTGGTGAAACAGTTAGAGGAGTTGCCATTGCCTTTTCCAACATTTCTGATAAAAATTCACTAATGTTTCATTACATTCATGAATTTAAATGCATGCAATTCAACAGAATTAACAGTACCAAATGAAGCTAGCTTACTTAAACAAGAAATTAACGAGTTTTAGAACATGTTCAAACCTATCTCGAACAAGATGAACACAAATTGAACTTAAGTAGTTTGGTTAATTTTTTATACCTCTAATATTGTATGTGTTTCCAACGTTGTTCTTTAGATGTTAATCAACCGCTCACCCAACTTTTGTTGCATTGAGCTGTCTTTGGAACTCAAGGAGACGGAGGAACAAGCCTATTAATCAAAAAAAAAAAAAAAAATCCAAAAAAAATTCAAATATTAATCAAATGATGGTCTAGTTTGTCTCTTGTAATGATCATCTACCATTTCTATTACATCCACTACCACTTGTCACTAACATCTATCAGTCTCTTTTGCACATTACCTCAACTTTGAGAAGATAATTTGCAACCAGAGTTAGTAAGAAACTACAAAATTGACAGTACAAACCTCTAGCTCACTTGCTTTTCATTCTGCACTATTTGAGCTTCGGAAAATGGCATCAGAGGCTGAATGAAAGCTCAATGCATACCTTAGGAGGGAAACACAGAATCCGGCTTCTGTGACTATTTGTGTGCACTGAAGGAAGAAACATAACCTGTAATCTTTGAGTTGGCTCTATGTACTTCCTCCTTGAAACTTTGCGGAAAAAGGCTGCACGTAGTGTTAAGAAGGATCAGATCAACTATCAAAGTAAAGTTTTACTTATCAAAAAGGGGTCACTTTATTCCAAAACCAAGTTAATCGTTAGCATGAAATCCACACCTAATGTAAAGGAAAGAAACAAAAATAACCTTGCCCAAGAAAATACTCGAAGATTGATTTGACTGGTATGTTATAGTTCCAAACAGAGATGTCATGTCAGCTTGCATTCAGCTGATTGCTGCATTGCGAAAATCCTCCACAGATCGAAAGGTGAGAGATACTATAAGGTGGGGATTATGGAGAAAAGAATAGGAATAAAACAGCTTCATAGCATACACAAGGGTACAAGTAATTATAAGATTTTCAGCAATAATTGGGTCAAAATCTTTACACACAGAGAGTTTGTCGATGTTCATCTTATCTATCATCTTTGTAATATGATTCAATTTACTCAATTCCAACAACAATATGCTATAAGGTATTTCACATATCACTAGGAGTTCGAAAATACTGCAGTGACGATCCACATCACTAAGGTAGCCAGGTCAATCAACCTGCTAGATCCAACACAAACACCAGTCAGACCCATGTTGGGTAGCTGGTCACATAAAAATCAGCCTGCTGGACCAAACAAAACCAACTAGTGATTATAGCAAATCATCTAGTGATTATACATACCTAAGGAAGATAAAAAAAACACAAAAACAAAAACAAAAAACTGGAAGAAGGAATCAACTGATTACCTTATACTCCAGATGCAGCTGCTTTCTCACTTCAAAATATCCTAGAACAAAAGATACTCAAATGGCCAGTGGTACTTTGGATTTAGTATGTGAAGGTCCACATAATCTATCTATAAAATGTCATTAGCAAATGTAGTCCATCAATTATATTGCACAAAGGATCCATTAGATGAGATGTAAAGTGAAAAATTATCATGAAAGAAAGATGTGGATTAAATAAATAATAATTTCCACCAAAATTAAAGTAACATATTATTGGAATAAATCAAAAGATACATTTAGTGTCCCACCAAAATAACAACTCACATTATAGCACCGTAGTGGATGAAAAAGAAAACAACAAGTGTCCCACAAAAATAATGACTTATGTTACTACAACAATATGAATTACATACAGCCACACAACGATATGAATTACACACAGCCACATAATGATGCTTGTCATTATAATAACTAGAAAACCATGCATGATCTGCTCTTATGTTGCAGTTATGCACAGTTAGGTTTGTGTCATGCTCCACTACATAAATGATTGGGCATCAAATACAATCACTAATCAAAAGCATCAAAAAAAAAAAAAAAAAAAAAATTTACTAACGAGGTGGAGAGGACTTCTACTGATAGATGTCAAGTTCAACTACATTTATGATTGCCCAACTAACATCGATTCGAGATCTAATGTCTCTAAAATTTTGCCATCTTATGCTCATCCACCTAGGATAGTTATAGAAAACAATCATTATAGAAGTTCTAAATTAAGATGTACAAGCAATGAATAGACTCCATTCAATTATGTTAAAATATAAATGGAAAATTCACCTCCAAATGCTATTCGAACAAATTTCAAAGGTCCTGTTTCAATTGACTTTACAAATATTTCTCAAGCTCAATGAGAATAATTCCACTTCAAAGCATACCATCACAATCACAAAAATAAATATGAAGTAAACATACAGCTCATTTTCTGGACTGCAGACGTTTACTAAATCTACTTTTCCCTGTGACAAAAACATTTTCAGATGTGCAAAACTCATACATGTAACTCAAATCACGAGGAAAAGCTTAAGGCACATGTGTTTGGTTTCATTATTGATGGGACTCGTATTAAGAATACATTTATATCTGAATAGCATGAACAAACACAGAATGTGGCGGTCTTGCGGAATCCTTTGAATACCATCAAGGAACTTAGATCGAGTACTTAATCATAATAAAACAAACAATTCTATTACATAGAATTTCATATTTCATTCATTTAAACTCTGTTAAATTTTGGAAGGTAACACAAAATTGGAATGGCTGAAAAGCTGTTTTTGACTTGAGAACCTTGTTTTCTCCTCATTGATAACAAAAATGCATTCACAGCATATTCAGCACAGTTTGGAGAATCATTTAGCTGAGCCAAATCCACAACACTGAAAAAGTAAGATCTTTTTTATTAACTTAAATGAAAAAAAGAAGCATAATACATCGGATCTCCATGACACAGACATCCATCGTAAAATCAATTTTAGTTGAAGAAACAATAGAGTGGTATACATTAAGGTTCTCCATGTCCCTGTAAGTAGGTCAAATCTTAAAGAACACAGATACACCAAAGTTGTAACACCCCACTTTCTTCTTCGATTAGCAGCAAAAAATAAAAAATCAAACTCCCAAATTAATTAAAGAAATATGTTCCCCAAATTATATATATAATCTAATGATTCTAGAAGGAAATGTGTGGCATATGTTGCAAATCATGTAAGAGAGTATTGCAACAACTCATAGAAGTTACGAGTGTTAAAGCTGCCATAAAATAATTCATCCTGAACAATAACAAGAACAAAATTGTCAAAACAGAAGTTACATTATTACATACCTCATTATGAAGGAATGGCATCTCAAAGTTTCATCATTGAACAAACACTTCAGTACAAATCAAGAAAGAGAAGTACGAAACAATTGCCATCCCATATGACGGGTGGGGCACCATAATTTCAAATTTCATCAACTAAGTTAAGTTCAATAATTACGGGTAAATCTTCTAGTTCAAGTTATTGCGTGGATTACAACCCGATAAAAAAGTTGAAGCATATATTAAAATCCAAACATATTAGTAACTCATTACCCAAAAGAAGATGAATAATTCTAAAACTAATCAGCAATTGAAAGAAAGAAATATCATAACAAAAGTGATGCTAATGAAAGGAATGATTCTCTCATTTCCCATAGCCAGCTGTATATATATTATGATATTATCCTTACAACTTATTGATATGAGCTTATTTAAAGACAATATATAGTTCAAATAAGATTAACCATAAAGGCACTCCTCTCTGCAGTATATAACTAGTCCTGTATCAAAATATGCTTCATGTACCGAAGTGTTTGTTCAATTGTTTCGTATTGCTCAAAATAGTGTTGTGGCTTAAACATAAATCCAATCAAAACTAGAAGACAGTAACAAATAGAATTTGGACCTGATATTTGCAGTTCTGATCGGAGAGATAGCAAATTTGAGGATAAGATCTAGGTCTCTAGATCTTTAACTTCTACTTGTGACCCATCTCGATTATATTAGCCGTTGCTTGTCCGGAGACACTGACACCGCACTTGAAACCCCAGACAAAGTACATCGCCACGAATGACAAGAGCTTTCCATGTATCCCATTGCATGGACTAGAAAGAGCAAGAGACCACAAATGAAGAGAAAGAACACAAAACAAAAGCAAAAATTCCAGAAATAAGCTAGATCAGGGGAAAAAAAGCATATGAATTTCCATACATCGACTTAAATATACTCCAAATCATTGTTTTAGCCATGAGATTTTATAGATCTTGAGTGAACTTAGCAAATCTAGATCAGAAAACCCTTACCTTGAGCCCTAGATCGATTTAGATCAGAGGGATTCGAACAATCTCGAAGATATATGCTCAAGTCAAGAGGGAGAACAAGATTTTCCAGATCAAAATCATCAAAAATCGATGGAAATCGATGGAAATCAAAGAATCAAACCTCAATCTCTCTCTCTCTCTCTCTCTCTCTCAAGTTGCGTCTCTGCTCAGTCAACCGAAATCGAAATATCTCTAGATAGATTTGGATTTCGTAGGTACAGATGCCTTTATAAAAAGAGGAGAAAAAAAAAACTCTTAGTTTAACACACAAAACTGTGTCGTTTTACACATTACGTTCCGTACGCGGTTATCCCACCGTCACCAGGAATTTAAAAGATTGTTCAACAGATTTAGCGACATTTACAAAAAACGCCACAAAAAAAAATGTGGCTATATCCACGTTTTCCAGTAGTGTCAGTTGAAGTTGCTAAAATGGCTTTGCCTTTATCCTTTCTAGCACACTTGGGGTTTGCCTTGGCCATGGGACCAAGAAATCCTTTTTTCAATATTATTTGGTAGAGAATCAACCACAAGATGAAAAACAAACTCAAAAACACTAGAGGGATTAAAAAACTTGCTAAAGGAGATCAATGACTCAAGTGCAATTTGACACATGCAAAATGAAATGATAGAACACAGTTGGAGTGATCTATGTTTGATCTCTACTTGGTTCAAAATCTCTAGCATATCAATGGCCACACCAGTTACTAGCACTAAATAGAGAGAAATGCACTTACAGTAGTAGAGATTCCAATGGAGTTAGATTGTGAAAATATCCCAAATTGATAACCTTGCAAGCTTCTGTAATTTGTCCAATTACTACCATTTGAATGTCTGTAGTACTGAAGCTATGGCCTCACTATTTGGCAATGAAAAGTATGATGAATATCACAAAGAGAGACTAGATGAAAAGTGTTGGATCCTCATTAAAAGGTCACTAGAAAACTTGAGTGTGGATTGAAGAAAAATCCAACAATGGTAATGGAAAGGACATGCAAGTGATGAAAGTGAAAGAGGCTGAAGAAAGAGGGGAAGGGAAGGCCAGAGAGTTGGATCTATGCTGGAGAAGGGGGTTGTTGGCCGCCAAAAGCACTGTCGGCTTGGTAAACAAAAGTCAACACGTACCGACACCCTTGATGGACGAGATCTGGATATAGATGATGAGAGCAAGCGTTTTATGGCCTTGCCGAAGTTTCGTCGGAGGGTCACTGGAAATCCCACTAAGATTGTTAAAAATCACTACTAAGAGCTCAAACAACAAGTTAAAAAAAAAAATCAGCAATGCTAGGTATCATGAAAAGTCTTTCATGAAAATGATCATGAAAGATTTGTGATCTTTGGATTACAGTTAGAATAAAACACCACACACTAATCAAGGTAATCTAAGAGTCACAAATCCTTCATAATCATTTTCATGAAAAAAATTTCATGATCCCTAACATTTCTCAAAAAAAATAGACCAATTATTTAGTTAGAACGAAACTCTAAAGCAATTCAAAATCATCCAAAGTAGTTCACTACACAATGAAATTGGAAATGGAACTATAAGTCCTCATGAAAATAAGAGGGTAAGAGAATGAGCCATCGTATTCAAATGATAATCACTCAGGTACAAACTAAAGCGACCTCTAAACTTTGTCTCTATTTTTTAAAGTGGATCACCCATTTAGAGATATAATAAATAAAGAAAGGAAAACAATGAAAATTTTGAAAAACCATTTGGTTTTCATATATATAGCTTTTGTTTTTGTGTGATAACAGTTTAAAAACTCGAAATCAACTTTTTGATATTTTCGAAACAATTTTCAGAAGCCATTCAACAAAAAAGTTAGAAGACAAAATAATGAAAATGATACCAAACCGGCCAATGCTAGTGAATATAAAGCATGCGCTTGCATGTTATATGCCTCAAAAATTAAAGAATGAAGCAGATAAAAAAGTTAGATGTCTCAAGGAAAGATGAGTAACTTTTGAATCCAATGTCACCAGTAATTGCATTATAAAAATTTCAGCAACTTATCATGTTTGTGTGGTGCAAATAAATTAATTTTATTCTTACTTTGTTAAGAAAAATATAGAGATTAATCATCCTTACCTTCACACAAACCCAAGCCTCCCATATTGTTAGGGCTAAAATTCGAAGAGGGATGATGGAATAACCCTATAAAGGCAGTAGAAGAAGAAGAAGAAAAAATTAGAATGAAACCACTAGAGTTTTATAAAGCTAACCACCAACAATTTTATGAATTATCTTTTTGTAACAATGCTCAGGACCTCAAAGTGCTCTCATCATGGCACAGTCCTGTTTTAACTTTGATATAAGCAATCTAATTGTTATTTTCTTGACTTTCACCTATGTAGATAAGAATTGCCTATTTAACTATTGTAGGCTACCAAAAAAAAAAAAAAATTATAGAATCTTTTAAGCTGTGTTTGGTTGGGGGATTCGGGAAAGAATTTGGAAAATGAAAAGAAAAAAGTGTGTGAAACTAAGTGAAATGTAAGTATCTTTTATTCACATTTCACCTACCTTTACATTTTCTTTTTCCCTTTCTAAATCCTCCAACCAAACACAGTGTTAGTAAAATCAACAATGTAAACACTTTTTTGTTAAATATTCAACTATTTTTATGTTTACCGCAAAAATCACAATTTCCTTAGTTAAGGACACATATGCAAAGCATTTGCAGAAGCTTCATCTCTTTTGTGATATCAATTTTGTATGTATACTATGTTTTGATCTATTAGTTGTGAATTTTGATTTTGTATGTAGTGAAATTACATCCGTGAAATTTCAGTGACCTTTAAGTTGTGAATTTGCCTAGTGAAATTTCACCAAGCTACATAGACCACTAACACTTTTATTTGGGAAAAGTAACTTTACTACTAATATTTGAATCCTAATCTTGGAATTTGGCTAACACAATCTTCTCATCTAAGTGCAACAAACCTTAAATGCCCATTCATATTACAAAAGTATATATAAAACCTCATAAAATTCATGCCAAAGCAAGTCAAACTTCAATCCATTCACAACTATATGAAAATTATGCTTTTAAAGTTCTTATAAAATAATGCATTAGAGAAAAAAAAATACATGAATTTTATCATGTCAAAAGCTAACAAGTGCCCTAGGGGCATTGTTTAATATTGAGAAATGTAAAAGTGTCTTGAAAATATGTAAAAATATTAAAAATTATATTGATTTCAAAAAGTGCATTAAATTTAGTGAAAAATGTCGTATTTTTTTTCTTTTTCTTATTTTTTTTTCGGTCTTTTACTTTAAAAAAGCCTTTGTTTAAGATTGGTATTTAGATTAAAAAATAGGTGAAATAGTTAAAATGTGCATTGAATTCAACAAAAAGTATCTCGTGTTTTTAAACTAATGAATTCACAACATCTATAAATTAGATTTATTGTATTTTCTCCAAATTTCATGAGAGACCAGTGTAATTACCCCAATAAACTAATCAATTCACAACATCTAAAAACTTGACATTGATGATGTAAAATAGAAACAAATATGAGAGAAATAGACTCACCATTTTCAAAGCAAGGATTTGGAACAAATCTAAATGAGTTGCTATAAAAAAACATAGTTTTACAAACACAAACAAACAAGTACTATAATCAGACAAACAACAACAACAACAATAAAAATAATATAGTTCTAGATCCAACTGTTGATGTGTTGAAAAAATTTTTAAAAAAACACAACCTGTATATATAGGCAGATCTATATATGTATCAAAGGATGGAAATTCAAAATTTGGGGTTGTCGATTTCCTCAACATCTTCGTCTACAGCTTTGATTGATGGGTTTGTTGATTTGGGTTTCTGAATTTGGGTTCGGATTGAATTTGGCTAGTGTTGGCTGAGTGAGTCAGTAGTGTCTACAGAGAGAGAGGAGAGGGAGGTTACGATTATACAAAATGCAATCACTCTGCTGGTTTTTTTTTTTAAATGGTTTTCAACTTTTTAATTAGTATTTTTTTATTTTAATAAACATTTTAATATTTTAATTAAAAATTTTACTTTTTTATATAAATTTAAATAGGGTAAATACAAATATATCCCTAAGATTTGCTTAAAATACGAATTGTTTTTGGTAATTCTGAAAATTATGGCATATCCTTTCAACTTTTTAATCGCATAACAAATTACCTTTTTTTTTAATAAATTATCAAGTTAATTAACAATTTTTAATGATATCATAAATATATTTTAATTAACAATTTATAAAATTATATTATTGTATAAAAGAATAGTTAGAAATTTTATTTTTTCTATTAATTTTGTTAATAAAAAATTATGAAAAGGGATTATTTAATTTTCAGAACTGCACGGGCAATCTATATTCTAAGCAAATCTCAGAAGTTGTTTTTGTGATTTACCCATTTAAAAATATATAATTTGTGAATTTTAAAAATTCATTAAATAGAAATATATATATATATGTATATATTTTGTACATTTATGACTTATTTACAAATATTTTATTTTTTAAATATAGAGTTAATTACACGTTTCACCCTAGTAATTTGATTCAAATTTTACTTTAATCTATTATTTTAATTTGAACAATTTGGTTATTATACCTCAACTGTAGTTCGAATCCTTCCATCTAAATTGAAAGTAAAAATTCATAATTTTGGGATAATTATCAATTTTTTAAGGTAATAATTTGGTTGTTCTATCTAAATTGGAGATTAAAATTAATAATTTTGGAACACTTGTCAATTTTTTAAAGTTTTAATTTGGTTTTTTCATCTAAATTGAAGGTTAATATTAATAATTTTTAAAACACTTGTCAATTTTTTAAGGTATACACATAAACAACATTAACAAAAATTTTAACGAAATAACCAAATTGAAATTAGACTTAAAGTGTAATGCCAAATTGTTCAAATTAAAACTACACAGACTACAGTGAAATTTACAAGGATAAAAAGTGTAATTAACCTTTAAATACATTTAGATTAGAGGCATCTATCTACAAAATAAAAGGCTCAAACTTACTAATTTAACTTTACAATTCAAATTAAAAGTTCTTACAAATTACATGTAAACTTATTTAATAAATTTACTCCTAAAAATGTGAAAAAAAGTAATATTTAATTCATATTTTATAGTAGTTGTTTAACTCTTTATTTGGTATTATAATTTTAGATTTTGTTTGATATTTTTCTTCTTCTTCTTCTTCACTTTTTTAATAGATTGGGTGATTTTTTTTTCTTATTGTAAATTGAATTTACTAAATTATAAAATAACAAGATTAATCTTACATGTTTATACTTTTTAGTTTTTAATTATTTTGTTTCATGTCTTAATATGTGTGAATAAATTGTAGTTATTATGCTTTCGTTTGGGATGTGGTTTGGCTTTTTTATTTTTTTGCTATTTTAGTCTGGGTTAAAAAGTCTCATTTGTGATGGACTTTTTTGGCTTTTTTAATTTTTGTGAGAGAAAAAATGAAATGATTATGATTTGGATGTGATATTTTGTCTTATTGACTTTTTAGTCTATTTTGTCTTTTTGTAACTAAAATAGCCACACAAAAAAAATTATCTCAAACATAGCCATATGCAAGCATATTTTATGTGAGTATTAGTATAAAAAAAATTAAAAATTAATAGTTTCATTTTATCAACAAATTTTTTTATGATTATGTACACAATAATACTATATATTTTTAAAAATTAACTCAAGAAAATATATTTATAAATCACACTCATCAAACTATGGATTACATCAAATTACACCTATTTTGAATTTACATTATACACCTTCAAGATAAAATTTTGAATAATTACTTTTTTTTTTCTTTTAATATATGAACTGCCCACTTTTAAATTTCGTCTTAGACCCCGAGGATCTTAAGACGGACTTTATACGATCCACGCACTGATACTTTCACTGATACTTTTGTATAAAATTTTTAATAAAAATTACGAGTATGTAGTATTATAGTTTTAAACAAAGGGGTTTGTTTTTTTGAATTCTTTTCAAAAATAAATAATAAAAAGATAATTTAAATTTAAAAAAATTACTCAAAAATAAAAACTTATATGAAAATAATGATTATTTTTTTTTATATAAAAATAATCTTTAAATTTTATTTAGAAACACATTTCGAAAACTTTACCAAACAATTTTTTTTATTTATATATATATATGTTGTTGCATGTTTAGGGAAAATTACCTACACCCGCCTTGAGGTTTAGCTAAATTACAGATTCCTCGGTTTCAAAAATTACATCCCACCACATTTGTAGACACCCCATTTTTGACCGACCTTAAGACTCAGACATCACCGATTGAGCGCTTAGTGATGTTGCATATTGTGCTCGTTCAGAAGTCTCAGAGTCGCGGCCGTGAGCCCTGCCTCCGGACTTCCGAACCCTCTTCTGTGCCTTGCCTCGGTTTGTGAACCAAACTCGGTTTTCTCTGTTTTCTTTCCTGAGGGGAGGAAGAGGTCCTGTAGACTATCTCTCAGTGGCCGTGGGCTACATTTCGTGGCCGTAGGCCATTTTGCCCATTTCGGAGCCCGGTTCCCGATTTTCGGAGCCGTCAAGCCGTGTGCCTCGGTTCGGGACCGCCTAACCATCTCCGATTTCTCCGGTTTTTGGCATGCATCTCATTTACTCCCTTTTGAGGGACACTGGGGTCTTAGACACCCACTTCGTGGCCAAACACCACTTTTGGTGCTTAACGGCCTATTTTTGGGACCCCGAACTGCGTGTTTTGGCCCCTGAGCATTCGTTTTGCATCGGTTTTTGTTCATTTTTGGCAGGTACCTCTATTTTATCACCAGGAAGGTCACTGAAGAGTGGGAGGCCAGCAATTGTCTCAGCAACCAGTTATGCTCCTCCGGCGCCCTCCGACGCCCGTTTTTCTCACTTCCGGGCTAATGTTGACCACCCTAGGAGCATTTTCTTCAAGCCCAAACCACATATTTGTGTTGTACACACATGGGAGGACCCTGAAAACACATGACTGGCAAGTAACTCCAATTGAACCTTTTGAACCCCTTCTAAAAGTGGCTTGTTGTCTCTCCTGTTTCAGAGTTGCCAATTTCCAACCACAGGGTCTTGTTGTACACACATGGGAGGACACCTTTTTCAGGTGGCCGGCCATTAATTCTTTGTGACCCTTTTGACCCCTGGCCGGCCAGCCATAGGGGGTAGCCGGCCGGCCACCTGCAACAAAAGTGGCAGGCCGGCCATGCTCCTTGGGAGGTGTGCGTGGCAGCTGTATAGCTTTATCCCCCAAAATATCTGATTTCGGGGGATATTTTGTAGCAAGGGAACTTAATCCCTTAAGGCCTACACTCTCTCACACACTTGGGCTCACCATCCTTGCATGCATACATCTCTCTCTCTCTCCCTCAAGAGTTAGAACACTTGCCTCAAGCCTAAAAACACATATCCATCTCTATCTCTTTGATTTTCTTGAAGTTTGGTGCCATTTCTTCATCACCATCAAGCAACACCACCACCACTCCATTTCCAGCAGGAAGGAGAGGTTCTCAGAGGCTTAGAAGCAACATTCCTCAAGCCAAGAGGTAGAAAAGAAGAGGTCTTCAAGGGTAAGTCTCCATTTCCCTCTTTTGTAGCATTTTCTTGCTTCATTTCTTAAGCCTACTTTCTCACTGTTTTAGGCTCCGACCCTAACTGAAAGGGTCACTCTTTTGAGCTATTATTCATGTTTGTTTAAGGGCTCAACCCTGTTTGAGCCCTCTATGGTGCACTTGCTTCAATATCATCTTATATGTCACATTTTTGCATGAAATTTCTAGCCTATGAGTGATCTGTTTTCGAGCATAATGTAAACTATAAGTGGGCCTATTTTGAGCCCCTCTTCAACATTGAAGAAGGGCTCAACCCTGTTTGGGCCCCCTATCTTGCACTTACTTCACAATCCCTCCTATTTACCGTAAATTTGCATGATTTGTTTGGCCTATATGTAAATTGTTTTGGAGCATATCATGAACTGTGAGTAAGTTTATTTTGTATCCCTCTACAACATTATAGAAGGAATCACCCTTTTTGGGGGCCTCCATGTTGTACCTACCATTATACCCCTCTTTGGCCCCCATTTTTGCATGCCTTTTTAGGCTTATCTAGATTCTGTTTTCGGCCATCATCAGAACTGAAAGGGGTCATATTTTGACCCCCTGGATATATTTCATGAAGGGTCTTTTCTTATTTGATGAATGTTTGGGATACTTCATGTTATACCCTCTTGTGGCCTCAATCTTGCATGGCATTTTTAGCATGTTTTCATACTGATTTGGGGGATGTCATCTACTGTAAATATTCATATTTTTAGTCCCTCATCAGTGTTGTATAAGGGTATTTTTCCATTTGGGCATTTCATGTATCACTTGTTTTATTACCCTCCTTGTGGCCTATTTCTTACGTAGGAATTTTGCCATGCTTGTATATTATTTTGGGGTTTGTTTTGAACTAAAAAAATGCTTGTCTTGGGGCTGCCTTGCTACTGTATTTTTATTCCATGTCCATATTGTGCATGCATTGCATAGCTATAAGTCACTTCGGGTGCCTAAATTCGCATATCGGGACCATTCCTTACATTTGGTGTCATTTCGCCTCATTTCGGGGCTGTTTTGCATCATTTTTAGTTGCTGAAATTCATTTTCATGTTTGCATATCATATTCCATGCCACTTCATGCCTTAGGGCCATTGCCTCGGTTTGCGTGTCCGTGTGCACGCATTTCGAGGCACTTCATTTTCATCCATCGGCCTCTTATGTGAGTGTGGCTGAGGCTCTCTCATGTTAGTATAAGTCCATATTGCATTGTATATGCCATTTTAGTCTCATTGCATTCCGTATGCCGTTGCCTCGGTTTGCGTGCCCGTGTGCACGCATTTCGAGGCATCTCATTTTCATCTCATGGCCTCTTATGTGAGTGTGGCTGAGGCTCTCTCATGTTAGTATAAGCCCATATTGCATTTGGAGTGCCATTTTATGCTTTAGTATCATTGCCTCGGTTTGCGTACCCGTGTGCACGCATTTCGAGGCACTTCATTTTCATCCATCGGCCTCTTATGTGAGTGTGGCTGAGGCTCTCTCATGTTAGTGTAAGTCCAATTTGCATTGCGTATGCCATTTCATGCCTTATGATCATTGCCTCGGTTTGTGTGCCCGCGTGCACGCATTTCGATGCATCTCATTTTCATAGCATTGTGCATGCTAGGTCATATGTTAGTTGCATTCATGCATATCATGCATATTGCATTGTGTTCGAAATAGGAGTTAGCCCGGGCACGGAAAACGAGGTACGTTCCGTACTCCGAGTGACGGAACGGGTCTCAATTCCCAAGTCACCGACACTTCGGATTGTCCATGATGGAGTTAGGTTTTGTTGTAGCATTCATGTGCATTCATCCTATATTGAGCTGTGCAATCCGACTCCTCGGCCATCATGCATCGATATGCGTGATTGGTGGCACGAGGATCGAGACATGCATATATTTGTGAAATACATTGCTATGCCCCTTTCCTGCTCTCTGTTGCAGCAAAAATAAAGAATCAGCAACTTTTCGGAGCTTGGCACGCATTTCGAAAAAAGATGTAAACAGAGGCTAATTGGGACATCCCAATGGATTCCCGCGCAAGGCAGCCCGGCATACATCATTCATCAGAATCAAGGCAGTCCCTGGCTTGCATGCCAGTTTACAGCTTTCTTAGTTAATTTGTTAATTAATTAGGAATTTGTATATTTATTCGGACTGTATTATTTCGGACTGTAATATTCTTTTATTCGGGACTGTATTATTTATTCGGACTCTTTGCGCGAGGGCATAAGTGTGGGTGAGTGTGATGTATGTCTTTCAACCCCACGTCTTTCTTCCCTTTTATTTACCCGCTTATGATGGTTAGATATAGGGCATATTTTAATTAGCATACAGTATGACAGCATGTTTGCATCATTCATCTGTTTTGCATGCACCGGGCTCGGCGCATCATACTAACTGCATTTGTATTTCAATTCCAAGTTGAATACATGTTAGTTGTAGCATTTCACATGCCATGTTTAGAATAGCCGAGCCTGCTATAATTTGCATCTTTGCATGTGTTGCATTAGGCATTTTCTGTATACTTAGGAACCATACATGATTTCTAACAAGCTTCTGTTTTGGCTTGGAGTACTCGGTGAGTCTTATGCTTTAGCATCCTTGCATACGTGTGAGTGTTGCCATGAATAGCATGCTTACCATGAGGCTATATGCTTATGTGATATAACTGCCTTGAATGCCTGTGGGTGAAGGTTGAGTTACTTAGATTGGGACAAATCCTTGACTGTTTGTTTTAAGCCCACTAGATAGTGGCAAAATTATGTTTTCTTAAGCCCACTTGAGGGTGGCAAATCCACGTCTTAGCCTACTTGCGGGTAACACCATCAAACCATTTTCAAATAAACAAACATGAAATGTTTTGTTCCAATTCAGGCGACTCAGTCTATACTTGTTTGCTGCGAGCATCACATAGTAACCTAGGCTAATAACCGGAATAAGAACACACAATGCTTTCAAAAACAGATATCATGGTTAGTAGAGGCCGGTCTTTGACCGGGCGAGCGGGGGTGCTCACGAAGTGACCTTCCCCAGTCGTACCCAAGTTCCCGAGCCGAGGCAACTTTGGTGATGACGGACACGTGGCCTTTGGCACCGAGTCAGGGTTTCCTAAATTTTCCATTAAAAAAACATTTAGGTGGCGACTCTGTATCTGGCAAAGCAGTCCATGTTTAGCACTTCTTTTCAAAAAAATCTGTTTTCAAAATCGATTTGCCGGATTTGGACTCTTTGGTTCAAGATTAAAAACCGTGACATTTTGAGTCCTTCGAACTGTAGTGACCCAATATCGAACCAAAACGGGGGGGACTCGCACTCCTTTCCCCGGGATGCGTTCGGGGACGTCTACAGTTTCTGGCGACTCTGCTGGGGATTTAGAGAACTTGACTCGAACTCATGATATCTGGTTTTGATTACACTTGTGTGTTTCTTTGCATTGCATTTGCATTGGTGTGCCTAGGACACCGAGTTTGCCATATGCCATTCCCGAACGATTTGCCGGAGGCTTGTCTTGTCAAGTCATGTCCATAAGGCTGATCGGCTCTGGGCTCTGACAGCATGGGAACACAAACCCCGGTTTTGCCGGGGCACCCTTTTTGACCATTCGACCTAGTGCATATTCGGATCCATAGTGACCATTCCAAACTAGGACAGGTTGCTTACCCATTTATAGGTTATTTTGAAGCCGCTGCGTGCGTAGTGAAACCCTAGCTCCTGACAAAATAGGACAGGAAAACCCTACCCCAACACAGGGGTGTTTTGGCTCTCACTTATCTGCTATGTGCTTGTTAGAGTGCGTCTCTACAGGGAATGCATGTATCAGTTTATGAGTGTTGGGCATCAGGCCTGCGGGCATCAGCATCAGTATTTGCTGGAATCAGTTTTACTTGAGGGTATCAGTTTACAGGCAGAATCTTGGGGCAGAATTCAGTAGAGGGCACACTCATTCAACTTTGCTTGTATCTGTTCAGGTGAAATCAGGCTGAGATGCTGTCTGTTTTCTCTTTTGCTAGGTAGTCCTGGAACCATAGCTTCAGAAGGCTCCGATATCCCCCGGGTACATTGGACTAGTGCTGATAGACTGTGTTAGGTCAAAAATTCAATTCAAGGGCAACCAGTGTTCTTTCGCTGAGGCAAGGCAAAGAAGGGCCAGACAGGGCTTATTGGTTCATCCGATCCGACAGTCACCAGTCACATCATCAGTAGACCCGTGATGGCACAGGGTTCGGAAGAATTTGTGGCCGTGATAGCAGCGCCAAATCAGGGAACTGCCATGCAGGCTGAGACCAGTATTGAAACACAGCGCCCATCTGGGGCATCTGCCTTACATCCAACTTTGGGACCCCAGCCGAACTTTGACCCACTTCCGCCAGTTGAAGATTTGCAGTGTCCGAATCCTCGAGAAGGGTTGGCTCAAGCCCAAGTTTTCAGACCTCTGGTGCAGCCTAATGAGAGGCGTTATCCCCTTGATGCTAATGACCTCGATCTGACTGCAGTGAAAATTGCAAATCTTGAGAAGCAATTCAGAAAGGCACAGGGCCTTAACTCCATTCCCGACATTGAGGATGGGCACACCGAGTCTGTTGTACGGCTCCCAGACAGATTCAAAATGCCACATATTGACCGTTTCGACGGGTCTGGGGATCCAATGGTACATATCCTACTTTTCTTGGATGTCCTAAAGCCTATGGGTCTGACTAAGCCACAGAAACTCTCTCTGTATGGAAGAACCCTGTCCGGTGTAGCAGCCACTTGGTACGCTAAGTTGGAGGACAAAATGAAGCAAAACTGGGAAGAATTGGCTGAGGCCTTTGTCGATCAGTATTCCTACAATACCCAATTTGAAATGACCATCCAACAGCTTGAAGCAACCCGCCAAAACCCAAAAGAGCCTTTTGTGGAATTTGTTACAAGGTGGAGAGCAAAGGCAGCACAGATGACAGATCGCCGCCCTTCTGAGAGGGATCAAGTGCAGATGATGGTGCGGAACCTCGAGCATGATATGTTGCAGAAATTGATAGTCGCTCCGCTATTCACTTTCAAGAGTTTGCATGAACTGGGGGTCCAGGTCAAGAATGCGTTCATCAGCGGGATCATTCCCAGAACAAGTGAACCGACAAGGAGGGTGATTTCAAGGAGTACCAATGTCGGAAGTAGCACTATTCCCGAGCCCACTGAAATCGATACAGTCGCCACAGCCAACCATTTTGCCAATCCAAGCCTGCAAATAGCCAACCCAGCCCGAGCTCAGGGCAGAACTTTCACCCCTCTCCCTATGAGCCTGACTAGCGCACTAAAAGTCCTGATGGAAAGAGGGCATCTCAAACCCCTCGATCCTCAACCTCTTCCCAACCCACTCCCAGCCAGACATAACCCTGCCAAGTATTGTATGTACCATCAGCAGCGCGGTCATGGCACCGACCGTTGCTACCGCCTTCGTCATGAGGTCCAAAATCTCATCGATAACCGGACGATAACTCCACCTTCAGACCCCAATGACCAAACATTTCCCACCTACCTCAATCTCATCCATACACTGCCATCCACCTATGACCCCAGCATATACATCACCCCGGCCCATCTACCCAAGCCTGAGGTGTTTATCCCAGAAAGCATGGACTTATGCATGATGGGTGCACCTGAACCCCAATCATCTCAAACCCATGAACCCACTACTTCCGAGCTGATGAGAATGATTGAAGATCTTCAGAGAACAGTGGCGGATTTAGCCTTTGGAGTTTTGGCTCCATCATCAACCACATCGCCTACCAGGGAGTTCATGTCAAAAAGCTCCCCAAGCTTGGGGCGGGCTACATCTGAGGAAGGCCAATCTCTTGGCAAAGTGGAAGCGAGTGGAAAGAACAAGGTAGGGGCAGGCATGGATCCCCATGAATATCTTCTGTTCGCTGTTGAGGCTTTAAAAGCCGAGGGACTGAACAAAGAGCAAGTCCTCACAGTTGTTGCAAAAGCTGTGGATGACACTTTCGCTACTCAAGTCAGGGGCAGTCCGAATCAAAGGGAAAACCGAGAGAAGGGCCGTTATACCAGAGGCAATCCTGTTAGCTCTAATCCTCCACTCAGAAGAGATCAGCAAACCAGGCCAGCACCTGCCAATTCCTTTGCGAGTGCACCCAGCAAAAATCCACAAGCCTTGAAGTACCAACCCCGAGGTCAGAGGGTCTTCCATGCCCTCTACATGCCTTTGTCCAAAGCTCTCCAAATCCTTGTTGGACAAGGCCATCTCAAACCCCTTGAGCCTTGGCCTCTCCCGAACCCTCTTCCGGCTACGCATGATGCTACCCAGTACTGCGCATACCATCAGCAAACTGGCCATGCTACCAACAACTGCTTCCGTCTTCGCCATGAAGTACAGGATCTATTTGACAACGGGGTCATCCTCCCGCCGAGCTCTGCAAAGTCTATCGGCACTGGGTCAGTGAACTTGGGGGATAATGATGTTATGTGATCGAGGGATGAACCACCTACGGATGGTGCTCAGATTACTCTAGCTGTGGTGAATGGCATGCACTGTTTTGAGCAATGTACAAGTGCTGTTAATTTTGCATTCTGACTTGGGTATTGAGTCAGTCTTGTTGTTGTGTTTTGAGTCAGTCTTTTTGTTTTGAGTCAGTCTCTTTTGTTTTGGGTCTGTCTTGTTGTATCGAGTCAGTCCTGTTGTATAGGAGTCAGGAGATTCCGGGGGTGTTACCTCGGGCGTCACCATTTTGTTTCGTGTTTGTCTTTTTGTTTTGTTTTGAGTCTGTTTCTGCCAGGGAGCCAGTTATGCCAACAGATTTTGAATGAAACAGCAGTGATTTCCACGCTCTCGCATTTGCTTCTGCCATGTGCTAGTTGTGCCGGGATTTGAATGAAATGGCAGTTCATTCCACCTGCTCTCTTGTGCCTTGAAGTCATTGTATTGACCTAAGTTTTTCAAAACCTTTTTCAAAACACTGCGGTGAAAACAAAGAGGGATGAATTCCTCGGGATTTACAAAACTTTGATTATTTGAGAGAAAGAGAGGCGTGCTAAGCCCTTAATGAATGAAATCATGCTTGTTAGTGTGAGTACTGAGAAGGACCCTAGCTTTGATCTAGATGGGTCCTACACTGTCTTCAGCGCGAGCGATTTGTCGCTTTCTTAAAAACTTTCAAAAAAGGTTTTGCGCGGTCCTGCGAAGACATGTGTGGAATCGCTCTTGAGATTGTGCAGCTTAGGATCACTCTCGGTCTCGAGACTCAACCCCTTTGCTTTCAAACCTTGAACTTGGATTCAGAACGTTCAAAGGACAATCACAATATGAGGCCTGTGTGGCCAGATTTGAAGCAGCCCTCGAACAAGAGGCACCAAAGTCAGATCAAGAGGATCAGATGTCGTCAAAAGAAGCTTGCAAAGCTAGATCAGAAGCACCCCTCGAACTAGGGGCAAAAAATATCCGATGTGCTCTAAGAGCCAAAGGTGGATCTTTCTGCAAATTAATACAACAGCCACTCTCCCAGATACAGAGGGCTTCAATCTCAAAACCATTTGGCATGGACCTATTACACTTCAATCCTTTGAGAGGCTCGCTGGGCCGAAAACCCGGAAGGGCGACCCATGCAAAAGTTAGAGCAAAGAAAAGAATGAAAAAAGAAAAAAAAAAGAAGAGAAAAATGCAAAGATACAAAAAAATGCAAAAAAGAAAAGAAAAGAAAAATGCAAAAAAAAAAAAGAGAAGTTCCGGGTGACCCAGGCAAAAGTTAGAGCAAAGAAAAGAATGAAAAAAGAAAAAAAAAAGAAGAGAAAAATGCAAAGATACAAAAAAATGCAAAAAAGAAAAGAAAAGAAAAATGCAAAAAAAAAAAAAAAAGAGGAGAAAAAGGAATGAAAAGAATAGAAAAAGAAAATAAAGAAGAACAAAGCTCGCAAGGTTGAAAACCTGCAACAGGCGCCTTGGCAAAAGTTAGAGCATAAAAAGGAGAGGTTAAATACCCGAGTGTACCCTGACCCCGAACTACGTAAGGCTTGATTCCCATCTTTAGGATACGTAGGCAACTTCATTCTGAAGTCCAGCCGTAAAACAATTCAAATTTGATTGTGTCCATGCGATGGTTCTGATTATCTTCGCCTTCTCTGTATCCGAGAGTCTGGTTGTGTTCGTCGCTCCGAGGACTAACTACAATGCGCTGCGGCACCATCCAAACAAGGGGCAACTTTCCGTTGCCATTCAAAACGCCGCGGTGTCATTTCAAACAGGGGGTAACTCTTTGTTGCCATTCAGTGTGTTACGACGCCATTCAAACAAGGGGCGACTTTCCGTTGCCATTCAATGCGCCGCGGTGCCGTGTATACAATGGGTAACTTTCCGTTGCCATGCAGCTCTCTTCAAGCACGGGGCAGTTTTCCTTCGGATTTGAGGTTGTGTATCTCGAGAGTGGGTTTCATGCTCGTTGAGCAAGTGGTCGTTTGCAAAAATAGTTTTTGAGAATTTTTACTGAGGTTGGCTAATTTTCTCGAAAATTGTTCCATCTTTTCCAAAAACTGGACCATTTCTTGGACCCAAAAAAGGAAAATTTTCAGTGCTCATAGCCTGACTTGCATGATTTCAAATCAAAAACTGAACAAGCATGTTAACCCAACTCTCATTTTGGTCAAAATTGTTTTAGTAGAAAGCCAAAAACAAAAAATGGTCGAAACGATGAACTAAGGGCACAGTTGAGTCAGGTGTTCTGTTTTTTCCCATTGTCAACATACTTGCCAGAAAGGGCACCATATTTGCTAAGAATGGCACTCTACCTGCCAGAAAAGGCACAACTGAAGGCGACGACAAACGACTGAAAGTTCTTTCACCCTCCAAGCAGCGAGGTATCAAGCCAAGTACGAAGCACGAACTGGAATGGGGCAAGATATTCCACTCCCTCATCTAGACGGATCTGATCATGTCCAAACTCCCCAGCAGAGCATCGTCAACTGATGCTAGCTGCAAATTTGCTACACACCCAGTTGTAGCGCAACCCCTCTGTGGGAGGAATTCACTAGCTGTGAGCGGAAGAAAGAGAATCTAGCAGAATGCTAGGGGCACGAGCCCACAACTTGCTGTTTATCCATCAACCGCCCAGGGAAGAGATGAAAAATGAGAGATTGAAGAATAGAGAGATGTGCGATGAGAGAAAAAGTGAGAAAAGGGCTTTTTCAGAAAAACAGAGCTTGAGGGCCGAGTGATGTGAGAATCACAAATGAGAAAGGATGGGAAACACTACCCAGTAAAACAGGCTCCCTGTGCACGTCTGAGTGTCGTGTCTTTTTGTTTTATCTCGATTCTTGTTTTGGGTCGTTTCGAGTGTTACTCGATGTGTCTAGGTTGTGTGCCTTTATTTCCCCGTGTTGAGTCGTTTTGCTGTGGTCAGTTGTAGGCTCAATACCCGGTTGAGAATCATTTTCTCATTTTCAGAAATAAAATCATTCTGTGCTCAGAGTGCTGTGCCATTCTCCACATTTGTGCAAAACAGAATTGGTTCTTTCATAAAGCCGCAGGGTTCAACCCAGGTCACGTCAGAATAGTAAAGCAAGGGCCTATCTGAAGCTATTTAGGTTCCGGACTGCAAAGCAAAAGAATAGAGGGAAAATTTAGAGCATCTTAGCATGTCTCAACTTTAGCAAAATCCGAGGCTGCATTCCAGGTGCACCTTCTCAGGCCTCGCCATTTCTCTGGAGTATGAGTGTGTCTCGACCCCAAGTGTAAGCCTGCTTCAAGTCAGAATGGCAGTCCAAGCAGCACCCGAGGGTTTCACATGCAGATGTTATCTCTCGCCAATATGAGCAGGGTGTGTGTAGACACCCCATTTTTGACCGACCTTAAGACTCAGATGTCACCGATTGAGCGCTCGGTGATGTTGCATACTGTGCTCGTTCAGAAGTCTCAGAGTCGCGGCCGCGCGCCCTGCCTCCGGACCTCCGAACCATCTTCTCTACCTTGTCTCGGTTTGCGAACCAGGCTCGGTTTTCTCTGTTTTCTTTCCTAAGGGAAGGGAGTGGTCCCGCAGATTATCTCCCGGTGGCCGTGAGCTACTTTTCGTGGCCGTAGGCCATTTTGCCCATTTCGGAGCCCGGTTCCCGATTTTCGGGGCCGTTAGGCCGTGTGCCTCGGCTCGGGACCGCCCAACCATCTCCGCTTTCTCCGTTTTTTTGGCGGAGACCTCTGTTTTAATGTTCCGAGGAACACTGGGGCCCCTGATGCCCACTTCGCAGCCGAACACCACTTCCGGTGCCCGGCGACCCATTTTCGGGACCCCGAACTGCGTGATTTGGGCCCCGAGCATTCATTTTGCATCAGCCTTCTCCGGTTTTTGGCGGAGACCTCTGTTTTAATATTTCGAGGAACCCTGGGGCCCCTGATACCCACTTCGTGGCCGTATGCCACTTCCGGTGCCTGTAGCCGGTTTTTCGGGACCCCAAACTGCGCGGTTTTGGTCCCGAGCATTCATTTCGCATCCATTTTCTCCGGTTTTTGGCAGGTATCTCTGTTTCGTCATTCCAGAGGACACTGGCATCTCAGAGACCAACTTCGTGGTCGTGCACCACTCCCGGTGCCTAACAGCCCACTTTCGGGGCCTCGAACTGCGTGTTTCGGCTCCCGAACCTTCATTCTACTTTTTTGGGCTCCGACCCAAACTTGAGATAGTCATATTTTGAGGTCCTTTTCATGTTTGATTAAGGACCTTTTACTGTTTGACATCTCCATTTGTCACTTGCCTTTTTTACCTCTTTTTGGGCCTCTTTGCATGGTATTTTTGGCGTACTTGTGGGCTGCGTTGGACTTGGCCGTAAACTACAAAGTGTCTTATTTTGAGCCCCTCTTCGACTTTGTTGAAGGGCTCTCGGCCATTTGAGAACCGTAGCTACCACTTTCCCTTTTGGCCATTTTTGGAGGGAAACTTGAAATGTTTCCCCCCCCTTTTTCCCCCCTCTTTTTCCCCCTCTTTTCTAAACGTTTTTGCCTATTAATACAGCCCTCCAGATCTGTTTGAAGGGTTAGAAAGTTTGATTTGGGAGCTCTATATTGTATCTCTCTCTCTCTATAATTCTAAGCTTCAAAAACCTCCAAGTTCTTGGGCCATTCCTTCACCACCACCTAGCACCACCACTCCTATTCCATTTCCAGCGGCAAGGAGGGATTTTCAGAGGTTAGGAGGCTCTGTTTTTCAGTCCAAGAAGCGACCAAAGATTGGTCTTCAAGGGTAAGTATCATTTCCCCTCTTTTGAGCTCTTTTTTGTACCATTTTTTTAGCCTTCTTGGCTTGCTATTTTGAGCTCCGACCCCTACTGCAAATGTCACTATTTTGAGCTATTCTAAATGTTTGTTGAAGGGTTCTACCCTATTTGAGATTCATATCTCACCCTTGTTTCAATATCTCTTCATATGCCATGTTTTTGCATGCTATTTTTGACTTATGAGTAATCTGATTTTGAGCATGTAATAAACTGTAAATGTGCTTATTTTGAGCCCCTCTTCAACATTGAAGAAGGGCTCAACCTTGTTCGGTTGTTCTATATACCACCTCTCTTGGAAATTCACTTTAGGCCCTAAATCTTGCTCATTTTGTAGCCTTTTGTGCTTATGGTTTTGGCTCTTGGTCAGAGCTAAGAGGGGTCTTATTTTGACCCCCTTTACATGTTTCATGAAGAAGGTTTGGTCATTTGGTGTATAGATTTGCATGTCTCATGATATAGCCTATTTGGAGCCTATTTTGCATGAATTTTCTAGCATGTTTTTATTCTGATTTTGGGGCTGCCATCTTCTGTAAATGTGCTTATTTTTAGGCCCTCTTCAATGTTGTAGAAGCATGTTTGTCCATTTGGGGTTTGTATATATCACTTGTCTCAATACCCCTCTTTTGGCCACTAATCTTGCATGATAATGTTGCCATATCTATGCTTACATTTTGGCCATATTTGTTACTGAAAAATGCCATATTTGGGACTGCCTTGCTACTGTTCTTGCTGCCATAATCATATTTTGCATATATAGCATGGCTATAGGCCATTTCGGGGCTTAATTTCGCATTTTCGGGATGAATGCATGCTTCGGGTGTCATTTCGAATTGTTTCGGGGCTGTTTCCCCCTTCATTTAGCTGCTGGAATTTCATTTGCATGCTTACATATCATTTCCCATATCATTTCGTGCCTTAATGCATTGCCTCGGTTTGCGTGCCCGTGGGCACGCACTTCGAGGCACTCCGTTTTCATTCACCGGCATCCCGTATGAGTGTGGCTGAGGCCCTCTCATGTTGGTGTAAGCCCAATTTGCATTTTGTATGTCATATGCACTCCGTGTGCATCGCCTCGGTTTGCGTGCTCGTGCGCACGCATTTCGAGGCAGTCCGGTTTTATCCGACGGCAGCCTATGTGAGTGCGGTTGAGGCCCTCTCATGTTGGCATAAGCCCAATCTACATTTTCATGCCATTTCATGCTTGTATGCACCGTCTCGGTTTGCGTGTCCGTGTGCGCGCATTTCGAGGTAACCTGTTTTATCTGTTGGCAGCCTATGTGAGTGCGGCCGAGGCTCTCTCATGTTGGCGTAAGCCCAATCTGCATTCCGTATGCCATTTTATGCATGCCTCGGTTTGCGTGCTCGTGTGCACGCATTTCGAGGCATTCCTTTTTTTATCCGCCGGCAGCCTATGTGAGCGTGGCTGAGGCTATCTCATGTTGGCGTAAGCCCAATTTGCATTTTCATGTTTCTACATCATTGCCTCGATTTGCGTGTCCGCGGACACGCGTTTCGAGGCAGCTTTGTTTTTATCCGACGGCCTCCTATGTGAGTGAGCTGAGGCTCTCCCATGTAGGTGTAAGCCCATCGTTGCATTCCGTATGCCATTTCATCCCATATCATCGCCTCGGTTTGCGTGCCTGTGGGCGCGCATTTCGAGGCACTTCGGTTTTATCCGATTTTGCATCGCATATCATCGCCTCGGTTTGCGTGCCCGTGTGCACGCATTTCGAGGCACTCTGTTTTATCCGCTGGGCATTGCGTATGCCTCCGCCTCGGTTTGCGTGCCTGTGTGCACGCATTTCGAGGCACTTCGATTTTATCCGATTTGCATTTCATCATTGCCTCGGTTTGCGTGCCAGTGGGCACGCATTTCGAGGCACCTCATTCTTATCATTCCGGCATCCTATGTGAGTGCGGCTGAGGCCCCCTTCATGTTGGTATAAGCCCATCATTACATTTCGCATGTCATTCCGCATCGCCTCGGTTTGCGTGCCAGTGGACACGCATTTTGAGGCATCTCATTTTCATAGCATCGTACATGCTAGGATTGTATGTTAGTTGCATTTCATGCATGTCATGCATATTGCACGGGAAACGAGGCGCGTTTCGCACTCCGAGTGGCGGAGCATGTCTCAATTCCCCAGTCACCGACACTCCGGATCACCCATGATGGAGTTAGGTTTTGTTGTAGCATTCATATGCATTCATCCTATATTAAGTTGTGCAATTCGGCTCCTCGGCCATCATGCATCGAGATGCGTGATTGGTGGCACGAGGATCGAGGCATGCATATATTTGTGAAATACACTGCTGTGCCCTTTTCCTGCTCTCTGTTGCAGCAAAATCCAGAGTTAGCAACTTTTCAGAATCCGGCGCGCATTTCGAGAAATACTGCAAACAGAGGCTAATTAGGGCATCCCAGTGGATTTCCGCCCGAAGCAGCCCAGCATACATCATCCATCAGAAGCAAGGCAGTCCTTGGCTTGCATGCCAGTTTTACTTCTTTTGTAATTAATTTGTTAATTAATTAGAATTTTGTAATATTCGGACTGTATATATTTCGGACTGTACTATTCTTTCATTTGGGACTGTATTATTTATTCGGACCCTCTGTGCGAGGGCATAATTGTAATAAGTGTGGGTGAGTGTGATGTATGTCTTCCAACCCCCATTTCTTTCTCCCTTTTATTTACCCGCTTTGGATGGTTAGATATAGGGCATATTTCAATTGGCATACAGTATGGTAGCATGTTTGCATCATTCATCTGTTTGCATGCACCGGGCTCGGCGCATCATACAAACTGCATTGTATTTCAGTTACAAGATGAATACATGTTAGTTGTTGCATTTCACATGCCATATTTAGAATAGCCGAGCCTGCTATTAGTTTGCATTTTTGCATGCGTTGCATTAGGCATTACAGTATACTTAGGACCATGCATGGATTTCTAATGAGCTTTTGTTTTGGCTTGGAGTACTCGGTGAGTTTTATGCTTTAGCATCCTTGCATGCGTGTGAGTGTTGCCATGATAGCATGCTTGCCATGAGGCTATTTGCTTATGTGATATAACTGCCTTGAATGCCTGTGGGTGGAGGTTGAGTTATTTGGATTGGGACAAATCACTGATTGTTTGTTTTAAGCCCACTAGATTGTGGCAACACCATGTTTTCCTAAGCCCACCAGAGGGTGGCAAAATCTGCCTCTTAAGCCTACCTGCGGGTAGCAAACCATTTTTCAAAAACAAACATGAAATGTTTTGTTCCAATTCAGGCGATTCAGTCTATACTTATTTGCTGCGAGCATCACATAGTAACCTAGGCTAATAACCGGAATAAGAACTCACAATGTCTTCAAAAACAGATATCATGGTTAGTAGAGGCCGGTCTTTGACCGGGCGAGAGGGGGTGCTCACGATGTGACCTTCCCTAATCGTACCCAAGTTCCCGAGCCAACTTTGGTGATGACGGACACGTGGCCTTTTGGCACCGAGTCAGGGTTTCCTAAGTTTCCCATTTTAAAATATTTAGGTGGCGACTCTGTTATCTGGCAAAGCAGTCCATGTTTGGCACTTCTTTCAAAAAAATCTGTTTTTCTCAAAACGATTTGCCGGATTTGGACTCTTTGGTTCGAGATTTGGAACCGCAACAAAAATCGAGTCCGAACTGTAGCGAGGTCCCTCGCGGGCGTTGTTACAGTTTCTGGCGACTCTGCTGGGGATTTAGAGAACTTGACTCGAACTCATGATATCTGCTTTTGACTACACTTGTGTGTTTCTTTGCATTGCATTTGCATTGGTGCGCCTAGGACACCGTGTTTGCCATATGCCATTCCCGAACGATTTGCCGGAGGCTTGTCTTGTCAAGTCATGTCCGTAAGGCTGATCGGCTCTGGGCTCTGACAGCATGGGAACACAAACCCCGGTTTTACCGGGGCACCCTTTTTGACTATTCGACCTAGTGCATATTCGGATCCATAGTGACCATTCCAAACTAGGACAGGTTGCTTACCCGTTTATAGGTTGTTTGAAACTGCTGCGTGCGTAGTGAAACCCTAGCTCCTGACAAAATAGGACAGGGAAACCCTACCCCAACATAGGGGTGTTTTGGCTCTCACTTATCTGTTATGTGCTTTAGAGTGCGTCTCTACAGGAATGCATGTATCAGTATGAGTTTGGGCATCAGGCCTGCGGGCATTAGTTTTTGAGTTTGGGCATCAGGCCTGCGGGCACCAATTCAGTATTTTGGGTATCAGGCCTGCGGGCATCAGTATTTGGCGGAATCAGTTTTACCTGAGGGTATCAGCTTACAGGCGGAATTTTGGGGGCAGAATTCAGTAGAGGGCACACTCATTCAACAATGCTCGTATCTGTTCAGATGAAATCAGGCTGAGATGCTGTCTGTTTTCTCTTTTGCTAGGTAGTCTGGGAACCATAGCTTCAGAAGGGTCTGATATACCCCGGGTACTCTGGACCTGTGTTATTATGTGATCAGGGGATGAACCACTTGTCGTCGGTGCTCAGTTTACTTCCGATGTGATAGATGGCACGCACTATTTTGAGCATTTGCAAATGCTGTTTATCCTACCTTTTGACTTGGGTATTGAGTCTGTCTTGTTGTATCGAGTCAGCCCTGTTGAGTCTGTCTTGTTATATCGAGTCAGCCCTGTTGAGTCTGTCTTGTTGTATCAGGTCAGTCTTGCCGAGTCTGTCTCGTTGTATCAGGTCAGTCCTGCCGAGTCTGTCTCGTTATATCGAGTCGGTCCTGTTGAGTCAGTCTTGTTGTTTCGAGTCTGTCTCGTTGTGTCAGAGTCGGGTGATTTCGGGGGTGTTACCTCGGACATCACTTGCCTTTTTTTGTGTTTGTCTTTTCTTTTTCTTTTGAGTCTGTTTCTGCCGTGGAGCCAGTTACACCAACAGATCTGAATGAAACAGCAGTGATTTCCACGCTCTCGCATTTGCTTCTGCCGTGTGCTAGTTGTGCCAGGATTTGAATGAAATGGCAGCGCATTCCACCTGCTCCCTTGTGCCTCGAAATCATTGTAATGACCTGAGTTTTTTTCAAAACTTTTTTTGAACACTGCGGTGAAAACGAAGAGGAAGGAATTCCTCGGGATTTGCAAAACTTTGACCAATTGAGAGAAAGAGAGGCGTGCTAAGCCCTTAATGAATGGAATCATGCTTGTTAGCGTGAGTACTGAGAAGGACCCTGGCTTGATCCAGACTGGTTTCACACTATCTTCAGCGCGAGCGATTTGTCGCTTTCTTAAAAATTTTCAAAAAACAAAATGTTTTGCGCGGTCCTGCGAAGACCTGTGTGGAATCACTCTTGAGATTGTGCAGCTTAGGATCGCTCTCAGCCTCGAGACTCAACCCCTCTACTTTCAACACCTTGAACTCAGATTCAGAATGTTCAACGGTCAACTACGATGTGAGGCCTGTGTGGCCAGATTTGAAGCAGCTCTCGAACAAGGGGCCAGGAAAGTCGGATCGAGAAGGTCAGACCTCATCAGAAGAAGCTTGCAAAGCTAGAACAGAAGCACTCCTCGAACTAGGGGCAAAAAATGTCCGATGTGCTCAAAAAGCCAAAAGTGGATCTTTCTGCAAATCAATGCAACAGCCACTCTCCTGGATACAGAGGGCTTCAATCTCAACACCATTTGGCATGGACTTGTTACACTTTTACCCTTTGAGAGGCTCGCTGGGCCGAAAACCCGGAAGGGCGACCCAGGCAAAAGTTAGAGCAAAGAAAAGAATGAAAAAAGAAAAAAGAAAAAATGCAAAGATACAAAATGAAAAAAAAAAAAACAAAAAAAAAAGAGAAGAAAAGAAAAAAAAAGAGAAGAAAAGAAATGAAAATGAAAAGAAAGAAGAACAAAGCTCGCAAGGTCGAAAACCTGCAACAGGCGCCTTGGCAAAAGTTAGAGCATAAAAAGGAGAGGTTAATACCCGAGTGTACCTTAACCCCGAACTACGTAAGGCTTGATTCCCATCTTTGGGATACGTAGGCAACTTCATTCTGAAGTCCAGCCGTAAAACAATTCAAATTCAATTGTGTCCATGTGATGGTTTTGACCATCTTTGCCTCCTCTGTATCTGAGAGTCTGGTTGTGTTCATCGCTCTGAGGACTGACTACAATGTACTGCGGTGCCATTCAAACAAGGGGCAACTTTCCGTTGCCATTCAAACGCGCCGCGGTGCTATCCAAACAAGGGGCAACTTTCCGTTGCCATTCATGCGCCGCGGTGCTGTTCAAACAAGGGGCAACTTTCCGTTGCCATGCAGCTCTCTTCAAGCACGGGGCAGTTTTCCTTTGGATCCGAGGTTGTGCATCTCAGGAGTAGGTTTCATACCCGTTGAGCAAATGGCCGTGTGCAAAAATAGTTTTTGAGAATTTTTACTGAGGTTGACTATTTTCTCGAAAATTGTTCCATCTTTTTCAAAAAACTGAACCATTTCTTGGACCCAAAAAAGGAAAATTTTCAGTACTCATAGTCTGACTTGCATGATTTCAAATCAAAAATTGAACAAGCATGTTAATCTAACTCTCATTTTGGTCAAATTTTTTTTAGAAAGACAAAAACAAAAAATGGTCAAAATGACGAACTAGGGGCACAGTTGAGTCAGGTTCTCTGTCTTTTTCCCCGTTATCAACATACTTGCCAAGAAGGGCACTCTACCTGCCAGCAAAGGCACAACTGAAGGGCACAGCAAGAGGGCAGAAAGCTCTCTCATCCTCCGACCAACGAAGTATCAAGCCAAGTGCGAGGCACAAACTGGAATGGATCAACATATTCCCATTCCCTCATCTGGGCAGATCTGATCACGTCCAAACTCCCCAGCAAAGCATCATCAATCGATGTCAGTTGCAGATTTGCTATGCATCCTGTTGCAGCACAACCCCTCTGTGGGATAAACTCACCGTTGTGAGCAGAAGAAAGAGAATCTAGCAGAATGCTAGGGGCACGAACCCACAACTTGCTGCTTATCCATCAACCACCCAGGGGAGGGATTGAAAAATGAGAGATTGAATAATAGAGAGACGTGAGTTGAGAGAAAAAGTGAGAAAAGGGCTTTTTCGTGAAAAACAGAGCTTGAGGGCCGAGTGATGTGAGAATCACAAATGAGAAAGGGTGGGAAACACTACCCGGTGAAACAGGCTCCCTGTGCACGTCTGAGTGTCGTGTCTTTTCGTTTGTCTCATTTCATCCCGAGCGCGTCTCGTTGTATTTAGGTCGTTTACCTTTTGTTTTTCTGTGTTGAGTTGTTTTGTCTATGGTCAGTTGTAGGCTCAATACCCGGTTGAGAATCCTTTTCTCATTTTCAAAAAATAAAAATCGTTTTGTGCTTCGAGTGCCGTGCTGTTCTCCACATTTGTGCAAAACAGAATTTGTTCTTTCAGAAAACTGCAGGGTTCAACCCAGGTCATGTGAAAACAGTAGAACCAGGACCCATCTGGGGCTATGAAAGTTCCGGGCTACAAAGCAAAAGCAAAAGAGGAAACCGTCGGGCATCTGAGTTTGTTCCAACTTCAGTAAGTTCCGAGACTATGTTCCGTGTGTACCTCTTCAAGTCTTGCCAATGTCCCGAAGTATGAGTGTGCCTCTACCTCGAGCTCAAGATCAAGTCTACTTCAAGCCAGAATGGCAATCAGAAGTGCTCTCCCTGAGTACCATTCCCTGCCAGAGGCATCTTGGCCGTGTTTGCGATGAGTTCCTAGGAGACCAACTGCGACGGTGGAAACTAGAGTTCGAATGGCCGTGGCCTAGAACGCAAAGGTTCGGGATTTCCGAGACTAGAGTCTGGTTTAAATACCCAGAGGCATGTCCTCGGCTTGAAATCTATACGGCAGCCCCATAGATTGAGATAGCATGTGTATGCGCCTCAGTTCTGGATACTGAACCAACCTAGTCTGTCACCCCGTTGGAGAATAGGGAAAGTTGTGAATATGATCAGGAAAACAAGCAGCAGCCGTTGGCTCCTACATCCAGATGTTGTTATTTGTCAGCATTCCAGAGCCTTTGTACTGTGAGGTCAAGGTAAAGTGTTCGAAGAGCACGAGGGGAGATCCCCATCAGAGTAGAGCGGTTCACCGCCACTCACCTCATGAGGTGCTTTCTAAAAGCGCCGCTTTGTCCATTTATTGCTTTCCGTAAGCATCATGCATTGTATTGCATTGTACCTATCAAGTTTCTCTCTCATTTCACTCAGTGTATCAATCACACTTCATTCACTTAGTGTATCAATCACACTTCATTTATTTAGTGTATCAATCACACTCTCATCACACTTTATTGCATTCAGTGTATCAATCACACACTTCATTTCATTTGATGTATCAATCACACACTTTGTCACATTTAGTATATCCATCATACTTGTTCACTAAGTGCATCTATCCCACTTCGTGTTCACATTTAGTATATCCATCATACTTGTTCACTAAGTGCGTCTATCCCACTTCGTGTTCACATTTAGTATATCAATCATACTCCTGTTCACTAAGTGCATCTATCCCACTTCGTGTTCACCCTTAGTATATCCATCATACTCTGTTCACTAAGTGCATCTATCACACTTTGTGTTTGCATTCAGTATATCTATCATACTCTGTTCACTAAGTGCATCTATCACACTTTGTGTTCGTATTCAGTATATCTATCATACTCTGTTCACTAAGTGCATCTATCACACTTTGTGTTTGCATTCAGTATATCTATCATACTCTGTTCACTAAGTGCATCTATCACACTTCGTGTTCACTTTTAATGTATCAATCACACTCTGTTCACATAATGCATCTATCACACTTTGTGTTCGCATTCAGTATATCTATCATACTCTGTTCACTAAGTGCATCTATCACACTTTGTGTTTGCATTCAGTATATCTATCATACTCTGTTCACTAAGTGCATCTATCACACTTTGTGTTTGCATTCAGTATATCTATCATACTCTGTTCACTAAGTGCATCTATCACACTTCGTGTTCACTTTTAATGTATCAATCACACTCTGTTCACATAGTGCATCTATCACACTTTGTGTTTGCATTCAGTATATCTATCATACTCTGTTCACTAAGTGCATCTATCACACTCCGTGTTCACTTTTAGTGTATCAATCACACTCTGTTCACATAGTGCATCTATCACACTTTGTGTTTGCATTCAGTATATCTATCATACTCTGTTCACTAAGTGCATCTATCACACTTTGTGTTCGCATTCAGTATATCTATCATACCCTGTTCACATAGTGCATCTATCACACTTCGTGTTCACCTTTAGTATATCAATCACGCTTGTTCGCTAAGTGCATCTATCACACTTTGTGCTTGCCTTTTGTGTATCCATCACACTTTGCTCACTTCATTCATTTAGTGTATCAATCACACTTTGTTCATATAGTGTATCTATCACACACTTGCTTTGTATCTATCACACTATGCCTACTTTACGTATCTATCACATGCTCACTTTGTGTATCAATCACACACGCTCGCTTTGTGTATCAATCACACACTTTCGCTTTGTGTATCAATCACACGCTCGCTTTGTGTATCAATCACACACTATGCTCATCTTGTGTATCCATCACGCTTTGCTTCATATAGTGTATCCATCACACTCGCTTCGCTTTGTATCTGTCACACATGTTCGTTTGGTGTATCAATCACACACGTTCGCTTTGTGTATCTATCACAAATGCACACTGTATTCACAGTGAGAATTGCAATAATTTTCTTACATCCTTTCTGCAATCCTTTCTGCATGAAATGTGGTTAGATTTGCATTCACTTGCCGACACTGCGTGTGTCAAACTTTTCGAATTACAGGAATCGCATTGAATATATGTTGTTAGCATATTGTTCTTGTTGAATTTCTCTATTTTGCAGGCACGATATTGTATGTACGGTTCATTTGAGGCTGGTGCGACCAGACGAATCGCGCAGGTATCGTATCTTCTCCGTGTGAAACGCGACGAGAATTGAATGATTCTCCGCATTCTTAACTGCATGAAATGTAGTTGTTGCTTTGCATTCTTGCTTAAAACTGTTGCATCTATTTGTCAATACTTGCTTCATTACAGCTTGTTGCACTTCCATGATCATCTGGCTCCGCGCCTATCATTTTGCATTTTGCCCCCTGCCTGCGGGCACGCCTGCGGGCACACATTCTCTGTTTATCTTGTTTGATTGTCTCAGTCTTCGGCCTTGTCAAAAATGGGTCGTCTCTGGGCTTTGACATTCACTCTCGTCATTCTTATGACTTCCGAGTTCTGTCAAAGAGGGGCAACTGTAGACACCCCATTTTTGACCGACCTTAAGACTCAGATGTCACCGATTGAGCGCTCGGTGATGTTGCATACTGTGCTCGTTCAGAAGTCTCAGAGTCGCGGCCGCGCGCCCTGCCTCCGGACCTCCGAACCATCTTCTCTACCTTGTCTCGGTTTGCGAACCAGGCTCGGTTTTCTCTGTTTTCTTTCCTAAGGGAAGGGAGTGGTCCCGCAGATTATCTCCCGGTGGCCGTGAGCTACTTTTCGTGGCCGTAGGCCATTTTGCCCATTTCGGAGCCCGGTTCCCGATTTTCGGGGCCGTTAGGCCGTGTGCCTCGGCTCGGGACCGCCCAACCATCTCCGCTTTCTCCGTTTTTTTGGCGGAGACCTCTGTTTTAATGTTCCGAGGAACACTGGGGCCCCTGATGCCCACTTCGCAGCCGAACACCACTTCCGGTGCCCGGCGACCCATTTTCGGGACCCCGAACTGCGTGATTTGGGCCCCGAGCATTCATTTTGCATCAGCCTTCTCCGGTTTTTGGCGGAGACCTCTGTTTTAATATTTCGAGGAACCCTGGGGCCCCTGATACCCACTTCGTGGCCGTATGCCACTTCCGGTGCCTGTAGCCGGTTTTTCGGGACCCCAAACTGCGCGGTTTTGGTCCCGAGCATTCATTTCGCATCCATTTTCTCCGGTTTTTGGCAGGTATCTCTGTTTCGTCATTCCAGAGGACACTGGCATCTCAGAGACCAACTTCGTGGTCGTGCACCACTCCCGGTGCCTAACAGCCCACTTTCGGGGCCTCGAACTGCGTGTTTCGGCTCCCGAACCTTCATTCTACTTTTTTGGGCTCCGACCCAAACTTGAGATAGTCATATTTTGAGGTCCTTTTCATGTTTGATTAAGGACCTTTTACTGTTTGACATCTCCATTTGTCACTTGCCTTTTTTACCTCTTTTTGGGCCTCTTTGCATGGTATTTTTGGCGTACTTGTGGGCTGCGTTGGACTTGGCCGTAAACTACAAAGTGTCTTATTTTGAGCCCCTCTTCGACTTTGTTGAAGGGCTCTCGGCCATTTGAGAACCGTAGCTACCACTTTCCCTTTTGGCCATTTTTGGAGGGAAACTTGAAATGTTTCCCCCCCTTTTTTCCCCCCTCTTTTTCCCCCTCTTTTCTAAACGTTTTTGCCTATTAATACAGCCCTCCAGATCTGTTTGAAGGGTTAGAAAGTTTGATTTGGGAGCTCTATATTGTATCTCTCTCTCTCTATAATTCTAAGCTTCAAAAACCTCCAAGTTCTTGGGCCATTCCTTCACCACCACCTAGCACCACCACTCCTATTCCATTTCCAGCGGCAAGGAGGGATTTTCAGAGGTTAGGAGGCTCTGTTTTTCAGTCCAAGAAGCGACCAAAGATTGGTCTTCAAGGGTAAGTATCATTTCCCCTCTTTTGAGCTCTTTTTTGTACCATTTTTTTAGCCTTCTTGGCTTGCTATTTTGAGCTCCGACCCCTACTGCAAATGTCACTATTTTGAGCTATTCTAAATGTTTGTTGAAGGGTTCTACCCTATTTGAGATTCATATCTCACCCTTGTTTCAATATCTCTTCATATGCCATGTTTTTGCATGCTATTTTTGACTTATGAGTAATCTGATTTTGAGCATGTAATAAACTGTAAATGTGCTTATTTTGAGCCCCTCTTCAACATTGAAGAAGGGCTCAACCTTGTTCGGTTGTTCTATATACCACCTCTCTTGGAAATTCACTTTAGGCCCTAAATCTTGCTCATTTTGTAGCCTTTTGTGCTTATGGTTTTGGCTCTTGGTCAGAGCTAAGAGGGGTCTTATTTTGACCCCCTTTACATGTTTCATGAAGAAGGTTTGGTCATTTGGTGTATAGATTTGCATGTCTCATGATATAGCCTATTTGGAGCCTATTTTGCATGAATTTTCTAGCATGTTTTTATTCTGATTTTGGGGCTGCCATCTTCTGTAAATGTGCTTATTTTTAGGCCCTCTTCAATGTTGTAGAAGCATGTTTGTCCATTTGGGGTTTGTATATATCACTTGTCTCAATACCCCTCTTTTGGCCACTAATCTTGCATGATAATGTTGCCATATCTATGCTTACATTTTGGCCATATTTGTTACTGAAAAATGCCATATTTGGGACTGCCTTGCTACTGTTCTTGCTGCCATAATCATATTTTGCATATATAGCATGGCTATAGGCCATTTCGGGGCTTAATTTCGCATTTTCGGGATGAATGCATGCTTCGGGTGTCATTTCGAATTGTTTCGGGGCTGTTTCCCCCTTCATTTAGCTGCTGGAATTTCATTTGCATGCTTACATATCATTTCCCATATCATTTCGTGCCTTAATGCATTGCCTCGGTTTGCGTGCCCGTGGGCACGCACTTCGAGGCACTCCGTTTTCATTCACCGGCATCCCGTATGAGTGTGGCTGAGGCCCTCTCATGTTGGTGTAAGCCCAATTTGCATTTTGTATGTCATATGCACTCCGTGTGCATCGCCTCGGTTTGCGTGCTCGTGCGCACGCATTTCGAGGCAGTCCGGTTTTATCCGACGGCAGCCTATGTGAGTGCGGTTGAGGCCCTCTCATGTTGGCATAAGCCCAATCTACATTTTCATGCCATTTCATGCTTGTATGCACCGTCTCGGTTTGCGTGTCCGTGTGCGCGCATTTCGAGGTAACCTGTTTTATCTGTTGGCAGCCTATGTGAGTGCGGCCGAGGCTCTCTCATGTTGGCGTAAGCCCAATCTGCATTCCGTATGCCATTTTATGCATGCCTCGGTTTGCGTGCTCGTGTGCACGCATTTCGAGGCATTCCTTTTTTTATCCGCCGGCAGCCTATGTGAGCGTGGCTGAGGCTATCTCATGTTGGCGTAAGCCCAATTTGCATTTTCATGTTTCTACATCATTGCCTCGATTTGCGTGTCCGCGGACACGCGTTTCGAGGCAGCTTTGTTTTTATCCGACGGCCTCCTATGTGAGTGAGCTGAGGCTCTCCCATGTAGGTGTAAGCCCATCGTTGCATTCCGTATGCCATTTCATCCCATATCATCGCCTCGGTTTGCGTGCCTGTGGGCGCGCATTTCGAGGCACTTCGGTTTTATCCGATTTTGCATCGCATATCATCGCCTCGGTTTGCGTGCCTGTGGGCGCGCATTTCGAGGCACTTCAGTTTTATCCGATTTTGCAGCACATATCATCGCCTCGGTTTGCGTGCCCGTGTGCACGCATTTCGAGGCACTCTGTTTTATCCGCTGGGCATTGCGTATGCCTCCGCCTCGGTTTGCGTGCCTGTGTGCACGCATTTCGAGGCACTTCGATTTTATCCGATTTGCATTTCATCATTGCCTCGGTTTGCGTGCCAGTGGGCACGCATTTCGAGGCACCTCATTCTTATCATTCCGGCATCCTATGTGAGTGCGGCTGAGGCCCCCTTCATGTTGGTATAAGCCCATCATTACATTTCGCATGTCATTCCGCATCGCCTCGGTTTGCGTGCCAGTGGACACGCATTTTGAGGCATCTCATTTTCATAGCATCGTACATGCTAGGATTGTATGTTAGTTGCATTTCATGCATGTCATGCATATTGCACGGGAAACGAGGCGCGTTTCGCACTCCGAGTGGCGGAGCATGTCTCAATTCCCCAGTCACCGACACTCCGGATCACCCATGATGGAGTTAGGTTTTGTTGTAGCATTCATATGCATTCATCCTATATTAAGTTGTGCAATTCGGCTCCTCGGCCATCATGCATCGAGATGCGTGATTGGTGGCACGAGGATCGAGGCATGCATATATTTGTGAAATACACTGCTGTGCCCTTTTCCTGCTCTCTGTTGCAGCAAAATCCAGAGTTAGCAACTTTTTAGAATCCGGCGCGCATTTCGAGAAATACTGCAAACAGAGGCTAATTAGGGCATCCCAGTGGATTTCCGCCCGAAGCAGCCCAGCATACATCATCCATCAGAAGCAAGGCAGTCCTTGGCTTGCATGCCAGTTTTACTTCTTTTGTAATTAATTTGTTAATTAATTAGAATTTTGTAATATTCGGACTGTATATATTTCGGACTGTACTATTCTTTCATTTGGGACTGTATTATTTATTCGGACCCTCTGTGCGAGGGCATAATTGTAATAAGTGTGGGTGAGTGTGATGTATGTCTTCCAACCCCCATTTCTTTCTCCCTTTTATTTACCCGCTTTGGATGGTTAGATATAGGGCATATTTCAATTAGCATACAGTATGGTAGCATGTTTGCATCATTCATCTGTTTGCATGCACCGGGCTCGGCGCATCATACAAACTGCATTGTATTTCAGTTACAAGATGAATACATGTTAGTTGTTGCATTTCACATGCCATATTTAGAATAGCCGAGCCTGCTATTAGTTTGCATTTTTGCATGCGTTGCATTAGGCATTACAGTATACTTAGGACCATGCATGGATTTCTAATGAGCTTTTGTTTTGGCTTGGAGTACTCGGTGAGTTTTATGCTTTAGCATCCTTGCATGCGTGTGAGTGTTGCCATGATAGCATGCTTGCCATGAGGCTATTTGCTTATGTGATATAACTGCCTTGAATGCCTGTGGGTGGAGGTTGAGTTATTTGGATTGGGACAAATCACTGATTGTTTGTTTTAAGCCCACTAGATTGTGGCAACACCATGTTTTCCTAAGCCCACCAGAGGGTGGCAAAATCTGCCTCTTAAGCCTACCTGCGGGTAGCAAACCATTTTTCAAAAACAAACATGAAATGTTTTGTTCCAATTCAGGCGATTCAGTCTATACTTATTTGCTGCGAGCATCACATAGTAACCTAGGCTAATAACCGGAATAAGAACTCACAATGTCTTCAAAAACAGATATCATGGTTAGTAGAGGCCGATCTTTGACCGGGCGAGAGGGGGTGCTCACGATGTGACCTTCCCTAATCGTACCCAAGTTCCCGAGCCAACTTTGGTGATGACGGACACGTGGCCTTTTGGCACCGAGTCAGGGTTTCCTAAGTTTCCCATTTTAAAATATTTAGGTGGCGACTCTGTTATCTGGCAAAGCAGTCCATGTTTGGCACTTCTTTCAAAAAAATCTGTTTTTCTCAAAACGATTTGCCGGATTTGGACTCTTTGGTTCGAGATTTGGAACCGCAACAAAAATCGAGTCCGAACTGTAGCGAGGTCCCTCGCGGGCGTTGTTACAGTGTGCCCTTTTTTAGTTGAGTATGTTGTTAAATCCTCTAAGAGGCAAATCAGAGGCACCAGAGTACATATTTGATGCTCCTCAATTGCATAGAATGTGAACTTTCATATACACTGTTGTTGCATGTGTGCCGCGCATCGTTATGATTCATGCATAGAATATGCTTGCTTTCAATATTGCATAGAATGTGCTTCCATACTTGCATAGAAAATGCTTGTATCTATTGCATAGAAAATGCCCCCATACTTGCATAGAAGATGCATTTTATCGCACTTTCTTGTGCATTGTATCTCGCTCGCACTGTCTTGTGCACTTACACTTTATATCTCACTTGCACTGTCTTGTGCATCTTGTAGTTGTATCTCACTCGCACTATCTTGTGCATTGCATATCACTCGCGCTGTTTAGCGTATCGCGCTGTTTAGTGCATTTCAAATCAATCGCGCTGTTTAGCGTATCGCACTGTCTTGTGCATTTCAAATCAATCGCGCTGTTTAGCGTATCGCACTGTCTTGTGCATTTCAAATCACTCGTGCTGTTTAGCGTATCGCGCTGTTTTGTGCATTTCGAATCAATCGCGCTGTTTAGCGTATCACACTATTTTGTGCATTTCAAATCAATCGCGCTATTTTGCGCATCGCACTATTCTGTGCAGTTTATCATTTGCGCTATTTTGCGCATCGCACTATTCTGTGCAGTTTATCATTCGCGCTATTTTGCGCATTGCACTATTTTGTGCAGTTTATCACTCGCGCTATTTTGCGCATCGCACTATTCTATACAGTTTATCATTCGCGCTATTTTGCGCATCGCACTATTTTGTGCAGTTTATCACTCGCGCTATTTTGCGCATCGCACTATTCTGTGCAGTTTATCATTCGCGCTATTTTGCGCATCGCACTATTCTGTGCAGTTTATCATTCGCGCTATTTTGCGCATCGCACTATTTTGTGCACATTACTTGCATTGTGCATGCATTTTATCGTGCTATCTTGCGCATCTCACCTGCACTTGTTAGTGCGTCACATCGCGCTATCTCGCGCACCTTACCTGTATCACACTGTTTTATGCATTCACCCGCCGGCACCGCGTGTGTCAAACTTTCGGAATCACATTGAATGTATGTTGTTAGTATATTGTGCTTGTTGCATTTCCCTCTTTTGCAGGCACGATATTGTATGCACGGTTCATTTGAGGCTGGTGCGACCAGACGAATCGCGCAGGTATCGTATCTTCTCCGTGTGAGACGCGACGAGAATTGAATGATTCTCCGCATTCCTAATTGCATGAAATGTAGTTGTTGCTTTGCATTCTTGCTTAAAACTGTTGCATCTATTTGCGAATACTTGCTTCATTACAGCTTGCTGCATTTGCATGATCATACATCTGGCTCCGTGCATATCGCTTTGCATTTTGCCCCCTTTGCCTGCGGGCATGCCTGCGTGCATATCTTTGTTTATCTTGTCTGATTGTATAAGTCTTCGACCTTGTCAAAAATGGGTCGTCTCTGGGCTTTGACATTCACTCCCGTCACTTGTGACTTCCGAGTTCTGTCAAAGAGGGGCAACTGTAGACACCTCATTTTTGACCGACCTTAAGACTCAGACATCACCGATTGAGCGCTTGGTGATGTTGCACATTGTGCTCGTTCAGAAGTCTCAGAGTCGCGGCCGTGAGCCCTGCCTCCGGACTTCCGAACCCTCTTCTGTGCCTTGCCTCGGTTTGTGAACCAGACTCGGTTTTCTCTGTTTTCTTTCCTGAGGGGAGGGAGAGGTCCTGTAGACTATCTCTCAGTGGCCGTGGGCTACATTTCATGGCCGTAGGCCATTTTGCCCATTTCGGAGCCCGGTTCTCGGTTTTCGGTTTTCGGAGCCGTCAGGCCGTGTGCCTCGGTTCGGGACCGCCTAACCATCTCCGATTTCTCCGGTTTTTGGCATGCATCTCATTTACTCCCTTTTGAGGGACACTGGGGTCTTAGACACCCACTTCGTGGCCAAACACCACTTTCGGTGCTTAACGGCCTATTTTCGGGACCCCGAACTGCGTGTTTTGGCCCCCGAGCATTCGTTTTGCATCGGTTTTTGTTCATTTTTGGCAGGTACCTCTATTTTATCACCAGGAAGGTCACTGAAGAGTGGAAGGCCAGCAATTGTCTCAGCAACCAGTTATGCTCCTCCGGCGCCCTCCGACTGCCGTTTTTCTCACTTCCGGGCTAATGTTGACCACCCTAGGAGCATTTTCTTCAAGCCCAAACCACATATTTGTGTTGTACACACATGGGAGGATCCTAAAAACACATGGCCAGCCAGTAACTCCAATTGAACCTTTTGAACCCCTTCTAAAAGTGGCTTGTTGTCTCTCCTGTTTTAGAGTTGTCAATTTCCAACCACAGGGTCTTGTTGTACACACATGAGAGGACACCTTTTTCAGGTGGCCGCCCATTAATTCTTTGTGACCCTTTTGACCCCTGGCCGGCCGGCCATAGGGGGTAGCCGGCCGGCCACCTGCAACAAAAGTGGCAGGCCGGCCATGCTCCTTGGGAGGTGTGCATGGCAGCTGTATAGCTTTATCCCCCAAAATATCTGATTTCGGGGGATATTTTGTAGCAAGGGAACTTAATCCCTTAAGGCCTACACTCTCTCACACACTTGGGCTCACCATCCTTGCATGCATACATCTCTCTCTCTCTCCCTCAAGAGTTAGAACACTTGCCTCAAGCCTAAAAACACATATCCATCTCCATCTCTTTGATTTTCTTGAAGTTTGGTGCCATTTCTTCATCACCATCAAGCAACACCACCACCACTCCATTTCCAGCAGCAAGGAGAGGTTCTTAGAGGCTTAGAAGCAACATTCCTCAAGCGAAGAGGTAGAAAAGAAGAGGTCTTCAAGGGTAAGTCTCCATTTCCCTCTTTTGTAGCATTTTCTTGCTTTATTTCTTAAGCCTACTTTCTCACTGTTTTAGGCTCCGACCCTAACTGAAAGGGTCACTCTTTTGAGCTATTATTCATGTTTGTTTAAGGGCTCAACCCTGTTTGAGCCCTCTATGGTGCACTTGCTTCAATATCATCTTATATGTCACATTTTTGCATGAAATTTCTAGCCTATGAGTGATCTGTTTTCGAGTATAATGTAAACTATAAGTGGGCCTATTTTGAGCCCCTCTTCAACATTGAAGAAGGGCTCAACCCTGTTTGGGCCCCCTATCTTGCACTTACTTCACAATCCCTCCTATTTACCGTAAATTTGCATGATTTGTTTGGCATATATGTAAATTGTTTTGGAGCATATCATGAACTATGAGTAAGCTTATTTTGTGTCCCTATACAACATTATAGAAGGGATCACCCTTTTTGGGGGCCTCCATGTTGTACCTACCATTATACCCCTCTTTGGCCCCCATTTTTGCATGCCTTTTTAGGCTTATCTAGATTCTGTTTTCGGCCATCATCAGAACTGAAAGGGGTCATATTTTGACTCCCTGGATATATTTCATGAAGGGTCTTTACTTATTTGATGAATTTTTGGGATACTTCATGTTATACCCTCTTGTGGCCTCAATCTTGCATGGAATTTTTAGCATGTTTTCATACTGATTTGGGGGGTGTCATCTACTGTAAATGTTCATATTTTTAGTCCCTCATCAGTGTTGTAGAAGGGTATTTTTCCATTTGGGCATTGCATGTATCACTTGTTTCATTACCCTCCTTGTGGCCTATTTCTTACGTAGGAATTTTGCCATGCTTGTATATTATTTTGGGGTTTGTTTTGAACTAAAAAAATGCTTGTATTGGGGCTGCCTTGCTACTGTATTTTCATTCCATGTCCATATTGTGCATGCATTGCATAGCTATAGGCCACTTCGGGTGCCTAAATTCGCATATCGGGACCATTCCTTACATTTGGTGTCATTTCGCCTCATTTCGGGGCTGTTTTGCATCATTTTTAGTTGCTGAAATTCATTTGCATGTTTGCATATCATATTCCATGCCACTTCATGCCTTAGGGCCATTGCCTCGGTTTGCGTGCCCGTGTGCACGCATTTCGAGACACTTCATTTTCATCCATCGGCCTCTTATGTGAGTGTGGCTGAGGCTCTCTCATGTTAGTATAAGTCCATATTGCATTGTATATGCCATTTTAGTCTCATTACATTCCGTATGTCGTTGCCTCGGTTTGCGTGCCCGTGTGCACGCATTTCGAGACATCTCATTTTCATCTCATGGCCTCTTATGTGAGTGTGGCTGAGGCTCTCTCATGTTAGTATAAGCTCATATTGCATTTGGAGTGCCATTTTATGCTTTAGTATCATTGCCTCGGTTTGCGTACCTGTGTGCACGTATTTCGAGGCACTTCATTTTCATCCATCGGCCTCTTATGTGAGTGTGGCTGAGGCTCTCTCATGTTAGTGTAAGTCCAATTTGCATTGCGTATGCCATTTCATGCCTTAGGATCATTGCCTCGGTTTGCGTGCCCGCGTGCACGCATTTCGAGGCATCTCATTTTCATAACATTGTGCATGCTAGGTCATATGTTAGTTGCATTCATGCATATCATGCATATTGCATCGTGTTCAGAATAGGAGTTAGCCCGGGCACGGGAAACGAGGTACGTTCCGTACTCCGAGTGACGGAACGGGTCTCAATTCCCAAGTCACCGACACTCCGGATTGTCCATGATGGAGTTAGGTTTTGTTGTAGCATTCATGTGCATTCATCCTATATTGAGCTGTGCAATCCGACTCCTCGGCCATCATGCATCGATATGCGTGATTGGTAGCACGAGGATCGAGGCATGCATATATTTGTGAAATACATTGCTATGCCCCTTTCCTGCTCTCTGTTGCAGCAAAAATGAAGAATCAGTAACTTTTCGGAGCTTGGCACGCATTTTGAAAAAAGATGTAAACAGAGGCTAATTGGGGCATCCCAATGGATTCCCGCGCAAGGCAGCCCGGCATACATCATTCATCAGAATCAAGGCAGTCCCTGGCTTGCATGCCAGTTTACAGCTTTCTTAGTTAATTTGTTAATTAATTAGGAATTTGTATATTTATTCGGACTGTATTATTTCGGACTGTAATATTCTTTTATTCGGGACTGTATTATTTATTCGGACTCTCTGCGCGAGGGCATAAGTGTGGGTGAGTGTGATGTATGTCTTCCAACCCCACGTCTTTCTTCCCTTTTATTTACCCGCTTATGATGGTTAGATATAGGGCATATTTCAATTAGCATACAGTATGACAGCATGTTTGCATCATTCATTTGTTTTGCATGCACCGGGCTCGGCGCATCATACTAACTGCATTTGTATTTCAATTCCAAGTTGAATACATGTTAGTTGTAGCATTTCACATGCCATGTTTAGAATAGCCGAGCCTGCTATAATTTGCATCTTTGCATGTGTTGCATTAGGCATTTTCTGTATACTTAAGAACCATACATGATTTCTGACAAGCTTCTGTTTTGGCTTGGAGTACTCGGTGAGTCTTATGCTTTAGCATCCTTGCATGCGTGTGAGTGTTGCCATGAATAGCATGCTTACCATGAGGCTATATGCTTATGTGATATAACTGCCTTGAATGCCTGTGGGTGGAGGTTGAGTTACTTAGATTGGGACAAATCCTTGACTGTTTGTTTTAAGCCCACTAGATAGTGGCAAAATCATGTTTTCTTAAGCCCACCTGAGGGTGGCAAATCTACGTCTTAGCCTACTTGCGGGTAGCACCATCAAACCATTTTCAAATAAACAAATATGAAATGTTTTGTTCCAATTCAGGCAACTCAGTCTATACTTGTTTGCTGCGAGCATCACATAGTAACCTAGGCTAATAACCGGAATAAGACCACACAATGCTTTCAAAAACAGATATCATGGTTAGTAGAGGCCGGTCTTTGACCGGGCGAGCGGGGGTGCTCACGAAGTGACCTTCCCCAATCGTACCCAAGTTCCCGAGCCGAGGCAACTTTGGTGATGACGAACATGTGGCCTTTGGCACCGAGTCAGGGTTTTCTAAATTTTCCATTAAAAAAACATTTAGGTGGCGACTCTGTATCTGGCAAAGCAGTCCATGTTTGGCACTTCTTTTCAAAAAAATCTGTTTTCAAAATTGATTTGCCGGATTTGGACTCTTTGGTTCAAGATTAAGAACCGTGACATTTTGAGTCCTTCGAACTGTAGTGACCCAATATCGAACCAGAACGGGGGGGACTCGCACTCCTTTTCCCGGGATGCGTTCGGGGACGTCTACAACATTGCAATTAATGTCGTTGACAGAGATAGTAAATTGACTAAAATGTCCCTAACTGTGTTATGTAGAGAAATGATGATATTTGGCTGATACATCATGTCAAGTCAGTCAATAGTTGCTCAATACTTGTTTTAGAATTTTTTTCAAAAAATTAAAAATTAATTTGGTTAAGAAATAAAAAAATAATAAATAATTATCATTTTATATAATTTTATTTTTGAGAGGTTAGAAATAATTTTTACAAATTAAATATATTTTTATTAAATTAGTTTCACTTTTTCAAAAAGCAATTCTGAAATTTTTTATCTAAACTACAAATCAAATATGGTTTCAAAAACTTAAGTAGCATTTGGTTTAGAACTCAAATCATGATTTGAATCAAAAATTTTCAAAATTATTTTCAAAACTCTTTACAGAACTCTACTTAAAAATATATATATATATAAATATTATTTTTCTCTTTAAATTATTTTTTATTTATTATTTTCTTAAAAACATATTATTTTATTTTATTATATTCTGTTATTATTTAAGTATTTGCCAAATAATTTGTTATGATTTAGATATATATAGGCGATTCAAAATTTTATAAAATTTTAAAAAAATATTAAAAAATACTCAAAAAATATATTTAAATAATAAAATAAAATTAAAAAAATAAAAATTATATATTTAAAATAAAAAAATATTTAAAATATTTTTTAAAGAAAATACAATGCGCGAATGTAGTAAATACATCGCACATTAAAAAAATAAATATTTAAAATAAAAAATATTTACCCTAAAAAAATAAAATTAAGAAATATTTTTAAAAAAATAAACCCAAAAAATTTCAAAATACCTCTCAAAACGCAAAAACTCAAAACTCAACATATAACTCAAAACTCAAATCATGATTCATAAACTAAACCAAATGGAACTAATTTCTTTTTCCATCTAACGTAATTTCTTTTGTAAATTTTGTTAACTTATCAAAGGAATTTCAAGTAAATTTTGTTAACTTATCAAAGGAATTTCAAGTTAAATCAAGTTGTTTAGTGCTTTGGAAATGTACCAGGGGATAATATCGTCCATCAAGATCTATTTTCGTGATGTCACCATATTTTTGTCAACAATTCCTAATGTTTACTTCACAACAAGGGTTAAATTATTATACGAATATAAACATCGAGAGACAGGATGTAATTTCTGAAATCTTATGGGAAAATCCATAATTTAACTAAATCTCAAGGGAGTGTAGGTAATTTTTCCTTCATATTTGCATACATTCCATTTAAAAAGTATCACAATCATAGTCCACTAAGGCCATGTTTGTTTGGGCAGATTGGATTATATTGGACTAGCATTCCCATAACTAATAGTCCTAGGACTACGAATCCCTTTGGATTGTGTATCATATCCTATATTTAGATTGAGTTAAGATTATAAGGAGAGACTAATAATTCTGACTTTGGCTTAGTCCTCCAAGTTATATCTCACCCCTTTCTGTGGGATTGAATAGTCCATCATATGCGGGATAGCATATTTGGATGGATTATTAATCCGTACTTCACTTGTTTAACCAAATATCGGATTAATAATTTTATTAAACTATTAGTCCAATTCCAAACTCATGTCCATCCAAACAAACATGACCGAAGTGCCTTGATGTTGGGTTTAGATAGGTTGGTCATTGATCTGATGGTCTGTTCATGTTGCCTAATCAGCCCAGATTGACATTTTTTTTTTTTTTGATTTGGAAAAATTATTTTCTTCATAGGGTGAGGTTGACTGGCGATAAAGAGTTCTAACCTAATTGTCACGCCCCCATATTTTATTACTCATAATCCATTACCAAATTCATTAAGTTTATTCAATTTCCAAGCTTAGTACTCAACACAACAACCTTTCCTAAGGCACACACTCGCCACCTCTAGGCTACAAGATACACTTACTTCCCAAAACATACAATTTCTATCGCATATAAAGAATTAAACACCTAAACACATAATCGAATCAAGTCCTCAAAGATAGACACTCATCCCAGAACTCTCAAGGAATTCCTATCAAAAACCACGTTGATTAGGCGTGTTTCCATAAGACCTCAAAGCAAGTTCACCGCCTATAAGTACTATCCAAGAAACTTTATCCCATGCTCACATAAATGCAACATATAAATCCTAACACTTATCCTAACTATATGCAACGTCCTCACCAAGCATAGTAAACCCGATGTGATAAAAACCACTCCCCACGAGCCCAAAGTATTCAAACTCGGCTCGCTCTGATACCAAGTTGTCACGCCCCACATTTTATTACTCAGAATCCATTACCAAATTCATTACGTTTATTCAATTTCAGAGATAATATGCGGAAACTCTTTGTATCATTTGTAAGAATAGATAAAGATTCTCTCATTCGAAAATGCAACATGTTCATAACTAAATAAATTGCCCGCAGGCTTACATCTTTAAAGTAAAAGAAAGGGTTTAACCCTTTTTACATTAATGGCATTCTGCCAACAAATAAAAGGTCCTGTGGCCAACACATAAAGAAGATCCTCGATCTTGAAACCCATCTCGACGTTTACCTGAAAAAGGATTAGCAACGTGGGATGAACATAAAGTCCAGTGGGGATCTCAACATGATCCTAAACAATAGCAACTTACAGATAGCTATGATCATGAATGCTTAGTCTCATACTGTATAAATAATGTGACGGTTTATACAGAAATATACGAATATAAGAACTTTTCTCAAAATCGTTCATTTCATTCAATAACATAAGTAATTCACTTTTCTTTCTTCTTATTACCTTTTTCCAAAAATTCATATGATTATAAAAAATTTCAGAAGAAAACAATTTCACCAAGCCCATTACGTTTTCTATCACTTTCCAGACTTACACTTGATTTATCTTTTGAAACATGTTCCTGTGTATTCGATGTCCTTCACATTATTCACATTCTCAATACAGTACTTACGTCCGTTTCCAACAAATTCATGTCTATACATATATACATTCAGTACAAAGGGAAAACAACAAGCAACTAACAACTATCTACTCAACGAATGAGGCAACTCGGCCTTCCAAAAACCATAACCATCATAACCCATAATATACACAGATACACTGAGACAATAATGATAAATAAGTTATGTTCTATCTACCTTAAGCAAGGTAAGCTAAGGATACACCTTTCCATAACGAAATGCCAAGTCAAGGATACATCTTTCCATAACCAAATGCCAAGCCAAGGATACACCTTTCCATAACGAAATTCCAAGTCAAGGATACACCTCTGCCAAGTTCTCTAGGTGCTAGCTGGAAGGTACTGGAACCTCTCATTTTAAGCACTGCCAAGTTCTCCAGGCGCTAGCTGGAAGGTACTGGTACCTCTTATTTGAAGCGCAAGCACATTCCCAACCATTTCAACATACTAGAATGCATAACAACATAAGTGTAATACATACACAAAGTATATGAACACATAATCACATATGGAGTACATCCCCTTTCCACTCCCAAACAGCCATACATATCCAATGTATATAGTTATAGTCATATTCAATGACAAGCACAAGTGATTAAATTCAATTCACTTAGTCCACATTCAATTTCTACAACAGTCATAGCTATCCTCCGCTGATAGCTCAAAACATATATTTCTAAACATATATACAATCTCCAAATAGATAAACCATCAATATTTTCATAGGTGAGAGATTTCAAATATCCAATCCCACCATTTACATTCATATCTATCCATTTCTGCATCTAATACGAAAGGAAAACAAAATCCAATTCTCGCACGACTTTCAGTCCAATAACAATGATATTATGTGAAGGTTCCAAGATTCGACCTTAAGTTCATTATTCGTTTACAAAGTGTGATGATTTCATTTTCTTTCAAAAAGACCATTTTCTCTTTATTTTTCCAATCCACACAACTCCAACCATTCTCTAAGAATTCATTCTTGTCATTTTACAAAACCAAATTGGACGGATTGGAGGGAAGCTAATCCCCTTCATATTTACATGATTTATTTATTTATTTTTAAATTTTTTAGAGACGAATTATCATATTTTGCCAAACAAGATAAGTGGTGCTGCCACGTAGAGTGTGATATGGGCCAGGCCCGATGAGCCTATGAGTTGAAGGTTTTAATGTATTTTAATTGGGCCTTGCTATGCAAAGGATTGTTCCAAGAGAAAGGAAAATGATACGAAAATCAACAAATAAATTTAATTTCATTTATTATCCAGCATGACTTAAAAGAATTGATAAATGTACAAACAAGAAAAAACAAAAATTCTCTTCTTTTATCTATTCCTCTCACATAAGTAAGTGGGTCCAATCACATGAGAGAGATGATATGAGGCTAAAATGGCTATGGACTAGTCCCTTTCTGAGTTGATGCAAATTTTCAGAGTGTTTAAATCATAAATTTTAGTAGATTTTTAGATAGAAACTAGGAAATAAAAAAAAAATTATATTTCATTCACATTTTTTTTTTTAAATTCCTATAATCCATATACAATTTTAGTAAATTAAAATGCATATATTATATTTGGGGATTGGTTTTGTTCAATTGAGGAAGGAATTAGACTTATCTAGTTTGACCTGTTGAGTCTACCACAGGTTCTATATTAGCCCTCGTTTGGCATAAGCTAAATGGGAGCTTTTTAGCTAAAATAGTTACAAAAAGACAAAATAAATTTTTTAACCCAATAAGATAAAATGTCACATCCAAACCATAATCATTTCATTTTTTTCTCTTACAAAAGTTTAAAAAGCCAAAAAACCTATCCCAAACGAGGCTTTTTAACTTAGGCTAAAATAGCCCAAAAACTAAAAGCCAACTCACATCCCAAACCAACACTTAATAATTTGAAATGTTCATTATTTAGATCCTCTTGCGATAAATCGCCATTATGAGAAAATCAAAATTGACTTGTTATTTATATTATAAACCATTATAGTTATTTATTTTTTACCTCCGTAATTGGGCCTCTCACATTTTTCTTTTAGAAAAAATTATTTAAAAAAAAAACCGCAAGGTTTAACCCTTCAAATAAAAGTAAACTTGATTTTTTAAGTTTGTCAATTTAAATTATAATCTTTTAATTTATTTTCAATCTAAACTGTTTGTCTATTTTTATTAAGAAATTTGGGATGATATTGATCTTTGATAGTGGCAGTGGACAATATTGTGGCGTGATGGTGGCTGCGAGTAAAATAAAAGATAAAATGAAAAAAAAATAAAAAATAAAATGAAACGGTGTCATTTCAAAGTACAACAGAGACACAATAGTGACCCAAAATCCTATAAGTAACTCCACAATGTGTATGTGTTGGTTACATAATGTTAGTGAGTATTTAAATTTTCAATTGTGATAGAGACCCCCAAGCATACATGACCCTCACAATCCCCACTCTCATCCCAATCACTCATAATGTGAGGCTCACACATACACATCAAAGGCCAAGATCAAATTGGGGGTCTTGAAACCCCCGAAAAAGAGGGTCCAAATATTTCTCTTAAATTTCAATTGTGGGGGTTTACTCCCCGTGTGTGAGGCCTCTTTTGATGATTGAATCTATTTTATTAGGCTTTCACGCATTTATCTATGGAAAAATAAATAAATAAATTGATCTAATAATCTTAATAACATGACTTTATTATGTTTGTATTTTAAAAAAAATAAGACAAATATAATTATAAGAATGTATTGATCATTTATTTGAAAAATAATTATGATAAAATTATGTAGATAATATTATCAAATTAGTCTAACTTTTTTTATTTTATTTTTATTTTTATTTTTATGAATTATTTACAAACTGAAAATAAAACAGGGTAAATTACAAACCCTGAGGTTTACTTAAATTACAAATTATTTCTGTGGTTTTAGAAATTACATTATGGCCCTTAAGGTTTATAATTTCATAACAAATAGGTCCTTTTGTTAATAAATCATCAATTTAATTAACAGCTTTTAATAATGTTAAAATTTTATTTCAATTAATAATTCAGATAATTTTATAATTGTATAGGTGAATAGTTAGAAATTTGACTTTTTCAATTAATTCTGTTAAATAAAAAAATTTCTGACAGAGAGGTATTTGTAATTTTTTAAACTATAAGAGACAATTCGTATTTTAAGTAAATCTCAGAGGGTGTATTTATAATTTATCCATAAAATAATAAAATGGCTTAAATACTTGAATGGGCTCTGTGAAAGTCCCATTATGTTAAACTGGACAACATGAACAAAAAAATAAAATAATAAAAAACTCCTCAAAGAACAAAACTATGATCACTCAAGATGTTATTGGGTTTAATTTGTTCAATAAAATCCCTCTCTTGACACATTGATTTGGATTTAATTTGGGATGATATTGATCTTTGATGGTGGGAGTGGACAATATTGTGGCTTGATGGTGACTGTGAGTAAAATAAAAAATAAAGTAAAATAAAATTAAAAATTAAAAAATAAAACGGTGTCGTTTCAAAGTACAATAGAGGCACAACACTGATCCAAAATCATGTAAATAACCCACCATATGTATGTGCTGGTTACATAATGTTGGTGAGTATTTGAATTTCAATTGTGTGGGGCTTACTCTCCCATGTGTAAGGCCTATTTTTATGATTGAATCTATTCTTTTGTTAGGCTTCCATGTGTTTATCTATGGGGGAAAAAAAAAATTAAATTAATCTAATAATCTTAATTACATGACTTTATTATATTTATATTTAAAATAAAAAAAGACAAATATAATTATAAGAATGTATTGATCATTTATTTGAAAAATAATTATGATAAAATTATGTAGATAATATTTTCAAATTAGTATAACTTTTTTATAAATTATTTACAAACTGGAAATAAAACAATAAAACGGCTTAAATACTTGAATGGGCTTTGTGAAAGTCTCATTATGTTAAGCTGGACCGTCTAATCCTTTTTAAAAAATTTGAAAGAAGTTTCATTCTTCATCTTTACGTGATTAATTTATTTATTTTTAAATTTTTTAGAGGCGAATTATCATATTTTGCCAGATAAGATAAAGTGGTGCTGCCAAGTAGAGTGTGATATGGGTCAGGCCCGATGGGGCTATAATTTGAAGCTTTTAATGTATTTTAATTGGGCCTTGCTATACAAATGATTGATCCAAGAGAAAGGAAAATGATAAGAAAATCAACAAATAAATTTAACTTCTTCCCTTCATTATCTTCTTATTACTTTTTCTTTACTTTATTTTTTTCTCCATAAATGCCTTCACACATTTATGATCCAAACATGACTTAAAAGAATTGATAAATATATCCAAAAAAAAAAAAAAAAAAAACAAACAAACAAACAAGCAAACAAATAAACAAACAAACAAAAACAAAAAAATTCTCTTCTTTTATCTCTTCCTCTCACATAAGTGGGTCCAATCACATGAGAGAGATGACTATACAAGGCTAAAATGGCTGTGGACTCTTATTAACGGATTTGGGGTGGCTGCTGTACGGGGTGTATAGTAGCTATTGTTGTACAGTCAAATGGTCTCATTTTGATAATTCGAACTATTCACATTTTAGAATACATCAAGTAGAACATACTTGCCAAAAATCAAGTTAATCAGATATCATTTACTCATTTAACCACTCACATTTGTATCTAAAAAAATAAATAATAACTGTAATTTAAAGTATTAAAATGAAGACAAATTTGAGTGAATGAAAGGGTAAACGATATCTGAATTTTTTGCAGGTATGTCTACTTGATATGTTCTTAAATTTGAACGGTTTGGATTATTAAAATGAACCTTAAAATGGGCCCATTTGGCTACACAACAGTGATTGTTGTGCACCCCATACAACAGCCACCCCAAATCCCTTATTAACTCCCTTTCTAAGTTGATGCAAATTTTCGGAGTGTTTAAATCATAAATTTTAATAGATTTTTAGATAAAAAATAGAAAATAAAAAAATTCATATTTCATACACATTTTTTGTAAAAAAAAAATTCCTATAATCCATATACATTTTTAGTAAACTAAAATGCATATATTACATTTGGGGTTCGGTTCTGTTCAATTGAGGAGGGAATTAGACTTATCTACTTCGACTTGCTGAGTTCACCACAGGTTCAACATTAATAATTTAAAATGTTCATTATTTAGATCTTCTTGCGATAAATCACCATTATGAGAAAATCAAAATTGGCTTGTTGTTTATATTATAAATCATTATAGGTATTTATTTTTCACCTTGGTAATTGGGCCTCTCACATCGGGGTTTAACCCTTAAAATAAAATAAATTTGATTTTTTAATTATATCAATTTAAATTATAATTTTTTTTATTTATTTTCAATCTAAACCGTTTGTTTATTTTTATTAAAAAAATTTGACGGAAAAAAATAATATTTTAGGATAAAACTCAATAAAAATAATATTTTAGACATATGTAATACACCTACATTAAGGCCAAGTTTGGGAAGTTTAGAATAAGTGCACTTTTTGACTTTTTTTGTATTATGTGTAGAAAAAGTAGAGAGGAGATGTTGATTGATGTGACCCAAAAAAGATAAAAAGATGAAATAAGTGCACTTATTTTTGTTTGCCAAACTTGGCCTAAGTATAATAACTAAAATACCCTTTTTCTTTAGTTTTACTTAATGAAAATAGATAAATAATTTAGATTGAAAATAAAATTTGTTGTAATTTTTTTAAATCTTAACAAAGATACAATTTAAGTTATCTTAAATTAAAAAAAAAAAAAAAAAAAAAATTATGATCGGATGAAGGCGGTGAATAACCATATCTTATATATATTAACCCTAATAACAAACTGTTCTTTATCCAACTATTCTCTGTCATAGTATCCACATTCAAGAAACCATGTCTTCAACACTAGATTTGATCGATGAGGCCGAAGAGGCATTCTTGATGAACAACTTTTCAGAGGCTGTAAATCTAGCAACCATGGCGAAGCAGCGATATCCATCTTTCGACTACATCGATAAGTTCTTGAAGGCTTATTCAATCCACTCCGATGCAACCAATAACAAGCTTGGTAATGGAGAAATCGACTGGTACGCGGTTCTTGGCGGGGTAGATTCGAAGAGCGAGACGAAAGACATCAAGAAACAATATCAGAAGTTGGCGCTTCTCGTTCATCCAGACAAGAATGCTTCTCTGGCGGCAGAAGGAGCATTCAAGATCGTATCGACCGCGTGGGAAGTTCTTTCCGAGACTTCGACAAGGAAAGCATACGATGATCGGAGGGATTTATTCAGAAGGCGAGTCGACAACACTACTACTGGCACATCACAGCCATCCTGGTGGCCGTCTTCATTTGGAACCCGGGAGTGTCCCAGATGCAGAGAGCCATGTTTCTATCTGAGTCAGAAGCGGGTCTCGATTTATTGCTTCCGTTGTGAACGGAAGTTTGCATTCCCTTCTACCGCCGCTCCTGCTCCTTCTAGGGTTCGAAGATGTATTTTTTGCCATGGTGTCTGCCATTACCAGAGCACCAACGGGTACGAGACCGTTACATGCACACAGTGTTCGTTCAGGCAGTCCGTTCCGACGATGCCCGGTTGGACGCCTCTGTTCGGAGTCCGCTTTGATGGTTGAGGTAAGGTTTACCAATTTTTCAACTTCATGAATTTATCTGTTAATGGTTTCTACGTAAGTTTACTGCTTTTATGTTACTAATAAACCTAGTTAATATGTACATATATTTAAAAAAAAAAAAAAACCAAAAAAATCAAAAAAATCAAAAAAAAAAAAATTTATTTCTATATATATATGTAATAAATAAGAATAATTGTAGGAATTTATTAGTATATATATAAGTATATATGAGGCATATATACGTATATATCAAATTTTATTTTAAAAGTTTTATCATGATAATCTTAGTGTCTTATGGTATGATGAAAGTGAATTAAATATCTATACATAAATATACACTGTATGATAATTTTAGTGTTTTATGGTATGATGAAAGTGAATTAAATAAATATACATTCATATACACTGTGTAGTTATTGCTAGTTATCTCATTGACTGTTTTAATATTGTGGTAGTAGTGTAACAAAAGAGTTTAAGGAAATTGTGGATTTCTTTTTTCTTCTAAAAAAGATATATATATATATATATAATTTCTAAATAGAATAAGGTGGATTATGGTAATCCATTTTGAATCAAAACATCCATCATTATATTCATAATTTCATATATCCATTATCACATGATTTTGAACAAACATTTTTAGTTTTTTTTTTTATTATTATAAATGATCTCTTTACAAATTATTTTTCTTAAAAGATAAGTAGTATCTAGTTTTACTGTGGTGTATTTGTTTTAGTAGTGTAACAAAAGAGTTTAGGGAAATTGTGTTTTTTTTTTTATATTAAAAAAAAAATTATACAAAATTTCTATGTAGAATGAGGTGGTTTACAGTGATCCATTCATTTTGAATCAAAACACCCATCATTATGCTCATAATTTCATATACCCATTGCCACATTATTCTGAATACATTTTTTTTTCTTTTTGTATAAATTATCTCTTTACAAATTATTTTTCTAAAAAGATAAGCAATATCTAGTTTTTTTTTTTTTTTTTTGATAAGTAAGTCATATTATAACAAAAAAAGATAGATATACAATAAAGTTCAATACACATCCTTTGTAGGGAGTACAAACATAAACAAAGAAATAAACTACTCCCTCAAAAGAAACAAACTAAACCTATAGACGACAAACACACCAAACACAACAAATATCTAGTTTTACTGTGGTGTATTGTTGTAATAGTTTAACAAAAGAGTTTAGGGAAATTTTGTGATGTATTGTTGCAGTAGTGTAACATAAGAGTTTAGAGAAATACTATTTTTTAAAGATTTTTTATACAAAAGTTTTATATAGAATGAGGTGGTTTATGGTGATCTGTTCATTTTGAATTAAAACAACCATCATTATACTCATAATTTCTTATATCCATTACCACATCATTCTAAATATATTTTTGAGAGATTGACCAATAAATCTCATATTTTAGACTTGTGATCTATATTATCCCATATTTTTTTCTTGTGATCCATTTAGTCCTTTTAGATATGTAATGACTGATCATTTACCCATCATATTGGAGGGTTACATTTGGAGAGTTACATTGGAGTGTTATTTTTAGAAAAAGTACACTAAGGAGTTTTTTATTGTGTTAGTGTTACATCGAAGTGTTACGTTGGCAAAAAGTACACTAAAGAGTCTTTTAGTGTGTTACATCAAAGTGTTATGTTTGAGGGGTATTTTAGTATGTTACATTGGAGAAGTGTTACATTTGTAAAAAGCACACTAAGAAGTTTTTTAGTGTAGTGTGTAATGTTATAGTGTTACATTAGAGGAGTTTTTCAATGTGTTACGTTGGAGGAGTGTTACGTTTGTGAAAATTATACTTCGGAGTTTTTTTGTGTGTTCATATTATATTGGAGTGTTACGTTTTGGAAAAGTACACTAAGAAGTCTTTTAATGTGTTACGTTTGGAAAAAGTATACTACGAAGTTTTTTTAGTGTGTTACGTTGGAGGAGTGTTACATTTGAAAAAAAATACACTAAGGAGTTTTTTAGTGTAGTGTGTTATGTTGGAGGAGTTTTTCAGTGTATTACATTGGAGGAGTGTTACATTTATGAAAAGTACACTAAGGAGATTTTTAGTATGTTACGTTGGAGTGTTGAAGTTGTTACGTTATTGGAGTGTTATGTTTAGAAATATATATATATACTATGGGGATATTTTAATGTGTTACGATATAATGTTGGAGTCGTCTTTTAGTGTTATGTTGGAGGAGTAGTGTTACGTTTTTTCAAAGTACACTTAGTCTTTTAGTGTGTGACATTCTTACATTAGAGTGACGGAAAACATGATCCAAAAATTGGATCCAACTTCTCTAAGATGGCGTCCCCCAATGAGGAAAGGTAGAAACATCAACCAAATCATACCAAAATTTAAAATAGGATCTCATGGTAAGATTGTCAAAACAAAGAGGACCTAGCAGTGTATGAGAAAATTCATGGGACTATTTGGAGTAACTAATTCCCATATGGAACTTTTTGATAATTTTTCCTATATTTTTGTACAAATTATTTCTTTACAAATCATTTTTCTTAAAATATAAGGAATATCTTGTTATAGTGTAGTGTAACAAAAGAGTTTAGAGAAACTGTATTTTTTAAAGAATTTTTATACAAAATTATTATATTGAATGAGGTGGTTTATGGTAATTCGTTCATTTTAAATCAAAACACCCATCATTATTCTCATAATTTGATATATCCATTAGCACTTCATTTTGAATATATTTTTTTGTATAAATTATCTCTTTACAAGTCAATTTTTTTAAAAAGATAAAGAATATCTAGCTTTACAGTGGTTATATCGTTGTAGTAGTGTAACAAAAGTGTTTAGGAAAATTGTGTTTTTTTTATCAATTTTTTATACAAAACTTCGAACGTGGTTTATCGTAATCCGTTCATTTTTTTTATCAAAACACCCATCATTGGCATTGTCCTCATAATATCAAATATCCATTGTCACACCATTTCTACAAATCATTTTTCTTAAAAATAAGGAATATCTACCTTTACCGTGGTGGAGATTTTAGAGGAACATGTTGGGCAAGAAATATAGGATTTGAGGGATGTTGGGTTACCTAATTTAGGCAAGGCCAAAGAGCTTCAACGTTGTATGCTTGTATGTTTGTTTCATTTTGCATGCTACTTGTGTGTGATAATAGAATCTCTTGAATTTTTATGTTGCTATAACTTTATTATTGATTCTGTGTGTATCAACTAATTTTGGTGTCCGTGCTGAAATTTGATATTATTATTATACATTCTCGAGAGTTGTTACATGCACTTATATTTATCATTTAAAACTCATACTCTCTGAAATCGCAACACATTCACAATGAGAAGTGTATTTTGAGAAAATCTTGTGATAATCAAAAGTATCTTTAGTTGCTTTGGGGAAGCCCTATGAGCTTAAACTTGATTGACTCGCGTTTGTGGTTTACCTATGGCAGCTTTCCCCCAATCATTTTCAAGAATGACTGGGCCGCCTACGGAATGTTGTGAAGCTACCTAGCACATGGCACACAGATGTGAAAAAATCACTTTATATTATACATGTTAATCACTTTATACGTGCTAAGGGAGGGCTACATGTTCCTATAAAAGGGGTGTAAGTCGCTAAGCATTCTTGTTCATGTCTGGCCGCCTACGGAATGTTGTGAAGCTACCAACACTGAATATTATTATCAAAAATTTACTTTATAGGTGTTCGGAGAGGGCTACGCATTCCTGTAAAAGGGGTGTAAGTCGCTCGACATGATAATCAAAAAAAATGGGGTTTGTGCGTTAATGCCTTAGGTCCAAACAATGGGTTTGACTTCTGTGTTTTTGGTCTTTGGACTACTCATAGCACCTCGAGAAACTTCTGCATTCTATAGATTTTCTTAACACACTAATCACCAGCACAATTCACAGATTGATGAGACATTTGATTGTTTTACTAGATAAATTTTGTTCATGTCTTAGCCCTTGCAATAAAATTTATGATTTTTCATATTTTAGCATGTTGGTCATATGGTTGATACACATAGATATACAATAAAAAAGTTATAATTGTTTTATCAAGTTACAAGAGATTCTGTATAACTATATTTTTTTTTGGAGTTTTTGACTATCTATATCTATACATACTATTGCCTGCTTGCCTGCTTGGGGGGAAAAAAAAAAATCAAGTTGAATTACAAGTTCTGTGGTCTTTTTTTTTTTATATTTAAAATAGGAGTTCAGTGGTTAGTTAGGTTAGAAACATGTCTGGTCCTTTATCGGGTAAAGTCTCTTTTCATGTATTTACAAGTGAGGGAATATCTGTAAATCTCTTGTAACCTATTATCATAGTGAAACCATAGCACCCGTGGATGTAGCCCTAATTTTGGGGTGAACCACGTAAATCTTCTGTTTTTTGTGTGTGCGTATAATTTAAAATTCTCTTTTCATTCAATTTTAAATATCATGACACAACCAAATGATGGCTAACAAACACAAAGAGTTTAAAAAAAAAAAAAAAAAATCAGCAATTGACAGTTTTATGTGTGATATTCAGAGCAGTAAATATTTTGTTGATGTAAGACCCAATTCTTTGGATTTAATAGGTACTTCAGCGATTGGCTCAAGCTTTAACAGAAGTGCTACAAGAAATGCATGATTAACAAATTAGTAAGCAGGAAAATAAAAATAAAAATCAGAGTCGACCACCCATTTAGAGATAATAATAAATAAAGAAACGAAAGCAATGAAAATTTTGAAAACACTAACTGGTTTTCATATAGCTTTTATTTTTGTGTGATAACAGTTTAAAAAACTAAAAAACAACTTTTTGATATTTTCTAAACAATTTTCAAAAACCATTCAACAAAAAAGTTGGGAGGAAACAAAAGAATGAAAATGATAGCAAATTGGCAAATGTTGGTGAATATAAAGCATGCACATGCATGATATATGCATCAACAGTTAAAAAAGGAAGCAGATAGTTGGATGTCTCAAGAAAAGAAGAGTAACTTTTGAATCCAATGTCACAAGTAATTGCATTATAGAAATTTCAGCAACTTGTCATGTTTGTGTGGAACCAATCATAAGACCTTCATTAAAAGGTTATGAAAAAACATACATAAAGAGTACTAATATTCAATTTACATACCCAGCCAGGGTCCACTGCAAGAAGAAAGAAAAATAAGGAAAAGAAAATACAACCAACTAAATTCACAATCATCACCAAGCACTTGATATTCGATTTAAATATGAAGCTTCCAAAATGATAGTCTTCGAGAATCTAAAGCCAGCAAGCTCCTTGGCATCCTTCAGTCAAATAAACTCCAACACCACACATCGCAGATGAAAACCAAGACATCACAAGACCTGCAAAGAGAAGAGGTAAAAAAACAAAAGGCGTAAGAGTTGAATATGAAGTAAATTGTGACATTCAATGGGGTGGCTAATGGAGACAACGACGTTGATGGGCTTGGAAAAGATAACAATTAGAACAACTATCTTCAATGACTCTCCTTTTTCCTTTTTTTCCAAGAACAAGCTTGAGGTTGAGATACATCCATGACCTCATATAGCTCTCATTGCACGGCCTCAGTTCGCTTAGATCTTTTGCAAAAAGTTGAAATATTTTGGAGGAGCTAACTATATCACAAGTCACGTCTTTCTCGCTAAAAACAAAATCATGCTTATCCAGAATAGGGTTAGCATCCGAAGACTGAACTATTGGAATGACCAATTCATCCACTCGAAGGATATTTGACCTGCAGCCAATAATGGAATTATTAGTCACTTCTATAGCAGGGGCTTGCATCTCCAAGGAATCGATATTCATTTGATTGTAGGGGCACTCTATCTTGTGAAGCTTGACATCTAAGACAAGCTTGGTCAATGAAAGAATTGGAATTTTTTACCAGGGGCTTGTGATTCATGGTTGCTATGATCAATGAGAAGAAAATTTCTTCCCAATGTATTGTTGTTGCCTTTGTTTAACAACTTGAAATGGCCTTGCTCTCATAGATTCCCAGATGTTTCTACAAGGGTAGGTATCGTTGAGTGTTGTATTTCATCCGTCATGGATGCCTCTTTAAGTTCCATCTCAAAGGATTGCTGCAGTGTATGCCTAGTTTCTAGCTCAACCTTCTCTATCAGTAGCCATCTCATAATTAGTAGAGGCTTTAGGGTGATCCTTTCCTTATTGGATGGACCTAGCACACAGTGGTTAAGCTTTTCTAGACGTACAAGAGCTTCAAGATCATCCTTACAATCTTCCAATAGTTGTTTGAAAGAATGTTGAAATTCCTCTGAATCTGAACAAGATGATTCTCTAACAAAGGATTTGATCAGCTCAATACTCAAAGGATCAAGGAATTAGTACATCTCTTCAAAGGGATTTTGGAGCTGGGCATTGAATCTTTCCTCGCACTGCTGGAAAATCTACTTTTAGCGGCGTTTTTTAAGGCCGTCGCTATAGCTTTATGGCATTTTAAAAACGTCGTGATATAAGTATAGGAGGCGTTTTAAAAACGCTGCTAAATGTCTTACCCTAACAGTCTCTGACGTCACACTATGATAATTAGCGACGTTTTAAAACGTCGTCATAGACATTTATACATTTTAAAAATTTAGCCGTTAGGGTTGAGATATAGTGACGTTTAAAAAACGCCGCCATAGCTTCTTTTTTTTTAAAAAAAAATTATGCTAATTTTTTGTGGTTGAACAAAAAAAAATACCTATGATAAACAATTATTAAGAACTAATAATTAATGTTTATTAAAATAATAAATAAACTAAGCTTGAAAACAAAATTAAAATACCCGTCAGACATTTATACATTTTTTTAAAAATAATAAATGAGTGTGTGTCATAGAATTTTCCTAATTTCAATTTGGTTCAATAATCGTCCTCAAAAAAAAATTTGGTTCAATAATGAATGTTTGACAACTTCACTGCAGAAAAACAACATTTGAAAATTTCAGATGCTGCCTATTAATAATGCACAAATCCAGAGTTCAGGAAGCTACAAATCCTCCTCACAAACAATTCTCACCCATCCCATCATGTAAACTACGGGAATACCCAACAGAAAAAAATAATAAATGAATAAATAATTCCCTGCAGATATAAACAAAAATTTTATGGATACAAAACTAACCACAGAAATACAAATGCAATTGATGTATGTTGTTGGTTCTGACTCAATAAAATTATTGAGCTATTAATATACAAAAACAAATGCTGAGCATGAGACCTGCCAGCCAGCATCATTGATCAAATTTTTTTAACATTAGATTATCAGTTTATAACTTGCCAGAAGCTCAACCAATCAATTTGTCTTCTTGGCACCAGAGAGAAATTATATGCAGAGGTCTGTGTTTGTTCATACACAGACATACCTCAAGTAATGGGGAACACCATATTGGTGAAACAGTTAGAGGAGTTGCCATTGCCTTTTCCAACATTTCTGATAAAAATTCACTAATGTTTCATTACATTCATGAATTTAAATGCATGCAATTCAACAGAATTAACAGTACCAAATGAAGCTAGCTTACTTAAACAAGAAATTAACGAGTTTTAGAACATGTTCAAACCTATCTCGAACAAGATGAACACAAATTGAACTTAAGTAGTTTGGTTAATTTTTTATACCTCTAATATTGTATGTGTTTCCAACGTTGTTCTTTAGATGTTAATCAACCGCTCACCCAACTTTTGTTGCATTGAGCTGTCTTTGGAACTCAAGGAGACGGAGGAACAAGCCTATTAATCAAAAAAAAAAAAAAAATCCAAAAAAAATTCAAATATTAATCAAATGATGGTCTAGTTTGTCTCTTGTAATGATCATCTACCATTTCTATTACATCCACTACCACTTGTCACTAACATCTATCAGTCTCTTTTGCACATTACCTCAACTTTGAGAAGATAATTTGCAACCAGAGTTAGTAAGAAACTACAAAATTGACAGTACAAACCTCTAGCTCACTTGCTTTTCATTCTGCACTATTTGAGCTTCGGAAAATGGCATCAGAGGCTGAATGAAAGCTCAATGCATACCTTAGGAGGGAAACACAGAATCCGGCTTCTGTGACTATTTGTGTGCACTGAAGGAAGAAACATAACCTGTAATCTTTGAGTTGGCTCTATGTACTTCCTCCTTGAAACTTTGCGGAAAAAGGCTGCACGTAGTGTTAAGAAGGATCAGATCAACTATCAAAGTAAAGTTTTACTTATCAAAAAGGGGTCACTTTATTCCAAAACCAAGTTAATCGTTAGCATGAAATCCACACCTAATGTAAAGGAAAGAAACAAAAATAACCTTGCCCAAGAAAATACTCGAAGATTGATTTGACTGGTATGTTATAGTTCCAAACAGAGATGTCATGTCAGCTTGCATTCAGCTGATTGCTGCATTGCGAAAATCCTCCACAGATCGAAAGGTGAGAGATACTATAAGGTGGGGATTATGGAGAAAAGAATAGGAATAAAACAGCTTCATAGCATACACAAGGGTACAAGTAATTATAAGATTTTCAGCAATAATTGGGTCAAAATCTTTACACACACAGAGTTTGTCGATGTTCATCTTATCTATCATCTTTGTAATATGATTCAATTTACTCAATTCCAACAACAATATGCTATAAGGTATTTCACATATCACTAGGAGTTCGAAAATACTGCAGTGACGATCCACATCACTAAGGTAGCCAGGTCAATCAACCTCCTAGATCCAACACAAACACCAGTCAGACCCATGTTGGGTAGCTGGTCACACAAAAATCAGCCTGCTGGACCAAACAAAACCAACTAGTGATTATAGCAAATCATCTAGTGATTATACATACCTAAGGAAGATAAAAAAAACACAAAAACAAAAACAAAAAACTGGAAGAAGGAATCAACTGATTACCTTATACTCCAGATGCAGCTGCTTTCTCACTTCAAAATATCCTAGAACAAAAGATACTCAAATGGCCAGTGGTACTTTGGATTTAGTATGTGAAGGTCCACATAATCTATCTATAAAATGTCATTAGCAAATGTAGTCCATCAATTATATTGCACAAAGGATCCATTAGATGAGATGTAAAGTGAAAAATTATCATGAAAGAAAGATGTGGATTAAATAAATAATAATTTCCACCAAAATTAAAGTAACATATTATTGGAATAAATCAAAAGATACATTTAGTGTCCCACCAAAATAACAACTCACATTATAGCACCGTAGTGGATGAAAAAGAAAACAACAAGTGTCCCACAAAAATAATGACTTATGTTACTACAACAATATGAATTACATACAGCCACACAACGATATGAATTACACACAGCCACATAATGATGCTTGTCATTATAATAACTAGAAAACCATGCATGATCTGCTCTTATGTTGCAGTTATGCACAGTTAGGTTTGTGTCATGCTCCACTACATAAATGATTGGGCATCAAATACAATCACTAATCAAAAGCATCAAAAAAAAAAAAAAAAAAATTTACTAACGAGGTGGAGAGGACTTCTACTGATAGATGTCAAGTTCAACTACATTTATGATTGCCCAACTAACATCGATTCGAGATCTAATGTCTCTAAAATTTTGCCATCTTATGCTCATCCACCTAGGATAGTTATAGAAAACAATCATTATAGAAGTTCTAAATTAAGATGTACAAGCAATGAATAGACTCCATTCAATTATGTTAAAATATAAATGGAAAATTCACCTCCAAATGCTATTCGAACAAATTTCAAAGGTCCTGTTTCAATTGACTTTACAAATATTTCTCAAGCTCAATGAGAATAATTCCACTTCAAAGCATACCATCACAATCACAAAAATAAATATGAAGTAAACATACAGCTCATTTTCTGGACTGCAGACGTTTACTAAATCTACTTTTCCCTGTGACAAAAACATTTTCAGATGTGCAAAACTCATACATGTAACTCAAATCACGAGGAAAAGCTTAAGGCACATGTGTTTGGTTTCATTATTGATGGGACTCGTATTAAGAATACATTTATATCTGAATAGCATGAACAAACACAGAATGTGGCGGTCTTGCGGAATCCTTTGAATACCATCAAGGAACTTAGATCGAGTACTTAATCATAATAAAACAAACAATTCTATTACATAGAATTTCATATTTCATTCATTTAAACTCTGTTAAATTTTGGAAGGTAACACAAAATTGGAATGGCTGAAAAGCTGTTTTTGACTTGAGAACCTTGTTTTCTCCTCATTGATAACAAAAATGCATTCACAGTATATTCAGCACAGTTTGGAGAATCATTTAGCTGAGCCAAATCCACAACACTGAAAAAGTAAGATCTTTTTTATTAACTTAAATGAAAAAAAGAAGCATAATACATCGGATCTCCATGACACAGACATCCATCGTAAAATCAATTTTAGTTGAAGAAACAATAGAGTGGTATACATTAAGGTTCTCCATATCCCTGTAAGTAGGTCAAATCTTAAAGAACACAGATACACCAAAGTTGTAACACCCCACTTTCTTCTTCGATTAGCAGCAAAAAATAAAAAATCAAACTCCCAAATTAATTAAAGAAATATGTTCCCCAAATTATATATATAATCTAATGATTCTAGAAGGAAATGTGTGGCATATGTTGCAAATCATGTAAGAGAGTATTGCAACAACTCATAGAAGTTACGAGTGTTAAAGCTGCCATAAAATAATTCATCCTGAACAATAACAAGAACAAAATTGTCAAAACAGAAGTTACATTATTACATACCTCATTATGAAGGAATGGCATCTCAAAGTTTCATCATTGAACAAACACTTCAGTACAAATCAAGAAAGAGAAGTACGAAACAATTGCCATCCCATATGACGGGTGGGGCACCATAATTTCAAATTTCATCAACTAAGTTAAGTTCAATAATTACGGGTAAATCTTCTAGTTCAAGTTATTGCGTGGATTACAACCCGATAAAAAAGTTGAAGCATATATTAAAATCCAAACATATTAGTAACTCATTACCCAAAAGAAGATGAATAATTCTAAAACTAATCAGCAATTGAAAGAAAGAAATATCATAACAAAAGTGATGCTAATGAAAGGAATGATTCTCTCATTTCCCATAGCCAGCTGTATATATATTATGATATTATCCTTACAACTTATTGATATGAGCTTATTTAAAGACAATATATAGTTCAAATAAGATTAACCATAAAGGCACTCCTCTCTGCAGTATATAACTAGTCCTGTATCAAAATATGCTTCATGTACCGAAGTGTTTGTTCAATTGTTTCGTATTGCTCAAAATAGTGTTGTGGCTTAAACATAAATCCAATCAAAACTAGAAGACAGTAACAAATAGAATTTGGACCTGATATTTGCAGTTCTGATCGGAGAGATAGCAAATTTGAGGATAAGATCTAGGTCTCTAGATCTTTAACTTCTACTTGTGACCCATCTCGATTATATTAGCCGTTGCTTGTCCGGAGACACTGACACCGCACTTGAAACCCCAGACAAAGTACATCGCCACGAATGACAAGAGCTTTCCATGTATCCCATTGCATGGACTAGAAAGAGCAAGAGACCACAAATGAAGAGAAAGAACACAAAACAAAAGCAAAAATTCCAGAAATAAGCTAGATCAGGGGAAAAAAAGCATATGAATTTCCATACATCGACTTAAATATACTCCAAATCATTGTTTTAGCCATGAGATTTTATAGATCTTGAGTGAACTTAGCAAATCTAGATCAGAAAACCCTTACCTTGAGCCCTAGATCGATTTAGATCAGAGGGATTCGAACAATCTCGAAGATATATGCTCAAGTCAAGAGGGAGAACAAGATTTTCCAGATCAAAATCATCAAAAATCGATGGAAATCGATGGAAATCAAAGAATCAGACCTCAATCTCTCTCTCTCTCTCTCTCTCTCAAGTTGCGTCTCTGCTCAGTCAACCGAAATCGAAATATCTCTAGATAGATTTGGATTTCGTAGGTACAGATGCCTTTATAAAAAGAGGAGAAAAAAAAAACTCTTAGTTTAACACACAAAACTGTGTCGTTTTACACATATTATGTTCCGTACGCGGTTATCCCACCGTCACCAGGAATTTAAAAGATTGTTCAACAGATTTAGCGACATTTACAAAAAACGCCACAAAAAAAAATGTGGCTATATCCACGTTTTCCAGTAGTGTCGGTTGAAGTTGCTAAAATGGCTTTGCCTTTATCCTTTCTAGCACACTTGGGGTTTGCCTTGGCCATGGGACCAAGAAGTCCTTTTTTCAATATTATTTGGTAGAGAATCAACCACAAGATGAAAAACAAACTCAAAAACACTAGAGGGATTAAAAAACTTGCTAAAGGAGATCAATGACTCAAGTGCAATTTGACACATGCAAAATGAAATGATAGAACACAGTTGGAGTGATCTATGTTTGATCTCTACTTGGTTCAAAATCTCTAGCATATCAATGGCCACACCAGTTACTAGCACTAAATAGAGAGAAATGCACTTACAGTAGTAGAGATTCCAATGGACTTAGATTGTGAAAATATCCCAAATTGATAACCTTGCAAGCTTCTGTAATTTGTCCAATTACTACCATTTGAATGTCTGTAGTACTGAAGCTATGGCCTCACTATTTGGCAATGAAAAGTATGATGAATATCACAAAGAGAGACTAGATGAAAAGTGTTGGATCCTCATTAAAAGGTCACTAGAAAACTTGAGTGTGGATTGAAGAAAAATCCAACAATGGTAATGGAAAGGACATGCAAGTGATGAAAGTGAAAGAGGCTGAAGAAAGAGGGGAAGGGAAGGCCAGAGAGTTGGATCTATGCTGGAGAAGGGGGTTGTTGGCCGCCAAAAGCACTGTCGGCTTGGTAAACAAAAGTCAACACGTACCGACACCCTTGATGGACGAGATCTGGATATAGATGATGAGAGCAAGCGTTTTATGGCCTTGCCGAAGTTTCGTCGGAGGGTCACTGGAAATCCCACTAAGATTGTTAAAAATCACTACTAAGAGCTCAAACAACAAGTTAAAAAAAAAATCAGCAATGCTAGGTATCATGAAAAGTCTTTCATGAAAATGATCATGAAAGATTTGTGATCTTTGGATTACAGTTAGAATAAAACACCACACACTAATCAAGGGAATCTAAGAGTCACAAATCCTTCATAATCATTTTCATGAAAAAAATTTCATGATCCCTAACATTTCTCAAAAAAAATAGACCAATTATTTAGTTAGAACGAAACTCTAAAGCAATTCAAAATCATCCAAAGTAGTTCACTACACAATGAAATTGGAATTGGAAATGGAACTATAAGTCCTCATGAAAATAAGAGGGTAAGAGAATGAGCCATCGTATTCAAATGATAATCACTCAGGTACAAACTAAAGCGACCTCTAAACTTTGTCTCTATTTTTTAAAGTGGATCACCCATTTAGAGATATAATAAATAAAGAAAGGAAAACAATGAAAATTTTGAAAAACCATTTGGTTTTCATATATATAGCTTTTGTTTTTGTGTGATAACAGTTTAAAAACTCGAAATCAACTTTTTGATATTTTCGAAACAATTTTCAGAAGCTATTCAACAAAAAAGTTAGAAGACAAAATAATGAAAATGATACCAAACCGGCCAATGCTAGTGAATATAAAGCATGCGCTTGCATGTTATATGCCTCAAAAATTAAAGAATGAAGCAGATAAAAAAGTTAGATGTCTCAAGGAAAGATGAGTAACTTTTGAATCCAATGTCACCAGTAATTGCATTATAAAAATTTCAGCAACTTATCATGTTTGTGTGGTGCAAATAAATTAATTTTATTCTTACTTTGTTAAGAAAAATATAGAGATTAATCATCCTTACCTTCACACAAACCCAAGCCTCCCATATTGTTAGGGCTAAAATTCGAAGAGGGATGATGGAATAACCCTATAAAGGCGGTAGAAGAAGAAGAAGAAAAAATTAGAATGAAACCACTAGAGTTTTATAAAGCTAACCACCAACAATTTTATGAATTATCTTTTTGTAACAATGCTCAGGACCTCAAAGTGCTCTCATCATGGCACAGTCCTGTTTTAACTTTGATATAAGCAATCTAATTGTTATTTTCTTGACTTTCACCTATGTAGATAAGAATTGCCTATTTAACTATTGTAGGCTACCAAAAAAAAAAAAAAATTATAGAATCTTTTAAGCTGTGTTTGGTTGGGGGATTCGGGAAAGAATTTGGAAAATGAAAAGAAAAAAGTGTGTGAAACTAAGTGAAATGTAAGTATCTTTTATTCACATTTCACCTACCTTTACATTTTCTTTTTCCCTTTCTAAATCCTCCAACCAAACACAGTGTTAGTAAAATCAACAATGTAAACACTTTTTTGTTAAATATTCAACTATTTTTATGTTTACCGCAAAAATCACAATTTCCTTAGTTAAGGACACATATGCAAAGCATTTGCAGAAGCTTCATCTCTTTTGTGATATCAATTTTGTATGTATACTATGTTTTGATCTATTAGTTGTGAATTTTGATTTTGTATGTAGTGAAATTACATCCGTGAAATTTCAGTGACCTTTAAGTTGTGAATTTGCCTAGTGAAATTTCACCAAGCTACATAGACCACTAACACTTTTATTTGGGAAAAGTAACTTTACTACTAATATTTGAATCCTAATCTTGGAATTTGGCTAACACAATCTTCTCATCTAAGTGCAACAAACCTTAAATGCCCATTCATATTACAAAAGTATATATAAAACCTCATAAAATTCATGCCAAAGCAAGTCAAACTTCAATCCATTCACAACTATATGAAAATTATGCTTTTAAAGTTCTTATAAAATAATGCATTAGAGAAAAAAAAATACATGAATTTTATCATGTCAAAAGCTAACAAGTGCCCTAGGGGCATTGTTTAATATTGAGAAATGTAAAAGTGTCTTGAAAATATGTAAAAATATTAAAAATTATATTGATTTCAAAAAGTGCATTAAATTTAGTGAAAAATGTCGTATTTTTTTTCTTTTTCTTATTTTTTTTTTCGGTCTTTTACTTTAAAAAAGCCTTTGTTTAAGATTGGTATTTAGATTAAAAAATAGGTGAAATAGTTAAAATGTGCATTGAATTCAACAAAAAGTATCTCGTGTTTTTAAACTAATGAATTCACAACATCTATAAATTAGATTTATTGTATTTTCTCCAAATTTCATGAGAGACCAGTGTAATTACCCCAATAAACTAATCAATTCACAACATCTAAAAACTTGACATTGATGATGTAAAATAGAAACAAATATGAGAGAAATAGACTCACCATTTTCAAAGCAAGGATTTGGAACAAATCTAAATGAGTTGCTATAAAAAAACATAGTTTTACAAACACAAACAAACAAGTACTATAATCAGACAAACAACAACAACAACAATAAAAATAATATAGTTCTAGATCCAACTGTTGATGTGTTGAAAAAAATTTTAAAAAAACACAACCTGTATATATAGGCAGATCTATATATGTATCAAAGGATGGAAATTCAAAATTTGGGGTTGTCGATTTCCTCAACATCTTCGTCTACAGCTTTGATTGATGGGTTTGTTGATTTGGGTTTCTGAATTTGGGTTCGGATTGAATTTGGCTAGTGTTGGCTGAGTGAGTCAGTAGTGTCTACAGAGAGAGAGGAGAGGGAGGTTACGATTATACAAAATGCAATCACTCTGCTGGTTTTTTTTTTTAAATGGTTTTCAACTTTTTAATTAGTATTTTTTTATTTTAATAAACATTTTAATATTTTAATTAAAAATTTTACTTTTTTATATAAATTTAAATAGGGTAAATACAAATATATCCCTAAGATTTGCTTAAAATACGAATTGTTTTTGGTAATTCTGAAAATTATGGCATATCCTTTCAACTTTTTAATCGCATAACAAATTACCTTTTTTTTTAATAAATTATCAAGTTAATTAACAATTTTTAATGATATCATAAATATATTTTAATTAACAATTTATAAAATTATATTATTGTATAAAAGAATAGTTAGAAATTTTATTTTTTCTATTAATTTTGTTAATAAAAAATTATGAAAAGGGATTATTTAATTTTCAGAACTGCACGGGCAATCTATATTCTAAGCAAATCTCAGAAGTTGTTTTTGTGATTTACCCATTTAAAAATATATAATTTGTGAATTTTAAAAATTCATTAAATAGAAATATATATATATATATATGTATATATTTTGTACATTTATGACTTATTTACAAATATTTTATTTTTTAAATATAGAGTTAATTACACGTTTCACCCTAGTAGTTTGATTCAAATTTTACTTTAATCTATTATTTTAATTTGAACAATTTGGTTATTATACCTCAACTGTAGTTCGAATCCTTCCATCTAAATTGAAAGTAAAAATTCATAATTTTGGGATAATTATCAATTTTTTAAGGTAATAATTTGGTTGTTCTATCTAAATTGGAGATTAAAATTAATAATTTTGGAACACTTGTCAATTTTTTAAAGTTTTAATTTGGTTTTTTCATCTAAATTGAAGGTTAATATTAATAATTTTTAAAACACTTGTCAATTTTTTAAGGTATACACATAAACAACATTAACAAAAATTTTAATGAAATAACCAAATTGAAATTAGACTTAAAGTGTAATGCCAAATTGTTCAAATTAAAACTACACAGACTACAGTGAAATTTACAAGGATAAAAAGTGTAATTAACCTTTAAATACATTTAGATTAGAGGCATCTATCTACAAAATAAAAGGCTCAAACTTAGTAATTTAACTTTACAATTCAAATTAAAAGTTCTTACAAATTACATGTAAACTTATTTAATAAATTTACTCCTAAAAATGTGAAAAAAAGTAATATTTAATTCATATTTTATAGTAGTTGTTTAACTCTTTATTTGGTATTATAATTTTAGATTTTGTTTGATATTTTTCTTCTTCTTCTTCTTCACTTTTTTAATAGATTGGGTGATTTTTTTTTCTTATTGTAAATTGAATTTACTAAATTATAAAATAACAAGATTAATCTTACATGTTTATACTTTTTAGTTTTTAATTATTTTGTTTCATGTCTTAATATGTGTGAATAAATTGTAGTTATTATGCTTTCGTTTGGGATGTGGTTTGGCTTTTTGATTTTTTTGCTATTTTAGTCTGGGTTAAAAAGTCTCATTTGTGATGGACTTTTTTGGCTTTTTTAATTTTTGTGAGAGAAAAAATGAAATGATTATGATTTGGATGTGATATTTTGTCTTATTGACTTTTTAGTCTATTTTGTCTTTTTGTGACTAAAATAGCCACACAAAAAAAATTATCCCAAACATAGCCATATGCAAGCATATTTTATGTGAGTATTAGTATAAAAAAAATTAAAAATTAATAGTTTCATTTTATCAACAAATTTTTTTATGATTATGTACACAATAATACTATATATTTTTAAAAATTAACTCAAGAAAATATATTTATAAATCACACTCATCAAACTATAGATTACATCAAATTACACCTATTTTGAATTTACATTATACACCTTCAAGATAAAATTTTGAATAAATACTTTTTTTTTTCTTTTAATATATGAACTGCCCACTTTTAAATTTCGTCTTAGACCCCGAGGATCTTAAGACGGACTTTATACAATCCACGCACTGATACTTTCACTGATACTTTTGTATAAAATTTTTAATAAAAATTACGAGTATGTAGTATTATAGTTTTAAACAAAGGGGTTTGTTTTTTTGAATTCTTTTCAAAAATAAATAATAAAAAGATAATTTAAATTTTAAAAAATTACTCAAAAATAAAAACTTATATGAAAATAATGATTATTTTTTTTTATATAAAAATAATCTTTAAATTTTATTTAGAAACACATTTCGAAAACTTTACCAAACAAATTTTTTTTTATTTATATATTATGTTGTTGCATATTTAGGGAAAATTACCTACACCCGCCTTGAGGTTTAGCTAAATTACAGATTCCTCGGTTTCAAAAATTACATCCCACCACATTTGTAGACACCCCATTTTTGACCGACCTTAAGACTCAGACATCACCGATTGAGCGCTTGGTGATGTTGCATATTGTGCTCGTTCAGAAGTCTCAGAGTCGCGGCCGTGAGCCCTGCCTCCGGACTTCCGAACCCTCTTCTGTGCCTTGCTTCGGTTTGTGAACCAGACTCGGTTTTCTCTGTTTTCTTTCCTGAGGGGAGGGAGAGGTCCTGTAGACTATCTCTCAGTGGCCGTGGGCTACATTTCGTGGCCGTAGGCCATTTTGCCTATTTCGGAACCCGGTTCCCGGTTTTCGGAGCCGTCAAGCCGTGTGCCTCGGTTCGGGACCGCCTAACCATCTCCGATTTCTCCGGTTTTTGGCATGCATCTCATTTACTCCCTTTTGAGGGACACTGGGGTCTTAGACACCCACTTCGTGGCCAAACACCACTTTCGGTGCTTAACGGCCTATTTTTGGGACCCCGAACTGCGTGTTTTGGCCCCTGAGCATTCGTTTTGCATCGGTTTTTGTTCATTTTTGGCAGGTACCTCTATTTTATCACCAGGAAGGTCACTGAAGAGTGGGAGGCCAGCAATTGTCTCAGCAACCAGTTATGCTCCTCCGGCGCCCTCCGACGCCCGTTTTTCTCACTTCCGGGCTAATGTTGACCACCCTAGGAGCATTTTCTTCAAGCCCAAACCACATATTTGTGTTGTACACACATGGGAGGACCCTGAAAACACATGACTGGCCAGTAACTCCAATTGAACCTTTTGAACCCCTTCTAAAAGTGGCTTGTTGTCTCTCCTATTTCAGAGTTGCCAATTTCCAACCACAGGGTCTTGTTGTACACACATGGGAGGACACCTTTTTCAGGTGGCCGGCCATTAATTCTTTGTGACCCTTTTGACCCCTGGCCGGCCAGCCATAGGGGGTAGCCGGCCGGCCACCTGCAACAAAAGTGGCAGGCCGGCCATGGTCATTGGGAGGTGTGCGTGGCAGCTGTATAGCTTTATCCCCCAAAATATCTGATTTCGGGGGATATTTTGTAGCAAGGGAACTTAATCCCTTAAGGCCTACACTCTCTCACACACTTGGGCTCACCATCCTTGCATGCATACATCTCTCTCTCTCTCCCTCAAGAGTTAGAACACTTGCCTCAAGCCTAAAAACACATATCCATCTCCATCTCTTTGATTTTCTTGAAGTTTGGTGCCATTTCTTCATCACCATCAAGCAACACCACCACCACTCCATTTCCAGCAGCAAGGAGAGGTTCTCAGAGGCTTAGAAGCAACATTCCTCAAGCCAAGAGGTAGAAAAGAAGAGGTCTTCAAGGGTAAGTCTCCATTTCCCTCTTTTGTAGCATTTTCTTGCTTCATTTCTTAAGCCTACTTTCTCACTGTTTTAGGCTCCGACCCTAACTGAAAGGGTCACTCTTTTGAGCTATTATTCATGTTTGTTTAAGGGCTCAACCCTGTTTGAGCCCTCTATGGTGCACTTGCTTCAATATCATCTTATATGTCACATTTTTGCATGAAATTTCTAGCCTATGAGTGATCTGTTTTCGAGCATAATGTAAACTATAAGTGGGCCTATTTTGAGCCCCTCTTCAACATTGAAGAAGGGCTCAACCCTGTTTGGGCCCCCTATCTTGCACTTACTTCACAATCCCTCCTATTTACCGTAAATTTGCATGATTTGTTTGGCCTATATGTAAATTGTTTTGGAGCATATCATGAACTGTGAGTAAGCTTATTTTGTGTCCCTCTACAACATTGTAGAAGGGATCACCCTTTTTGGGGGCCTCCATGTTGTACCTACCATTATACCCCTCTTTGGCCCCCATTTTTGCATGCCTTTTTAGGCTTATCTAGATTCTGTTTTCAGCCATCATCAGAACTGAAAGGGGTCATATTTTGACCCCCTGGATATATTTCATGAAGGGTCTTTTCTTATTTGATGAATGTTTGGGATACTTCATGTTATACCCTCTTGTGGCCTCAATCTTGCATGGCATTTTTAGCATGCTTTCATACTGATTTGGGGGGATGTCATCTACTGTAAATATTCATATTTTTAGTCCCTCATCAGTGTTGTATAAGGGTATTTTTCCATTTGGGCATTTCATGTATCACTTGTTTCATTACCCTCCTTGTGGCCTATTTCTTACGTAGGAATTTTGCCATGCTTGTATATTATTTTGGGGTTTGTTTTGAACTAAAAAAATGCTTGTCTTGGGGCTGCCTTGCTACTGTATTTTCATTCCATGTCCATATTGTGCATGCATTGCATAGCTATAGGTCACTTCGGGTGCCTAAATTCGCATATCGGGACCATTCCTTACATTTGGTGTCATTTCGCCTCATTTCGGGGCTGTTTTGCATCATTTTTAGTTGCTGAAATTCATTTGCATGTTTGCATATCATATTCCATGCCACTTCATGCCTTAGGGCCATTGTCTCGGTTTGCGTACCCGTGTGCACGCATTTCGAGGCACTTCATTTTCATCCATCGGCCTCTTATGTGAGTGTGGCTGAGGCTCTCTCATGTTAGTATAAGTCCATATTACATTGTATATGCCATTTTAGTCTCATTGCATTCCGTATGCCGTTGCCTCGGTTTGCGTGCCCGTGTGCACGCATTTCGAGGCATCTCATTTTCATCTCATGGCCTCTTATGTGAGTGTGGCTGAGGCTCTCTCATGTTAGTATAAGCCCATATTGCATTTGGAGTGCCATTTTATGCTTTAGTATCATTGCCTCGGTTTGCGTACCCGTGTGCACGCATTTCGAGGCACTTCATTTTCATCCATCGGCCTCTTATGTGAGTGTGGCTGAGGCTCTCTCATGTTAGTGTAAGTCCAATTTGCATTGCGTATGCCATTTCATGCCTTAGGATCATTGCCTCGGTTTGTGTGCCCGCATGCACGCATTTCGAGGCATCTCATTTTCATAGCATTGTGCATGCTAGGTCATATGTTAGTTGCATTCATGCATATCATGCATATTGCATTGTGTTCGAAATAGGAGTTAGCCCGGGCACGAAAAACGAGGTACGTTCCGTACTCCGAGTGACGGAACGGGTCTCAATTCCCAAGTCACCGACACTCCGGATTGTCCATGATGGAGTTAGGTTTTGTTGTAGCATTCATGTGCATTCATCCTATATTGAGCTGTGCAATCCGACTCCTCGGCCATCATGCATCGATATGCGTGATTGGTGGCACGAGGATCGAGACATGCATATATTTGTAAAATACATTGCTATGCCTCTTTCCTGCTCTCTGTTGCAGCAAAAATAAAGAATCAGCAACTTTTCGGAGCTTGGCACGCATTTCGAAAAAAGATGTAAACAGAGGCTAATTGGGACATCCCAATGGATTCCCGCGCAAGGCAGCCCGGCATACATCATTCATCAGAATCAAGGCAGTCCCTGGCTTGCATGCCAGTTTACAGCTTTCTTAGTTAATTTGTTAATTAATTAGGAATTTGTATATTTATTCGGACTGTAATATTCTTTTATTCGGGACTGTATTATTTATTCGGACTCTTTGCGCGAGGGCATAAGTGTGGGTGAGTGTGATGTATGTCTTCCAACCCCACGTCTTTCTTCCCTTTTATTTACTCGCTTATGATGGTTAGATATAGGGCATATTTTGTAACAACCCTCATTCTTGACTTAGCTATACTTGCATACATCCCTATATGATCTTGTCTTGATGTGTTATGAATCTTGTTATCTTGCTTTGTCTTGCTTGGTTAAGTGTTGCTTGCTTGATTTTGATCCTTGCTCGGTTATGGCCGAGATCACCTTGAGCTTTGTTCACTCTTGAACTTTTGTACTTAGAATCGTTTTGGAACCTTGGTTAGTCTCTGTCTTTACCTCGGCACTCTTGCCGAGATGTTACCCTTTGGGCCGCAGTGCTTAGAGCCTAGGCCGAGATGTTTTGCATTAGTGGTTCTTGCCCTGGGGCAGGTATGACCTAGGCCGAGATGTGGCACACCCAGGCCAAGGTGTGGTACAGCTTAGTCAAGTGTCGTCCTCCCTAGCCGACGTCTTTGTTATCCAGTTTGCCGAGGATTTGACCTTGGCCGACGTCCTTGTTTGCCGATGTGTTTTGCTAGCAGGCCTGTTGAATACGCCTTGTCAGAGACTTGTCTTGTCGATCAGTCACCTTTTGGGCTGAGCCAACCCGGTGACGCCACGTGTCCGAGCTGCAGGATAAGACAGCCGACAGCCTAGAGAACAATCATTTGGTCTCAATCTTTGTTTCTTTTAGAGAGAGAAGCTCTCAAGGAAGAAGAAGGAGAGTTCTAGAGTGAGAAGTGGAGTTCGAGCTCGATCTTGGGAGATCCAGCCGTTAGATTTGAGTTTGGAGGTTAGATTCTTGCTCTACTTTGGTTACTCTTGTTGGTTATCTAGCTGCATTGCATGATTGAGTTTGTTTTGCATGCCATGCATCGATTTGAAGTTTGTTTTAGAAAGAGGAAGTTATTATTCTTGAGTTCTTGATGAAAGTCCCCTTTTGATCCGAAAGTTTGGACCAGGGACTGCGTTCTTGTGTTTGTTCTTGCATGTTCTTCTTGGTTGGGTACCCAAGCCCACGATTTTAAACCCTTAGCATGTTTGTTTTGTTATTGACCTAGATTCGGTATGAGTGCCGAGGTCATTGCATGTATGTAAAACTCGTTTTGAGAATATGGTTTGCCATGTGATTGTAGGACTTTGATCTTTGCTTGAGCCTACACCTGAAGACCGAGGTGAGTGGTGCTTTTAATAAAGCTATGTTATAAAGCTTTTGATAAATCTTGCTTGTTTCGCTTTGATAAAAGTATTTGCTAAGCATGGATGATTAGCCTATTTTGATGTAATGAAAATGAGTTTGTTTGATGATATTCTCGAAAGTCCCTTGTGCTAGAGGACGTTAAACTTTCGCAGCACTAAGTGTAAAAAGGTAAGTATGAACTTTGTCTTGATGACGTCCTTGTAATGAGTTTGAGCCTTGTCTTGATATCCTTGGAAAGTCCCTTGTACTGGAGGACTCTAAACTTTCGCAGTACCATCTTGTTAAAAAGGATACGGTCCTTTCTTGAAAAGATAAGTGTTAAAGCGGGCTACGGGCCTAAGTAACAACAGTCCCTTGTGCTAGAGGACTTTAAACTTTCGTAGCACCACTTGGTGAAAAAGGGCTGAGGGCCTAAGTCACATAAGATGGTCAAAAAGGGCTACGGGCCTAAGTGACATAAGATGGTGAAAAAGGGCTACGGGCCTAAGTCACATAAGCAACAGGTTTGGTAAGATTGTGCTTGACGAATATGGTACACCCCCAATGATCTGGTACAGCTTGTTATGATTTGCCTGGAGGAGGACCTCGGCTACTACTTGTATGATCTCGGAAACGTTTTGACTTGTATGGTTTGATAAATGAATACGGTTCATCTCTTGATTTGATATAATTTGTTATGTTTTGCTTTGGATGGTACCTCGGCTAACGTTTGAATGGTTTGATATACTTTGCTTTGGAAAGACTTCGGCTATTATTCATGCAAACCTTTATTTCTAGTACCATTCACTGAGTTTCCAAGCTCACCCCTCTCTATATATATGTAGGTGATGAGCAGGACGGCGGCGACGCCTAGATGTTTTGTAAAGCTTGTTTTGGGATTTTTGCTTATGTCGGCTATTTTGTGATTACCTCGGCAATGTGTATTTACGTCGGCGGATTCTTGAAAATCATGCTTCTTTGCTTGTAATCGTTGTATTTTGTGTATGTCGGCTGAGAAGCCTTTTGATCAAGATGTAACTTCAGTTTTGTTTTGTTAACAGCCGAAGTGTAAACATGTTTTGTATGATATCACATTTGATCTATGCACTGCTCTCAAGGACCACTTGTATTTTGTTTTATCGCTTCCGCATATGTGAGCCCCCTATATGTATACTCTGTTGTGTGTGAACTTTTGTAAGAGGCCTTTGGTGAATCTCGGATTTACTGGCCATCTCGGCACCAAACTACTAGGGGCGGTTTGGGGTTGTGACAGAGTGGTATCAGAGCACAAGTTCCTTAGTGTACGTTATTCACACACTTTGAGTCCTAAAGAGCATAGGATTCCCCTTAGAAAGATGTTAAGATTGCATCATAGTGCTTGCTATTTGAACAAGGTGTGCTTTGTCTTGACATGTTTGTTTGTTACTTGCCTATGTGATTATTTGCTTGTTTTGCTTAAAAGTCACACTTTGTAAACTCATAGCATCATGAGGAGAGGTAGACCTCCACTTGGCCGAGATAGACCCGAAGACAGATTGGACCGACTGGAAAGGTTATTTGAAGGTTTGGCCCGCGAGTTAAGGCAAACCAGACAGCAGTATGCTAGTGCTACTTCGACTCAGGCCGAGCAGACAAACGGCCGAAATGTAGTTCCGCCTCCACCTCCCCCAGTGCCACAAGTCGCTCCACAGCCAGCCTTATATGGGGATGGCACAATAGCTTTGATCAGGGAGTTTAAGAAGATGAGACCACCGAGATTCTCAGGAGGTATAGAGCCGATGAAGGCTGAGGCATGGGCTTTGGAAATGGAAAAGCTGTTCGAGATCTTCCCTAGCACTGACACTCAGAAGGTGACATTGGCAACCTTCACATTGGATGATGACGCTCGCAGATGGTGGTTGATGGTTCGAGGAAGGAACCTAGACTTAACCTGGACCAGATTTTTGGAATTGTTCTACAAGAAACACTTCCCCTTGAGTGTACGGAACCGTAAGGCCACTGAATTTCAGACCTTGACACAGGGCAACCGAACAGTAGCAGAATATGATCGCGCCTTTACTGAATTAGTAAGATTTGTACCTCACATGGCCGATGATGAGTATATGAAGGCAAGAAAGTTTGAAAGTGGACTCCGAGTACCGATTCAAGATCGGGTTAACTTACACGACCTACCGACCTACGCTGAAGTATTGGACAAAGCCATTCTGGCCGAGGCTAACTTGAACAGATACCAGAGTTCGGGAGAGAACCAGAGAAAGAGACAGAATTATGACAGTAGCCGAGCACAGTTGGGCGCCAAGAAGAGACCGAACATGGGCAGTACTAGTTATCGAAGGCAGGAAAGTAATACTAAGCCGATGTGCCCAGATTGTGGGAAGCATCACTTTGGAGTTTGTCGTCGGACGTCTGGAGCCTGTTATGAATGTGGTGAAATGGGGCATTACGTGAGAGATTGTCCTAAGGGAAAGACTGACAATAACAAGAAAGGTGAGAACACCTCGGGCACCGTCCAGAAGGGTAATGCTGAAAAAGGGCCGATGAGGCAGGGCAGAGTGTTTGCACTAGTGCCAGGAGATACTCAGAATGCTGAGACTGTAGTGTCAGGTATACTCCTAATTTGCTCCCGAGATGCTTATGTGTTAATTGATTCGGGTTCTACGCATTCGTTTGTTTCTACTAAGTTTGCCGAGAAGATTGATAGGAAACTAGAACCTCTTGGTTATGTGCTATCTGTGTCCACTCCGTCTGGGAGATCCATGATTGTTGCATCCATATATAGAGCATGTGTTGTTGTTATTGAGAATGTTGAACTGCTAGTTGATTTAATGCCTTTGGATATAGATCATTTTGATGTTATATTGGGAATGGATTGGTTAGTAACAAATCATGCATTCATTGATTGTGTTTCGAAGAGTGTTACACTGAGACCCCCAAACCTAGCCGAGGTTATTTTCCATGGTAAAGGAGTAGTGCCCCCACCTTATTTGATCTCGTCCGTTAAAGCCTATAAGTTAATTCAGAAAGGATGCCAAGGTTACTTGTGTAGTATACTGAAGGATCAGGATGGAACTGTTAGTTTAGCCGACATCCCAGTTGTTAGTGAATTCGCCGATGTCTTTCCTAATGATTTACCTGGCCACTTGGTCGATAGAGAAATAGAGTTTACTGTTGACATCATGTCGGGAACACAGCCGATCTCTAAAACACCGTATAGAATGGCCCCAGCTGAACTTAGGGAATTGAAACTGCAATTACAGGAACTGTTAGATAAAGGGTTTATTAGGCCGAGCACTTCACCTTGGGGAGCACCCGTTTTGTTTGTTAAGAAAAAGGATGGCTCACTTCGCCTTTGCATCGACTACAGAGAACTGAATAAGGTCACCATTAAGAACAAATACCCACTACCTAGGATTGATGATTTGCTTGATCAGCTACAAGGAGCACGTGTCTTTTCTAAGATAGACCTTAGGTCGGGCTACCATCAGCTCAAAGTTAAAGCCGAGGATGTTGAGAAGACTGCTTTTCGGACAAGATATGGCCACTACGAATTTCTAGTAATGCCTTTTGGAGTAACCAATGCCTCTGCTGCATTTATGGATCTAATGAACAGAGTCTTCAAGCCACACTTAGATGAGTTTGTAGTTGTCTTCATCGATGATATATTAATCTATTCGAAGAGTAAAACTGAACATGAGAACCATTTGAGACTTGCCTTACAGATTTTGAGAAACAGGAAATTGTATGCTAAGTATAGTAAGTGTGAATTCTGGCTATCTACCATCTCATTCTTGGGTCATGTAATTAATGAAGAAGGTATTTCAGTTGATCCTAGCAAAATTGAAGCCGTAGTGAATTGGCCGAGGCCGACTAATGTTTCCGAGGTTCGTAGTTTTCTGGGTTTGGCAGGTTACTACAGGAAGTTTGTGAAGGATTTCTCAAGGGTTGCAGTCCCATTGACACAGCTAACCAAGAAAGGAACACCGTATGAATGGACTGAAGATCGGGAGTTAGCTTTCCAGGAACTGAAGATGAGGTTGGTTACAGCACCAGTGCTTGTGCTTCCATCAGGTAATGAAGAGTTTCATGTCTATAGTGATGCATCACACAAGGGTTTGGGTTGTGTATTAATGCAAAAGGGTAAGGTCATAGCTTATGCATCTCGTCAGTTGAAGCCACATGAAAAGAATTATCCTACCCATGATTTGGAGTTAGCAGCTGTTGTATTTGCTTTAAAAATTTGGCGTCACTACTTGTATGGAGCTTCTTGTCAGGTTTTCACAGATCACAAGAGTTTGAAGTACCTGTTCACTCAGAAGGAATTGAATTTGAGGCAGAGAAGATGGCTCGAGTTGTTGAAGGACTACGATATGCAAATTCAATATCACCCAGGAAAAGCTAACAGCGTAGCTGACGCATTGAGCAGAAAGTCAGTTGGGAATTTGGCGTGTCTAACCGTAGTTTCAGCAGAACCAACCATTATTGAGGAAGTAAAGGCGAGGCAAATGGAGGATGAATTCTTCAGAAAGGTAGCCGAAGAGATTAATACAAGGCCGAGATCAGGATACACTGTTGAGAACCAAGTGCTTAAGTTTGAAGGAAGACTATGTGTGGCCGACGTTCCAGAACTAAAGAGGAAAATTTTGCAGGAGGCTCATGGTTCTAAGTTTGCTGTTCATCCAGGGAATACCAAGATGTATCAAGATGTGAAACAGACCTTTTGGTGGCCAAATATGAAAAGAGAGATAGCCGAGTTCGTGTCTCAATGTTTGCATTGTCAACGAGTAAAAGCAGAACATCAAAGACCAGCAGGACTTCTACAACCTTTGCCGATCCCTGAGTGGAAATGGGAGCATATCTCAATGGATTTTGTGACTGGACTGCCGAAGACACAGAAAGGTATGGATTCGATTTGGGTTGTTGTTGATAGATTGACTAAGTCAGCACACTTTTTGCCTGTTAAGACCACCTTCAGTGCCGATCAGCTTGCCTTGTTGTATGTGAATGAGATAGTTAGACTTCATGGAGTGCTGATGTCAATTGTGTCGGACCGAGATCCGAAGTTTGTTTCCCGATTTTGGCAGAGTCTACAGAAGGCTTTTGGAGCCGAGTTGAGATTTAGTACAGCTTTTCATCCTCAGACGGATGGGCAAACAGAGAGAACAATTCAGACACTCGAAGATATGCTGAGACTTTGTGTGTTGGACTTCCAAGGAAGTTGGGGAAAGCATTTGCCTTTAGTGGAATTCGCTTACAACAACAGCTATCAAGCTAGCATTGGCATGGCACCATATGAAGCTTTGTACGGAAGGAAGTGTAGATCGCCGATATGTTGGACCGAAGTTGGGGATAAAGCTCTGCTTGGTCCCGAATTGATTCAGGTAACAACCGAGAAGATTAAACTTATTCAACAAAGGATTAGAACTGCACAGAGCAGACAGAAGAGCTACGCCGACCAGAGAAGGAATGAGTTAGAATTTGAAGTAGGAGATCATGTATTCCTAAAAGTGTCGCCGATGAAAGGAGTTTCTAGATTTGGCAAGAAAGGTAAATTAGCACCTCGTTATATTGGGCCATTTGAAATTCTTGACAAGGTCAACTTAGTTGCCTACAGACTTGCTTTGCCACCAGAATTGAGCCAAGTTCATAATGTGTTCCATGTTTCGATGTTGAGAAAGTATATCCGAGACCCACAGCATGTGATTGATTATTCTGGAATTGAAGTTAATGAGAATTTGGGCTATGAAGAGAAGCCGATGCGCATTATTGACAGACAAGTTAGGCAGTTGAGAAACAAGTCAATACCAATGGTAAAGATAGAATGGAAACAGCATTATGGCAAGGATGCCACATGGGAAATGGAAGAGGAAATGAGAATTCGACATCCAGAACTGTTCTTGGAACAAGGTAACTTAAGTTTGGGGACCAAACTTCTTTAAGGGGGGTAGGATGTAACAACCCTCATTCTTGACTTAGCTATACTTGCATACATCCCTATATGATCTTGTCTTGATGTGTTATGAATCTTGTTATCTTGCTTTGTCTTGCTTGGTTAAGTGTTGCTTGCTTGATTTTGATCCTTGCTCGGTTATGGCCGAGATCACCTTGAGCTTTGTTCACTCTTGAACTTTTGTACTTAGAATCGTTTTGGAACCTTGGTTAGTCTCTGTCTTTACCTCGGCACTCTTGCCGAGATGTTACCCTTTGGGCCGTAGTGCTTAGAGCCTAGGCCGAGATGTTTTGCATTAGTGGTTCTTGCCCTGGGGCAGGTATGACCTAGGCCGAGATGTGGCACACCCAGGCTAAGGTGTGGTACAGCTTAGTCAAGTGTCGTCCTCCCTAGCCGACGTCTTTGTTATCCAGTTTGCCGAGGATTTGCCTTGGCCGACATCCTTGTTTGCCGATGTGTTTTGCTAGCAGGCGTGTTGAATACGCCTTGTCAGAGACTTGTCTTGTCGATCAGTCACCTTTTGGGCTGAGCCAACCCGGTGACGCCACGTGTCCGAGCTGCAGGATAAGACAGCCGACAGCCTAGAGAACAATCATTTGGTCTCAATCTTTGTTTCTTTTAGAGAGAGAAGCTCTCAAGGAAGAAGAAGGAGAGTTCTAGAGTGAGAAGTGGAGTTCGAGCTCGATCTTGGGAGATCCAGCCGTTAGATTTGAGTTTGGAGGTTAGATTCTTGCTCTACTTTGGTTACTCTTGTTGGTTATCTAGCTGCATTGCATGATTGAGTTTGTTTTGCATGCCATGCATCGATTTGAAGTTTGTTTTAGAAAGAGGAAGTTATTATTCTTGAGTTCTTGATGAAAGTCCCCTTTTGATCCGAAAGTTTGGACCAGGGACTGCGTTCTTGTGTTTGTTCTTGCATGTTCTTCTTGGTTGGGTACCCAAGCCCACGATTTTAAACCCTTAGCATGTTTGTTTTGTTATTGACCTAGATTCGGTATGAGTGCCGAGGTCATTGCATGTATGTAAAACTCGTTTTGAGAATATGGTTTGCCATGTGATTGTAGGACTTTGATCTTTGCTTGAGCCTACACCTGAAGACCGAGGTGAGTGGTGCTTTTAATAAAGCTATGTTATAAAGCTTTTGATAAATCTTGCTTGTTTCGCTTTGATAAAAGTATTTGCTAAGCATGGATGATTAGCCTATTTTGATGTAATGAAAATGAGTTTGTTTGATGATATTCTCGAAAGTCCCTTGTGCTAGAGGACGTTAAACTTTCGCAGCACTAAGTGTAAAAAGGTAAGTATGAACTTTGTCTTGATGACGTCCTTGTAATGAGTTTGAGCCTTGTCTTGATATCCTTGGAAAGTCCCTTGTACTGGAGGACTCTAAACTTTCGCAGTACCATCTTGTTAAAAAGGATACGGTCCTTTCTTGAAAAGATAAGTGTTAAAGCGGGCTACGGGCCTAAGTAACAACAGTCCCTTGTGCTAGAGGACTTTAAACTTTCGTAGCACCACTTGGTGAAAAAGGGCTGAAGGCCTAAGTCACATAAGATGGTCAAAAAGGGCTACGGGCCTAAGTGACATAAGATGGTGAAAAAGGGCTACGGGCCTAAGTCACATAAGCAACAGGTTTGGTAAGATTGTGCTTGACGAATATGGTACACCCCCAATGATCTGGTACAGCTTGTTATGATTTGCCTGGAGGAGGACCTCGGCTACTACTTGTATGATCTCGGAAACGTTTTGACTTGTATGGTTTGATAAATGAATACGGTTCATCTCTTGATTTGATATAATTTGTTATGTTTTGCTTTGGATGGTACCTCGGCTAACGTTTGAATGGTTTGATATACTTTGCTTTGGAAAGACTTCGGCTATTATTCATGCAAACCTTTATTTCTAGTACCATTCACTGAGTTTCCAAGCTCACCCCTCTCTATATATATGTAGGTGATGAGCAGGACGGCGGCGACGCCTAGATGTTTTGTAAAGCTTGTTTTGGGATTTTTGCTTATGTCGGCTATTTTGTGATTACCTCGGCAATGTGTATTTACGTCGGCGGATTCTTGAAAATCATGCTTCTTTGCTTGTAATCGTTGTATTTTGTGTATGTCGGCTGAGAAGCCTTTTGATCAAGATGTAACTTCAGTTTTGTTTTGTTAACAGCCGAAGTGTAAACATGTTTTGTATGATATCACATTTGATCTATGCACTGCTCTCAAGGACCACTTGTATTTTGTTTTATCGCTTCCGCATATGTGAGCCCCCTATATGTATACTCTGTTGTGTGTGAACTTTTGTAAGAGGCCTTTGGTGAATCTCGGATTTACTGGCCATCTCGGCACCAAACTACTAGGGGCGGTTTGGGGTTGTGACATATTTCAATTAGCATACAGTATGACAGCATGTTTGCATCATTCATCTGTTTTGCATGCACCGGGCTCGGCGCATCATACTAACTGCATTTGTATTTCAATTCCAAGTTGAATACATGTTAGTTGTAGCATTTCACATGCCATGTTTAGAATAGCCGAGCCTGCTATAATTTGCATCTTTGCATGTGTTGCATTAGGCATTTTCTGTATACTTAGAAACCATACATGATTTCTAACAAGCTTCTGTTTTGGCTTGGAGTACTCGGTGAGTCTTATGCTTTAGCATCCTTGCATGCGTGTGAGTGTTGCCATGAATAGCATGCTTACCATGAGGCTATATGCTTATGTGATATAACTGCCTTGAATGCCTGTGGGTGAAGGTTGAGTTACTTAGATTGGGACAAATCCTTGACTGTTTGTTTTAAGCCCACTAGATAGTGGCAAAATTATGTTTTCTAAGCCCACCTGAGGGTGGCAAATCCACGTCTTAGCCTACTTGCGGGTAACACCATCAAACCATTTTCAAATAAACAAACATGAAATGTTTTGTTCCAATTCAGGCGACTCAGTCTATACTTGTTTGCTGCGAGCATCACATAGTAACCTAGGCTAATAACCGGAATAAGAACACACAATGCTTTCAAAAACAGATATCATGGTTATTAGAGGCCGGTCTTTGACCGGGCGAGTGGGGGTGCTCACGAAGTGACCTTCCCCAATCGTACCCAAGTTCCCGAGCCGAGGCAACTTTGGTGATGACGGACACGTGGCCTTTGGCACCGAGTCAGGGTTTCCTAAATTTCCCATTAAAAAAACATTTAGGTGGCGATTCTGTATCTGGCAAAGCAGTCCATGTTTAGCACTTCTTTTCAAAAAAATCTGTTTTCAAAATCGATTTGCCGGATTTGGACTCATTGGTTCAAGATTAAAAACAGTGACATTTTGAGTCCTTCGAACTGTAGTGACCCAATATCGAACCAGAACGGGGGGGACTCGCACTCCTTTCCCCGGGATGCGTTCGGGGACGTCTACAGTTTCTGGCGACTCTGCTGGGGATTTAGAGAACTTGACTCGAACTCATGATATCTGGTTTTGATTACACTTGTGTGTTTCTTTGCATTGCATTTGCATTGGTGTGCCTAGGACACCGGGTTTGCCATATGCCATTCCCGAACGATTTGCCGGAGGCTTGTCTTGTCAAGTCATGTCCATAAGGCTGATCGGCTCTGGGCTCTGACAGCATGGGAACACAAACCCCGGTTTTGCCGGGGCACCCTTTTTGACCATTCGACTTAGTGCATATTCGGATCCATAGTGACCATTCCAAACTAGGACAGGTTGCTTACCCATTTATAGGTTATTTTGAAGCCGCTGCGTGCGTAGTGAAACCCTAGCTCCTGACAAAATAGGACAGGGAAATCCTACCCCAACATAGGGGTGTTTTGGCTCTCACTTATCTGCTATGTGCTTGTTAGAGTGCGTCTCTACAGGGAATGCATGTATCAGTTTATGAGTGTTGGGCATCAGGCCTGCGGGCATCAGCATCAGTATTTGCTGGAATCAGTTTTACTTGAGGGTATCAGTTTACAGGCAGAATCTTGGGGCAGAATTCAGTAGAGGGCACACTCATTCAACTATGCTTATATCTGTTCAGGTGAAATCAGGCTGAGATGCTGTCTGTTTTCTCTTTTGCTAGGTAGTCCTGGAACCATAGCTTCAGAAGGCTCCGATATCCCCCGGGTACATTGGACTAGTGCTGATAGACTATGTTAGGTCAAAAATTCAATTCAAAGGCAACCAGTGTTCTTTCGCTGAGGCAAGGCAAAGAAGGGCCAGACAGGGCTTATTGGTTCATCCGATCCGACAGTCACCAGTCACATCATCAGTAGACCCGTGATGGCACAGGGTTCGGAAGAATTTGTGGCCGTGATAGCAGCGCCAAATCAGGGAACTGCCATGCAGGCTGAGACCAGTATTGAAACACAGCGCCCATCTGGGGCATCTGCCTTACATCCAGCTTTGGGACCCCAGCCGAACTTTGATCCACTTCCGCCAGTTGAAGATTTGCAGTGTCCGAATCCTCGAGAAGGGTTGGCTCAAGCCCAAGTTTTCAGACCCCTGGTGCAGCCTAATGAGAGGCGTTATCCCCTTGATGCTAATGACCTCGATCTGACTGCAGTGAAAATTGCAAACCTTGAGAAGCAATTCAGAAAGGCACAGGGCCTTAACTCCATTCCCGACATTGAGGATGGGCACACCGAGTCTGCTGTACGACTCCCAGACAGATTCAAAATGCCACATATTGACCGTTTCGACGGGTCTGGGGATCCAATGGTACATATCCTACTTTTCTTGGATGTCCTAAAGCCGATGGGTTTGACTAAGCCACAGAAACTCTCTCTCTATGGAAGAACCCTGTCCGGTGTAGCAGCCACTTGGTACGCTAAGTTGGAGGACAAAGTGAAGCAAAACTGGGAAGAATTGGCTGAGGCCTTTGTCGATCAGTATTCCTACAATACCCAATTTGAAATGACCATCCAACAGCTTGAAGCAACCCGCCAAAACCCAAAAGAGCCTTTTGTGGAATTTGTTACAAGGTGGAGAGCAAAGGCAGCACAGATGACAGATCGCCGCCCTTCTGAGAGGGATCAAGTGCAGATGATGGTGCGGAACCTCGAGCATGATATGTTACAGAAATTGATAGTCGCTCCGCTATTCACTTTCAAGAGTTTGCATGAACTGGGGGTCTAGGTCGAGAATGCGTTCATCAGCGGGATCATTCCCAGAACAAGTGAACCGACAAGGAGGGTGATTTCAAGGAGTACCAATGTCGGAAGTAGCACTATTCCCAAGCCCACTGAAATCGATACAGTCGCCACAGCCAACCATTTTGCCAATCCAAGCCTGCAAATAGCCAACCCAGCCCGAGCTCAGGGCAGAACTTTCACCCCTCTCCCTATGAGCCTGACTAGCGCACTAAAAGTCCTGATGGAAAGAGGGCATCTCAAACCCCTCGATCCTCAACCTCTTCCCAACCCACTCCCAGCCAGACATAACCCTGCCAAGTATTGTATGTACCATCAGCAGCGCGGTCATGGCACCGACCGTTGCTACCGCCTTCGTCATGAGGTCCAAAATCTCATCGATAACCGGACGATAGCTCCACCTTCAGACCCCAATGACCAAACATTTCCCACCTACCTCAATCTCATCCATACACTGCCATCCACCTATGACCCCAGCATATACATCACCCCGGCCCATCTACCCAAGCCTGAGGTGTTTATTCCAGAAAGCATAGACTTATGCATGATGGGTGCACCTGAACCCCAATCATCTCAAACCCATGAACCCACTACTTCCGAGCTGATGAGGATGATTGAAGATCTTCAGAGAACAGTGGCGGATTTAGCCTTTGGAGTTTTGGCTCCATCATCAACCACATCGCCTACCAGGGAGTTCATGTCAAAAGGCTCCCCAAGCTTGGGGCGGGCTACATCTGAGGAAGGCCAATCTCTTGGCAAAGTGGAAGCGAGTGGAAAGAACAAGGTAGGGGCAGGCATGGATCCCCATGAATATCTTCTGTTCGCTGTTGAGGCTTTGAAAGCCGAGGGACTGAACAAAGAGCAAGTCCTCACAGTTGTTGCAAAAGCTGTGGATGACACTTTCGCCACTCAAGTCAGGGGCAGTCCGAATCAAAGGGAAAACCGAGAGAAGGGCCGTTATACCAGAGGCAATCCTGTTAGCTCTAATCCTCCACTCAGAAGAGATCAGCAAACCAGGCCAGCACCTGCCAATTCCTTTGCGAGTGCACCCAGCAAAAATCCACAAGCCTTGAAGTACCAACCCCGAGGTCAGAGGGTCTTCCATGCCCTCTACATGCCTTTGTCCAAAGCTCTCCAAATCCTTGTTGGACAAGGCCATCTCAAACCCCTTGAGCCTTGGCCTCTCCCGAACCCTCTTCCGGCTACGCATGATGCTACCCAGTACTGCGCATACCATCAGCAAACTGGCCATGCTACCAACAACTGCTTCCGTCTTCGCCATGAAGTACAGGATCTATTTGACAACGGGGTCATCCTCCCGCCGAGCTCTGCAAAGTCTATCGGCACTGGGTCAGTGAACTTGGGGGATAATGATGTTATGTGATCGAGGGATGAACCACCTACGGATGGTGCTCAGATTACTCTAGCTGTGGTGAATGGCATGCACTGTTTTGAGCAATGTACAAGTGCTGTTAATTTTGCATTCTGACTTGGGTATTGAGTCAGTCTTGTTGTTGTGTTTTGAGTCAGTCTTTTTGTTTTGAGTCAGTCTCTTTTGTTTTGGGTCTGTCTTGTTGTATCGAGTCAGTCCTGTTGTATAGGAGTCGGGAGATTCCGGGGGTGTTACCTCGGGCGTCACCATTTTGTTTCGTGTTTGTCTTTTTGTTTTGTTTTGAGTCTGTTTCTGCCAGGGAGCCAGTTATGCCAACAGATTTTGAATGAAACAGCAGTGATTTCCACGCTCTCGCATTTGCTTCTGCCATGTGCTAGTTGTGCCGGGATTTGAATGAAATGGCAGTTCATTCCACCTGCTCTCTTGTGCCTTGAAGTCATTGTATTGACCTAAGTTTTTCAAAACACTGCGGTGAAAACAAAGAGGGAGGAATTCCTCGGGATTTACAAAACTTTGATTATTTGAGAGAAAGAGAGGCGTGCTAAGCCCTTAATAAATGAAATCATGCTTGTTAGTGTGAGTACTGAGAAGGACCCTAGCTTTGATCCAGATGGGTCCTACACTGTCTTCAGTGCGAGCGATTTGTCGCTTTCTTAAAAACTTTCAAAAAAGGTTTTGCGCGGTCCTGCGAAGACATGTGTGGAATCGCTCTTGAGATTGTGCAGCTTAGGATCACTCTCGGTCTCGAGACTCAACCCCTTTGCTTTCAAACCTTGAACTTGGATTCAGAACGTTCAAAGGACAATCACAATATGAGGCCTGTGTGGCCAGATTTGAAGCAGCCCTCGAACAAGAGGCACCAAAGTCAGATCAAGAGGATCAGATGTCGTCAAAAGAAGCTTGCAAAGCTAGATCAGAAGCACCCCTCGAACTAGGGGCAAAAAATATCCGATGTGCTCTAAGAGCCAAAGGTGGATCTTTCTGCAAATTAATACAACAGCCACTCTCCCGGATACAGAGGGCTTCAATCTCAAAACCATTTGGCATGGACCTATTACACTTCAATCCTTTGAAAGGCTCGCTGGGCCGAAAACCCGGAAGGGCGACCCATGCAAAAGTTAGAGCAAAGAAAAGAATGAAAAAAGAAAAAAAAAAGAAGAGAAAAATGCAAAGATACAAAAAAATGCAAAAAAGAAAAGAAAAGAAAAATGCAAAAAAAAAAAAGAGAAGTTCTGGGTGACCCAGGCAAAAGTTAGAGCAAAGAAAAGAATGAAAAAAGAAAATAAAAAGAAGAGAAAAATGCAAAGATACAAAAAAATGCAAAAAAGAAAAGAAAAGAAAAATGCAAAAAAAAAAAAAAAAAGAGGAGAAAAAGGAATGAAAAGAATAGAAAAAGAAAATAAAGAAGAACAAAGCTCGCAAGGTTGAAAACCTGCAACAGGCGCCTTGGCAAAAGTTAGAGCATAAAAAGGAGAGGTTAAATACCCGAGTGTACCCTGACCCCGAACTACGTAAGGCTTGATTCCCATCTTTAGGATACGTAGGCAACTTCATTCTGAAGTCCAGCCGTAAAACAATTCAAATTTGATTGTGTCCATGCGATGGTTCTGATCATCTTCGCCTTCTCTGTATCCGAGAGTCTAGTTGTGTTCGTCGCTCCGAGGACTAACTACAATGCGCTGCGGCACCATCCAAACAAGGGGCAACTTTCCGTTGCCATTCAAAACGCCGCGGTGTCATTTCAAACAGGGGGTAACTCTTTGTTGCCATTCAGTGTGTTACGGCGCCATTCAAACAAGGGGCGACTTTCCGTTGCCATTCAATGCGCCGCGGTGCCGTGTATACAATGGGCAACTTTCCGTTGCCATGCAGCTCTCTTCAAGCACGGGGCAGTTTTCCTTCGGATTTGAGGTTGTGTATCTCGAGAGTGGGTTTCATGCTCGTTGAGCAAGTGGTCGTTTGCAAAAATAGTTTTTGAGAATTTTTACTGAGGTTGGCTAATTTTCTCGAAAATTGTTCCATCTTTTCCAAAAACTGGACCATTTCTTGGACCCAAAAAAGGAAAATTTTCAGTGCTCATAGCCTGACTTGCATGATTTCAAATCAAAAACTGAACAAGCATGTTAACCCAACTCTCATTTTGGTCAAAATTGTTTTAGTAGAAAGCCAAAAACAAAAAATGGTCGAAACGATGAACTAGGGGCACAGTTGAGTCAGGTGTTCTGTTTTTTCCCATTGTCAACATACTTGCCAGAAAGGGCACCATATTTGCTAAGAATGGCACTCTACCTGCCAGAAAAGGCACAACTGAAGGCGACGACAAACGGCTGAAAGTTCTTTCACCCTCCAAGCAGCGAGGTATCAAGCCAAGTACGAAACACGAACTGGAATGGGGCAAGATATTCCACTCCCTCATCTAGACGGATCTGATCATGTCCAAACTCCCCAGCAGAGCATCGTCAACTGATGCTAGCTGCAAATTTGCTACACACCCAGTTGTAGCGCAACCCCTCTGTGGGAGGAATTCACTAGCTGTGAGCGGAAGAAAGAGAATCTAGCAGAATGCTAGGGGCACGAGCCCACAACTTGCTGTTTATCCATCAACCGCCCAGGGGAGAGATGAAAAATGAGAGATTGAAGAATAGAGAGATGTGCGATGAGAGAAAAAGTGAGAAAAGGGCTTTTTCAGAAAAACAGAGCTTGAGGGCCGAGTGATGTGAGAATCACAAATGAGAAAGGATGGGAAACACTACCCAGTAAAACAGGCTCCCTGTGCACGTCTGAGTGTCGTGTCTTTTTGTTTTATCTCGATTCTTGTTTTGGGTCGTTTCGAGTGTTACTCGATGTGTCTAGGTTGTGTGCCTTTATTTCCCCGTGTTGAGTCGTTTTGCTGTGGTCAGTTGTAGGCTCAATACCCGATTGAGAATCATTTTCTCATTTTCAGAAATAAAATCGTTCTGTGCTCAGAGTGCTATGCCATTCTCCACATTTGTGCAAAACAGAATTGGTTCTTTCATAAAGCCGCAGGGTTCAACCCAGGTCACGTCAGAATAGTAAAGCAAGGGCCTATCTGAAGCTATTTAGGTTCCGGACTGCAAAGCAAAAGAAAAGAGGGAAAATTTAGAGCATCTTAGCATGTCTCAACTTTAGCAAAATCCGAGACTGCATTCCAGGTGCACCTTCTCAGGCCTCGCCATTTCTCTGGAGTATGAGTGTGTCTCGACCCCAAGTGTAAGCCTGCTTCAAGTCAGAATGGCAGTCCAAGCAACACCCGAGGGTTTCACATGCAGATGTTATCTCTCGCCAATATGAGCAGGGTGTGCCCTTTTTTAGTTGAGTATGTTGTTAAATCCTCTAAGAGGCAAATCAGAGGCACCAGAGTACATATTTGATGCTCCTCAATTGCATAGAATGTGAACTTTCATATACACTGTTGTTGCATGTGTGCCGTGCATCGTTATGATTCATGCGTAGAATATGCTTGCTTTCAATATTGCATAGAATGTGCTTCCATACTTGCATAGAAAATGCTTGTATCTATTGCATAGAAAATGCCCCCATACTTGCATAGAAGATGCATTTTATCGCACTTTCTTGTGCATTGTATCTCGCTCGCACTGTCTTGTGCACTTACACTTTATATCTCACTTGCACTGTCTTGTGCATCTTGTAGTTGTATCTCACTCGCACTATCTTGTGCATTGCATATCACTCGCGTTGTTTAGCGTATCGCGCTGTTTAGTGCATTTCAAATCAATCGCGCTGTTTAGCGTATCACACTGTCTTGTGCATTTCAAATCAATCGCGCTGTTTAGCGTATCGCACTATCTTGTGCATTTCAAATCACTCGCGCTGTTTAGCGTATCGCGCTGTTTTGTGCATTTCGAATCAATCGCGCTGTTTAGCGTATCACACTATTTTGTGCATTTCAAATCAATCGCGCTATTTTGCGCATCGCACTATTCTGTGCTGTTTATCATTTGCGCTATTTTGCGCATCGCACTATTCTGTGCAGTTTATCATTCGCGCTATTTTGCGCATCGCACTATTTTGTGCAGTTTATCACTTGCGCTATTTTGCGCATCGCACTATTCTATACAGTTTATCATTCGCGCTATTTTGCGCATCGCACTATTTTGTGCAGTTTATCACTCGCGCTATTTTGCGCATCGCACTATTCTGTGCAGTTTATCAGTCGCACTATTTTGCGCATCGCACTATTTTGTGCACATTACTTGCATTGTGCATGCATTTTATCGTGCTATCTTGCGTATCTCACCTGCACTTGTTAGTGCGTCACATCGCGCTATCTCGCGCACCTTACCTGTATCACACTGTTTTATGCATTCACCCGCCGGCACCGCGTGTGTCAAACTTTCGGAATCACATTGAATGTATGTTGTTAGTATATTGTGCTTGTTGCATTTCCCTCTTTTGCAGGCACGATATTGTATGTACGGTTCATTTGAGGCTGGTGCGACCAGACGAATCGCGCAGGTATCGTATCTTCTCTATGTGAGACGCGACGAGAATTGAATGATTCTCCGCATTCCTAATTGCATGAAATGTAGTTGTTGCTTTGCATTCTTGCTTAAAACTGTTGCATCTATTTGCGAATACTTGCTTCATTACAGCTTGCTGCATTTGCATGATCATACATCTGGCTCCGTGCATATCGCTTTGCATTTTGCCCTCCTTTGCCTGCGGGCATGCCTGCGTGCATATCTTTGTTTATCTTGTCTGATTGTCTAAGTCTTCGACCTTGTCAAAAATGGGTCGTCTCTGGGCTTTGACATTCACTCCCGTCACTTGTGACTTCCGAGTTCTGTCAAAGAGGGGCAACTGTAGACACCTCATTTTTGACCGACCTTAAGACTCAGACATTACCGATTGAGCGCTTGGTGATGTTGCATATTGTGCTCGTTCAGAAGTCTCAGAGTCGCGGCCGTGAGCAGGCCGGCCATGCTCCTTGGGAGGTGTGCATGGCAGCTGTATAGCTTTATCCCCCAAAATATCTGATTTCGGGGGATATTTTGTAGCAAGGGAACTTAATCCCTTAAGGCCTACACTCTCTCACACACTTGGGCTCACCATCCTTGCATGCATACATCTCTCTCTCTCTCCCTCAAGAGTTAGAACACTTGCCTCAAGCCTAAAAACACATATCCATCTCCATCTCTTTGATTTTCTTGAAGTTTGGTGCCATTTCTTCATCACCATCAAGCAACACCACCACCACTCCATTTCCAGCAGCAAGGAGAGGTTCTCAGAGGCTTAGAAGCAACATTCCTCAAGCCAAGAGGTAGAAAAGAAGAGGTCTTCAAGGGTAAGTCTCCATTTCCCTCTTTTGTAGCATTTTCTTGCTTCATTTCTTAAGCCTACTTTCTCACTGTTTTAGGCTCCGACCCTAACTGAAAGGGTCACTCTTTTGAGCTATTATTCATGTTTGTTTAAGGGCTCAACCCTGTTTGAGCCCTCTATGGTGCACTTGCTTCAATATCATCTTATATGTCACATTTTTGCATGAAATTTCTAGCCTATGAGTGATCTGTTTTCGAGCATAATGTAAACTATAAGTGGGCCTATTTTGAGCCCCTCTTCAACATTGAAGAAGGGCTCAACCCTGTTTGGGCCCCCTATCTTGCACTTACTTCACAATCCCTCCTATTTACCGTAAATTTGCATGATTTGTTTGGCCTATATGTAAATTGTTTTGGAGTATATCATGAACTGTGAGTAAGCTTATTTTGTGTCTCTCTACAACATTGTAGAAGGGATCACCCTTTTTGGGGGCCTCCATGTTGTACCTACCATTATACCCCTCTTTGGCCCCCATTTTTGCATGCCTTTTTAGGCTTATCTAGATTCTGTTTTCGGCCATCATCAGAACTGAAAGGGGTCATATTTTGACCCCCTGGATATATTTCATGAAGGGTCTTTACTTATTTGATGAATTTTTAGGATACTTCATGTTATACCCTCTTGTGGCCTCAATCTTGCATGGAATTTTTAGCATGTTTTCATACTGATTTGGGGTATGTCATCTACTGTAAATGTTCATATTTTTAGTCCCTCATCAGTGTTGTAGAAGGGTATTTTTCCATTTGGGCATTGCATGTATCACTTGTTTCATTACCCTCCTTGTGGCCTATTTCTTACGTAGGAATTTTGCCATGCTTGTATATTATTTTGGGGTTTGTTTTGAACTAAAAAATGCTTGTATTGGGGCTGCCTTGCTACTGTATTTTCATTCCATGTCCATATTGTGCATGCATTGCATAGCTATAGGCCACTTCGGGTGCCTAAATTCGCATATCGGGACCATTCCTTACATTTGGTGTCATTTCGCCTCATTTCGGGGCTGTTTTGCATCATTTTTAGTTGCTGAAATTCATTTGCATGTTTGCATATCATATTCCATGCCACTTCATGCCTTAGGGCCATTGCCTCGGTTTGCGTGCCCGTGTGCACGCATTTCGAGATACTTCATTTTCATCCATCGGCCTCTTATGTGAGTGTGGCTGAGGCTCTCTCATGTTAGTATAAGTCCATATTACATTGTATATGCCATTTTAGTCTCATTGCATTCCGTATGCCGTTGCCTTGGTTTGCGTGCCCGTGTGCACGCATTTCGAGGCATCTCATTTTCATCTCATGGCCTCTTATGTGAGTGTGGCTGAGGCTCTCTCATGTTAGTATAAGCCCATATTGCATTTGGAGTGCCATTTTATGCTTTAGTATCATTGTCTCGGTTTGCGTACCTGTGTGCACGTATTTCGAGGCACTTCATTTTCATCCATCGGCCTCTTATGTGAGTGTGGCTGAGGCTCTCTCATGTTAGTGTAAGTCCAATTTGCATTGCGTATGCCATTTCATGCCTTAGGATCATTGCCTCGGTTTGCGTGCCCGCGTGCACGCATTTCGAGGCATCTCATTTTCATAGCATTGTGCATGCTAGGTCATATGTTAGTTGCATTCATGCATATCATGCATATTGCATCGTGTTCGGAATAGGAGTTAGCCCGGGCACGGGAAACGAGGTACGTTCCGTACTCCGAGTGACGGAACGGGTCTCAATTCCCAAGTCACCGACACTCCGGATTGTCCATGATGGAGTTAGGTTTTGTTGTAGCATTCATGTGCATTCATCCTATATTGAGCTGTGCAATCCGACTCCTCGGCCATCATGCATCGATATGCGTGATTGGTAGCACGAGGATCGAGGCATGCATATATTTGTGAAATATATTGCTATGTCCCTTTCCTGCTCTCTGTTGCAGCAAAAATGAAGAATCAGCAACTTTTCGGAGCTTGGCACGCATTTCGAAAAAAGATGTAAACAGAGGCTAATTGGGGCATCCCAATGGATTCCCGCGCAAGGCAGCCCGGCATACATCATTCATCAGAATCAAGGCAGTCCCTGGCTTGCATGCCAGTTTACAGCTTTCTTAGTTAATTTGTTAATTAATTAGGAATTTGTATATTTATTCGGACTGTATTATTTCAGACTGTAATATTCTTTTATTCGGGACTGTATTATTTATTCGGACTCTCTGCGCGAGGGCATAAGTGTGGGTGAGTGTGATGTATGTCTTCCAACCCCACGTCTTTCTTCCCTTTTATTTACCCGCTTATGATGGTTAGATATAGGGCATATTTCAATTAGCATACAGTATGACAGCATGTTTGCATCATTCATTTGTTTTGCATGCACCGGGCTCGGCGCATCATACTAACTGCATTTGTATTTCAATTCCAAGTTGAATACATGTTAGTTGTAGCATTTCACATGCCATGTTTAGAATAGCCGAGCCTGCTATAATTTGCATCTTTGCATGTGTTGCATTAGGCATTTTCTGTATACTTAAGAACCATACATGATTTCTGACAAGCTTCTGTTTTGGCTTGGAGTACTCGGTGAGTCTTATGCTTTAGCATCCTTGCATGCGTGTGAGTGTTGCCATGAATAGCATGCTTACCATGAGGCTATATGCTTATGTGATATAACTGCCTTGAATGCCTGTGGGTGGAGGTTGAGTTACTTAGATTGGGACAAATCCTTGACTGTTTGTTTTAAGCCCACTAGATAGTGGCAAAATCATGTTTTCTTAAGCCCACTTGAGGGTGGCAAATCTACGTCTTAGCCTACTTGCGGGTAGCACCATCAAACCATTTTCAAATAAACAAACATGAAATGTTTTGTTCCAATTCAGGCGACTCAGTCTATACTTGTTTGCTGCGAGCATCACATAGTAACCTAGGCTAATAACCGGAATAAGACCACACAATGCTTTCAAAAACAGATATCATGGTTAGTAGAGGCCGGTCTTTGACCGGGCGAGCGGGGGTGCTCACGAAGTGACCTTCCCCAATCGTACCCAAGTTCCCGAGCCGAGGCAACTTTGGTGATGACGAACATGTGGCCTTTGGCACCGAGTCAGGGTTTTCTAAATTTTTCATTAAAAAAACATTTAGGTGGCGACTCTGTATCTGGCAAAGCAGTCCATGTTTGGCACTTCTTTTCAAAAAAATCTGTTTTCAAAATTGATTTGCCGGATTTGGACTCTTTGGTTCAAGATTAAGAACCGTGACATTTTGAGTCCTTCGAACTGTAGTGACCCAATATCGAACCAGAACGGGGGGGACTCGCACTCCTTTTCCCGGGATGCGTTCGGGGACGTCTACAACATTGCAATTAACGTCGTTGACAGAGATAGTAAATTGACTAAAATGTCCCTAACTGTGTTATGTAGAGAAATGATGATATTTGGCTGATACATCATGTCAAGTCAGTCAATAGTTGCTCAATACTTGTTTTAGAATTTTTTTCAAAAAATTAAAAATTAATTTGGTTAACAAATAAAAAAATAATAAATAATTATCATTTTATATAATTTTATTTTTGAGAGGTTAGAAATAATTTTTACAAATTAAATATATTTTTATTAAATTAGTTTCACTTTTTCAAAAAGCAATTCTGAAATTTTTTATCTAAATTACAAATCAAATATGGTTTCAAAAACTTAAGTAGCGTTTGGTTTAAAACTCAAATCATGATTTGAATCAAAAATTTTCAAAATTATTTTCAAAACTCTTTACAGAACTCTACTTAAAAATATATATATATATTATTTTTCTCTTTAAATTATTTTTTATTTATTATTTTCTTAAAAACATATTATTTTATTTTATTATATTCTGTTATTATTTAAGTATTTGCCAAATAATTTGTTATGATTTAGATATATATAGGCGATTCAAAATTTTATAAAATTTTAAAAAAATATTAAAAAATACTCAAAAAATATATTTAAATAATAAAATAAAATTAAAAAAATAAAAATTATATATTTAAAATAAAAAAATATTTAAAATATTTTTTAAAGAAAATACAATGCGCGAATGTAGTAAATACATCGCACATTAAAAAAATAAATATTTAAAATAAAAAATATTTACCCTAAAAAAATAAAATTAAGAAATATTTTTAAAAAAATAAACCCAAAAAATTTCAAAATACCTCTCAAAACGCAAAAACTCAAAACTCAACATATAACTCAAAACTCAAATCATGATTCATAAACTAAACCAAATGGAACTAATTTCTTTTTCCATCTAACGTAATTTCTTTTGTAAATTTTGTTAACTTATCAAAGGAATTTCAAGTAAATTTTGTTAACTTATCAAAGGAATTTCAAGTTAAATCAAGTTGTTTAGTGCTTTGGAAATGTACCAGGGGATAATATCGTCCATCAAGATCTATTTTCGTGATGTCACCATATTTTTGTCAACAATTCCTAATGTTTACTTCACAACAAGGGTTAAATTATTATACGAATATAAACATCGAGAGACAGGATGTAATTTCTGAAATCTTATGGGAAAATCCATAATTTAACTAAATCTCAAGGGAGTGTAGGTAATTTTTCCTTCATATTTGCATACATTCCATTTAAAAAGTATCACAATCATAGTCCACTAAGGCCATGTTTGTTTGGGCAGATTGGATTATATTGGACTAGCATTCCCATAACTAATAGTCCTAGGACTACGAATCCCTTTGGATTGTGTATCATATCCTATATTTAGATTGAGTTAGGATTATAAGGAGAGACTAATAATTCTGACTTTGGCTTAGTCCTCCAAGTTATATCTCACCCCTTTCTGTGGGATTGAATAGTCCATCATATGCGGGATAGCATATTTGGATGGATTATTAATCTGTACTTCACTTGTTTAACCAAATATCGGATTAATAATTTTATTAAACTATTAGTCCAATTCCAAACTCATGTCCATCCAAACAAACATGACCGAAGTGCCTTGATGTTGGGTTTAGATAGGGTGGTCATTGATCTGATGGTCTGTTCATGTTGCCTAATCAGCCCAGATTGACATTTTTTTTTTTTTTTGATTTGGAAAAATTATTTTCTTCATAGGGTGAGGTTGACTGGCGATAAAGAGTTCTAACCTAATTGTCACGCCCCCATATTTTATTACTCAGAATCCATTACCAAATTCATTAAGTTTATTCAATTTCCAAGCTTAGTACTCAACACAACAACCTTTCCTAAGGCACACACTCGCCACCTCTAGGCTACAAGATACACTTACTTCCCAAATCATACAATTTCTATCGCATATAAAGAATTAAACACCTAAACACATAATCGAATCAAGTCCTCAAAGATAGACACTCATCCCAGAACTCTCAAGGAATTCCTATCAAAAACCACGTTGATTAGGCGTGTTTCCATAAGACCTCAAAGCAAGTTCACCGCCTATAAGTACTATCCAAGAAACTTTATCCCATGCTCACATAAATGCAACATATAAATCCTAACACTTATCCTAACTATATGCAACGTCCTCACCAAGCATAGTAAACCCGATGTGATAAAAACCACTCCCCACGAGCCCAAAGTATTCAAACTCGGCTCGCTCTGATACCAAGTTGTCACGCCCCACATTTTATTACTCGGAATCCATTACCAAATTCATTACGTTTATTCAATTTCAGAGATAATATGCGGAAACTCTTTGTATCATTTGTAAGAATAGATAAAGATTCTCTCATTCGAAAATGCAACATGTTCATAACTAAATAAATTGCCCGCAGGCTTACATCTTTAAAGTAAAAGAAAGGGTTTAACCCTTTTTACATTAATGGCATTCTGCCCACAAATAAAAGGCCCTGTGGCCAACACATAAAGAAGATCCTCGATCTTGAAACCCATCTCGACGTTTACCTGAAAAAGGATTAGCAACGTGGGATGAACATAAAGTCCAGTGGGGATCTCAACATGATCCTAAACAATAGCAACTTACAGATAGCTATGATCATGAATGCTTAGTCTCATACTGTATAAATAATGTGACGGTTTATACAGAAATATACGAATATAAGAACTTTTCTCAAAATCGTTCATTTCATTCAATAACATAAGCAATTCACTTTTCTTTCTTCTTATTACCTTTTTCCAAAAATTCATATGATTATAACAAATTTCAGAAGAAAACAATTTCACCAAGCCCATTACGTTTTCTATCACTTTCCAGACTTACACTTGATTTATCTTTTGAAACATGTTCCTGTGTATTCGATGTCCTTCACATTATTCACATTCTCAATACAGTACTTACGTCCGTTTCCAACAAATTCATGTCTATACATATATACATTCAGTACAAAGGGAAAACAACAAGCAACTAACAACTATCTACTCAACAAATGAGGCAACTCGGCCTTCCAAAAACCATAACCATCATAACCCATAATATACACAGATACACTGAGACAATAATGATAAATAAGTTATGTTCTATCTACCTTAAGCAAGGTAAGCTAAGGATACACCTTTCCATAACGAAATGCCAAGTCAAGGATACACCTTTCCATAACCAAATGCCAAGCCAAGGATACACCTTTCCATAACGAAATTCCAAGTCAAGGATACACCTCTGCCAAGTTCTCTAGGTGCTAGCTGGAAGGTACTGGAACCTCTCATTCTAAGCACTGCCAAGTTCTCCAGGCGCTAGCTGGAAGGTACTGGTACCTCTTATTTGAAGCGCAAGCACATTCCCAACCATTTCAACATACTAGAATGCATAACAACATAAGTGTAATACATACACAAAGTATATGAACACATAATCACATATGGAGTACATCCCCTTTCCACTCCCAAACAGCCATACATATCCAATGTATATAGTTATAGTCATATTCAATGACAAGCACAAGTGATTAAATTCAATTCACTTAGTCCACATTCAATTTCTACAACAGTCATAGCTATCCTCCGCTGATAGCTCAAAACATATAGTTCTAAACATATATACAATCTCCAAATAGATAAACCATCAATATTTTCATAGGTGAGAGATTTCAAATATCCAATCCCACCATTTACATTCATATCTATCCATTTCTGCATCTAATACGAAAGGAAAACAAAATCCAATTCTCGCACGACTTTCAGTCCAATAACAATGATATTATGTGAAGGTTCCAAGATTCGACCTCAAGTTCATTATTCGTTTACAAAGTGTGATGATTTCATTTTCTTTCAAAAAGACCATTTTCTCTTTATTTTTCCAATCCACACAACTCCAACCATTCTCTAAGAATTCATTCTTGTCATTTTATAAAACCAAATTGGACGGATTGGAGGGAAGCTAATCCCCTTCATATTTACGTGATTTATTTATTTATTTTTAAATTTTTTAGAGACGAATTATCATATTTTGCCAAACAAGATAAGTGGTGCTGCCACGTAGAGTGTGATATGGGCCAGGCCCGATGAGCCTATGAGTTGAAGGTTTTAATGTATTTTAATTGGGCCTTGCTATGCAAAGGATTGTTCCAAGAGAAAGGAAAATGATACGAAAATCAACAAATAAATTTAATTTCATTTATTATCCAGCATGACTTAAAAGAATTGATAAATGTACAAACAAGAAAAAACAAAAATTCTCTTCTTTTATCTATTCCTCTCACATAAGTAAGTGGGTCCAATCACATGAGAGAGATGATATGAGGCTAAAATGGCTATGGACTAGTCCCTTTCTGAGTTGATGCAAATTTTCAGAGTGTTTAAATCATAAATTTTAGTAGATTTTTAGATAGAAACTAGGAAATAAAAAAAAAATTATATTTCATTCACATTTTTTTTTTAAATTCCTATAATCCATATACAATTTTAGTAAATTAAAATGCATATATTATATTTGGGGATTGGTTTTGTTCAATTGAGGAAGGAATTAGACTTATCTAGTTTGACCTGTTGAGTCTACCACAGGTTCTATATTAGCCCTCGTTTGGCATAAGCTAAATGGGAGCTTTTTAGCTAAAATAGTTACAAAAAGACAAAATAAATTTTTTAACCCAATAAGATAAAATGTCACATCCAAACCATAATCATTTCATTTTTTTCTCTTACAAAAGTTTAAAAAGCCAAAAAACCTATCCCAAACGAGGCTTTTTAACTTAGGCTAAAATAGCCCAAAAACTAAAAGCCAACTCACATCCCAAACCAACACTTAATAATTTGAAATGTTCATTATTTAGATCCTCTTGCGATAAATCGCCATTATGAGAAAATCAAAATTGACTTGTTATTTATATTATAAACCATTATAGTTATTTATTTTTTACCTCCGTAATTGGGCCTCTCACATTTTTCTTTTAGAAAAAATTATTTAAAAAAAAAACCGCAAGGTTTAACCCTTCAAATAAAAGTAAACTTGATTTTTTAAGTTTGTCAATTTAAATTATAATCTTTTAATTTATTTTCAATCTAAACTGTTTGTCTATTTTTATTAAGAAATTTGGGATGATATTGATCTTTGATAGTGGCAGTGGACAATATTGTGGCGTGATGGTGGCTGCGAGTAAAATAAAAGATAAAATGAAAAAAAAATAAAAAATAAAATGAAACGGTGTCATTTCAAAGTACAACAGAGACACAATAGTGACCCAAAATCCTATAAGTAACTCCACAATGTGTATGTGTTGGTTACATAATGTTAGTGAGTATTTAAATTTTCAATTGTGATAGAGACCCCCAAGCATACATGACCCTCACAATCCCCACTCTCATCCCAATCACTCATAATGTGAGGCTCACACATACACATCAAAGGCCAAGATCAAATTGGGGGTCTTGAAACCCCCGAAAAAGAGGGTCCAAATATTTCTCTTAAATTTCAATTGTGGGGGTTTACTCCCCGTGTGTGAGGCCTCTTTTGATGATTGAATCTATTTTATTAGGCTTTCACGCATTTATCTATGGAAAAATAAATAAATAAATTGATCTAATAATCTTAATAACATGACTTTATTATGTTTGTATTTTAAAAAAAATAAGACAAATATAATTATAAGAATGTATTGATCATTTATTTGAAAAATAATTATGATAAAATTATGTAGATAATATTATCAAATTAGTCTAACTTTTTTTATTTTATTTTTATTTTTATTTTTATGAATTATTTACAAACTGAAAATAAAACAGGGTAAATTACAAACCCTGAGGTTTACTTAAATTACAAATTATTTCTGTGATTTTAGAAATTACATTATGGCCCTTTAGAAATTACATTATCGACCGCGTGGGAAGTTCTTTCCGAGACTTCGACAAGGAAAGCATACGATGATCGGAGGGATTTATTCAGAAGGCGAGTCGACAACACTACTACTGGCACATCACAGCCATCCTGGTGGCCGTCTTCATTTGGAACCCGGGAGTGTCCTAGATGCAGAGAGCCATGTTTCTATCTGAGTCAGAAGCGGGTCTCGATTTACTGCTTCCGTTGTGAACGATTTAAAGTTTAAGTTCTGTTTTCTTGTTTAGTTCAACAAGTCTTGTGTATTTTGAAAAATGGACTAAGTCCCTCTCTACCTAATCTGTATATATATTATGACGTGAGGATGATATGTATATATGTATATAAGAAGTTTAAAATTCTTCTGTCTCATATAAGTCTGCACAGCTCAATGGACGTTGTATATTGTTATTTGCTTCCGCTAGCCCCTAATATTATGTTAATCTGTCTCAGAGGCCCTAGTTGGTGAGAAACCAACAGAAAAAGAGAAAGAAACAAACGAACAGAACAGCCAAAACAAAACACAAAACCAGAAAAACCAGCCGTCCAAGAGCTTTACAGCAGACTGAGGACAGCTCAAAAACCAGACAGCAAAGATGGAGGGATCCTCCATAATGTTTTTACAATAGCATACACCATTTGGAGGATTGCACCACAGCCATACTCAAGTAACAAACCTTCACTGCAGCCCAAATAAACAAACCCAGCACATGACAAACTGTAGAACATCCCAGACCCCAGCAAAGCCAGCCCAAACCCCAACAAAACAATAGATCAAAACAGAATTGCAGTACTTCACCCAGCAAACCAACACAAACCAGACTGCATCCCCGGCTCAGAACCAGAAAAAACAAAAAACAAGACTTTGCTATTAACCTCCACACAGCTCCTGGATAAAAGCAGAACAAACCTTCACTCCAGCAAACATAATTGCAGCACTTCACCCAGCAAACCAGCACAAACCAGACTACAGAACAACAAACCAGACCTGCAAACCAACAAACCTATAATCAACAAACCAGACTGTAGAACAACCCAGACCTGCATCTCAATCAACAAACCAAACTGCAGACCAACTTCACTCAGCAAACCAACACCAACCAAACTGCAACCCTGCAATCACACAAAACCTGCAGACCTGGACCTCAATCATACTTTGATGCTGTCAAGATTATACACAATGTCCTCCACAGAATACTGCAAACCTCCATTGCTATGCTTACACCACAAGGCTATTCTCACTTTCACCAACTCAGCCAAATCAGACCCAACAACACTCTTTTGATGAAAAAGACAATCATTCCTAGCTTTCCAAATTGACCACAAAACAGCTACGGGAACAACCTTCCACAATGGTTGGATCACCTTTTTGAATTTATAACCAGCCCACCATAGCAGCAGAGCTTCAACTGAACCTGGAACCACCCAAACCAGACCCCACCATTTCACCATGTCTGACCATAATTTCCATACCACAGGACACGACAGAAGCAAATGATTCATTGACTCCTCTTCTGTTTTGCATAGCAGGCACACTGTGTTAGCTTCAGAATTCAATACACCAATCCTTCTAAAAAACACGGAAGTTTTAAGTCTTCCTTTCCAAGCTAACCAGCTGCAGAATTTCACCTTGGGTGGGGCAGAGTTCTTCCACACCATATCAGTAGCACTTACGACTGGACCTTTTGATAGCATCCACCACTTCCAAGACACACCCACAGAGTAGGATCCTGAAGGATTTGCCATCCATAAACAGGAATCCTCTGCTTGGTCTGAAAGAACAACTGTGCCCCTTAGTACCCCTTGCAACCTAACGACCTCCTCTTCCTCCCAAGCAAACAGAGATCTACTAAACAGAAATTTCCACTCAAGTGCTGACCCTCTACTAAGATTCATCTGCAAAATTGTACAACCCTTCTCCTCAGACAACCTGTACAGTCTGGGAAATTCCACCTTCAAACATAGATTATTTAACCACTTATCCTCCCAAAAAAGAATTCTATGCCCATTTCCTACAAGAAGTTTGAAATTAGATAAATAGTACTCAATCAACTCTGGACTAGATGCACCAAGATGTACAACATCAGACCAGATTCTTGACACTGAACAAGACTCTGGAATGGAAGGTACCCAGCCACCCGCACCCAGACCATATTTGCACCTCAACATTTGTTTCCATATAGCTCTGTCCTCCACACCAAACCTCCACCACCATTTTAACAATAGGCAAGCATTCATTTCTCTTAGATTTCTAAGCCCCAGACCCCCTTGTGACTTATCCACTGTTAATTCCGCCCATTTCACCAAGTGGATTCTCCTCTTATGGTTAGATTTGCCCCATAAGAAAGCTGCCTGAATCTTCTCAATCTGTTTCGCTACTCCCACATGGATTTTGAAAATTGATAGAAAATAGATGGGCAGACAAGAGAGGACTGACCTAATCAGAGTTAAATGACCAGCGAAAGACAAGACTTTCCTCTTCCAAGTAGCTAACTTCTTTTTCATTTTCTCAATCACAGGTTGCCAGGTACTTTTTCTACTGGGGTTAGCCCCGAGAGGTAAACCCAAATAACTAAAAGGGAGCTTATGACTATGGCAGTTGAAAATGGAGGTAAACTGATTAACCTCACCATCAGTTAAACCCACCCCACACAACAAACTTTTATGGAAATTGATCTTTAAGCCGGAGAGCACCTCAAAGCAATGCAAAATTCTCTTAATGTGCACCAATTCACCTCTTTCCGCCTCATAGAATATGATTGAATCATTTGCAAACTGCAGATGAGAAAATTTCAATTCACTAGGCCCCACAGAAGCTCCTTTAACCAGCCCCAACTCCTTTGCTCTTTCAATCAAAATGTTCAAACCTTCAGCAACAATGTTGAACAAAAGAGGAGACAATGGATCTCCCTGCCTAAGCCCTCGCTGAGGAGTAAATTCTGTTGTTGGAGTAAATTCCGTTTTGCTGATCAAAAAAATATATACATATATATCAAATTTTAGTTTAAAAGTTATATCGTCATAATCTTAGTGTTTTATGGTATGCTGAAAGTGAATTAAATAAATATACATTGATATACACTGAGTCGTTATTGCTAGTTATCTCATTGGCTGTTTTAATATTGTGGTAGTAGTGTAACAAAAGAGTTTAAGAAAATTGTGTTTTTTTTTTTTTCTAAAAAAGATATATATATATAATTTCTAAATAGAATTTGGTGGATTATGGTAATCCATTTTGAATCAAAACATCCATCATTATATTCATAATTTCATATATACATTAATTACCACATCATTTTGAACATACATTTTTTTTATATGTACAAATTATCTCTTTACAAATTATTTTTCTTAAAAGATAAGTAATAGCTAGTTTTACTGTGGTGTATTGTTGTAGTAGTGTAACAAAAGAGTTTAGGGAAATTGTGTGTTTTAATTTTTTTTTTTTTTTAAAAAAAATTATACAAAATTTCTATATAGAATGAGATGGTTTACAGTGATCCATACATTTTGAATCAAAACACCCATCATAATGCTCATAATTTCATATACTCATTGCCACATCATTCTAAATACATATTATTTTTCTTAAAAGATAGGCAATATCTAGTTTTACTGTGGTGTATTTGTTGTAATAGTCTAACAAAAGAGTTTAGGGAAATTTTGTGATGTATTGTTGCAGTAGTGTAACAAAAGAGTTTAGAGAAATACTATTTTTTAAAGATTTTAGTTTTATATAGAATGAGTGGTTTATGGTGATCTGTTCATTTTGAATTAAAACAACCATCATTATACTCATAATTTCTTATATCCATTACCACATCATTCTAAATATATTTTTGAGAGATTGACTAATAAATATCATATTTTAGACTTATGATCCATATTGTCCCATATTTTTTATTGTGATCCATTTAGTCTTTTTAGATGTGTAATGACTTATTTGCCCATCATATTGGAGGATTACATTTGGGGAGTTACGTTGGAGTGTTATATTTGGAAAAAATACACTAAGGAGTCTTTTATTGTGTTAGTGTTACATCGAACTGTTACGTTTAGAAAAAGCACACTAAGAAGTCTTTTAGTGTGCTACATCAAAGTGTTGTGTTTGAGGGGTTTTTTAGTATGTTACATTGGAGAAGTGTTACGTTTGTAAAAAGTACACTAAGAAATTTTTTAGTGTAGTTGTATACGTCCCCGAACGCCCCCGGGAGGGATGAAGTCCCCCGTTCCGTTCGTTATGGGCTCACTACAGTTCGGACTCAAATTGTCACGGTTCTTAATCTGAACCAAAGAGTCCAAATCCAGCAAATCGTTTTGAGAAAACAGATTTTTAGAAAGAAGTGCCAAACATGGACTGCTTTGCCAGATACAGAGTCGCCACCTAAATATTTTATTTTGGGAAATTTAGGAAACCCTGACTCGTGCCTAAGGCCACGTGTCCGTCACCACCAAAGTTGCCTCGGCTCGGGAACTTGGGTACGATTGGGGAAGGTCACTTCGTGAGCACCCTCGCTCGCCCGATCAAAGATCGGCCTCTACTAACCATGATATCTAGTTTTGAAAACATTATGTGTTCTTATTCCGGTTATTAGCCTAGATTTTACTATGTGATGCACACAGCATACAAGTATAGACTGGGTCGCCTGAATTGGAACGAAACATTTCATGTTTGTTTTGAAAATGGTTTACTACTCGCAAGTAGGCTTAAAATGCAGATTTTGCCACCCTCGGCTGAGCTTAGAAAAGATGGTTTTGCCACTATCTAGTGGGCTTAAAACTCACAATGAATGAATTGTTCCAATCCAAATAACCCAAGCTTTACCTACAGGCATTCAGGCAGTTATATCACATAAGTACATAGCCTCATGGTAAGCATGCTATCATGGCAGTCACTCACACGCATGTAAGGATGCTAAAGCATAAAAACTTACCGAGTACTCCAAGCCAAAACAGAAGCTATGTTAGAAATCCATGCATGATCCTAATTATACAGAGATGCCTAATGCAACACATGCAAGAATGCAACTATAGCAGGGTCAGCTATTCTAGAGATGGCATGTGGAATGCTACAACTAACAAGTATTCAACTCGGAATTGAAATACAATGCAGTGAGTATGATGCGCCGAGCCCGGTGCATGCAAAACAGATGAATGATGCAAACATGCTATCATACTGTATGCTAATTGAAATATGCCCTAATCTAACCATCATAAGCTGGTAAATAAAAGGGAGAAAGACGTGGGGTTGGAAGACATACATCACACGCACGCACACTTATTACAATTGTGCCCTCGCTCGGAGGGTCCGAATAAATAATATACAGTCCCAAATAAATAGTTACAGTCCGAATAAATACAAAATCCTAATTAATTAACAAATTAATCTAGGAAAACAGATAAATTAGCATGCAAGCTATGGACTGCCTCGACTCTGCTCCGAATGATGGATGATGCATGTTCGAGTTACTTGCGCGGAAATCCATTATGACGCCCCAATTAGCCTCTATTTACAGTTAAGCTCGGAATATTGCACGAAGCTCCAAAAGATTGCCGGTTTCTGATTTGCTGCAACAGAGAGCAAGAAAGGGGCATGGCAATGTATTTTCACATATGTATGCTTGACTACTCTTCAGGGAGTGTAGTCCTCGATCCTCGTGCCACCAATCGCACATCTCGATGCATGATGGCCGAGGAGTCGAATTGCATGACTCAATATGAAATGAATGCACATATAAACACAACAAGACCGAGACTTCATCATGGATAATCCGGAGTGTCGGTGACCGGGAATTGAGACACGTTCCGTCACTCGGAGTACGAAACATCCCTCGTTTCCCGTGCTTGGACTAACTCCTATCCCAAGCAGAGTGCAATATGCATGACATGCATGAATGCAACTAGTATACAACCTAGCATACACAATGCTATGAAATGGCATACACAATGCACGATGCAACATGGCATACATAATGCTCTAACATGCAACCTAGCATACACAATGCTATGAATTGAAATGGCATACACAATGCACGATGGACTTACACCAATATGAGTGGACCTCAGCCACACTCACATCAGAGGCCATAAGATGAAAATGAGACACTCGAAATGCGTGCGCACATGCACGCAAACCGAGGACCGAACCTAAGGCATCAAATGCCACTCTACCAAAGCATGTCAAGGCATGGAATGTGGCATATGAACATGCAAATTTCAGCACTAAAATATGATGCTAAATGGTCCCGAAACATGGAAAAATGGCACCCGTTGCATGAGATGAACCCCGAAACTCAAAACTAGGCACATGGAATGGCTTATAGCTATACAAAGCATGCATTATTTGATCATGAAGCATGAAGACAGAGTCAAGGCAGTCCTAAAACATGAACTTTTATAGTTTAAAGCATGGCCAAAAAGTGCTAGCAAGATAGACTAAAATAGCATGCAATTTTGACTAGCAAACACGGTTTACATGACAAGTGTATGAAGCATATGGAATCTCACCAAACCAGAAAAAATCAGTGAGTAAAACATGCCAAAAAATGCCCAAATAACCTCTGAAATGCAGCCAACATGTGCAAAAATGAGGAGCTCCTTTAGAGGGCCATACAAGGAGTTGTTAGACACATACAAGATAGACAGTTAGCATGGCATTAAAAACTCTGAAAATCAAATATGGTAGTCCTAAAACTCTCCAAATTGACCCTGGAAAGTGACTAAGAAGCATGCAAAGAGGGGTCCCTTTGGAAGGCCAAAATGACCACCAAACAAGTCAAGGTGAGAGGGGGTCACCCCCCTCTAATTTGGAGGATCAAAACAGTGTGATAGCCACTAAAAATCCATTGGATTTCAGTGGCTAGAAGGCTAAACCAAGCATGCAACAAGAGCTTAGGTGTAAGGCTCAAAATAAGAGACAATCAAGCATACAAGGGAGCATATGACCTCAAACAAAAATGGAACCTTAAACAAACTTGAAGATGAGATTAAAAAAAGATATTCTTCAGTTTATGACAACTTTCAAAAATGAATACAAATAGGGCTAATCTATCATGCAAAAATGGTCCTAAAAGAGAGATTAGAGACAAGGGACAACAGCTGGCCCCAAAAAGCAAAGATCTCTTCAACAAAGTTGAAGAGGGGCTCAAAACAAGGCATTTTACAGTTTACATCAAGTCTCAAAAATGAACACAAGTAGGACTAAACTACCATACAAGAAAAAGGCCTAAAAGAGGGGTAAAGAGACAAGGGACAGCAGCTGACCTCAAACAGAGGAGAGCCCTTCAACAAAGTTGAAGAAGGGCTCAAAACAAGGCATTTTACAGTTTATGACCAAGTCCAAAACAGCTCACAAATAAGCCTAAAATACTATGCAAAAATAGGCCTAAAAGATAGTTTAAACACAAAGGGTGAGGAGGAAACCTCAAACAGAGAAAGACCCTTAATCAAACATGGAGATGAGCACAAAATATGACTATTTACAGTTCGGGTCGGAGCCCAAAAATACTTGCAAGCAAGGCTTATAAATGAAGCAAGAAAAGACTAGTTTAGGGGAAAAGTGTGCTTACCCTTGAAGAGCAATGAACCAGCAGCCTTTGGACCAAGAAGAGGAGCTCCTAGCCTCTGGAAATCAGCTTCAAAAGGCTGGAATGGAGTGTGGATGTGTGGAGCTATGGGTTGGTGTGTAAATGGTGCAAGGCTTTTAGGGTTTTGAGGCTTGGAAGAGAGGGAGAGGGAGAGATGTAAGCAAGGCTCTAAAGCAAGAATTTGTAACCCCCCTAAAATGCAGCTGAGGGTGCTGGTGTTATAGAGGGAGAGAAGGGAAAAATGGGGGGGAAAACCAATTCAAATTTCCCCCCCAAAAGGCTGACCCTCGGGTACAGGGTCTGGAGGAAAAAGGGGGGCACAGCTGGAACACACTCAGGAGGGCAAGAATGGCTGGCCAGCTCAAAAGGGCCAAAGTGGTCATTCGACCAGGTAGGTGGCCGGCCTGCCACATTTTCTGGCCGGCCTGCTACTTTTCAGGACAAAAAAAGTGTCTGCCAGAAAGAAAGGTGGCCGGCTAGTGATTGGGAGGTCTAATGGTGGCCAGCCAGGTGTCCAAATTGAAGCCCCAGAAGTTAGCTTTCCAATGACGCAAACCTTGCATTAAAATTCCTCCTGCGCAAAAAGTTATGTCTGTTTTGGTGAAGCCGCGCAGATTCGGTCCAACCGGAGTGATGCCCTACTTCAATCAACCACATCTCCCCCATCCGGAATTGGCTTTAGGAGATTCTTGAGTGCAAAATGAAGCCCCGGAAGTCTTCTTTCCAACGATGATGGCCTCATATGTTGATTCTAAGTACGCAAATGAATAGGCCCGATTCGGCGAGGGCTGCTCGACTCTCTCTTAACGGTTCATGCCCATTTTCTCCCCCAACTGGATTTCTTCCCTCTTCTCCTCTTTTCTTCAACTTCAAACCCCTAAGCAAGGTGTTTTGAAAGATTTTTCAAAGATTTCATCTCTCTTTCATTCATTTCCACTTTGTCCTTGCTCGGTTTACTTAAAAGAGCAACATTTGACAAAATGCGAGCCTCGGAACATCGTAAAAACTTTATTTCAAAAACGTTTTGAAAGAGAGGGTTTTAAGACTAAAATATTTTGATGAAGATCGTTTTGGTCCAAAAAAAGGGTATGAAGTTGAGATTTGACTCTCTCTCCTTGCCGAAGAAATTGAACCTCTGCACTGCACAACTTCCAAAACCATCAGTCGCATCCAAGTCTTAAAGGTGGTAAAAAATGGGGTGTCTACAATTGCCCCTCTTTGACAGAACTCGGAAGTCAAGAAGTGACGGGAGTGAATGTCAAAGCCCAGAGACGACCCATTTTTGACAAGGCCGAAGACTTGGACAAACAAACAAAATATAGATAAATAAATGGTTGTGCCCGCAGGCTGCCTACGTATCATTTTTGCAAAGAATCAAACTAGCGTAGTTCAGGGGCAAGGTGCAAAATGATATGCAGGAAGATTTTGATGATTGGACTTCTACGCTACGCGAAGTCGGTTTGAAAATTGGACTTATACGCTACGCGAAGCCGGTTCAAAAATTGAGGATTCATGCAATGCACTGTAATGTAATAACTAAAATGCAATGTAATAGCTAGGAAATGAAGGTACCTTACAGGGGCACTTGGCAATGACGTACCTCATGCTGCTGGGGATCTCTCACTTCTTCTTGATTGAACCACAGGTACTACTTTTCTCCCTGACTATGGTCGCAGCTTTCCCTATTCTCCAATAGGGTGACAGACTAGGTTGGTTCAGTATCCAGAATTGAGGCGCATACACATGCTATCTCAATCTATGGGGCTGCCATACAGATTTCAAGCCGAGGATACACCCCTGGGTATTTAAACCAGACTTTAGTCTCGGAAGTCCCGAACCTTTGCGTTCTAGGCATGAGCCATTCGAACTCTAGTTTCCACCGTCTCAGTTGGTCTCCTAGGAACTCACTACTAACACAGGCAGGTGGCTATACCAGACCACCGGAAGTCGTTTGGGCACGACAAACACCAAAGGAATTGCACCTTTAGAGGATTTAAGGTCTCCTAGACCGGAGAGTGCACAAGACAGTGCGAATGAAGATACAGGATTTAAGGTCTCTTTAGATCGGAGGATTTAAGGTCTCCTAGACCAGATAATAAAATAGATACGATGCAATAGATGTAATAGATGTGATGCAATGGATAATAGATGCGATGCAATAGAGAGTACAATAGATGCAAAATGGTGACATACGCCAACCACGCTGGACTCGTGAGTGGAGGAAGAACAAAGAAACTCAATCAGGAGTGCGTTCCACGCAACCTAAGATAAATTCCAAACACGCTGAAATCGTGTGAGGAAGGGGACACTCAAACCACGCTGAAATCGTGAGAGGAGGTCCAAGAACAAACCGCCCAGTGCGTCTACAACGCAACCTGGGATAAATTCCAAACACGCTGAAATTGTGTGAGGAAAAGAACACTCTAACCACGCTGAAATCGTGAGAAGAGGTCCAAAAACAACCGCTCAAGTGCGCGCACAATGCAACCTGAGATAAAATCCAAACACGCTGAAATCGCGTAAGGAACGGGACACTCAAACCACGCTGAAATCGTGAGAGGAGGTCCAAAAACAACCCGCCCAGCGCGTCTACAACGCAACCTGGGATAAATTCCAAACATGCTGAAATCGTGTGAGGAAAAGAACACTCTAACCACGCTGAAATCGTGAGAAGAGGTCCGAAAACAACCGCTCAAGTGTGCGCACAACGCAACTTGAGAAAGTCCCAGAGGATAACGATCCCAAATGCTGCTCAGCGTAAAAGGATAAATGGTAGAAGATAACACAAGATGCAAATAAATGCAAGTAAGGTGTGCATGACAATACAACGAGTGTGCGTGACAACGCAAGTAAAGGTGTGCATGACAATACCAGTGGAAGAATGCATAACAATGCGGGTGGAAGGGTGCATAACTTTGAAGCAGGCTTGATCTTGCGCTTGAGGTAGAGGCACACTCATACTTCGGAGCATTGACAAGGCTTGAAAAGGTACATCCGGAATACAATCACGGAATTTTCTGAAGTTGAAGCACACTCAGATGCTTCCATTTTCCCTCTTTTCTTTTGCTTTGCAGTCCGGAACCCATGTAGCTTCAGATAGGTCCTAGTTTTACTGTTCCCATGTGACCTAGGTTGAACCCTGCGGTTTTTGAAAGAACAAAATCTTGTTTTGCACAAACACGGAGAACGGCACGGCACTCTGAGCACAAAACAATTTTTTGAAAGTGAGAGGAGTTCTCAATTGGGTATCGAGCCTACAACTGACCACAGTCAAAACGACTCAACAACGAAAAACAAAAGGTAGACAACCTAAACACAAACATAGACACTTGAAACAACTCAAAACAAGAATCGAAACAAACAAAAAAAAAAACAAGAGACACGACACATAGACGTGCTACAAAGATGAGAGACCTCTCAGTTCGCGAGGAGCCAGTTTCTCTGGGTATTGTTTCCCACCATTTCTCATTTGTGATTCTCACATCACTCGACCCTCAGGCTCAGCTTTTCTCACAAAACCCTTTTCCTCACTTTTTCTCTCAGCGCACATCTCTCTATTCTTTAATCTCTCATTTTTTAATCCCTCCCCTGGGTGGTTAATGGATAAGCATGAAGTTGTGGGCTCTTGCCCCTGGTATTCTACCAGATTCTCATTCTTTTTCACAACAGTGAGTTTCTCCCACAGAGGGGCTGCGCTACAATTGGGTGTGTAGCAAATCTGCAGCTGACATCAGTCGACGATGCTCTGTTAGGGAGTTTGGATGTGATCAGATCTGTCCAGATGAGGGAGTGGAATATCTGGCTCCATTCCAGTTCGTGCTTCGCACTTGGCTTGATACCTCATTGCTCGGAGGATGTGAGGGCTTTCTGCCCTTTTGCTGTTAGCTTCAGTTGTGCCCTTTTCTGGCAGGTAGAGTGTCCTTCTTGGCAAGTATGTTGACAATGGGGAAAGACAGAAAGCCTGACTCAACTGTGCCCCTAGTTCATCGTTTTGACCATTTTTTTTTGGTTTTCTACTAAAACAATTTTAACCAAAATGAGAGTTAGATTAATGCGCTTGTTCGATTTTCTGATTCAAAATCATGCAATTTAGGTTATGAGTACTGAAAATTTTCCTTTTTTGGGTCCAGGAAAAAGGTCTAGTTTTGGAAAAAATGGAATAGTTTTTTAGAGAAAATCAGTCAACCTCAGTAAAAATTCTCAAAAACTATTTTTGCAATCGGCCACTGCTCAACGAGCATAGAACCCACTCTCGAGATGTACAACCTCAGATCCAAAGGAAAATTGCCCCTTGCTTGAAGAGAGCTGCATGGCAACGGAAAGTTGCCCCTTGTTTGAACGGCACTGCGGCGCATTGAATGGTAACGGAAAGTTGCCCCTTGTTTGAATGGCACTGCAGCGCATTGAATGGCAACGGAAAGTTGCCCCTTGTTTGAATGGCACTGCAGCGCATTGTAGTCAGTCCTCAAAGTGACGAACACAACCAGATTCTCGCATACAGAGAAGGCGAAGATGATCAAAACCATTACCTAGGCACAATCAAATTGAAGTGTTCTACGGCTGGACTTCAGGATGAAGTTGCCTACGTATCCCAAAGATGGGAATCAAGCCTCACGTAGTTCGGGGTTAAGGTACACTCGTGTATTAACCTCTCCTTTTGCGCTCTAACTTTTGTCAAGGCCGCCCTTTCTGGGTTTTCAACCTTGCGAGCTATGTTCTTCTTTTCTTTTCATTTCTTTTTTTTTTCGATTTTCTTTTTTGTTCTTTTCTTTGCATTTTTCTTTTTTTGTTCTTTTTTTTTTTTTTTTTTTTTGCATTTGTTTTTTTTTTTTTTCTTTTTCTATCTTTTTCTTGCTCTAACTTTTACCTGGGTCGCCCTTTCGGGTTTTCGGCCCAGCGAGCCTCTCAAGGGTAAAAGTGTAGCTTTGTCCATGTCAAATGGTTTTGAGATCCTGAAGTCATCTGAATCCAGGAGAATGGTTAATGTTCATTGATGATATAGGAGTCCATCCAATGGGGGGCTGAATTTGCCCATAGTGTTGTGGATAGGAACTCAGTTGTTCTTCAGTAATGCTTTCTTCTTTCTTCCCTTCTGGGATTTGGCATTCTTGCTAGTCTTCATTGATTTGCAGGATGATCCATCTTCGGCTCTTCGAGCACATCTGACATTTTTCTGCCCCTAGGTCGAGGGCTTTTGATCTAGCTTCGCAAGCTTCCTTTTGATTATTTTTGACCTCCTTGCCCCGAGTTCATGGGCTGCTTCAAATCTGACCACACAGGCCTCACATTGTAGTTGACCGTTGAACGTTCTGAATTCAAGTTCAAGGTTCGAAAGTGAGGAGTTAAGTCTCGGGGTTAAGAGCGATCCTAAGCTGCACAATCTTAAAAGTGATTCCACACATGTCCTCGCAGGATCGCGCAAAACATTTTTTTGAAAGTTTTTAAGAAAGCGACAAATTGCTCGCGCTGAAGACAGTGTAGGACCAATCTGGATCAAAGCTAGGGTCCTTCTCAGTACTCACACTAACAAGCATGTTTTCATTCATTAAGGGCTTAGCACGCCTCTCTTTCTCTCAGTTTGATCAAAGTTTTGCAAATCCCGAGGAATTCCTCCCTCTTTGTTTTCACCGCAGTATTCACAAAGTTTTGAAAAACTCAGGTCATTATAATGACTTCAAGGCACAGAAAAGACAGAGTTCTTAGTCAAATACTGCCATCTCATTCAGAACTTCCGGCATAACTGGCACAAGACAGAAGCAAATGCGAGAGCGTGAAAATCACTGCTGTTTCATTCAAAATCTGTTGGCACAACTGGCTCCCTGGCAGAAACAGACTCAAAAGAAAACGAAAAGACAAATACAAAACAAGCAAGTGATGTCCGAGGTAACACCTCCGAAATCTTCCGACTCCAACAAAATAGGACTGACTCGGTACAACAAGACAGACCCAACTGACTCAGTAAGAAAAGACTGACTCTGTACAAAACAACAAGACTGACCTAATACCCAAGTCAGAAAGTACAAATTAACAACATTCGTAAATGTGCTCAAAATAGTGCATGCCATCCACCATATCTGGAGTAAACTGAGCGTCATCCGCAGGTGGTTCATCCCCCGATCACATGGTCACATTATCCCCCCCCAAGTTCACCGATCCAGTGCCGATAGACTTTGCAGGACCTGACGCGAAGATGACCTTTTTATCAATCAGATCTTGTATTTCATGGTGAAGACGAAGACACATGTCAGTGTCATGGCCAGCTTGTTAATGAAAGACACAGTACTTCGCCGGGTCGTGGGAAAGAGGAAGTTTATTCAGTAATGGCCGCGGCTCCAGGGGCTTCAGATGCCCATTTTCGATCAGGACCCTCAGGGCCGTTGACAGAGACATGTCCAGTGGGGTGAACACCCTTTGGCCCCGAGGTGGGTATTTGGCAGGTTGTGAGCTGGTTGTGTTGGATGTACCGGCGAAAGGGGCGGTAGGTGCTGACTTTTGATGATCTCTTCCGAGTGTAGGATTGGAGTTGAAAGGGGTGTTTCTGGTACAACATCTCTTGTCTCGACTTGCCCCTTGATTCAGACTACCCCCAACTTGAGTGGCGAAAGTATCATCCACAGTTTTTGCAACCACTGCAAGCACTTGCTCTTTGTTCAGTCCCTCGGCTTTCAAAGCCTCAACAGCCAACAGAAGATGTTCATAGGGATCCATGTTTGCCCCTATCTTGTTCTTTCCACTCGCCTCCACTTTGCCAAGGGATTGGCATTCTTCAAATGCAGCCCGTCCCAAGATTGGGGAGCCTTTTGTCGTGAAACTCCTAGCATGTGCTGTGGTTGATGATGGAGCCAATGTCCCAGAGGCTAGGTCTGTCACAGTTCTTTGAAGATCTTCGATCATTCTCTTTAGCTCAGAAGTAGTGGGCTCACGGGTTTGAGATGATTGGAGTCCAGGTGCATCCATCATGCATAAGTCCATGCTTTCTGGAATGAACACCTCAGGCTTAGGTAGATGGGCTGGGGTGATGTATATGCTGGGGTCGAAGGTGGATGGTAGTGTATGGATGAGGTTGAGGTGGGGAGGTGACGAGTCAGTACTAACCTGAGGTCCTTTTGGTGGAGCTAGGGTCTCTTCATCAATAAGATCCTGAATCTTATGACGGAGGCGGATGCAACGGTTCGTATCATGACCGTGCTGTTGATGGTAGGCACAGTATTTAGCTGGGTCATATCTTGGCGGAAGAGGGTTTGGAAGGGGTTGGGGTTCTAGAAGTTCTAGGTGCCCTTCTTCTCGCAGCTTTTCCAAAGATTGAGAGAGACTCATGTAAAGAGGATGGAATTTTCGGGCTTGGGGCCGAATTGAAGTGGTTGGTTCTTGGCCATTGAGGGAAGTGGTGATAGTGTCTACTTCTGAGCATTTCGCAGCTGTGCTACCATCAGTAGTAGCATTGGAACTATGAGCAACATTCTTCTTCAAAGGCTCATTATCTTCTGCAAAGATCCCTTGTCTGATGGCATCCTCGATTTGAACCCCCATTTCATGAAGGGCTGGAAAGGTAAACAGAGGTAGAACGACCATCTTTTGCAGCAACTTGCCATGCAAATTCCGAACAATCATCCTGATCTGATCTTTGTCGGAAGGCCTTGTAGTCATCATTGAGGCCTTTGCTCTCCATTTCGTTACGAATTCTGAGAAACCCTCCTTTGGTTCTTGGCGGGTGACTTCGAGATCACGAGTTGTGACCTCGATTTGCGTGTTGTAGGAGTATTGAGTAATAAAGGCCTCAGCCAGCTCTTCCCAGTTCTGTTTCACGGAGCTCTCCAATTTTGCATACCAGATTGTGGCTATCCCAGACAGGGTTCGGCCGAATAATGACAATTTCTGGGCTGTGGTCAAACCCATTGGCCTTAAGATATCAGAAACAATTGGAGGTGCACCATTGGGTCTTCAGAGCCATCGAATCGATCGATATGTGGCATCTTGAACCAATTCGGTAATGTCACCACTGAGTCGGTATAACCATCCTCTATATCATGAATAGAGTGGGCCCCCTGAGACTTTTTGAACAATTTCTCAAGTTTGCTCACTTTCAATGCTGTGGGGTCCGTCTCGAACTCAAAGGGGGAGTCTGGTAGGTTGGTGGGTGTTTTAGATAGTTGGGGTAGAACCGGGGGCGGAGTTGGCCCGCCTGGAATGTCCGTATCATCCTGGATGTGGGTTGCCTCCCCGAGTATGGGAACTCTTGGTGGGGGAGGAACCTGGTGTGAAGTAGATACTCTAGTTTACTACTCTAACCTGGCAATTGTCTCTGCCTGTTGGACTATGACCACGGCCTGTTGCTTGGCGAATTCTGCTTGACGGACAGCGTCCTCCTGCATGAGCTTTATACTCTCTTGAAGCTGACGCATCATTTCTTCCATCCTTGCCATACTGCCCTGACCTAGCTGAATAACAAGTGTAACTCCCTGAGGTATCTCAACCCAACTGCACATAGGTGAGATGGATAATGACTGCTAATCCGAAGATTGTTGAACTGATGATCTGTGCTTGACTGGCCTTGTTACCCGGCCTCTGGCGAAGGAACACTGATTTGCCCTTGAACTGAATCTTTGACCCAACAAAGTCTATCAACACAAGTTCGGTGTACCCGGGGGATATTGGAGCCTTCTGAAGCTATGGTTCCAAGACTACCTAGCAAAAGAGAAAACAGGCAGCATCTCAGCCTGATTTCACCTGAACAGATATGAGCATAGTTGAATGAGTGTGCTCTCTACTAAATTCTGCCCAAAATTCTGCCGGTAAATTGATATCCTCAAGTAAAACTGATTCTTCCAAATACTGATGCCCGCAGGCCTGATACCCAGACTTGCAAACTGATACATGCATTCCTATAGAGACGCACTCTAAAAGCACATAACAAGCAAGTGAGGGCCAAAACACCCCTATGGAGGGGTAAGGTTTCCCTGTCCTATTTTGTCAGGAGCTAGGGTTTCACAACGCACGCAGCGGTTTCAAACAACCTATATTGGGTAAGCAACCTGTCCTAGTTTGGAATGGTCACTACGGTTCCGAATATGCACTAGGTCAAATGGTCAAAAGGGTGCCCCGGTAAAATCGGGGTTTGTGTTCTCATACTGGCAGAGCCCATAACAGGTCAGCCTTATGGTCATGCCTTGACAAGACAAGCCTCCGGCAAACCGTTCAGGAATAGCAGATGGCAAACACGGTGTCCTAGGCGCACCAATGCAAATACAATGCAAAGAAACACATAAGTGTAGTCAAAACAAGATATCATGAGTTCGAGTCAAGTTCTCTAAATCCCCAGCAGAGTCGCCAGAAACTGTAGACGTCCCCGAACGCCCCCGGGAGGGATGAAGTCCCCTGTTCCGTTCGTTATGGGCTCACTACAGTTCGGACTCAAATTGTCACGGTTCTTAATCTGAACCAAAGAGTCCAAATCCGGCAAATCGTTTTGAGAAAACAGATTTTTAGAAAGAAGTGCCAAACATGAACTGCTTTGCCAGATACAGAGTCGCCACCTAAATATTTTATTTTGGGAAATTTAGGAAACCCTGACTCGTGCCTAAGGCCACGTGTCCGTTATCACCAAAGTTGCCTCGGCTCAGGAACTTGGGTACGATTGGGGAAGGTCACTTCGTGAGCACCCCCGCTCGCCTGATCAAAGATCGGCCTCTACTAACCATGATATCTAGTTTTGAAAACATTATGTGTTCTTATTCCGGTTATTAGCCTAGATTTTACTATGTGATGCACACAACATACAAGTATAGACTGGGTCGCCTGAATTGGAACGAAACATTTCATGTTTGTTTTGAAAATGGTTTGCTACTCGCAAGTAGGCTTAAAATACAGATTTTGCTACCCTCAGCTGGGCTTAGAAAAGATGGTTTTGCCACTATTTAGTGGGCTTAAAACTCACAGTGAATGAATTATTCCAATCCAAATAACCTAACCTTCGCCCACAGGCATTCAGGCAGTTATATCACATAAGCACATAGCCTCATAGTAAGCATGCTATCATGGCAGTCACTCACACGCATGCAAGGATGCAAAAGCATAAAAGCTTACCGAGTACTCCAAGCCAAAACAGAAGCTATGTTAGAAATCCATTCATGATCCTAACTATACAGAGATGCCTAATGCAACACATGCAAGAATGCAACTATAGCAGGCTCGGCTATTCTAGAGATGGCATGTGGAATGTTACAACTAACAAGTATTCAACTCGAAATTGAAATACAATGCAGTGAATATGATGCGCCGAGCCCGGTGCATGCAAAACAGATGAATGATGCAAACATGCTATCATACTGTATGCTAATTGAAATATGCCCTAATCTAACCATCATAAGCTGGTAAATAAAAGGGAGAAAGACGTGGGGTTAGAAGACATACATCACACGCACGCACACTTATTACAATTGTGCCCTCGCTCGGAGGGTCCAAATAAATAATATACAGTCCCAAATAAATAGTTACAGTCCGAATAAATACAAAATCCTAATTAATTAACAAATTAATCTAGGAAAACAGATAAATTAGCATGCAAGCTATGGACTGCCTCGACTCTACTCCGAATGATGGATGATGTATGTTCGAGTTACTTGCGCGGAAATCCATTGTGACGCCCCAATAGGCCTCTGTTTACAGTTAAGCTCGGAATATTGCACGAAGCTCCAAAAGATTACCGGTTTCTGATTTGCTGCAATAGAGAGCAAGAAAGGGGCATGGCAATGTATTTTCACATATGTATGCTTGACTACTCTTCAGGGAGTGTAGTCCTCGATCCTCGTGCCACCAATCACGCATCTCGATGCATGATGGCCGAGGAGTCGAATTGCACGACTCAATATGAAATGAATGCACATATAAACACAACAAGACCGAGACTCCATCATGGATAATCCGGAGTGTCGGTGACCGAGAATTGAGACACGTTCCGTCACTCGGAGTACGAAACATCCCTCGTTTCCCGTACTTGGACTAACTCCTATCCCAAGCAGAATGCAATATGCATGACATGCATGAATGCAACTAGTATACAACCTAGCATACACAATGCTATGAAATGGCATACACAATGCACGATGCAACATGGCATACATAATGCTCTAACATGCAACCTAGCATACACAATGCTATGAATTGAAATGGCATACACAATGCATGATGGAGTTACACCAATATGAGTGGACCTCAGCCACACTCACATCAGAGGCCATAAGATGAAAATGAGACACTCGAAATGCGTGCGCACATGCACGCAAATCGATGACTGAACCTAAGGCATCAAATGCCACTCTACCAAAGCATGGCAAGGCATGGAATGTGGCATATGAACATGCAAATTTCAGCACTGAAATATGATGCTAAGTGGTCACGAAACATGGAAAAATGGCACCCGATGCATGAGATGAACCCCGAAACTCAAAACTAGGCACATGGAATGGCTTATAGCTATACCAAGCATGCATTATTTGATCATGAAGCATGAAGACAGAGTCAAGGCAGTCCTAAAACATGAACTTTTATAGTTTAAAGCATGGCCAAAAAGTGCTAGCAAGATAGACTAAAATAGCATACAATTTTGACTAGCAAACACGGTTTACATGACAAGTGCATGAAGCATATGGAATCTCACCAAACCAGAAAAAATCAGTGAATAAAACATGCCAAAAAATGCCCAAATAACCTCTGAAATGCAGCCAACATGTGCAAAAATGAGGAGCTCCTTTAGAGGGCCATACAAGGAGTTGTTAGACACATACAAGATAGACAGTTAGCATGGCATAAACAACTCTGAAAATCAAATATGGTAGTCCTAAAACTCACCAAATTGACCCTAGAAAGTGACTAAGAAGCATGCAAAGAGGGGTCCCTTTGGAAGGCCAAAATGACCACCAAACAAGTCAAGGTGAGAGGGGGTCACCCCCCTCTGATTTGGAGGTTCAAAATAGTGTGCTAGCCACTGAAAATCCACTAGATTTCAGTGGCTAGAAGGCCAAACCAAGAATGCAACAAGAGCTTAGGTGTAAGGCTCAAAATAAGAGACAATCAAGCATACAAGGGAGCATATGACCTCAAAAAAAATGGAACCTTAAACAAACTTAAAGATGAGATTAAAAAAAGATATTCTTCAGTTTATGAGAACTCTCAAAAATGAACACAAATAGGGCTAATCTATCATGCAAAAATGGTCCTAAAAGAGAGATTAGAGACAAGGGACAGCAGCTGGCCCCAAACAGCAAAGAGCCCTTCAATAAAGTTGAAGAGGGACTCAAAAAAATGCATTTTACAATTTATATCAAGTCTCAAAAATGAACACAAGTAGGGCTAAACTACCATGCAAGAAAAAGGCCTAAAAGAGGGGTAAAGAGACAAGGGACAGCAGCTGACCTCAAACAGAGGATATCCCTTCAACAAAGTTGAAGAGGGGCTCAAAAAAAGGCATTTTACAGTTTATAACCAAGTCCAAAACAGCTCACAAATAAGCCTAAAATACTATGCAAAAATAGGCCTAAAAGAGAGTTTAAACACAAAGGGTGAGGAGGAGACCTCAAACAGAGAAAGACCCTTAACCAAACATAGAGATGAGCACAAAATATGACTATTTATAGTTTGGGTCAGAGCCCAAAAATGCTTGCAAGCAAGGCTTATAAATGAAGCAAGAAAAGACTAGTTTAGGGGAAAAGTGTGCTTACCCTTGAAGAGCAATGAACCAGCAGACTTTGGACCAAGAAGAGGAGCTCCTAGCCTCTGGAAATCAGCTTCAAAAGGCTGGAATGGAGTGTGGATGTGTGGAGCTATGGGTTGGTGTGTAAATAGTGCAAGGCTTTTAGGGTTTTGAGGCTTAGAAGAGAGGGAGAGGGAGAGATGTAAGCAAGGCTCTAAAGCAAGAATTTGTAACCCCCCTAAAATGCAGCTGGGGGTGCTGGTTTTATAGAGGGAGAGAAGGGAAAAATGAGGGGGAAAACCAATTCAAATTTCCCCCCCCAAAAGGCTGACCCTCGGGTACAGGGTTTGGAGGAAAAAGGGGGGCACAGCTGGAACACACTCAGGAGGGCAAGAATGGCCGGCCAGCTCAAAAGGGCCAAAGTGGTCATTCGACCAGGTAGGTGGCCGGCCTGCCACATTTTCTGGCTGGCCTGCTACTTTTCAGGACAAAAAAAGGGTCTGCCGGAAAGAAAGGTGGCCGGCCAGTGATTGGGAAGTCCAATGGTGGCCGGCCAGGTGTCCAAATTGAAGCCCCGGAAGTTAGCTTTCCAATGGCGCAAACCTTGCATTAAAATTCCTCCTGCGCAAAAAAGTTATGCCAGTTTTGGTGAAGCCGCGCAGATTCGGTCCAACCGGAGTGATGCCCTACTTCAATCAACCATATCTCCTCCATCCAGAATTGGCTTTAGGAGATTCTTGAGTGCAAAATGAAGCCCTGGAAGTCTTCTTTCCAACGGTGGTGGCCTCATATCTTGATTCTAAGTATGCAAATGAATAGGCCCAATTCGGCGAGGGCTGCTCGACTCTCTCTTAACGGTTCATGCCCATTTTCTCCCCCAACTGGATTTCTTCCCTCTTCTCCTCTTTTCTTCAACTTCAAACCCCTAAGCAAAGTGTTTTGAAATATTTTTCAAAGATTTCATCTCTCTTTCATTCATTTCCACTTTGTCCTTGCTCGATTTACCGAAAAGAGCAACATTTGACAAAATGCGAGCCTCGGAACATCGTAAAAACTTTATTTCAAAAACGTTTTGAAAGAGAGGGTTTTAAGACTAAAATATTTTGATGAAGATCGTTTTGGTCCAAAAAAAGGATATGAAGTTGAGATTTGACTCTCTCTCTCCTTGCCGAAGAAATTGAACCTTTGCACTGCACAACTTCCAAAACCATCAGTCGCGTCCAAGTCTTAAAGGTGGTCAAAAATGGGGTGTCTACAGTAGTGTGTAATGTTATAGTGTTACATTTGAGGAGTTTTTCAATGTGTTACGTTGGAGGAGTGTTACGTTTGTGAAAAATATACTAAGGAGTTTTTTGATGCGTTAGTATTATATTGGAGTGTTATGTTTCGTGAAAGTACACTAAGAAGTCTTTTGGTGTGTTACGTTTGGAAAAAATATACTACAGAGTTTTTTTAGTGTGTTACATTGGAGGAGTGTTATATTTGTAAAAAATACACTAAGGAATTTTTTAGTATAGTGTGCTATGTTGGAGGAGTTTTTCAGTATATTATGTTAGAGGAGTGTTACGTTTATGAAAAGTACACTAAGGAGATTTTTAGTATGTTACGTTGGAGTGTTGAAGTGTTACGTTATTGGAGTATTACGTTTAGAAATATATATATATACTAAGGGGATCTTTTAATGTATTACGTTATAGTGTTGGAGGAGTCTTTTAATGCTATGTTGGAGGAGTAGTGTTACGTTTTTTAAAAGTACACTGAGTTTTTTAGTGTGTTACGTTCTTACATTAGAGTGACGGAAAACGTGATCCAAAAATTAGATCCAACTTCCCTAAGATGGCGTTCCCCAATGAGGAAAGGTATAAACGTCTACCAAATCATACCAAAATTTAAAATAGGATCTCATGGTAAGATTATCAAAACAAAGAGGACCTAGCAGTGTATCAGAAAATTCATGGGACTATTTGGAGTAACTGATTCCCATATGAGACTTTCTGATAATTTTTCCTATATTTTTTGTATAAATTATTTCTTTACAAATCATTTTTCTTAAAATATAAGGAATATCTAATTTTACTGTGGGGTGTTGTTATAGTAGTGTAAGAAAAGAGTTTAGAGAAACTGTATTTTTTAAAGAATTTTTATACAAAATTATTATATTGAATGATGTGGTTTACGGTAATCCGTTCATTTTAAATCAAAACACCCATTATTATTCTCATAATTTCATATATCCAATAACACTTCATTTTGAATATATTTTTTTGTATAAATTATCTCTTTATAAGTCAATTTTTTTAAAAAGATAAAGAATATCTAGCTTTACAGTGGTTATATCGTTGTAGTAGTGTAACAAAAGTGTTTAGGAAAATTGTGTTTTTTATCAAATTTTTATACAAAACTTCTAAGGTGGCTTATCATAATCCGTTCATTTTTTATCAAAACACCCATCATTGGCATTGTCCTCATAATATCAAATATCCATTATCACACCATTTCTACAAATCATTTTCCGTAAAGATAAGGAATATCTACCTTTACCGTGGTGGAGATTTTAGAGGAACATGTTAGGTGAGAAATATAGGATTTGAGGGATGCTGGGTTACCTAATTTAGGCAAGACTAAAAGAGGTTCAACGTTGTATGCTTGTATGTTTGTTTTATTTTGCATGCTACTTGTGTGTGATAATAGAATCTCTTTAATTTTTATGTTGTTATAACTCTATTATTGATTATGTGTGTATCAACTAATTTTGGTGTCCATGTTGAAATTTGATATTATTATTATACATTCTCGAGAGTTGTTACATGCACTTATATTTATCATGTAAAACTCATACTCTCTGAAATCGCAACACATTCACAATGAGAAGTGTATTCTAAGAAAATCCTGTGATAATCAAAAGTATCTTTAGTTGCTTTGGGGAAGCCCTATGAACTTAAACTTGATTGACTCGCGTTTGTGGTTTACCTATGGCAGCTTTCCCCCAATCATTTTTAAGAATGACTGGGCCGCCTACGGAATGTTGTGAAGCTACCTAGCACATTGCACATAGATGTGAAAAAATCACTTTATATTATACATGTTAATCACTTTATATGTGCTAAGCGAGGGCTACATGTTCCTATAAAAGGGGTGTAAGTCGCTAAGCATTCTTGTTCATGTCTGGCCGCCTACGGAATGTTGTGAAGCTACCAACACTTAATATTATTATCAAAAATTTACATTATAGGTGTTCGGAGAGGGCTACACATTCCTGTAAAAGGGGTGTAAGTCGCTCGACATGATAATAAAAAAAAAATGGGGTTTGTGCGTTAATGCCTTAGGTCCAAACAATGGGTTTGACTTCGGTGTTTTTGGTCTTTGGACTACTCATAGCACCTCGAGAAACTTCTGCATTCTATAGATTTTCTTAACACACTAATCACCAGCACAATTCGCAGATTGATGAGACATTTGATTGTTTTACTAGATAAATTTTGTTCATGTCTTAGCTCTTGCAATACAATTTATGATTTTTCATATTTTAGCATGTTGGTCATATGGGTTGATACACATAGATATACAATAAAAAAGTTATAATTGTTTTATCAAGTTACAAGAGATTCTATATAACTATATTTTTTTTGGAGTTTTTGACTATCTATATCTATACATACTATTGCATGCTTGCCTGCTTGGAAAAAAAAAAAATTTCAAGTTGAATTACAAGTTCAGTGATCATTTTTTTTTTTTTTAAATTTTTAAATAGGAGTTTAGTGGTTAGTTAGGTTAGAAATATGTCTGGTCCTTTATCGGGTAAAGTCTCTTTTCATGTATTTACAAGTGAGGGAATATCTGTAAATCTCTTGTAACCTATTATCATAGTGAAACCATAGCACCCGTGGATGTAGCCCTAATTTTGGGGTGAACCACGCAAATCTTCTGTTTTTGTGTGTGCGTATAATTCAAAATTCTCTTTTCATTCAATTTTAAATATCATGACACAACCAAGTGATGGCTAACAAACATAAAGAGTTTAAAAAAAAAAAAAAATCAGCAATTGGCAGTTTTATGTGTGATATTCAAAGCAGTAAATATTTTGTTGATGTAAGACCCAATTCTTTGGATTTAATAGGTACTTCAGCGATTGGCTCTCAAGCTTTAACAAAAGTGCTACAAGAAATGCATGATTAACAAATTAGTAAGCAGGAAAAAAAAAAAAAAATTCAAAGCCGACCACCCATTTAGAGATAATAATAAATAAAGAAACGAAAACAATGAAAATTTTGAAAACACTAACTGGTTTTCATATAGCTTTTATTTTTGTGTGATAACAGTTTAAAAAACTACAAAACAACTTTTTGATATTTTCTAAACAATTTTAAAAAACCATTCAACAAAAAAGTTGAGAGGAAACAAAAGAATGAAAATGATAGCAAACTGGCTAATGTTGGTGAATATAAAGCATGCACATGCATGATATATGCATCAACAGTTAAAGAAGGAAGCAGATAGTTAGATGTCTCAAGAAAAGATGAGTAACTTTTGAATCCAATGTCACAAGTAATTGCATTATAGAAATTTCAGCAACTTGTCATGTTTGTGTGGAACCAATCATAAGACCTTCATTAAAAGTTATGAAAAAACATACATAAAGAGTACTAATACTCAATTTACATACCCAGCCAGAGTCCATTGCAAGAAGAAAGAAAAATAAGGAATAGAAAATGCAACCAACTAAATTCACAATCATCACCAAGCACTGGATATTCGATAGCTCCTTTAAACTAGATATGAAGCTTCCAAAATGATAGTCTTCGAGAATCTAAAGCTAGCAAGCTCCTTAGCATCGTTCAGTCAAATAAACTCCAACACCACACATCGCAGATGAAAACCAAGACATCACAAGACCTGCAAAGAGAAGAGGTAAAAAAACAAAAGGCGTAAGTGTTGAATATGAAGTAAATTGTGACATTCGATTGGGTGGCTAATGGAGACAACGACGTTGAGGGGCTTGGAAAAGATAACGATTAGAACAACTATCTTCAATGACTCTCTCCTTTTTCTTTTTTTTCCAAGAACAAGCTTGAGGTTGAGATACATCCATAACCTCATATAGTTCTCATCGCACGACCTCAGTTCGCTTAGATCCTTTTGGAAAAAGTTGAAATATTTTGGAGGAGCTAACTATATCACAAGTCACGTCTTTCTCACTAAAAACAAAATCATGCTTATCCAGAATAGGGTTAGCATCCGAAGACTGAACCGTTGGAATGACCAATTCATCCACTCGAAGGATATTTGACCTGCAGCCAAGAATGGAATTATTAGTCACTTCTATAGCAGGGGCTTGCATCTCCAAGGAATCGATATTCATTTGATTGTAGGGGCACTCTATCTTGTGAAGCTTGACATCTAAGACAAGCTTGGTCAATGAAAGAATTGGAATTTTTTACCAGGGGCTTGTGATTCATGGTTGCTATGATCAATGAGAAGAAAATTTCTTCCCAATGTATTGTTGTTGCCCTTGTTTAACAACTTGAAATGGCCTTGTTCTCATAGATTTCCAGATGTTTCTACAAGGGTAGGTGTCGTTGAGTGTTATATTTCATCCGTCATGGATGCCTCTTTAAGTTCCATCTCAAAGGATTGCTGCAGTGTATGCCTAGTTTCTAGCTCAACCTTTTCTCTATCAGTAGCCATCTCATAGTTAGTAGAGGCTTTAGGGTGATCTTTTTCCTTATTGGATGGACCTAGCACACAGTGGTTAAGCTTTTCTAGACGTACAAGAGCTTCAAGATCATCCTTACAATCTTCCAATAGTTGTTTGAAAGAATGTTGAAATTCCTCTGAATCTAAACAAGATGATTCTCTAACAAAGGATTTGATCAGCTCAATACTCAAAGGATCAAGGAATTAGTACATCTCTTCTAAGGGATTTTAGAGCAGGGCATTGAATCTTTCCTCGGTTGAAGTTGCTAAAATGGCTTTGCCTTTATCTTTTCTAGCACACTTGGGGTTTGCCTTGGCCATGGGACCAAGAAATCGTTTTTTCAATATTATTTGGTAGAGAATCAACCACAAGATGAAAAACAAACTCAAAAACACTAGAGGGATTAAAAAACTTGCTAAAGGAGATCAATGACTCAAGTGCAATTTGACACATGCAAAATGAAATGATAGAACACAGTTGGAGTGATCTATGTTTGATCTCTACTTGGTTCAAAATCTCTAGCATATCAATGGCCACACCAGTTACTAGCACTAAATAGAGAGAAATGCACTTACAGTAGTAGAGATTCCAATGGATTTAGATTGTGAAAATATCCCAAATTGATAACCTTGCAAGCTTCTGTAATTTGTCCAATTACTACCATTTGAATGTCTGCAGTACTGAAGCTATGGCCTCACTATTTGGTAGTGAAAAGTATGATGAATATCACAAAGAGAGACTAGATGAAAAGTGTTGGATCCTCATTAAAAGGTCACTAGAAAACTTGAGTGTGGATTGAAGAAAAATCCACCAATGGTAATGGAAAGGACATGCAAGTGATGAAAGTGGAAGAGGCTGAAGAAAGAGGGGAAGGGAAGGCCGGATAGTTGGATCTATGCTGGAGAAGGGGGTTGTTGGCCGCCAAAAGCACTGTCGGCTTGGTAAACAAAAGTCAACACGTACCGACACCCTTGATGGACGAGATCTGGATATAGATGATGAGAGCAAGCGTTTTATGGCCTTGTCGAAGTTTCGTCGAAGGGCCACCGGAAATCCCACTAAGATTGTCAAAAATCACTACTAAGAGCTCAAACAACAAGTTAAAAAAAAAAAAAAAAAAAAGAAGAAGAAGAAGAAAAGAAGAAGGACCAATTATTTAGTTAGAACGAAACTCTAAAGCAATTCAAAATCATCCAAAGTAGTTCACTACACAATGAAATTGGAAATGGAACTATAAGTCCTCATGAAAATAAGAGGGTAAGAGAATGAGCCATCGTATTCAAATGATAATCACTCAGGTACAAACTAAAGCGACCTCTAAACTTTGTCTCTATTTTTTAAAGTGGATCACCCATTTAGAGATATAATAAATAACGGAAAACAATGAAAATTTTGAAAAACCATTTGGTTTTCATATATATAGCTTTTGTTTTTGTGTGATAACAATTTAAAAACTCGAAATCAACTTTTTGATATCTTCGAAACAATTTTCAGAACCCATTCAACAAAAAAGTTAGAAAACAAAATAATGAAAATGATACCAAACCGGCCAATGCTGGTGAACATAAAGCATGCGCTTGCATGTTATATGCCTCAAAAATTAAAGAATGAAGCAGATAAAAAAGTTAGATGTCTCAAGGAAAGATGAGTAACTTTTGAATCCAATGTCACCAGTAATTGCATTATAAAAATTTCAGCAACTTATCATGTTTGTGTGGTGCAAATAAATTAATTTTATTCTTACTTTGTTAAGAAAAATATAGAGATGAATCATCCTTACCTTCACACAAACCCAAGCCTCCCATATTATTAGGGCTAAAATGCGAAGAGGGATGATGGAATAACCTTATAAAGGCAGTAGAAGAAGAAGAAGAAAAAATTAGAATGAAACCACTAGAGTTTTATAAAAGCGAACCACCAACAATTTTATGAATTATCTTTTCGTAACAATGCTCAGGACCTCAGAGTGCTCTCATCATGGCACAGTCCTATTTTAACTTTGATATAAGCAATCTAATTGTTATTTTCTTGACTTTCACCTATGTAGATAAGAATTGCCTATTTGACTATTGTAGGCTACCAAAAAAAGATTTTTATAGAATCTTTTACGTTGTGTTTGGTTGGGAGATTCGGGAAAGAATTTGGAAAATGAAAAGAAAAAAGTGTGTGAAACTAAGTGAAATGTAAGTATATTTTATTCACATTTCACCTACCTTTACATTTTCTTTTTCCCTTTCTAAATCCTCCAACCAAACACAGCGTTAGTAAAATCAACAATGTAAACACTTTTTTGTTAAATATTCAACTATTTTTATGTTTACCGCAAAAATCACAATTTCCTTAGTTAAGGACACATATGCAAAGCATTTGCAGAAGCTTCATCTCTTTTGTGATATGTATTTTGTATGTACACTATGTTTTGATCTATTAGTTGTGAATTTTGATTTTGTATGTAGTGAAATTACATCCGTGAAATTTCAGTGACCTTTAAGTTGTGAATTTGCCTAGTGAAATTTCACCAAGCTACATAGACCACTAACACTTTTATTTGGGAAAAGTAACTTTACTACTAAAATTTGAATCCAAATCTTGGAATTTGGCTAACATAATCTTCTCATCTAAGTGCAACAAACCTTAAATGCCCATTCATATTACAAACACTACAAGAAAATGCAGCATTGGCGACTAAAATAATCATTTTCGTCGCTAAAAGTCGTACAAATGGCGACTAGAATCAGTTTTGTCGCCAAACGTCAGCACTTTTGCCGACTAAAGCAGTTTGGTCGCTGAAAATAGGGCTTTTACCGACTAAAGGTCAGTTTAGTCGCCGAATATAGCACTTTTAGCGACTGAAAAAAATTTTGTAGCTAAAAGGCACGGTTTTTGGCGACTAAAATCATTTAGTAGCCAAAAGTAATGGTTTTGGCGACTAAAAAAGAGTTTAGTCGCCCATTACAAGTGTTTTGCCGACTAAAATGCATTTTAGTCGCCCAAAGTTGAGGTTTTGGCGACAAAAGTTCTGTTTAGTCGCCAAATGTGTAATCCTTAGGCGGGACTTATTTGTTTTAGCGACAGAAACACAAATTAGTAGCAAAAAATTGGAGAATTGGCGACTAAAATTGAGATTTAGTCGCCAAAAGTGCTACCCAATTTTTTTTTGTAAATATTTTATTTTTTTACATGAAATATATTAAATAAAATAATTTATTTTTATATATACAATTTTTATATATACCAATGAATATAGTATATAAATAATAAATGTTGCATTAATAATCATGAGATGTGAGAGTGGCGTAGTGGGGACCAAGTGTTGCTGAAGGTGCAAGGGCGTGCTTGGCTTGGACGTTGCAGGTTCGAGTCCTGGGAGATCCAGCAGAGGCTATTTTTTTTTTTTTTGAAAAACTACTATTGGCGACTGAAGTAGTTGGTCGCCGAAAGATAAATAAAAAAAAAAAAATTAGTATTGGCGACTAAAGGTTTAGTCGGTAAAAGTATAATTTCCCAAAATGGAATGGAGTATTGGCGACTAATTATTTAGTCGCCGAAGACATATGTATTGCCGACTAACAAATGTTTAGTCGCCAAAGCTTTTCGCGACAGTTTTTCGGCGACCACAGCGGCGACTAAATATTTTAGTCGGGGAAAGTGAAAAAATGAGTATTGGCGACTAAAAAAGGGCTTTTGGCGACTAAAACTTTAGTCGCCGAAAGTGCTTTTTCTTGTAGTGAAAAGTATATATAGAACCTCATAAAATTAATGCCAAAGCAAGTCAAACTTCAATTCATTCACAACTATATGAAAATTATGCTTTTAAAGTGCTTATAAAATAATGCATTAGAGGGGAAAAAAAAAAAAATACATGAATTTTATAATGGCAAAAGCTAACAAGTGCTCTAGGGGCATTGTTTAATATTGAGAAATGTAAAAAGTGTCTTGAAAATATGTAAAAATGTTAAAAATTGTATTGATTTCAAAAAGTGCATTAAATTTAGTGAAAAATGTCTTATTTTTTTATTTTTTAATTTTTTTTGGATCTTTTACTCTAAAAAAGCCTTTGTTTAAGATTGGTATTTAGATTAAAAAAAAATGTCTTGCAAATAGGTGAAATAGTTAAAATGTGCATTGAATTCAACAAAAAGTGTCTCGTGTTTTTAAACTAATGAATTCACAACATCTATAAATTAGATTTATTGTATTTTCTCCAAATTTCATGAGAGACCAGTGTAATTACCCTAATAAACTAATCAATTCACAACATTTAAAAACTTGACATTGATGATGTAAAATAGAAACACATATGAGAGAAATAGACTCACCATTTTCAAAGCAAGGATTTGGAACAAATCTAAATGAGTTGCTATAAAACAAACATAGTTTTACAAACACAAACAAACAAGTATTATAATCAGACAAACAACAACAACAACAACAATAAAAATAATAGTTCTAGATCCAATAGTTGATGTGTTGAAAAAAATTTACAAAAAAACACAACCTGTATATATAGGCAGATCTATATATGTATCAAAGGATGGAAATTTAGAATTTGGGGTTGTCGATTTCCTCAGCATCTTCATCTACAGCTTCGATTGATGGGTTTGTTGATTTGGGTTTCTGAATTTGGGTTCAGATTGAATTTGGCTAGTGTTGGCTGAGTGAGTCAGTAGTGTCTACAGAGAGAGAGGAGAGGAAGGTTACGATTATACAAAATGCAATCACTCTGTTGCTTCTTTTTTTTAAAAATGGTTTTCAACTTTTTATTTAGTATTTTTTTATTTTAATAAACATTTTAATATTTTAATTAAAAATTTTACTTTTTTATATAAATTTAAATAGGGTAAAGACAAATATATCCCTAAGATTTGTTTAAAATACAAATTGTTTTTGGTAATTTTGAAAATTATGGCATATCCTTTCAAGTTTTTAATCGCATAACAAATTACCTTTTTTGTTAATAAATTATCAAGTTAATTAACAATTTTTAATGATATCATAAATATATTTCAATTAACAATTCATAAAATTATATTATTGTATAAAAGAATAGTTAGAAATTTTATTTTTTTTCTATTAATTTTGTTAATAAAAAATTATGACAAGGGATTATTTAATTTTCATAACTGCACGGGCAATTTATATTCTAAGCAAATCTCAGAAGTTGTATTTGTGATTTACCCATTTTAAAATATATAATTTGTGAATTTTAAAAATTCATTAAACAGAAATATATATATAAATTTAGTACATTTATGACTTATTTACAAATATTTTATTTTTTAAATATAGAGTTAATTACACGTTTCACCCTAGTAGTTTGATTCAAATTTTACTTTAATCTATTATTTTAATTTGAACAATTTGGTTATTATACTTCAACTATAGTTCGAATTTAGTCCTTCCATCTAAATTGAAAGTAAAAATTCATAATTTTGGGATAATTATCAATTTTTTAAGGTAATAATTTGATTGTTCTATCTAAATTGGAGATTAAAATTAATAATTTTGGAACACTTGTCAATTTTTTAAAGTTTTAATTTGGTTTTTTCATCAAAATTGAAGGTTAATATTAATAATTTTTAAAACACTTGTCAATTTTTTAAGGTGTACACATAAACAACATTAACAAAAATTTTAACGACATGACCAAATTGAAATTAGACTTAAAGTGTAATGCCAAATTGTTCAAATTAAAACTACACAGACTAAAGTGAAATTTACAAGGATAAAAAGTATAATTAACCTTTAAATATATTTAGATTAGAGGCATCTATCTACAAAGTAAAAGGCTCAAACTTAGTAATTTAACTTTACAATTCAAATTAAAAGTTCTTACAAATTACATGTAAACTTATTTAATAAATTTACTCCTAAAAATGTGAAATAAAGTAATATTTAATTCATATTTTACAGTAGTTGTTTAACTCTTTATTTGGTATTATAATTTTAGATTTTGTTTGATATTTTTCTTCTTCTTCTTCTTCACTTTTTTAATAGATTGGGTGATTTTTTTTTCTTATTGTAAATTGAATTTACTAAATTATAAAGTAACAAGATTACATGTTTATACTTTTTAGTTTTTAATTATTTTGTTTCATGTCTTAATATGTGTGAATAAATTTTAGTATATAATTTTAGTTATTATGCTTTCGTTTTGGATGTGGTTTGGCTTTTTGTTTTTTTTGCTATTTTAGTCTGGGTTAAAAAGTCTCGTTTGTGATGGGCTTTTTTGGCTTTTTTGATTTTTGTGAGAGAAAAAATGAAATGATTATGATTTAAATGTGATATTTTGTCTTATTGACTTTTTAATCTATTTTTTCTTTTTGTGGCTAAAATAGCCACACACAAAATATTATCCCAAACATAGCCATATGCAAGCATATTTTATGTGAGTATTAGTATAAAAAAAATTAAAAATTAATAGTTTCATTTTATCAACAAATTTTTTTATGATTATGTACACAATAATGCTATATATTTTTAAAAATTAACTCAAGAAAATATATTTATAAATCACACTCATCAAACTATGGATTCCATCAAATTACACCTATTTTGAATTTACATTATACACCTTTAAGATAAAATTTTGAATAAATACTCTTTTTTTTTTCTTTTAATATATGAACTGCCCAGTTTTAAATTTCGTCTTAGACCCCGAGGATCTTAAGACAGACTTTATACGATCCACGCACTGATACTTTCACTGATACTTTTGTATAAAATTTTTAATAAAAATTATGAGTATGTAGTATTATAGTTTTAAACAAAGGGGTTTGTTTTTTTGAATTCTTTTCAAAAATAAATAATAAAAATATAATTTAAATTTAAAAAAATTATCTCAAAAACAAAAACTTATATGAAAATAATGATTATTTTTTATTTTTTATATAAAAATAATCTTTAAATTTTATTTAGAAACACATTTCGAAAACTTTACCACACAATTTTTTTTTTCTTGCTTTATCTTTGCTAATTTATATATATATATATGTTGTTGCATGTTTAGGGAAAATTACCTACACCCGCCTTGAGGTTTAGCTAAATTATAGATTCCTCGGTTTCAAAAATTACATCCATTACGCCAAAAAAGGGCATTAACGGCGGTTTTTTTAAAGGCGGTAACGAAAACCGCCGTTAAAGGTACTATTAACGGCGGTAACGAAAACCGTCGTTAATACCGCCGTTAATTTATCATTAACGGTGGTTTCGTTACCGCCGTTAAAAAAACCGCCACTAAAGTGTCTTTAACAACGGTAATAAAACCCTCTATTAACGGCGGTAACAAAACCGCCGCTAATGCCCGCCTTTAACGGCGGTAAAAAACCGCCGCTAATGCCCAATCATTACCGCCGTTAATGACGGCGGTCATTGCCGGCGGAGCTCCGGCGAAACTCCAGCGAGCTCCGGTGAAACCATCTACAATAAAGTAAAAGTAATGGTTAAATATTTATTTAGGGAATATATTTCATGAAGAGTGACTATGGCAAAGTGGTTGGTGTGGGTGGATGAGAGGTCTTGGGTTCAAAACTTGGGGAGTGCAAGAAGAAAAAATTATTGTTTGAAAAATTTGAACCTGTTTACGGCGGTAAAAAACCGCCGTTTTTGGTCATATATTATCGCCATTTTTGATCGACTTTTAACAACGGTAATTTACCTTTTTACGACGGTTGTACTTTTTCCAACATGCGCATAAACGGCGGTAACGAAACCGCCGTTAAAGGTTTTAACGGCGGTTTTACAGCCTTTAACGGCGGTGAAAAACCGCCGCTAAAGCCCAATTTTGGCGTAGTGATCCCACAACATTGCCATTAACGTCGTTGACGGAGATAGTAAATTGACTAAAATGTCCCTAACTGTGTTATGCAGAGAAATGATGATATTTGGCTGATACATCATGTCAAGTCAGTCAATAGCTGCTCAATACTTGTTTTAGAATTTTTTTCAAAAAATTAAAAATTAATTTGGTTAAGAAATAAAAAAATAATAAATAATTATCATTTTATGTAATTTTATTTTTGAGAAGTTAGAAATAATTTTTACAAATTAAATATATTTTTATTAAATTAGTTTCATTTTTTCAAAAAGCAATTCTGAAATTTTTTATCTAAACTACAAATCAAATATGGTTCCAAAAACTTAAGTAGCATTTGGTTTAAAACTCAAATCATGATTTGAATCAAAAAATTTCAAAATTATTTTCAAAACTCTTTACAGAACTCTACTTAAAAATATATATATATATTATTTTTCTCTTTAAATTATTTTTTATTTATTATTTTCTTAAAAAAATATTCTTTTATTTTATTATATTCTGTTATTATTTAAGTATTTGCCAAATAATTTGTTATGATTTAGATATATATATAGGCGATTCAAAATTTTATAAAATTTAAAAAAAATATTAAAAAATACTCAAAAAATATATTTAAATAATAAAATAAAATTAAAAAAATAAAAATTATATATTTAAAATAAAAAAATATTTAAAATATTTTTTAAAGAAAATACAATGCGCGAATGTAGTAAATACAGCGCACATTAAAAAAATAAATATTTAAAATAAAAAATATTTACCCTAAAAAAATAAAATTAAGAAATATTTTTAAAAAAATAAACCCAAAAAATTTCAAAATACCTCTCAAAATGCAAAAACTCAAAACTCAACATATAACTCAAAACTCAAATCATGATTCATAAACTAAACCAAATGGAACTAATTTCTTTTTCCATCTAACGTAATTTCTTTTGTAAATTTTGTTAACTTATCAAAGGAATTTCAAGTAAATTTTGTTAACTTATCAAAGGAATTTCAAGTTAAATCAAGTTGTTTAGTGCTTTGGAAATGTACCAGGGGGTAATATCGTCCATCAAGATCTATTTTCGTGATGTCAGCATATTTTTGTCAACAATTCTTAATGTTTACTTCACAACAAGGGTTAAATTATTATACGAATATAAACATCGAGTGACAGGATGTAATTTCTGAAATCTTATGGGAAAATCCATAATTTAACTAAATCTCAAGGGAGTGTAGGTAATTTTTCCTTCATATTTGCATACATTCCATTTAAAAAGTATCACAATCATAGTCCACGAAGGCCATGTTTGTTTGGGCAGATTGGATTATATTAGACTAGCATTCCCATAACTAATAGTCCTAGGACTACGAATCCCTTTGGATTGTGTATTATATCCTATGTTTAGATTGAGTTAGGATTATAAGGAGAGACTAATAATTCTGACTTTGGCTTAGTCCTCCAAGTTATATCTCACCCCTTTCTGTGGAATTGAATAGTCCATCATATGTGGGATACCATATTCGGATGGATTGTTAATCTGTACTTCACTTGTTTAACCAAATATCGGATTAATAATTTTATTAGACTATTAGTCCAATTCCAAACTCATGTCCATCCAAACAAACATGACCGAAGTGCCTTGATGTTGGGTTTAAATAGGGTGGTCATTGATCTAATGGTCTGTTCATGTTGCCTAATCAGCCCAAATTGACATTTTTTTTTATTTGGAAAAATTATTTTCTTCATAGGGTGAGGTTGACTGGCGATAAAGAGTTCTAACCTAATTGTCACGCCCCCATATTTTATTACTCAGAATCCATTACCAAATTCATTAAGTTTATTCAATTTCCAAGCTTAGTACTCAACACAACAACCTTTCCTAAGGCACACACTCGCCACCTCTAGGCTACAAGACACACTTACTTCCCAAAACATACAATTTCTATCGCATATAAAGAATTAAACACCTAAACACATAATCGAATCAAGTCCTCAAAGATAGACACTCATCCCAGAACTCTCAAGGAATTCCTATCAAAAACCACGTTGATCAGGCGTGTTTCCGTAAGACCTCAAAGCAAGTTCACCGCTTATAAGTACTATCCAAGAAACTTAATCCCATGCTCACATAAATGCAACATATAAATCCTAACGCTTATCCTAACTATATGCAACGTCCTCACCAAGCATAGTAAACCCGATGTGGTAAAAACCACTCCCCATGAGCCCAAAGTATTCAAACTCGGCTCGCTCTGATACCAAGTTGTCACGCCCCACATTTTATTACTCGGAATCCATTACCAAATTCATTACGTTTATTCAATTTCAGAGATAACATGCGGAAACTCTTTACATCATTTGTAAGAATAGATAAAGATTCTCTCATCCGAAAATGCAACATGTTCATAACTAAATAAATTGCCCGCAGGCTTACATCTTTAAAGTAAAAGAAAGGGTTTAACCATTTTTACATTAATGGCATTCTGCCCACAAATAAAAGGCTCCGTGGCCAACACATAAAGAAGATCCTCGATCTTGAAACCCATCTCGACGTTCACCTGAAAAAGGATTAGTAACGTGGGATGAACATAAAGTCCAGTGGGGATCTCAACATGATCCTAAACAATAGCAACTTACAGATAGCTATGATCATGAATGCTTAGTCTCATACTGTATAAATAATGTGACGGTTTATACAGAAATATACGAATATAAGAACTTTTCTCAAAATCGTTCATTTCATTCAATAACATAAGCAATTCACTTTTCTTTCTTCTTGTTACCTTTTTCCAAAAATTCATATGATTATAACAAATTTCAGAAGAAAACAATTTCACCAAGCCCATTACGTTTTCTATCACTTTCCAGACTTACACTTGATTTATCTTTTGAAACATGTTCCTGTGTATTCGATGTCCTTCACATTATTCACAATCTCAATACAGTACTTACGTCCATTTCCAACAAATTCATGTCTATACATATATACATTCAGTACAAAGGGAAAACAACAAGCAACTAACAACTATCTACTCAACGAATGAGGCAACTCGGCCTTCCAAAAACCATAACCATCATAACCCATAATATACACAGATACACTGAGACAATAATGATAAATAAGTTCTGTTCTATCTACCTTAAGCAAGGTAAGCTAAGGATACACCTTTCCATAACGAAATGCCAAGTCAAGGATACACCTTTCCATAACCAAATGCCAAGCCAAAGATACACCTTTCCATAACGAAATTCCAAGTCAAGGATACACCTCTGCCAAGTTCTCCAAGTGCTAGCTGGAAGGTACTGGAACCTCTCATTCTAAGCGCTGCCAAGTTCTCCAGGCGCTAGCTGGAAGGAACTGGTACCTCTTATTCGAAGCACAAGCACATTCCCAACCATTTCAACATACTAGAATGCATAACAACATAAGTGTAATACATACACAATGTATATGAACACATAATCACATATGGAGTACATCCCCTTTCCACTCCCAAACAGCCATACATATCCAATGTATATAGTTATAGTCATATTCAATGACAAGCACAAGTGATTAAATTCAATTCACCTAGTCCACATGCAATTTCTACAACAGTCATAGCTATCCTCTACCGATAGCTCAAAACATATATTTCTAAACATATATACAATCTCCAAATAGATAAACCATCAATATTTTCATAGGTGAGAGATTTCAAATATTCAATCCCACCATTTACATTCATATCTATCCATTTCTGCATCTAATACGAAAGGAAAACAAAAATCCAATTCTCGCATGACTTTCAGTCCAATAACAATGATATTATGTGAAGGTTCCAAGATCCGACCTCAAGTTCATTATTCGTTTACAAAGGGTGATGATTTCATTTTCTTTCAAAAAGACCATTTTCTCTTTATTTTTCCAATCCACATAACTCCAACCATTCTCTAAGAATTCATTCTCGTCATTTTACAAAACCAAAACCAAAACCTAATCCATATTATCTATATTTTACAAAACCAATCCCATTGGTATCAAAGCCATAACTCAACTCAACTTTATGTGATTAGTCTAAAACAATACTAATACCGTGGTTACTTCTCTTTTTATTTTCTTTTGATATAAATACAATTATCCAACCCATATAAGCAAAATATAAAGATTATTCAACTCCCTCCCTTTTAAACCCATTATATCAATAATATCAAATTAGGGCCTTCCTCACTTTCTTTAGAAACATAGTAAATCATTTCCCAAATTACTCAACAACAAACAATTTAACAACACCATTCACAAATATCAAACCCTAGATCCCCTTTGCATGGCTTTCAAGAAAATCCATAATGAATATGGTTTTTATGCAATAAAAACTACCACATGTCTATCCATAGATGAAGTATTGAAAAGGAGTAAAGAAATCCCTACCTCTTGAAGTGAAGAGAAAATAACCCAAAAATCACCGGTGACGAAACCACAAACCACTTGGATCAATAGAAAGCCCTTGACAAGATCTACAACTTTTCCCAAAGGACCAAGGTAAAAAGATGGCTCTAGATGAGTAGATCTAAAGATCTAAGTGCGAAAAGTTAAGTTTTAGAGAGAGAGGAGAGAAATCACGGGTTGAGAGGAAAAGAGGAGAAAAAGTAATGAGAGGAAAGTGGTTTGGGTCTATTTATACTAGTAGCAAATAGCCCCAAGGTCAAATAAAATAATAGGCTCAAAAACCCCCAAGGGTAGAGCCCATTCGAACCCCAAAAATCTGAAAAAAAAACACGCAGGGGTCGACCATATCTTCCAGCAACCAACACACAGACATAAGAGGGTCGACCCTCTCCCAGTCTGGTGTCTACCCTATCTCCTAGCAACTAACACACAGACATAATAGGGTCGACCCTCTCCAGTCTGGTGTCTACCCTATTTTCTAGCAACACTCCCAGAAACTTCACCAATAGGTAAGAGTCGACCCTTAGGAAGGCTGGTGTCGACCCTAGAATAGAATTTCTAAGTCTTCAAGGAACTTTTGACAAGAATAAGTGTGAACAACCAAACCCAACAAGTTTAAATCAATTTTCACTCATCCAAAACCAAGATACAACAACACCAAAGATTCACAAAACATAGTAAATGATTCAAATACACTTCCCAAAAGTTTTAAAAGGGGTACAAGTGCTACAAAAATCAAACCGATCCAGGCTACTCATTTTTCATTATACTTGTATTATTAAGTTTTACATTTTTTCATTCACATATTTTTAATATTTTCATCAGTTATTTTTTTTGTTTACTTTCCAACATAATTCAAGTATTTTGAATTTTTTTTTATACCTTTTTACATCTCATATAATCAAAAAACAATCAAGTAACATATAATACCTACAAATAAAGAGAAAAAAATAAAAATATTAACAAAAAAATCGAATTAAATATTAGACAGAAAAAATCAAATTAAACATTAGATTTACCCTTATAGACTCTTCCGGGCCAAGTTTATAGGTAAGCTCGAACACCTCTGTGTAAAGTTCTAAATCACATTTTATGAATTGGAATGAGATAGATATTTAAGCGAGTTAAGATAGGTCATGAGATAAATTGATTGAATTGACTAATATCGATTTTTTTTATCCGTGGGCCATTTGAGAACCGGAAATAGGGTCACTAGTATGTTATTATGAGCTTATTTTTATGATCCAAACCGTCATTTTGTAGGGTTTGTTGAGTACTTCATGCCTACCAAATATCATATTAATCGGATATCAGTAACTATATGATCGAAACCAAAAATAGAAACAATAAGTTTTTCTTTTGAAAAATAGCATAAAAAATATGCAATTCGATCATATAGTTATTGATATCTAATTAATATGATTTTTACTATGCATGAAGTACTCAACAAATCCTACAAAATGAACGGTTCGAATCATAAAAATAAGCCCATAATACACCTCAAATTGATACAGAACTAGATATAAAATGGAGGATATAATATGATGTGGGATTTAGTCAGCATATATAATGAATAGGATATATGTATTGGATAATATATCTCCCAAATCATGTTTGTTGACTTGATATATAAGACTGGATATATATTGTAACGAGTTGAATCAAATTGAATTTATACTTTAATCTTAGTTGGGGATTTATTTTAAATTATTAAACTCTATTCATTTTGGACATAATTGATTGAATTGTGACCCGTTAATAACCATGTAACAGTGTTGTGGTTTTATTATTATTATTTGATTACCATAAAAGAGTTGTGCATATTTATGGTATGTACCATTAAACAAAATATATTTTGTGGTGAGAAAATATTATATTTAAAGATGTTGAAATTATTTTAATTGATATATATACATATATAGGTGTGTATATATATATATGGTTAGATATTTGTTTAGTTAAACAAAAAGAAAAGAAAATATCTATATAAAGTAACCAAATAGATTTTTTGTTCATCTTTTGGGTTCTTGCCGTGGGGAAAGAAAGAAAAAAAAGGGTTCCAATGTTGGTTTTTCAGGGGTTTGATCTAGTGTAAGTCATTTTTTACCCCTAGTGCTTTGGATCAAAACGTAGAGAGTAGAAAAGGCGTCGTTTGGCTCTGAACAGATTTGATTTCTGTTGCCAAAAATTTTGAAAGCTTCTTGGCTTGAGATAGAGATTTTTCCTACACTTCTTTATGCACTTTTAATTGATTATATGGAGCTTAGATTTGTATATAATTTAATTAGAATTTTTGGAAATTTTATGATTTATTTGCTTAAAAAAGAAATTTTAAGAAAAGTAAAGAGTTGATGCCCAAATTGCAAAAGTGCAAACTTGGAATATGTTTGTAAGGTTATGAAAGAGCTATGTTTTAAATTTGAACAAAAACGGACTTCGACTCGATCGGTTTTGAAATTTTTACCGGTTTGCCACCAAAAGAGCATTTTTAAAGAAAACAAAGGAATTATGTTTAACTTTTGGGGCTTTTGATCAAAATAGGATGTCATAGTTGAATAATGCTTGGACAATGAGTTTGGAAAGAAAATGATGTTTTCCTGTATAGCGATCCCGATTTTGCCCTGGCGTTTATGGTATTCCAGACTCGGGGTTCTGTGGTTGAATATTGTATCCATGTCTTGTTTTTCTCCTTTGACTCTTTGCATTTGAGTTTTGAAACTTGTTGGACGAGTTTGGAAAAGATTGGTTGTTAGTTGGTTTAGATTGTTGTTGTCCAGATTTTGGCCTCTTCGCTCGAGAGAGGCTTTTACACTCGAGCGAGCTTTTTGTAATTTGCTCCTTCACTTGAGCGAGGTTTCTTGAGCTCAAGCGAGGATTGAGAGTTCTCAGGTTTCCTTCCCAGACACAGCTTTCTGGAAAGATGAAGTTCTTCGCTCAAGCGAGGCTTCTTACGTTCGAGCGAGGGTGTGCGTCTGTGAAATACCTGAAGGTATGCATTCTACGCTCGAGCGACACCTCTTGCGCTCGAGCGAGGTAACTTGTTGTGTCTGGTCACTCGAGCGAAAACTCCTCCGCTCGAGCGAAGGTCGTGTATATCAGTTCGCAGCTGGGTCATTTTACTTCACTTTTTGATTTCTTTTCATCCCAAAACCCTAATCCAACCCTCTCTCTCTTTCTCTCTCTCTCTCTCTATAAATACACCTTGATTTGGGGATCTCTCAACCCTAGTCCCTTTATTAAAAGATAGAGCATCTTGTGGGCTTTCATCTCATCTGAGCAAAATCGAGTTTGGACATTTTTGAGGTTTCTTCCATCCTCCCTTTGAGCTTCTACACTTGAGGTAGGGATATTCTACTTTTTGATATGATTTTTAACCTAGGTATTGGTCGTTTAGAATAAATGGTGGAGTTGGGAGATTTTGGGTGAAGCTAAGGTTTGGGTTTAAAAATTGAAATAGGGGTTTTCTATATTGGGCTTCATAAATGTATATGGGGTGTTGAATATGAGGTTACTTGAGTTAAATTGATGAATTTTGGACTTGGAGTTGATATTTGAAAAATGGGGAAAATTGCCCTAATTTGTGTTAAATAATTATTTTGCGTAAATAATGAAATTGATTTGGGAAATATGAAATTGGGGAAATGTGTGAATGAATGGTGTAGTTGGATTTGATAAATCACCCATCTATGGAAAATTGATAAATTATCTGTTTGATGGATTGTATATCTGTTTAGAAATATATGTTTTGGGCTATCGATGGAGGATAGCTATGATTGTTGTAGAAACTGCATGATGATTAGGTGAATTGAAACTAATCATTTGAATTATGTCATTGAATATGACAGTTTGATTAAACTATTGAATATGTGATTTTGTTAGTCATTGTATATGACAACTCTTTTAAATACATTGTATATATATCATTGTTTGGGAGGAGATAGAGAATGTACTCCATTGTTTGGGAGAAGATAGGGGATGGACTCTATTGAAAACTAAGTTGGCCGGAGTATCTAGGGTGAAAGTCCCAAAATCATATATATATATATATGGGTACCGATTCCCTCGGATGTGAATTTCTTAAAATGGCAGGAAAAATAGAAGTGTTGGATTGATGAATGCATTGAATTGTGAACTATTGAGTGTAATCTCATTTTGGTTGATTGGATATTTATGGATTTGATAAATAGATTAATCCCGAATGGATGAATGGAAATGGATTGAGGTATGGTTATCTATATGGAATGGTCTTGGAAAGAATATGTGTTGGTTATGAATATTGCACATTTATCTTATGTTTATATCTTAGTTAAATATCATATACTGTTTTAGCATATCTCTACTGGGCTTTGGTTCACCCTACTTGGGAAACCATTTTCAGGTACAGGTGACATGCCGCATCCAAAGACATAGCTTGGGAGGTTTAGGGGCTGAAGGCTCCATTTTGTTATCTTGTTTTGTGTTAAATGGTTATTCAAGCCGAGGGCTTTACATGTATAGGAGCTTAGGACTCTTCTTTTGTTGTAACCAAGCGATAACTTGGGAAGATGTAAGCCCGTAGGGCATTTATTTTGTCGTTGTTAATCTAATGTTACATGCTATAGATTCAAGATGGATATTTATGAATGTATAATGCATGTAATATCCCTTTGTAATATAAACTCGGATGAATGAAGCATACCTTTTATTATGTTTATAGATCTTATGGATGGATTATTTATATTGTATTTTGAAGGCGTTACAACTTGGTATCAGTGCGTAACAGGTTTGAATACTTTAGGTATGTAGGAAGTGGTTAGTACCACAATGGTTTTGTCTCACTTGTTAGAGACTTGAGTATGATGTTATGTGCTTATATGATAACATGCTTATGTGATTATATGGGTATGAGATTTAATTTCTAGGATGCTGATCGGGTCCACGGGTTTCTGGGAGTCCTGTTGGAAAGACACTTGATCACTGCCATTTCTAACTAAAACTCTAGTGATGCCACGAAACAGTCATTATCCATAAATGAAATTCGTATGTGTTTATTTGATTATGTGCTTATGTGAAATGAATTACAGTTGTCCATCAAATTAGGACGCGAGTGAGATAGCTTCAGTACATATGTAAATGTGCTAATCTCTTTTGTTACCTTTATTAGGATGTCAGCACGAGGTCATGGTGGTAGACGTGGCAGGCCTAGGAGGCATGAGATGCCTATACCGAATGAGATTCCGGCGTAGGAGGAGGGAGTTGGCCAGGCCAATGTGGCCAAACCAGTAGGTTAACAGGCCATGGACGCCTTAGCCCGTGAAATGGCCGAAGCATCAAGGGAATCTATGGACATTCTCAGGGCTGAGAATCAAGTACAGGCCCATGTAGCTGAAACAGGGCCATCGTTTCTAAAGAGGGAGTTCTTCTAGTCAAATCCGGACGAGTTTTTGGGTGACCCTAAGGAGCTACTGAAGGCTGATGAGTGGCTAGAGCAGATGACGAAGACGTTTGAGATGGTAGGCATTGAAGACGGAGGTTTGAGGGTGACCTTGGAGTCCTTCCACCTGAAGGGAGACGCGGGTCAGTGGTAGAAGTATGCATGGGGGCGCATTGGTAGGACTTAGGAAGCCTTCGTGGATGCTTTCCAGGACAAGTTCTTACCTGCTACAGTGAAAGAGAAGTTGAGGAATCAATTCTCCAAGTTGGTGCAGTTGAATACACCAGTGGCTAAGTTTGAGGCCACCTTTAATAGCTTGTCTAGGTTTGCACCGAAGTTAGTAGCGACCGAGGAGCGCCGATGTTTGGAGTTTGAGAAGAGATTGCGGACCAGACTCATGTTTAGAGTTGTCGGGTCCATGATTAGGGATTATGGGCACCTTGTGGAGGCTGCAACCCATCTTGAGACTATCATGCATGCGGAGGAGGAGGAGATGAAGGGCTCCAAGAGGAGTCAGGATGGACAGGGGGAAAGTAAAAGGTAGAGGGGTTCTAATCCTCAGCAGTCCCAGGGAGCACATTCGAGGTCTACCTTTCCAGTACCGAGTTTAGGTTCTGGGAGAGGCGATCAAGGAGACATCACTTGTTTCAAATGTGGTCAGTTGGGCCACAAGTCTCCAGCTTGCCCAGGAGGGCAACGAGCAGCTTCATCTTCGGCTTGTTTTGAGGGTTAGAGTCAGGGCAGAGGTCAGCCGCTCACTTGTTATCAGTGTAGGCAGGCGGGGCACCTGAAGAGGTTTTGCCCACAGTTGGGTGGCACACCTGGTGCGTCTGGTTCGAGGCAAACACAGAGTCACCAGCTAGCACAATCAGTACAGGCCTCGAGGGCCAATCAGGGAGCCTCTTCAACTCAGTCAGTGCAGTAGTCTTATGCTCCGAGGGGTGAGTAGGTAGATCAGAGGCCAACGGGGCGCATATATGCTGTTACAGCGCCAGATCTTGTACCGGCTCCATCTTTTGTGAGAGGTACCTTTTTGTTTTGCAACTCGGTTGCTAATGTGTTGATTGATACAGGTGCATCCCACTCATTTATTTCGTCTGCATTTGCATCTGTTTTGGGGTTGGAGTTGGTACAGTTAGCATCTCCTATATGTGCTGTGTCACCTGTTAGGGGTGAGATGATTTTGAAACAGGGGTGTCGGGGCAGTGATATAGAAGTCGCCGATTGCCGGCTTCCTTTTTCCTTTGTAGTGATGGACATGTCTGGTTTTGATGTTATTTTGGGTATGGACTGGTTATCGTCATACCGGGTTGTTATAGATTGCTACTGTCAGAGGGTTACTGTATGTACCTTGAGCGGTGATTGCTTTTTTTTCTTAGGGGACCGTGTGGATAGAGCCTTATTGTCACGACCCCATTCCGCCCCTAGTAGAATGGTGCCATGATGGCCAGTAATTCGAGATTACCAAAGGCCACTTCCAAAAATTCACACGCGAGTCAGAGTATACATATGGGGCTTACAAATGCGGAAGCAATGAATTAAAAGCTGAGTAGTCCATAAGAGCAGTGCATAAGTTAAATGAAATGTCATACATCATTGCATAGCTTTAATACAACAAATGAAGTACAAAAATACATCTTGACCAAAAGGCTTCTCAGCCATCAAATACAAAATACAACGAAATAAAACTAAGAAGCATAATCTTCAAGATGTCGCAAAATATAATCCAAAACATGTCGGCAACACATATCGGCAAAAGACATCTAGGCGTCGCCGCCGTCTTGCTCATCACCTACATATATATAGAGAGGGTGAGCTTGGATACTCAGTGAATGGTATAAATAATAAAGGGGTTTACATGAATGATATCCGAGATCTTTTAACCAAGCAATACAAGGAGTAAATCAAGTCCATCCATCAAATCTTTCAAAGCTTCAAGGGATGCTTACTAACATCGATATAATACAAGAGATGACATTCCGGACAAACAACCCACACGGTAAAACCGTCAGTGGCAAGGCAAGACAAGCGAGATCTCAAAACAATGGTGTCGTTGCATTATAGTCCCCGGACACTAAGGACTTGTGCTACAAATGCTTATAGTCCCCTAGCACATACGGACTTCCAAACTTTGTGCTACAAATGCTTATAGTCCCCTAGCACATACGGACTTCCAAACTTTGTGCTACAAATGCTTATAGTCCCCTAGCACATACGGACTTCCAAGAATGTCATCAAAGCAAGATACAATGTTTGATACGCAAAATAGGGATAATCATTCATGCTTGTAAGTAATATCCGAACAAAGCAAAACAAGGTTTTATCAAAGCTTTATAACATATCTTTATTAAAATACCACTCACATATTTCGTCGAACGTCGGGGTCAGGGCGAGTCCAAGTCCTACAAACACATGGCAAGTCTATTGAATGTACTTTTAACAATCTTCTCATGCACACAGATGATCTCGGCATTCTTCAAAACTAAGTCAAATCAAAACAAAACACTGTTTCACATCTCGGGGAAACATGCTGGGCACCAACCAGGTCTTGGCCGAGGTCCCACACCTCCTCGCCGAGGTGAGGTCCCGTTGGCCACATTCAAGGGAAATGAAGTCGGGAAAAATCTGGGTTTTCCCTCTGCTCAAGAACATAAAGAACATGAACATGAAGAGCATGGAGGAAATGAATGCAAAGATCATAACTTATTATTATAAAATCTGAGATTTCATGCTATGAGTTGGAAAACATGGACCTGGGTACCCATACTTAAGGATCTTACGAAAACAAACACAAAAACGTGTAACTTGTTGCAAACTTTCGGATCAAACGAGGCTTTTCTTCAAGAACTTATGAACACTAACTTTCTCTTTCTAAAACCAACTTTAAATCAATGCATGGCATGCAGAACAGACTCAATCGTGCAATACAGCTAGATGATCAATAAGAACAACAAGAGTATATCAAGATTCTAACCTCAAATCAAGTATTTAACGGTTTGAACTCTAAGAATCAAGCTTGCAATCCACTTTCTCACTCTAAAACTCCTCCTTCTTCTCCTAGAGCTTCTCTCTCCTCAAGAACAAGGATATGATACAAAATGATACATATCTCTCTCTGCCGGCTGACTTATCACTCAGCTCGGACACGTGGCAATGGCTGGTTGGTTCAACTCCAAAAAGGTGACTGATTGAAAAGACAAGACTATGACAAGGTGTGTTTAACAAGCTAGGTGGCAAGGGACTCCGGCGAGTAATGACATCGGCTAACGACAAGACTTCGGCAAGCAAGGGAACAATGACCTCGGCCAGAAAAGACAACACTTGGCCCAGCTGTGCCACACCTCGGCCTAGATGTGCCACACCTCGGTCTAGGTCGTGCCAGTCTAGGGCAAGATCACTTGGGTTCAAGGGTAACATCTCGGCCCAGATAGTATACATCTTGGCCTTGGTGATGAACACCTCGGCCTAGATAATGATATCTCGGCCAATATGTCAGGGTGCAGGTGAAGGCCAACCAGAGAAATCCCAAGATGGTCCTAAGTGTAAGAGTATCAAAGGGGCGACCTAGGCTCAAGATGACCTCGGCTGAAACACACACACGCCAATAAGGAACATAGCATTCAAGTAACACTTATGCAAAACAAGTCAAGATTTGAAATGCAAGCCTAATCAGAGCAAAATCATGTAAAATGCATATGAGTACGGTCAGGGCAGTGTGAGGGTCACTACATCCTACCCCCCTTAAAGAAGTTTGGTCCCCAAACTTGAGTTACCTTGATTCAAAAATAATTCCAGGTATTGATCTTTCATTTCTGTTTCCATTTCCCATGTAGCATCCTTGCCGTAATGCTCCTTCCATTCAATCTTCACCATCGGTATGGCTTTATTTCTCAATTGTCTTACTTGCCTATCGAAAATACGCATCGGCCTCTCTTCGTAACTCAAACCTTCATCAACCACAATCCCAAAACGATCAATCACGTGTAGGGAATCCCGAATATACTTCCTCAACATCGAAATATGGAACACATTGTGAACTTGACTTAGTTCAGGTGGTAAAGCAAGTCGGTAGGCAGTTGTATTAACCTTCTCAAGAATCTCAAACGGCCCGATGTAATGAGGTGTTAACTTACCCTTCTTCCCAAATCTGAAGACTCCTTTCTCTGGCAAAACCTTCAAGAATACATGGTCCCCAACTTCAAATTCCAACTCTCTTCTTCTCTGATCGGCATAACTCTTCTGCCGACTCTGGGCAGTTCTGATCCTTTGTCGAATGAGCTTAATCTTCTCGGTCGTAACCTCAACTAGTTCGGGACCAACCAAAGCTTTATCTCCTACTTCAGTCCAGCATATCGGCGATCTGCACTTCCTTCCATACAAAGCTTCGTACGGCGCCATGCCAATGCTAGTTTGATAACTGTTATTGTAAGCGAATTCTACCAACGGTAGATGTGCTTTCCAACTTCCCTTGAAATCTAACACACATAGTCTAAGCATATCTTCAAGTGTCTGAATCGTTCGTTCTGTTTGCCCATCGGTTTGGGGGTGAAAAGCTGTGCTAAACTTTAACTCGGTTCCCAAGGCTCTTTGTAGGCTTTGCCAAAATCTGGAAACAAACTTCGGATCTCGGTCTGGCACAATGGACATCGACACTCCATGAAGTCTCACAATCTCGTTCACATATAGTACAGCTAGTCGCTCAACATTGAATGTAGTCTGAACCGGCAAGAAGTGTGCTGACTTGGTTAGTCTGTCAATTATGACCCAAATTGAATCCATTCCCTTCTGCGTCCTCGGCAAACCAATCACAAAATCCATGGAGATATGTTCCCATTTCCATTCAGGAATCGGCAAGGGTTGAAGAAGTCCCGCAGGTCTCTGATGTTCTGCTTTCACTTGTTGACATTGCAAGCATTGGGATACGAACTCGGCTATTTCTCTCTTCATATTCGGCCACCAAAAGGTTTGCTTCACATCTTGATACATCTTAGTGTTCCCTGGATGAACAGCAATTCTGGAACCATGAGATCCTCCCAGAATCTTCCTTTTTAGCTCAGGGACGTCGGCCACGCACAATCTTCCTTCAAACTTAAGCACTCCATTCTCAAAGGTGTAACCTGACCTCGGCTTGGTGATAATCTCGTCGGCTACTTTCTTCAGGAATTTATCCTCCATTTGCCTTGCCTTTACTTCTTCAATGATAGTCGGCTCCGCTGAGATCATAGCTAAACACGCCAAACTTCCCATTGACCTCCTGCTTAATGCATCGGCTACCGAGTTGGCTTTGCCCGGGTGGTACTGAATCTGCATGTCGTAGTCCTTCAATAACTCCAGCCATCTTCTCTGTCTCAAATTTAGTTCCTTCTGAGTAAATAAGTACTTCAAACTCTTGTGATCCGTGAAAACTTGGCAAGAAGCTCCATACAAGTAATGACGCCAAATCTTCAAAGCGAATACTACGGCTGCTAGCTCTAGATCATGGGTAGGATAATTCTTCTCGTGAGGTTTTAACTGGCGAGATGCATATGCTATGACCTTGCCCTCTTGCATTAATACACAACCCAAACCCTTATGTGAAGCATCGCTATAAATCTGAAATTCCTCGTTACCTGATGAAAGTACAAGAACTGGTGTTGTAACTAACCTCGTCTTCAACTCCTGGAAGGCTGCCTCTCTATCTTCGGTCCATTCGTATGTCACTCCTTTCTGAGTTAACTGTGTCAATGGTACTGCAATCCTTGAGAAGTCCTTTACAAACTTTCTGTAATAACCTGCCAAACCCAGAAAACTACGAACCTCGGACACGTTGGTCGGCGTCGGCCAATTTACAATGGCTTCAATCTTGCTGGGATCAACAGAGATACCCTCTTCGTTAATCACATGCCCCAAAAATGAAATACTGGAAAGCCAAAACTCACACTTACTCAACTTAGCATACAACATCCTGTCCCTCAAGGTCTGTAAGGCAAGTCTCAGATGACTCTCATGCTCAGTTGTACTCTTGGAGTAGATCAATATGTCGTCAATAAAAACAACTACAAATTCATCCAGGTACGGCTTGAAGACTCTGTTCATTAAGTCCATGAATGCTGCCGGCGCATTAGTTACCCCAAAAGGCATCACTAGAAATTCGTAGTGGCCATACCTTGTCCGGAAAGCAGTTTTCTCAACATCCTCAGCTTTAACTTTGAGTTGGTGGTAGCCCGACCTAAGGTCAATTTTTGAAAAGACTCGTGCTCCTTGTAGTTGATCTAACAAATCGTCAATCCTAGGCAACGGGTACTTATTCTTAATGGTTACCTTGTTAAGTTCTCTGTAGTCAATGCAAAGACGAAGTGTGCCATCCTTTTTCTTAACAAACAGGACTGGTGCTCTCCACGGTGAAGTGCTCGGCCTAACAAAACCCTTATCCAACAATTCTTGTAGTTGCACTTTCAATTCCTTAAGTTCGGCTGGGGCCATTCTATAGGGTGTTTTGGAGATCGGCTGTGTTCCCGACATGATGTCCACAGTAAACTCTGTTTCCCTATCGACTAAGTGGCCAGGCAATTCATTTGGAAAGACATCGGGGAATTCATTAACAACTGGGATATCGGCTAAGTTAACATTTCCGTTCTGATCACTCAGTATACTACACAAGTAGCCATGGCACCCTTTCTGAATTAGCTTATAGGCCTTAATGGACGAAATCAGGTAAGGTGGGGACACTACCCCTTTACCCTGGAAAATAACCTCGGCTTGGGTTGGGGGTTTCAACGTGACATTCTTCGAAACACAATTAATAGATGCATGATTCATTACTAACCAGTCCATTCCTAATATGACGTCAAAGTGGGTCATGTTTAACGGCATCAAATCAACTAATAATTCTATACCCTCAATCATAACATCACACGCCCTATAAATAGATGTAACAATCATAGTTCTCCCAGATGGAGCAGATACACGCAACACACAATCAAGGGGTTCTTGTTCTCTATTCAACTTCTCGGCAAACTTAGCAGATACAAATGAATGCGTAGAACCCAAATCAATCAATATGTATGCATCTTGAGAGCAGATTGGGAGTATACCTGACACTACTGTCTCAGCATTCTGGGTGTCTCCTGGCACTAGCGTGAAAACCCTACCCTGCCTCATCTGTGTCCTTCCGACGTTGCTTCCCTGTGCAGAGCCCGAGGTGCTCCCGTTTTTCTTACCATCATCAATCCTTGACTTCGGACAGTCTCTCACACGATGACCCATTTCTCCACATTCAAAACAGGCACCTGACGCCCAACGGCAAACCCCGGAATGCGGCTTCCCACAACTTGTACACATCGGCTTAGTATTACCTTCCTGGTTCGAGTTGCTGGAGCTGCCTACATTCGCTTTCTTCTTGGCGTTAAACGGAGCTCGGCGGTTATCATAGTTCTGCCTCTTTCTCTGATTCTCTCCTATATTCTGATATCGGTTCAAGTTAGCTTCTGCAAGAATAGCCTTATCCAAGACTCCGACATAAGTCGACATGTTGAGCATGTTGACTCTATCCTGTATCGGTCCATGCAGTCCGCTTTCGAACTTCCTAGCTTTCCTATATTCATCACTGACCATATGAGGCGCGTACCTCGCCAATTCGGTGAAAGCACGGTCGTATTCTGCCACTGTCTTGTTTGCTTGTGTCAGAGTCTGAAACTCCGTGGTCTTGCGATCTCGAACACTAAGAGGAAAATGCTTGTTGTAAAACAGCTCCAAAAATCTGGCCCAAGTTAAGTCAGGATTTCCTTCTCGGGTCATCATCCACCATCTTCGGGCATCGTCGTCTAACGTAAATGCGGCCAATGCCACCTTCTGTGCATCGGTGCTGGGAAAGATCTCGAACAGCTTCTCCATCCCTAAAACCCACGCTTCGGCTTTCATCGGCTCTATGCCCCCTTGAAATCTTAGCGGGTTCATCTTCTTGAACTCCTTAATCAAAGTCATGGTTCCATCCCCATACAAGGCTGGCTGTGGAGGCACTTGAGGCACTGGAGGTGGTGGAGGCGGAACTACATGTCGGCCATTCGTCTGTTCGGCCTGGGTAGATGTAGCACTAGCATTCTGTTGCCTCACTTGTCTCAACTCCCGAGTTAAACCTTCAACTAATCTTTCTAATCGGTCCAATCGGTCTTCTGATTGATCTCGGCCAACTGGTGGTCTTCCTCTCCTCATAGTGCTATGCGTATGCAAAATGTGACTTTAAAACGAAATGCGCAATAAAGTATGTATGCAAACAACAAGCAGTTATGCCGAGATGATGCACATATTGTCAAGCAGCAAGCAACATCGTGCAATCCTAACATCTTTCTAAGGGAAATCCTATGCTCTTTAGGACTCAAAGTGTGTGAATAACGTACTATGAGGAACTCGTGCTCTGATACCAATCTGTCACGACCCCATTCCGCCCCTAGTAGAATGGTGTCATGATGGCTAGTAATTCGAGATTACCAAAGGCCACTTCCAAAAATTCACACGCGAGTCAGAGTATACATATGGGGCTTACAAATGCGGAAGCAATGAATTAAAAGCTGAGTAGTCCATAAGAGCAGTGCATAAGTTAAATGAAATGTCATACATCATTGCATAGCTTTAATACAACAAATGAAGTACAAAAATACATCTTGACCAAAAGGCTTCTCAGCCATCAAATACAAAATACAACGAAATAAAACTAAGAAGCATAATCTTCAAGATGTCGCAAAACATAATCCAAAACACGTCGGCAACACATATCGGCAAAAGACATCTAGGCGTCGCCGCCGTCTTGCTCATCACCTACATATATATAGAGAGGGTGAGCTTGGATACTCAGTGAATGGTATAAATAATAAAGGGGTTTACATGAATGATATCCGAGATCTTTTAACCAAGCAATACAAGGAGTAAATCAAGTCCATCCATCAAATCTTTCAAAGCTTCAAGGGATGCTTACTAACATCGATATAATACAAGAGATGACATTCCGGACAAACAACCCACACGGTAAAACCGTCAGTGGCAAGGCAAGACAAGCGAGATCTCAAAACAATGGTGTCGTTGCATTATAGTCCCCGGACACTAAGGACTTGTGCTACAAATGCTTATAGTCCCCTAGCACATACAGACTTCCAAACTTTGTGCTACAAATGCTTATAGTCCCCTAGCACATACGGATTTCCAAACTTTGTGCTACAAATGCTTATAGTCCCCTAGCACATACGGACTTCCAAGAATGTCATCAAAGCAAGATACAATGTTTGATACGCAAAATAGGGATAATCATTCATGCTTGTAAGTAATATCCGAACAAAGCAAAACAAGGTTTTATCAAAGCTTTATAACATATCTTTATTAAAATACCACTCACATAGTTCGTCGAACGTCGGGGTCAGGGCGAGTCCAAGTCCTACAAACACATGGCAAGTCTATTGAATATACTTTTAACAATCTTCTCATGCACATAGATGATCTCAGCATTCTTCAAAACTAAGTCAAATCAAAACAAAACACTGTTTCACATCTCGGGGAAACATGCTGGGCACCAACCAGGTCTTGGCCGAGGTCCCACACCTCCTCGCCGAGGGGAGGTCCCATTGGCCACATTCAAGGGAAATGAAGTCGGGAAAAATCTGGGTTTTCCCTTTGCTCAAGAACATAAAGAACATGAACATGAAGAGCATGGAGGAAATGAATGCAAAGATCATAACTTATTATTATAAAATCTGAGATTTCATGCTATGAGTTGGAAAACATGGGCCTGGGTACCCATACTTAAGGATCTTACGAAAACAAACACAAAAACGTGTAACTTGTTGCAAACTTTCGGATCAAACGAGGCTTTTCTTCAAGAACTTATGAACACTAACTTTCTCTTTCTAAAACCAACTTTAAATCAATGCATGGCATGCAGAACAGACTCAATCGTGCAATGCAGCTAGATGATCAATAAGAACAACAAGAGTATATCAAGATTCTAACCTCAAATCAAGAATCTAACGGTTTGAACTCTAAGAATCAAGCTTGCAATCCACTTTCTCACTCTAAAACTCCTCCTTCTTCTCCTAGATCTTCTCTCTCCTCAAGAACAAGGATATGATACAAAATGATACATATCTCTCTCTGCCGGCTGACTTATCACTCAGCTCGGACACGTGGCAATGGCTGGTTGGTTCAACTCCAAAAAGGTGACTGATTGAAAAGACAAGACTATGACAAGGTGTGTTTAACAAGCTAGGTGGCAAGGGACTCCGGCGAGTAATGACATCGGCTAACGACAAGATTTCGGCAAGCAAGGGAACAATGACCTCGGCCAGAAAGGACAACACTTGGCCCAGCTGTGCCACACCTCGGCCTAGATGTGCCACACCTCGGTCTAGGTCGTGCCAGTCTAGGGCAAGATCACTTGGGTTCAAGGGTAACATCTCGGCCCAGATAGTACACATCTTGGCCTTGGTGATGAACACCTCGGCCTAGATAATGATATCTCGGCCAATATGTCAGGGTGCAGGTGAAGGCCAACCAGAGAAATCCCAAGATGGTCCTAAGTGTAAGAGTATCAAAGGGGCGACCTAGGCTCAAGATGACCTCGGCTGAAACACACACAAGCCAATAAGGAACATAGCATTCAAGTAACACTTATGCAAGACAAGTCAAGATTTGAAATGCAAGCCTAATCAGAGCAAAATCATGTAAAATGCATATGAGTACGGTCAGGGCAGTGTGAGGGTCACTACACTTATCACTGGTGTATGGTTCGCATGGCCAGAGTGAACTTAGTTGTCTTCTTGCTAGCCTTTTGAGTAGTGAGTGTGATGAAGTTCGGGTTGAGTTGCCAAGAGTGGTTTGTGAGTACTCAGATGTCTTTCCCGAGGATCTTATTAGTTTGCCACCTCACCGAGAGGTTGAGTTCTCTATTGATTTAGTGCCTGGCACAGCACCAATTTCTATTGCACCGTATCGGTTTGCACCAGCTGAGCTGAGTGAGTTCAAGATTCAACTCCAAGAATTACTAGATAAGGGTTTCGTTTGCCCTAGCACTTTACCTTAGGGAACAGCGACTCTCTTTACTAAAAAGAAAGATGGAGCCTTACAACTTTGTATTGATTACCGAAAGTTGAACCAAGTTACGGTTAAGAACAAGTATCCTATGCCTCGTATAGATGACCTGTTTGATCAATTGAAAGGGTCTCATTGTTTGTCCAAGATAGACCTAAGAACGGGTTACCACCAGTTGAGGGTCAGGGAGGAGGACATCCCGAAGACGGCATTCTGTACACGGTATGGCCATTATGAGTTTCTGGTGATGCCTTTTTGGCTAACCAATGCACCGGCTGTGTTTATAGACTTAATGAACCAAATCTTCCGAGAGTTCTTAGATCGTTTTGTGGTCGTTTTTGTGGACGATATTTTGATTTACTCACCCTCTGAGGAGGAGCACGAGGAACATTTGCGAGTGGTGCTCGAGTTGCTTAGAGCCCATAAGCTGTATGCTAAGTTCATGAAGTGTGAGTTCTGGTTAAGAGAGGTTAAGTTCTTAGGCCATGTAGTATCCGGGGAAGGGGTGATTGTAGATTCATCCAAAATTGAGGCAGTTCAGGATTGGGTACAACCTAAGAATGCTTTCGAGATTCGCAGTTTCTTGGGGTTGGCCAGGTATTACCACCAGTTTGTAAAGGATTTCTCCAGATTAGCTTCGTCTTTGACTAGATTGACGAGGAAAGGGGTCAAATTTGTGTGGAGTGAGACTTGTGAAAAGTCGTTCTAAGAGTTTAAAGTTAGGCTAACCACCGCCCCAGTCTTGATTATTCCAGAGAGGGGTGTGGGCTATTTAGTGTATTGTGATGCCTCACAAGAGGGTTTGGGTTGTGTATCGATGCAAGAAGGGAAAGTAATAGCCTATAGCTCATGGCAATTGAAAACACACGAGAGGAACTACCCTACCCATGATTTAGAGTTAGCGTGGTAGGCCTAGAAGGCACAAGATGCCAATACCGGATGAGATTCCAGCGCAGGAGCAGGGGACAGGGCAAGAAAATATGGCTGAGTCAACTGGGCAATAGGCCATGGGTACTTTGGCACGAAAGATAGCAGGGGCACTGAACATACTAAAGGTTGAGAACCTAGCACAGACCCCAGCTACCCTAGCTGCAAAGACAGGACCACTCCTACTAAAAAGGGAGTTCTTCTAAACTAATCCAGATATTTTTGTGGGAGATCCTAAGGAGCCACTAAAGGATGATGAGTGGCTAGAGCAGACGGTTAAGACATTTGAGATGCTAGACATTGAGGATGACGCTCTAAGAGTGACCTTGGCATCCTTTCAGCTGAAGGGAGAAGCAGGTCAGTGGTGGAAATACGCGCGATGATGTATTAGGGTGACCTAGGAGGCCTTTGTCAACGCCTTTCAGGAGAAATATCTGCTTGCCACTGTCAGAGAGAGGTTGAGGGAACAGTTCAAGAACCTCAAACAGTAGCAGCTTGGCACACCGGTGGCGGAGTTCGAGGCCACTTTTGCTAATTTATCCAGATTTGCTCCTGAGCTTGTGGTGATAGAGGAGCGCCGTTGTATCGAGTTTGAGACTCGACTGAGAGATGAGCTTACCTACTATGTGGGCGGGTCTATGATGAGGGATTATAGCCGTTTTATTGAGGCAACGGCACATATGGAAACCCGGTTAGGAGCTAGACAGAGGGAGATGAGGGGTTTCAGGCAGAGAGACCAGGAGATGCTGGGTGAGGCTCGAGACAGTAAGAGGCAGAGGGGTTTCACACCACAGCAGTCTCATGGGGCAGAGTCTAGGTCCACTTTTCCAGTGCCGAGTTCAGAGGCAGGGAGAGGTGGCCATGGAGGATTTTCTTGTTTTAAGTGTGGCCAGTTGGGTCACAAGTCCTTTTCTTGCCCACAGAAGGAGGAAGGACAGTGGTCTGCTCCGTCTTCAATCTGCCCACCGAGTCAGAGTCAGGGGAGAGGGCAGTCTTTGACTTGCTTTCAGTGTAGACAGGCAGGACACATGAAGATGCACTGTCCACAGTTAGGTGGCACACCTGGTGCATCTGGATCGAGGCCGACTTAGAGTCATTAGCTAGCACAGTCAGCACAGGCCTCGAGGCCCACTCCGGGAGCCTCTTCGGCTTAGGCTGTGCATCCGACTTATGTTCCGAGAGGGAAGCAGGTGGATCAGAGACCTACCGGGCCTGTGTATGCTGTTACCACGCCAGAGTTAGTGCCAGCACCTTCGGTTGTGAGAGGTACTTTCTTATTCTGCAATTCTATTGCCAATGTATTGATTGACACGGGTGCATCACATTCCTTTATCTCATCTGCATTTGCATCGGTATTAGGGTTAGAGTTGGCTCGATTAGCATTGCCACTCTGCGTAGAGTCACCAGTTGAGGGTGAGATTGTGTTAGAACAGGGATGTCAGGGCTGTGATATAAAGGTTTCCGGTCGTTGACTTCCATTTTCTTTTGCTTTGCTTGATATGTTGAGTTTTGATGTTATATTGGGTATGGATTGGTTGTCTACGTATCGGGCTGTTCTAGACTGTTACCATTAGAGGGTTACTGTGTATACCTCGAGCGGTGACTACTTTTATTTCTTGGGAGATCGGGCTGATAGGGCTTTGTTGTTGGTTTGTGACCCGCGTGGTCGAAGCGAGCTTAGCTTCTTTCTTGCTGCATTCTTGGGGGCAGAGAGTGATATAGTTCGGGTTGAGTTGCTAAGGGTAGTCTGTGAGTACCCGGATGTCTTTCCTAAGGATCTTTCTGATTTACCACCTCACCGAGAGATTAAGTTCTCTATTGACCTAGTGTCGGGCACGGCACGGCACTGATTTCCATGGCTCGGCATAGGTTTGCACCTGCTGAGTTGAGTGAGTTGAAGATTCAGCTCTAGGAATTGCTAGACAAGGGTTTTATCCGCTCTAGTACTTCGCCTTGGGGAGCACCGGCCTTTTTTGCCAAAAAGAAGGATGGTACATTATGGCTTTGTATTGATGATCGGAAACTGAACCGAGTGACTGTTAAGAACAAGTACCCATTGCCCTGTATAGATGATCTTTTTGATAAGTTGAAGAGGTCTTCTTGCTTTTCAAAGATAAACTTGAGATCGGGTTATCACCAGTTAAGGGTGAGGGAGGAGGACATCCCGAAGACAACATTCAGTACATGGTATGGCCACTATGAGTTCCTAGTCATGCCTTTTGGGTTGACTAATACACCGGCCTTGTTTATGGACCTGATGAATCGGGTTTTTCGTGAGTATCTTGATCGTTTTGTGGTTGTCTTTGTTGACGATATTCTGATTTATTCACCCTTTGAGGAGGAGCACGAGGAACACCTGTGGGTCGTGTTAGAGTTGCTTAGAGTCCATCAGTTATATGCTAAGTTTGGGAAGTGTGAGTTTTGACTGAAAGATGTGAAGTTCTTAGGCCATGTGGTATCTGGAGAAGGGGTGACTGTGGATTTCTCCAAGATAGAGGTGGTGCAAAATTGGGGGCGACCCAAGAACGCCTTTGAGATCCGGAGTTTCTTAGGGTTGACCGAGTATTATCGCCATTTTGTGAAAGACTTTTCTAGTTTGGCCGCTCCATTGACCAAACTGACGAGGAAGGGAATCAAATTTGCGTGGAGTCAGATTTGTGTGAAGTCATTTCAGGAGTTAAAAATTAGACTCACTACTGCTCCAATTTTGATTATCCTGGAGAGGAGTTTGGTTATGATGTATATTGTGACGCATCTCAGGGAGGTTTGGGATGTGTCTTGATGCAGGAGGGGAAGGTAGTTGCTTATGATTCACGGTAGTTAAAGATTCATGAGAGGAACTACCCTACTCATGATCTAGAGTTAACAACGGTGATCTTTGCCTTGAAGATCTGGAGGCATTATTTATATAGTAAGAGATTCGAGGTGTTCTTGGATCATAAGAGTCTAAAGTACTTGTTTTCTCAGAATGATCTAAATCTGAGACAGAAGAGGTGGATGGAGTTCATGGAGGACTATGACTTCGAGTTACATTATCATCCCGGGAAGGCCAATGTTGTGGCCGATACTTTGAGTCTGAAATCCTCTAGCAGGGCAGCTTGTATTGCCGTCCGGGAATGGGAGATGTTGGGTGCTATCGACAAGTTTGACTTGCATCATAGCGAGTCTGCTAAGTTAGCTACCTTGTTTACTGTAGTTGCACAGCGTACACTAATGAGCCGAGTTATTGAGGCACAGAGGGGTGATCTAGAGGTTGAGACCATTCGGAAGAAGATTGCTAGTGGTAAGGTGGAGAGGGGTTTGAATGTGCATTCTGATTCGAGTATTAGATACCGACTTTTTGTGCCAGAGTCTTGTAACGCCCCATATTTTATTACTCAGAATCCATTACCAAATTTATTAAGTTTATTCAATTTCAGAGATAACATGCAGAAACTTTTTACATCATTTGTAAAAATAAATAAAGATTCTCTCATCCGAAAATGCAACATGTACATAACTAAATAAATTGCCCGCAGGCTTACATCTTTAAAGAAAAAGAAAGGGTTTAACCCTTTTACATCAATGGCATTCTACCCACAAATAAAAGGCCCCGTGGCCAACACATTAAGAAGATCCTCGATCTTGAAACCCATCTCGACGTTCACCTGAAAAAGGATTAGCAACGTGGGATGAACATAAAGTCCAGTAGGGATCTCAACATAATCCTAAACAATAGCAACTTACAGGTAGCTATGATCATGAATGCTTAGTCTCATACTGTATAAATAATGTGACGGTTTATATAGAAATATATGTACATAAGAGCTTTTCTCAAAGTCATTCATTTCAGTCAATAACATAAGAGTTCACTTTTCTTTCTTCTTGTTACCTTTTTCCAAGAATCATATGACTATAACAAATTTCTGAAGAAAAACAATTTTACCAAGCCCATTATGTTTTCTCTCATTTTCCATACTTACACGTGATTTGCCTTTTCAAAACATGTTCACAAGTATTCAAAGTCTTTCACATTTTTCACAATCTCAACACAATACTTACGTCCGTTTCCAACACATTCATAACTATACAAATATGCCTTTAATACAAAAGGAAAACAACAAGCAATCAATAACTATCTGCTTCAACAATTGAGGCAACAACTAGAACAATAACCATAATAACCCATGATATACCTAGATGCACTGAGATAATAAGGTAAGCTAAGGATACACCTTTCCATAACGAAATGCCAAGTCAAGGATACACCTCTGCCAAGTTCTCCAGGTGCTAGCTGGAAGGTACTGGTACCTCTCATTCTAAGCGCTGCCAAGTTCTCCAGGCGCTAGCTGGAAGGTACTGGTACCTCTCATTCGAAGCGCAAGCACATTCTCAACCATTTCAACATACTAGAATGCATAACAACATAAGCGTAATACATACACAATGTATATGAACACATAATCACATGTGGAGTACATCCCCTTTCCACTCCCAAATAGCCATACATATCCAATGTATATACTTATAGTCATATTCAATGACAAGCACAAGTGATTAATTTCAATTCACCAAGTCCACATGCAATTTCTACAACAGTCATAACTATCCTCCACCGATAGCTCAAAACATATATTTCTAAGCATATATACAATCTCCAAATAGATAAACTATCCATATTTTCATAGGTGAGAAATTTCAAATTTCCAATCCCACCATTTACATTCATATCTATCCATTTCTGCATCTAATACGAAAGGAAAACAAAAATCCAATTCTCGCACGACTTTCAGTCTAATAAAAATGATAATATGTGAAGGTTCCAAGATCCGACCTCAAGTTCATTATTCGTTTACAAAGGGTGATGATTTCATTTTCTTTCAAAAAGACCATTTTCCCTTTATTTTTCCAATCCACACAACTCTAACCATTCTCTAAGAATTCATTCTCGTTATTTTACAAAAGCAAAACCAAAACCTAATACATATTCTCTTTATTTTGCAAAACCAATCTCATTGGTATCAAAATCATAACTCAACTCAACTTCACGTGATTAGTCTAAAACAATACCAACACCGTGGTTACTTCTGTTTTTATTTTCTTTTGATATAAATACAATTATCCAACCCACATAAGCAAAATATAAAGATTATTCAACTCCCTCCCTTTTAAACCCATTATATCAATAATATCAAATTAGGGCCTTCCTCCCTTTCTTCATAAACATAGTAAATCATTTCTTAAATTACTCAACAACAAACAATTTAACAACACCATTCACAAATATCAAACCCTAGATCCCCTTTTCATGGCTTTCAAGAAAATCCATAATGAATATGGTTTTTATGCAATAAAAACTACCACATGTCTATCTATAGATGAAGTATTAGAAAGGAGCAAAGAAATCCCTGCCTCTTGAAGCGAAGAGAAAACAACCTAAAAATCACCGGCAATGAAACCATGAACCACTTGGATCAACAGAAAGCCCTTGACAAGATCTACAACCTTTCCCAAAGGACCAAGGTGAAAAGATGGCTCTAGGTGAGTAGATCTGAAGATCTAAGTGTGAAAAGTTAAGTTTTAGAGAGAGATAAGAGAAATCACGGGTTGAGAGGAAAAGAGGAGAAAAAGTAATGAGAGGAAAGTGGTTTGGGTCTATTTATACTAGTAGCAAATAGCCCCAAGGTTAAATAAAATAATAGGCCCAAAAACCCCCCAAGGGTAAGGCCCATTCGAACCCCAAAAATCTGGAAAATAAAAAACATGCAGGGGTCGACCCTTAGACAGGAGGGGGTCGACCCTATCTTCCAGCAACCAACACACAGACATAAGAGGGTCGACCCTCTCCCAGTCTGGTGTCTACCCTATCTCCCAGCAACTAACACACAGACATAAGAGGGTCGACCCTCTCCCAGTCTGGTGTCTACCCTGTCTTCCAGCAACTAACACACAAACATAAGAGGGTCGACCCTCTCTAGTATGGTGTCTACCCTATTTTCCAGCAACACTTCCAGAAACTTCACTAACAAGTAAGGGTCTACCCTTAGGAAGACTGGTGTCAACCCTAGAATAAGATTTTTAAGTTCCCAAACAACTTTTCAATGTAAACAAACGTGAACGAACAATCCCATCAAGTTTAAATCAATTTTCACTCATCCAAAACTAAGATACAATAACACCAGATTCCCAAAACATAATAAAGGATTCAAATACACTTCCCAAAGGTTTCAAAAGGGTACAAGTGCTACAAGTCTTGTCAGGAGGAGGTACTCTGTGAGTTTCATCACTTACGCCTTGCGGTGCATCCGGGAGGTATGAAGATGTACCGTGATCTTAGCCGCCAGTTTTGGTGGAAGGTGATGAAGAGGGACGTAGCATTGTTTGTGTCGAGATGCCTTACTTGTTAGCAAGTAAAGGCCGAGCACCAGAGGCCAGTAGGTTTGTTGCAACCCTTGCCTATAGCCGAGTGGAAGTGGGAGCATGTCACTATGGATTTCGTTGTGGGTCTTCCGATGACTCAGCGAGGTAGTGATGCCATTTGGGTGATTGTGGATCGGCTGACTAAGTTAGCGCATTTTGTACCTATGCGCATGAGTGACTTTGTAGATCATTTTTTTGACCTTTATATTCAAGACATAGTCTGACTTCATGGGGTTCCAGTGACTATTGTCTCGGATAGAGATCCATGTTTTACGGCTCGGTTGTGGCAAAGCCTACAGAGTGCCTTAGGCACTAAGTTGACTTTTAACACCGCCTATCATCCCTAGACTGATGGACAATCAGAGCGTACTATTCAGATCCTTAAGGATATACTTTGGGGTTGTGTTCTTGATTTCAAGGGGTCTTGGAAGAAACACTTGCCTTTAGTGGAGTTTGCCTACAACAACAGTTTCCAGTCGAGTATTGCCATGGCACCATTTGAGGCCTTGTATGGCCGACCGTGTAGATCCCTAGTGTGTTGGGCCGATATGGGTGATGTACCTATGATAGGCCCAAAGTTGGTTCGGGAAACGACGGAGAAGATTGTTCTTATCCGTAAGAGGTTGGTTACAGCTCAGAGTCGTCAGAAGAGCTACGCCAACCGTAGGAGGAAGCCGTTATCTTTTGAGGTTGGGGATTATGTATTTCTTAAGATCTCACCTAAGCGGGGTTTGATGAGGTTTGGGAAAAGAAAGAAGTTGTCTCCGCGCTTTATTGGGCCTTTTAAGATTTTGGAGCGTATTGGGGAAATGGCATATCAGTTAGCTTTGTCGCCGCCACTATATGGAGTTCACGATATTTTTCATGTTTCTATGCTTCGGAAATACGAGCCCGATCCATCACACGTATTGGATTGGACTGAGTTAGAGGTGGACGAGGATGTCTCTTATGAGGAGAGACCAGTGAGGATCTTAGACACTCGGGATCAGGTCTTGCGTGGCAAGACAATTCCTTTGGTGAAAGTGTTGTGGAGACACCACGGGGTTGAGGAGGTGACTTGGGAACATGAAGCTGAAGTCCGTGAGAAGTATCCGGACCTTTTTATCGATGTTTTAGAGTTTTAATAGAAATGTTATTTTGATATTAGGATGTACATTGTATGTGTTATGGAATAGGGTGAATTTCTTATGTTTAATTGGGAGGTTGTGTTATCATGCCATGATTGCGGTTCTACGGTTGTAATTGATTTTGATTCAGCGAGGTTATTTAGTTTAAATTTCGGGGACGAAATTCCTTAAGGGGGGAAGGTTGTAATGAGTTGAATCTGTTGTGGGAATTGAAAAATATTTATCTTAAATCAATTTTATGGAATAATATTAAAAGCAAAACAGATTCTTCTTAAATAGGTTTTCACAATTTCAAAATAAACTATACATACAAATATATAACAGTATAAGTAAAAGATGAAAGAATTCAGAAAGTAGCCTGTGTGATTGTGAGAGGCACGTCAAAGACGCTGTCCTAAAGTCGTTATGTGCTCCCTCCGTGCAGGTTCTAACGATCACAAAAAACTCCAAGATATAACCCAAGAATCTACAGGAATCTGATACAATGCACAGTTGTACCAGAAGAATTTGCCAAGAATGTATCAATTGCCCAGAATATATGAAATATAGAATTGTAAAGAGAAGAAGGAGAGAGAGAGATCAGAGTACGTTGTATCTCTTTTCTCAATTAGAGTCCTATTTAAATAGGCTCTTTGGTATCTGTTAGGAACAGACACACCTTTTGATTTAAAAACAAAACCAAATTTAAAATTCAAATAAATAAACTATAAAAGGAAATAAATAAATAATAATAAATAATAATAAATAAAAATAATTAAAGTTTTGAAGCTTTTAGGAAATCTCCAACAGAATCAAATTGAATTTATACTTTAATCTCAGTTGGGGATTTATTTTAAATTATTAAACTCTATTCATT